>CM069932.1:17969364-19294992 GCA_036172225.1 Cryptocoryne crispatula var. balansae | reverse complement strand
GTCGATAAGTCTTATTTAACCATGTTTCCACATCATCGTCAAGATATCGAGATGCAAATGTAATTGTCTTAGCAACAATATAACCTTCAAGAATTTGACCCTTCTGGATAAGTCCTATTTCTCACATAAGACTTTAATTTGTCCAGATACCTGAAAAAATAACATCAATGAATATCAGTCTATCTTAAAAGAAAAATTTACATATAGAATTGAATGTGATATCTCTCAAATGGGTACATCCATCTATAATGAACCTGCCCAAGCAATCCTAGCCTCATCTGCTAAATGAATGATTAAGTGTATCATTATATCAAAGGAACCCCCAGGAAATATCATCTCTAGTTGACATAATACCCTTGAGACATGTAGGCCTTGTTGGTAAAAGTCTTCGGTGGAAGCAACTTTGGAACATATATTTAAGAAGAAGTGACAAATGTCACTTAATGATAAAGATACATGAATATTTGGGAGTGCTCTAACAGCAATTGGAAGTAATTATTGCATAATCACATGGTAGTCATGTGTCTTCAGCCCCCATAACTTATTACCTTTGTTGAGAAATTGCCTTGCAATATTAGAGGAGTATCCATCAGGAACCTTCACGGATTGAAAGAACTTGAAAATTTTTTTCCTTTTCTTTCTTACTACATGTGAATTCGTCGGTGGAAGCAATATTTTACTTGACCCATTCTTATGGATGAAGGCATTCTCTTATTCCCAACTTCTGTAAGTCTTGACGGGCTTTCAAGCCATCTTTATTCTTTCCTTCAATCGATAGAAGAGTGCCTAGTATACTCTCACATACGTTCTTCTCTATATGCATCACATCTAAGTTGTGGTGGAGAAACAAAGATTTCCAATAAGGTAGCCTATAGAAAATACTGACTTTCCTCCACCCTAGATACTTGGTCTTATCCCCCTTCTTAACTCGTCTCTTCCTCTTACTTATCTTCTTCATGTCTCCTTTTGCAACACGTGAATTAAAATATCCTAATTGACGTAGGATTTCATCTACAGACAACATCAATGGCTTTTCACCCCATTATTCATGACCATCAAATTGCTTACTCATCTTTCCGAATTTATGGTTGTTTTCCAGCCATCTCTGATGACCAGTGTAACAAAATTTACCACTACACTCTAACCAAGTTGAACATGTGTCTTTATTGCAATTAGGACAAGCTAATCGACCTTTTGTACTCCAACCTGACATGTAGGCATATGCTGGAAAATCGTTAATAGTCCACAATAGTGCTGCACGTAGACGAAATACCTCACCTTTAGCGGTATCAAAGGTATCAACACCATGCCAGAGAATCTCAAGTTCCTCTATGAGTGGTTGCAAGAAAACATCAAAATTGTTATCGGGACCTTTTGGACCAGAAATAAGGAGGCAAAGCAAAATATTCGTACTCTTCATGCACTTCCAAGGCGGCAGGTTATAATGTACAACTAACACTGGCCATGTACTGTGAGTGACGTTCATGTTCCCATATGGGTTAAACTCATCACTGGCTAATCCAAGGTGTACATTCCGAGTTTCTAACCCAAAATCATCAATGCTATTTAATGTTTTCTAACATGGAGAATCAACAGGATGTCTTAGCATACCATCCTCTTCACGCTCCTCTTCATGCCATCTCATGTTGACAGAAGTCTTTTAGCATGTAAACAGTCTCTTTAACCGTGGAATGAGTGAAAAATGACGCAAATTTTTTTAAGGCACTCTTTTCTTCTTTACAACTTTATTGGATTTACAAGACTTCCACCGCATTTCTCCACATTTTGGACAACATTCAGACTTCTCATTTTCTTTCCAATATAAAATACAATTGTTCGAACACGCATCTATCTTGTTATATCCATACCCTAACTTATCAAGTATCTTCTTAATCTCATAAAAGCTAGACGGTATTGATGACCCATCAGGGAGAACATCAATCAATAACTTCAACAAAATAATGAAATGCTTATTGCTCATTCCATCCATGCATTTAATGTTAATCAACCGAATGAGAAATGAAAGTTTGTTGAACTTTTTGCATCCAGGATAAACCGGTTGGTTGAGATTGTTTAACAATGCAAAAAAACTTTCAGAATCTTTATCATTTGTTGTTTCATCACTACACATAGGAAAAACAATGTTTTAACATGTCATGCATATTTGAATCATGTTGGCTTTCTTCCAACTTAACATGACCTAGTCTTTCACCATAAAATTTCCCAAGTAAATTGTTTGTCTTTTATAACACCATCAATGTAAAAGTGTTATCTAACCATCTCTTTTTTACATTTATTCAAACATGTACATTTCACACATGGACATCTAATCTGATGAGTTGGTGGTAAGTTTGCAAATGCAAAATTGAGAAAGTTATCAACACCATCATAGTAACCAACCACATTTTTTGGTAAATCCATCCAACTCCAATCCATATCACTATAAAGAAACACACAAACATTAATTACACAATCAGACACTAGTTCTCATGAACATTCATCGCTGTAAAAAAACATGTATTACCTCATTTTGTGCTTGAAAATATTTGTTGACACTTATAAATCCCTTGCTGATCACGATTATGTTCTGATCTATCAGAATGGAAACATATTAGTTACATAGTTCATACAGCAAGATAATAAAGTCACGTACATCAAGCAAAGTCTTACTAGAATATGTCTTCAACAAGAAAGCAATACGCCAAACAAGGCCAACAACAGACAATCTGCAGTAGAACCTGCCAACAACACACAATTTAAGACTTATGAATATTACAAATGAAAATCGAGACATGTCAAAAATAAACATAGGGCTCATCTTCGCATGACTACCATGACATAGGGCTCGTTCGTAAGACAAAAGATGGCATTCCAAAGTAAAAATGACGGACATGCAAAATCGACCTCGAGGGGGGGATGGTCCACGAATGACTAAGCAAACTATGAGCTGACGACTGAGAGTTTGTACAGACGATTACATAGAACAAGCTCAGGATCTGTAAAACCACATTTGTAAAGAGGAAGAAGCGATGGAGCTTTCTCGCGCATAGGAAAAGGAGATGAGATGGGGACTCACCTTCGGGGGGTTCTCACGGAGATAGCTTCAAGAGCTTCTTGCGGGAGTTGAACCTTGGAGGAGCAGGAGGGGACGACGTGGATGGTTGACGTAAGGGCGCAAGGCCTAGGCATTGCCGTCGAAGGAGGAGGAACAGAAGGTGCCGCGTCGTCGGAGGGTTCCCACAAGAGATACGGTCAATTTGGGGCTGAGCGCGATGAGGTGGGAGAGGGTCGATCGGGAGGGTTTAAGATTGGACTGAAATCTGGTCCGTCCATGTGTTGTCAATGGATGGTGGAGATAAAAGCAAAAGAGATTAAATCTGGGCCATTGGATTATATCTTAATGGACGGTTCAAACTGAATTTGTGGATATATTATTTACCTACGAAGCGTTTTTCATAGGTATTTTGTAGGTAATGATAAATTTACCTATGAAATCATTTTTAGTAGGTATAGGGAGTAAGTAAAAGTTATTTATACCCACCAAACCTTATCTACAGGGAGTGTTTTAGTGGGTAAAAGTCCGATTTCTTGTAGTGGGTGTTTGGGAGCCCAACTGTCTATGAAGATCATTGCATTGCGTATCTCTTCCTCCTCATACATTCATCCACTCCACAGGGCAGAGCTGAACCTCTAATGCCCATCTATACATGCTACGATTGTGTGTGCATTGCGAAGCCTTTGCGACATTTAGAAGCCCATATGTGCAGAGATCTTTGCGCTTCAGAGCCCTAGCAACCGTGAAACCTTCAGAAGACCAAGTCGATGCATTGTGGATCGAGCCCCTAAGTATTGTTGTAGATTGAAATCATTTGAAGCCTCGGTATGTACCTTTATCTTCTCTTCTCTTCTCATTCTCTCCACCCCCTCTAATGAATACCCCTCTTCATAGACTTCTCCACCCCACAGTGCAGAGCCGCACCCATCGGAAGCTCATCTATACGTGTGGAGATCTTTGTGCTACGGAGCCCTTGCGACGGTAAAACCTTCGAAAGCCCCAGTCAATGCATTGTAGATCAAGCCCCTGAACTATTGCTATGGATCAAAACCTTGAGAAGCCCTGTATGTGCAATGTATATTAGTTTACAATTTAAATTGATTATAATGCTTAGAGAGAAGTTGACTTCTCTGGACCTATATTACTAGGTGCATTCTATTCTTAATGCTTGACATAAATCTTCTAATGCCTAATAAAGGGTAGAAGGAATTTAATCTTAAGTCACTCAAAGTATAGGAGTCACCCTTCCATGCCTCCCCATATGTATGTATCTCACATTAAGCAAATAATTGGAATATTATGTTTGGTGCAATTGATATTGAGTGAAGGATTAATAGCCTCATTAGCTTGATGTAATACAAGAAACAAGAAGAAATATTAAACTTTAAAAAATGATAAGCCTTCTTTGCTATTGTTAGAAGTGACCAAGTTCTCTTGCCCAAATGCACTCCCGTTCGTCCCCGTTATAGCTCGATCGCATCCCCCTTAAAACATGTCTCGGTTGGTCCCCTTTCTACCCACATGCAAACCCATGTTCCACCCATTGCAGCTCCCTTTTGTCGACCCATTTTTGACCTACCGCAGACCCCTTAAACTTGCCCGGTTGACACCTCTACACACACCTCATGCCAGACCCATCGGTAGTACCCTTTGGGGGCCCTATCACCGCCTCGTGTAGACACCATAACAGCCTTTCACAGTCCCTTTGGGGACCCTTAAATTGGTCTCCAAATTGTCTTGAATTAGTCTATTTCCAAACCCGTAATCAGTCTATTTTAGAAGCCCGTATATGTACATTGTATATCAATTTAGTATTTAAATTGTTTATAATGTTTAGAACGAAGTTGACTTCTTCCGGACCCTATATTCCCAAGTGTATTTTATCCTTAATGATTGGCATAAATCTTCTAATGCCTAATAATGGGTAGAAGGAATTTAATCATAAGTCACTCAAACTATAGGAGTTACCCTTCCATGCCTCCCCATATGTATGTATATCACATTGAGCAAATAATAGGATTAGTATGCTTGGTGCACAGTTGATATTGAGTGGAGGATTAATAGCCTCATTAGCTTGATGTAATGCAAGAAACAAGAGAAAGTATTAAACTTTCGAAAATGATAACCTTTGTTGCTAATGTTAGAAGTGACCAAGTTCTTTGCCCAGTTGCACTCCCCGTTCATCCCCCTATTATAGCCCGATCAAATCCCCTTAGACAGGTCTGATTGGTCCCCTTTCTACCTACATGCAAACCTTATGTTTGACCTACCGTAGTTCTCTTTTGTCGACCCCTTTACGACCTACTGCAGTCTCCCTTAAACCTCGCCCGGTCGACACCCTTACATAGTCACCTACCGCACCCATCTACGTACCCTTTGTGGCCCTACCTCTACCCCTATACGTACACCGAATCGGCCTTTCACAGTCCCTTCGGGGACCCATCGCCTGATACTAAGTGGAGGACTAATAGCCTCATTAGCTTGATGTAATGCAAGAAATAATAAAAAATATTAAACTTTTGAAAATGATCACCTTCATTGCTAATGTTAGAAGTGACCAAGTTTTTTTGCTAATTGATAACCCAGAATCAGACCCTTAATTAGTTTATTTCAAAATATCCATGGAACCGCATGTTTGTAGCCACCCATTAAAAGTTAATTATTATCAATAAGGGACTTCATTTATTAGAAGAAAAATGATGCTTGTTTACCACATATAGATGTTAAGACACAATCAAACAGCTTGTAGTGTTTCCACTATTAGAGAGAAACTAGAACATTTCGTATCAATGATAAGCCCTAACCTTTTTATAGTACGTTCATGTAAATTTTTTTATGCTTGATTTCCCAAGCTAACTATTACCTCATTTTTTGCATATAGCTTTTGCAAAGGTATAAGGAGATAAGATAACAATTTAATCAAAAGAGATAGAACCATGGATTTTGTTGACAAATCTGGATATGTACAAGAAGGCAACAATAACAACATGACTTCAAGCGGAACCCATCCGACTTCAATTCATCCTACTGTGAGTAAAATGATGTATTTAAGTTATTTTGTGAGTCATGTTCATATTTCACTTATATTCTTATATGAAATATGTAGGAAGTAAATACTAATATAGTTAACAACAAGTTGGACAAGAGTTGGATGCAAAGAACCAAGGTACGATAGTTTAAAGTTGTATGATATAACTAGGAGAAATAATATTTGCCATATTCAACAAATAGATCTAACCAATACTTTTTTATGTAAATAGGGCCAGCAAAGAGTACATACTTGGAGTCAACAAATTTCTAGATTATGCTTTTCAGTGTCATGTTCTGTGAATCGAATCTTGTGTCCTTGTAAGAATTACAATAATTGTCTTTTAATGGCTAGAGATGATGTTTTTGATCATCTGGTATGTGAAGGTTTTGATAAAGATTATACTTGTTAGTACTCTCATGGAGAAACAAGTATTTAGATAGAGGTTCAAATTCCAAGTTGTCGTACAGACTTAAATCAACGAGATGACATGCAAAACATGTTAGAAGAACTTTGTGGAAATCCAATGCAAGATGAGGATGAAAGTCAAGTAGACATTGATCAGGTAGCTTATAGTAAATTAGAACCATAAAACTTTTTTAAGCTATTGAATGATGTTGATGTACAGTTATATCCTGGTTGTGATAGTTATACTAAGCTATCATTCCAAGTTGAATTATTTCACTTGAAATGTCTTAATGGGTTGAGTGATAAATCAGTAACCATGTTACTTGAGCTATTAGGCAAAGCACTTCCAAATGGTCATCCATTACCAAGTTTCTATTATGATGTGAAAAAATTGATTGCACGATTGGGACTTGACTAGAAAAGGATACATGTTTGTCCTAATGATTTTCGCTATATTGCAATTAACGTGCTAATGAGGTATCTGCCGGACATGTAAAACTTCATGTTGGAAGACTAATGAAAAAATGTCAAAAGACAATTTTAAGGAAGAAAAGAAAGCTTCAAAGAATACTAGTAAAGTGCCAGCAAAAGTCCTTCATCATTTTCCTCTAATTCTAAGACTTCAAAGACTGTTTATGTCCTTGAAGACATCTTCTTATGTGGGATGGCATGTTGAAGAACGGATTAAAGATGGTTTACTACGTCATCCTTCAAACTCACCTACTTGGAAAAGTTTTGAGTATCATCACCTCTTCTTTTTCTCGCAAATTCTAGAAATATAAGGCTTGGATTGTCTACTAATGGTTTCAATCCTTTTAGAAGTCTGAATACTGTGCATAGTACATGGCCAGTTTTATTAGTGATATACAACATGCCTCCATGGATGTGTATGAAACAACTATCTATTATTATGTCACTTCTTATTGAAGGGCCCCAAAGTCCAGGCAATGATCTAGATGTATATTTGCAGCCTTTAATTGAGGAATTGAAAGAGTTATGGCATGTCGGTATAAACACATATGACATCTCAAAAAAATGTTTGAGATGCATGCAGCATTAATGTGGACAATTAGTGATTTTCCTGGTTATGCAACTTTGTCAAGATGGAGCACTAAAGGATACTTAGCATGTCCTAGATGTAACATAGAAACATGTTCGAGACAACTAGTGCATGGAAGAAAATTATGCTACCTAAGACATCATCGATTTTTCCAATGTGATCATAATTTTTGAAGAGACAAGATGTCATTTAATGGTAATGAAGAGCATCGTTCTACACCAATGCTTTTGACAAGTGATGATGTGTTGACACAAATGAAAAACCTTAATGTTGAATTTGAAAAAAAGTGTCCGAAAATCTAAAAGAAAGAGAACACACATTAACTATACTGAGCCACCATATAACTGGAGGATAAGAAAAGATTTTCTTTGATTACCATATTGGAAGGATAATGTTTTTCGTCGCAATTTGGATATTATGCATATTGAAAAGATTGTGTGATAATATTATTGGGACTTTACTAGATATTGAAGGAAAGAATAAAGATAATAGTAGCTCAAGATATGACTTGAAAGAAATGGGCATAAGAAAGGAGCTGCATCCACAACAACTCAGATAACAGGTCTATTTCTCCCTAGCATGCTTTCATATGGATACAAAAGAAAGAAAAGTTTTTTGTAAAGTTTTAAGGGATATTATGCCTCCAGATGGGTTTGTGTCGAATATTTCTCGATGTGTGAAAGAAACAAAACTTCAAGGTTTGAAGAGTCATGATTGCCATGTTTTGATGCAACAAGTACATCTTCTAGCTCTGTGAAGAGCTTTGCTTAAAAAGGTCAGCTTGATTTTGGTTGAGTTGTGCAAGTTCTTTAATGCAATTTGCTCAAATATTCTCTCAATCTCTAATCTACAAATTTCGGAGTCACACATTGCTATAGTTTTGCGTCAAACGAAGAGATTTTCTCCCCCCATCATTTTTTGATATCATGGTGCACCTACCTATTCATTTGGCTGAGGAGGCAAGACTTGCTGGACCAATATATTATCAATGGATGTATCCTATTAAGAGGTATGTAAATGTTTACTAATTCATTTAGATGTTCATGGCACATCAAAGTATAATAATAATTCTTTCATTTTTGTAGATATATCATGACATTGAAGTCCTATGTACGGAACAAAAGTCATCTAGAAGGCTCCATTGCACAAGGTTATCTTGCAGAAGAATATCTAACATTTTGTTCTAGATACCTTCATAACATGGAAAGCAGGGTAAATCGTCCAGTGATAAATTTTGAAGAAAATATGGATGCAATTGACTTAAAGGAGTTTTCTATTTTCTTTAAGTCTAGACATGGAATTAGTAGCTATTCATCTCAATTATTAAATAATATAACTTTAGTCCTAGCCCACTGATATGCATTATTCAATTGTGATGCAGTGATACCTTTTATTGAGTAAGTAGTGCATACTTTATCTTCATATTCTATAAATTATTCTAACTTAACTATTTTTTTGTATACAAGCTTCATATTAACACTTTGTCTAAACAATATCGTGATGCACGTGCTAGATATTTAGAGAAAAAAACACAATGAACAATTTCATGTTTGGTTTAGAGACAGGGGAAGAGATGAAGTTATTGTCACTTTGTGTGTAGAAATTAAAGATGATGTCATATATTCGGTTTTTATTTTTCAATATTTGTAGGTGAACGAACTTTTACAAGGAAGAGGTGAACTTGAATGTATAAAACTTCAACAGTTAGCACATGGTCCAAATAGCTTAGCTAAGAGCTACAAAAAGTTTGTCATTAATGGCTATAGATTTCACACCAAGGAAGTTGAAGAGGAGCAAAAGAGGCAAAATAGTGGAATTGCGGTGAAGGCAAAGGCATCAAGCTTTTCAAGTGTTAAAGATAAAAATCCTATCATTGGAGGAGTTTCCTACTATGGTATACTTTGAGATATAGTAGAAGTGGAATATGATAATTACATGAAGATTGTGTTATTTAAATGTGATTGGGTTGATGCTTTATCTCATGGAAGAGGAGTGAAAGTAGATGACTCGAGATTAACTATTGTTAACTTTTCAAAGTTGTTAAGCGATGATAAAATTTTAGATGAACCTTTTATTTTAGCATCACAAGCAGAACAAGTGTTCTACTCTACAAATCCTGCAGAGAGTGACTGGTATGTTGTGCTGAAAACTCCACCTAGGGACTTGATAGATTCTGAAGAACACATTGCAAAAGACGATGACGAAAGAAGTTTCAGTTTTGTTCCACATTTACTTGAAGTTTTACTGGTACATATCAAAAGTATTGAAGATAAAGAAATAAGTTGGCTTAAAATAGATGTTGAAGGAACATACGACGTAAGCACCCGGAACGGGGATATCCGTAGATCTCCCCTTTTTCCAGCCCCTACGCTTGCTTTGGGGACTTGGTAGATGGGATGTTAGTGTTTGTAGTCGCCAGGAGCCAAAGGCTTCAAAATATAATAGAATGAAAAGAAATGAAAAACAGAAATGACCATCATACCTTTGGAAGTGGGGGAGATTGTTGGGTTCCGACTTCTCCTCTCTCAGCCGGCCGAAAGAAGAGAGCTTAGTGAGTCCTTCGTCTTCGATCCGGTTGAAGCTCCACCTCGGCCGGATTCACCTAAAATTGTCCATGAGAAAACATAGAAACATGTGAAAAGATCATTAGTTCTAGTGAAAGTGTGGAATCATGCTCAAATTCGAATGTAAACATGAAAGAGAGAAGGAACTGACCGGATTGGGACTAAATCCCAACCCCTATTTGGAAGGTTTAAATATGCATGAAAATGCAAATGAGTGGCTTAATGCATGCTAAATAACATGTTAATGATAGTTAAAATGAAAGGGGGGAGTAAAAGATCGACCGTAAAAGGTAAATAAACTCAAAAAATGCAAAATGGGCTCTCGCTCGCTAGTGCCCCATATATGGGGCGCCTCGCCGGCAGGTGTCCCCTTGATGGGGCGCGTTGACCAAAGTCAAAGCGCCCTATTTATGGGGCACCAGGGACAGGTTTTAGCAGATTTTCTTCCCTTCTTCGTGGCGTCGCCCTAGAGTGTAGGAAGACCTCCAAGATGGAAGAAAGACTTCTTCAAGCAGCCAATACTCAAGTGAAGCTAATGGAAGAGTGTTTTGGCACTAGATGTAAGGGAAATGGAGTGTAGAGGCCCTCAAAGTCGGAGAAAAATCATATTTCTGAAGAAGGAAACTGCATGTTTTTTGGGTTTTTGGGAGAGGGTTTTGGAATGGTTTGAGAGCTTGGAGAGGGGTTGTAAGGCCTTGGGAGTGTTATGGTGGATGAGAGGGTTTGGGGGACGCCCTTGGTGTGTCCTCAAGCCTACAAATGGGGTCCTTTTATAGGCAGGAAGAGGGCAACTTTATCTACAGAACTGTCCCATCGATCTGTCCTGTCAGTCAGACCAGGTGCAGGTGCCCTATATATAGAGTGCTTTGACCCTGGTCAACGCCTATTGATCTTCTTCGAAATGCGCCGAAAAACTTGATTTTTCTGAAAAACTCAGCTCCCTTGAAAGGTTACTCAAATATTATTCATGAAAACAAGAATTTAAGCTCTCCAACTAGGCCAAAATTGTGTGTCTACAGCTTGCCTCGCCTTGGCGTCGGCTTTGCAAGGGAGTGACATGAATGAAGCGTAGGCAAATGTAGTGAAGCGTAATGAGGCGTAGCGGAATGAAGTGGTAATGGACTGAAAAGGTGACGCCAAGGTGTAGATTTAGACACACCATCATTGGCCTAGTTGAGTGGAATAAAACTTTATCGGACTTCGAGATAACCCTTTGTCTTATCGAAACCTTCCCTCTAGTTGATTGGCTAAAGAGAAGAACAGTACTTAAAGTAAATAACTAAAATCCCATGTGGGGGAGAATTGTTACTGGCCAGGACTTAAACTACATGGTGTGCTGGACCCGGTAGAAATGCATTGAAAAGTAAATTGCGAAAAGTAAAGAGGAGACAGCCAATCAACAAAGGTTGGGTTCTTCAAATTCATGAGGTTTACTCAGAAATACCGGTTCAGTTTGACATGGAAAAATTTCTTGTTTCGATGAAATCATTGTTAAAACTCATTGGAAACCGATTCTCTGAAAAATCAAGACCTCCTCTGGGGCTATAAAAGACCATCTTTAAAATGGCAGAATTATGATGGGGTGATGCATGTATGAAATGATGCATGCTGGGTTTAAAGAAATACAACTAAGTATAAGAAAATAGTTGAAGATATAGGTTGAACATAACGGGTCGTGACATCCGCGAAGAAACCGTCGTCCCCGCATATTCAACTTTGGCCTATCCGCAAGCCTAGGGAATGACCGAGCCCTCACTGATTTTGTTGAAGGGGTTCTCAGGCTCAGCCCCCTCTAGACTTGAGGTCTTCAACATCTCAAATATTATTTATTTTGATAGATGCAATACTAAATGAAAGTCCTAATAGGGGTCGGGGTAGTCCACTTTTGTTTTTTTTCAATTTTAAATTTTTTTATTGTTTTTTTCTAGGTGTCTGGGGATATGAAGTTGGCATGCCTTCTCCTGTTCCTGCATCCACTCGAGAGAAGATATTAGAACTTTATTTCGTCTTAGTCCCTTGCAAAGAGAGGGCAAAGTTGCCTTGATCTTTTGTCAATGGACATAGGCCTTATCAAGGTAAAGATAACAGGAAAACATAAGTATGCAAAAAAGGAAATATGCAAGACTGAAATTAAACATGAATGCAAAGGCAACTAGTCAATCTAGAAAGCAAATTTTTAGGTGTTTTGAAAATTTTGATTTGTTTGGGTTTTGATGGTTTTATAATGTTTTTGATGTTTTGGAACTATTATGATTTTTTTTGGTGTTTTAATTTTTATAGATTTTTGACTTTATAGATTTTTTTTTTGGTATTTTGAAGTATTCGATTTTTTGTTATTCAGTGTGAAGGATATGACCATCTCATCCTTTGCCTTGCTTGCCATAGGTGCCCCTCATTGTTACCTAAGGGTTAAGAGTAGGCATCACGTATAAGAACGTGCCTAGCCCGGAATCTTATGACCTTCTGCCTTTGATAGGCTATGGCTTTTCTTGGATCTAGTCGGTCAACCCTGCTCGCAAGGTTAAAGAGGGAAGAGGATTGATGGTAAGTCCTTAACAGGATTCAGGGGTGTCAAATTTGTTTCCCTACTTGTGCCCGCATTTCCCGTTTGGGATTTGACATCCTCGGGTCCTTCTTTTTAGCCCTTTTTCTTTGATGGCCCACATTCAGATAGGTCTCTTTTGTTTTGCTTGATTTTGACCTGAGGGGTTCATTGCCCATCTTTTGGAGCCTTTTTCCTTTTTGGGCTTTTGTACACATTTAGACAGGTCTATTTTTTGCCGACCTGAGGGGTCATTGCCCATCTTTTGGCACCTTTTCCGTTTAAGAAGTCAGACCTTCAGAGGCATCTTCCTACTAAGGCAATGGGCACTTTCGATACTCCTTATTCTAACCCCTTTCATCCCTTCTGGACCGAAATAAGACGAGAATAAGACAAGGTTGACCTTCTTTAACCAAGTGCTGCCTAGCTTTCTCTCTGACTTTCAATCATCGGATTCCGAAACCTAGGTGTGTAGTGTGTGCAGTATGATGCATATCCTTATTTCCCTAAGTGACAAGTCGGTGCACCGAACAAGCAGGCGTTAGATGTTATCATCATTCTTCACACCTCTGGATTTTATAGATTTTTTTTTTTTGTGATTTTTGCATTTCTTTTAGAGAAAGTATTCTTTGAGGTATACACCATTCCAGGGATGAGCTAGTTCTTCTCCTTTTGCATTAGTTAGCTTGTATGAATTACCAGGGTAAATTGTCGAGATCACATATGGACCCTCCCAATTAGGTTGAAGTTTGGAGCGGGGACCGCCCGGCTTGACAAATATTCTTTTAAGCACAACCTCACCGATTTCAAAGTTTCTCTCCACCACCCTCTTCTGATAAAATCTCTTAAGTCTATTCTGATAAGATCTAGCATGTTCGGCGGCCGGCCACCTCCTTTCATCCAAGAGTTCGAGTTGTGCGAGAATGGAATCTCGATGTTCATCCATCGGGATGTCTCGATCGATCTGGACTCGGAGGGAAGGAATGAGTACTTCATATGGTACTACCACCTCCATCCCAAATGCCAAGGCATAAGGAGTTTGACCCGTTGGGGTTCGAATAGAAGTGCGGTAGGTCCATAGAGCATCAACTAGCTTATCCGGCCAGTCCGTGAACTTGCTAGACTTACATGTTTTCTTAATGATTTTTATCAGAGTTTTATTGGTGGCTTCTGCTTGACCGTTGCCTTGAGGATAATATGGAGATGAATGATGCAATCTGATGCAATACCTATTGCAAAGGTCACGCAGCTCCTGGGAGATGAATTGTGGTCCATTGTCGGTGATGATGTCGCCTGGGATCCCGAACCTGGCAATAATGTTGCGTTTGATGAAGGTGTAGACTGTTGATGCCTTGATTTCCATGTATGCTTCCGCTTCCGCCCACTTGGTGAAGTACTCCGTTGCCATTAGGATGAAGGATTTGGTTTTGTTTGTAGAGTTTGGGTCACCAAGGGGTCCGATAACATCAAAAGCCCACATAGCGAAAGGCCATGGGGCATGAATTGGGTGAAGGGAAGATGCGGGAGAGTGAATCTTGTCGGCGTGGAGTTGACATTGATGACAGTGCCGGACAAAGATCGAGCAATCTTCTTCCAGAGTAGGCCAGTAATACCCTTGCCTGATGATCTTCTTGGCGAGGGCTTGAGCATTTACATGGCCTCCACATACTCTGGAGTGTGCTTCCTCAAGCACCAATTCAGCCTCTTCTTCATCTACGCATCTTAATAGAACACCAGCCAAGCTCCTTTTGTAAAGTACCCCACCTAAGATGGTGTATCTCTGGGAGACTCTTCATATGGCTCTTTTCTCTTCGGCAGTTGATCCCGGTGGATATGTCTGATCCTAACAGTAATTCACAATCTCATGACACCATGGTTTCTCACCCTCTTCTAGTTCCTCCAACTTGACCAAAGATACTTCCTCCTTTTGCTCAATGTACTCTTTCCTTTCAAACTTTTCTTTAACCTTCAAGAATCGTGCATCTTCTATTGCCGGAATGGTACGTCGGCGGACATAGATCGTCCTAACCTGTCTGCCTAGCGGGACAGATAGTGAAGATGCCAGGGAAGCGAGAGCATCGGCAAGAATATTTTGAGCACGAGGAACATGAATGAATTCGAGTTTCGAGAATAGCTTGATGTAGTAGGTGGTGAGTTCTTGGTATGGCCTGAGCCTGGGATGAGATGTGCGGTATTTGGCCAGCACTTGGCGAAGAATCAACTGACTATCACCGATCACCCTTAGTTCAGTGACACCATAGAAGTGAGCGGCCTCCAGTCCAGCCAATAAGGCTTCATACTCAGCTATATTGTTTGTTGCTGGAAAATGGAGTTGAAAAACCTGTGGAATGGTGACACCTTCGGGTGACAGAAGAACAACCCCTATCCCTCTACCTTGGGAGTTTAATGCCCCGTCAAAATATAAAGTCCATAGATTGGAAGATCGAATGGACATCAATTCTTCATCGGGAAATTCTGATTGGATAGGGTCAAAAATTGGGATAGGATGATGGGCAAGGTGCTCAGCAATTGCATAGCCCTTAATTGCCTTCTGTTGAATGTGGATGATGTTGAACTGAGAGAGGAAGAAACCCCAAAGTTTGATCAATGTTATCCTTCTCCTCATATCAAATTTCACCCAACTAGATCGCATTTTCTATATACTCCGGTAGCTTGGCACATTCTAATCTTTTTTGAGCTAACCGATGCAGGTATCTTTCTGGAACTCTCCTACCTCTAATTTTTGTCCTATTTTTATTGGAAACTAAACCTAAAGAAGAAGAAGGTAAATAAGGGAAGGAAGAATTTATTGGAGAGAATGGAGGGCAAAGGAGGTCAAGGATCTGGTGGCTCCTTGGGTCGAATGCCCTTTCGAGGCAAGTTGAGATGTTTCCTCGATCGAAATTTGAGTTTCGAAGAGGACGTTGTTTTTTGGGGAGTGCTAAACATAAAGATAGAATAGGCTTCAGGTGCCCGATTTGGGTTGAGATCAACTACGGGAGCCAAAGTAGGTGGAGATATTGATAAAGAGGGGAAGGCTTCGAGCAATGTTTGATAGAGGGGGCTTTCGGGCCCAATGTTGACAGAAAGAGGTGATGGGCCAATAGGCCGGATGATCATAGAGGAAGGTGGGTTCATGGACCCAATAAGAGGAGGATGTGGGCTCAAAGGCCCAGGTTTAGGAGATGGGCTCGAGGTCCCGAGAATTGGAGAAAATGGGCACAAAGGCCCAGATTTAGTAGAGGGGCTCAATGGCCCAAGAGAAACAAGTGGGTACGCGGACCCATAAGTTGGGCCTGGGGGCCCAAAAATAGGGATTGGGCCAAGAAGCCCGGGGAGAGCATCACAGTGAGTTGGGGCGTCGGCCCCAAAAAATGACATAATGAGGGAAGGCCCTCGTGGAGTTGGTTGAACTTCTTCTCGAGTCGGTTTGGCAATATGACCCTTGGGTGGGTCAACATGTGGTTCAGCCTGGAGTGGTTCATTGCTTGACCCTTCTTCATCGGTGGAAAACAAAAGAGATATTTCATGATACATGTCATCTTCAATGTCGTTAGTTCTTCTTCTTTTGTCTTGTTCCAGCTCTTGTTCTTCCTTGTTCTCAGCTAGTTGAATTATTTCTTTCTTGATGAAAAACTTTTGTAAGCATCCAGAAAAGTATCTACTTTTGAGATTCTGACCATTCGCAGTAGTTCCATCATACCCAACCCCGCTTTTTGGTCGAAACCTCACTGGATTGATTTGCTCAGCTATGCCTTGTAGTTCTTTGCCTAGTCCTTGGCCTTCTTGGTATCCCAAACTTTTCATTATATGCCACCCAATAGTTTTATTTTTCTCTCTTTTATTTCTCCACACTTGCATGGGCTGCCTACTTATTTCCGGAAGATCCAAGATTGTCAAAATTGGCTCGTTTGGCAACCCAAGGGGTGGTAGTGGAGGAGATGGATGGTCTAAGGGCATGCTTGTCACCTTAATCACTTGTCCCTTGTAAGGAAATTTAAAACACCGGTGATTGGTGGAGGCGACCGCCTCTAATGCTTCCAAATAGGGTCGTCCCATAATAGCTTTGTATGTCGGATCCATCTCTAGTATGTGAAAGTTGACAGTGACTGTCTGAGGTCCGAGTTTGACACCCAATGTAATCATGCCGTCAGCGGGCTTCTTTGAATTATCATATGCGGTCACTGTTATTTGAGATGGCCGGACGTCCTCCTTGGAGATTCCACAAAGATGTAATGTTTCTGGTGGCAGAACATTAATGGATGCTCCGGTATCGACCAAGCATGACTTAATGCCTACTCCATTGATGTGGACTATGATGCATAAGGCACATTTCCTTATTTCCGGGTCGGCCAACTCTTCCTTTGTGAATGTAAGGGCCGGGTACTCACTTCTTGGGACCAAAACCGATGAGATCTTTTCCGGGGAGGCTCTCGTTTACCATTACTCACCGTAAGTATTGTTGGAGAACCTCTTGATGGATTCTGGATCTTTTGATCAACTCTAAAATAGAGATCCGTGCCGGGGTTTTATCAAGATGTTTCAGCAAGTCATACGATGTCCCAGGAAATGGTTCATCGATGTGTTCTTCTTCTGCTTTTGGTACTAATCCTGACTGACCGGCCTGGGGAAAGACCCTTTGGAACATGCGCCCACTCCTGAGTACTGTGGCAAGTTGAGGAGCTATAGTTGGGGTGGTAGTGGTGGGTGGTGGGTTAGGTCGAATGATGGGAGCTCTTGCGACGGGTGTAATGATGGTGGTTTGAGGCATAGTAGGGTAGGTAGGTTGTGAAGGTACAGTTGCTCGGGGTGGGATGATGATGGGTCCTAGTGGTGGTGATGTTTGTGGTGGATTAACCGGGTGGATTAGGGTCTGTCCCAATGGGAGTTGTGTGGCTGGTGGTGTTATGATGGGTCGTAATGGTGCTCGGATGATGGGTGGCCGGTTGAGAGTAATGGGGTTGGCTGATGTAGCTTGGGGTATAGAATGGACGGTTCGGTTGACATGCATGGCGGAGGTGGCTCCCTCAACTTGCCAATTTTGGCCCCGATGATGATACTCCTCGGAAGCGATCAAGATGGGATTAACGTGTTGATTCCCAAGTGCGGGTGCATGTGGAGGTAGAGGGTTTTGGATAATCCCCAGGCCGGGGTTTTGTTGTTGTTGCTGCTGAGCTGGTGCATGCTGCCGTTGAGGTTGATCCTTCACTGTTTTGATGTATTCCCCCATCTGGTCCCAGTCAGTACTACCTTGCTCATTAAGGTTGTGGATGTGGTCCTTGAATTGAAAAAAAATTTCCACAGTGTGCCCAGGATATCTCGTGAAACAGCAAGATCGCTTCCGTGTTGACATTTTGAGGCCACTCCAACTTCTCCCTTGGCAATGCAATTTGCCCTGCTGCCATGAGTGCATTAAAGATATCCATGAGAGAGTACGGCAATGGCAGGTAATGATTCCTCTTGGGTCCAACCTTTCGGGGTTCATAGGCCATGGGAGGGGGTGCTTGGTTGTAGTTGGCCAGTTGTTGCCACGGTGGTTGGGGAACTGGGGTTTGCAGTCGCTGAGGGATCGGAACTTGTTGTTGACGAGGCTGGAACTGAGGTTGATGTTGAGGTTGACGAGGGTTTCTAAATGGTTGGTTTTGTTGAGGATTCCTAAACTGGTGTTGATAATTTATAGGTGGGTTCCCTACAACATTGAGGTTCTCGTTTGTCACTACGCCCTCAGTCACTGGGCCGGTTGTGGTAAAAGTAGTTTTCTTGACAGCTCGGGGTCTAGGATCAAACAAGTTCATGATAGGTGAGTCCCTAAGTTGTGTCTGAATGTACCGTGCCTTCTCATAGAGTTCACTCATGGAGGTGGGGTGATGCAAAGCCAGCATATTCTTCAAGGCCGGAGTGGCATTAGTGATGATCATCTTCACTTGCTCTAGTTCTGAAATGGAATCAGTAAGCTTTTCTGCCATGGACCTCCATCTATCAAAGATATCTGGTAAAATCTTCATCATTTCTCATTCTTTCGGCCATGAGGTCGGTGATGGAATATGTTGGTCCGACCCTCGTCTTGATATCTCTCGCAAAAATTTAACTTTGACAAGCTTTCAAAGTTACTCGCCTCCAAAGAGTCAAGCGAGTAGAACCACTCTAAAGCTGAGCCCTCTAATGATCTTCTGAAAAGAAAAGCAAGGGCCCTTGGATCATTTTGCCACATTACCGACTCATAAAGAAAGTCCTTGATATAAATGAATGGATTACTGGTTCCATTGTAGCGACGGTATACCGGCATCTCAGAGGGAGGTAGATGAAAAGTAGGGAGGGAAGGAAGAGAAATTTCAGGGGCTGCCTTTGTGTCGATCAAACGTCTAAGCTCTCTATACTGCTCATCCATGCGATTGATCTTGTTAATCATGACCTGATCGATAGAAGGTTCCCTAAGAGGAGGAGGAGAAGTGGGTGCTTGGTGCACCAGAATTGGGATTGGATGGGCCGAAGTGTCCGGATAAGAAGGGTACATTGGGGGATTCACCAAAGGGTGAGTAGGGTTGAGATGATTGGAAGAATGAACTAGTGGCCTAGAATGAGCAACGACATTCAGATCAGGGTGATCTAAATTAGTTACCGGATGAAGTGAAATTGGGGCTACAAGCCCGGTATAAGAATGGCCATGAATGGGCACATTGGGTTGACGTGCCACTGACCGAGGGGTAGAGATGTGAAGACCACCTTAGGGAGGAATGTGGTCGGCGGGCGACTTGCCCTTGAGGATGGCTTCGATAGCCTGAATTTGGGTAGGGTCAGCATGAGAGAATGCCTCCCAAAGTGAGTCTGGATTGGGTTGAGGAGAAATTTGACTAGGTTCGGGGAGAATTTCGGGTTCATTGATGGCACATACGGCATTAGGGTAGAAATAAGATTGGTCATACTCCAACTGTAGTTGCTCGTATCTTTGATCCGCCATTCCGATAACTCGTCCTGACCTTAAATTCATAAACACAACAGAAAAAGAAGGTTGACAAATAAAATCTCAAGGTTTTTTTTTTGTTTTGATTTTTGACCTCTTTTTTGTTTTGATTTTCTTTTGTTGGACAAGCAAGTTATCAAGCAAATTAACCTCAAGCAAATCTTTTTTGTTTTGGTTCTTTTTAGGTGATTTTGAGATTTTTGTTTAATTTTCAGTTTTTGTTTGCAAACAAGTAATAGCAAAGACTTGGAATGATTAACGCAAATTTTTTTGTTGTTTCAACCTTAAATTAATGGCTTGTTACGAGAAATATTGTCCACTCAAATAAATGGGTAGGACCCTATGCTCTCACAACGCCGAGCAATCTAAGGTTGTCACTCTTTTCACAACGATAGGTAATAGGTACTCCGGGTTTTGGGATAAAATGGTACAACCAGCCCGATCAGTGAAGAGGGAATCCTTCATGTCTGGGGACTTACGGAGGCCTTGATGGAAGCTACCCAGTCCTTCCGAGAGGGAATCCCCGGAGGAGGAGTTGGCAACCACCAAGAGGGGTGTTTGGATGTGTGGGGCTTTGGGAGGAGAGAGCCTCCCTTCTCGAATGACCTAAGGAGCCAAAACCCCAATGCAAACTAAATGCGAGTGAAATGTCAAGGAATTAAGGAGCAAGCAAGAAGAAAATAAAAGCATACAATGATTAATGAGATATTGTAGGAAGCAAGTGAACAAGACAATGATATGAAATTAAACTAAGATAGAAGAAAGCACTAATTTAACCAAGCATGCTTTGAAAGGTTTGCTAAAGGAAAACTAGACTTAGAAAGAAATAGGCAAGTATACTTAACAAGGGATGAATGAAGATGATATCTAAGATGCTAAGGTAAAATAAGTTGATTAACAAAGTTGGAAATCAGATCGCTATGCTCTTAAAAAGATAAACGGAAAGCAAGTAAACTTGAAGAGAAGTAGGTGGTACTTCAAAGAAACAAGTAAGCAACATAAACAACTAACGATGCAAGGAAATGGAAATGGCTTAAATGAGAACTAAAGTGAAAATAAGCATGTTTTCAAGTGGACATTCCTAGGAAAGAAGAGAAGAACTCACTAAAGCAAAGTCGGTCCCACCGTGGTCGCCAAAAGTTGTAAGCACCCGGAACGGGGATATCCGTAGATCTCCCCTTTTTCCGGCCCCTACGCTTGCTTTGGGGACTTGGTGGATGGGATGTTAGTGTTTGTGGTCGCCAGGAGCCAAAGGCTCCAAAATATAATAGAATGAAAAGAAATGAAAAACAGAAATGACCGTCATACCTTTGGAAGTGGGGGAGATTGTTGGGTTCCGACTTCTCCTCTCTCGGCCGGCCAAAAGAAGAGAGCTTAGTGAGTCCTTCATCTTCGATCCGGTTGAAGCTCCACCTCGGCCGGATTCACCTAAAATTGTTCATGAGAAAACATAGAAACATGTGAAAAGATCATTAGTTCTAGTGAAAGTGTGGAATCATGCTCAAATTCGAATGTAAACATGACAGAGGGAAGGAACTGACCGGATTGGGACTAAATCCCAACCCCTATTTGGAAGGTTTAAATATACATGAAAAATGCAAATGAGTGTCTTAATGCATGCTAAATAACATGTTAATGAAAGTTAAAATGAAAGGGGGGAGTAAAAGATCGACCGGAAAGGTAAATAAACTCAAAAAATGCAAAACGGGGTCGCCGCTCGCTAGTGCCCCATATATGGGGCGCCTCGCTGCAGTGTCCCCTTGATGGGGCGCGTTGACCAAAGTCAAAGCGCCCTATTTATGGTGCACCGTGGACCTGTTTCGGCAAATTTTCTTCCCTTCTTCGCGGTGTCACCCTAGAGTGTAGGAAGACCTCCAAGATGGAAGAAGGACTTCTTCAAGCAGCCAATACTCAAGTGAAGCTAATGGAAGAGTGTTTTGGCACTAGATGTAAGGGAAATGGAGTGTAGAGGCCCACAAAGTCAGAGAAAAATCATATTTCTGAAGAAGGAAACTGCATGTTTTTTGGGATTTTGGGAGAGGGTTTTGGAATGGTTTGAGAGTTTCGAGAGGGGTTGTAAGGCCTGGGAGTGTTGTGGTGGATGAGAGGGTTTGGGGGACACCCTTGGTGTGTCCTCAAGCCTCCAAATGGGGGTCCTTTTATAGGTAAGAAGAGGGCAACTTTATCTGCAGAACTGTCCCATCGATCTGTCCAGTCAGTCAGACCAAGTGCAGGTGCCCTATATACAGGGCGCCTGGTGCCCTATATACAGGGCGCCAGGTGCCCTATATACAGGGCGCCAGGTGCCCTATATATAAGGCGCTTTGACCCTGGTCAATGCCTATTGATCTTCTTCGAAATGCGCCGAAAAACTTGATTTTTTTGGAAAACTCGGTTCCCTTGAAAGGTTACTCAAATATTATTCATGAAAACAAGAATTTAAGCTCTCCAACTAGGCCAAAGTTGCGTGTCTACAACGACATCAATGATTCATAGGTATACTTCTATGTTGTATCACATGACACGATTTTAATCCTAAGATGTAGCATTTCTTATACACATGTTTGACTTTGTATGTGCACTTTTACTAGTTTCTTTTCTTAAATATAATATTATATCTTAGGAGAAGATAATCTAACATTTACATTCATGTATCTTTTTTATATAAGAGCACACAGTATGTTTATCAAGTACAGCTTCATCATAGATCAAAGTTAAAGATTCCATCCAACCATCAAATTCAATAAAAAGAGAAGGACAAAAGATCCATACAAGCTAATGAATTATTTAATCTGACCAATCCATCTTCGGCAAAAGTGCATATTCATCAGAAGAATGTCAACAAGGTGAGAACATTGTATACATATAATCTTGTTTAGTTATGCTAGTTGTACACACATATATCTTTACTTATCTATGTTTTTAGTTCTGTATCACTCATTCATATCATTCTATCTTACTTGATGGCAATGTGGCTTTAAAATGAACTCAAACTTCTTGTATACCAAACTACACAACTTTTTTATCAACTTCAAGATCATGTTAGATCAAGGACAACGAATCGATCAACACATCTCATCCATGGTAAAGAGCAAGTTAACAGGTGTACAAAAAATAATGATTTCTTTAATCGCAGTGTTACCCTTTCGAGGGAAGTCAACTTTATTTGTAGTCATGTCGATGGAATTAACTCACAAAATGATGTTAACGAAATGACAAGTATTCATTTGTGTAATGTACATATGTTTTTTCTTATTAATACACATATACAAATGCTTTATGTCTTATGTTGTTCAACATTACAGATGTGCAAAAGAAGACACGTAGAGTTACTAGATGTATTGATTTACTAAATGTGGACAAGCGACAAGCTTTACATGTAGATATAAAAGATTTTGGTTAGCCAATTGAACCAAATGCTAGAAAGTTGGCAAGTTACCTTGGAGTAATTGCTTGAAATCCACAAAAGGCTCCATTAATATGGGAAGATTGGAAAAAGGTACCACAAGAAAATAAAAATAAAAACTGGTAAAGGTATGTACGAACAGTTTGTAGTGTTATTTTAAATAGTAAGTAGTTCTACAAAATTATCTCTTTTATATAGGACAAGTTTGATGTTGATGATGCATTATACCTATGGGTGATGAGAAGTCTTGGTTCAAAGGGGAAAAACTTCAAGTGCAAACTTAAGAAAAATTCGAGGATGTTATCAACAATATTCATGGTATTCCAACTATAAGTGATGCACGTGTAGATCCCATTTAGTGGAAAGAACTTGTTCAATATTGGAGTTCTGAAAAAGGGCTAGTTCGTAAGAATGATGTTTGTTTTATTGCTTTACATAATGACTAATTTGATTTTTTATATTATCAGTGAAGGAGTATCATAAACAAGGTAAATCGTGGAAAACAAATAGTTGGTCGCACATCTAGATGGAGTTATACTGTGATATGTGAGAAAATTGTATGCATTCATGTGTTTGATAAAATACTTTCAGTTTGATTACTATTCACATTGTAGTGATTACTTACTTTTTTTAGGGTTAAAAAGTGTCAGAAAAATGTTGATAAAAAAATTCCTTATGAGCTGAGTTATTTACTATAACACATACAAGAAAGGTTGGAACACCGATCAACGAAGAATCATCAAGAGTTATGGTAAATGTTCAGTCAATTTCTTCTTGTAATGATCAAGTAATATTTATATATGTCTAACATTTTCTTCTTGTTGTTTAACTTTAGTCAATATTGCAAGAACGATCCTCTCATGTAGAAGAAAATTTATCTTCTACACTTAAAGATGATATTCTATCTCAAGTGTTAATAAGGAGAAATCTGGATGTATAAGAATGCTTGGCTTGGGCCCCACTCCTTCAAGTGTTTATGGTCCTACTCTTAGTTGCTCTCAAGCTCTCCAAATGGTGAATCAAATCAGAACATCATCTGAAAGTATAATGTCAAAGTTGTTTAAGAAGATAGAGGAAACGAACGAACAAAATAAGAAAATGAAAGAATTATATGAAGGTCGTCTAAAAAATATGCAAGAAGAGTTTAATATGTTCAAGAAGATAGTGAATAAAAATAATGCTAACCATTCGGTATACTTTTTTATTTATCATCATGCATTTCTGTTTGATATGTATTTTTAAATTCTTGTTTAAATTTCATGTTAGGTACAAGAAGAGAGCTCATCACCCTCTATTCATTCCTCTACATCAAGTCATGAAGTGCAGCATCACCTTTTTCAAGTAAAATAAAAATACATATTCAATACATGGTCAAGTGATGACTTATGATTGTTATATTATTTAGATGAATATTTAAATCCCTACATCTCATCACAAGCATAAGAGGAAATCAAAAGTTGAGATATATCTTTGGTATATCAACCTTTACTTGTTTTAAATGTTCCTATGATATAACAACCACATTTTTACAACATGACAGGTGCCTTAGATGTTAAATATGAAGAAAATGGTGACAAGTTTTAATAATATGTAGGTAAATGAACCTTTTATAAATTTTAGGTTTTATTATGCTATAATAGTGGTTTAAATTGGACACAATTTTTTTTCAAGTGAGAAGCACGGTCTGTTTAAAAAATTTTAAAAAGGTTGGTGTGGCTCTCGGAACTATTGAATGTAAGATTCTATTAGAAAGGCTGGAGGTTGTCAATTGGGACATGAATATTGGGAAGTAGCCATAGATGTTGTGTTAGTTTGTGATGAACCACTTCCAAGGCCATATGGACATTAAAATGATTGGAGATGCAATTGGGACAAGTATCGCATGGCCATTTACTCTTGTACGTATGTTTTAAGAAAAATTTATTTTTATGCATAAATGAAGAACATTTATCAAATGACTATCTTTTATTGTAGGTGAGCAGAGTAAAAAGCTGAAAATTTTCAAATGAGGGTTGTTATTCAAACAATATTCTTTTAATTATTTGAAAGTTCATGTCATGCTACATTTCATTTTTGGTTTTGGACATGTTAGGATGATTTTGGACTTCTTATTACTTTTTTTTAATTCATTCTAGTAGATGTTATGAACAAGCTACACCTTCATATTTGTTATTTTTTGGTAAAATTACAAATGTAAATTTTGTTTCAAAAATACTTTCTCAGTTAAAGTAGAAAGGTATTTCAGATGGTGAGAGGTTGATGAGTTGTTGTCTAATCTTATTCTAGCATTTGATATTTTGTTGGAGTTGTTCTTCCACTGAAAATTGCTGAAACCAAGTTGGTGCAACTAAACTGTACTATCTATGCATCTTTTTTGCATCAAAAGTTGAAACTATTTTTTTTACTATAGTTCAGATTTTAATTGAAGCATGCAATTAGACATATTGGATCTTACTCTTTTGAAGAATGGTCACTTTGAAAAAATTATGAGATTTCGCTTGCCATCAGAAGATAGAGGCTACCTACTTTGTAGTTTTGTTTATTTCAGATATACCAAGTTGGTTGCCTTGTATATTTCATTTTGCTTTTAATTGAGTTTTTGCTCTGGTGTATGTTAGAAAAAAACTTCTTAATCTGACACTCAAGGAGGCTTTTTTTTTTCGGTTCATGCAGGCAAGTTTCATCCCATGTTTGTGCAACATGAATCATGCTTTGCTAAAAGTTACTTTGAATGTAGTATATATGAAAAGTAAATTTATACATGCTTAGATTAATGTTTCTTTCAGAGATTTTGAATTGGAGATGCTACTCTCGTAACATTATTTATTTCCTTTTAAACCGACAAACCCTAATTGGAGTAATTTTCTGTATAATGAGTCGACAAAAATGATCAACCTTATAGCTTTGGTGCTGCTCATGAATATTCAAAAACCTTTGTTGATGACTATCTTCGTATGGTATGTCATGTCTTCAATTCATTAGTAATATTCTTTTAACTGCCTTTAGATTCTAGCCTATCCTCAAATCTTTTATTCACATTTCTTTATTTTTTAATTAACATGTTATTATTTGCCTTTTTTTACCAATACATGTATTTACTTGGTGTTTGGATTCATTATAGTCTTCTAATGAAGATAAATAGTCATATTTTTTGTTCCTGATATCTTCATATTCTTCTCACCGAGCTCAAATGAGCATTTGTACATGGCAACTTTTTTAGTGTTTCCAATGAGGTTATTTTTGTGTTTGTCAATGTGTAATTAATGGGTGGGGTTTGTTCTTTGTTCTCATATATCATTAATGGGGTGTTTGGTTGCATGATAATTTTTTGTACACTTTCATGATAAAAAATTATATTAAAATAAAAAGTAAACCAACTCATGACATAAAATTATCATGTTTGGAGGGATGTGATTACAAAAAAGAGTAACCACCGCACATGACCAAATAAAGTGGGAGACCACAAGAAAAAAGAAAGAGGTGAGACCCTCTTTTTTTGTTTAAGAAGAAAATCACTTTCAAAACATAAAATTGTCATGGTTGTCAAACACCTCTTTTAACAAGTTTTCTTACAATTTTTAAAAATTAAAATAAAAACCTCAATTATCATGCAACCAAACACCCCATTAGCTTTTACACGAATATTTTTTTGCTGTACTGGTTCTCAAGGATTGTTTTGGTTTGAAGAAAAAACAAGTCTTGTGTTTGATGAAGCCAATTGTTAGTGTTATTAATATACATATTTCATCAATGGTTAATTCTATTCGAATGAAGTTCCTTTTGTGAAGGTTATGATCAAGTTTCATATAATTTTGTTGAAGAGAGTGACGTGTGCTTTCCTGAATCTTACATCCAAAGTGACATGTGATGCCATATGTTTGGACTTTGGAGCAGTGTTAAATACCTAATGCTTTATATAATTACAAAGATGTTGAGGAATTGAGGTCCCATGGACTTCATGGAGTTTCAATTCATAGTGACAAATTAAGAAAAGAGATCAGTTGCTAATGCCCGGCTAATCTTGCCATATTTTATGTTGCTTGAAAAGCATGTTGATAAAGTGGCTCTAAGTTAATACTTAGTGATAAAAAATTCCTTAAGAATATTAAAACGTGATTCAACATTACAACGAGTTTAGTTCCGTGGTTAATTAATTTTTTTTCAATTGGTTATTTTCTAATGAAAATGCTAGCCATTTCTGCCATAGGATTATTAAAATTTTTAATTTTCATGCATGCAGAGAACTTCGAGGGTTTGCATGTGTGGAGTTCATTGATCCTTGTGATGCTTCTGAGGCCCAATACCACATGAATGGATAGCTTTTCGATGGAAGAAGGATAACCGTCAGTACAAGAAAATAGGTTACTAGGGACGGCTGTAAGCCGTCTCAAAAAACCAAAAAGCCGTCGCTAATAAATATTAGCGACGGCTTCAAAGCCGTCGCAAACGCGTCGCAAATAACGCCGTCGCCAATAATATTCGCGACGGCTATTGTTAAGCCGTCCCGAGTACGTTTATTGGCGACGGCTCGTAAGCCGTCGCATAAGTTATTAGCAAAAGGACCATTTATTGGCGACGGCTTAAACAGCCATCGCCAATAACTTTGCGGCGGGCGACAGCTTGCCGTCGCAAACGATAAGGAGATTAGACGGCGGATGAAGTTATTTGGGACGGGTTAAGCCATCTCGAATAATCTTATTGGCCACGGCTAACCCGGCCCGGTCGCCAATAAATGTAGTTGCGGACGGCCACGTAAGCCGGTCGCAAATGGCAGCGAAACCCCACACTCCGGTTCCGAATTTTCTACGGTATTGCGACGGCCGTATAGCCGTCGCCACATAAATTTATTTGGGACGGCTACGGCCGTCCCGAATAATAAACAGCCGTCGCAATACCGAGAGAAAAATTCCGGGGCCCCGGGTTCCGAATTTTTCTGCGAGTATTGCGACGGCTGTTTTTTAATATTAGGGACGGCTTTAGCGAGTCCCAAATAACTTTTAGCGACGGCTATATAAAGCCGTCGCCAATAATAAATTTCTGAAAAACAAAAAATTGATTGGCCGGATTGGATCAATTATACGATCCAATCCGGAAAATCAATCATTCTTGAAACTTTCATAAAGATCTAAAATCGGATCTACCAATCCAAAAATTGATTTATATTAATAATTTCGGTGCCGGATTGCTCGTTTCAAACTCGGAACGGACACCGAATTAGGATGAAACAACACACATTAACATACCAAAATTGAAATTCACCAAATTTAAATTCATATTCACATACCATATTCAAAATCACATTCATACACAAAATGTTTTGATACATATGAATAACATTGATAGAGAGTAAAAAATACATCTTAATCTATTCATCTTCTTCATCTTCATCTTCATCATCATCTTCACTCTCCTCGGCATCCTCGTAGTCCTCGTCGTCATCGCCATTTCTGTCCTCTGTTTGTTGAGGCGGAGGATGCCCCGATGTGGATGGCACATCAGGAGTCGGGAACCTTTGAGTCAAGCCTTCAATGATCAGATTGAGGCGATCGAAATTATCTTGGAATGATTTCTGTTGGTTGTCCAATTGTTGTTTCAATGAAGTTATTTGTTCTTCATAACGTTCATTGATTTCTCCTTGCCTCGCCACCTGATCTCTAAGCTCTCGAACTTCTTGAGTCGAGCTAGAAGCACCTCCGCTTGACTCACCATACCAAGTGTGGCGAGTTTCACCTCGCCCACCACATCGGATCCGTCACAGTCGATCTCTACCAAACACGAATACGAAAGCTTCCTCCGCGGTGAGTGGAGGCTGCGATACCCCGGCATCCAGGGATTCGGATCTTTGGGGGATTCATCAATCCTTGCATATTTTCCTATAAATAATATGAATAAAAATTAAAATCCTACCGTGATGAATTGTGGATTATAAAGAAAACTAGGTTATGATAATCAATAATTACCATCATAAGGCGACTTTGGTCATTATCCCAAATGACTGCTCCATCGAGTTCTTCATGCGTTTGACTCATCTGGAATACCTCCGGACGAGTTGGAGGTCGACCTTCTTTTCGTACCTTACCAAAAAATAAAAAAAAGATAAAGGTTATTACGAGAATAAGAATCAACTAATATGAAATATTAAGTTTTGACTACTTACAAAGTCTCTTTCTAATCGGTGTATATTTGTTCTTCCTCTTACGTACGGCATTGTTAATTGCCGCCTATTACCGGCATTCTTTTCACTCAATGCCTACATATATATATACAAATGAAACAACATTAAAAAAATGCAAATGAAAAGAATAGGATCTAATTATAAGAGGAAATTTTGAGTTACTCTAGCATCATCTTGACTCCATAAATGGCACATATGATGCCATTGTTCCTCATTGCACTGTGGAGGAATGTTGGCACGAGCTTCCTCATTTGATTGTCCTGTAAAATACTGTACACAAATATTGTTAACAAAAAATTGGTTATCTCGAATTTACATTCTAAATTATATTTTACCTTTATTTTCAAATGATTTCTTTGTTTTCTTTGCATATCTCCCATATGCCTTAATATATGTGCATCCGATTGAGGATTCCGCTCAAAGGTAAAATGTTGCTGCATTAATATAAAAATGATTAAAAAGTTCACCAAAATTTAAATAAGATGAAGCTACTTGAATGTTACCTCTAAATCACGGAATATGGCCTCCTTTTTCTCCTGCGGTAGAGCCATGTAATTATGCTCCCACAAATCGCAATGAACTCTGTTCATAACTCCTAAGTAGGAGGTAAACTCCTGTCCATGTGATCCAACGCCGGATCCTCCTACTAGAACGACGTTGTAGGACTCATCAGGGCCAAGTGTTCGCACACTGATGGCCTTTGCTGGACCTCTCCCACGTCTAACTGATGTAGCTAGTTAAGTATAAATTAAAAATTACAATTAGATAATGAAGATTTTTAAAGAAAACTTTTTACTAGCATTTATTCAAATATTTACCTGAAGCATGGGAAGATGGACTACTACCATCTGTAGGAGGCATCGTCGGAACCCGGTGAGAAGGAGTCCGAGATGGACTAGGCTCATGGGGTGCCTCCCTAACTGGCTCGGAAGCAACACCCACAGGTGGAAGGTCGATCCCTAGATGCACGAGATTGACCCCGGGGTCCACCGCCCTCGGATGGTGTAGAAGTCCGAGATGTCCTACGACTTTTCTTGAAAATTCTCTTCATCTGTCACATAAAAATATTAGGCAGCAATCCCGGCTTCTAATTGTGCAATAAAAAAATTTTAGCGAATCCGAGGCCGGATTGCCCAATCCGAGGCCCGTTCCGGGTTCCGATCGGGCAATCCGGCTTCGGATTGAGGGACTTAGATTTTTTTGCCAATCCGAGGCCGGATTGCCCAATCCGAGGCCCGTTCCGAGTTCCGATCGGGCAATCCGGCTTCGGATTGAGGGACTTAGATTTTTTGGCCAATCCGAGGCCGGATTGCCCAATCCGAGGCCCGTTCCAGGTTCCGATCGGGCAATCCGGCTTCGGATTGAGGGACTTAGATTTTTTGGCTAATCCGAGGCCGGATTGCCCAATCCGAGGCCCGTTCCGGGTTCCGATCGGGCAATCCGGCTACGAATTGAGGGACTTAGATTTTTTGGCCAATCCGAGGCCGGATTGCCCAATTCGAGGCCCGTTCCGGGTTCCGATCGGGCAATCCGGCTTCGGATTGAGGGACTTAGATTTTTTGGCCAATCCGAGGCCGGATTGCCCAATCCGAGGCCGTGCAGGTTGTCCGGGCAATTCGGCAGTTGAGAAACTTAGATTTTTTGGCCAATCCGAGGCCGGATTGCCCAATCCGAGACCGTTAAGGTTCCGATCGGGCAATTCGGCCCAGTTCGGAGAGGGACTTACATTTGTTGGCCAATCGAGCGGATTGCCCAATCCGAGCCCGTTCCGATTGGGCAATCCGGCCGGATTGAGGGACTTAGATTTTTTGGCCAATCCGAGGGGATTGCCCAATCCGAAGGCCCGTTCCGGGGTTCCGTCGGGCAATCCGGCTTCGATTGAGGGACTTAGATTTTTGGCCAATCGAGGCGGATTGCCCAATCGAAGGCCCGTTCGGGTTCGTCGGGCAATCATCGCCAGTTGAGAAACTTAGATTTTTTGGCCAATCCGAGGCCGGATTGCCCAATCCGAGGCCCGTTCCGGGTTCCGATCGGGCAATCCGGCTTCGGATTGAGAAACTTAGATTTTTTGGCCAATCCGAGGCCGGATTGCCCAATCCGAGCCCGTTCGGGTTCCGGTCGGGCAATCCGGATTGAGGGACTTAGATTTTTTGGCCAATCCGAGGCCGGATTGCCCAATCCGAGCCCCGTTCCGGGTTCCGGTCGGGCAATCCGGCTGCGGATTGAGGGACTTAGATTTTTTGTCCTATCCGTGGCCGGGTTGCCCAATCCGAAGGCCCGTTCGGGTTCGGTCGGGCAATTCGGCTTCGGATTGAGAAACTTAGATTTTTTGGCCAATCCGAGGCCGGATTGCCCAATCCGAGGCCCGTTCCGGGTTCCGATCGGGCAATCCGGCTTCGGATTGAGAAACTTAGATTTTTTGGCCAATCCGGGGCCGGATTGCCCACTCCGAGGCCCGATCCGGGGTCCGGTCGGGCAATCCGGCTTCGGATTGAGGGAGTTAGATTTTTTGGCCAATCCGAGGCCGGATTGCCCAATCCGAGGCCCGTTCTTGGTTCCGATCGGGCAATTCGGCTTCGGATTGAGAAACTTAGATTTTTTGGCCAATCCGAGGCCGGATTGCCCAATCCGAGGCCCGTTCGGGTTCCGGTCGGGCAATTCGGCGGATTGAGGACTTAGATTTTTTGGCCAATCCGGGGCCGGATTGGCCAAGCCGAGGCCCGTTAGGGGTGCCGATGGGGCGAGTCGGCTTCGGATTGAGAAACTTAGACTTTTTGGCCAGTCCGAGGCGGATTGCCCAATCGAGCCCGTTCGGGTTCCGGTCGGGCAATCCGGCGGGTTGTGGGACTTAGATTTTTTGGCCAATCCGAGGCCGGATTGCCCAATCCGAGGCCCGTTCCGGGTTCCGATCGGGCAATTCGGCGTCGGATTGAGAAACTTAGATTTTTTGGCCAATCCGAGGCCGGATTGCCCAATCCGAGGCCCGTTCCGGGTTCCGATCGGGCAATCCGGCTTCGGATTGAGGGACTTAGATTTTTTGGCCAATCCGAGGCCGGGTTGCCCAATCCGAGGCCCGGTCCGGGTTCCGGTCGGGCAATCCGGCCTCGGATTGAGGGAGTGAGATTTTTTGGCCAATACGAGGCGGATTGCCCAATCCGAGGCCCGTTCGGGTTCCGGTCGGGCAATCGGCCCGGATTGTAGGACTTAGATTTTGGCCAATCGACGCCCGGATTGCCTTGTCCGAGGCCCGTTCGGGTTCCGATCGGGCAATCGGCTTCGGATTGAGGACTTTGATTTTGGCCAATCTGAGGCGGATTGCCCAATCCGAGGCCCGTTCGGGTTTCGACCGGGCAATCCGGATTGGATTGAGGACTTAGATTTTTTGGCCAATCCGAGGCCGGATTGCCCAATCAGGCCCGTTCGGGTTCCGACGGGCAATCCGCCGCAGTTGAGGGACTTAGAGTTTTTAGCCAATCCGAGGCAGGATTGCCCAATCCGAGGCCCGGTCGGGTTCCGACGTCGGGCAATCCGGCTTCGGATTGAGGACTTAGATTTTGGCCAATCCGAGGCGGATTGCCCAATCGAAAGCCCGTTCGGGTTCCGGTCGGGCAATTGCCAGTTGAGAAACTTAGATTTTTGGCCAATCCGAGGCGGATTGCCTAATCCGAAGGCCCGTTCGGGTTCCGATCGGGCAATCCGGCCGGATTGTGGGACTTAGATTTTTTGGCCAATCCGAGGCGGATTGCCCAATCCGAGCCGTTCGGGTTCCGACGTCGGGCAATTCGGCCAGTTGAGGAACTTTGAGTTTTTTGGCCAATCCGAGGCCGGATTGCCCAATCGAGCCCGTTCGAGGTTCCGATCGGGCAATTCGGCCAGTTGAGGGACTTAGATTTTGGCCAATCCGAGGCGGATTGCCCAATCGAGCCGTTCGGGTTCCGATCGGGCAATTCGGCGGATTGAGAATCCTAGATTTTTTGGCCAATCGAGGCCGGATTGCCCAATCGAGGCCCATTCCGGGTTCCGGTCGGGCAATCCGGCCGGATTGTGGGACTTAGATTTTTGGCCAATCAAAGGCCGGATTGCCAATCCGAGACCCGTTCCCGGGTTCCGTCGGGCAATCCGGCCGGATTGAGAAACTTAGATTTTTTGGCCAATCCGAGGCCGGATTGCCCAATCCGAGGCCCGTTTCGGGTTCCGATCGGGCAATCCGGCTTCGGATTGAGGGACTTAGATTTTTTGGCCAATCCGAGGCCGGATTGCCCAATCCGAGGCCCGTTCCGGGTTCCGATCGGGCAATCCGGCTTCGGATTGAGGGACTTAAATTTTTTGGCCAATCCTAGGTCGGATTGCCCAATCCGAGGCCCGTTCCGGGTTCCGATCGGGCAATCCGGCTTCGGATTGAGGGACTTAGATTTTTTGGCCAATCCGAAGCCGGATTGTCCAATCCGAGGCCCGTTCCGGGTTCCGATCGGGCAACCCGGCTTCAGATTAAGGGACTTAGATTTTTTGGAAAATCCGAGGCCGGATTGCCCAATCCGAGGCCCGTTCCGTGTTCCGATCGGGCAATCCGGCTTCGGATTGTGGGACTTAGATTTTTTGTCCAATCCGAGGCCGGATTGCCCAATCCGAGGCCCGTTCCGGGTTCCGATCGGGCAATTCGGCTTCGGATTGAGACGGCTATATTTAGCCGTCGCTATTTACCAATTATTAGCGACGGCGTTAGTTTAGCCGTCGCTTTTATCATTATTGTCGACGGCTTAAAAAAGACGTCGCCAATAACCCGTCGCCAATGACCCAGTTTCCTGTAGTGCGTGCTTGTTGCTGCAGAAAATAGGAAACAGCCAGAGGATATGCACGGCAGACCTAGAGCCATGTAGATGAAACTTGCTTTCCATATCTATTGTTTTTCTTAATTATTTGATTTTATTTTTCATTATCTCATCACTTGCTTGTATTACACAACTCTCATAGTGGACCTTATTACAGTTCTTTTTTGTGTTGAATCTCTCATAGGAAATCAAGTGCAACAAGAGCTCAATGACGATGAACCTTCAAGCTTAAGAGGCTTTGTAATGGTAAATCAAAAGGTCCCACATCTGATGTGTTCACTAGCATTCGGAGACGTTTCTAGGGGAGGACAGAGAAAGACATGAAGGATATTGTTTGGAAGCAAGAGTCATTTCACATTTTGGAGTGTGAGAGATATGTACACATTAAGAAACAAAATTGGGCATTTACTTTTTTTTCTTGAGATGATTTCTTTGTTTTCTCTACATTTCTTCCATGCATCTTAAGATGTCTACATCTTCCGATATAGACCGTTCAAACCTAAAATGTTGCTACATAATACCCATATCAATAGTCATCAACATTAACCTCTTACTAATCATGAATGAATTGTACCGAATATGTTTACCTCAAGATCTTTGAATATATCTTTTTTCTTCTTAGGTGGAAGAGTGATATAATTTTGTTGTCATAAATTACACTGCCTTCCATTCATCATCCCAAGATATGTGATAAATTGTTGGGCATATGGCCCAACCACCAACCCACCAACTAACATGATAGGTAAGGTTTGTCCTAGTGGTAAAGTGCTCACCAAATAGGACTTGGTGGGACCTCTCCCATGTTGGTAGATAAAGCTAATTATAAAAGAAATGTTTAGAATTGAATCTTGAAAATTCAATAAGATATATGCTTGAAGCAACAAATGCTAGACTACCAATATCGGATGGTGTCGATGGAGAAGGCTATGGTGGACTCAACTCAGATGCACACGGCTAAGATGCACCCAATTGGGATGCATCCACCTAAGATGCACCCACCTAATTGGCATTGGCCTAAGATGCACTAGATCTAGATGTCCATTGAGTCTTACTAATTCTATTCATTTACATCATTAAACATTCAAGCATTATTAACTTTAAATGTGTTTAAAAAGGTCCTTAAAATGTCTTAAAATGATTTCCGACTTGGATTGGCCTAAACAACGATGGAATGGGTTCAAACTCAAATTTGTGCTTCCATGGCCACTTAGGCCAATCCAAGCTGATTTTTAACTTAGATTGACCTAAACAGCCATGTAATGGGTTCAAAACCAATTGTGGGCTTCCATGGTCATTTAAGCCAATCGAAGAAAATTAAAATTTATAATATATGTAGTCATGTGAAACAATTAGGTTGAACTATTAAAAACCAATTTACTCTCAAATATGCCTTCTTTAAATCTCATGCCCACATAGTCTTTGTGAAGAAATAAGTTAGGAAAATAATCTACACAAATTACTACAATAAAAATAAATAAGTCATATTATTCATTTTATTAAAACAACCTATTAAGACTTAGGTTCATATATACCTAGTTTACATGAGTTCGGGGGCAATGATGGTGTAGATGGCCTCGACGGTGGCAGTAGTGGCTAACGAGGAGCATGGCAATGAACAATGGTGGTGAGCAGAACAACACCAAGGGCATATAGTGGGAGAGAGAGAGTTTTGTGAGTGAGCGGGGGAAGAAGAAATGGGGTCCATGTGGGTCAATTAAAATGAAATTTTTCGAGATAGTTGGGGAGCCATCGCCATTGGTGTATTTAGTGTTAGTAGTGACATCTTCCTAGCATCACCAATGTAAGTTGACCATTCAATAGTCAACTATTTACAAATTGCAATAGCTTTCACTATCGCGAGTAATACATATTCACAATGACCTATTACCCATCATCACTACCCACCTAAATGACCAAGAGAAGCTTTCAGGATATTTTACACTAATGTTGTGACTTCTTTAGCCATCACAAATATGAATTGTAGTCACGATGTTTATAGGTCGTCACTAGTTTTTGTGTAATGGCAATGACTATTATCCAACCATCACCATGTATTTCCTTTATAAATGTGATGGTTGTCTTTTAGCCATTGCGAATAATTGTATTGGCGATGGTGTTTTGAAGCCATTTCCATTATTATGTAGCTAGTGCCCCTTTTATTGTAGCATTTGGACAATAGAATTTAACACAATTTCATCATAAAAAGTTATAATAAAATAAAGTGTAAGATAGCTACTAACATATAATTTCCATGTTTGGAGAGATGTGAAAAATCTGTGTGATCTACATTGTAGACATGCCAATTTGGTCTTATTTGGAGCTTAAACCCTCATTCCATTGGTAACATCCCATTTGGACCATTAAAATCAGGTTGAACCATCCTTTTCGATGAGCCATGGAGCTTACTAGAAATCTAAGGATGAGTTGCTGATCTCTGGTCGAATATGTGTTCGTTGAGCGAGGACCATTGTGTCATGTCCTTTCATCAAGTCATTGTACATTTCTTCTGCTTACTGTTAGAGTTTCTCGGTCGCTGTCGGGTCATCCCAGTTAGTATCAGGAGGCCAGGGCATACTAGATTCGTCCCACCATTTCTTGACCAATCAATTGGGCATCCCTGGGTCACTTAGTCATTAATTTTTGTCTTTTTAAATTTCTCCGAGTTTTTCAGGATCCTCCTGTCATTTCTGGTCAACAACCCGTGTTGTACGGGTTGCCATTTTTTTGTCAATTTGAGTTCTCCGGGTCATCCCCGGCTTTTCTGGGTATCTTTATGAGCTTTTAAGGTTCCTCCCATCATTTTCGGTTGTCAACAGCTTCTCAAGCTCTAAAAACTATTGAAGTTTCTAGTCTCCAGCAATATCCACATGAACTTCATCCACAACAGGTTCTCCCTTCACGTTGACCTCGAGAACTCTTCCCGAACAAAACTCCGTCACCGATGGGTGCCTTCTAGAGAGAGCAGAAGGTAGGGAGGAGTCTAAGGACATAGTTTTAACTCTTGTCTTGATAGGGTTTGGCTGAAACTATTCGTATTTATAGGGAATTTTGAAACTTTTCATAAAAATACAAAATCTCTATAAATTATGCCCTTGCTCCTATACTTATAGATAAGTCCTTATGTGTGTGACCCACTAGACCTAATAGCCTATTTTGTTGAAGCCTAAATAAAATATAACAATTCTATTTAATTTAATTAAATCAATTATCCGATAATAGATTAATCAGCCCACCGATCATAAAGGGTACAAGCCACATCCCATGATCCCAAATGGCCATGGGGATAATCTTATTTCCATCATCATTTACCACATGGATATAAACTCTCATCCATTCAATGTCCTAGTCAGAAAGGAGTACGGCATTGACTATTAATTCCTTGATGTACCAACTCTGTATGATCATGTACTCTGCATTAAATCAATTGAAAAACTCCTTTATTTAGAGTACTATCCCATAGGACATTCACTCTCACTTACTAAGAGTGGACGATCCCTTGTTGTCCGCTCAATTGCTTCCATCAAGTTTTTCTTGTACCCGATCTATCGCTAAACTATACCATCTAAATGGTGATACATAAGTCAATGGTCAAAGCACAAGTTCCACCCAACAAGGCATCTTTGGCTACTCAGGTCAAAGGTCCAACTATGCATCTGTGATGATAGAAAATCCTGATTGACATTTTGGTAAGATACCATTCTAGATTTCTAATTCATTCAATTCAGTGCATTCGACTAATGGGCACCTATATATGTATCTCAATGTCTCCATACTAATGACCAATGAGATCGATCATCTTCATTATATGTGAAGACATCTTATACACTAGTCTATCCGGATCCTTGATGTCCCGTCTAAAGAATCCTATGACTAGGAACATTCAGATCACATACCAATAGATGATCAATATCATTATCATAATCTTATCATGATTCAATCATCATTGCAGTGATCAAGGACTTCATTATGATATTTATATCTAATAAGAGCTAGTAATAAAGATTTGCCTAATTATTCGAATGAGATATTTCTAGAAATGTTGAATCATATCATATATAATTGGCTTGTAGGGAATACATTTATATCAATCAAGTCAATCACCCATTTAGCTTATCTCTATCTGATAGAAATGTATGCCCTACAAGCCAATCATATATGATATGATTCGACATTTCTAGAAATATCTTATTCAATTAATTAGGCAAATCTTCATTATAAGCTCTTATTAGAAGCGAATATCATAATGAAGTCCTTGATCAAATACAATGATGATTAAATCATGATGAGATCATGATAATGAGATTGATCATCTAGAGGTATTTGATCTAAATGTTCCTAGTCATAGGATACTTGAGACGGGACATCAAGGATCCGGATAGACTAGTGTATGTGATGTCTTCTCATGTGATGAGGACGACCGATCTCATTGGTCATTAGTGTGGAGACATTGAGATACACATACAGGTGCTCATTAGTTGAATGAGTTCACTGAACTGACCGAATTAGAAACCCTGAATGGTATCTTACCGAACTGTCTATCAGGGTCTTCTATCATCACGGTTGCATGGTTGGACCTTTGACCCGAGTCGCCAAAGATGCCTTGTTGGGTGGAACTTGTGCTTTGACCATTGACTTATGGATCACAATTTAGATGGTCCTATATAGCGATGGATCGGGTACAAGGAAAATCCGATGGAGGCAATTGAGCGGACAACAAGGGATCGTCCACTCTCGGTAAGTGAGAGTGAATGTCCTATGGGATAGTACTCTAAATCCCTGGCCAGGGTAGATAGGATAATTGGAAAAGGAGTTTTCCAATTGATCCAATTCCGAGTACAGGATCCTATAGAGTCGGTACACTAAGGAGTTGACAGTAGATGCCGTACTCCTTTCCGACCAGGACATTGGATGGATGAGGGTTTATATCCATGTGGTAACTTATGATGGAAAGGCTCAATGGAAATGGTATTATCCCCATAGCCATTTGGGATCATGGGATGTGGCTTGTACGCTTCATGATCGGTAGGCCGATTAATCTGTTATCGGATAACGGATTTAATTAAATTAAATAGAATTGTTTTATTTTATTTAGGCCTCAACCAAATAGGCTATTGGGCCTAGTGGGTCACACACAAAAGGACTTATCCACAAGTACAGGGGCAAGGGCGTAATTTATAGAGATTTTGGGTTTTTATGAATAATTCCATAATTCTCTATAAATACTAATGGTTTCAGAAAAACCCCATAAAGCCAAGGGTGAAAATCACGTCCCTAGCCTCCTCCCTACCTCCTCCTCTCTCTAGAAGGTGTCCGTGGTCGATGGAGCTCCGTTCGGGAAGAGTTCTCGAGGCCGGCGTGAAGGGAGAACCTGCTGTGGATGAAATTCGTGTGGATACTGCTGGAGACCAGACGCTTGAATGGTTTGAAGAGCTTGAGAAGCTCATCTCCTTCCTCTCCATGGGATTATATGAATCCCTATCAGGTATATTCGAACCCGATTTGATCAGTTTTCGGTTTTCGTCGTTAGGTTCTGATTGAGACGGATTCTAAAGGAAACCATAGGAATCATCGCTTACGCTGCTCCAAACTTTTATGAACGATTCCTTACAGTGGTATCAGAGCCCTTTTCTAGTCTCGGTCGAAACCAACGTCGAATCGACATTATTTTATGTTATTTATGTGTTCCCGAATCTGTGCAAACGTCTGTTTTGACGAAGCCACCATATTCTGTGTATGACTCATATAAAATATTGGTTGGCTTTGGTAGAATCTCGTGATATAGGAATTTCCAACGCTGTAAACCTTTTGAATTTTGGATCTCTGTAGTGTTCGGGAGAAGCCTCAAAAGTTGGTGTTTCTGTCATGCCCGAACCGACACCCGGATTTGGGGATATGTGAAATCTCCGTCCACAGAAGAAATTGAGACTTGGAAAAGGTTTAGGAGATGGTTAATATGATTACCTAGCCTTTACCTTTGATATACAGCTTTGAACGACGGCGGAGGATGAGAATTTTTGAGTTTTCCGACGAACTAGGGTTCTGTAGAGTCTGACGGCGCCGACTTGTTTCTTCCTGATTTCCCGTTGATATAAATTTTTATATGAATGTATATATACATTTTTGGAAAATTCATTTGATTAGGATTCTAAATTTTATTTTTGGAGAATATTTGGCTTCCGGGATAAGGAGTTATCCTCGTTACAAAATTGAGATTTCTGCTACGGAATCTCGGTGACCGCCGTCTCTTCTTCCTCATTTTGCTGTCGATTGGGATTTTTACTGGATATTAGGCCGACTTTTTTGGATTCCTTATTTGATAAGGATTCTAACGCATATTTTTTAGGATTTTTCGGAGTCCGAGATAAGGAGATAAATCCGATTCTATGGGATGGATTTCCTTTCCTCCCGATGAACAATGCCTCTTCGGGGGGGGAAGACGATCGGCGCACGGCGGTTGGCACACGCGGCTTTAGATGCCGGCGCACCCTTCGGCGCACGCAGGCGCACGCGAGCGGGGCACAATGCGCCGAACGGCGCGGCGTATTGCGCCAGACACAATTTTTTATGCTTTTAAATTGTTTAAAATCATAGAAAATTCCGAAAATTTGCCATAAAATTCCATAAAAATTCTGAAAAATTCTATAATATTATTTAACATGTTTTAAAGTGTTTAATGACATGTTAGATGATGTTTAGTTCTATTTACATAGATTCACTCTTGGTTAAACTTTAAAATTGTTTTAAAGGTTTAACTTAAATTATTAGTGTCTTAATTAATTCTGTAAAATGAGATTTTACATAATATAAATTGGGACATTAATTTTTGACCTTGCACAGTATTGGGAATGCATGAATGTTCTAAACAGTTTAGTTTTGTATGTTCATTTCATATAAATTGTTTATATGTTATTGTCATGTTATTTTCATGTTATTTATTTCATGAAAAATTCGACATGCATGAAATTGAGAATTTCAAAATAAATTATATAATTTTATGCTGATATATATGATATATATCATATAATTATCACGTATGCGCTCTATGTTCATGTGATGAATGTTAGTGTGTATGGAGGTGATCATGGACTTAATTGTGATTGGCTTGTGATTGCTTTTAATTATGTTGGTTATGTTATTAAATGGGGCCTGCATGTGCCTCCTCTCTCTCTATACAATCTGATTGTACATTCTACCTCCCTCCATTAATGTACTCCCATTGGTTAAAACCAAGGTTTCTTATTGAGTTATGTACATTTGTGGGGTCTGCATACCCTTAAGCCGCTTGTAAGAGTTAGAAGCCAGTTCGTTGAAGGTTGGAGAGAGGGACCACTTGGAGAAGCACACTTTTGAAGTGGGAGCATACCAACTCAAGCATCTGAAGCAAGGATTTGCACCAATAGGGGTGCCTTAGGTGCATACCTAGGGTTATGTCCATGATCACCTATGTTTTTATGCATATTTGATATGTGGATGTGTGCTACACGTTATACCTTATATATATATGATATTACAAAAGTATTATATATACTTAGCACATATTATTTATGAGACTAAAATAAAATCCCTCCTTGTCATAATTAGGTTGATAAACGTGTGACATTAAGAATGACTCACGTAGCCTTCCGTTGTTATGGTCTTGATGAGCCAATCTTAGATTGGATGGGTTTGTTGTGTTTCCCACAAGACTCATTCAGCAAGGGATTGGTGATCATGGCTAAGGTATTTTCCGAACTTTGGGGTGGACCATTGCATGGCCTTGTTGTGTTTCCCACAAGGGCTATGTTAAAAATTCATTCTCATAACGTAACAAGCGGAGTTGACCTAACTAGAGTATATAGCTTGTTGTGTTTCCCACAAGGTTATAACTCTAGAGGCTAAATGACTAAGAATTGCAAGGGTTGAAATTGGTAAAAGTTACCTACCTATTAAGTATGGGATGACTTGTTGTGTTTTCCACAAGGTTGTCACCATAAAGTTAATAGGGTCTTAGTCCCCAATAGGATTTCATCGTGATATCCCGTCTTTGCATAATGAGGGTTATGCAAATTCGTCGAAAATTAGTGGAAGCATAAATTAGGATCAAAGACCATATCTTAATTTTAATGAATGTCTGCAATGTTATTTTGATGAAATTATATCTCTGTTGTAGAATACGATAATAAACCACCATTAGTATAGCATATTAAATGCCATATAGCTTAATGGCTCACACTTCTTAGACTGGTTTAGAACTAAGAGAATTGTTCTCATAGTTTACCAATTAACTACTCTACTTGAAAAGTAGGTGTCTCCTAAATTATCTAGTGATATGAAAGAAAGATAAGATCTTATCTCATAGACAAGATGCATTGTTTGCCTTAAACTAGATGTTAGTCTCTATGAGACATAATTATAGAGACAACATGGATAGATGGATATGAGATCCATCATGGCTCATAGTGATGAGCTAACTAAAGGGCAACTTAGATCAACAATACATCTTAATTACTTCTTGTTGGTGAGGCCAATAGTAAGAAGTAAAATCATTAGATAGAAATAGGAGAGAGTTAATAGTAAAAGAAGGTGGTCAAGATAATAAAGCGTAATAAGACAGATTCTTATCTTGTCATGATGATGATAAGTGGAAGAGGAAGTACAAAGTGTTTTGTATATAATGCAAAGGTGGAGCTTGAGAAGCTTCATGTATCCAAGTCATTGGCACTTACTTGTTTTAAATATACACTTAATAGTATTAGATACTATATGTGTATATCATAATATTAGATACTATGGATGCATCTAATGGTATGAGATACCATATATGCATCTTATATCTACAAGGAGTTGTAGATGATGACAAGTAAATGAAGGCTTAATAAAGAAGATGTTGACCTACATATAAAATGGTGCAAAAGTTGCATCATTATTAGTGGGAGGTGCAATTCTTTAATAGCCTTATCGAGATGTCTTAATAATTAATATTGCTATTATATCCTTCTACAAGAACATTATATAATTTCCTATTTGAATAAATGTTGATTTATTCTAAGTTATGGAATTGATAGATATTCTAATAGATTGAATGGCAAAGTGTTTGCCAGTGGGAGTTTAATGAATTGTTTAATCATATTTGATATGTTAGCTCTCATGTTATATGTGAATATTCTTTTTAAGAGGAAATGGGTTGATTTAGATCAATCTACACTTTAGCTTTATATAGACATGGAGAATGGGTTAATGAGTTATTAAAACTCGTACATCTAGATGTATGTTAGCCCATATCTAGTAAGGCTAAAGAAGAATATTTCTACTTCATTATTTCAAAGATGATGTCTCTGGGTTTGGAAACATGTACTTTATGAAGTACAAAACTAAGACCTTTGAGAAATTATTTGAGATTAAGAATGAAGTAGAGATACTAATGGAAAGAGTATTAGAACTCTTTGATGAGATCAAAGAGAGGCATACTTAAGTACATAATTCACATATATTTGAAGGATAATAGAATCTAATGGACACCTCTTTACACATTTTAGCTTAATTTAGTAGCTAAAATGAGAAGTCATATTATGTAAGACATAATATGAACAATGACAAGCTTTGCAAATTTTCTCTTTGTCTATTTTTGGTTAAGTACTCGTTATAACCACTTGATTTTAAAAGGTACCTTCTAAATCTGTTCTGACTATTCCATATAGGATATGGAAAAGGGGTTAAAGCTTGACCTTAAGCAAGTTAAGATTTCGGAATGTCCGACCTAGTGAAGAAGTATAACTCTAACAAGTTGGAATATAAGACTATGAAGTGTTGGCTTGTGGAATATCCTAAGGAAACTTTTGGATATTAAATATACGACCCTTATGTATAAGGGTATGTGTTGCTCAGCTTACTATATTTCTAAAGGAAAAGTTCCTTCTTAAGAAAGATAGTGGGAGCAAGGTATATATGGAAGATGTTCCAGTCCCACAACCCAATAACACTTCTATTAAGGTGCTAGTTAATAATTACACAAGGACAAATGATAGGTCTTTACTTGTGTCCATTCTACTTAAGAGATATGTGAGACATATCTCTGATAGATGAAATGAGGCATAAGATAATAAGGATATTGATCCTAGGATCTATATAGAACCAATATGAGATATTGATTCTTTAATGGGAAGAGACAATAAAATCCGATATAAACTTTATCTATTCTAATCAAGTTTAGAACTTGATAGATCCACCTAAGGATATAGTATCCATAAGGAATAAATGGATCACTAAAGAATAGATTGGAGTGGATTAGAAGGTAGATACCTTCAAAGGTGAGAATAGTTGAAAAGGATATCATTGAAGTCAAATGGTTGACTATGATGAGATCTTTTACCTATTCCATTGATTAATCCATTCGGATTTTGATTGTAACACTCTATGATTATGAGATAAGCTAATTGGATGTTAAGATAGTGTTTCTCTAAAGTATTTTGAGGAATAGGTGTATATGATACAACTATAGGGAATCAAGTCCCAATAACATCCAAGAAGAGTGTGTATTAAGTTCATTTATGGACTGAAGTAAAAATTTCTCATAGATCATATATAAGGTTTAATGAGATTAAATCTTATGACTTCGTTAAGAACGAAGAGGAGCCTTGTGTATTCAACAAGATAAGTGGGAGTGCTGTTACTTTCTTGACATTTTATATTGATGACATACTACTCATTAAGAATGAAATAGGTGTGTTATCATAAGTGAACCTAGCTATCAAATTGATCCTCCAAACACAATTTGGGTTTTGAGATCTATGGAGATAGATCTAAATTCAATGCCTAGTTAATGTACGTAGTCACCATAGTCAAAGGGTTTGACATGATAAACTCCAAGATAGGTTTCTTACCTATGTGGTGTGGAGTTGATCTCTGTAAAGTGTAGTCTTTGTAAACTTCTTGAAAGATAAAGAGATCACATAAATAGAGCCCTTATGCCTTTGTCATAGGGTCTATTATTTATATGATGCTACGTACATGATGTGATTAATGCTCTAAGTGTTATGAGCATTCATCAAGAAAATCCAAGTGAGAGTCATTGGATAGTTTAGAGATATATCATTTGGTACTTGAGAAGCACTGAGAATGTATCTCTATACACTGGAGGATAAGACTTGAAGTCTTGTAGTTTTACAAACACAAGCTTCTAATCAAATAAGTTTGATATTAAGTCGAATAATGGTGGTGCGGTGAGTTGAAAGAGTTCTATGTGATAGAACATCGTAAGTTCTGCAACATATGTAAACAAGTTTACATTGTGGTTGCACACTACTTGAGAAGTAGTCTAGATGAAGTTTTTCATCTACATATTTGATATGGGATTGTCTCAATTTTCTCTGAAAGTGTATCATTGTTTTGAGAAAACAATGGAGTAGAGCCGATGTCTCATCAGAAGTTTAGAACTTCTGTGGCGATACCATACAATCGTAGAGATTGCAACTTATAGAGATATAATTAAAGATAAAGTATCTACCGTTAATAACATTGCGGATCCACTAATCGAAGCGATTACTCAAAGAGTGTTTGAGCTTCACCTTGAGCCGATACGGATCAGTCAGATGGTGATTGGCTTTAGTGCAAGTGGGAGATTGATAGAAATGTATGCCCTACAAGCCAATCATATATGATATGATTCGACATTTCTAGAAATATCTTATTCAATTAATTAGGCAAATCTTCATTATAAGCTCTTATTAGAAGCGAATATCATAATGAAGTCCTTGATCAAATACAATGATGATTAAATCATGATGAGATCATGATAATGAGATTGATCATCTAGAGGTATTTGATCTAAATGTTCCTAGTCATAGGATACTTGAGACGGGACATCAAGGATCCGGATAGACTAGTGTATGTGATGTCTTCTCATGTGATGAGGACGACCGATCTCATTGGTCATTAGTGTGGAGACACTGAGATACACATACAGGTGCTCATTAGTTGAATGAGTTCACTGAACTGACCGAATTAGAAACCCTGAAAGGTATCCTACCGAACTGTCTATCAGGGTCTTCTATCATCACGGTTGCATGGTTGGACCTTTGACCTGAGTCGCCAAAGATGCCTTGTTGGGTGGAACTTGTGCTTTGACCATTGACTTATGGATCACAATTTAGATGGTCCTATATAGCGATGGATCGGGTACAAGGAAAATCCGATGGAGGCAATTGAGCGGACAACAAGGGATCGTCCACTCTCGGTAAGTGAGAGTGAATGTTCTATGGGATAGTACTCTAAATCCCTGGCCAGGGTAGATAGGATAATTGGAAAAGGAGTTTTCCAATTGATCCAATTCCGAGTACCAGATCCTATAGAGTCGGTACACTAAGGAGTTGACAGTCGATGCCGTACTCCTTTCCGACCAGGACATTGGATGGATGAGGGTTTATATCCATGTGGTAACTGATGATGGAAAAGCTCAATGGAGATGGGATTATCCCCATAGCCATTTGGGATCATGGGATGTGGCTTGTACCCTTCATGATCGGTAGGTCGATTAATCTGTTATTGGATAACGGATTTAATTAAATTAAATAGAATTGTTCTATTTTATTTAGGCCTCAACCAAATAGGCTATTGGGCCTAGTGGGTCACACACAAAAGGACTTATCCACAAGTACAGGGGCAAGGGCGTAATTTATAGAGATTTTGGGTTTTTATGAAAAATTCCATAATTCTCTATAAATACTAATGGTTTCAGCCAAACCCCATAAAGCCAAGGGTGAAAACCACGTCCCTAGCCTCCTCCCTACCTCCTCCTCTCTCTAGAAGGTGTCCATGGTCGATGGAGCTCCGTTCGAGAAGAGTTCTCGAGGCCGGCGCGAAGGGAGAACCTGCTGTGGATGAAGTTCGTGTGGATACTGCTGGAGACCGGACGCTTGAACGGTTTGAAGAGCTTGAGAAGGTCATCTCCTTCCTCTCCATGGGATTATATGAATCCCTATCAGGTATATTCGAACCCGATTTGATCGGTTTTCGGTTTTCGTCGTTCGGTTCTGATTGAGACGGATTCTAAAGGAACCCATAGGAATCGTCGCTTACGCTGCTCCAAACTTTTATGGACGATTCCTTACACTATCAACGCAAGGTGAAGCTCAAACAAACTTTGAGTATTTATTGTAGTTAGTGGATCTGCAAGGTTATTAGCGATAGATACTCTATCTTTAATTATTTCTCTATAAGCTACATTCTCTCTGATTATATGGTATTGCCATAGACGTTATAAACTTCTAATGAGACTTTGGCTCTACCCTCATTACTTTTTCAAAACAATGATACACTTTTAGAGAAAGTTGGGACAAACTCATATCTTAAATGAAGATCTCCATCTAAACTACTTCTCAAGTAGTGTGCAGCTATTATGTAATTTACTTTAGATTAGTTGTAGAGTTTACAATGTGCTATTGCCTGGAACTCTTCTAGCTCATTGCACCACCATTATTTAGACTTATTATCAAACTTATTTGACTAAAAGTTTATGTTCAAAATCACAAGACTTCAAGTCTTATTCTCCAGTGTATAACAATACATCATTAGTACTTCTCAAGTACTAAATGATGCATCTCTAAACTATTCAATAACTTTCACCTGGATCTTACTGATGAATGCTCATAACACTTAAAGCATTAATCATGTCATATATGTATCATCACATACATGATAGACCTTATGACAAAAGCATAAAGACTCTACTCATGTGTTATCTTTATCTCTCAAGAAGTCTATAAAGACATCTCTTTAAAGAGATCAACTCCACACTACATAGGTAAGAAACCTATCTTGGAGTTTACCATGCTAAAATCTTTTACTATGATGACTATGTACATTAACTGGGTAAAGTCAAGCAATCTTTTAAATCTATCTCTATAGATCTTAAAACCTTAAATTATGTTTGGAGGATTAGTTTGATAGTTAGACTCACTTATGATAACATACCTACTTCATTCTCAATGTGCAATATGTCGTTCACAAAATATGTCAAGCAAGTAATAGTACTCGCACTTATCCACTTGAATACACAAGGCTCTTCTTCATTCTTAACGAAGTCATAAGATTTAATCTCATTAAACCTTATATATGATCTATGGAAAGTTGTATTTCAGTCCATAAATGGACCTAATGAACACTCTATTTGTATGTTATTGGGACTTGATTCTCTATGGTTGTATCATAATTAATATTTTTTTGAAATAAATGAATTTTTTTAATTGTTTTGGTGAATGTAAGATAAAGCAACTATATTAATATAATTTATATAGTTTAAGGAAGGACTTGAGTCAATTTGAAATTGGTTTAAAATACGATTAAATCAAAATCATCTAATCTACCTTGCCACTTCTTGATTATGACCAAGGTAATCATATCTGGAAATTGAAAAATGTCAGTTCACATTGTAAACCTAAAATGTCAAAAAAAAATGAAATAAAGTAAGATGTGAGCTCTTAACTAAAAGGGGATTCTCAAATTTAAAATTTCTATCTCTGAAGTTTAACTAAAAATTTGAATTAGGCTTTGTAGACCCAATTAAGATTTGGAGCAATTTCCATAGGTCTCAGTAGTGTACCAATCCAAAGAATTAGACTTTGTAAACCCAATTAGGATTTGGATTAATTGTTATTCCTAATCTAATTGAGATCGGGTGATGCCGTCATAAGGTGAGTTTAGTTTGAGTGGAAATTAGACTAGATCTGGATGTTCATTCCCATTCAAATTATTTCATGTGCCAAAAAAAATTGTGCATTGTTCTTGTTGACGCAAGAGGATCCCACTTTCTTTCTTTTAAGATTTTATTTGTGAAGTGGAAAGTGTGTTGGTTAGGTGGGACACATTAATGTTGTCAATTCGGAATCTGACTTGCTAAGAACAAAGTAAAATTTGAAAACATATTCCTCACTTACCTCTTTATATAGCTTCTTTGAGATGTATTCATGCATGGCTGGTAGCTCATCGTTACTAAGATTTTTGGTGACTAAGCAAAAGTTTTGTATCAAAAGCATGAGTCGTCTTTTTGTTACTCTATATCTAATTGACATAATATTTTCGTCCTACCTATTTTGGATTGATCTATGGTAATTGATGTTGTAATATTTACTTCTTTTCTATTGATCTATGGTAATTGATGTTGTAATATTTACTTCTTTTCTAGGTTGTGGTGGATGTCTTCATTCTCCGTATCTTATTTTGCTTTCAAAATTATCTTTATTTTTATTTGGAATGTATAAGTCTAGAAATATAAAAATATATCATAACTAACTAGAATCAATCATTCTTTACATTGGATGAAAATAAGTATGTATGTATGTATGTATGTATGTATGTATGTATGTATGTATGGATGGATGGATGGATGATAATAATAATAATAATAATAATAATAATAATAATAATGTAAAAGGAGTAGTGTTTACAATATTATAAACAATCCTTACAAATCAGTGTTGTTAAATTCATATAAATGTTGCTCAAATCAATGTCGATTTAATTACTGATTTATGTATATATTTGAGGAGTAAACTATAACATTTATAATTTAACTAATTTTTTATAATACACTTGTCTATCATAAGAATTTATCTCATTTATCCTGTAAATGTATATCTAATCCATATATAACATATTATTCGAACACGTGCGAAGTACGTGATTTGACTAGTTTTACCAAGGTGTGCTAGTTTTGTAAAAAAATATATTAATCTTATAAGTATATAATTAAAATGTGTTATTAAAAAAAACCTCAGTCGGGGCTAGCCCGTGTGTTTGCTGGCCGGGTCAGCTTTGGGCTGATACGTGGGCCTACCATTTTGTCTCGCGGGCAGTGAGTGGGCTGCCCATTGGGCTGACGGGTCATTTAAAAAAAAATCTTTCACTTATGGGTGAATATTGGTTATTCGCGGCTCCCATGTGCATGGAAAATTTATACATGGAAGGACTCTGTTGGTGCATAAATTAGTTTTTTAATTTTAATTTTTTTGTTAAAATTATTTATCATTTTAAAAATAAAATTTTTTTAGATAGCTTCTTGGTTAAAGTTCATCTTGTGTTTCCACGCATTTTGTTACGTGTAGTTATCGTCGCGTTACACGTTAGTACTTTTTATCAACCATGATAATTTTATATCATAATCTATTTTAAAATATAAATTTTATTTTTAATACAAAATTTTATATCTTGTCATTATTATTCTTTAACTTTATTTATTGCCTACATATTCCTGCAAGACGTCAATAGACATAGTCTGGACTCATCGTCAAAGTCGGTGATGACAAGATCTAGAGAAACACGTTACACGATCTACCTGTCGACGTCAAATGCTCCCCACGGCCCCATCCAATCGAACGGCCAAAAAACAAAATGAGGCAACGACCATGCAGCAAGAAAATGGCTCACTATTTTTTTTCAAGAGAAATTTTTTTAAAAAAATAATATATTTATCATGATTATCAAAATATTTAAATTTTAAAAAAATTGTAATAAAATTAGTTTTAACAATTATTTTATTAGTTACGACCCTATGAGTGTTCCCTATAAATGTTTACTTATAAAAAAATTTAATTGAAATTTTAATACTAAATCTATTTTTCTATCTAATTTTTTAAACACGATGTTACTTTTTGAGACACATTTAAAAAAATATTTTTATATATTAAATATTTATAGTTTTAAAAATATCACTTATATTAATTTAAGATATATGTTATAATGTTAAGTTAAGTTATCATCCATTTTTAGTGTGTATTTTTAATAATTAAAAATTTTAAATTTAATAATAATATATTTATAAGAAATAAATTGAGTTGGGTTAAGTCAGGTAGGGTCAACCCAAGTTAATAATTTTGATATGTCAGGATCAGGTTGGGCTAGGCCAACACTATAATGTTAGTGGGACCAGGCTGACTTGATATACTTTGAAATGGGCTTGAATCAAGCTGAATTTGGGCCAGGCCATGTGAGGCCCATTGACACCCCTACCTATTGGGCTTGAAAATTTTTGAGTCATACTCAACTCATAACGGCCTACCCAACTAAATTGGCAGCAATAGAGGTGAGCATGGTTCGGTTTGATCCGATTTGGGCCATTTTTTTCCAAACTGAACCAAACCGATTCAACCCCTCGAATTGAACCAAACCAAACCGATTTCAATTCAGTTTGGTTCGGTTTGGTTCGATTTAAAATGAAAATATATAAAAATATTTTAATTAATTATTTTTACATATATATAATAGTTTTTAAGTTAAAAACAATCAAAATAAATATTATTTTATTATAAAATTATAAAATCTTATTTTTAATAATATTATAACAGTTTTTATATAAATTTTTAATTAAATCAGTTTAAACGGTTTTGTTTGGTTTAAACCGGTTTGGATGACTTCCAAACCGAACTGAACCGAAGATGGTTCAAACCGAACCGAACTGAACCAAACAGGCCGATTCGATTTGATTTTTCAATTTGAACCATTTAATGCTCACCCCTAGTCAGCAAACCCTGCCATTATAACAGTTAATCACATTACTCATGATATTATTATTAAATGAATATCCTGTATTGATATTATAAGATATCACTTTTACTACAACATTAATAAAGAGTGGCATCCATTGATTTATAAGATGAGACTCATATCACAATAAAATCATGATAATAAGATTAGTTTTTTAATATATACTTTAAATCATTATAGTCAGAAGTACGCAAGACAAACATTGTGATAACATGATAGATTAGTGTGTTATTTGTTTGTTTATATGGTGGTCGGTTGATTTCGTAACTAATTGTGCTGAGACACTAGGTACAATGTAAGTGTTTATTAATGAATGGGTTCACATATCATAATACTATATGATTAGGTGATACTCATATTATAGATAGTAGTTTCATTGTTTAATTTTTGTGACAGGTCCTTAGACTTAGACAAGAAAAAGTCTTGTTTGAGATCTCTATCCATGAATACAATACACAGGCTTAGTTACTACAACCATAGCATAGTTGATTTTTGGGGAGAGTAGAGGAATATGGAAAGGTGATCTAGTGTCGTAAAGAATCATCTTCTCTGTATCATAAAAAATAATTAGGAACATAATTCGAGATTGGGCATCCACTTTTTCTCTTATTAAGACCCAACCTCGTTGTCTTGGCATATTGTCGGGGTTGGTTTCATTCCTCCCTCTAGAGGTGTCTCATCCTAAGGGAGGAAGGGAGGTTTGGTTTGAGCGTAAAGAAGGAAGAAGAAATAGAGGGTGGAGGGCAAATGTGTGAAGTGTGATTGCAAAAAACTATAGGTTTTAATGAATTAAAGTGAAGCTTTAACCTTCGTTCATGGGAGATGGAGTGTGGATTTTAGGGTCCGTTTGGATCCTTGTAAAACCCGTTGCATGGGCAAGTTTTCGGGAAATGTCCAGCATTTGTTTTTATTTGGTTACCAGTAAAACACTAGTCAACAGAAAATATACTCCGTTGACTTGTCTAACACCTGGATTTTGGCGTTCGGAAAATTCTTCCGGACACCGTTTTCGATGAGCAGTGCATTGAGGTCAGTCTACAGGTTTAAATGAGATAAATATTTTTCTTCCATATTAATTATTTAAAAATGATATATGAAATTTTAATTTATTATCATAACCATTAAAATAAAAATATACGAATGATATATATTAACCTAACATGTAGAAATTAGTTTTAATATGTAAATATATATACCAAAGTTTAGAGTCATAATATTTTGTTCTTTATATATCATAATAATAATTCTAACAAGTTAAAATAATTTACAAGTAACCAAATAATTATAAATATTTTATTTTAACGTGTATAAAATAAGATTTTATAATTATTTTTATCAAAAAATAATCTTCTAAAAAGTATTTTTATTGTTTTTTATTTTTCTCTCAACCAAATGCATCATTGTTTTAATCGTTCAACATATTTTATTTTGTATTTTCATATCTAAATATTTTTGTCAAATCTAATTAAAAATTAAATAACTTTTTTATTTTTATTTTAAATCATAATTTTAAAATTAAATTTATTTCTAAAAATATAACTTAAATATACTATTTTATCACGTAATGAATTTTGAGTAGTGTGTTAAAATTTCAGAGAATAAAAAAATATTATAATAATTTTTTATAAGAAAAATAATTTATGACAAATTAAATCATGAATTCTTTTTCGAGGAAAACTAATTACATACAACCAAATAACATATTATGTTTACAATTTCCTTGGAAAAGTTACTCCAAGAAAAACCTTTTACTTGATTTTGTTTTTACATTGATCCAAATGGACCCTTAGCTTCCACTTCTTTGGTTGGTTCACGACGAAGTGCTCGTAAAATTTGATTTAACCTATTGTTGGGGGATTCAAAGATAACAAAACAAAGTGATAGATCGATTAGAATTGAATAGAATGCAACATCTCCATAAAAAGAACATAAAATGACAATTAAAAGAAAATTGGTTGGATTAGGGTTAGCCATAACATCTTATTTAGTTTTTTAATAAGATAGCAATGCAAAAGATGAATTAACTTGATACTAAATGAGTAAAGGTGTAGTGAGAAGTGAAAGAAATCAAATCAGAACAAATAGAAAAATGCTAAAATTGGTTTCTAAAGTGTAAGCGGCCTCGAGCTAGGGCACCCGGGTACGTGCCCTAGGTTTGGGGTGCCTAAGACAAAAAAGAAGGTCCACATTTGTGAGCTCGATGTGAGAAGATGGTTTATTTATTAACGTCTTTGATAGTTGAAAACTCGAGCAGTGTTGAATTAGACCCCACACATGGTGAATCTCTCCATAGGCTCGGGTAGTGATTCAATGTCAGACAGACTCGATCCGATCTCTCTCTCTTTCTCTCTAAAAGGAACATGAAAACCTCTTTAGAGATTCTCATAACGGTCAAGGTGAACATTTGGCTAACTCTTCATATGTGCAAAGTGTCACCCCATATATAAAGGAGTAGAAAATCTTGATCAAAATCGAAGAATTTGAACAAATCACTAAAATTTGCCCATGCACCCCAACTTAGGGCACCTAGTTGTCAGCATGCCGTCAACACGGGGCATGTCAATCTATATTAAAATGTCACTTGAGATGCTCTTATATTGGGTCGAGCCATGAAAAAATAGCATTTGATCAATGCATCCTACATCAGGGGCATGTGCGCCCCCTCACTACACCCCCCCCCCCCACACCCTCGATGTTGGGAAAATCAAACAAGATCAAGCTGAAAGTCATTTTAAGTAGTAAATTTTAACTCACCCTTGGTTAGGGACACACGTGCTCCATCTCTGGAGCGCTTAGATCTTTAGAATCCAATTCAAAATTGGTCTAGAATATCGATTAAAATAGCAAATTTCCACACACCCTCTGTCGAGAATGCACCCGCGCCTTCCTTGGGGTTCCTAGATTTTTGGAAATATACTTCGAAAATAGGTCAAAAATAAATAAATTTAGGCAAGTTTCTTGGTGCCTGGGGGCATGCTTCTCCTCCCCTAGGGTGTCCGGATATTTGCAAATCCAACTCAAAATCTAATCTAAAATCAATTAAAATAGCAAGTTTCTCCATGTGATGCCTAGAATCAGGCCCAAAATTTTCAAAATTTTGTTCAAATTTGACTGAAGCAAAATTAATTAGAATTGTCCAAGAGCCCTAGGTTTAGGGCATGCTCACTCTCATCTGGGGCACCTAAATATTCAACCAAAATTTTATATAAAATAATTTAGAATCAATTGAATTCAAAAGTTTGAAACTAGTCCATGTGGCCCAGTAGGAGGGTCATGTGGCCATACGCCCCAGATGGGGTCACATGCCCATGCACCCTATACTTGAGGAACGTTCTTATGTGACACAGACCATGGGCATGTGAATTATTTGGCTCAACTTAAAAGGCACCCAACTTGGCTCGAAAATGCCTGACATGATTCTTAATAATGCAAAAGCAAATATTAATCATAAAATAGAAGTTTTAATTTTTAAAATTAAGACAATTTTGTATGTCTACGATATTATCTCACAAAATTATACTCAAGACTTATTTGGCCTCAAAGAGAATCCATATAGGACATCATTAGGGCTCCATATTGACTTGACATATTAATTATGCAAATACAAAGACTCTAACAGGAAGATCTAATGGATTTGGATTCCTGATGTCATTCGAGGATCACAACATAGTTACTCGATAGGCAAGTGAATTGATTATGATGATCTCATTAAATTAGAAAGAGTTCCGACGTTAAATCATGGCCAATTTCATATGAAGCCTATCAAATCACATAAAAGAGAGAGACAAAAAAATAGAAATAGATTAGTAAATATAAAATATTTAATTAATTAATCTTAAATCATTGGAGAGATTTAGACTCTGTTTGACAACATTGAACAAATATTTGTTATTTGATTCATTCAAATTTCATATGTTCGATTTTGTTTGATATATCTAACCTAACCTCTCACCGGACATCTTATCTTTGCAAAGGCTCTGAGCGATTCCGACATGGAATATAGCTTTTTCTCCATTAGATGTTTTACCGCTTTATTGTCTGCACATCCATCACATTTTCTTCACATTGGGCTATAGAAGATGCAAAACATGCCGTAACTTATGGGGTGTTTGGTTGCATGATAATTTTTTGTACACTTTCATGATAAAAAATTGTATTAAAATAAAAAGTGAACCAACTCATGACATAAAATTATCATGTTTGGAGGGATGTGATTACAAAAAAGAATAACCACCGCACATGACCAAATAAAGTGGGGGACCACAAGAAAAAAGAAAGAGGTGTGACCCTCTTTTTTTGTTTAAGAAAAAAATCACTTTCAAAACATAAAATTGTCATGGTTGTCAAACACCTCTTTTAACAAGTTTTCTTATAATTTTTAAAAATTAAAATAAAAACCTCAATTATCATGCAACCAAACACCCCATTAGTTCTTGTTCTAAAATGTTTTATTTCAAACTCATTTTCTACATTTGAGAAATCTTAAATTATGTTTTTATCATTAATATATTTTTAAAATAAAATTTATTAAAAGATTGTTTAGCGATTGTTACATATAGTTATTTTAATAATATTTTTGTCAAACAAAAAAAGGTACTTATATCTTAATCAATTAAAGTATTTTTTTATCACTTAGACATCAAATTAAGAGTTTACATTTTCAGATCAAACTAAATCAAACATCACTTACTGTTTTTGATGGATTAGTAGATAAATAATAATTAATAAAATAAATTCATTGATTATTGGGGTAGTCCTCTAGTGTAGATTAGAGTTATGGATTCTCCGTATAAAAGAAATGTTGGGATCAATCCCGCAGAGAGCAAGATGATGTTCCAGTGGTATTTTGCGGCTCCGATGGAGATTGCACAATCGAAATAGATGTTCTACCGATTATTCTACGTTTTACGGCGTTTCTACCTACACCTCCACCCCAACCGCAACCGCCTCTCGCATACTCCCAAAAACTCCATTTTCGGTTGTTCCGAACGACATGACGTTCCCTATTTTCTTGGTATGGTTGGCCACATACGCCATGCACTAACATCTCTCACTTGGCCATCTATACCAAGTGATTGTTGATCACACACTTAATGTTTGCAAGAATATAATCATTTCTATATTTTGAAATGTTAATAAATTCATTATGTACTCTCACTATCCATGAGATACATTTTTATTTATATGCATTTCCACTATCCATGAGTCGTATATGCATTCTTATATACTCTCACTATCCGTGATATACATATATATTCATATACATTCATTATCCGTGAAATGCATATATTTTCTTTATATTTTCACTATCCATGAGATGTATATATTTTCTTATGCACTCCCACTTTCCATAAGATACATATATATACTCCTATACAATCTCATTATCCGTGAAAAATTACAAATGACTCATATGTTCTTAAATCCCATTAAGCCAACATGCTTAATGAAAATTTTCGCCGAGATACCCTTTGTCAAAGGATCGGCAACATATCATTAGTGGGGATACAACTCACATTTATTTCCCTTTTCTGCACAATATCATGATATTGTATTTTTATGTGTATTCCTCTTGAGTTATTTTGCTCCATTGTTAATCAAGCCGATGGTGGCCTGATTGTCACAATAGATCTCAATTGGCCCTTCAACCAAATTGAGACCTAAATCAACTATAAATTGTCTAATCCAAACGACATGAGTAGTAGTCATGCTACAAGTAATATACTCAGCTTTCTGTGTGTATCTTGCCACACATGCCTGTTTCTTGCTACCCCAAGAAACAGCTGCACCACCAAAGATAAACAAGTGTCATGAAGTGGACTTTTCATCATCTTTATCCCCTCCAAAATTTGCCTCGGAGTAATCAAGCACTTCATGTGTTTCCGCTTGATATACTAACCTATGGTGCAATGTACCATTAAGGTACTTCATAATCCTTTTAACAGCTTCCCAATGTGTTGGTCCAGGATTACTTTAATACTTGCTCACTAAGTTTATTGCAAATGCTATATCAGGCCTAATACAAAGCATTGCATGCATTAAGCTTCCAATAGCTTGAGCATAAAGCATATCAAACGAGCCTTGACCCTCTTCGGGACATTACTCCTTACTTAACTTCTTTCCATAAACCAGAGGTGTATTTTTCGAATTGCAATTATGCATCCTAAATCTTCTAAGTACGGACCGTATGTACTTTTCCTGGCTTATGGACAACAATCTAGACTCCTTGTCCCTCTCAATCTAGACACGATGGACATAAGATGCCTCTCCCATGTCCTTCATCCCAAATTTCTCACTGAGCTCAAACTTTATCTTATTCAACTTTATAATGTCATTTTCGGCGAGCAATATATCATCCACATATAAGGAAAAATTCAGATGAGTGATAGAGATCACTATGCTCCCACTCTTCATGACATACACATAGCTATTCAACTGATTTGAAACAAAGCTATGTTGAACAATTACATCATGAAATTTTAGATACCATTGTCTAGATGATTACTTTAATTCATAAAAGGATTTTCTTAATTTACATACCTTATTCTCCTTTCCTTCCACCTGAAACCCTTCAGGTTGTCTCATTTATATATATATATATATATATATATATATATATATATTCCTCCAACTCTCCATTGAGGAATGTAGTTTTAACATCCAACTAGTACAATTCTAAATCAAGATATGTAACAATGGCTAATAGCATCCCTATAGATGCAAACATAGCCACAGGAGAATAGATTTCTTGAAAATCAATATCTGCTTTCTAATTGAACCCCTTGTCAACTAACTGGGCCAAATACTTATCTATAGACCCGTCAGCTCGAAGCTTTCTTTTAAATATCCATTTACACCCAATAGCCTTCCTATTCCTCAGCAAATCACATAATTCTCACATTCTATTAATTTCTATGGAGTTCATTTCTTCTTTCATTGCATCTAGCTATAATTCTGATTCACGTGATTTTATGGCATTAATGTAATTTATAGGATCTATGTGATCTTCCTCATTTATGTCTACAGCTAGATATGAAGGCTCATAATAGTATAAATAAAAGTCATCCATCCATCCAGGAGGAGTCCTAGTTCTTTTGTTGTCAATTGTAGGTATATCAGACGGTCCTTCTATCATAGGATTATCCTGATCCGCAACTAATTCTTGTTGAGGTTGTTCTGCTAACCTATGTTCTTCTTCTATTGGCAGATCATTTCTAAAGCCTTCATTGTAATAGTTATAATCTAATACAATTAGAGGTTCTTTCTCAATTTCATGAGGTTTCTCTTCCTCTTGATTTTCTAGGAATGTAACATCCCTATATTCAATTATCCCCTTTTCTTTATGGAAGAACTTATAGCCATTTGATTTTCCACAATATCCTATGAACTTGCATTTCAACATTCTTGGTTCCAACTTATTTCTAAGTTGTTCCGGAATGAGAACATGGGCAATGGATCCCCATTTCCTGAGATGACTCAAATTTGGTTTTCTCCCATTCCATAATTCATAAGGTGTGGATTCGATAGACTTGGTGGGTATTCTATTGAGTATACCATGAGTAATGCTTCTCCTCAAAATTTCTTAGGAAGACTAGAATGGGATAGCATACATCTAACCACACTCATTAAAGTTCTATTTTTTTAGCCACACCATTCGTTGTAGCTTATACGGCATTGTTACATGCCATTTTATTTCATGCTCTTGGCAATATGATTCAAACTCTTTTGAGTTATATTCTCCACCTCTATCAATTCTTAACACCTTAATATCCCTACCCAATTGCCTTTCTACTTCTGCTCTATATCTTTTAAAATAGCTGAATGCCTCAGACCTAGTAGAAATGAGATACACATAGGCATACCTTGAGTAGTCATCTATAAATGTAATAAAATATTCCTTGTTATTATATGTTTTACACTTAGAGGTCTACAAATATCTGAGTGAATCAACTTTAACAATCTTGTGCTCTATGTCCAATTGTGAACAGTTTCTTAGTCATCTTTCCGACTAAGCAATGTTCACAAGGTGACAATTCTATCTTTCACAATGACAGCATATTCATTCTTGCCATTAATTCCTTTTTAGATTTTTTGGAATGACCCAAGCTAAAATGCCAAAGATCACATTCTATTTAGTAACACAAGGAATATTCAGAACTATCATCTAAATTATTTCTTTTAGCATCAATTACAGGAATATTCAGAACTATCATCCCTATTATTTCTTTTATTTCGTAGGTTTGAGATTGATCTACCTGATATTACAAATTTTAATGTATACTATAGTCTTAATTTTTTTTTAAAAATATAGTGACACATTTAAGTTTAGGATAACTTATAATAAATGATATGCCAAAAAGTAAATAATAATACTATAAAATTAGTTTCTCGTATAACCTAATTACTTTATAAAAAATGTATTTTAATCAATTAAATGAACTATTATTAATGATAAGATTAATTTTTTTATAAAGTAGAATTTTTTTCGATAGGTAACAATTGATGCCAACTAAGTGTCAAGCTTATCAGAAATGTTCAACACATTCTTCCCGAAAATGGCATCACTTTAGGGTCTGTTTGGTTATCCATAAAACTGGCTGCATGTGCCACTTTCCATTTTTTTCCACAACATTATTTTTTTACCTGTAAAATACAATGTCAACGTAAAATGTTCTCCTTGACCGTCTTATCGGGGGATTTCGGCCTCTCGAAAAAATTGAACCGGCGTCATTTTCCGCGAAGGGCATTTTCGAGCTCGGGACAAGGGTTTTCGCTTGGGGGCTCGAGGCAACCAGAGGCGCCGAGGAGGGCTCGACGAGGAAACCAGGAGCTATCAGCCAGAGCTATTGGCCAGGAGGCGACGTGGAGGAGGGCTCGACGAGGAGCTATCGGCCAGGAGGCGACAAGAAGGAGGGCTCGACTGGGAGGACTCTACGAGGAGGAGGGCTCGACGCTCCGACACTGCGACGAGGAAGAGGGGTCGACGAGGCAGAGAGTTCAACGTTGTAATCTACCTCTCCCCCCGCCGTGATTTTCCTGTTTTCCTCTTCTTCCTTGCACGCTCGCACGTGGTTTCCACTGTGCTTGTTTACGTTTGGTTCCCCTTTCTCCCCAAAATAGGTCCCTAAACAGACCGCGGACGGAAGATCTCGGACCGTGGTGAGGGATGAAATCCTCCCCCCGGGATGGAACAACCCCCGATCGATTCCTTCTTTTACTCCCCTTCTGCTTTCGGTTCGATTCGATTCGATTCTTCCCCACCGGAGATCAGCCCCCCACACCAGAATTAATTCCCAAAGGGAGGCAGTGGCAGCACCTCGCCAGGCCGAACACCCCCTCCACCTCCCCCTCCCCCACCCGGTCGTCTTCTCTTTCCTCCTCCCCTCCCCGTTAGTCTCCCACTCCCTCCACCCCCTACCCCCCCTTTTTTTTCTCCCCGTTGGAATAAGCACACGAGAAAAATTGAGATGGGTCTTTCCATCTCCACATACAGCGCATCAATTTCTTCCAACTGTGTCGGTCTGTTTAGGGACCTGTTTTGGGGTCGAAACAGAGATGGGTCTTTCCATCTCCACATACAGCATCAATTTCTTCTAACGCACCTAATTTCATCTCCATTAGGCATATGCTCACTATCCTAATCAGCAAGGCTAAACTCCAAGGGTGAAGAGCTTTGAAGTTTAAGCTCTAAAAAAGAATTTTTGCTTTTAATAATAGGCCTCTGTTGTCTTATTTGTCCATTTAAATTGGTGATGCTTTTAGATGCCACATATGCATCTTGATTGCCAACTTCAATTATGAATTTGTGGATGTCTTGCTAATAGTATCATATTCCTTTGACTTATATTTAATATTTGAAGCTATAATATGGCCATTATCTGTGGGTTTAGATGGAGGGTTTGGGTGTGATGTAAACTAGCTAGCAAGCAAGATTTGTGGGTTGGAAGGCATGAGATGAAGGAAGAAGCGGTTAGGGAGGACAATCTGGAGAATGCCAACAGCACACTATAGGAAATAGGGTTACTGGTGATGAGTTATTGGCGACGGCTTTTTGAAGCCGTCGCCAATAACGTTTTAAGCGACAGCTTAACAAGAAGCCATCGCTAATAAAAAAAAAATAGCGACGGCTAAAAACATGCATCGCAAATAATATATTGGCGACCGCTGAGCCGTCGCCAATTCACAGAACAAGATTTCGCACGATAGTTAATAGCGACAGCCTAAAAGCCGTCGCTTATAAGTCTACTAGCGACGACTGACGCCCGTCGCTAATAGTCCAGCCGACCGTTGAACAGTAAAGTCGATGTACCGACGGCTTCGGCCGTCGCCGATGCGACTTATGGACTTATTAGCGACGGCTTCACTCAGCCGTCACTAATAATTTTTATTTTATACTTACGCGCATCCCTCTTTCCCCTTCTCCTCCCTGCCGCACGCTGCCTGCTCGCGCTCTCTCTCTCTCTCTCTCGATCAGATCTCCTCCATGGCTGCTGCCTTCGCCGCCGCCGCCGCCGCCGCCACGAAGGGCCACCGCCGCCGCCGCCGCGGCGAAGGGCTGCGCCTGCTACCGCCGCCGCCGCCGTCCCAAAGGGTCGTCGCCGCCGCGAGGGGCTGCTCCTGTTGCCGCCGCCACCACTGTGGACGCCCATTCCGCCGCCTAACTAGGTCTAGCTGGACCTCTCTAAGGTATTCATCCTCAAATGCCATCTTATATCGAATTTGCTTAGATTTTTCAAGCATATACACCCTAATTTGATTTGTGATGTACGTAGGTAGGTACATAGGGTCCGTTTGGTTTCATGAAAAAGAAGAAACGTTTAAAATATTTTACTGGAATCAACTTTTCATGGAAAAGTCCATACAAGTCTCTTGTTTGGTTGATAGGAAATAATTTTCATGATTTTTTTTATATAGCAACTTTAAGTAAAAATATAAATTATGTTCATTGTTTTAACCATAATTGATTGATCTGATTAGTTGGTTAAATCTGAAAGTTAAAATTCCCAACTAAAAACCAAACCTGAAATTGGAATTGAATTCTTTAAACATCAAGTCCAAACTCAAAAAAAAACTGAAACTCAAATAAATAAAATCTTCAAAGTCTGAAATTTGAAACTTGGAAAAACCCAAATGTGAAAACTCGGTCCAAAACTCAAAATTGGAACTTCCGGACTCATACCCTAAAAACAAAAGGAAAACAAGTCAGACTGACCCAAAATCAAATATCACATACTAGAAAGCCAGCAAGCCAAAACCTGAACTTAAAACAAACCTAAAAGAAGCAATGATATAATAAAAGATATCAAGTCGTAATAAAACAAGGCATACACACACAAAACAAACCAAGATCCCCAAATCTCAACCTGAAAGCATGTTGTCCCAATGGGAAGAGGTGACAACAAACCAGACAAAACTCCAAATAAATCAAATCTCAATCTAATATTAATCAACTCAGAAACAGCTTAAGAAAACACTAAGTCTGCCCCCCTTAAAAAGGATGTCCTGCCACAAAAACAACATAATAATACACAACAATTCAGACCTAATAGTACACAACACTTCAGACCAACTAAGCCCCAAAAGTCCTTTCATCAACTTAAGTCAAACTCAACATAACTAAATAGCAATATTCAACGTCTTCAAAGTGTACGTTACATCATTTGTGACGTAATTTATAACTAAGGCAAGAAAAATCATGAGCAAGATTGTTTTAACCATAATTTTATATAGCAACTTTAAGTAAAAATTTAATTAGTTGGTTTAGATCTGATTGATTATGTTCTCTTTTTATAACATCCGATTGATTATATGTTTGACACTATATATTATTTTTTTGTCTTGTCGTCAAGAAGCTTAAAAAGAGACATTTATAAGCTTGAAACTTGCTTCCTTTGGAGGACGTCCGGTTAGAATAATATATTTATTACATTGTCAATCATTTCTTTTAGTTATTTTTATTATAAGCAATGAGTTCAATAGACAAATCTTGGATGCATATCCTTAATAGATTAGATTCTTTGTATGTACGAGGGGTCGAAGAATTCTTAAATTATGCTTTTGATGATTGTAGGATACAATATAGACATGGACAACACAAAGATTTAATACAATGCCCTTGTAGAGTATGTTGTAATACATTTATTTTAAAAAGAAATATTGTGAAAGAACACCTAATATGTGATGGCATATGGTTAAATTATCAAACTTGGATATGTCATGGTGAAATCGTACATAACTCTCGTAATGATGATAACACACAGTTAAATGTAGGGCAAGATGATCACATAGAGGATGATTTAATGGAAATGCTCGAAGATATTCAAAATAATGATTGCTAAACCAAGGATTTGCACCCGCGGGACTTAGACTGAACCCATTGGCGACGGCGCAATTAAGCCATCGCTAGTATATTTATTAGCGACGGCTGTAAAGCCGTCGCTAAACCAGAGTTTTGCACCCCGCGGGATGTAGACTGAACCTATTGGCGACGGCGACGGGTAACCCGTCGCTAGTACACTTATTAGCGACGGCTGTGAAGCCGTCGCCAAACCAGAGAAATGCACCCCGCGGGACGTAAACTGAACCTATTGGCGACGGCTTAGTTAAGCCGTCGCTAGTATACTTATTCACGACGGCTTTATTAAGCCGTCGCCAGTATTATTATAAGCGACGGCTATGAATCCGTCGTTAATAAGTACCACGGCGACGGCTATAAGCCGTCTTTTATGCATTTATTGGCGACGGCTTACCTGAGCCGTCGCCAATATTATTGCCGACGGGTTTATTTGCGACCACTTGGCGATGGAGGTCCAGCCGTCGCCAATAGTTATTGGCGACGACTTTTTGATTATTTGCGACGGCTTCTAGCCGTCGCCAGTTACCTTATTTTTTGTAGTGGCAGGAGGTCCATGCTGCGGTCTTCTGGATTGGCATCTACATATGCTGTGTAGCAAGAGACTAATTGATTAGTTGATTAATAGAGGCCAGTCTCCATCTCAGCTGCCTCTTATTTGGCTTCCACCACATCACTCTGATATATATATAGATATATATTCAGCTAGCAGTGTAAAATACCTATAGGTTTCCATTTGATATCTAGAATATGATAGCTGAAAACTTAATAATATTTTAGCAACATTTGTCGATGATATAATGAAGTGTGTAGCTATACATATGACATATACAATACGTAGCTAGGGTGGTGGTAGAAACAAACGTAGAGAAACAAGAGGATATATTACTCCTGTGAAATTGCCTACACTAATTAATTATCTTTGAACCCCATCTAGTTATTAATGAACCATTATCATTAGATCTTTCTCTTATAATATGCAATATCTGTGGGTTGGAAGTTGGAACATATAGTGGAACACCAATATAGATATACATATATATATAACTGGCCCAACACTAAACACTAAATATCACCAAATCAACACATGTAATTGCTGAAGATCTGATTTGCTTTTTAACTATCGATTCTCTCTGCTGCTTCCGATGACATGTAAACAACCACCTAAATCCATGGATCATTCGATGTCACAAGTGCTTTATTCTTTGCTTCCACCATCGACGTGTGTACGTAAATAGCTTGTTTAGTTGGTGCTTTGGCCTGTTTATGCGACTGCCTATGTACTAGTGTGCTTATATAATATTTGGATCATATATATTCTGGACTGGAGGAGTTGCATTTCTCATGTAGATATACAGTAGAGCTCAAAGATAATTGAGAGCATGTGACTTTCTTCCTGTTTATCTTTGTTGTAGTCATTGTCATGATTTGTTTTCACTTTTATCATTTTAATTTATAGATGGAGGTCAATAATTTCACGTATGAGGATGAAGTTGATGCTGCAGTTGTGGGAGCTTTAGCAGCATGTGTTGGGACACTTGAAATTCTTATAAATTTTAAAGAAGAGGATAAGGAAATAGAAAGTATTCCAAGGTTCTCTTATAACAAACGAAATGAGATTAGAATAAAATACATGCATAGTATTATCGGTGTAGATGACACAACGTGTATAAAGATGATAAGAATGAATAGGATGACCGATTCAACCCTAAACCAAACTAAACCAAACCGATTCAACCCCTCGAATTGAACCAAACCAAACCGATTTCAATTCAGTTTGGTTCGGTTTGGTTCGATTTAAAATGAAAATATATAAAAATATTTTAATTAATTATTTTTACATATATATAATAGTTTTTAAGTTAAAAACAATCAAAATAAATATTATTTTATTATAAAATTATAAAATCTTATTTTTAATAATATTATAACAGTTTTTATATAAATTTTTAATTAAATCAGTTTAAACGGTTTTGTTTGGTTTGAACCGGTTTGGATGACTTCCAAACCGAACTGAACCGAAGATGGTTCAAACCGAACCGAACTGAACCAAACAGGCCGATTCGATTTGATTTTTCAATTTGAACCATTTAATGCTCACCCCTAGTCAGCAAACCTCGCCATTATAACGATTAATCACATTACTCATGATATTATTATTAAATGAATATCCTGTATTGATATTATAAGATATCACTTTTACTACAACATTAATAAAGAGTGGCATCCATTGATTTATAAGATGAGACTCATATCACAATAAAATCATGATAATAAGATTAGTTTTTTAATATATACTTTAAATCATTATAGTCAGAAGTACGCAAGACAAACATTGTGATAACATGATAGATTAGTGTGTTATTTGTTTGTTTATATGGTGGTCGGTTGATTTCGTAACTAATTGTGCTGAGACACTAGGTACAATGTAAGTGTTTATTAATGAATGGGTTCACATATCATAATACTATATGATTAGGTGATACTCATATTATAGATAGTAGTTTCATTGTTTAATTTTTGTGACAGGTCCTTAGACTTAGGTGGCGTTTGATTAGGCTTAATCTGAAAATCTAACCTCTTAATTTCATCTCTAATATCTTAACATGTGGTAAAAAAAGTACTTAATTTTATTAAGATATAAGTGATAAGTATGTTTGATAAAACATCTAAATCAACATCTAGTTAGACTAATTTTACATTAAACTTTTAGATACATGTGCACGTGTTCATAGAAATATAAAAAATTTAAAATTTGAACGTAACATTTAAAATTTATTATATAACAAGTTAAAATATATTTTAATAATTTTTTTTATAAAAATTATATTATAGTAAAAACTTAATAGAATGAGTACTATTTAGACAAGAGCTAAATATATACAAATTTAATATATATAATATTTACACGGAACATTATGAGAAATACATGAATTTAAATATATATAAATATATGTTTTCTCAAACTAATTTAACGATATATATTTTTATTAATGAGTTAGGTAATAAAGTTTGTATTACTAATAAAATTTGATATATTGTGTTTAGATTTTTATTTCTCCTTTTAATATACATATATCTTACTTAAATAATTTTAATATTTTAAACATATTCTAAATAAAAAAATAAGGTGATAGTTTGATTTAGTTTAATTTTAAAAAATAAACTATTAATTTAAAATTTAATTTTTAAATAAGTGGTAAAATATTTAATTTTATTAACATATAAGTGATTTATTTTGTGTGACACAAATTTTTTTGGTAATAATCATAAAATAAATTTTTAATAAATTTTATTGTAAAATCATATGTTTATATCAAAATTTTAATTTATTATATAATCATTTTCATTATAAATAAATTAAATTTATTTTTAAAGCAAATATGTGCATAAGGCATAACGTGTCTGTGCACATAGCGTATGTGTGCACATGGCGCCGGAGCAAATAAAAAGTTTAATCATCGCGTACATGACTGCGCACATAGCGTGTCTGTGCACATAGCGCCGGAGCAAATAAACGTCTGAACTAAACAAAGCTGTACGCCAAGACTGAACCGCTCAGATGAATTTTCATAGATCAGATGTTCGGTCAGGAGGTAGCTCAGACGTTTTGTCAAACAGCTTAAATACTCTGATGTCTGACCGAATCAGACATAAGAGGTTTGTTAAGTGTTATCAAACGGACCCTTAGACAAGAAAAAGTCTTGTTTGAGATCTCTATCCATGAATACAATACACAGGCTTAGTTACTACAACCATAGCATAGTTGATTTTTGGGGAGAGTAGAGGAATATGGAAAGGTGATCTAGTGTCGTAAAGAATCATCTTCTCTGTATCATAAAAAATAATTAGGAACATAATTCGAGATTGGGCATCCACTTTTTCTCTTATTAAGACCCAACCTCGTTGTCTTGGCATATTGTCGGGGTTGGTTTCATTCCTCCCTCTAGAGGTGTCTCATCCTAAGGGAGGAAGGGAGGTTTGGTTTGAGCGTAAAGAAGGAAGAAGAAATAGAGGGTGGAGGGCAAATGTGTGAAGTGTGATTGCAAAAAACTATAGGTTTTAATGAATTAAAGTGAAGCTTTAACCTTCGTTCATGGGAGATGGAGTGTGGATTTTAGGGTCCGTTTGGATCCTTGTAAAACCCGTTGCATGGGCAAGTTTTCGGGAAATGTCCAGCATTTGTTTTTATTTGGTTACCAGTAAAACACTAGTCAACAGAAAATATACTCCGTTGACTTGTCTAACACCTGGATTTTGGCGTTCGGAAAATTCTTCCGGACACCGTTTTCGATGAGCAGTGCATTGAGGTCAGTCTATAGGTTTAAATGAGATAAATATTTTTCTTCCATATTAATTATTTAAAAATGATATATGAAATTTTAATTTATTATCATAACCATTAAAATAAAAATATACGAATGATATATATTAACCTAACATGTAGAAATTAGTTTTAATATGTAAATATATATACCAAAGTTTAGAGTCATAATATTTTGTTCTTTATATATCATAATAATATTTTTAACAGGTTAAAATAATTTACAAGTAACCAAATAATTATAAATATTTTATTTTAACGTGTATAAAATAAGATTTTATAATTATTTTTATCAAAAAATAATCTTCTAAAAAGTATTTTTATTGTTTTTTATTTTTCTCTCAACCAAATGCATCATTGTTTTAATCGTTCAACATATTTTATTTTGTATTTTCATATCTAAATATTTTTGTCAAATCTAATTAAAAATTAAATAACTTTTTTATTTTTATTTTAAATCATAATTTTAAAATTAAATTTATTTCTAAAAATATAACTTAAATATACTATTTTATCACGTAATGAATTTTGAGTAGTGTGTTAAAATTTCAGAGAATAAAAAAATATTATAATAATTTTTTATAAGAAAAATAATTTATGACAAATTAAATCATGAATTCTTTTTCGAGGAAAACTAATTACATACAACCAAATAACATATTATGTTTACAATTTCCTTGGAAAAGTTACTCCAAGAAAAACCTTTTACTTGATTTTGTTTTTACATTGATCCAAATGGACCCTTAGCTTCCACTTCTTTGGTTGGTTCACGACGAAGTGCTCGTAAAATTTGATTTAACCTATTGTTGGGGGATTCAAAGATAACAAAACAAAGTGATAGATCGATTAGAATTGAATAGAATGCAACATCTCCATAAAAAGAACATAAAATGACAATTAAAAGAAAATTGGTTGGATTAGGGTTAGCCATAACATCTTATTTAGTTTTTTAATAAGATAGCAATGCAAAAGATGAATTAACTTGATACTAAATGAGTAAAGGTGTAGTGAGAAGTGAAAGAAATCAAATCAGAACAAATAGAAAAATGCTAAAATTGGTTTCTAAAGTGTAAGCGGCCTCGAGCTAGGGCACCCGGGTACGTGCCCTAGGTTTGGGGTGCCTAAGACAAAAAGAAGGTCCACATTTGTGAGCTCGATGTGAGAAGATGGTTTATTTATTAACGTCTTTGATAGTTGAAAACTCGAGCAGTGTTGAATTAGACCCCACACATGGTGAATCTCTCCATAGGCTCGGGTAGTGATTCAATGTCAGACAGACTCGATCCGATCTCTCTCTCTTTCTCTCTAAAAGGAACATGAAAACCTCTTTAGAGATTCTCATAACGGTCAAGGTGAACATTTGGCTAACTCTTCATATGTGCAAAGTGTCACCCCATATATAAAGGAGTAGAAAATCTTGATCAAAATCGAAGAATTTGAACAAATCACTAAAATTTGCCCATGCACCCCAACTTAGGGCACCTAGTTGTCAGCATGCCGTCAACACGGGGCATGTCAATCTATATTAAAATGTCACTTGAGATGCTCTTATATTGGGTCGAGCCATGAAAAAATAGCATTTGATCAATGCATCCTACATCAGGGGCATGTGCGCCCCCTCACTACACCCCCCCACCCTCGATGTTGGGAAAATCAAACAAGATCAAGCTGAAAGTCATTTTAAGTAGTAAATTTTAACTCACCCTTGGTTAGGGACACACGTGCTCCATCTCTGGAGCGCTTAGATCTTTAGAATCCAATTCAAAATTGGTCTAGAATATCGATTAAAATAGCAAATTTCCACACACCCTCTGTCGAGAATGCACCCGCGCCTTCCTTGGGGTTCCTAGATTTTTGGAAATATACTTCGAAAATAGGTCAAAAATAAATAAATTTAGGCAAGTTTCTTGGTGCCTGGGGGCATGCTTCTCCTCCCCTAGGGTGTCCGGATATTTGCAAATCCAACTCAAAATCTAATCTAAAATCAATTAAAATAGCAAGTTTCTCCATGTGATGCCTAGAATCAGGCCCAAAATTTTCAAAATTTTGTTCAAATTTGACTGAAGCAAAATTAATTAGAATTGTCCAAGAGCCCTAGGTTTAGGGCATGCTCACTCTCATCTGGGGCACCTAAATATTCAACCAAAATTTTATATAAAATAATTTAGAATCAATTGAATTCAAAAGTTTGAAACTAGTCCATGTGGCCCAGTAGGAGGGTCATGTGGCCATACGCCCCAGATGGGGTCACATGCCCATGCACCCTATACTTGAGGAACGTTCTTATGTGACACAGACCATGGGCATGTGAATTATTTGGCTCAACTTAAAAGGCACCCAACTTGGCTCGAAAATGCCTGACATGATTCTTAATAATGCAAAAGCAAATATTAATCATAAAATAGAAGTTTTAATTTTTAAAATTAAGACAATTTTGTATGTCTACGATATTATCTCACAAAATTATACTCAAGACTTATTTGGCCTCAAAGAGAATCCATATAGGACATCATTAGGGCTCCATATTGACTTGACATATTAATTATGCAAATACAAAGACTCTAACAGGAAGATCTAATGGATTTGGATTCCTGATGTCATTCGAGGATCACAACATAGTTACTCGATAGGCAAGTGAATTGATTATGATGATCTCATTAAATTAGAAAGAGTTCCGACGTTAAATCATGGCCAATTTCATATGAAGCCTATCAAATCACATAAAAGAGAGAGACAAAAAAATAGAAATAGATTAGTAAATATAAAATATTTAATTAATTAATCTTAAATCATTGGAGAGATTTAGACTCTGTTTGACAACATTGAACAAATATTTGTTATTTGATTCATTCAAATTTCATATGTTCGATTTTGTTTGATATATCTAACCTAACCTCTCACCGGACATCTTATCTTTGCAAAGGCTCTGAGCGATTCCGACATGGAATATAGCTTTTTCTCCATTAGATGTTTTACCGCTTTATTGTCTGCACATCCATCACATTTTCTTCACATTGGGCTATAGAAGATGCAAAACATGCCGTAACTTATGGGGTGTTTGGTTGCATGATAATTTTTTGTACACTTTCATGATAAAAAATTGTATTAAAATAAAAAGTGAACCAACTCATGACATAAAATTATCATGTTTGGAGGGATGTGATTACAAAAAAGAATAACCACCGCACATGACCAAATAAAGTGGGGGACCACAAGAAAAAAGAAAGAGGTGTGACCCTCTTTTTTTGTTTAAGAAAAAAATCACTTTCAAAACATAAAATTGTCATGGTTGTCAAACACCTCTTTTAACAAGTTTTCTTATAATTTTTAAAAATTAAAATAAAAACCTCAATTATCATGCAACCAAACACCCCATTAGTTCTTGTTCTAAAATGTTTTATTTCAAACTCATTTTCTACATTTGAGAAATCTTAAATTATGTTTTTATCATTAATATATTTTTAAAATAAAATTTATTAAAAGATTGTTTAGCGATTGTTACATATAGTTATTTTAATAATATTTTTGTCAAACAAAAAAAGGTACTTATATCTTAATCAATTAAAGTATTTTTTTATCACTTAGACATCAAATTAAGAGTTTACATTTTCAGATCAAACTAAATCAAACATCACTTACTGTTTTTGATGGATTAGTAGATAAATAATAATTAATAAAATAAATTCATTGATTATTGGGGTAGTCCTCTAGTGTAGATTAGAGTTATGGATTCTCCGTATAAAAGAAATGTTGGGATCAATCCCAGAGAGAGCAAGATGATGTTCCAGTGGTATTTTGCGGCTCCGATGGAGATTGCACAATCGAAATAGATGTTCTACCGATTATTCTACGTTTTACGGCGTTTCTACCTACACCTCCACCCCAACCGCAACCGCCTCTGCATACTCCCAAAAACTCCATTTTCGGTTGTTCCGAACGACATGACGTTCCCTATTTTCTTGGTATGGTTGGCCACATACGCCATGCACTAACATCTCTCACTTGGCCATCTATACCAAGTGATTGTTGATCACACACTTAATGTTTGCAAGAATATAATCATTTCTATATTTTGAAATGTTAATAAATTTATTATGTACTCTCACTATCCATGAGATACATTTTTATTTATATGCATTTCCACTATCCATGAGTCGTATATACATTCTTATATACTCTCACTATCCGTGATATACATATATATTCATATACATTCATTATCCGTGAAATGCATATATTTTCTTTATATTTTCACTATCCATGAGATGTATATATTTTCTTATGCACTCCCACTTTCCATAAGATACATATATATACTCCTATACAATCTCATTATCCGTGAAAAATTACAAATGACTCATATGTTCTTAAATCCCATTAAGCCAACATGCTTAATGAAAATTTTCGCCGAGATACCCTTTGTCAAAGGATCGGCAACATATCATTAGTGGGGATACAACTCACATTTATTTCCCTTTTCTGCACAATATCATGATATTGTATTTTTATGTGTATTCCTCTTGAGTTATTTTGCTCCATTGTTAATCAAGCTGATGGTGGCCTGATTGTCACAATAGATCTCAATTGGCCCTTCAACCAAATTGAGACCTAAATCAACTATAAATTGTCTAATCCAAACGACATGAGTAGTAGTCATGCTACAAGTAATATACTCAGCTTTCTGTGTGTATCTTGCCACACACGCCTGTTTCTTGCTACCCCAAGAAACAGCACCACCAAAGATAAACAAGTGTCATGAAGTGGACTTTTCATCATCTTTATCCCCTCCAAAATTTGCCTCGGAGTAATCAAGCACTTCATGTGTTTCCGCTTGATATACTAACCTATGGTGCAATGTACCATTAAGGTACTTCATAATCCTTTTAACAGCTTCCCAATGTGTTGGTCCAGGATTACTTTAATACTTGCTCACTAAGTTTATTGCAAATGCTATATCAGGCCTAATACAAAGCATTGCATGCATTAAGCTTCCAATAGCTTGAGCATAAAGCATATCAAACGAGCCTTGACCCTCTTCGGGACATTACTCCTTACTTAACTTCTTTCCATAAACCAGAGGTGTATTTTTCGAATTGCAATTATGCATCCTAAATCTTCTAAGTACGGACCGTATGTACTTTTCCTGGCTTATGGACAACAATCTAGACTTCTTGTCCCTCTCAATCTAGACACGATGGACATAAGATGCCTCTCCCATGTCCTTCATCTCAAATTTCTCACTGAGCTCAGACTTTATCTTATTCAACTTTATAATGTCATTTTTGGCGAGCAATATATCATCCACATATAAGGAAAAATTCAGATGAGTGATAGAGATCACTATGCTCCCACTCTTCATGACATACACATAGCTATTCAACTGATTTGAAATAAAGCTATGTTGAACAATTACATCATGAAATTTTAGATACCATTGTCTAGATGATTACTTTAATTCATAAAAGGATTTTCTTAATTTACATACCTGATTCTCCTTTCCTTCCACCTGAAATCCTTCAGGTTGTCTCATATATATATATATATATCTTCCTCCAACTCTCCATTGAGGAATGTAGTTTTAACATCCAGCTAGTACAATTCTAAATCAAGATATGTAACAATGGCTAATAGCATCCCTATAGATGCAAACATAGCCACAGGAGAATAGATTTCTTGAAAATCAATATCTGCTTTCTAATTGAACCCCTTGTAAACTAACTGGGCCAAATACTTATCTATAGACCCGTCAGCTCGAAGCTTTCTTTTAAATATCCATTTACACCCAATAGCCTTCCTATTCCTCAGCAAATCACATAATTATCACATTCTATTAATTTCTATGGAGTTCATTTCTTCTTTCATTGCATCTAGCCATAATTCTGATTCACGTGATTTTATGGCATTAATGTAATTTATATGATCTATGTGATCTTCCTCATTTATGTCTACAGCTAGATATGAAGGCTCATAATAGTATAAATAAAAGTCATCCATCCATCTAGGAGGAGTCCTAGTTCTTTTGTTGTCAATTGTAGGTATATCAAACGGTCTTTCTATCATAGGATTATCCTGATCCGCAACTAATTCTTGTTGAGGTTGTTCTGCTATCCTATGTTCTTCTTCTATTGGCAGATCATTTCTAAAGCCTTCATTGTAATAGTTATAATCTAATACAATTAGAGGTTCTTTCTCAATTTCATGAGGTTTCTCTTCCTCTTGATTTTCTAGGAATGTAACATCCCTATATTCAATTATCCCCTTTTCTTTATGGAAAAACTTATAGCCATTTGATTTTCCACAATATCCTATGAACTTGCATTTCAACATTCTTGGTTCCAACTTATTTCTAAGTTGTTCCGGAATGAGAACATGGGCAATGGATCCCCATTTCCTGAGATGACTCAAATTTGGTTTTCTCCCATTCCATAATTCATAAGGTGTGGATTCGATAGACTTGGTGGGTATTCTATTGAGTATACCATGAGTAATGCTTCTCCTCAAAATTTCTTAGGAAGACTAGAATGGGATAGCATACATCTAACCACACTCATTAAAGTTCTATTTTTTTAGCCACACCATTCTGTTGTAGCTTATACGGCATTGTTGCATGCCATTTTATTTCATGCTCTTGGCAATATGATTCAAACTCTTTTGAGTTATATTCTCCACCTCTATCAATTCTTAACACCTTAATATCCCTACCCAATTGCCTTTCTACTTCTGCTCTATATCTTTTGAAATAGCTGAATGCCTCAGACTTAGTAGAAATGAGATACACATAGGCATACCTTGAGTAGTCATCTATAAATGTAATAAAATATTCCTTGTTATCATATGTTTTACACTTAGAGGTTTACAAATATCTGAGTGAATCAACTTTAACAATTCTTGTGTTCTATGTCCAATTGTGAACAGTTTCTTAGTCATCTTTCCGACTAAGCAATGTTCACAAGGTGACAAATCTATCTTTGACAATGGCAGCATATTCATTCTTGCCATTAATTCCTTTTTAGATTTTTTGGAATGACCCAAGCTAAAATGCCAAAGATCACATTCTATTTAGTAACACAAGGAATATTCAGAACTATCATCTAAATTATTTCTTTTAGCATCAATTACAGGAATATAAAACAAATCATGTTCTGGAGAAAATTTTTTCGTTGCATATATATTCTCATCCATTCCAATTGACACTCCTTCATTCTAGAATCTAACATCGAGGCCCTTTTTCACCAATGCTGGAACAGAGATGAGATTCCACCGGATTTTAGGTGCATGAAACACATCCTTGAGGATCATAATTTTATCCCCAAGATCTAGCCTATAAGTACCAACACCTTCTATATCAATATAGGTGTCGTTTCCCATGAGTCTCTATTAACTAGCATTTAATTTCTTTAGGGACACAAGCCCTTTCTTGGTCTTTGCAACATGTCTAGTAGCTCCTGAATCAACCCACCACTCATCTGAATTTGTCAAACATGCGCCACATTCAGTAACACCGACAAAAACTCTTTATTTAATTTTTTTATTATCTGGGTGTAGATTTTCACCCACATTTCTATGCTTACTCGGACAGTTGATTTTGAAATGACCAAACTTTCTATAACTATAGTAACCATATTCAGGAATCTTCTTGTGGTGTCAATAGAGAGTAACTAACATCTTATTTATGACATTGGCCTCTTTTAGATTCACCTCTAGTCTTTTTCTTCTAGCCATAATATAAAATTCTTTTGCTAACCTTAAAGGCCACTTAATGACAACTAAAACTGAACTAGCAATTCTTAAGATTGTGGCAATTATGTTCAATGAGGGTAATTTTCTAATCAATACAATGGTGATGAATATTTTCTTTGGAATCTTACTTCCAAAAGTGGCTAAATTCTTGGCTCTAACTATTAATTCATTTTCATGCACTATCACATCTTCTCTCTCTTGGATTCTACATGCATCACTCCTATGTAACAAGAATTGGGTTTCAGTTTTCGTGATAATAGCATATATTTCTATGATAATATATAATTTTCTAGCCTTCTTATCACCAACTATCGATTGCCTATATATTTTCTTTCTCACCTCAGTGAGAGTTTCTTTAAATTCTGGAGCAATGCGCTTAAATAGATTTTCTATATTGTCATAAATTAGACAATATCTAATTCTTCTATACCACATTTCATAATTTATTGTGTTTAGTTTGTCTAGTTTTGCCAATACTGCAGCAACTAATCTAGTGGCCATTAGGACTAGAGAATTTCTAAGATAAGTGTAACATTGATTTGTAATAATCCAAATTTGCATAATGATAAAAATAATTAGACTAATCATCATGCTAAGCAAGTTCAATATGCTGTTATGAAATTTGAACTATGACAAGATTAAATTAAATCATAACAAGATGATGGCAATAGATTTATATATGATTTAATCAACTGTGTTCAAAATTTGAAAACAAGATTATATATATGAACATGTATTTAATCAAATAATTAAGTATGTAAATGTATATCACCAAGTTCATAACATGATCATGACAGTCCAAAAATAAAAATTTTATGACCATAGGTAAAGTTGCTTAGTTGACGGTACAGTTAATATATGTTAGATAAAACATTTAAACTCACCTTATTATTGCAAATTACATGAGCACTTATGTTTGAGTATTTAATGCTCAATAGCTTACTGCTTTAATTCTCTATCACCATAAAAATAAAATAAAATAAAATCTAACCTTGCAGTCTGACCAATAGAGGTAGAAGAGGAAAAGGGCGGGTGACCAGCGGAATACTTCTAAGGCACAGTGTAGTTGGACGAAGAACAGAGAGGCATCGTGTATAGAGAAGTAGGGATGTCAATAGCTCGGATATAGGTCAAATAATAATATTATTCATATCCGTATTATATAAGAAAAAAGTGTATATATTTGTTGTTTGTTAACTATTGATATCGGGTGTATCCGTGAACTGTGTTGTTCTATCTGCTTAAAAACAGTTTACAGTCGAATAATAGACAGTTATCGAATATATAGAATGATAACATATGTATGATACAACCCATCAAAATAAGAAGTAAAGATAATTTTACCGATGAAAACACACATAAAAAATATATATTATAATTAAAAGTATCTATTTATAACAATGTACTAGAAGAAAATTCTTATTTATAAATCTAAGACAAAACATGAGATAAAAAAAATGATTTACAAGTCTATAGTAACAATGATTTTTGAGTCTGTAGTAAATAATTAGATGCGTAACACAAAATATAAGATAGAAAAAAATCTTAGTTACATATCCAAAACAATACATGTCCAACATAAAACATGAGATAGCCGATCTGCAGCTAAAGTGAAATATCTTCTAATAGAACTGTAGTGTTTTTTCCTATTTTGTGTTGTCATCAACCATTCGACTGATCACATAGTCAATGAGTTTCTCTAGTATGGTAAGTATCTCGGGATGTCAAATTCGGCAGGAGGGGAAGAAGCCATCATCGTGTACATAAACTGCACCGTCAGGAAGTAGAAGGGGAAGAAGACATCTCTGTCAGACGTCAGGGCAAGGCTTATCCAATATTGAGGTCTTAGGGAGGAGAGTGAACCGGAGAGTTAAGAATATTAATATTTTCTACATGGGACATATATATGCTTAGATGTCATAAATTGTGAGTCATTATATTATGTATCGAACACATTGTTTTTGGGTTTGGTTTATTCCATGACCGCATTCACTAGGATAACGGTTAATCAGTAAACGAACACGGATAGCTTATTCGTAAAATTTAAACTATCATTTAACTGTTCGTTAACTAACGAACGGGTCGGATAATCGGTAACCATTGACATCTCTATAGAGAAGTAGCACGCATGATCAAGACAACAGTGTGTTCGATCTTGACTGCCTATGACAGTGCGGGTGAAGCCGTGGTAGTGCACAGCAGCCGAGAATAGCGCTGCACACGGAGGCGACAATGAATCAACTTGGTTGTGCAGAAAATATCTCCCACGGCAGGCTTCGAAGGTAGAGGCGTTTGACACGACAGCGACTCTTTGATAGTAGCAATGGAGGAGGGAGGCTGAGGCGGTACGGCACTGGTCACGCGAAGGGGGGGGGGAGGGCTAGTGTGGCAGTGCCATGACGTTGGTGCACTCGGTCGCGTGGGCTGCCGCAGTAGTCTGGAAGAAGGTTCGATCAGTGCTTGCTGCTTGGCAATCCAGTGAAGAGAAGAGCACCGATAAACCAACACTAGCGCTTGGCAACGGTGATGCCAAGACTACTAATGAAGTGCTCAATGCAACGATGGCGGTGGCTGTGGCCCCTCCTCAGCAGGTCTGGGTGGCGGCACAGCAAAAAAAAAGGATGAACCTTGTGCTCTGATACGATGTTGGGATCAATCCCAGAGAGAGTAAGATGATATTCCAGTGGTGTTTTGGGATTCTGATGTAGACTGCACAACTGGAATAGATGTTTTATCGATTATTCTATGTTTTGAGATGTTTCTGCTTACAACTCCGCTCCAACCACAACCGTTTCCGCATACTTTCGAAAACACCCATTCGGTTGTTCCGAGAGACGTTTTTACCTACATCTCTACCCCAATTATAACTGGTTTCGCATACTCCCAAAAACACCCTTTTAGTTGTTCCAAAATGACGTGAAATTCACTATTTTCTTGGGATGGATGGCCACGTACGTCAGCCATGCAATAACAAGAAAGTCCGTCGTAGGATGGATTTTACTCTTACAAAAAGAAGTGGAAGGTCTTTGCTTACACTTTTGAAAACTCTAGATATGCCGCTAGTCCAATGTTCGTCAAAAGCGGTAGGAAAGCTCTATTATGCGATGAATATTACTTCTGCTAAATTGCTGACACTTTGGGTCTATTTTGGTCGGATGTAAAAATGTATGCCATGAAAATATTTTACACGGGTTAAACTTTTGGTGGAAAAAGATATTCAAATCTTTTATTTCGTAGGTTTGAGATTGATCTACCTGATATTTCAAATTTTAATGTATACTATAGTCTTAATTTTTTTTAAAAATATAGTGACACATTTAAGTTTAGGATAACTTATAATAAATGATATGCCAAAAAGTAAATAATAATACTATAAAATTAGTTTCTCGTATAACCTAATTACTTTATAAAAAATGTATTTTAATCAATTAAATGAACTATTATTAATGATAAGATTATTTTTTTTATAAAGTAGAATTTTTTTCGATAGGTAACAGTTGATGCCAACTAAGTGTCAAGCTTATCAGAAATGTTCAACACATTCTTCCCGAAAATGGCATCACTTTAGGGTCTGTTTGGTTATCCATAAAACTGGCTGCATGTGCCACTTTCCATTTTTTTCCACAACATTATTTTTTTACCTGTAAAATACAATGTCAACGTAAAATGTTCTCCTTGACCGTCTTATCGGGGGGATTTCGGCCTCTGAAAAAATTGAACCAGCGTCATTTTCCGCGAAGGGCATTTTCGAGCTCGGGACAAGGGTTTTCGCTTGGGGGCTCGAGGCAACCAGGAGGCGACGAGGAGGGCTCGACGAGGAAACCAGGAGCTATCAGCCAGAGCTATTGGCCAGGAGGCGACGTGGAGGAGGGCTCGACGAGGAGCTATCGGCCAGGAGGCGACAAGAAGGAGGGCTCGACTGGGAGGACTCTACGAGGAGGAGGGCTCGACGCTCCGACACTGCGACGAGGAAGAGGGGTCGACGAGGCGCAGAGTTCAACGTTGTAATCTACCTCTCCCCCGCCGTGATTTTCCCGTTTTCCTCTTCTTCCTTGCACGCTCGCACGTGGTTTCCACTGTGCTTGTTTACGTTTGGTTCCCCTTTCTCCCCAAAATAGGTCCCTAAACAGACCGCGGACGGAAGATCTCGGACCGTGGTGAGGGATGAAATCCTCCCCCCGGGATGGAACAACCCCTGATCGATTCCTTCTTTTACTCCCCTTCTGCTTTCTGTTCGATTCGATTCGATTCTTCCCCACTAGAGATCAGCCCCCCACACCAGAATTAATCCCCAAAGAGCGGCAGTGGCAGCACCTCGCCAGGCTGAACACCCCCTCCACCTCCCCCTCCCCCACCCGGTCGTCTTCTCTTTCCTCCTCCCCTCCCCGTTAGTCTCCCACTCCCTCCACCCCTACCCCCCCTCCTTTTTCTCCCCGTCGGAATAAGCACACGAGAAAAATTGAGATGGGTCTTTCCATCTCCACATACAGCGCATCAATTTCTTCCAACTGTGTCGGTCTGTTTAGGGACCTGTTTTGGGGTCGAAATAGAGATGGGTCTTTCCATCTCCACATACAGCATCAATTTCTTCCAACGCACCTAATTTCATCTCCATTAGGCATATGCTCACTATCCTAATCGGCAAGGCTAAACTCCAAGGGTGAAGAGCTTTGAAGTTTAAGCTCTAAAAAAGAATTTTTGCTTTTAATAATAGGCCTCTGTTGTCTTATTTGTCCATTTAAATTGGTGATGCTTTTAGATGCCACATATGCATCTTGATTGCCAACTTCAATTATGAATTTGTGGATGCTGCTAATAGTATCATATTCCTTTGACTTATATTTAATATTTGAAGCTATAATATGGCCATTATCTGTGGGTTTAGATGGTGGGTTTGGGTGTGATGTAAACTAGCTAGCTAGCAAGATTTGTGGGTTGGAAGACATGAGATGAAGGAAGAAGCGGTTAGGGAGGACAATCCGGAGAATGCCAGCAGCACACTACAGGAAATAGGGTTACTGGCGACGAGTTATTGGCGATGGCTTTTTGAAGCCGTCGCCAATAACGTTTTAAGCGACGGCTTAACAAGAAGCCATCGCTAATAAAACAAAAATAGCGACGGCTAAAAACATGCATCGCAAATAATATATTGGCAAGCCGTCGCCAATTCACAGAACAAGATTTCGCACGATAGTTAATAGCGACGGCCTAAAAGCCGTCGCTTATAAGTCTACTAGCGACGGCTGACGCCCGTCGCTAATAGTCCAGCCGACCGTTGAACAGTAAAGTCGATGTACCGACGGCTTCGGCCGTCGCCGATGCGACTTATGGACTTATTAGCGACGGCTTCACTCAGCCGTCGCTAATAATTTTTATTTTATACTTACGCGCATCCCTCTTTCCCCTTCTCCTCCCTGCCGCACACTGCCTGCTCGCGCTCTCTCTCTCTCTCTCTCGATCAGATCTCCTCCATGGCTGCTGCCTTCGCCGCCGCCGCTGCCGCCGTGAAGGGCCACCGCCGCCGCCACGAAGGGCCACCGCCGCCGCCGCCGCGGCGAAGGGCTGCGCCTGCTACCGCCGCCGCCGCCGTCCCAAAGGGTCGCCGCCGCCGCGAGGGGCTGCTCCTGTTGCCGCCGCCACCACTGTGGACGCCCATTCTGCCGCCTAACTAGGTCTAGCTGGACCTCTCTAAGGTATTCATCCTCAAATGCCATCTTATATCGAATTTGCTTAGATTTTTCAAGCATATACACCCTAATTTGATTTGTGATGTACGTAGGTAGGTACTTAGGGTCCGTTTGGTTTCATGAAAAAGAAGAAACGTTTAAAATATTTTACTGGAATCAACTTTTCATGGAAAAGTCCATACAAGTCTCCTGTTTGGTTGATAGGAAATAATTTTCATGATTTTTTTTATATAGCAACTTTAAGTAAAAATATAAATTATGTTCATTGTTTTAACCATAATTGATTGATCTGATTAGTTGGTTAAATCTGAAAGTTAAAATTCCCAACTAAAAACCAAACCTGAAACTGGAATTGAATTCTTTAAACATCAAGTCCAAACTCAAAAAAAAATTGAAACTCAAATAAATAAAATCTTCAAAGTCTGAAATTTGAAACTTGGAAAAACCCAAATGTGAAAACTCGGTCCAAAACTCAAAATTGGAACTTCTGGACTCATACCCTAAAAACAAAAGGAAAACAAGTCAGACTGACCCAAAATCAAATATCACATACTAGAAAGCCGGAAGCCAAAACTCGAACTTAAAACAAACCTAAAAGAAGCAATGATATAATAAAAGATATCAAGTCGTAATAAAACAAGGCATACACACACAAAACAAACCAAGATCCCCAAATCTCAACATGAAAGCATGTTGTCCCAATGGGAAGAGGTAACAACAAACCAGACAAAACTCCAAATAAATCAAATCTCAATCTAATATTAATTAACTCAGAAACTGACTTAATAAAACACTAAGTCTGCCCCCCTTAAAAAGGATGTCCTTCCACAAAAACAACATAATAATACACAACAATTCAGACCTAATAGTACACAACACTTCAGACCAACTAAGCCCCAAAAGTCCTTTCATCAACTTAAGTCAAACTCAACATAACTAAATAGCAATATTCAACATCTTCAAAGTGTACGTTACATCATTTGTGACGTAATTTATAACTAAGGCAAGAAAAATCATGAGCAAGATTGTTTTAACCATAATTTTATATAGCAACTTTAAGTAAAAATTTAATTAGTTGGTTTAGATCTGATTGATTATGTTCTCTTTTTATAACATCCGATTGATTATATGTTTGACACTATATATTATTTTTTTGTCTTGTCGTCAGGAAGCTTAAAAAGAGACATTTATAAGCTTGAAACTTGCTTCCTTTGGAGGACGTCCGGTTAGAATAATATATTTATTACATTGTCATTCATTTCTTTTAGTTATTTTTATTATAAGCAATGAGTTCAATAGACAAATCTTGGATGCATATCCTTAATAGATTAGATTCTTTGTATGTACGAGGGGTCGAAGAATTCTTAAATTATGCTTTTGATGATTGTAGGATACAATATAGACATGGACAACACAAAGATTTAATACAATGCCCTTGTAGAGTATGTTGTAATACATTTATTTTAAAAAGAAATATTGTGAAAGAACACCTAATATGTGATGGCATATGGTTAAATTATCAAACTTGGATATGTCATGGTGAAATCGTACATAACTCTCGTAATGATGATAACACAGTTAAATGTAAGGCAAGATGATCACATAGAGGATGATTTAATGGAAATACTCGAAGATATTCAAAATAATGATTGCTAAACCAGGGATTTGCACCCGCGGGACTTAGACTGAACCCATTGGCGACGGCACAATTAAGCCGTCGCTAGTATATTTATTAGCGACGGCTGTAAAGTCGTCGCTAAACCAGAGTTTTGCACCCCGCGGGACGTAGACTGAACCTATTGGCGACGGCAACGGGTAAGCCGTCGCTAGTACACTTATTAGCGATGGCTGTGAAGCCGTCGCCAAACCAGAGAAATGCACCCCGCGGGACGTAAACTAAACCTATTGGCGACGGCTTAGTTAAGTCGTCGCTAGTATACTTATTCACGACTGCTTTAGGCTTTATTAAGCCGTCACCAGTATTATTATAAGCGACGGCTATGAAGCCGTCGCTAATAAGTACCATGGCGATGGCTATAAGCCGTCTTTTATGCGTTTATTGGCGACGGCTTACCTGAGCCGTCGCCAATATTATTGCCGACGGGTTTATTTGCGACCACTTGGCAACGGAGGTCCAGCCGTCGCCAATAGTTATTGGCGACGACTTTTTGATTATTTGCGATGGCTTCCAGTCGTCGCCAGTTACCTTATTTTTTGTAGTGGCAGGAGGTCCGTGCTGCGGTCTTCTGGATTGGCATCTACATATGCTGTGTAGCAAGAGACTAATTGATTAGTTGATTAATAGAGGCCAGTCTCCATCTCAGCTGCCTCTTATTTGGCTTCCACCACATCACTCTGATATATATATAGATATATATTCAGCTAGCAGTGTAAAATACCTATAGGTTTCCATTTGATATCTAGAATATGATAGCTGAAAACTTAATAATATTTTAGCAACATTTGTCGATGATATAATGAAGTGTGTAGCTATACATATGACATATACAATACGTAGCTAGGGTGGTGGTAGAAACAAACGTAGAGAAACGAGAGGATATATTACTCCTGTGAAATTGCCTACACTAATTAATTATCTTTGAACCCCATCTAGTTATTAATGAACCATCATCATTAGATCTTTCTCTTATAATATGCAAGATCTGTGGGTTGGAAGTTGGAACATACAGTGGAACACCAATATAGATATACATATATATATAACTGGCCCAACACTAAACACTAAATATCACCAAATCAACACATGTAATTGTTGAAGATCTGATTTGCTTTTTAACTATCGATTCTCTCTGCTGCTTCCGATGACATGTAAACAACCACCTAAATCCATGGATCATTCTGATGTCACAAGTGCTGTTGCTGCTTCCACCATCGACGTGTGTACGTAAATAGCTTGTTTAGTTGGTGCTTTGGCCTGTTTATGCGACTGCCTATGTACTAGTGTGCTTATATAATATTTGGATCATATATATTCTGGACTGGAGGAGTTGCATTTCTCATGTAGATATACGAAGAGAGCTCAAAGATAATTGAGAGCATGTGACTTTCTTCCTGTTTATCTTTGTTGTAGTCATTGTCATGATTTGTTTTCACTTTTATCATTTTAATTTATAGATGGAGGTCAATAATTTCACGTATGAGGATGAAGTTGATGCTGCAGTTGTGGGAGCTTTAGCAGCATGTGTTGGGACACTTGAAATTCTTATAAATTTTAATGAAGAGGATAAGGAAATAGAAAGTATTCCAAGGTTCTCTTATAACAAACGAAATGAGATTAGAATAAAATACATGCATAGTATTATCGGTGTAGATGACACAACGTGTATAAAGATGATAAGAATGAATAGGATGACATTTTATCAATTATGTGGAGTTGTGCGTCGAAAGAACTTGCTACATGACACCAATGTGTATGTAAGAGAACTGATAATACTTTATCATCATTGTTAATGTTCTTACATACGATAGCACATAATGTGAGAAATGGAGTCATGAGTGTAAATTATCATCGTTCTGAAGATATCGTTAGTCATTATTTTAATCAAGTTTTAAAGGCTATTCGACAATTGCACAATGATTACATACACCCACCGGATGCATCTATACCAAATGAGATTCAAAACAGATATATTTATTGGCCGTGGTTTAAGGTAATTATTACTTGATTGTATTTATTCTTAATAGTAATTTTTGATAGATGCTAACAAATTTTAGTTACAAAACAGGATTGTATTGGTGCCATTGATGGTACTCATATTTTAGCATCAGTTCCATCTAATATTGCTGCAAGATTTCGTGATAAAGCAAACAAACCAACGCAAAATGTGCTAGCTGCTGTTCGATTTGATCTTACATTTTCCTATGTTTTAGCAGGTTGGGAGGGTTCAACACATGATATGCTTGTTTTAAAATATGCACTTCAAATGCAAAATGGGCTTAAAGTGCCAAATGGTAATATTATTTTAAATTTATGATCATGTTGACGTTGTTTACATATGTATATTATAAATCTCATTATAAAATTATTTTTGGATGTAGGAAAATATTTTCTTGTTGATGCTGGTTATTCCACACGGCCGAATTTTATATCTCCTTATCGTGGTGTCCAATATCATCTCAAGCATTTTGGTGATTACACCCCTACTAATAAGAAGGAGTTGTTTAACCTTCGGCATTCCTCTTTGAGAACTACTGTGGAACATGCATTTGGCCTTTTGAAGAGACGTTTTCGTATCATTAATGAAGCTCCATGTTTTCCATTTACCACACAAGTAGAGTTTGTCCTTGTATGTTGCATATTGCACAATTTTATTTTAGGGTTGAACCCAAATGATGAGTTGCTTACCGAGATAGAGACAGAAGGGTTTTCTACTCAAGTGAGGTCACAACATAGGACAAGAAGAGAAGAAAGAGAAGACAATGCAGTATGGGTATCTATGAAAGATAGAATGGCAAATAAAATGTGGCATGTGTATACTATGTAATCCGTATTTATGTAATGGTTTATGTGAACAACTTTTCCTTTTATGTTAGTTATGTTCATAGCTTTTCCTTTTATGTTGGATAAGCTATTTTGCATGGTCTAAACAATGTATGTTTATATATCTAAACAATGTTTACGTGGTCTAAACAATGTATGTGCATGACTATTTTCATTAGGATGGATAGTCTTCAATCTCAAGAAACCACCTCATACAAGAAAGGTAGCAACAATTTTAGATGGACAAGTAGCGTGTCAAAATATTTACAGAAGTGTTTAATGGAACAAGTTAGCAATGGGATGAAAGTAGACAAGTCTTTCAAGAGACCAGCTTTTGTGTCTACTGCTTGTGCAGTTAGTGAGAAGTTCAAGGTGAATTGTTCAGATTCTAATGTAGAGAATCATTTAAGAACATTGAAAACAAAATACATTGCCATCAAGAGATTGAAAGATTTGAGTGGAGTTGGTTGGGATAATGACAAGAAGATGATAACCATAAATGAAGATGCATTTAATGAATACATCTATGTAAGTTTCTTTGGAATTTTCATCATTTATTTAAATTGTGTTGCAAGTTTATATTTAACTTTTTTTTTTTGTAGGCACATCCAAAGGATGAACCATATTTGAATAAACCTATTGACTTATATGAAGAATTAGTGGCCATTTGTGGAGATGATCAGGCGACTGAGAGTTTTTCTCGAGCTATGGCCGATCCCATGGTTGATGTGGAAGGCATAGGGATATCTATAAATATTGATGAGGATACGGCAGAAACTACACCATCTAGGAGCTTAGATACTCAATCTACTTCCCAACAAGTGAAAGGGGGTGGGGGAAAGAGGAAGAGAGAGCTAGATTTAAAGTTTGATCATTTGGCAAATAAAATTGGTGAGTTAGCTTCAGCCATCTCAAAAAGTAGGAATCGTGATATATCAAAAGAAATATATGCAGAAGTGATGGGATGCAAAGGTTATGATGAGATAGAGTTGGTGAAAGCCTTTGATCATCTTCTTGAAAATGAGATACAAGCAAGATCTTTTCTTGCTAGAAGTGATGCTCTACGTCAAAAATGGTTGGAAGAGTTTTTTTGGTTATGATCCACTTTAAGGTCAAACATCTATTTTAACAACTTGTCAATATCTTCTTTCATTATGTTTGAGTAAATCATGTTTCCTACTCTACTTTTGTGATTTCACTCTCCATTTTCTTGTTTCAGGCATATAGCAATCTTAGTGAAATGGAGGGTCTATGTTGGCGAAGTGCGAAGAAAAATTATGCTAGTGACCTATCAAAATTAAAATTTGCATTCAACCAGCTTCCGGTAATCGATGAGGCTCATCAAAAACTGAGAGGTACACGCCAGCCAAAATAGAGGTTGTCCTCCACTGAATCACTAGCGAGATTAACCTAAATTAATAGCTTGGTCCGTCAGCTCCAAAATTTTACCCAGTTTTGCAATAAGAAACTTGTTGCATTTACATCATCTGTCGTACGTAGTAATTATTTGCATCACATGTGATAACTCTGGCTTTTGATTATATGCTCATTCATGTTTAATGATTTTGCATAAACCTGATATATTGTGAAATAATCTATATCTATAAATATAGATGCGAAGCATGGTTTTTATTTTGATACCTTCAGTAGCGTACATATATATATGGTTTTTAAAGGACAGTTTAGTAGTAAACAACTCTGTCCGGGATCCGGGCAGGAGCCGTCTGTTGTTTATGATAGAAATGTATGCCCTACAAGCCAATCATATATGATATGATTCGACATTTCTAGAAATATCGCATTCAATTAATTAGGCAAATCTTCATTATAAGCTCTTATTAGAAGCGAATATCATAATGAAGTCCTTGATCAAATACAATGATGATTAAATCATGATGAGATCATGATAATGAGATTGATCATCTAGAGGTATTTGACCTAAATGTTCCTAGCCATAGGATACTTGAGACGGGACATCAAGGATCCGGATAGACTAGTGTATGTGATGTCTTCTCATGTGATGAAGATGACCGATCTCATTGGTCATCAGTGTGGAGACACTGAGATACACATACATGTGCTCATTAGTTGAATGAGTTCACTGAACTGATCGAATTAGAAACCTTGAATGGTATCTTACCGAACTGTCTATCAGGGTTTTCTATCATCACGGTTGCATGGTTGGACCTTTGACCTGAGTCGCCAAAGATGCCTTGTTGAGTGGAACTTGTGCTTTGACCATTGACTTATGGATCACAATTTAGATGGTCCTATATAGCGATGGATCGGGTACAGGGAAAATCCGATGGAGGCATTGAGCGAACAACAAAGGATCGTCCACTCTCGGTAAGTGAGAGTGAATGTCCTATGGGATAGTACTCTAAATCCCCTGTCAGTAGATGTGATAATTGGAAAAGGAGTTTTTCAATTGATCCAATTCCGAGTACATGATCCTACAGAGTCGGTACACTAAGGAGTTGACAGTCGATGCCGTACTCCTTTCCGACCGGGACATTGGATGGATGAGGGTTTATATCCATGTGGTAACTGATGATGGAAAGGCTCAATGGAGATAAGATTATCCCCATAGCCATTTGGGATCATGGGATGTGGCTTGTACCCTTCATGATCGGTAGGCTGATTAATCTGTTATCGGATAACGGATTTAATTAAATTAAATAGAATTGTTTTATTTTATTTAGGCCTCAACCAAATAGGCTATTGGGCCTAGTGGGTCACACACAAAAGGACTTATCCACAAGTACAGGGGCAAGGACGTAATTTATAGAGATTTTGGGTGTTTATGAAAAATTCCATAATTCTCTATAAATACTAATGGTTTCAGCCAAACCCCATCAAGCCAAGGGTGAAAACCACGTCCCCAAGTCTCCTCCCTCCTCCTCTCTCTAGAAGGTGTCCATGGTCGATGGAGCTCCATTCGGGAAGAGTTCTCGAGGCCGGCGCGAAGGGAGAACCTGCTGTGGATGAAGTTCGTGTGGATACTGCTGGAGACCGGACACTTGAACGGTGTAGAGCTTGAGAAGCTCATCTCCTTCCTCTCCATGGGATTATATGAATCCCTATCAGGTATATTCGAACCCGATTTGATCGGTTTTCGGTTTTCGTCGTTCGGTTCTAATTGAGACGGATTCTAAAGGAACCCATAGGAATCGTCGCTTCCTCTGTACCAAATTTTAATGGACTATTCTTTACAGTGTTATCAGAGCCAGGTTCAAGTCTCGGTCGAAACCGACGTCGAATCGACATTATTTCATGTTATTTATGTGTTCCTGAATCTGTGCAAACGTCTTTTTTGACGAGGCCACCATATTCTGTGTATGACTCAGATAAAATATTTATTGGCCTTGGTAGAATCTCATGATATAGGGCTTTCTAACTCCGCAAACCGTTTGAAGTTTGGATATCTGTAGTGTTCGGGAGAACCCTCAAAAGTTGGTGTTTCTGTCATGCCCGAACCGACACCTGGATTTGGGGATTTTGTGAAATCTCCGTCCATAGAAGTAATTGAGGCTTCTAAAGGGTTTAGGATATGGGTAATATGATTATCTAGCCGTTACCTTTGATATCCAGCTTTGAACGACGGCGGAGGATGAGAATTTTTGAGTTTTCCGACGAACTAGGGTTCTGCGGAATCTGGCGGCGCCGACATGTTTCTTCCTGATTTCACGTTGATAGAAAATTTTTCTATAAAGGGATATATACATATTTGGAAACTTCATATGATTAGTATTCTAAATTGTATTTTTGGAGAATATTTGGCTTCCTGGATAAGGAGTTATCCTCGTTGCAAAATAGAGATTTCTGCTACGGAATTTGGGTGACCGCCGCCTCTTCCTCCTCATTTTGTGGTCGACTGCGATTTTTCATGGATATTAGGCCGACTATTTTGGATTCCTTATTTGATAAGGATTCTAACGCATATATTTTTCGGATTTTTCGGAGTCCGGGATAAGGAGATATGTCGGAGTTAATGAGATTAACTCTCCTCCGGATGAACAGTCCCCGTTCGGGGATGGCGATCGGCGCACGCGCCAGCACACGACGGTCGGCGCAGGCGCGCTTGAAGACCGGCGCACGCAACGGCGCACACAGGCGCCCGCCGACGTGGCGCAGTGCGCCGGAGCGCGCGGCGCAATGCGCCAGATGTTTTATTTATTGATTTTAAATTGTTTAAAATCATAGAAAATTCCGAAAAATTGCCATAAAAATCCATAAAAATTATTAAAAATTCTATAATATTATTTAACATGTTTTAAAGTGTTTAATGATATGTTAGATGATGTTTAGTTCTATTTACATAGATTCACTCATGGTTAAACCTTAAAATTGTCTTAAAGGTTTAACTTAAATTATTAGTGTCTTAATTAATTCTGTAAAATGAGATTTTACAGAATATAAATTGGGACATTAATTTCTGACCTTGCACAGTATTGGGAATGCATGAATGTTCTAAATAGTTTAGTTTTGTATGTTCATTTCATATAAATTGTTTATATCTTGTTGTCATGTTATTTTCATGTTATTTATTTCATGAAAATTCGACATGCATGAAATTGAGAATTTCAAAATAAATTATATAATTTTATGCTGATATATATGATATATCTCATATAATTATCACGTATGCGCTCTATGTTCATGTGATGAATGTTAGTGTGTATGGAGGTGATCATGGACTTAATTGTGCTTGGCTTGTGATTGCTTTTAATTATGTTGGTTATGTTATTAAATGAGGCCTCGCGTGTGCCTCCTCCCTCTATACAATCTCGATTGTACATTCTACCTCCCTCCATTAATGTACTCCCCTTGGTTAAAACCAAGGTTTCTTATTGAGTTATGTACATTTGTGGGGTCCGCATACCCTTGCCGCTGTAAGAGTTAGAAGCCGGTTCGTGGAAGGTTGGAGAGCGGGACCACTTGGAGAAGCACCCTTCCGAAGTGGGAGCATACCAACTCAAGCATCCGAAGAAAGGATTTGCACCTATAGGAGTGCCTTAGGTGCATGCTTAGGGTTAAGTCCACGATCACCGATTTTGTGCATATTTCGATATGTGGATGCGTGCTACAGTTATACCTTAGATATATGATATTCCAAAGGTATTATATATACTTAGCACATATTCTTGATGAGACTAAAATAAAATCCCTTCTTGTCATAATTAGGTTGATAAACGCGTGACATTAAGAATGACTCACGTAGCCTTCCGTTGTTATGGTCTTCATGAGCCAATCTTAGATTGGATGGGTTTGTTGTGCTACCACAAGACTCATTCAGCAAGGGATTGGTGATCATGGCTAAGGCATTTGCCGAACCTTGGGGTGGACCATTTGCATGGCTTTGTTGTGCTAGCACAAGGGTTGTGTGAAGAATCCATTCTCATAACGTAACAAGCGGGTTTGACCTAACTAGAGTATATGGCTTGTTGTGCTACCACAAGGTCATAACTTTAGAGGCTAAATGACTAAGAGTTGCAAGAGTTGCAACTGGCAATAGTTGCCTACCTATTAAGTATGGGGTGATTTGTTGTGCTACCACAAGGTCATCACCATAAAGTTAATAGGGTCTTAGTCCCCACTAGGATTTCATCGTGATATCCCGTCTTTGCATAATGAGGGTTATGCAAATTCGTCGATAATTAGTGGGAGCATAAATTAGGATCAAAGACCATATCTTAATTTTAATGAATGTTTGCAATGTTATATTGATAAAATTATATCTCTGTTGTAGAATACGATAATAAACCACCATTAGTATGGCATATTAGATGCCATATAGCTTAATGGCTCACACTTCTTAGTAGCTTGTAACTAAGAGAATTGTTCTCATAGTTGACCAATTAACTATTCTACTTGAGAAGTAGGTGTCTCCTAAATTATCTAGTGATATGAAAGAAAGATAAGATCTTATCTTATAGACAAGATGCATTGTTTGCCTTAAACTAGATGTTAGTCTTTATGAGACATAATTATAGAGACAACATGGATAGATGGATATGAGATCCATCATGGCTCATATTGATGAGTTAACTAAAGGGCAACTTAGATCAACAATACATCTTAATTACTTCTTGTTGGTGAGACCAATAGTAAGAAGTAAAATCATTAGATAAAAATAGAAGAGAGTTAATAGTAAAAGAAGGCGGTCAAGATAATAAAGCCAGAATAAGACATGATTCTTACACTGTCATGATGATGATAAGTGGAAGAGGAAGTACAAGGTGTTTTGTATATAATGCAAAAGTGGAGCTTGAGAAGCTTCATGTATCCAAGTCATTGGCACTTACTTATTTTAAATATACACTTAATAGTATTAGATACTATATGTGTATATCATAATATTAGATACTATGGATGCATCTGATGGTATGAGATACCAGATATGCATCTTATATCTACAAGGAGTTGTAGATGATGACAAGTAAATGAAGGCTTAATAAAGAAGATGTTGACCTACATATGAAATGGTGCAAAAGTTGCATCATTATTAGTGGGAGGTGCAATTCTTTAATAGCCTTATGGAGATGTCTTAATAATTAATATTGCTATTATATCCTTCTACAAGAACATTATATGATTTCCTACTTGAATAAATGTTGATTTATTCTAAGCTATGGAATTGATAGATGTTCTAATAGATTGAATGGCAAAGTGTTTGCCAGTGGGAGCTTAATGAATTGTTTAATCATATTTGATGTGTTAGCTCTCATGTTATGTGTGAATATTCCTTTTAAGAGGAAATGGGTTGATTTAGATCAATCTACACTTTAGCTTTATATAGACATGGAGAATGGGTTAATGAGTTATTAGAACTCATACATTTAGATGTATGTTAGCCCATATCTAGTAAGGCTAAAGAAGAATATTTCTACTTCATTATTTCAAAGATGATGTCTCTAGGTATGGATACATGTACTTTATGAAGTACAAATATAAGACCTTTCTTGAGAAATTATACGAGATTAAGAATGAAGTAGAGATACTAATAGAACTAGTATTAGAACTCTTTGATGAGATCAAAGAGAGGAATACTTAAGTACATAATTCACATATAATTGAAGGATAATAGAATCTAATTTTAAAGGACACCTCTTTACACATTTTAGCTTAATTGAGTAGCTAAAATGAGAAGCCATATTATGTAGGACATAATATGAACAATGACAAGCTTTGCAAATTTCCTCTTTGTCTAATTTTGGTTAAGTACTCGTTATAACCACTTGTTCTTAATAGGTACCTTCTAAGTCTGTTCTGGTTATTCCATATAGGATATGGAAAAGGGGTTAAAGCTTGACCTTAAGCAAGTTAAGGTTTCGGAATGTCCGACCTGGTGAAGAAGTATAACTCTAACAAGTTGGAATATAAGACTATGAAGTGTTGGCTTGTGGAATATCCTAAGGAAACTTTTGGATATTAAATATACGACCCTTATGTATAAGGGTATGTGTTGCTCACCACTATATTTCTAAAGGAAAAGTTCCTTCTTAAGAAAGATAGTGGGAGCAAGGTATATATGGAAGTTGTTCCAGTCCCACAACCCAATAACACTTTTATTAAGGTGCTAGTTAATAATTACACAAGGACAAATCATAGGTCTTTACTTTGTCCATTCTACCTAAGAGATACGTGAGACATATCTCTGATAGATGAAATGAGGCATAAGATAATAAGGATATTGATCTTACGATCTATATAGAACCAATATGAGATATTGATTCATTAATGGGAAGAGAATAAAATCCGATATAAAGTTTATCTATTCTAATCAAGTTTAGAACTTGATAGATCCACCTAAGGATATAGTATCCATAAGGAATAAATGGATCACAAAAGAATAGATTGGAGTGGATTAGAAGGTAGATACCTTCAAAGATGAGAATAGTTGAAAAGGATATCATTGAAGTCAAATGGTTGACAATGATGAGATCTTTTACCTATTCCATGGATTAATCCATTCGGATTTTGATTGTTACACTCTATGATTTCGAGATAAGCTAATTGGATGTTAATATAGTATTCCTCTAAAGTATTTTGAGGAATAGGTGTATATGATACAACTATAGGGAATCAAGTCCCAATAACATCCAAAAAGAGTGTGTATTAAGTTCATTTATAGACTAAAGTAAAATTTCCCATAGATCATATATAAGGTTTAATGAGATTAAATCTTATAACTTCATTAAGAACGAAGATGAACCTTGTGTATTCAACAAGATAAGTGGGAGTGCTGTTACTTTCTTGACATTTTATGTTGATGACGTACTACTCATTAAGAATGAAGTAGATGTGTTATCATAAGTGAACCTAGCTATCAAATTGATCCTCCAAACACAATTTGGGTTTTGAGATCTATGGAGATAGATCTAAAATCAATGCCCAGTTAATGTACGTAGTCACCATAGTCAAAGGGTTTGACATGATAAAATCCAAGATAGGTTTCTTACCTATGAAGTGTGGAGTTGATCTCTGTAAAGTGTTGTCTTTGTAGACTTCTTGAAAGATAAAGAGATCACATAAATAGAGCCCTTATGCCTTTGTCATAGGGTCTATTATTTATATGATGCTATGTACATGATGTGATTAATGCTCCAAGTGTTATGAGCATTCATCAAGAAGATCCAAGTGAGAGTCATTGGATAGTTTAGAGATATATCATTTGGTACTTGAGAAGCACTGAGAATGTATCTCTATACACTGGAGGATAAGACTTGAAGTCTTGTAGTTTTACAAACACAAGCTTCTAATCAAATAAGTTTGATATTAAGTCATAATAATGGTGGTGCAGTGAGTTGAAAGAGTTCTATGTGATAGAACACTGTAAATTCTACAACATATGTAAACAAGTTTACATGGTGGTTGCACACTACTTGAGAAGTAGTCTAGATGAAGATTCTCATCTAAGGTATGGGATTGTCCCAATTTTCTTTGAAAGTGTATCATTGTTTTGAGAAAACAATGGAGTAGAGCTGATGTCTCATCAGAAGTTTAGAACTTCTGTACGATACCATACAATCGGAGAGATTGCAACTTATAGAGATATAATTAAAGATAAAGTATCTACCGTTAATAACATTGCGGATCCACTAATCGAAGTAGTTACTCAAAGAGTGTTTGAGGCTTCACCTCGAGCCGATATAGATCACATGGGTGATTGGCTTTAGTGCAAGTGGGAGATTGATAGAAATGTATGCCCTACAAGCCAATCATATATGATATGATTCGACATTTCTAGAAATATCGCATTCAATTAATTAGGCAAATCTTCATTATAAGCTCTTATTAGAAGCGATCATCATAATGAAGTCCTTGATCAAATACAATGATGATTAAATCATGATGAGATCATGATAATGAGATTGATCATCTAGAGGTATTTGACCTAAATGTTCCTAGTCATAGGATACTTGAGATGGGACATCAAGGATCCGGATAGACTAGTGTATGTGATGTCTTCTCATGTGATGAGGATGACCGATCTCATTGGTCATCAGTGTGGAGACACTGAGATACACATACATGTGCTCATTAGTTGAATGAGTTCACTGAACTGACCGAATTAGAAACCCTGAATGGTATCTTACCGAACTGTCTATCAGGGTTTTCTATCATCACGGTTGCATGGTTGGACCTTTGACCTGAGTCGCCAAAGATGTCTTGTTGAGTGGAACTTGTGCTTTGACCATTGACTTATGGATCACAATTTAGATGGTCCTATATAGCGATGGATCGGGTACAAGGAAAATCCGATGGAGGCAATTGAGCGGACAACAAGGGATCGTCCACTCTCGGTAAGTGAGAGTGAATGTCCTATGGGATAGTACTCTAAATCCCCTCGGAGTAGATAGGATAATTGGAAAAGGAGTTTTCCAATTGATCCAATTCCGAGTACGATCCTATGTAGTCGGTACACTAAGGAGTTGACAAGCCGATGCCGTACTCCTTTCCGACCGGGACATTGGATGGATGAGGGTTTATATCCATGTGGTAACTGATGATGGAAAGGCTCAATGGAGATGAGATTATCCCCATAGCCATTTGGGATCATGGGATGTGGCTTGTACCCTTCATGATCGGTAGACCGATTAATCTGTTATCGGATAACGGATTTAATTAAATTAAATAGAATTATTTTATTTTATTTAGGCCTCAACCAAATAGGCTATTGGGCCTAGTGGGTCACACACAAAAGGACTTATCCACAAGTACAGGGGCAAGGACGTAATTTATAGAGATTTTGGGTGTTTATGAAAAATTCCATAATTCTCTATAAATACTAATGGTTTCAGCCAAACCCCATCAAGCCAAGGGTGAAAACTACGTCCCAAGTCTCCTCCCTACCTCCTCCTCTCTCTAGAAGGTGTCCATGGTCGATGGAGCTCCGTTCGGGAAGAGTTCTCGAGGCCGGCGCGAAGGGAGAACCTGCTGTGGATGAAGTTCGTGTGGATACTGCTGGAGACCGGACACTTGAACGGTTTGTAGAGCTTGAGAAGCTCATCTCCTTCCTCTCCATGGGATTATATGAATCCCTATCAGGTATATCCGAACCCGATTTGATCGGTTTTTGGTTTTCGTCGTTCGGTTCTGATTGAGACGGATTCTAAAGGAACCCATAGGAATCGTCGCTTCCGCTGTACCAAATTTTAATGGACGATTCCTTACAGTTTATTCACTAGATCAACGCATGCAGACATATTATATATGTGTATGTAGCAGCAAATCAACTGACTGCTTCTGCGGCAAGAACATCTGAATCCATTTCCACTTCTATTTCAATCATTGATGAAATCTGAAAGAGACATTATATATGTGTATGCAGCCATCTGTTGTTTGCTTGAATCAAATATTAGAATTGGAATTCAAATATTCTGAAAGTTTATAGGAATCAGACATGATATGTTATGGATTTGAATGATGTTTCCTGAGGATGGCCTTTCTTGTTGTGGTAGACTAGATGCATCTTATTTTATGTAGTCTTATCATAATATCTCTATAATGTGCTTCACCATATCTCACTTGGCTGTACCTAGTGCTTGGGTGTAAACTGATGGGACGAGGACCGAATCAGTATGATTTTAAATGATAGAACTTTCAACTCCTTTTTTTGTATTTCAGATGTAGAAACATCTGCATCCAAACTATACTAGAAGTTGGAGATCTTGCAGAAGCAAACCGTATCTCTTGAAGAAGCTGTTTTTCCTTTTTTTTTCTCCATCCGTTTCCATTTTGTATGGCACTGTGGTGTATCTTATTTCTATTGGAGACTATGGTATGGTGCATCTTTTATGCTGGTTAGCATGTGTTGAAACAAATTTTTGAATGATATGTTGGCTATGGCCAATTTTTGTGGTTCAGTTATCTTTGCTATTTTATTAAGTAATTTTCTAATATTTGTTTTTGGGTAGTCTTGTTTGATACACCATGACTTTAACATGAATTTATTAAACTTGTTTACATGGCTCAAATCTGGATGCCTAATACAATTATGGTTGCTAACTAACTATAGGTGCCAGTTGGTAAATGATTGATTTTCAGTCTTAAGATTGAGAACTGCTGAATGCTTGCTGAACAGGTGCCTCTTGTTGGGTACTAGTTTATTTTCTACGGATGCCATCTACTTCGGCTTGAACAGTAGCGTTCAAATGATTATGCTTGGAGATTATAAAAGATTTGACTCGCAATATATGATAAGTGGCCTGGCTTTTTGTTCCACCTACGTGCTATCAACTTTTTTAATTTCAAGGTTACTTCCAATGTTGTTTTGACCCTACAAATGATACATGACGTGCCTTCTTGATTTCTTATTAAGATATTAAGATGAAAATTTTGTATAATTCTTAATAAGTCACTTCCATATATTTTAAATGCTGATTGTGTATAGAGAATAATTTTTGCTTCAATTATTGTGGCATTTTAAATTTATAAATAATAACTTATAAACAATTTATTTTAATATAATGTTATATTACATAAAATTAACAATAATAGATATTTTTATTACTTTATAACTCTTTTTATATCTAATTGTAATACATGAAATCATTGAAATAGACTTACGTATGAACAAACGATTGAAAATATTTTCGGAAAAATAATTCACGAACAACCAAATGATCGAAAATATTTTCAAAGAAAATGAATTACAAGGAACCAAATGATAAATGATGTTTTCAATTTCTTTGGAAAAAATACTTCATGAAAAATGTTTTCATTGATTTTATTTTTACAGACAACCAAACAGACCCTTAATATTGTGGATCCCAAAATCCCGTAGAACTCTGTTCAACTGAGAAAAAAAAATTTATTTGTCCTTATTTCTTCCCTGCAAACAGATAAAAGTTCGGCTTACATAGTTACATTTTCTGGAAAAGTTCACGCATACGGCTAGATCTACACCGGAACAAACACACCTTGCCATCTGACCGGTCTTTTCCGGTGCCGAGTGGAAACTTCGCCACCGTTCTTTCGAACAACCAAGGACAGGCTTTTCAGAACGTGTGTGCAATCAATCAGCTACGTGCGGCAAGTCGCTGGCGATGCAGGGATTCATCGCATTCGTGTGCTGTGCTTGAAGACGATGGTAGGGGATGATGAGATGCAGCTTAAGAAAAAGGAACACACAGATTAAATGTGTCGGGGATCCACCTGCCAGGGTCCATCCAGGACGGACGCATCCTTCTCCCGCTCGGAGCCAGATTTGGCGTTGTTCGGCCCAACTCGCGGCCGGAAACAGCCCACGTCACATTGGCTTGACTCTACGGTGTACATTCCACGACAAGTCGACTGGCCTTCGTCGATGGGGAAGGTTCATGGGCCGAGCAATTCCCAGCCGCGGTGACGTCGGACACGCCTCGCTTCTCGGCAACGTTGTGGTCCCACAAGTCTTGTCGGCACTCGTCTACTTATTCCTGCACAACGGTCCACTCTGAGAGAGGCCCATATTCATCTCTTCCTGGGCTGAGCCCATTTCCCTCCCGATCCTCCACACAGTTGTTACCATGGGAGCTGCGCCCGCCATACCACGAAGGCAGGCACGAGTAAATACCGACGCAGAGTAACAAGATCCTTACTGGATGATAGTCGGATTGACGACGAATAAAATCTGTTACTTACATTGCATGAACCCAAGACCCATGGGCCTGCTCCGCGGCTTATGGGCCGGCCATCTACTCGGCGACACGGTGAGCGTGTGATCAATGCGGCAACCTACCCCTACCAAACTGCGATGTGCGATCCCCCAACAGACCGCAGTTCCACAGCTTGGGAGAACGCGGCCGGTGGGCAAGGCACCCGCACTCCCTTCGGGCCAGGCCCCCCAACTTTAATGAGTCTGCATGGGTTTCTCTCGACATATTTTTGGTGAAGTTCGCTGAAATTATGTGCACATTTTAATACACCATGCGTGGATCACCCTATATTATCTTTTCTACCCTGCTCGGCTCCTTTCGCGGACCAATCGAATGGCCAGCCGACAGGGACGGAAAGAGTGGGATGTCCCCGTGTCCGTTTCAAAGGGCCTAGTTTACACTGATTCGGACTACATAATTTTTTATGGGGTGTTTGGTTGCATGATAATTGAGGTTTTTATTTTAATTTTTAAAAATTGTAAGAAAACTTGTTAAAAGAGGTGTTTGACAATCATGACAATTTTATGTTTTGAAAGTGATTTTCTTCTTAACCAAAAAAAGAGGGTCTCACCTCTTTCTTTTTTCTTGTGGTCCCCCACTTTATTTAGTCATGTGCGGTGGTTACTCTTTTTTGTAATCACATCCCTCCAAACATGATAATTTTATGTCATGAGTTGGTTCACTTTTTATTTTAATACAATTTTTTATCATGAAAGTGTACAAAAAATTATCATGCAACCAAACACCCCATTAGGTTTTTCATAGTCTCTTCGTTTCCGTTACAAATTCCGTTACAAATTTGGATGAAGACGCGTGATGGCACTGTTGAAGATAGAAGTCTATTAATAAATTCTAGTGCATGAGTCTGATTATATGATTTGTTAGTTTAAAAGGTGCTTGGCTGTAAAATATGCTTTTAATCATGACTATCATTTACTTTTCACAAATTTTGCTAAAAATATACTTTTATACTAGAAATTATTTATCATCCAGTCAAACACCCAAGTAACAGGATGTTAGCATGATTAATGAGATGTTTGGTTGTATGATAATTTGAGTTTTTGTTATAATTTTATGTATGTGAAAAAAATTTGTTAAAATAGGCGTTTAACAAGTATGACAATTTTATATTTTTAAAGTGATTTTCTTCTTTGATAAAAAAAGAGTCTCACCTCTTTTCTTTTTACCTCGTGGTCTCCACTTTGTTTGGTCATATACGGTAGTCACTTTTCTTATTATCACATCCCTATAATTGTTCGTCGTTAGTTAGTTTATATTTTATTTTAATATAACTTTTTATCATAAAAATATATAAAACTTATTATGCAACCAAACACCTCGTCAGATATAAACTAACTTATACAATATTTGGTTACATAACAAAGTCCTAAAAAAGTATTTTTAATAAATATTTAACCATAATGTTAAAAATATTTTTGTGGAGAATTCTACACTTGTTTACTTATACATAATAAAATATAATAATTTTATATTTTAAATTAAATTTTATTTTAATTTTGCCTATAATTTTAAGTTTCTATTAACTAAATGAGTAGTGGTTTTAAGGATGATGGCAAGGCACAAACGTGAAATATGCAAAAGATTTACGCTAGTTGGAATGGACCTAGGGGTGTCAATGGGCCGGGCTTGGGCTGGCCCGGCCCAGGCCCACTTCAGCCCATATATATAGAGCCCAAGCCCAAGCCCATCTAGAAAGCCCAACGGGCTTAAATAGTGTAACTGGGCTTTAGCCCGCCAAAACCCGTTAACCCAATGGGCTAAAGTTTTGTAAAACAGTCATAAATAAAAAAATTTACAAAAATCATAAAATTAATAAAAATGTGAAAATTTTTAAGAATCACAAAGATATAATAAAATCATCCGTAAATTTCATAATTCAGCTAAATATAAAATATAAAAAATAGAATGCCTATCAATTTGTGAATTGCCATAATTTAAGAAATAGAAACAATACAATAGAGGTGATGATGCTTTTCTGGAAGCTACGGCAGTCATATGAACTTGAACAATGCAAGCATGAACAATGTGAATAACGAGTTAATTTGGTGATAAAAAAATCACTTGTGTTTCCAAAATTGAAGATTATAATTCAGAGAATTTTTCAAGGACTAAGAGCTCTGCAATCTGCAAAAACTTGAAATAAAAAGTTGTTGTGTGAAATTGAAAACCAATTGGGAATGCAGGTCCAGTCGTAAGCAGAGAAGACAGACTGACCACAAGTCTAGAAATCTGTACATGACAACATACAATGTACATATATAGAACATGAATAAATACAAATCTGAGCCAAGTACTAATAGAAAAAAATTCCAACGTACAGATATAGAAACCTGGAACAACGATATTAACTATTAAACTTCAAAATGTTTCTTAAAGCTTTCAGGCGGCCAACACTGGAATGGGAAATGTGTGGATATCTCTTGCAGGAATCCAAACAGCAGCAGAGAAGAGTTTAGATCCTGTGGGTCTGTCCTGTATAGAAACCTGGAACAACGATATTAAAAATTTTCAGATACACCAGGGTAGTGGATTAAAAAATATGGCATGATTGGAGATAAGCTATGGTATTTATATGTGCTAGATGCAACAATCAATAAATGAATAACAGGGATAACTTTATACATATAGGTATCTATGTATATACGTGCATATATATATAAATATAAATATGTACCAGTTGTAAATGAACAGAAAGGCCTTGAAGGTATTGGAGAAGACAAACCACAGTTGGATTTGAGTGAACCCTCAGTTGGGCATATGGCAGCGGTTAGTGAGGCCTTTGCTATCTCAAGACACTGACTCAAGTGCTCAATGCCAGATTTCAGCAATGGTTCTGATACCCCTTTACCAAACAATGTTGGTTGTGCCTCATCCACCTGCAAATAAAAGAAGTATAACTAACACCAATAAAACAACTAATGACACAGGGCACAAAAAAGAAGACCCATAAATCTTTAATAGGTAGGAGACTATAATAACCGAATAAAAAAGTTACTATAAATAATCATTTCTTTTAAAAATCTATCTTGCAACACAAAATGAAAAAGAAGACCATATAATAGAGTGCTTACAAATCCTGCAGAAACAGATAATAGAGATGCTAATGCTTTAAGGGCAGAACTTTTGGAATGTGTAACAAACTTCACTAAATTTGTGTGCTGCATAGCTGATATCATTCTTTCGGCAACTGGTTTTGAAGTCTTCCGAGCCGGGTGTTCCCAGAACTCTATTCCCAAGTCATTTTGCAGACGTCCAATATCAAATATGCATATGCCATTCACTATGGACCAGATTTCTCTGTCATTGTTGCACTCATAGTACTGAAAAACATCCATTTGTAGCAAATAATGTAAAATCTCCCTGAAATGGCCTGGGGCAAAATCTTTAGTCTGAAAGGAGAGTTTTCAAAAAGATACATAAGAACCTTTAGTTTTTATTACTTAATTAAAAAACTGCAGAAAAAAATTGTCATAAATATGGTGAAAAGTATATTAGTGCATTGCAAGATAAAAATGAAACAACCAGATGTAAGAAACTGATCCCGATCAATCTCTAGATCAGATCGGGTGAAGGGCAAATTAAAGAGGGAAAAAAGTCCATAAAATAGTCCGCATTCCAGGTGCCATCGGATCAAAAGGTAAACATTTTCAACTGGCAACTGGAACCAGGTTGAATCGGTTCAGATAGCTTGTTCTGGTCCAAGCCAGATAAAATTGGTCTGAATTCTGCTAGGAGAGCATAACTGGTACAAACAGAGAAGGTCTCCTGCTGTGGGCAATCAGACCAGCCAGACTTGACTAGAACCATCCATATATGCATATTGTCTTAATCTTGAAGAGGAATTCCAAACCTTGGTTAAGCCCTACTCTTTTTTGGTCTACTTGGTTAAGCCCTACATAAAAATGAAAATAAGGCAACATAAAAAAGCCTAAGTTACAGAAGTTTCACATGATCAATTTAAAAATATACAAATATAAAAAGAAGGCAACATAAAAGAAAGAGTCAAAATGTACCTGAAAATCATGAGATTATAAATAGACATTTATTCATAACTCCTGCTCAATTACTTGAAGACAATGTGAGCTCTAAAAAAAGAAAATAAGTTAATTGGTGTAAAAAGCGAAAAAGATAGTACGAAGAAGCTAATATACCTACCATGCTATCTTTTAACCAATCTTGTGCACAGATTAAACTCTTTACAGTCTCCGGAGATAAAGAACTTCTATATTGATCAATAATTCTTCCACTTGTGCTAAATGCAGATTCTGAAGCAACTGTAGAAGCTGGAATTTCTAAGATATCTCGTGCCATTTTTGAAAGTATCGGATACTTGATCATATTATCTTTCCACCAAGTTAAAATAGTAAAACCTTTTGACTTCGAGATACAACGCTCTCCTCTAGATACTAATCCAATTCAGATTTTGAGTCTTGCAATAAAATTTGTGAATGAAGAAATTGGTCAAACCCACTCAAAATATCAACTTCCTCATTTTCTCCTAATGATGGATTCTCATTTTCTTGCATTTGAAGATTGCATTCATTCATACTTGTGGAAGCAAATTGTTGTAAATATACATCAAAAAGATCATAGATGCCTTGTTTAATACGAATTATATTCAAAGAAGCCTCGGAGCCAAAAAGATCTATTAATGCATAAGTAACAAACATCAACTTGTACCTAGGGTCAAGCACCATTGCAATAGCAAATAATAATGCAGAATCTTCTATTTCTGACCAATATTTGTCAAATTTCTCTTGCATCTTGGCAATCATATCATGAACAAAGTCATGTGAATTTTGCATTTCTTGTCTCAACAATTTCTTGACATTACAAATTTCTATCAAAGCTATGTTTGAAGTAGGTTCATTGGTCATTGAAAATGCATTTGTAGCATTATAAAGGATTTTTAAAAATTTACACATAAACTCTGCCTTTGACCATTCTTCAAGAGTCGGAGCACAATTAAAACCCGTGTCCCATGTCTCCAATGCCATAAAAGCTTTTTTGTAGGAAAGTCCAGCATCCAACATCATGTAAGTTGAGTTCCATCGAGTGGGAGTGTCATACGGAAGACCTTTCTTCCTAGATAATCCAACTTGTTGCACAATTTCATTAAACTTTTGTTTTCGTGCTTGTGATGATTTAACATACTTTACAGACTCATGAACACTAGAAATTGAAGAACGGGCCTCATTTAAACCATCTTGCACAATTAAGTTCAAAATATGTGCACAACATCTCACATGAAAATATTTTTCATACAGAACAAGAGATTGTTTCTCTACAAGATTTCTTCTCACTAGTATACAAAGTACATCATTACTGGATGCATTATCCAAAGTGAGACCAAATATTTTTCTATCAATTCCCCAATCCATAAGAGATTTTAAAGGAACTTTTGCAAGTGAAGAGCCAATGTGTGATGATTCAACCATTAGAAATTCAATAACTCGCTTATGTAATTTCCACTCAAGATCAACAAAATGAACCGTGATACTCATATATCCCAATGTTTGATTTGATGTCCATAAATCTGTAGTAAGACTTAACCTTCAACATTCATTACTCAATATTTATCTCAAATTTTCTCTCTCATTCTCGTATATCTTCTCACAATCAGCCTTAATTGTGTTTCGAGACACACTGTCAAATTCTGGATTAAGACTTCTAGCAAAATTTTTAAATGCCACACGCTCTACAAATGTGAAAGGTAGTTCTAACATAATAACCATTTTTGCTAATTCAAGTCGTGAAAATGCTTGATCAAATTTAAAGTTCAAAATTTGACTAGTCCGTGGGCTCTTGCTTTGTGAAGGACGTTTAGAACACTGAGTAGTATGCCGTGACAAATGACTTGTCCCCACAGATTTTGAACATGCAAAAGTGGCATTGCAATAATTACATATCACTCTTTTACTCCCATCTTCTAAAACTTTCTCATTAAAATGCAACCAAACTTTTGAAATTCGTTTATGAGGACGTGATGAGGAGGAATGCGTCTCAAGTTCAGTGGTTGACAGATTTATGCTAGATTCAATATTCAAACTCTCATTTAATTCTATCTGAAATATAAAAAAACTAAATAAATATGATAGACCACATACGGATTTGAGGATAAATGTACTTTAAGAATACAATATAAATTGGAAATAGGACAATAGCCATCTAGATAATTCAAAAGTAATTAACATGAAACCATCACTGTTCATTCACACGACTTAATAGCTACCTTTTGTCTACGTTAAAAGACATTGAGATAAAGGAAGAACTTACAGGGTTTGCAAATTTTAAAAGACCTGGAACTTTTGTCTCTTGACCTGGATAACCTGAAAATCAGTATTTCAAATCCCAATTAATTATTTCATTTAGGTAGATGAAAGACGTACAGGCGGGTTAAAGCAATGATTAACAACTTTATATTCTCTATACAAACTTAAATAAACTCCAGTATGCTTGAAGCTAATTCAACTTAATGCCAACAGTATCTATGATATGCACCTTCTATAATTTGTTGACTGTGTTGGTATAAGCTTTGAAAATTCAAATGCATCCTCCACTGGCACTATCTCATCTGCTGAACCATGGACTGTTTTGTTTATAAAATTCAAACTGAAATATATCTAATTTCTTGCTGTTTTGTTTCTAAAATTACATATTATAAGTTAGATACGAGCTGGGATTATGTTTGAACTATGTTACCAAAAGCAGTTGAGGTGAATACCTAGGCAACAAAGCGAGGTGAGGCATCTCCTCGCCGCTTTGACTTTGGCCAAATTACCTAGGTGGTCAGTCCTGTTGACTCCAGCATCGAGACAGCTGTCCTTAGCCTGTTCCCTGGTCTGTTTTGGGCATGGAAGAGGTAATGGGAATCCAATTTTTAACACAGTGGACCCAGCATGGGCAGATTCACAACTTGCAAGCAAATTGCTCCCCGGGATCTGAACTGCCCCTGTCTAAGCAGGTGTTCAGTGATCAGGGTAACCATTTTAAGTTGTGAACCCACCCCTTCTGGGCTTGAGGGGTCTGAAATTGGACCTGCAGATTGTTCATTTTCTCCACCTAGAATATGGTGTGGGGAAGGTGCAGGGACTTTTGCCGTCATCCCCCTCCCTCTAGTGCTGCCTGTCCCTCCAGCCTCCACTCCCCTCTCAGCACTGTCCTACCTCTCTCTTGCACCTTTATCTTCTCCAGTCTTCTCCTACCTATTTGCCACGTTCCCACACCTCTGGTTCTATGGGATAACAATATGGGTCCCTTGCCTCAACTACTTCTGACAACTACTACTCACCTTTGACCATTGGATTGGCATATGACAATCCGATAATGAATCACTTGGATTGGTTAGAACAGTATTAAAGAATTCTCATAATCATAATACAGAATCACTTAACTAATTTTCTCGTATTTAAAAGATGATATTGATAAGATTAAGGATGTTTTATAAGTAATTCATGGTTAAAAAAGGATGCTTTTAATGAGATGTGTATTTCCAATAAATAGCTGTTCAAATGCCTGAAAAGCATTTGTGGAACATATGAGATGTTTTATTGTGATTCAAGAAGGACAAGTTCATGATTTGTGAAATTACGGTCAAATTATTCTGTGAGCAACTTTTACTCAGGATCTTGTAACCATCATAATATCTTAAACAGATAATGAGCATCAGTTATTTTGAATAAAAAATGTTTCTCAGCCTAATAATCTTTAGGGAGCAAAGAGCATGTAAATTTTAAATAAGATGTAAGTGGAAGAAGACGAAGGCATTGATCTTCTCACATTCTTTTGAAAAAGTAAAAAACAATTAAGGCTCATTTCATCGAACGTAGTAGTAGTGGAAGAATCACACCCCATAAACAGGACAAGTTGAACAAATTTCAAGTTTTTTCGAACACGATATAACAGCAACATATGAGAAAAGCGACAGTGAAAAGCAGGAAAAAGTGAAATTTTAACTAAGAAGGCTAACCAGTAAAAACCCCTAACCTTGTTCAACCAAATTGGCGAAATGGCTTTGATTTCAGAACGAAAGGACGACACGAACGGACTTGGCCCCGTTTATCCAGTCCCCGCAGCCAACAAAGATCAAGAAGAGGAGTGAAACAGTGAGCCAGCAACCTATAAACCCAAAATTGGTGAAATCTAGTCCTATAGGAGGACGGGGGTGGGGATCTGAATAGGATTCACCCGCTGGATGGCGTTGCTCGCTGTAGTTGCCGTTGTGCTTAGAATCCCGCTGCGAGTTGTACTGCTACTCAAGGAAGAGGGGGAGGAAGCTGGCGAACGGGAGGAAGGTTGGACGGTGGTGGACAGCCGGTGGAGCTCCCTCCGCAGGTTCAATCGCAGCTCCACTCCTACGGGCGACGGTCGCCGAAACCCTACGCAGACATCGAACTTGGGGGTGCCGGCCGTCGGGTGCTACGGGATGTCGTGGACTCGCGGGTGCTGCTCAATCGCTTCGCTGACGGCTGATAGAGTGACGGCCCGACGGGCTTTAGATGGGCTAGCGGGCCGTGCTCGCCGGGCCAGCCGATAAAACGAAAATGGGAATCGATTTATTAGTTAAGCCCATTTCAGTTTTTTGAGTGCTCTGAGCCCGGCCCACGATGGATTTTTTAACAGGCCAACGGGCCCAGCCCGTTCATTTGACACCCCTAAATGGACCTAATGTTAAAGGGATATCTTCAAACATGAATAAGCTACTAATATCTTATAGTTACCTGATCTATATTTAAGGTAATTTTTAATTGGACCACTAATCAATGATTGAAAAAGCTCTCCATTCGACATCTCGTAGAATAGTCTTATGTTCTAAGACTATTCCACTTATTTAAAATAAAATTTTAAGAGAATATAATTGTGACACTATTCCACATATTGCATTAAGATTTTGAGTTGAATAACTCATTTATTTAACATAGCATTAGTATCCACCGTTTAATATGATCTATGGGTGTAGTGCTGCTTAAATTAAAAATATTAATTCTTAATTTCATATTTAATTTACAACTTATTATAAATTCAATATTTCATTTGATTAATATTTTCATATATTAATCATTTTAATTTTAACTTTAAGATATATTATGTATGTTATTTTTTCTTTATAAAAGTGCACATTAAAAGATTAATAAAAATATAGGAGATATATTTAAAGATTATTTAAGACTTAAAAATCAAACAGTCTGAACCTAGAGAATCAGAGGCAGGTGTGTTAATCCCAGACAAACACTACCTGAGATAGTTATTCTGCATTGAAATACAAAGAAAACATTCCGAGAAGACGAGCCAACTACGTGCCCTTGGGTAGCTACGTTAACGTACCCCATCGAGCTTGTAAGATGAGAACTGCGAAGTGTAAACCTTGTTATACAATTCCGTAAACTTCGCCTATGCGCGTTGTCCAACCCAGCGAGACACGATGATCTTCGCTGCAGTGACGGCGAAAGGAGGAGAAAGGTACACGAGACCCAAGGCGATGGAGAGAAGTGTCATGAACGGCACTCCTTCTCGTCGCGTCGCTATTTCTTTGTGAGACCGGATTCCCTCAGGTGCCCACCCGAGAGGATCCGGCCTCTTTCTTTGTTTACATGTATCGTCAAACGATCGACGGATGAAAGGATGTGAGGGCCTGAATGCTGGTTTCGGTCTTCCCCCACTGCGTTGGTCTTAAAAGCTGATGGTAGCCCAGTGATCGTCGTTGCCGGTTACTTGCAGCCCTTGCAGGACGTCGCTCTTCTCGGGCTGCCGACCGGGTGACAGTGAAAGCGAGAGCTCTACGCGGTACAGAGCCTCTGGTGAACTTGGGCTGTCTTGGCACCCGCATGAAGTTCGGGTTGGCAGCTCCACTGGCAGGATGTTGATGTGTGATAACGTGGCAGCTCAAACCCTAAAAATAATTAGGAAGATAAGCCATGAAGCCAGAAAATGTTATCTCCACAAGCACAGAGCCCTTTTTTTTAGAAACTACCTTTATTTTGATCAGCAACTGCTAACTAAAACGTAAGAAACGGAGATCTAACCCTAAGAGAGTTGAAGAAACATGAGGCCTCCTTTTTGTGAGCTAATAAGGGTGTGCTTCGTTGTACGTAAAATTAAAATCTACAAATATACCTTTTCATGGAGTGACTTTTCGGAGGATTCCAAAATCACTATTTGGTTACACGTATGAAAAGTTCCATGTAAACATGATCAAATTTTTTGTTATTTTAGTAATTGATTCCTAGGAAGAATATTGTTCTGAAATTATATTTTTCTTTAAAAATTATCATCTTTAATATTTTTGTTATTAAAAATCTACAAATATACCTTTTCATGGAGTGACTTTTCGGAGGATTCCAAAATCACTATTTGGTTACACGTATGAAAAGTTCCATGTAAACATGATCAAATTTTTTGTTATTTTAGTAATTGATTCCTAGGAAGAATATTGTTCTGAAATTATATTTTTATTTAAAAATTATCATCTTTAATATTGTACGAGATATTGTTTCATACTGTATCATCTATAAGCAATTATTATTAGAAAATATTATATTCAATAAAATAAACTCAAATTTTAAATAAAATTTTACAAACAAAATGAGCTTTTCTTTTAACATATTGACTATTTTTTAATAAATATTTGTATAACATGAGCAACTTCAATTACGTAAATTATTTTAAATAAAAGTATTTCTTTGGTAAAATATGCTTTTTACTGCTACTATTAACATTTTAGAGGAATTATTATTTTTCTTTCGAACTCATTCTGTGAATTGTAAATATTTTTTATTTAAAATGACAATTTTGCGTACATTTTACATAGATGTATACTTTCATTACGATCATACCTAATAAAAAGTACTATCCATCCGAAAAGCGGTGTACGGTGCATTCTGGCTCTTGTCAAAATTCATAGTTTTAACGGTGTCCAGGAAAAGTAAACCAGGTGACGTCATCATCAACTTACCTCACGGTGGCAAACGGAATTTAGAAATTTAGGGCAGTTGAATCGAAGGGCTTTCTTTGACAACCGGTAGGGTGCAAATTAGCCTTCGGTAACTTGAAACACAATTTATGGGGTGTTTGGTTGCGCGATAAATTTTTTTACATTATCATGATAAAAAATTATATTAAAATAAAAAGTATACCAACTACATAAAATTATCATGTTTGAAAAATTGTGATAACAAAAAATAGTAACTACCATTCATGATCAAACAAAGTGAAGGACCACAAGAAAAAAAGCAAGAGGTGAGTCCCTCTTTTTTGTTTAAGAAGAAAATCACTTTCAAAACATAAAATTATCAATTATCAAGATTACCAAACATCTCTTTTAACAAATTTTCTTATAATTTTTAAAAATTAAAATAAATATCTCCAGTATCATGCAACCAAACACCCCATTAAGCTCATCTGTTGTCATTTACTATTGATAAAGTTTGAACCAAAATGTAAATTCAATTTATTAATACATCAAGTTTGAATAGATCCATGTTTGATTCGATAAACATGTCATTAACTTGATTAATTATTCAATTCAATATTTATTAAAAAAATAAATATTAATATTATCAAGTGTATAATTTTACTTAAATATATAAAATTAAATTAAAATTTTAATTTGGAATGAGTTTCAAAAATGTTTAGCGAGTAAGTTTATGTTGAGTTTGAATTTTATAAACCAATTTATTTCAAGATTAAATTCGAATTTGGACTGAACACTTTAATCGATAATGTTTTTCAATTTTGATTAAGGTATCAGTCAAATTTAAACAAAAGTTAATGTTATTCATAAGAGTTTAAGCTCCAACCAATGTAAAATAAATGAGTCGAAGAACAAAATACTCCAGTGCAATCAGCTCAGCTCGTTCCTTCGCACCACCACTTAGCGATCTTAACGTCAAAAGTAAAGTTACTGCATTAGTAGATGAGTGTTCCAAAACGATCAAGATTTATGCGTCCCTGCGAGCGTTGTAAGGTAAGTTCCAGCCTTCTAGGCATCGCTGTTGTTGGGGTTCCACTGGTTGTGGCCGGGTGCCCATTTGGGACACTTGGGGCTGAAGAAGTTGCACTTGGCTAGGGAATTGAGGAGCTCGACCATGGGCTGGAGCTTGACGCAACGGGGAGCCTTGTACTGGTTAATGGAGGCCCCTCGGCTGAGCGCGTAGTCCATGAGCTTGTCGAACGTTCCTTCCTCCACCAACCGCAGCTCTAGCGGCCCAATCGACTTGTCCGCCGCGCGGCCCTGTCGGTAGACGCTGTTCAGCGACTCCTCGACCTTCAGGCAGCAATCCTCGAACGCCGACGGCGGAACGGGCACAGATCCCAGCCGCAGCTCCCAGAAGAGCACGTAGTGACCGGGGATGGTGGAGGTATCGGCGTAGCTGGTGTACTCCACCAAGCTGGAGCCGAAGGGCTCCAGATGTACTACCGCCTTCTCCACCGCTTTCTGCAGCTCCACCTCGTCCGTCTTGTCCGAGTCGATGCTCAGAGCCACGTTCTTCCGGCACACGAAGTTGAAACTCGGGGCCTTGTTCTTGAAACCCGCCACACGGAGGACGTCGCCGACGCGATACCTGTAGAGCCCTGTGACATAGCGCAGTCGCCTCCGTCAGCACCGGATCGGAAGCTAGCGAGCCATGTAAGTGAGATACTCCGATGCTTGTGATGTAACGAGGTGGTACCAGCATAGGTTGTGACCACGAGCTCGTACTCCTGGCCAAGCTTGACGTCGACGAGATCTACGAGCTCGCCGGGTGCAGGAGTACTGTCGGCGGGCCGGCCATTCGTTCGATGAGCGGGAAGGAACTCGAAGTAAGCCATGGTGGGAATGAGGGTATAAGAGACTTCGCTGGGCTTACACATCGGCTGGAGGTTGAGACCGAAGTAGCATTCGGAAGAGGCGTACATGGTGCAGGCCACGGGAAGTCCGCCGCTGTAGAAATCGAGGGTGGGAATGTACTGCGCCATGGTCCCCGTCACGATCACATCGATGTACCGAGTGTTGGGCCACAGCCGGGTGATGATGCCTTTCCACGACCCGCTCCCACACGCGGCTTCTACGAAGGCGGCGAGCTCCGGCTCCGGCCGCCTCAGTACGCGGTTCACGGCGTTCCTGACCGAGCCGTCCGTTGCGGTGTCGGGATCTACGACGCCGGCCCTGAGGTCGCGGCAGAGGGCGGGCCAGTGCTTCTCGAGGAAGCGGATGGCACGGATGAAGCCCGAAGCGAAGACGGCGCCGACGCGAAGCACCTCCTTGCGCTGCGCGAGACCGCAGAGAAGCTGCGCGTACATGCTCTGGTAGGAGTCGGCACAGAGGATGGCCTCGGTGGGACTGGTGTACACTGTGTAAGGATCGTGGGGGCGGTCGATGAAGTGGGGGCTTTTGTAGTAGCTGGTGAGGACAGGGCGGGCGAGAAGGCTGCCTGGCGTCTTGGTTTCCGACTTCACGAAGAGGAAGTACATGCCCTTGCCCTCGTCGAGTCCCCGCACGAACTGGTTCATGACGGGCATGAGCAGGCTGTAGAGTAGGGACCGTCGGTCTAGCTCGTCCTGGATCGTCGGCATCAGCTTCCTCTCACCACCGGAGGTACCCGAGCTGTGTATAGTCCCACGGGAGATCATCGCCATTGTCGCATATATATATACATATTTAGTACGTTTGTGTTGTAGAGATGTCGACCGCGCGCCTACCTGGTGAGGAATTCCGATATGGGCCGGCAGCACAGGATTGGGGATGTGTCGCCGTGGGCGATGCGGTGGATGTCCTGCTGTAGGTCCTCGTAGGTGACCACGGGGAAGAGCCGCTTGAAAGCGTCTGCGTCGGGCGCACTCCCCAGGCCGTGACGGTTCAAGTATTCGGCGCCGGCGTTCTGCCGGAGTATCTCGGAGAGGACCCGGCGCTGCACCTGGTCAGCGTTGGCCGTGACGTCCTCGATGAACTGAAGGGCCTTTTGGTGGGAGTCCGGGATGTCCACGGCGGACACAGGAACCTTTGGAACCTCGGGCATGGTGGCGACGTCACCGGCAGAGAAAAAGGCTTGCAGTTGTTGTGTAGCGGGGTGATCTAGAGAGGAGAAAAATCGTAAGAGTCGGAGGAGGAAGGAAAAGGAAGAAGCTTCACTAGTTTTGACTTCTCTGTAACGAATGCTGTGAAGGGAAGGCAAGGTAAGAGGGGTACTTATAGGAAGAAGACCGAGGCAACACTGAGACCACGAACCAGCTCTACCCCACTCTTGCCTATTTAATAAATAAAAGATGCCCTTTACTCCAACATATCTAGGCACATTTGCCTTTCTCCGTATACGCAGAAATATGTGCCCTAATCTTCATGCATATCATCATTCGTACGTAGAAACGCACCAGAACTTTTCTTATGCAGTTTCTGGTGGGCGTGCCATGTCAACCGAACAATCCGGTTAAGTCAATAGATATTTACAGGGGTGGTTTTCAACTTTTATCCATATCGTTGATATTTAAATCATTTCGAAAAAATTATTTTTTAATCCCAAAATCGTTACCTTTAAATTTTTTAGTCCTTCACATACCCATTGCTTGTAATTTTCTCTTTTTACCCTTCCCACCCATAACATCAAATTCGATTTAATCGTACCTTCATCATCTTCATGTCGAAACAAATTAAAAAATTGAAAATATCTAATCTTAAAAAGTTTCTAGAATAAACTAAAGAATGCATATTTTTTTATGTTATTGAAAACTGTGACTTATAGTAAAAATATTTTATTTATTATTGAATTAATTTAAAATTTTAAAAAAATTTAAGACATAAATTAGAGTTGGCAACACTTATGGGGTGTTTGGTTACGTGATAATGGCCATTTTCTTTTTAATTTTTGAAAATTGTAGTGAAAGTGTTTTGAAAAGTTTGTTTGGCTTCCATTTTCATTTTTTATTTTAAAAATGCATTTCATCCAAAGGGCAACGTAAAAAAAAAAAGTGGTTGAGACCACTTTTTTTTTTGAAAGCGAGACAGCGTCTCGCGAGCGAACCCTCGCGACCTCCCGGCGGCACTCTCTCCTCCTCCCGGCGCTTCCTTCCCAGCGGCGAGACTTCTCTCTTCCGCGCGCGCGCGCACGCTCGACCATCGCCTAGCCCTCCTCTGCGCGGCCGTCGCGCTGGTCTCTCCCTCGCTCCCCCTCTCTCTTCCCCTCGATCGTCCAGCTGACCACCTTCGGACGCCGCCGGCCCTCACTGTTCTCCGAGTCCTCCCTACCCGTGGTTCTTGGAGACACCTAGAGGCGGGAATCCCCACCTCTACCAGCGGAACCTTCGGAAGCGCGCCGCCGAGATCGGCAGAGGGCGGGCGAGGTCGAGCGGGAAGCGGATTGCGCACTGCGGCTTCGATCGGTGATCGGGGGGGATTCGTATGGCACCCTACGGGTTCCTGGCGGTCGGTCGCGACGGCGCGGTAGCTGGGGATGCGCCGGTGAAGACGAAGAGGAAAGAGCCGGAAGGGCGTTTACGATGAGTTCCTCCGGTTTCCCTCTCTGTGCCCGCCGGGAAGATCCGGAGGCCGGTAGAAGCTTGGATTCGTTCGGGAGACGATGACGGCAACCCGGTTACACTCTACAAAGGCGGCGGCGAAGTCTGCGATTTCTGTTTGCATCCGGATCGTCCCTGTTCATCCCGATTCGCATGTCGTCCATCTTCACCTAGAAATCGGTCCATTTCTCTTTTGGTTGGAGTCCCCGGCGGCGAGGAGGGATGATGCGGCGCGCAGCCTAGGTCCGCGGCGGCGGCAGCCGGAGGTCTCCACTGGCCGTGAGTGATCCCTTGGTTGGAGGGTGTGGAGATCTGCCCGGGAGGTCTCCGGTTGTGCCGCCGGCCGCCCAACGTGGCGGCCGCGGGGCGCAGCGCGGGGCGCCCACTAGAGAGAGAGTGACTGCGGCGGCGGTTGGCCGCGCCACCGCGGTGGGTGGGATGCAAGGCAGCGCCCGTTGGCCAGCGGCGGCGCCGTCAAGTGGTGGCAATCTCAAACGGAGGTCACTCACCCAAATGGGAGGGGTAAGAATGAGATTCACCCACGGTGGGTGCTGAAATTAGATAGGGGCATTAAAGATAAAGAGGGCGGGGGGGAGGGGTTGGGGGGTCTCTGTTAGGGCGGTAAACGGAGTGGATACGGAGCGAATATGACATTTTCGTATCCGCCGGGAAGATCCGGAGGCTGGTAAGAACTTGTATCTGGAGTTCATGTTTTTGGTTGGTAACGAAAAGCATAAAAGACGAGATATTTTGTTTTGGTACGTCTTGGAGCCGACCCGAACACGCTCGATTCGTTCTTCCTTGTATCAGACTGTTGCAAAGAAGATGATGCGAAGAACACCATTCTATGCATATGAAGAGAAGAACAGAGTTACGACACATTCGGAGGCTGGTATGAACACCAACTCATATTATTATTATTTTTTTTTCTGTTTTTTGTTCTTTGAGATCGGGTTTGTTTTGTCTTTTTTTTTGATTGATTTACGAATTGGATCGTGTGTCGCTAAAATTTCATACTTTTTGATCTCAAAAGGTGGGTATTTAGAAATCATAGCGGCCGATTCCTCAATATCCATCCGAAATTGGCATGAAATGCTTGTTTTTCGATGTCTATGAAGTTGATGAAAATTAAATTTAAAATGCTACCAAACACCTCATTATCATTTTTAAAAATTAAAATGTTTTTGCCAAACACATTCATTGTCACGTTTTCACTTTTAAAAATTATCTTGTTTGGCATTATATTTTAATTTTTTATCATGAAACTTTTTTAAAAATTAAAATGCAACCAAACACCCCATTAGATGGTGAATTAGCAGGTACATCAACAAGCGCTACAGTGGCAAGGGCTACTATGACTTATGATAATGGGGTGCCTCGTGCCCCCTCATCAGTGCACCTAGTTCCCTAATGTTTGGGCACCCCTACGAATAGTGCACCTGACACCCTAGCAAACACTACAAGAAAATCAATTTTTACCTACGCTAAAAATCGTAGGAATAAGTCATTTTCTCGTAAGCAAATAGATTTACCTACGGACTATCCCGTAGGGGGGTCTGTAGGCCTAGTACAAGTAGGAAAATGTATTACCTACGGGACAGGTCCCGTAGGTATAGTACCGACTTTTACCAACGAATCGACCCGTAGGCACATATAAAACATACGAATGAAACTGTCTCCCCATGCCTGATTTATACCTACAAGGCTCTCGTAGGTAAATGTTACATACCTGAAAAAAATATTGTATATATCACGAGATACATTTACCTACATATGTTTAGTCGTAGGTAAATGTTTACTATTATAGCGTCATTTACAGTTTGAGCACAAACATTTACCCATCCATACAATCAACAATACATTCATAATTCTTAGAATCAACCAATTCAAGGCATCCACACCATTACATAAGTAACTCTCAAATCTGGCTGTACAATCAATTCAAGGCATACATTCAATTCGTACACTTGTTGGACTCACAACAACCTGCTAGACATAGTCACAACAATGCATATCTACACATACAACAAAAAATAGCATCACAAAGACATTCATTAAACATTAAATTTACTTTTTCTACAAACATCAAGTATGACATGTTAACATAAAACATTTTACAATTAACACACAGTACGTAGTGAATGAGATGTTAAATATACAAAGTTTTCAATTGTTCTAGGCTTCCAGCCACAACCAAAATGAAAAGATCATCTATTTCCTACAACAAGCAAAGATCCCACCACAAGCAATTGGACAACCCAACGAAAAGATGAAAAGAAATTGGACAACCCATCTAAAATCTTCATTCATTTATCTTCTATAATCACCTGCAATTAGAAGATAAGAATTAATTAAAATACATAACATCCAATGATTATAACTAATTTAAAGATGTAAAGTAAATTACTTACATAATCTCTCAACCATACTATGTGGCTTCCTATGACATCTTTCATTCTTCTTCTATGATCATCCTTCACAACAAGAGGGGTATCGGGCTTGTTAACAAATGTGACATATATTTCATAATAGACATTACCCAGTAATCTCCCCATTACAGTCTTTACTGGGTCATCACTGATGAGAAAACTATCTGCCACATATTGTCCTTCAAGATCTAGCAACTTGACCTTCCTTGTCTTTCCCTGCAACTGATAGTAGCAAATCATGTACAATCTTTTTATATATTGTAATGCAGTTAAAAAAAATGAAACATAGCATCATTCAGGACACTACATAAACAATCAGAGGTGTAGGACATCTAATTTCAAAATCATCTCCAAGTATTTAATAGAATTGATTAGGGGTTTGGTTTGTGGATCTCTCTCAAGCCCAGCATCTCCCAACCCCAATAGTTGCCACAAGAGAGAAAAGGAGAAGGAAGCATTCCAACACCCTCACCATGCTACTGCGCCAACAGAGAGAGAATTAAAAAAAGTAAAGAAAGGGAGAGAAAACCCTGTTGTCCGGGTCTACAAAACCCCTTAGGGGCTAAGAAGATTCCCATAGTCTGCCTTGGATATCCTCTTGTCCGGGTCTACAAAACTCGTTGTGCAGCCCATCAAGATTAGTCTGAGATATCCCATATTCAGGCTCTGTTTGAAGCCTCAAACAGTCCTGTTTGGATCCTGATATACAACCCCTTAACCTCTCACGAATTCCCTGTTTGGATCCCTATATTCAGTCAATGAAAACACACCTATATAGATCTGAAATTCCCTACCTTCAAGCCCAAAATAAACAACAATCTAATGCTAAAACAGTTATCTATGGAGACTCCTGTTGACTGTAAATCAATCTTCAGAACCCCATAATTGTGGTCTGAGAATACCCACTGAAAAATAAGATTAACACCCTTGTATTCTGTCACACTCTTTGCGGATTATACTCCTTTGAATCCCCAGGAGAAAGAAAAACATGCTATACTAAAAGATAAAGCAACTATTTACTGCTAAAAATATAACCTTTTTTTCAAATTTATTCATTTGTGGATAAAGGAAAAACATAGCTTTGAGCAATCTAGAACTTTGTAGACACCAGCAAAATTAACTGCCTATATCAGAACAACTTAAGTGATAGACAACTTAAGTGATAGACAGAGAGAGGTGTTCCATCAAGTTCAGGCCAATCAGAAAAAAAGTCAAATCCCCAATGTCTAAAATCACAAACTAGAAACTTAGAAGGCAAACTAAGTTTATCCTAATTAGACATGTTGCTGTCAATTTAATTTTTGCACTTTGATAGTTAAGCATAAGTGGAATAAATACCTTATCTTCAGCTGACGTTGACAACTTGCTTGTGGCCGAAGAGCGCAATCCAGACTGTAAAAGATTGAAAAAAAAACAAAAGTTTATATAATTTCTTATGTAAATGTGAAATATGTAATGTACATCAATATTAGTGATGAGAACAATTATCTACCTCTTGGGGCTTTGCCTCAAGTTTAGCAACTTTGGATTCTAAAACTTGCAGACGTTCATATAACTTTTTGTTTTCAAATTGTGAAATTTCAGTTTTATCTTTCCAAAGATGGTGAGGTGAAGGTGCAGTGCCAATACCCCTAACTCTCCCCTTTTTGTCCCCTCCAAGGACTTTAGTGAATACATCACATTTTGATGCCAATAGAACTGAACTAGTAGATGGTTGAGATTCTTTGTAGGCTTTAAGTTTCCCCTACATAGAACATAAATGTATTTAAAGAAGATATATGATGGCAAGCATAACAGAATATAATGAAATCACTATATACTTACTATTGCAAGGCACATTCTTCATTAACTGCCTTTCCATCTTTCCTTGTATGTGTTATAATAAAAATATTCGTTCTATCCAGAATGGCACTGGTTTTAGTAGCCTGATATTTTACACATACGAGAATAACAATTAGGCTAGAATAGTTATACCGAAAGATTGTTATTATAACATAGTGATAAGATAAGAGACATTAACCTCCTCTTTTCTAATATCTACGAAAGATTTACTACCAGCACAATGGAAAATCTTTTGAAGTCCTTTGTTCTTTTGGTTAACCTCACTTCTTTTCTATAAAGTTAAACATTTACAATTAGGCTATTTTTTGAATCATCATTGAAAATAACTTTAAAAAATCACTTTGAATTCAGCAGAACACCATGTGGTCTTTATATATCAGAAGAAATATGTAGGCCTTGAGGTGGCTTCTGTCCATCTATGTATTTCTTTCTCAGGTAGTATTTATGATATTTCCACTTCTGAGATAGATCTTTCATAATAAATAGTCATTGTAGTTCATTTCCATCATCCGCATCATACTTCCTCTGCAAAAATAGAGTAAATAAACATCAAATTAATGACTTAACAAAGTATAACATCAAAGTGCAAGACAAGAAAAAAGACCAACTTCACCTTGATAAAATCCCAAATATCGGCAATATTCTGCTCAGGCATCTTATCCCATGATGCAACATTTATGAGGCATTTTTCACTATTCCTTGCAATTGTTCCCAAAAAGGTCCTTAGTGACCTTCCACCATTTCCATTAGGTTGCCCAAACTCATTCCACTCCACAGAAATGACTTTGCCATCCTCCAATGCAAGCACATCCCGACAATATGTGCAGCCCCGTGATCTCTTCACTTCAACATCACCTGTAGCAAGAACATCTTCCGAAATACCTTCCACTTTAAGGGCATTTCCATTTGATTCTCTTGATTTTGTCGAAGAGGATATTGAAGCATCAGGTGAGGAGATAAACATATCTCCCTGTTGAGCATAGGCAATTACTTTGTTGATAAATGTGTCCATCTCAGCATACCCAAACCAGTCTTTGGAAATCTGCAAGAAATTACGCAAATTAGCAATCTATGAATATCGATAATATAGGATTGAAAATCGGACAAACTGATGAGTTAAATATCCGTACAAAGTATGGATATTCTGACCAAGAGAATGTATCCGGAGCATTCTTTAAAAAGAGATATGAATAGTATAATATGAAAAATCCACACTCTAAGTCATCCCATTGTTGGGGTACCTAACAGATACAAATGTCAATGCACTTAAGAAATGAGAAACGAGGTATAATAGATAAATCAATGCCCTTTCAAGTAGTACATTGGGTATATAAAAGGGGATAGAGGCAAGGCTCTCTTTTTTGACCATCTTCTCCTCTGATTGGTACAAATCCTTCAAAAATCTAAAATAAAGAATAATGTTGTCACCACATTTTTTTACTTGAAAAGCAAACACAATATATAAAGTGTTTGAACTTTTACCTTCTTATAACTGGCTCTTGCTTGTGTGGCTCAGTCAAGATGAGAGAATCAAATAGAATCATACAAGGGCCAAAGTCAAACGTAAAAGAATTAGCAAGATTACATAGCAAGAGCAATCTCCAATGTCCCCTGGACATATACTTCTCATTAGTAAGTAAGAAATGAAAATACATGAACTTGACATCTACTATCATGTACGTACCCATCAACAATGGGAATAATGACATAAGTTTTTGCGAACACCTCTTTATCCCTTATTGTCTCTATAATCCTACGGCTGCCATTAAGGTACATAGAAAATAAAAGGCAGTCTACTATTGCTGCATTAGTGCTATGGGTCATGAGTAGTTGGACCCACATATGACTGAAAAATAAAATGGATAAAAAATTAGAAAATGTGCTAAGATATGACTACAGTAAATCAAACCCTTCCTGAAATCTGTCCAAAATTGAAAGAAATGATTAATAAGCGTCAATGCAAATAAAGACAAGAAAAAATAGTTAAACAAATGGTTGTCTAGTTGACTATACAACCTCGATGTATTTTTCTCATAAATACATCAGAAAGTAGCCACTCAATGGAAACATATAGCCCCTCCAAAATGTGACAAGAACCTCCTCTGCATAAAAAAATGTGAGAAACAACTAAGTTTTTAAAAAATGTTCCATGTGTAAAAGTGAACTTTGAATGCTTTACACAGGATGGTTTCTTGTAAGCAATAAGAATTGTTTGACTTCAAATTAAGGAAATATTAGGGAAGATTATGTACTCCATAAAGTTCTGAAAAAGATCAGAGTCCATCTTCTTCTTCACCAACTTTGGAAGATCATAGATTTCTGCAGTGTGCTTTATCTTTTTGGGTAGTGTGTTAACATCTGAGCTTTCAGGCCCGCACAAGCCTTTCTCCTTTGAGCTTGCACATTCCGACTTGTAAGATAGATTTTCTATGATCTTCTTTCCCCTATTTGCATAACAAAACAAATGGTGAGAAAACAAAGAATAGTTGACAAAGAGATTACCCCTCACTGTATCATCCACTGATCAACACAAAAAAATGAGGACAAAACAAATCAAGTAGAGGCAAAGAGATTACATAACAAACATTATGTTTCATCCACCGATAAAGTCAAAACAAGTCCACTGATAATGACAGAAAAAGTAAACTAAAAAAGGTAGTTTTATGTTTCTAAAATAAAGAGGTGACCAGTGTAAAATGGAAATTAAAAATGAAGAGTTCATTCGGCACGTTAATCTGCAAGACTGATAGCCAAATGTCTACGTCATTCCATCAAAACCATTTTCAACCGAGAGGCAGGTCCCAAAGTGGCAAGTAAGAGATAGACAAACCAACCTACAAAAAGAATGTGGTAGTCAGAAACTATGAATATTCTGGATAAATCTGCAAATTAAGACAATCTCTACTATTATTTGAGTTGGATTATATAAAATGCATACAATTCACATAAAATTCAAAATTTCTCCCCACATACAATTCACATAAAATGCATAAATTATGGTTAAGACAATAAGCAGAGGGCTAACAACAGGACATTAATAAAAAACTGAGGAATTTATCCTTCTTTTTTCTTGAAATTAAAATTCAATTCGTTACATTCTTGAAACCCTTAAGACTCTTAAGTGTTTCAACTAACACTTTCTAGCACCCCATAAACTCCTTTAGTGTTGTCTATCAACATAATATGGTATGGAAACATCATTTACCATGGTATTCCATCTTGTATATTCTTGCTTAAGTCAATTGAGATAAAAAAATTCTCTTCTTACTATGAGCCATGCTTCCTGTTTACTACATGTTGACATTAACTTCGAGTTGTTCTACATGTATGATCTCTTCTTCTTTTTTCTCTCATTTGTCAAAGTTGGAAAGAAAGGGAAAGGTCTGGGTTCTCTTGAGTGAACATTGTACTCAGAGTTGGTGTCTAATCATCATCTAAGGGGCTGTTTAGTACAATATTAATTTGGGAATAAACCTGGTTTATCCTCAAATTTCAGGGGATATATCAGGTTTATCTCCTAAATAAAGTTGTGCCTAAGGGGTCCCATGTGCCTACAAGTGTCTAATACATGTGAATGTGTTTCATCTCCCATCTCAAACTCTTGAAAAACTGTGAGGATAGTTGACTGATAACCGCATAAATTTCATCAATTACTTTACCAAGCATATTATGTGAATGCATTCCGTGAGATACATATAGAACATAAATTTTACACAAAACATATCAACAAATAATAAAGATAAGAATCACCTAGCAAGTGCTAAATCATATTCTGATATGGAAAGAAGATTAAATGCTCAATGAGACAGATAACATTAATTAGAAAATTTAGATTATGCAAGTAAAAATTTTGCCATCAAGCAACAAATAAAGGCGACCATCTCATTTTCCTGTCAGAATATGTCAACTGTGAGGAGATTATCTCATTTTCCTATCAGAATATGTCAACTGTGGGAAATAATCAATCAAAAGGTGGAAGAAAGTATATTGGTGTAGAGATGCATAGAAAAAAAACTATGTGATAATATACATAATATGTAATCAGTAGAAGAGATAATATATTGTGCACTGTCTTGGAGATATCAATTCCAATCCAGATCTAGCTATAGCAGGAAGAACTCAGATCCAGACTTTTCAAGCCTCTGTCTCTCTTCATAATAATATTATGCAAGAACAGGACAGGAAGAGCCATCCTTCTCTTCATAATAATAAAGATGCTTATACGTGGGCTGTTGTCAGCCTAGCAACAGAAAGCAAGCATAAAGGATGGCACCCGCTTTGTTCACACCTCAGGTCCAATAGATAAAGGTGGTAACAAGAAAAGTAATGACAATGATAAAATGATTTTTTTTGGACACTAACAATGATAAAATGATGATGGCAACAAAATGCAGAAATTTGAGGACAATATACATATATACTTGCATCCATTTTTTTGGAAATAAACAATATGAAACATACATAATAAACAATGACTTACATTACACTTCAATACCATCTATATCAGATCTATGGACCATTATCTCCTCATGTTCATCATCATGCTGGATGCTTGATGTTTGGTAATGACACATTGGCTGTATATCTAGGAATTCATCATCTTCTTCAAAAGTAGATTCCGATAAGTTGTAAAAATCACGTGGGGTTGTCTTGCGAACCACAACCAACCAATGTTCCTAGGATCCTCAACAAACCAAACTTGCCCTGCTTGTGATGCTAAGATGTAAGGTTCAGTTGTTCTTAACTTACTTGATGGATTCACTATTGTAAGAGGTCCATCATGTTTCACCCCTCGTTGCACATTTATCCAATCACACTTAAATAATACCACCCTCAGATGTCCATAGTAGTTGACTTCTAGAATCTCATCAAGGACACCATAGTAAATAACATTCTCTTCAACATTTTTAGTAAATGAAGGGGTAGTTGCTTTCAACATAACACCTGAGGTTTGGGTAACTCGTCTTTGTTCAAGGCTTCTAATGTGAAACCTACTACTATTAACAATGCATGCATCATACTTCTTGACCACGTCACTAGGGAAATCTTTAATCGAAAGGAGATAAGGAGATATATCTCCCTTAGTAAACTCTTGCAACTTATGCTCCTGATAAGAACTAACAAACATAGAAAATCATGACATCATATGATCATAGAATCGTTTAAAAATATAATTATAAGAATCAAGGATAATTACCTTATGTTTCAGCCATTTGGTAAATGTGAATGTATGAATGCGTTTCACTTCATCCATGTGCACTCCGGGTGACATTTCTTTAAGTTTAGCAATGTGATCCCTACAATATTCATATTTCATATAGTGAATGAAAAGTTTGAATTGATGAAAGCTTACCTGATAAATTTGTTGAGTGCTGTACAATTGAATATGATAAATTTATGTATTTCTTCTAGCTCATTATTTTTGTAGTTTGCCAATTGTACTTATCCCACACGGCCGACAAGTCTCCATGAAAAATTCCCATCCAAGGTCCACATTTTTTGAACTGTCTTCTACTTGTCGATGAGTCTTATTTAACCATGTTACCACATTATCGTTAAGATATCGAGATGCCAATGTAATTGTCTCAGCAATAATATAACCTTCAGCAATTGACCTTTCTGGATAAGTCCTATTTCTCACATAAGACTTTAATCTGCCCAGATACCTGAAAAAATAACATCAATGAATATCGGTCTATCTTAAAGGGAAAATTTACATATATAAGTGAATGTGATACCTCTCAAATGGGTACATCTATCTATAATGAACTGGCCCAACAATCCCAGCCTCATCTGCTAAATGAATAATTAAGTGTACCATTATATCAAAGAAACTCGGAGGAAATATCATCTCTAGTTGACATAATACCCTTGAGACACGTAGGCCTTGTTGTTAAAAGTCTTCGGTGGAAGCAACTTTGGAACATATATTTAAGAAGAAGTGACAAATGTCACTTAATGATGAAGATACATGAATATTTGGGAGTGCTCTAACAGCAATTAGAAGTAATTATTGCATAATCATATGGTAGTCATGTGTCTTCAGCCCCCATAACTTATTACCTTTGTTGAGAAATCGCCTTGCAATATTAGAGGAGTATCCATCAGGAACCTTCACGGATTGAAAGAACTTAAAAATTTTTTCCATTTCTTTCTTACTACATGTGAATTGTGCTAGTAGAAGCAATATTTTACTTGACCCAATTTCTTGTGGATGAAGGCATTCTCTTATTCCCAACTTCTGTAAGTCTTGACGGGCTTTCAAGCCATCTTTATTCTTTCCTTCAATCGATAGAAGAGTGCCTAGTATACTCTCACATACATTCTTCTCTATATACATCACATCTAAGTTGTGGCAGAGCAACAAAGATTTCCAATAAGGTAGCCTATAGAAAATACTAACTTTCCTCCACCCTAGATACTTAGTTTTATCCCCCTTGTTAAATCATCTCTTCCTCTTACTTATCTTCTTCGTGTCTCCTTTTGCAACACGTGAATTAAAATATCCTAATTGACGTAGTATTTCATCTCCAGACAACATCAATGGCTTTTCACCCCATTCTTCATGACCATCAAATTACTTACTCATCTTTCGGAATTTATGGTTGTTTCACAGCCATCGGAGATGGCTAGTGTAACAAAATTTACCACTACACTCTAACCAAGTTGAACATGTGTCTTTATTGCAATTAGGACAAGCTAATCGACCTTTTGTACTCCAACCTGACATGTAGGCATATGTTGGAAAATCGTTAATAGTCCACAATAGTGCTGCACGTAGACAGAATACCTCACCTTTAGCTGCATCAAAGGTATCAACACCATGCCAGAGAATCTCAAGTTCCTCTATGAGTGGTTGCAAGAAAATATCAAAATTGTTACCGAGACCTTTTGGACCATAAATAAGGAGGCAAAGCAAAATATTCATATTCTTCATGCACTCCCAAGGCGGTAGGTTATAAGGTACAACTAACACTGGCCATGTACTGTGAGTGACGTTCATGTTTCTATACGGGTTAAACCCATCACTAGCTAATCCAAGGCGTACATTCCGAGTTTCTAACTTGAAATCATCAATGCTATTTAATGTTTTCCAACATGGAGAATCAGCAGGATGTCTTAGCATACTATCCTCTTCACGCTCCTCTTGATGCCATCTCATGTTGACAGAAGTCTTTGAGCATGTAAACAGTCTCTTTAACCATGGAATGAGTGGAAAATAACGTAAAATTTTTTGAGGCACTCTTTTCTTCTTTACAACTTTACTGGACTAACAGGACTTCCACCGCGATTCTCCACATTTTGGACAACATTCAGACTTCTCATTTTCTTTCCAATATAAAATACAATTGTTCGGACATGCATCTATCTTGTTATATCCATACCCTAACTTATCAAGTATCTTCTTAATCTCATAAAAGCTGGACGGTATTGATGACCCATCAGGGAGAACATCATTCAATAGCTTCAACAAAATATTGAAATACTTATTACTCATTCCATCCATGCATTAATGTTAATCAACCGAATGAGAAATGAAAGTTTGCTGAACTTTTTGCATCCAGGATAAACCGGTTGGTTGAGATCGTTTAACAATGCAAAAAAACTTTCAGAATCTTTATCATTTGTTGTTTCATCACTACACATAGGAAAAACATCAGCTAACATGTCATGCATATTTGAATCATATTGGCTTTTTTCCAACTTAATATGACCTAGTCTTTCACCATAAAATTTTCAGAAATGTTTGTCTTTTATAACACCATCAATGTACAAGTGCTTTCTAACAATCTCTGTTTTACATTTATTCAAACATGTACATTTCACAATGGACATCTAATTTGATGAGTTGGTTGTAAGTTTGCAAATGCAAAATTGAGAAAGTTATCGACACCATCATAGTAACCAACCACATTTTTTGGTAAATCCATCCAACTCCAATCCATATCACTATAAAGAAACATACAAACATTAATTACACAATCAGACACTAGTTCTCATAAACATCCATCGTTGTAAAAAACATGTATTACCTCATTTTGTGCTTAAAAAATATTTTTTGACACTTATAAATCCCTTGCTGATCACGCTTATGTTCTGATCTATCAGAATGGAAACATATTAGTTACATAGTTCATACAGCAAGGTAATAAAGTCACGTACATCAAGCAAAGTCTTACCAGAATATATCTTCAACAAGAAAGCAATACGTCAAACAAGGCCAACAACAGACAACCTGCAGTAGAACCTACCAACAACACACAATTTAAGACTTATGAATAATACCAATGAAAATCGAGACATGTCAGAAATAAACATAGGGCTTGTCTTTGTATGACTACCATGACATAGGGCTCGTTCGTAAGACAAAAGATGGCATTCCAAAGTAAAAATGGCAGACATGCAAAATCGACCTCGAGGGGGGATGGTCCACGAACGACTAAGCAAACTACGAGCTGACGACCAAGGGTTTGTATAGACGATTACATAGAACGAGCTCAGGATCTGTAAAATCACCTTTGTAAAGAGGAAGAAGCGATGGAGCTTTCTCGTGCATGGGAAAAGGAGATGAGACAGGGACTCACCTTCGGGGGGTTCTCACGGAGACACAGCTTCGAGGGCTTCTTGTGGGAGTTGACCTTGGAGGAGCAGGAGGGGATGACATGGATGGTTGACGTAAGGGCGCAAGGCCTAGGCATTGCCGTCGGAGGAGGAGGAACCGAAGGTGCCGCGTCGTCGGAGGGTTCCCATAGGAGAGACAGTTGATTTGGGGCTGAGCGCGATGAGGTGGGAGAGGGTCGATCGGGAGGGTTTAAGATTGGACTCAAATCTGGTCTGTCCATGTGTTGCCAATGGATGGTGGAGATAAAGGCAAAAGAGATTAAATCTAGGCCATTGGATTATATCTTAATGGACGGTTCAGATTGAATCTGTGGAAATATTATTTACCTACGAAGCATTTTTCGTAGGTATTTTGTAGGTAATGATAAATTTACCTACGGAATCATTTTTAGTAGGTATAGGGAGTAAGTAAAAGTTATTTTTACCCACCAAACCTTACCTACGGGGAGTGTTTTAGTGGGTAAAAGTCCGATTTCTTGTAGTGAAAGGAGGAAACCTGGCACCTTAGTAAAAGAGGTGTTAGGTCCCTTGATAGTAAATTTTCAGTTGATGTTTCCATGAAAAAACCGGACAACCAATGGCTTCATACAATGCTCCTAACATCCTAATATCAGGGCATTTTGTTGTTGATTTGACTAGAGCAACCGAATTGACCTACTGGACAATGCAGTGTTAGCGGCATGAATGGCACGTTTATTGCACTGTTCGGTCAAAATGTCATAATATTGTGGTGTCAAGTTCAAAGTCAAATTTCTATCACATTGGTTAGCTTTCCTGCAAGTTTTTCACTTGTCGTCCTTAATGCTGTCCCAAGCACCTAGATATTAAGATGTTATGTTAAAGTAGATAACTTTCTCTATCTTTCGAAATTGCCCTTTTGAGTGGCTATAAAAGGGGTCAACCCCCAACATTCCAAGGGTTCTCAACCCATCTTCTTCATCCCTTAAGTTTCAACATCCCTTTTTTAAGCACATATGATTTGAGAATCCCTCCAAGCGGTCCCTTAGAACCTCTTCATTTTTTCTCTATTCTTCTTAGAGAATCAATTATCATTCACTCCAATTCACACCTCTTCTTAGTCTTCCTAAACTCCCACATTTTCCAAAATCATGGAGGAATCACCAAGGAGTTACATCAACACGCTAATGGCCATGCACAAGCCTAGGCAAAGGAAGAAGCTAGTTCTTCATTCAGCAGGCAATCTACCATTCCTAATGCCATGACATTGGAGCAATATGAACAAAACATCCCTACATTGGGGCACTAAGTCCAAGTAGTACCAAAAACTCACTTTTCGAGTTTTAACCAATTCTCCTTACTTACTCTTGCATCCTAACATTATTTTACATATGTTTAAACATTTAGTTTGCATTTCATACATCTTAAAATCTTAAAAATAGGATTTAGAATTTAGTCCCAATCTGTTATTTTTCTATTTCATACTTATTTTGATTATGCTACCACACTCCTTCTAGTTCTAATTCTTCATTTATTTATTTTTTTGTTTCTTTCAGATATTTTTGAAAAAAAATTAGTTGGAGTTAGCTACGTCCACACAAGATAGATTGAATGAAAGAAACCACTCAATCTCCTTGTTCTTAGCCACCCGATGAGAAATAAATTGGAACCCATCAAGAACATCTCCCTGCTAAGGTACATTGGTTAATATTTTTATTTCTACTTTCATTTGGAATCCAAGATTCTTAGAGACTACAAACATCGCATACTTTATGGTTTCTCCACAAATTTTTTCTTTGTTTCTTTATCTCTCTTCCACATTACTAGAACTGGCCCTCCAAAGTTCAGGTGACGTTGAGAGTTGAATGCTTAGGGATCAAGTGTGTGAGGAACAAGGAGCAAAGACAATGTACTTTCATCATCAAGCACAGTGATTGAGAACACCTCCTCTCTAATCCCATAAAATATATGCTACATCAATGATGACCATGATGGGGTAGTTAGTGGTTGAGAAGTTTCTTTTGTCTCCATTTTGTCCGATTAAAAATACTCTTACTTTCATCTTGGCTCTTGTGTGAGTTGTTTTCTTTATTTCTTTGCATGGTAATTTACTTCCTCATAGTTTCATTTACTTTTCTTGCATTATCACTTACATTTGCCACATTTTTATTTACTTTCCTTTAAGTTTATCACATGTCTTCTCCCTGAAGAACACTTTCCTTTTAACCCTAAATAATTATGCAACATTAGAGCTAGAATAGTTTACACAAACAAGTGATAGCATCTGATGTCGATGTAGATGTGTCTCCACTTCTCGAAGAAGACTTCTCCAAGTGGTCCCACTATCTTCTTCTCTATGAACTGACTTCTTGTCATTACAAGCGGTTTAAGGGTATACGAACCAACAAATGTATATATCTCAATAATAAATCTTGATTTTAACTAATGAGTATATAGATAAATGGAGGGAGATAGAATTTACAATCAGAATTGTATAGATAGAGGAGGTGGCACGCAAGCCCCATTAAACACATTCACAACAATTAATTACCATCACATAATAATTAATGACAAGTTTAGTAACAATTTTAGGAAACTATATCAGTATCAATTTTGGTATTGATATCAATAGAGATAAAGAAATTGTGTTTGGGTACTAATACTACTTTAAAAATTCATAGTAGAAATAACTATCAAACTTAATACAAGTCTCAACTTGTATTGGAAGTGATACATGTGCTCATGTCAAAGCCCTAGCAACCCTCTCATAACAAGCTCCCATGCCTAAAGCTATGTGGCTGAAGCTCCTCTATGCGGCTGTGGCCAATGCTCCTCTCCGAGGCCCCTCTCTTCTCCATGGCTGAAGCTCCTCTCCACAACCTCCTCTTCGTGGTTGAAGCTCTGTGGCCAAAGCACCTCTCTATGGCCTTCTCTTTGAGGCTCTTTGGCTATCTTTCTATTCATCGACCTGTCCCTTGTTCTCACTACAAACCATTTCATCTTTCATGGCTAGATACCAAGAATGACACATAGCTCATCATTTTGCCTTTTGTAAGTTTGTTGTTCAACTTCAAAGTGGCCAATTTCTATTGTCCTGTGCCTTTGATTGTTGTATTTGAGATTTGGGATCTATTCTTGCCAAGATTCTCCTTGGCAAAAGCAAAGGTGTTGTCACCATTTTCCTTTGTTTCAATCTTCGAGACGCTAGATCTCAATTGATGTTCATCTACCATGTCCTTCCCTTTCCTTGGTTCCCTAGATCTATGGTGTCTATGTATCCTCTTTTTCTACTACCATCTGATGCTTCTTTTCATCAATGAGAGAGTTTGTTGAATGCAAGTTCTCCTTGACTACCATTTCGGCTCGTACTCCATGGAAGGGGTATGAAAAAGGTATAGAGACAAAGGAGATAATGCAGATGGAGAAGAAGTAGAGGAAGAGCATGTAGCTAGATCATTCCAAAGCCATTCCTGATGCTCAGAGTGGGAGTGAGAATTCGAGAGCGACACAAGTAGAGAGATCTTGACATCTAACTCTAGTTCTATTTGATTAGAGATTGCAGAACCTCCTACCCAACCCTCTGCTAGCCCAACCATCTTTATGACATTCTTATTCTTGTGTGACATTTGTTGCATTGATGACGCCAAGGTTAGCATCTCTGGGATAGTGATAGATCTTTCTGAGGATCTCTCTATTCAAGCCTATATATAAGAGATGAGATATTCGATATACACATTTGGGTCCTCCTTTTTTATCTTTATTACTATCCCTTTGGAGTCATCGTACTCTACATTGTTGTAAATAGATTTCTTTCCTTACTTCGTTCATTGTCTTCCATTCTGAATTTAAGCAAATGGGCTTGTCAACCTTCTTCCACAATCAGTGAATCTTGTTGCATCCATTCCAAAATCTCTTTTGTCATCACAATTTAATTGTGGAATTGATAGATCATCAATCATCTATCATTGTACAAGCAAAAATTTTATGTATATGCTATATTGATTTTTCAAAAATTTAAAGAGATCTTTCTGTACACATAAAAGTAAGCTCTACGTCAGACCATTCTTCTAAAATTTTAAAGAGATATCTTCTCTCTGTACTCCCTAAGAAAGAACCCAAGAACTGAGTTGGGTTCCTTGATTCTGAAAAGAAATTTAAATATAATAAAAAGAAAAATTAATTATAACCCCAATTAAGAAATTTAGTTTAATAAAAAATCCACTCACCTAATATCTTTAATGATAAGCCTAATTTATCTAATTCTCTTAACCATGTGCCCATTCCATTAACAGACATCCCTCCACCGTCTCTCCCTATTTCTTACATTCCTTTTTTGCCCCTGCTTACATACTTGAGTTGCAGGCTCGGTAGGAGGCTCCAGTTTTCATGTTCCCTATTCTCTTAACCATGGCTCTTGACCTTGTCTACACATCATAAGTACACAACACAAGGAATGACCAATATAAGGGTGATGCTAATTAGGTATGCAATATGATAAAGACAAAAGAAATTAGAAGAGTAGCATGTACCAAATATAGAAAGGTCCAAACTTTTATTCTTAGCTTTTTGTTGTGATTAGACTAATCTATATTTTAAATTTTTCTTCACAAGTGATATAATGCAAATTTATGTTTTATTACATTTTTATCAATTGTACGCCATTATGTGTTAATACATCAAATTTACAAGTAGACCATCTATTTTTAATAATAGTATTACAATTTATCAAATTTTAATAAAAGTAGATTATCTATTTTTAATATAATTTATCATTATCAAAATAGTGATTTAGAATGATATATAACTTATCAAAAATTATTTTTATCAATAAAATGTAGATCGGGATGTCCGTTATTTCTCTTTCCTACAGATGGGTAATGGGGTCATTTGGAAAAAGTTAACAAGGTCAAGAGGAGCTTAAGGCAGAAGTTATATAAATTGCAAAGAGTGGATTTTCTATTAAATATTTTTTGACACAGGTCTCATGCATTGATTGTAGAATCGCCGGAATCAGATTGGAATCAACTGATTCCAGAATCGGATCGGTGGATTCCATGCGGAAGGGCCGATTCTAGCAGGAATTCCATGGAATCGGTCAGAATCGATCCGATTCCTGCGATTCTGGCTGGAATCGGTCGATCCCAACTGATTCCACGGAAGACCGGTTTGGCCGATCTGGTTCGATTCCCAGTTCGATTCTGGACCGGGAATCGAACCGATTTTGGCCCTAACGGCCCTTTTAGGACCAAAATCGACCACTGCGGTCAATTCCAACGATCCAGCAGGCGGTGAGCGATCCAGCAGGCGATTTTGGGTGATTTCAACCTCGAAATCGAGGATTCCGACGATTCTGAGGTCGATCCCAGCTCTGTGTGCTGATTCTGGTGCGATTCCAATGATTCCGGTGATTTCGATGGCGATTCCAAGCTAATTCTTCAAGGGATTCCGCTGATCCAAGCTTCGATCGGCCTCGATTCAACCTCTTCTTCGATCCTTAAGGATCCTATGACTAAGAACATTTTGAACACATATCCTTAGATGCTTGATCTAATTATCATGATCTCGTTAAGATTTAATCATTATTACATGTGATCAAGAACCTTATTATGATATACACATTTAATTAGAGCTAATAATAAAGTTATGTCAATTTAATTGAATGAGATATTTCAAAAAATGTTAAATGATATCAAATATGATTGGTTTGTACAACATACATTTCTAACATTTACAAACATTTGAACAAGCAAAGGGAGCTTCAAAGTGGCATAAGGAAACTGCCCAAGAAGAAATTTTTGAACCCGCATGGCATTCGATCCATATTTACAGGATGGGGGCAAGAGAACTTAAAAATTCCTCAGATGAAAGTTTTGATGTTGTACATTGCCATTAATATTTACAAAATCATTGTAATGTCTTTACAAGTTTAATATTTAATTGGTATTGTTAAAAACAGATGAATTGGTATTGGTGATGGAGTTAAGCCACAAGTAATTTGTAGATAAAGACATGTTGGCATAGCAGTTGATTGATCAGCCAAGGTTCGTGAAGTGGGAGCAGATGTGAAAGTGGGAGACGTTTAAACAACCAAGAAGAAGAGGAAATCCATGATCTCATATGAGATGTTAACCAATAGTAGGTCCCATGGATCCCATCATCACATGTCCACATCAAAGATAAACTACCATTACGATAGCAATGAAAAAGTTGCGGCTCAAGTAGAAGATTTGGTGAGAGACATCAAGATAGTTCTTCCATAATAGCACACTGATGAACATCGCAAATGGGTTGCATTAAGAGTTCAAAATTGACATTATAACTGATGTTGGTAGGTAAGTTCATCCTATACCGAATCCAAAAGAAATATACAACACTTATCTTCTAATGGTGGTAGAAGATATTAAACAATATGCCAAGTCGTTTGAATGTAATTGGCAAAAAAAAGAGATTCACATTGAGGATGGATAGTTGGATATATTAGTAACTTTTAATTTTTAAACTTATTACCTACATAATTATATTTATAAATTTCAAAATTTAGAACTTTTGCATGCTCTTCTTAATAGGTATAACTAGGAAAACAATGATCAACTTCTTAGTATATTGTCAAGTCGAATTCATCTTTTGGAAGTCTATGAATGGATACGGACATATAAAGAATGACAACTATCTCTCTTAATTAATTGACGGTGTTGTCCAAGAGATACGACATGAACAAGTTGTCCAAGTAGTAACAGGCAAGGCAGTTGTGTATAAAGCAGTTAGACAAATATTGATGGTCAAGATATCACATTTATATTCGTCACCATACTTCGCCCGTTTGTTAGATTTGATATTAGAAGATATATACAAAGATCCTCAAATTGACCAGATTGTTAAGATGGCCCAATTCATATCATCTTCATATACAACCATAATTTCATCTTTAACCTAATGAGGGTGCATATGAAGGGCCAAGAGCTCCTACAACTCAGGGTAACCCAGTTCTTTTTCCATTACATTTCTTCGGAGTGTTTAATGCAATAGAGGTGTCCCCCTACCTAAATAATACTTTCACCAGGATGAGCTACTTGGATTGCTAGGGTTAGTCTTTGGATAAGAGGACAGAGAGGAAGATTGAGAAAACCTTAGAGGGTGGAGACTTCTAGCAATTTGTAAGGAAGATCCGTCATATAGTTCAACCCTTAATCAAAGTGCTCAGAATAGTAGATGGGATAGGAAGGTAGACATGTGTTATCTCTATGATGTAGTTGAGTGGGAAAAGCAAGAACAAAGATGGTGTCAGACTTCAGCAAGTGGTAAGATATTATTGACCGTCTATGGAATTGAACACTGTATCATCCAATACATGCAACATGTATTTTTTTGACATTATGTCAAATCATATATCACGTTTTTTATTGTTATGCTCTCTTCTAAAATGGATATGCTGCCACTTGCCAAGTCATTTCCTAATCATAGATATTGTTATAGTTTGATATTCAAGTCAATTAATGGGCTTCTAAATAGTGTAAAAGATGACATACATAGAATGCTTGGACATGGCGATCTATCAATTATAGCATGCAATTCTTGACTATCAAATGAGGGTATTCCACTTTGGGACATCAAGGGTACAATGAGTAGTTATGCTCCTAAGTTCTATATCATTCGATTTTTTGTTTGCAATTTAGGTGATTAACTTATTCTAATTATCTTCTAACATACAATGATACCATGTAACTAGCTAGTGGATGGATTAAGGCAAGACACTAGGATACGAGGACTTGGTGGATATTTCAATTAGAGTCTTAAGCCAAACCCAATCAACTTTAGGATGTGAATTGGTCAACGTTTTGCCTAATTCATATAAAGTAGAAGACTAGGCTATTGTCAAGAAGATTTGAAGTAATTGGTGTGTTATCCATATTACGTGAGGTTGAAGCTGAAGAATTTATAGAGGATGAGGAAAAACCTGAGAGAGGAACTAACGTGGAAAGAGGAAGCGCCTAGATAACAAAGTGAGCTGATAACTATATAAGAAGCTAACATTGATTTAGAGGTGACCTTTGACGAGTAAATTTGTTGTGAGCTTAGGTGAACGATCAAGAAAGATTAGGCAAACCCGAGTTCAAAATGGAAGATTGAGAATGGTCTCAAGGAGAACTCAAAGACATACTTCTAGCTGAGGATTTTCATGTTCCTCCTTCAGCAGTAAAGAGATAGAAGATCGAAGAATATTCTCATCATGGTAAGAAATCGAAGTGTAAAGGTAAACATGTTGTAATTGATCCATTGGACATTGCAAATAAAGAAATGATCAACTAGTGATAAGAAGATATGCTAGAGATGAACATTCGAGTTCAATACCTGATGTGGGATGGTTTGACATCAAAGAATAGCAATGATGTATCATTAGAAGTGGAAGGAAGCATTGCTAGTCCACATAGGTCAACATATCCAATGATATACCTTACAATGATACAGTTTGATCACCAGAGAAGAATGGTACACACATGCCACACAAGGTATAGATCATGGTGCACGAACTCAAGGAGGTCAAAATTAGCACACAAAGTTGGGTGGAGGTCAGTACTTTGGGTATATAGAGTTGATACGTCTAAAAATTCTTCGTTTCTACATATCACTAAGAGGATTATGTGATGACTTAACCTACATATGAATCAACATCAGACACTTTCATGCATTCCACATAAGGTAGTTATAAAAGATCTTTTAGATCTTATCTTAAGATGATTATACAATTAAGTGACAAGTACAATCAACATGTATATATTTTCAATGTTATGTATTTTTCTCAAATATCATGAGGTGAATATACAAATAAAGTAGAAAAATAACAAAATGTTAGATGAATAAATTATTTTCTGGTGATATTCTGTATTTTGTCATATTTTTGGCATTCTTCTATTCTTTATATTTTTTACATATTTTATTTTTCAATAATAAAAAATATTTTTTTACTTGGTCATACCGAGTCTATTTTAGGACCGACCAACCCCATCCAACCCTATCCCGGCCTTCCTTGACCATTGCATCCTCCCAGAACAAAGAAATCTCACAAAATGAATAACAACAAATTCTCTCTGGACATTTGGCTTCCCATACCTTTGCAAAAGCAGGTTGTACAAATTATTAAAATTAGAGACTCCCAATTACAAGGTTAGTATGAGAGGCAATCAGTCTCACGTTTTTTGCGTAAATTTTGTATATTGATAAATATGTCTATAAATTGGAGAAACGTTAGCTACTCATGCAAACAAAATGCTAGGGACTTAGTAGAGCGAAATTCTTATAGGGTATCACATGAAGTAATGAGCCAAATGGAACGTTTGGTTGCATGACAAATTGAGTTTATGTAACAAAAATATGTTATTGTAACAAAACTTACTAGAGTAGGTATTTCTCCAGCATTACTATATATATGTTTGTCCAGAATTCGTTCTTAGAAAAAAAAACAGATGCGTCCCCCAATTGTTAGTTATAACGATCCTCACTTTTTCTGCTATCATATCTGAACTGATAGTTTTAAATCACAAAAATATTAAAATTATTGTTCGATGAAACTCCCTGTATACTTATCGTGGGCTATTAAGAGGATCTTGACCCAGCTGAAACGGCACCGTAGATATGTATATTGGCACCCGATTGAGTCCAACTCCAATCCTGTCTCTGCCCGGTTTTACCCCCATTCAAATATCTCGAGCTGTCTGTTATGTCGTTTAACTCGAACAACCAAATCAAATTAATAATTAATTGATTTAATTTAAATTATCAATCATTTTTATTTAATGGTTAGTACCTTCAAATCAAATCAAATTTATAAATTGAATAACCCAAATTATATCAATATTTTATTTTAAGTTATATATAATATAATATTTATATATATTTTTTATAAAAATATTTTTTAAAAATATTTTTAAAGCAAAATTAATGAAATGTATAAACATATTTACTAAATTTTAATAGAATTAAATTTTAAATAAACAAAATAAAATTTTATATCGACATATCAGCTATATCTTATTAAAATATGCTTTAAACTTAATCAAACTAAATGAAACTGAATTAATTTATTTTAACTTGGTTCGATTTGAGAGATGGTTTGATTTAGTTTTATTCGAGGAAAAATATTAAAAAATAAAACCAAATTAAATCATGAACACCCCTACAAATACCTTCATGACCTTGCCAAGGTCATTGTACCATAATAGACAAGTGGGGAAAACGTTGATATGATGTATAACATATCTCGTGAAGTATTTGCGATCCATCCATATATGTTCTTACTAGATTTAATCCTATAAAAGGACTCATGTTGGTATTAATCGAGGGTATTTCAGAATCAGTATCCTAAAAAAACAAATTTATTTTAGGAAAAATTAATTAAAGATCCAATTATTAAAATGAGTTCAATGAAAAAGACAATGACCCAATTATATATATATATATAAAACTCGGTTAACTTAATTCATATAACGATAAACCCACTTCATTACGTCCACCATTAAGCACCATTTCTATCTTTGTTTTTTTCTTTTCTACCCCCTCCCTCGTGAGTAGAGCTGTCAATGGATCAGGTTTGGGTTGGATCCGCAAAGATTCAAATCCAAGCCTGATTTCACTAAATTGAAAAACAAATTGAAACCCTGTAAGATTAAGTTAGCGGGATCAAGTTTGAATCTGGATCTGAATTAAAATTTGGATTCGAATCTCTCCAAGAACTCGATTGAGTATCACGATGGCAGGCCTCTTCTTCGGCGAGCGCCTCTAGTTTCAGCTCCTCGGCTGGTTCTTCGTCCTTGTATCCAATCTCTTTCGGAGGCTCCTCCATTGCGGCCTTTGCTGGCACTACAGCTTCCTCCTTCATCACTCCGTTGCGAGTGGTCACGAGTATCACATCCGTCAGCTCCTCCTTCAGCCCACCGACAAGCGCATCTGCTGGCTTCACCGCTCCTCCTTCAGCCTATCGACAAGCACATCTGTTGGCTTCACTGTGGGTCATTCCTGAATGTTGACCACGGGAATGACCTCCGACATTAATGTGGTGACTTTACAAGTGAGTTTATTCTCCAACAACATCTTGCTTCCCTACACCCTCGGCCTTCCATCCGGCACAGAGTCCAATCCGATTAATCGATCGAGCTATTATTTGTGTTGAGTCTTTCCCGACGACTTTGAGGGCGGCGCTCCTCCTTGCCTACTTCCTTCTACTCTCTGCTAAGGTACAACCCCTCTCGATCTCGTTCACTCGCTCTCTATTCGACGTTGAAGGGAAAGGGAAAACACCTGATCAAGCAGTGTTGTGCGTCCATGTAGGTTTCATCAAGCGATCCCCACGCTTAGTCACCTCACCAAGTGCTTAATCTCCTTCCCCGGCTCCGACACCAGCACCGGCACACCACATTGTTTACATTGACGTGAAAGATCTACAGTGATGGTCCCTCCACACTCTTCCCTCTCCTTCCCCTCTCTTTGTTTCATTCATATATGTATAATAGCTTAGAATCATAATGATCCTTCTGATATGATATCTGGTATATGTAGTGTCCGAGGCTGTGCGACGTGTGCTGCTCAAAGAACACCCGGTGGAACCACTGCCACTGCGTTTGCCAAACTTGCTGCAGGTGCTATATGTAATACCCCGATTATTTAAGTAAATAAATAAAAAAATAGTTATTATATTTATTATGAGTTATTTATATTATTACTTACCTCTTTTATCCTTCCCATCTTTCTCTCCCTCCGGATAATCTTCCTAAACCACCGCCCCCTCTCCCAATCGAATTCTAATTCTAATCCCCGTCGGACTCTCCCTCCCCCCCCTCTCTATTTATTTTCCCACGCAGCAGCCCCGCACCCTCGCCTCCCTCTTCTTCTCCCGCGAGCACACAAGCAGCAGCCAGACGCTGCCCCTCCCTCCTTCCTTCCTCTCTGCGCGCGTGCAGCGCCCGCACTGCCGGCCAGCCCTCTCCACGCCACCCGGTCGCCGACGACGCCGCTGCACCCCCTCCCTCGTGGCTGCGCCCTGTCCCCCCTCCGTTGACCTCGCCACCCTGCGCAGCAGCACCCGGACGACGCCGGCCTCCCCGCGCGCTGCCCTCCGCCGTCGCCGGCCACCCCGGCCACCTGCACCGCCGCCTGCTCTCCCTCCCCGCCAGCCACCGCACGTCACCGTCCACCGGGGCCGCCGCTGTCGCCGTCCGCGACGCCGCCTCCCCTCCCGGCCGCGGCACCAAGCTCCACCGACCTCCCGCGAGCCGCCGCCCGGCGCAGCCCCACCGCCACCTGTCCCGCGCAACAGCGCCGCCGCCCGCCCCGCGCGAGCCATCGCCGCCCCCGGCCACCTGCCGTGTGCCCGCAGCCGCGTTCTCCGCCGCCAGCCCGCCGTCCAGCGCCGGCCGCCCGCCACCCCCCGCGCGGGGTCCGCGCGTGCGCCCCCGTGCGCCCCCCGGTGCGCCAACCTCTTCTCCCCCCCTCTCCGCGGTCTCTCTCTCCTCTCTCATATCTCTCTCCTATCTATCCCTCCCTCTATCGCACATCACTCTCTCTCTCTCTATTATTATCTTTAATTCAATATTCTTCTCTATTTCTTCTATATTATTATATTGTCTCTTTTTCAGTGTATTATCAAGATACCGTTCGGTTCGGTTTTTCATCGCCGATGCAACCGCGGCAGTCTCGTCGCCAAATTCAATTTCCTTGGAATTCCGTGCGCCGTTCGTCGTTGCCGTCAAGGTAGGCGTCTCGGCTATTCTTAGCACTCTAATATTTTGATTAAACCTTAAGAATCATGTTTAGATCACCAGGGTTAGAAGATTGTATTTAATGGGCTGTTTTGGATTTATTAGCATGTTTAGATAGAGTTAGATTAATCTGTTTAAATCATGCATGTTTAGATTAAACTAGTTATTCATGTATGTTGGTCATCATGATAGGTTTTGTTATGTTTTAATTTAGTTAGTTTAGTATAGTTGCATCACGATAACCTTTAATATATATTCTGATTTATTAAAAAGCCGATGTAAGGATTAGGCATAGTGGTGTTAGAACTTAGTTTATTTTCTTTTATTAGATAGATAGTTCTGTTTAAGCATATAAGTGTCATGTTTAGGTTGTAAATTGCATGATCCTATTTATATGCATTGGTTGTGCTAGATTGTGGTGTGGTATGCAAATATGTGGTGCATAGAACCATGGGTGCTCATCTATGTATTTCATGTTTGATTTACCAATTAAATTTTCATGTTTACTGTCTGAGTTATTTATATGCTTGCATGGTGTGGAATGTGGTTAGTGCAGTGAGCTGCATTGTGATGGAAATGTACTTCACCAGACTATAGTTCGGTCCTGTTGGCAGCAGATGAATTAGAACAATCTGGAGCATCCTTCGATCCCAGATACCGCGGTTTATCCTAAGTACTCCCCTGCCTAGGTATACTATGGGATTTAGTTACTATATGTTACTTCCTACTATATGGTAAATCTAGTGCTAGTTTTGTGATGTGACTGCATTTATCAGATGGAGCATGAAATTTACTCAGACAGGTGTCTAGTTGTGTATTGGCATAGATGGTAGTGTTATAGATGTGTCATTGGTTTTATGTCAGGTCTATGTGTTCTGGGCATACCTAGAGCAGTTTAATGTGTAGGTTATGTTGGTCTTAATGCATATAGAGTCTAGTTATCATATGGGGTAGTTGATTGATTTTTTAATCAATTAATTAAAGATATATAATTAGTTTACACCTTATGTATTAAATCTGATTTTTAGGTTAATATGTATTGTATACCACTAGAATCATTATTATAGTGGGGTAGTTCGGGTGTAAGTCCTACTGAGTCTGTTGTGACTCACCCCTTCCGTTGTTAATATTTTCAGGAGTGCAGGTTTAGCGCAGCAGAAGCGTAGTGGTGTTGTGGAATTCGAGGAGCTAGTGGTTTTCTCATTCAATGTTGGTATTTAATTTGATTAGATAGATGTTTGATTATTATGTATTAAGTTGTAAAGTTTGGAATTATGAATTTGGATTGTGATTTTAGTCTTATTTGGTTCCAGACCGATATCCTTTCCCGTTACGTCGCCGGATTATCTTCCGCTGTGCATGTTAAAAATCCGGGTTGTGACACTATAAGTGTGTGCCATGGCGGCGACAGAGACAGCGAGGGGCACCTTCGGGGTGCCCCGGCGGAGGAGGCCCATTAGATGAGTGTAGAATCTGTGCGCCATGGGGTGTCATTGTAGAGATGAGTGAATCGTCGCATCGCGATTGGTATCAGGCTTATGGGTTTACGGGCTAGTGGGTGCGACATTAATCTTTCATGCTTGATTCTTAATTGGGCTTCTCTGTAACCCGAGAAATGTTACTTTTACGGTTAACAGGTGAAATGGATAATTTGTTAATTAATTTGAGCTAGGTCAGGTTTCAGATTTGGGGGATTCATTTATAGCTCTACTCGTGAGAGTCGCAGCATTATGGTCGACATAAGCTCACCTGATGGAGCATCGACTTCTCCATCCCACAAGCACCCAGTTACATTTTCTTACCATGTATAAAAGGCCTTTTGTTATTTCATCTCACACTTCTCATCTATTTTGGAGTGAAAGTTATAGTAATCTTTGAAATTGAGTCTTTCTTTAAAAGAATTCTGACACTGATCCTTTTGTTAAAGTGATAATTTTGAATTGGTTAAATCCTCCTTTATTTTAAATTAACATCAGTATTTCTGTTGTGGTTGTCTATATATTCATTCCTATCCATTGACTACTCATTCTTCCCCCTTCAACAGAGGGAACATTCTTGCAACTTGCATTCCCCCATCCCTTACCTTTGGATCCAACTGCTTGCGCACTCTCTCAGTCAACCACACACAAGGTGTCCAGCATCCATGTGGGCACACGTACGTGAGAAGAGCATCGAGCTGACGAGGGGCAACTGGAAGGACAATGTTGACTTCAAGAAATCTATCCAATAAAGCTGTCAGTTTTATCCGCCGGCGGCCTTTAGCCAGTCTCTACCTCAATCAAGAGTCAAAACGTCCAGCTGCCTAGCTTTCCAGCAACGTCGTGGAAAGTTGCATCCCCACCATAAGCGTGAAATATATAAATGTGGATATTCAACGTCTGATGTATATTGCGGGACGAGGATAATAGAAGTGTCATCAGAGTTATAACTCGGGATAAATTTATTGTGACCTATTTGAACATATGACGATGTTAAGTTTTTGAAGAGGGTAAATGGTAACATCGCAGTTTAAGAATATGGATTAAGTTACCAATATAATCTATTAATTATTTTTTGAAAATTGAGTTGAAAAATATTAAAAATTAAAACATTTTTTGTTGGAAATAGTATCAGAATGAGTGATCAAGGATCAAGATATACTTATGTATGTGATACCTTTTCATTTGATGAGAATGATTAATCTCATTGATAATCAGTGTTGAGGCACTATGATACATATGCAAGTATTCATTAGTAGAATAAGTTCATTAAACTAACTAAATTAGAAATCTTAAATGGTATCTTACTGAATTATCAATCAGGATTTTCTAATATCATGGTTGCACGATTGGACGCTTGACCTTAGTCGCGAAAGATGCTTTGTTAGGAAGATCTTGTGATTTGATCATTGACTTATGGATCACTGATTAGATGGTTAAGTACAATGATAGATTAGGTACAAGAGAAACCCAATGGAGAGGTGAAGGTGCAGTGCCAATACCCCTAACTCTCCCCCTTTTGTCCCCTCTGAGGACCTTAGTGAATACATCACATTTTGATGCCAATGGAACTGAACTAGTAGATGGTTGAGATTCTTTGTAGGCTTTAAGTTTCCCCTACATAGAACATAAATGTATTTAAAGAAGATATATGATGGCAAGCATAACAGAATATAATGAAATCACTATATACTTACTATTGCAAGGGCACATTCTTCATTAACTGCCTTTCCATCTTTCCTCGTATGTGTTATAATAAAAATATCCATTCTATCCACATTGACACCGGTATTAGTAGCCTGATATTTTACACATACGAGCATAACAATTAGGCCAGAATAGTTATACCGAAAGATTGTTATTATAACATGGTGATAAGATAAGAGACATTAACCTCCTCTTTCCTAATATCTGCGAAAGATTTACTGCCAGCACAATGAAAAATCTTTTGTAGTCCTTTGTTCTTTTGGTTAACCTCACTTCTTTTCTATAAAGTTAAACATTTACAATTATGCTATTTATTGAATCATCAGTGAAAATATCTTAAAAAAAATCACCTTGAATTCAGCAGAACACCATGTGGTCTTTGCTGCCTCCCACATCTCAGAAGAAATATGTAGGCCTTGAGGTCGCTCCTGTCCATCTATGTATTTCTTTCTCAGGCAGTATTTATGATATTTCCACTTCTGAGATAGATCTTTCATAATAAATAGTCGTTGTAGTTCATTTCCATCATCCACATCATACTTCCTCTACAAAAATAGAGGAAATAAACATCAAATTAATGACTTAACAAAGTATAACATCAAAGTGTAAGACAAGAAAAAGACCAACTTCTGATGCGGGACGAACTGGCTAGACCGGGCTAAACAAACCGAAAACGACTTAAACCGGCGCTAATCACCCTAAACAGACCTAACGAACCCAAAATAGACCCAAATCGTCCCGAACCGGTCCAAACAGGTCCGAACCGGTGCTGAACCGAGTCAATCCACCCCGAACCGGGTCCAGAACAGTCCAAAATAGCCTGAACCAGACTGAACCGGCCAGTTCAGGCGCTGAACCGGGTTGAACCTGCTTGAACCGGTCTTAAACCCGGTTGGACCGGGTCTGGCGACCGGTCTGACCGCGGACAGGCCGGCCGGTCTGGGCTCGCTCGCGTGCGCACGAAGCTCGCGCGCTTAACTCCGGGGGGGGTCGTGGCACGTGGAGAGATGTGGCCGCCGTGGTCGCGTGGCCCGATCGGCGCCGTCGACCGCCCGCCGACGTGGCGGCATTGTGGCGGTCCCGCGAGGCTGCGGGCCGCGACAAAGCGCGAGCGTGGTGCCCGCGTCGTCTTCGTCGTCCGGGTGCTGCCGCAGACCCAGCGTCCTCGCAGAGGTGTCTTCGGCTGGTGCGCGCAGAGCTGTCGTCTGGACGATGGCTGCGCGCCAGCGGCAGGGCAGGGGAAGGGCGAATGGGCTGACGACGAAAGGAGGAGGGCAGCGCCGTCCTCGCCTGCCCGTGGAGTCGTCGTCTTTGCCGTCCAGACGGCCCCGACGCCTCCTCGTCTTCCTCCGGCGGGCGCGATACGCAGGCGACGGAGCAGGGCAGGGCGATGGCGGAAGGACCCGATGCCTTGGCGTTGTCCGGCCAGATCCTTCGCGGTCGACGGAGGAGGGGACGGCGGTGAGGAAAGAGATCGCCGGGAGGAGACGCCCGAGGAGGAGGATCCGGGGATCGCCGGATCCTCTCCCCTCTTCTCGCTGTCTTCTCCTTCCGCCTCTTCTTCGACTCCTTCTTCTCCGCCTTTCATCTGCATCCGTCGAGGTCAGCTCGGAGGAAGATGGAGGGCGCTCGGTGCTGTCGAAGGAGAAGAAGAACCGAGAAGATGGAAAAGGGAGGAACGGCACGGAGGCCGGAGGGTGAGGAGGGAGGAGGGGAATGGCCTCGCCGGAAGGTGGAGGGAGAGTCTAGATATCGCCATGGGGGGGGGGAAGAGGAAGAGGACGGGGTAGAGCCCCTCGGGAGAGGACCAGCCAAAGGCTCCAAAAATTCCAATCGATTAATCAATATGTACATCGGACTCCTCTTTATATAGAGGATGGACAAATTTAAAGAAAGGACCTCTAAGCAACCTATTTACAAACTTGTCCTCATATGGACACAAAATAAAAGAAAAAACCAAAATATCAAGAATATGTCCCCATCATTCTCTCCGACCGGGAGAAAACTCGACCTCGAGTTTTTAAACTGGTTCGGACGTACCCAAGACTCGACTCGTGAGAACGAGTCGATTCCGGGCTCTGATACCAAACTGATGCGGGACAAACCGGCTAATCCGGCTAAACGGAACGAAAATGAATTAAACCGGCGCTAACCGCCGTTTAAACGATCTAAACGAGCCCAAAATGTGACTGACCGGACTGGAACCGGTCGAAATAGTCCGGAATCGGGTCCACAATGGTCTGACCCGGTCAAAACTGGCTCAAAACGCACCGAACCGGCCTGAACCGGGCAGTTCAGGTGTTGAACCGGCCTGAACCGGGGTGAACCGGGTCAGGACCCGGTCGAACCGGCTGAACCGCCAGTCTGGGCCGCGGACCGGCTGCGTCTGAACCGGCGCCGGCCGCGCGGTCGACCGCGCTCGCGGGCGCGAGCGTAACCCCAGGGGGGGGGTCGTGGCCGCGCGGTGGATCGCCGCGTACCCGTCCAGGTAGTCTCCTCGTCGTCGCAGCAGGGGGGGCGTGGCGTTGGCGCGTGGAGAGGAGGCCGCCCGGGGCGGTCGCATGGCCCTCGTCCTCGCCGTCCCTCCCCCGTCCTCGTGGCAGCATCATGACGGGGCTCCCTCGCGGGTGAGACCCGACAAAGGGGGGTGGGGGCAGCGCGGAGGCGCTCGCGTCGTCCTCGCGGGGCTTTGCGACGCCGTCGTCGTCCGGACGGGGCCGTGCAGACGGCGGGTGCAGGTCAGGACGATGGCGGGAGGAATCGATGCATTGGCGTTGTGCGGCCAACCTCCGAGCGATGGCGGTGGAGCAGGGGAGTGTTAACGGGATCCCGGGGCTGTCGATGGAACCGGCAGCAAGCGGATCCGGCGGGCAGTCGGGCGACGGCGGTAGGCGGCCTGGGAGGAGGATCCAGGGATCGCCGGATCCTCTTCCTTCTCCTCTGCCTTCTTCTCCTGCTTCTCCTTCTTCCTTTGCTGTCTTCACGCACACGAAGCCGGGGAAGTTGGATCCGCCCCGCCGTGATCGTCGATCAACTCTGAGCAGTAACCCGACGTGGTGGCGACGATGATGAACCGAGAAGGGGAAAGGGAGGGGGAATGGCACAGAGGCCAGAGGGTGAGGAGGAGGATAGGATCGGCCTACCCGGCCGGGCTTGGAAGGTGGAAGGGGGAATGGCCCTCCTGGCCGATCGGGGAAGGAAAGGGGAACACCGGCCTCACTGCCGGAGGTGAAGGAGAAGAGCGGCGCTCCATCGCCGGGGTGGGGGAGAATGCGGCCGCAGCCCCCTACGCGGGAGGAACCAGGCCCGAAGGGCTTCCAAAAATTACTTCAATCACTTAATTGTTTGCGTACAGGGCATCTCCATTTATAAGGAGAAGATCACTGCCAAATTACAAAGAGGACCCCCTATTTTGACTATTTACATAAATGGCAAATAAAAGAAATGGATAAAGGACTATTTACAGACTTACCTAATCTCCTACGAGATGTCCCCATCAACTTCACCTTGATAAAACCCTAAATATCGGCAATATTCTGCTCAGGCATCTTATCCCATGATGCAACGTTTATGAGGCATTTTTCACTATTCCTTGCAATTGTTCCCAAGAAGGTCCTTAATGACCTTCCACCATTTCAAATAGGTTTCCCAAACTCATTCCACTCCACAGAAATGACTTTGCCATCCTCCAATGCCAGCACATCCCAACAATATGTGCGGCCCCGTGATCTCTTCACTTCAACATCACCTGCAACAAGAACATCTTCCGAAATACCTTCCACTTTAAGGGCATTTCCATTTGATTCTCTTGATTTTGTCAAAGAGGATATTGAAGCATTAGGTGAGGAGATAAACATATCTCCCTGTTGAGCATAGGAAATTACTTTGTTGATAAATGTGTCCATCTCAGCATACCCAAACCAGTCTTTGGAAATCTGCAAGAAATTATGCAAATTAGCAATCCATGAATATGGCTGAATATAGGTTTGAAAATCGGACAAACTGATGAGTTAAATATCCGTACAAAGTATGGATATTCTGACCGAGAGAATGTATCCGGAGCATTCTTTAAAAAGAGATATGAATAGTATAATACAAAAAATTCACACTCTAAGTCATCCCGTTGTTAGGGTACCTAAAAGATACAAATGTCAATGCACTTAAGAAATGAGAAACGAGGTAAAATAGATAAATCAATGCCGTTTCAAGTAGTACATTGGGTATATAAAAGGGGATAGAGGCAAGGCTCTTCTTTTTGACCATCTTCTCCTCTGATTGGTACAAATCCTTCAAGAATCTAAAATAAAGAATAATGTTGTCACCACATTTTTTTACTTGAAAAGCAAACACAATATATAAAGTGTTTGAACTTTTACCTTCTTATAATTGGCTCTTGCTTGTGTGGCTCAGTCAAGATGAGAGAATCAAATAGAATCATACAAGGGCCAAAGTCAAACGTAAAAGAATTAGCAAGATTACAAAGCAAGAGCAATCTCCAATGTCCCCTGGACATATACTTCTCATTAGTAAGTAAGAAATGAAAATACATGAACTTGACATCTACTATCATGTACGTACCCATCAACAATGGGAATAATGACATAAGTTTTTGCGAACACCTCTTTATCCCTTATTGTCTCTATAATCCTATGGCTTCCATTAAGGTACATAGAAAATAAAAGACAGTCTACTATTGCTGCATTAGTGCTATGGGTCATGCGTAGTTGGACCCACATATGGCTGAAAATGGAAATGGATAAAAATTTACAAAATGTGCTAAGAAATGACTGTAGTAAATCCAACCCTTCCTGAAATCTGTCCAAAATTGAAAGAAATGATTAATAAGCGTCAATGCAAATAAAGACAAGAAAAAATAGGTAAACAAATGGTTTTCTAGTTGACTATACAACCCCGATGTATTTTTCTCATAAATACATCAAAAAGTAGCCACTCAATGGAAACATATAGCCCCTCCAAAATGTGACAAGAACCTCCTCTGCATAAAAAAAAAGTGAGAAACAACTAAGTTTTTAAAAAATGTTCCATGTGTAAAAGTGAACTTTGATTGCTTTACGCAGGATAGTTTCTTGTAAGCAATAAGAATTATATGACTTCATATTAAGGAAATATTAGGGAAGATTATGTACACCATAAAGTTCTGAAAAAGATCGGAGTCCATCTTCTTCTTCACCGACTTTGGAAGATCATAGATTTCTGCAATGTGCTTTATTTTTTTGGGTAGTGTGTTAACATCTGAGCTTTCAGGCCCCCACAAGCCTTTCTCCTTTGAGCTTGCACATTCTGACTTGTAAGATAGATTTTCCATGATCTTCTTTCCCCTGTTTGCATAACAAAACAAATGGGTTGAAAACAAAGAATAGTTGACAAAGAGATTACCCCTCACTGTATCATCCACTAATCAACACAAAAAAATGAGGACAAAACATGTCCACTAAAAATGATGGAAAACCTCAACTAATAAAGGTAGCTTTATGTTTCTAAAATAAAGAGGTGACCAGTGTAAAATGGAAATTAAAAATGAAGAGTTCATCCGGCACATTAATCTGCAAGACTGATAGCCAAATGTCTACGTCATTCCATCAAAACCATTTTCAACCGAGAGGCAGGTCCCAAAGTGGCAAGTAAACGATAGACAAACCAACCTACAAAAAGAAATTGGTGGTTAGAAACTATGAATATTCCGGATAAACCTGCAAATTAAGACAATCTTTACTATTATTTGAGTTGGATTATATAAAATGCATACAATTCACATAAAATTCAAAATTTCTCCCCACATACAATTCACATAAAATGCATAAATTAGATGGTGTTGGAGAGGGCGGCATCATTTGAGTTGTAGATCCCATTACCAGGTTACCAAGACCCACAACGTAAGTTATAGGACCTAGCTAATTGGGCTGTGCAGGATCCAAAAACTAGACTCTTTTATTCAAAAACCAATAAGGCTCCCCACACTGTCTCTTTTCTTTAAAAAGAAAAGAATAACTATCACTGCACCATCACCTGATTGCTAAAAGGGTGTTGTTTACATATATAAGGTGTAAAGAGGAGAAAGTTCAAAACTTCATTTTTTATGCCTAAATTTTGGGATATCCATGTGAAGGAAAACATAACTACCTAGATATATAGATGCACCTGACATACAAATAAATTAATTCTCTCAAATAGACGTTAGAGTCATAGACATGCTATTTATCTTGGGGTTTATGGCCAAATGGCAAGAGATAGTTCAGTAGAAGAGATAATATAATGTGCCATCCTTCTCTTCATAATAATAAAGATGCTTATACGTGGGCTGTTGTTGTAGACACGCCAAATTGGCTTGATTCGGAGCCCCAGACTCTTATTCCATAGGCAATATTCTTATTTGACCATTATCTGATCTGGATTCCTCGTGGAGATGATTTAAGGACATTAGTGGACCCCCTTGTGAGTTGAGAATGGACCGATGATTTCCGGAATAATGCCGCAACCTTCAAGCGAGAGCCACGCGTGAACTGTGAAAACACGGAGCTTGCTCGATGACCGACCTTGAATAGTGCTTACTTGAACGTCTCGGGGGTCCCGCGTGTGTTCCGTGATATTTAGGGTTTTTGAGAAGTCATTTCGATAGTCGTTGGTCAATGACGGCTTTCGTTACGACTTTTTCGATCTGTACTGACACGACTATCCTGGACCACGCGTTAGGCCTTTCCGGTCATCACCGGGTCTTTTCGGGTCATCCGGGTTGATCCTAGCTGTATATTTTATCAACTGGGGCTATACGGCCATTTCGGTCAATTTCAGTGTTTTACGGCTTTTCCAAGTTTTGGTTCGCGTTTACCGGGTTAATCTTATATTTTTCGATGACTTAGGGTTTTCTGATCGTACTAGACTTGTTCGGTCTTCATTTTAAGTCATCCTGAGTTGACCCGAGATTTATTGACCGGAGCGGTGCTCTTTCGGATCTTCGCCCCGGGTTTCGGCTTTCCGCGAGAGGGTAAACTGGTAAAAAGCCCCGTGTGAATGTCTCGGGAGTCATGCCAGCTGATTTACTGACTTGAGGAGGTGCGGCTTAAGGTCCTCTTTCCAACGCAACAAACGGGAGCCGAATCGGACATCCCGTTTGCAAGATACGGCTCGCGGAATGCGCGCCTAGGAGAGAGAGTGTACCGCCCTCCCACTCCGCTTGAAAGGGGAGGGCGCGCCCTGCGCGCCCTCAACCCATCAAACCGGGGGCACGTCCTGCGCGCCCCCGGTTCCTTTGAAAAGTGGGGGCGCGGTCAGTTTCTTTAAATCGCAAATTACCCCGATTAGCACCTTCTAAACCTGATTTTTGGAAGGTTTCCGGTGTTGATTTTCGATTATTTGTACCGCGCCCCCGGTTTGGGGGCGCGTTACTTATGTCAAGTCAATTTTTAGTAATTTCCGAAAGTTTCCGACGATTTTTAGCAGTGAGATGCGTAACGCGCCCCCGCTACCTTTGAAATAGGGGGGCGCGCAGACCACACCCCCGAAGTGGGGGGGGCGCCCTTGGTTTGAGGGCATGCCCTGCGCGCCCTCGTCTCCTTTGAAGAGTGGGGGCGCGGTCGGTCCAGTTTCCATTTTTTGCACCGGCTTCCTTCCCCTATAAATTGAGGGCCATTCTCAACGACCCAAGGTTAATCCCCGGTGCCTAGCTCGTCCAGAGGTCGTCCAAGCTCTTCTCCAAAGCTGTCCCGACGTCCAAAGGCGATCCGAAGTCAAGAGATCGATCCCGAGGTGAAGGAGAAGGCTCGATCCGGGTGTTCTGCATCAGCCAACTTCATCGACTTCTGCAGAAAATTCGAGACTCCTGCTGCAAAAGTCTTAAACATATAAGATGTTCATCTCTTCGTCCTCTTTCATCTCCAACTGACCGCACTCAATTCCGACTTTCCGTTCATTTGTGGCGATTGCTGCACCAAGGGTGCGCATACAGGTTCTGTTTTCTATATTCTCCCAATTTCAGAATTTTTACAGACTTCTACATGAAGATTTCGGAGAAATCATCAACATAGGAACTCTTTATATCTGAGTCCTCTGTCTACTCCAACAAACGGCACTCGATTCTAACATCGGGGTAGTCCGTAGCATCCTATGCACCAAAGTCGCGCCAGAAGGGTGCAAAGGCTACCCGAACCGGCCTTCTTCAACCAACTCGGCTTCAACTCAAGCCGATCCATTCCATAAGCTTTCTCAACTCCCTTAACTCAGTTTATTTATTGTTTTAAAGCATATTTTAATTTATTTACATCATTTTTACATAATCAAAAATACAAAAAAAGGGGTTAGGACTCGCCCCAATCCGGTGAGTTCGATTCCAATTGCTTCTTTCTCATATTCTATCTACAGTTACTACACTTCCCATAGTTCTAATCATTTTCTTTCACTTGGTTTATTGTTCTAGTTGCACAGATTTATCAAGCTAGCATCGGTTGGAGACTCTTCTTCGTCGGCCGGCCGAAGAAGAAGAAGGTTGAACCCATATCCCGATCTCCCACACTAAGGTACACAGTCAAATCAACTCATCTCTTGTTTTTATTCTATAAAGCGGAGCCCGCAGCTCCTGGCGACCACATTTTTCATGTTTTAATTTCATCTCCTCCTCACTCTCCTCCCACATGACCCGAACCATCTCCGGTGCTCGAGCGATGCCGTGAGATGAAAGTTCGGGGATCAATGTGAGTGTGGGATCGAGGTGAGGACATTTTACCGCTTTCCGAGTGTTTTCAATTCACTCCCCCCTTTTTCCCCCTCTTTTACCTTTCACCTTCTTATCTTGAGGTGCCGATCCGGAACCCATTTTCGGAGTCGACAGCTTTTTGGCGACCACGGTGGGACAACCAATGTCTTCAACCGTGCTAGCATGATTCAACCGTGCAATTAGTTGTTTTCCAACTTGGTTCCCGCGTGAACCGGCTTGTCTTTTATCTTCCATGTCAATTTACCTTTAAACTTGCTATTTACTCTTTCTTTAAGATTGTCCCCCATGTGGACTTAATTTGCTTGTCTTTCATTTCAACCCGGTTCCCGCGTGAACCACTTTTCTTCTTATAAACCGGTTCCCGCGTGAACCACCTTTCTTTTCCAACTCGATTCCCGCGTGAACCAACTTATTTTTAGATTGGTCCCCGCGTGGAACACCTCTTTACAGCACCTTTAGATTGGCCCCACGTGGCCCTCCTTCTATTTTGTCAACTCTTACATCGGTTCCCACGTGAACCACCCCTTTCTTCATTAAAACCGGTTCCCGCGTGAACGAAACCCTTTTCTAAACCGGTTCCCGCGTGAACCAACTCACCTTCAGATCGGTCCCCTCGTGGACCACCCCTTTGCACCACTTTATATTGGCCCCAAGTGGCCCTCCTTTCCTTTTTCCAATCAAACAAACCGGTTCCCGCGTGAACCACCCCTTTCCTTCAAAAAAAAAAAAACCGGTTCCCGCATGAACCACCTACCTTTCCAAAACTTGGCTCCCGCGTGAGCCACTTTATTTTCAAATCCGTCCCCACGTGGACCATCCTTTTACCTTTACTTCAGATTTGTCCCCACTTGGACACTCCATCATAAGCCGGTTCCGGCGTGAACCTCCTTTTAGTTGCTAGTTGCTAGTTACTTGTTTACTTTATCATTGCTTGTCTTGCTTGCATTCACTTGTTTGATTTATTTAATAGCTTTCATTCATGTTTGCATATTGATTGCTTCTTCTTCTCCTACCCTCCATTTTTCATTTTTTGCATTAGCTTTTGCATCGGGTACCGGACTTGCTCCGATCCGTAGGGCATTCGAGGCGGGGGCTCTCTCTCCCAACACACCCTCACCCTCCAAACACCTTCTTGGTGGATTCTAACCTCTCTTCTGGGATATTCCTTCCTAGTTGATTTGGTTGTTTCCATCAAGACCTCCGTAAGTCCCCATCCGTGGAGTATTCCTCTCCGCACGATTGGGCCAGTTGTACCACTTCCCAAAACCCGAAGAACCCAAGTACCTACTCGTGGTGATTGAGTGATAATCTTAGGTCTTGAAGATTGAAGCAATAGGAATCATACCTACTTGAGTGAACAATTGCTAACAATCTATCTAATCTAAGGTTTCAACCCAAAAATTGTCGAGTAGTCATTTTAAAACCTTGTTTGCATAACTTGCTTGCTCACAACAATTGAAAACAACTAAAAAATTCTCTCCTTTCAAAACACCTAAAACAAAAAAAAAAATCCTTTTAATTTTTGTGTTCAACTTGCTTGCCAAACAACCAAATTGAAACCAAATCAAAATCAAACAAACAATCATAACCAAACAAAAAAAATCTCTTTGCATTTACATCTTTCATTTGCTTTCTTTCAACCATTTTTTTTAAGAAAATTTGACAGGATGCCCATGACACTAAGGTCCGGAAGACACGTCGGGATGTCGGACTACTACGGCCAAGAAGAGGAGTACGAGACGGGTCACTACGAGCTTCAACAACCCATGGTCCAACCAGATGGCCATGTTAATGCCGTGATGGAACCTGAGGTCCAAGATCCCACTCACCGATCCGCCTCACATAGTATAGAACAAGCTCTCAAGGATCTATCTCTTCACCTTGATCCCGAGACCTTTGCAATTATCCAATCTGTCACTAAGGGCAAGATGCCCGCCAATCAAGATCCGAACGAGGGAAATCAAGCCCCCTCACCACCCCAACCGGTAGTCAGGCCCCAAATCATCTCTTCTCCTGGGAAACCCTGCCATGTCTCCACTCACCCCGTTGTGGGGCATTCATTTAATTCTACGCCAGTTCCTGTTTCCACCCTACCTCTTCCAACCCAATCACCTAAACACTTTGCTCCAGTGGCTCAGGAATCTAGCCTCACCCAGGCATTGATGAACAAAATTAACCAGATGGATGAGCGCTTTGAAGAGATGAAGCACCGCCTCGATTCTAAAGCCATCCCTGAAATCTCTGTCCCATCCTTCCCAGTTCTACACCTTCCTCCTTCAGAGATACCAGTCTTCCAACATTACAATGGGATTGGTAATCCTTTCAACCATCTAAAGGGCTTTCTCTACGACTCCTCATTCTGGAAAAATGACCGCAAAGCCCTTGCCTTCCTATTCCGTCGGTCATTGGAAGGATCCGCCCTGGACTGGTTCTATTCTCTTGATTCCATTGAGGCGGCAGATTTCGACATCGTCAAGGCAAAGTTTCTACAGAGGTACAAGGATCGGGTGGGGCCACCGCTCGATAACTGATTTAATTGCCAAAAAGATGAGGCCGGATGAGGACTTTGCCAGATTTGCTGATCGGTGGAGGGGAATGGCTGAGAGGCTAGTAGATACCATCTCAGAGGGGGAGCTGGTGAGGATGCTCATCGGGAACACCACACCCAACCTTCGCAATCTACTGATCATGCACCGCCCAACAACCATGAGTGAGTTGTGTGATAGCGCCCACTACCTCCAAGCCCACTTTAAGGATGCATCCATGATCAACCCGTTCGACACCAAGCCCCGTAACACTAGAAAGCCTACACCTGTAGGACCCACCACCGAAGGGGTAGTAAACATTGAGAGCATCAATGCCATGGGTAACCAGGGTGGGTATCACCAAAGCCAATACTGTAACCCACCACCCAATCAACAATACCACCCAGCTCCTCAACCAGCTCCTCAGCCCCAACAGCAACTTGCATACAACCGAGCACCACCACAGCAACCCACCTACAACCGAGCGCCCCGACAACCAAATGCCTACAACCGAGCGCCTCAACAACAACATGTCTACAACCGACCCCAACCACAACAACAAGCCTACAACCAAGTGCCACCACCAGCCAACCGACCTAGGAGGGGGGACCCAAGAGAGAATACTATCCTCAACTGCCATTCCCCCTCACCGATATCTTTAATGCATTGATGGCTGAACAGCAGTTGGAACTTCCAAAGGAGAGAGAAGGATGGCCAGCAAATGTTGACACAACAAAGTACTGCGCTTATCATCGGTATCCCGGGCACACAGTGGTTGTCTGTTTCCAGTTTAAAGACTACATTCAGGACCTCAATGATCAGGGGAACATTGACTGGGCACAGATGGGAGAATCCATACAAGTGATGAAGGCATGTCAGAATCAACCACGGCAACAGCAAGCACAACAGCAGCCCGGCCTGGGCATAGTCCAAGATCTGCTCCCGGTACATGCACCCGTACAAGCACCGGCACCAGCACCACCAAACCAACGACTTGGCCTCGTCCACTCCGCCATCGAGGAGTCAACCCACCATTCCCAGGGTTGGTAGGTCAAGAATCAAATCACCTCCATGCCCTCCATACCAACCCCACCTACAAACCGCACCATACTCTCCATACCGAGAGCTTCTCCCAGCCCACAAACTACCCAAACACCACTACCCTCACCAACCATTAATCCTCCACGGCGTCTAATCATTAGACCACCACCAACACCCCATACATCACCTAACCTACCAGTCACTGCCACCCCACGACCCCTCATCATTAGACCATCACCACCAACACCCCAAACATCACCTAACCTACCAGTCACTGCCACCCCACGACCCCTCATCATTAGACCATCACCACCAACACCCCAACCATCACCTAACATACCGGCCTCCACCAATCCACGACCCCTCATCATACGATCCTCACCACCCCTACCTACCACGGGCTCCTCAACCTACCAACCAACCCTACCATCACCATCATCACCACTTCCCCCTACCACGTTGGCGCCGGTACTTCGTAGCGGGAGGATGTTCCAAAGGGTCTTCCCCCAGGTCGGGATGCAACCACAGGAACAGGCAGAAGAGGAGGTGGTAGAAGAACCATTGCCCGGCATAGCATATGATCTATTAAAGCATCTGGACAAAATGCCGGCATAGATTTCAATTCTGGAGTTGATAAAGAGGTCGAAGAACCATCAGGACATCCTACAACAATATTGATAGAAATGTATGCCCTACAAGCCAATCATATATGATATGATTCGACATTTCTAGGAATATCTCATTCAATTAAATAGGCAAAACTTCGTTACTAGCTTTTATTAGAAGCGTATATCGTAATGAAGTCCTTAATCACATGCAATGATGATTGAATCATGATGAGATCATGATAATGAGATCGATCATCTAGAGGTATGTGATCTAAATGTTCCTAGTCATAGGATCCTTGAGACAGGACATCAAGAATCCGGATAGACTAGTGTGTGTGATGTCTTCTCATATGATGAGAATGACCGATCTCATTGGTCATCGTGTGGGGACACCGAGATACACACACAGTGCTCATTAGTGGAATGAGTTCACCGAACCGACCAATTTAGGAAATCCCGATCGGTATCTTACCGAACTGTCTATCGTGTTATTCTTACATCTCAATAGCACGGTTGGATCTTTGACCCGAGTCGCCAAAGATGTCTTGCCGTGCGTACTATGTACTTTGACTATTGATCGATGGATCACTTAGTATTGTGGTCCTATATAGTTAATGGATTGGGTATATGGGAAACCCGGTGGAGGCAATTGAGCGGACAATAGGGGATCGTTCACTCTCGGTAGGAGAGAGAGAATGTCCTATGGATAGTACTCTAAATCCTTGGCCAAGGTAGATAGGATAATTGGAAAAAGAGTTTTCCAGTTGATCCATTCCTGAGTACAAGATTTCATAGAGTCGGATTATTAAAGGGGTTGACAGTCAATGCCGAACCCCTGACCGACCGGGACATTGTATGAATGAGGATTTAAATCCGTGTGGTAATTGATGATGGAAAGGCTCAATGGATGTTATTTAACTCCCCAAAGTCATTTGGGATCATAGGATGTGGCTTGTACCCTTTATGATCAAAAAGTCGTAAAAACTGTTATCAGATAACGGTTTTGATTTAATTTAAAGGAATTGTTCTTTTAAATTAATTAAGGCTTCAACCAAATTGACTATTGGGCCTAGTGGGTCACACACAATAGATCTGGTCAATAAGATGAGGGCATGGATGCAATTTTATAGAAGTTTTAGGTTTTTGTGAAAAATTCCATCTTCTATATATAAATGGCTTATGAAGCCAAACCCTAACAAGCCATAGGGCTGGAGCACGTCCCAAGCCTCCTCTCTCCCTCCTCTCTCCTCTAGAAGGTGATCTCCCATGGTCAAGCTTGGATCTGGGAGGTTTCTGGAGGCCCGAAGGAAGAGAGAACTCGTCTATTGAAGCAGATCGTGTGGATACCGCTAGAGACCGGACACTTGAACGGTTTTCATCAAGGAGGAACGTCCTCTCTTCATCCATGGTGAGGGATTTGAGAAATCCCATGAGGTACTCTCGTTCTACTTCATATTCGGTTCCCGGTTTTACTCGTTCGGCATCGATCAAGGCAAAGATCGTGGTTTTATGGAATCAAAAATTTTCCGCTATCATGTATTGATTCCTTACAAATATCTGCAGCGGGTCATGGTCAATGAGGACCTCCCGCCTGAGAAGATCATTACTGTCCTGACCCCGAGGAGTGAACATCCGGCACTCACATTTACACAGGAGGAGTTGGCACGGCAAGAGATCAGAAAGTACGCCTTGCGTGTCGCAGTAGTCATCCGAGGCGTAGAGATTAAATCTTGCTTGATTGACATCGGAGCATCTATAAATGTCATGCCGCCAGAAACATTGCAACTTTGCGGCATCTCCGATGAAGAAATCGAGCCTTCTGTCGTCACGATGACAGCGTATGACAACTCCCGGAAGCCAGCACGAGGGGTGGTTACATTGGAAGTAGGACTCGGACAGTGTGTTGTCACCGCCGAGTTTCATGTTCTAGAACTGGACCCTACGTTTAAAGCTATCTTGGGATGCCCGTACCTTGAGGCAATAAGAGCTGTTGCCTCTACTAATCATCAGTGTCTGAAGTTCCCATACAAGGGCCAGGTGATCAAAGTAACCAACATCCCCATTCTGAATGACGTGGATGACCCCTCTTATGCACTACCAATATCAAAATCTGTCCAGCCGTTGGTTTCAGCTACTGAGCTACTTGAGGTCATGGTATTGACGATGCCTCCAGATTCAGTTGCATGGCGGATGATGAAAGGGATGGGTTATCAACCAGGAAAGGGGTTGGGAAAGGAGCTGCAGGGGGTTGTGCACCCCATGAAAGCCATACAAAGACCAAAGAGACACGGGCTTGGCTACGAGCCCAATTTCACTTCGAGGATGGTCTACCGGCCAAAAAATGCCATGGGACTCCAAAAATTCTTTATCAAAGGGGAGACCATGATGATGGCCGGGGACAAAGAAGAAGAACCAGTCAAGAGGAAGAAGGCACCATAGCAAGAGGAGGAGATGGACAACCTGAGTTCATCTTTGGCTCGGTTGTTCATAGAGGAGGAAGAACCAGTCGAGGGAAAGTCCATCTCTAAACAACTTGTCCACTCGAACCCACCTCCAAACAACATCCCGCGTGAGCCGTATCCTACGGTCACGTATTTCAAAATCCTCACTCTATCCCTCTTGGATTCACTTGATGGGCTATCTAGCCCAATTCCCACTTCCGGGCCAAAATGGCCACCTGAACTGATCACTGGGCCTGAGAGCCCATTCAAATCTTCTTACTCCACTGGGCTTCTATGCCCATTCCAATCCAACAACCTTGGGCCCGCGTGCCCACCAGTTGGGCCAACATGCCCTTTAGATTTATTTTCTTGCTTTTGGCCCGCGTGCCCACCATTCGGGCCCACGTGCCCCTTAGATCTTTTCACTAGCTTTGGGCCTATCTGCCCATTTCTTGTCATCATCGGGCCCGCGAGCCCATTTTTCTCCCATTTGCTTAAGCTTTCTATTTCTGCTCGAGCCCCATCGGCTCATTCTCCTTTTGTTATTGAAAATACCCAAAATACCCAAAAAAACGTCCTCTTGCAAACTCAGTTTTCCATTGAGGAGACGTCTCTACTTGTCTCGGAGGGTGCTCCCAACCAGGGACCCCTCTTCTCCAACTCACTAATCGATCTGCTCGATCCTTCATCCACTGTAGATACCACCTTTCCAATTCCGTCTTCTTTAGGAGTAGTTAGTATAGGAAAGAAGAAAATTCGAGGTAAACGTGTGCCAGAGAGATATCTCCAACAAATAGCTCAAAAATGCAAGGAATGTGCAAGGCTGCCTAGGTTTTTGGAAAATGCTATCCAGCTTGATGAAATCCAATATGAGGATGAATTCAATGTAGATCATACACTAGGAGTTTATGAGGTTTTATCAGAAAAGGATCCTGACTTCGAGGATGGAATTAAGGACTTGGCTGATGCGTATGCATCAGGACTTAAAAGGTTTGAAGAACCATCAGCCACGGTGGATGAACCGACAAAAGAACTGAATCTTGGAACACCGGAAGATCCCAAGACAATCCTCCTAAGTGCAAACCTCACTCCCACTGAGGAACAAAGTTTAATTGAAATTTTGGAAGAATATAAGGACACGTTCGCATGGACATACGAGGACATGCTGGGGTTAGACAACTCTTTAGTTGAACATCGTCTAACTTTGAAACCTGGAGTTACCCCGGTCAAACAAAAATTAAAGAGATTCCACACTGATGTTGCACTTAAGATGAAAGAAGAGGTCGACAAGTTACATCAAGCAAGATTCATTAAGGTTGTCCTTTATCCGCAATGGGTTGCAAACATAGTCCCTGTCATGAAGAAGGATGGTAGAGTTCGGATCTGTATAGACTTCAGGGACTTAAACCGAGCGTGTCCTAAATATGACTTTCCTCTACCTCATATTGATGTATTGGTTGATAACACTGCTGGATTCGAGATGTTGTCATTCATGGATGGCTATTCTGGATATAATCAAATCCGGTTGGCCGAAGAGGACCAGGAGAAGACCTCGTTCACCACACCTTGGGGAACCTACTGCTATGTCATCATGCCCTTTGGACTAAAGAATGCTGGTGCTACCTATCAGAGAGCAATGATGGCTATCTTCCATGACATGATGCATACCCTTGTAGAGGTGTACGTGGACGACCTGGTCGTTAAGTCCAAAAGCTGAGAAGATCACCCGGAAGTGTTGAGAAAGGTCTTGCAAAGGGCTAGGGAATATAAATTGAAAATGAACCCAAAGAAATGCACGTTTGGAGTATCCTCAGGAAAACTGTTGGGGTTAGTGAGCAAAAGGGGCATAGAGATCGACCCAAACAAGGCCAAGGCAATCATTGGTATGCCTCCTCCAAAAAATATGAAAGAACTTCAAGGATTAATCGGGAGGCTACAGTTTGTCCGCCGGTTCATCTCACAACACTCCCAAAGGTGTAAACCTTTCTATGAGTTGACCAAGGTGGGGGCCGAGTTCAAATGGGATTTGAAGTGCCAAGATGCATTCGATGGATTGAAAAGATACCTGGCTAGTCCCCCTGTGCTTAGACCACCAGTCCCTGGCAAGCCCTTAGTTTTATATATCTCGGTTTTGGATAATTCTCTTGGGGCAGTCCTTGTACAAGTGGATGAAGAAGGGAAAGAGAGGGCAACTTACTACTTGTCAAAGATTTTTGATCCATGTGAGCAGAAGTATACTGTAGTGGAGAAGACCTATGCTGCACTAGTCTGGGTAGTTCAGAAGCTTAAACACTATTTCTTAGCTCATGAGGTCAACCTTATTGCCCGCATCAATCCCATCAAGTTCCTTCTGGAAAAAATGTTCTATCTGATTGGTTAGGTCGTTGGCAGAGCTTCCTTTACCAGTTTGATATCACCTATGTCCCCGAGAAGGTGATTAAGGGCTATGCCATTGCCGAACATCTAGCCCATCACCCTATACCCCTCTTTGACCCGGTCCAATCGGAGCTCCCGGATGACGAACTAATGTTGATCCGATCTTCCCACCTTTGGACATTATATTTTGACGGGGCTCTAAATTCACACGGTAAGAGAATAGGAATCGTCCTTCTATCACCCGAGGGTGTCACCATTCCACAGGCATTTCAGCTTGACTTCCCAGCAACCAACAATATAGCTGAATATGAAGCCTTGCTGGCCGGGCTGGAGGCCGCTCATTTCTATGGTGCCACAGAATTAAGGGTGATAGGTGATAGCCAACTAATCCTTCGCCAAGTCCTAACCAAATACCGAACCTCTCATCCGAACCTCAAACCTTACCAAGAACTCACCTCTTGCTACATCAAACTCTTTTCCAAACTCACTTTTGTCCATGTTCCTCGAGCTCAGAACATCCTTGCTGATGCCCTAGCCTCCTTAGCTTCAACTCTATCAGTCCCGCTAGGTAGACAGGTGCGGACTATCCATGTCTGTAGGAGGTCGATACCGGCGATTAAGGATGGTCGATTTCTAAAAGTCAAGGAGAGATTTGGCAGGAAGGCATATTTAGAGCAGAAAGAGGAAGTTTCTCTAATCGAGTTGGAAGAGTTAGATGAGGGTGAGAGGCCTTGGTTTGATGAGATTGCAAGGTATTGTCAAGATCAGACATATCCACTTGGATCAAATGCAAAAGAAAAGAAGGCCATCAGGAGAGTATCCCAGAGGTATACCATCCTAGGAGGGGTACTCTACAAGAGAAGCTTGAGTGGGATCTTGCTTAGATGTGTTGATGAAGAAGAGGCAGAATTGGTGCTTAAGGAAGCACATTCCGGGGTTTGTGGGGGCCATGTCAATGCTCAAGCTCTTGCCAAGAAAATCATCAGGCAGGGGTATTATTGGCCAACCCTAGAAGAGGATTGCTCCATCTTTGTCCGGCACTGTCATTCTAGCCAACTCCATGCCGACAAGATCCATTCTCCCGCATCTTCCCTTCATCCGATTCATGCCCCATGGCCCTTCGCCATGTGGGCTTTCGATATAATTGGCCCTCTAAGTGATCTTAACTCTGAAATCCGTTCCAAATCATTCATCCTGACGGCAACAGAGTACTTCACCAAGTGGGCAGAAGAGGAAGCGTTCGTGGAGATCAAGGCATCAACACTGTGCTCCTTCATCAAACGCAACATCATCGCCAGGTTCGGGATACCTAGCGACATCATCACCGACAACAGACCGCAATTTCTCTCTCAAGATCTGCGTGATCTTTGCAATAGGTACCGCATTGCATTGCATCATTCATCTCCTTATTACCCGCAAGGCAACAGTCAAGCAGAAGCCACCAACAAAACTTTAATTAAAATCATTAAGAAAACCTGTAAGTCTAGCAAGTTCGCAGACTGGCCAGATAAGCTTGTAGATGCCCTATGGGCTTATCGTACTTCTGTACGGACCCCCACTGGTCAAACCCCGTATGCTCTCACATATGGATGGAGGAGGTGGTCCCATACGAAGTACTCCTTCCATCACTCCGAGTTCAACTCGATAGGGACATCCCTGTCGATGAGAGGCGAGAATCTCTCCTTGCACAACTTGAACTCCTAGATGAAAGAAGGTTGGCCGCCTCCGAGCATGCCCGGACTTATCAGAACAGATTGAAAAGGTTTTATCAAAAGAGGGTTGTAGAGAGAAAGTTCAAAATCGGTGAGATGGTAGTCAAACGTATATTCGTTAAGCCGGGTGGTCCTCGCTCCAAGCTGCAACCTAACTGGGAAGGGCCTTTTGTTATAACGGAAAAATATCCAGGCAATGCATATGAGCTAACCAACGCTGATGGAGAAAAATTGAACCATCCATGGAATGACGTTTACCTCAAAAAATATTTTCCTTAGAAGAGAAAATGGAGAATTTCTGGTGTGATATTAAGTCATCAATCCAAGAGTGTTAGCTAGAAGTCAAGGGTAGGCATCACCCTGCACACACAACACCTCCCGATCCCAGAATCCAGATAGCCCAGCACTCGAGAGAGGCAAGGCAGAACCCTGAAGGCGGAAAGGAAACCTTACCCTATTCTCTTCTATTCGGTCCGAAATAGGTGAAGGGGACTAGAGGTGGATAGTATCGAAAATGCCCGCCGCCTTAGAAGGAGGCCGTCTCATAGGGTGCAAAAGGGTGCCAAAAGATAGGCAATGAATCCCACAGGTTTAAACAAATATGGGCCTGTCTGAATGAGTACCCGAAAGAATAGAAAATGAAGAAAAGGCACCAAAAGATGGGCAATGACCCCACAGGTCAAAGACTTGTCTAAGTAAGTGCCACATGTAGAAAAAACCAGAAGAGGCCGAACCCCAACGGGCAATTTGGGCATGAGTAGAGAAGCCCTTCTCAACACCCCTGAATCCTATCAAAGACTTCCTTTATTATTCTTCCATCTTCAAACTCTAGGGTGTCGACTCCAGAAACGGGTTCCGGATCGGCACCTCAAGAAAAGGTGAAATATGGAATAGGGGAAAGGGAGTGAATTGAAAAACACTCGGAAAGCAGTAAAAGGTCCTCACCTCGGTCCCACACTCACATTGATCCCCGAACTTTCATCTCACGGCGTTGCTCGAGCACCGGAGACGGTTCGGGTCATGTGGGAGGAGAGTGAGGAATGAATTTACTTAAAGCATGAATAAGAGAAGAAGTGGTCGCCAGGAGCCGCGGGCTCTGCTTTATGTATTTAAACAAGAGATTAAGTTAGATGACCGTGTGTACCTTAGCGTGGGAGATTGGGATGTGAGTTCAACCTTCTTCTTCTTCGGCCGGCCGATGAAGAAGAGTCCAACCAGTGCTAGCTTGATGTATTTGTGCAACTAGAAGACAATAAGACAAGAAAACAAGTGAAGAAGGATTAGAACTGAGTGAAGTGTAGTAACTTGTAAAAACAATAACATAAACGACAACTGGAAACAAACTCACCGGATTCGGGGTTAGCCCTAACTCCTTTTCTTTTGGTTTTTTGTGATATATGAAATGATTCAAAAATGAATAAAAATGATGCTTAAACATGAACTAAATGATATGAATGAAGAGTTAGAAAAGAGAATATGAATGGTTAAAGATAACACAACCCAGGCAAAGTGGCAACTGGGTTGGACAGATTCATTGTAAATTGTGCGACTCTGATGCAGAGACCATAACGAGCTGCACCAATGTCAGAATAAAGTGATGTTTATTTCAAAATAAATAGGACTCACCGAGGGTGGTTTGATATGAAGATAAGTTTGCTTGAATCTTATGATAAGTAATCTGAATTTGCCTGATAATCCGGATCTTGGACAATGACATTATAGAAACTCCCAGCACAATGTTGATGTAGGATGTGCTATGGGCACCACAGATATCTGAATTGAATGATTCTTGTTGGGGATAAAATAAGACTCACCAGGGAACAATTTATATGAAGTATGTATAGGCTGAATCCACCATTAAATGTACTTAAATTGACTGAGAAAATGATGACTTAGAAAAGAAGACTTCGGATCTATCTGTGCAGTGCCGGTGTTGAAACCATAACAAGCCGAGGGAATGTTAGAATTGATCTCCGTTTGTTGGAGATGAAATATATCTTGATGATTCACACTTATTATGAAGGAAGACAGGCCTTAAAATGACTATATGTATCTGTAGAAGCCGATGATCAGCAGTGCAGCACGTCAGAGCATAGACCGGCTTCTTCTTCACTTTGGGATGATCTCCGGGCACCAGGACGAAGATAGAATGATTTGAGGAGGTTGGGAAGAGCCTAGAGTGGTTTGAGTATGAATATAGGAGTGCTGGAGGATGGGGATGCCCTTCTTAGGTCGTTCATATGAGTCTCCCTTTATAGGGGATGAAAAACAGGTCAAAAAATAGTAAGTTTTGATACATCCGACCATAGGTTGGATTTCCTTCAATTAATGTTGCTAATTTTTATCCTGAGGCATATAGAAACTTACCTAAATGATTGATAGGTATTGGAAACCATGGATCACCTTCCCCATGTTCAAAATATGTCTCCACTTGAAGAGGAAACAAATCTGGTTTAAAAATAGCAAGTTTTGATGTATAAGACAACAAGTTGGATTGACATCATTAGATGATGCTAATTTCGACCATGAAGCTTCCAGATACTATACCAAGTAATATGGATGAGGAAAAAGAAAGGTAAGTTCGTGAATTGGTCAGATATGTGCCCAATGGGCTGGGCTTGCATGCAATTGGGCTTGATCGGTGCTGCGTGCGGATAGAACTATGCATCTGACTTCCAAAGGGCGCTGAGGACAAATGGGAGATCAGAATTGAATTCCGTTTGTTGCAATGGAAAGATAACTCAGAGAAGAAGATTATTCATGTTGAATACTTTTTAATTATATGTCCATATAATCCTGTGAAAAATTTCCAAATAGAGGATATGCTGGGAAAAGTATAATCTGGCACACCACCAAGAGTCTCCTGTTCGGCAAACACAGATTTGATTAGAAATTAGAAAATCATCTTCATATTTCCAATAAGCACCTCGGCTCATCCAAAAGGGTGGTTCATCATGATTTTGATGGTCTAAAAGAGATGTTGCCAAAGGAATAATGGTTTAAGCTCTAAATAAGGCCAAATTGGCGTGTCTACATAGGGTAGGGTAAAACTATCCAAACTCAAGGGGAATCCAAACCGATCAAGAGAAAAGGGCAAGAAAGATTCTAGGTAGGGAACCTTATTTTCACGTGGTGTTTATCGCTTAAATCTTGATTAACACTCAAAGATCGATGAATTGTTTCAATACCGGCACATTCTCCACAAAAATCCAAAAAAGTGAATATTTTCAAAAATCCAAAAAAATCAAATATTTTCAAAAATTCAAAAAAAATTAATATTTTCAAAAATACAAAAAAATTTGAATATCTTTAAAAATAAAAAAATTGAATACCTTCCAAAATTCTAAAAAATGCATCATCTAACTTGGCATAACCTTGATTTTTGCCTTTGCTAGCATTCATGTTTATCTTTATGTCTTGCATGTTTCATTTCCGCATTGCATATTTAACTTCATTATCACCCCATTAAGAGGGCTCCTACCTTTGACCTGAGTCAAAGTTGGCCATGATAGGCAAAGGGATGAGTCGTTGTGAAGACCTATTCCTCTTTTATCAAGTGTTTTCAGGGACTTTAAAATAAGAGGAGAATGTTATCTCAATGACAGGTAAGTTCTCTTAACCATTTCATTTCGGTCATTTAGGTTATTACACCTTGTTAAGAAGGCTTCTCTCTTTGATCTAAGTCAAGGCAGACAACAATAGGCAAAGAGATGAGCCATGGTGAAGATTTAATCCCCTTTTATCAAGTGTTTCAGGATGCTAAGATCAAGAAGGGTGTGACTCTCACCATAGCAGGTAAGCTTTCTTAACCCTTATTTTATTCATTTTCAGTCATTTTGTTCATATTACCTTGTTAATAAAGCTACCCCCCTTGACGTGTAAGCAAGGCAAGATGACAATAGGCAAGGGGGTAAGCCATAGAGCAGATCTAACCCCTTTATTAAATATTTCAGGAAAGAAACACGAGTCAAGGAGGGGGAAATCTCGCCAATAGAAAATGCTCGCAGAAATGGAAGAATGGACATGGGAAACCCCCATAACTTGCCGACTAGCATATGTGTCATTAGTCGTATATTATTATCTTATGCATTATTTGTTGAAGACCATGAGTATGGAGAAGACTTGACCCGAGATCCCCTTCATCAAAATCTACGACGGTTGGGTCATCTCTGATGCTCACGGATAAGCCAAAGTTGTGCTGTGAGAGACGATAGTTCCCGAATGGGTATCTTGACCTCATAGACAATCTATATCTTCAACTATTTGTTATACAAATTTTGTTTTGTTTTCTTGAGCCCAACATGCATCATGTAGCATTAATTGCATTGCATTTTGTTTTGTCATTGCATACATCATTTACTAAACTTCACCTTCTCACTCTCACGATCATTCTAAATTCCACCGTGTTTTCTAATCCCACCATGTTTTCTAATCCCACCATATTTTCTGGTCCCACCAACCTTTCTAATATCCCACCGTGTCTATTAATCCCACCATATTTTCTGGTCCCATCAACACTTCTTTGCTATTCATCCCACCATGGCAGCCAATTCATCCCTCCAAGGGCCTTCTATTTTGATCGGAACTTGCACCATCATTATCTTCACGGTCTATGCTTAAACATTTGCCTTTCGAAATCTGAGATCATTCCATTCCGAATCAAATCTTGTCTCTTGGAAGACTTAAATGAATCTAAGAGCTTGAATGTGCTCGATTGGTATTCTTTTTCTCAAAACAAATCTCTTTTTAAACTTCAGCCCATCACAATACAGGAACACCGCAAAGATTAGGTTACCGGCTGATGATGAACCTACGAACCCATGTTTCGGGGACTCCCCACTGCGTTGGGGGTTGGCTATTCTTCTCTCGTGCCAATGGCACATCTCTTACCAATCGAACATAAGAAGACTTGATGAAACATGGCGGTTAACCAGAAGACTTGATGAGATTCGTCTTGCCGAATCTGGTCGTTAAGCTTGTCTATATCTACACCTTGATGCCACCTTTTCAATCCATCACCATTTCACTTCACTACATTCCACTACGATCCATCTCACTTCTCTATGCTTTCTCTACGTTTCACTTTGCTCCGCCACATGCTATTCCCTTGCAAAGCCGACATCAAGGCGAGGCAAGCTGTATACATGCCAAATTGGCTTGATTCGGAGCCCCAGACTCTTATTCCATAGGCAATATTTTTATTTTATTGTTATCTAATCTGGATTACCTCGTGGAGATGAGCTAAGGACATTGGTGGAGCCCCTTGTGAGTTGAGAATGGACCGATGATTTCCAGAATAATGCCGTAACCTTCAAGCGAGAGCCGCGCCGGAACCGTGAAAACATGGAGCTTGCTCGATGACCGACCTTGAATAGTCCCTACTTGAATGTCTCGGGGGTCCCGCGTGTGTTCCGTGATATTTAGGGTTTCTGAGAAGTCATTTCGATAGTCATTGGTCAATGACGGCTTTCGTTATGGCTTTTTCGATCTGTACTGACACGGCTATCCTGGACCACGCGTTAGGCCTTTCCGATCATCACTGGGTCTTTTCGGGTCATCCGGGTTGATCCTTGCCGTATATTTTATCAACCAGGGCTATACGGCCATTTCGGTCAATTTCAGTGTTTTACGGTTTTCCGAGTTTCAGTTCGCGTTTATCGGGTTAATCTCAGATTTTTCGATGACTTCGGGTTTTCTAATCATACTGGACTTGTTCGGTCATCATTTTAAGTCATCCCGAGTTGACCCGAGATTTATCGACCGGAACCGTGCTCTTTCGGATCTTCGCCCCGGGTTTCAACTTTCCGTGAGAGGGTAAACCTGTAGAAAGCCCCGTGCGAACATCTCAGGAGTCATGCCAGCTGATTTACCGACTTGAGGAGGTGCGTCTTAAGGTCCTCTTTCCAACGCAACAAACGGGAGCCGAATCGGACATCCAGTTTGCAAGATACGGCTCGCGGAACGTGCGCGTAGGAGAGAGTGTGTACCGCTCCCCCACTCCGCTTGAAAAGGGAGGGCGCGCCCTGCGCGCCCTCAACCCGGGGGCACGCCCTGCGCGCCCTCAAATCGGGGGCACGTCCTGTGCGCCCCCAGTTCCTTTGAAAAGTGGGAGCGCGGTCAGTTTCTTTAAATCACAAATTACCCAGATTAGCACCTTCTAAACCTGATTTTTGGAAGGTTTCCGGCATTGATTTTCGATTATTTGTACCGTGCCCCCGGTTCGGGGGTGCATTACGTATGTCAAGTCAATTTTTAGTAATTTTCGGAAGTTTCCGACGATTTTAAGCAGTGATACGCGTAACGCGCCCCCGCTACCTTTGAAACAGGGGGGCGCGCAGACCGCGTCCCCGAAGTGGGGGCGCGCCCCTGGTTTGAGGGCACGCCCTGCGCGCCCTCGTCTCCTTTGAAGAGTGGGGGCGCGGTCGGTCCAGTTTCCATTTTTTGCACCGGCTTCCTTCCCCTATAAATTGAGGGCCATTCTCAATGACCCAAGGTTAATCCCCGGTGCCTAGCTCGTCCAGAGGTCGTCCAAGCTCTTCTCCAAAGCTGTCCCGACGTCCAAAGGCGATCCGAAGTCAAGAGATCGATCCCGAGGTGAAGGAGAAGGCTCGATCCGGGTGTTCTGCATCAGCCAAATTCATCAACTTCTGCAGATAATCTGAGACTCCTACTGCAAAAGTCTTCAACATAGAAGATGTTCATCTCTTCGTCCTGTTTCATCTCCAACTGACGGCACTCAATTCTGACTTTCCGTTCGTTCGTGACGATTGCTGCACGAAGGGCGCACATCCAGGTTCTGTTTTCTATATCCTCCCAATTTCGGAATTTTTACAGACTTCTACATGAGGATTTCGGAGAAATGATCAACATAGGAACTCTTCCTCTCTGAGTTCTCTGTCTACTCCATCAAACAGCACTCTATTTTGACATTGGGGTCGTTCGTAGCATCCTCTGCACCAAAGTCGCGCCAGAAGGGTGCAAAGGCTACCCGAACCGGCCTTCTTCAACCAACTCGGCTTCAACTCAAGCCGATCCATTCCATAAGCTTTCTCAACTCCCTTAACTCAGTTTATTTATTGTTTTAAAGCATATTTTAATTTATTTACATCATTTTTACATAATCAAAAATACAAAAAAAGGGGTTAGGACTCGCCCCAATCCGGTGAGTTCGATTCCAATTGCTTCCTTCTCATATTCTCTCTACAGTTACTACACTTCCCATAATTCTAATCATTTTATTTAACTTGGTTTATTGTTCTAGCTGCACAGGTTTATCAAGCTAGCATCGGTTGGAGACTCTTCTTCATCGGCCGGCCGAAGAAGAAGAAGGTTGAACCCATATCCCGATCTCCCACACTAAGGTACACGGTCAAATCAACCCATCTCTTGTTTTTATTCTATAAAGCGTAGCCCGCGGCTCCTGGAGATCACATTTTTCATGTTTTAATTTCATCTCCTCCTCACTCTCCTCCCACATGACCCGAACCATCTCCGGTGCTCGAGCGACGCCGTTAGATGAAAGTTCGGGGATCAATGTGAGTGTGGGATCGAGGTGAGGACATTTTACCGCTTTCCGAGTGTTTTCAATTCACTCCCCCCCTTTTTCCCCCTCTTCTACCTTTCACTTTCTTATCTTAAGGTGCCGATCCGGAACCCGTTTTCAGAGTCGACAGTTGTCAGCCTGGCAATAGAAAGCAAGCATAAAGGATGGCACCAGCTTCGTTCACACCTCAGGTCGAACAGATAAATGTGGTAACAAGAAAAGAAATGACAATGATAAAATGAATTTTATTGGACACTAACAATGATAAAATGATGATGGCAACAAAATACAGAAATTTGTTGAGTACATACATATATCCCTGCATCCAATTTTTTGGGAAATAAACAATATGAAACATACATAGTAAAGAATGACTTACATTACACTTCAATACCATCTATATCAGATCTATGGACCATTATCTCCTCATGTTCATCATCATGCTGGATGCTTGATGTTTGGTAACGACACATTGGTTGTATATCTTGGAATTCTGCATCTTCTTCAAAAGTAGATTCCGATAAGTTGTAAAAATCACGTGGGGTTGTCTTGTGAACCACAAACCAACCAATGTTCCTAGGATCCACAACAAACCAAACTTGCTCTGCTTGTGATGCTAAGATGTAAGGTTTAGTTGTTCTTAACTTACTTGATGGATTCACTATTGTAAGAGGTCCATCATATTTCACCCCTTGTTGCACATCTATCCAATCACACTTAAATAATACCACCCTCATGTGTCCATAGCAGTTGACTTCTAGAATCTCATCAAGCACACCTTAGTAAGTAACATTCTCTTCAACATTTTTAGTAAATGAAGGGGTAGTTGCTTTCAACATAACACCTGAGTTTTGGGTAACTCGTCTTTGTTCAAGGCTTCTAGTGTGAAACCTACTACCATTAACAATGCATGCATCATACTTCTTGACCACGTCACTAGGGAAATCTTTAATCGAAAGGAGATAAGGAGATATATCTCCCTTAGTAAACTCTTGCAACTTATGCACCTGATAAGAATTAACAAACATAGAAAATCATGACATCATATGATCATAGAATCGTTTAAAAATATAATTATAAGAATCAAGGATAATTGCTCTATGTTTCAGCCATTTGGTAAATGTAGATGTATGAATGCGTTCCACTTCATCCATGTGCACTCCGGGTGACATTTCTTTAAGTTCAGCAATGTGATCCCTACAATATTCATATTTCATATAGTGAACGAAAAGTTTGAATTGACGAAAGCTTACCTGATAAATTTGTTGAGTCCTGTACAATTGAATATGATAAATTTATGTATTTCTTCCAAATCAATATTTTGTAGTTTGCCAATTGTACTTATCCCACACGGCCGACAAGTCTCCATGAAAACTTCCCATCTAAGGTCCACATTTTTTGGACTGTCTTCTACTTGTCGATGATTCTTATTTAACCATGTTTCCACATCATCATCAAGATATCGAGATGCAAATGTAATTGTCTCAGCAACAATATAACCTTCAGCAATTGACCCTTCTGGATAAGTGCTATTTCTCACATAAGACTTTAATCTGCCCAGATACCTGAAAAAATAACATCAATGAATATCGGTCTATCTTAAAGGGAAAATTTACATATAGAAGTGAATGCGATACCTCTCAAATGGGTACATCCATCTATAATGAACTGGCCCAGCAATCATAGCCTCATCTGCTAAATGAATGATTAAGTGTACCATTATATCAAAGAAACACGGAGGAAATATCATCTTAAGTTGACATAATACCCTTGAGACATGTAGGCCTTGTTGGTAAAAGTCTTCGGTGGAAGCAACTTTGAAACATATATTTAAGAAGAAGTGACAAATGTCACTTAATGATGAAGATACATGAATATTTGGGAGTGCTCTAACAGCAATTGGAAGTAATTGTTGCATAATCACATGGTAGTCATGTGTCTTCAGCCCCCATAACTTATTACCTTTGTTGAGAAATCGCCTTGCAATATTAGAGGAGTATCCATCAGGAACCTTCACCGATTGAAAGAACTTGAAATTTTTTTCCTTTTCTTTCTTACTACATGTGAATTGTGCTGGGGGAAGCAATATTTTACTTGACCCAATTTCTTGTGGATGAAGGCATTCTCCTATTCCCAACTTCTGTAAGTCTTGACGGGCTTTCAAGCCACCTTTATTCTTTCTTTCAATCGATACAAGAGTGCCTAGTATACTCTCACATACCTTCTTCTCTATATGCATCACATCTAAGTTGTGGCGGAGCAACAAAGATTTCCAATAAGGTAGCCTATAGAAAATACTTACTTTCCTCCACCCTAGATACTTGGTCTTATCCCCCTTCTTAACTCGTCTCTTCCTCTTACTTATCTTCTTCGTGTCTTCTTTTGCAGCACGTGAATTAAAATATCCTAATTGACGTAGGATTTCATCTCCATACAACATCAATGGCTTTTCACCCCATTCTTCATGACCATCAAATTGCTTACTCATCTTTCGGAATTTATGGTTGTTTTCCAGCCATCTCCGATGACTAGTGTAACAAAATTTACCACTACACTCTAACCAAGTTGAACATGTGTCTTTATTGCAATTAGGACAAGCTAATCGACCTTTTGTACTCCAACCTAACATGTAGGCATATGCTGGAAAATCGTTAATAGTCCACAATAGTGTTGCACATTGACAGAATACCTCACCTTTAGCAGCATCAAAGGTATCAACACCGTGCCAGAGAATCTCAAGTTCCTCTATGAGTGGTTGCAAGAAAACATCAAAATTGTTACCGGGACCTTTTGGACCAGAAATAAGGAGGCAAAGCAAAACATTCATACTCTTCATGCACTCCCAATTGATAGAAATGTATGCCCTACAAGCGAATCATATATGATATGATTCAACATTTCTAGAAATATCTTATTCAATTAATTAGGCAAATCTTCATTATAAGCTCTTATTAGATGCGAATATAATAATGAAGTCCTTGATCAAATACAATGATGATTAAATCACGATGAGATCATGATAATGAGATTGATCATCTAGAGGTATTTGATCTAAATGTTCCTAGTCATAGGATACTTGAGACGGGACATCAAGGATCCGAATAGACTAGTGTATGTGATGTCTTCTCATGTGATGAGGACGACCGATCTCATTGGTCATTAGTGTGGAGACACTGAGATACACATGCAGGGGCTCATTAGTTGAAGGAGTTCACTGAACCGACCGAATTAGAAACTCTGAATGGGATCTTTCCGAACTGTCTATCAGGGTTTTCTATCATCACGGTTGCATGGTTGGACCTTTGACCTGAGTCGCCAAAGATGCCTTGTTGGGTGGAACTTGTGCTTTGACCATTGACTTATGGATCACAATTTAGATGGTCCTATATAGCGATGGATCGGGTACAAGGAAAATCCGATGGAGGCAATTGAGCGGACAACAAGGGATCATCCACTCTCGGTAAGTGAGAGTGAATGTCCTATGGGATAGTACTCTAAATCCCTGGCCAGGGTAGATAGGATAATTGGAAAAGGAGTTTTCCAATTGATCCAATTCCGAGTACATGATCCTATAGAGTCGGTACACTAAGGAGTTGACAGTCGATGCCGTACTCCTTTCCGACCGGGACATTGGATGGATGAGGGTTTATATCCATGTGGTAACTGATGATGGAAAGGCTCAATGGAGATAAGATTATCCCCATAGCCATTTGGGATCATGGGATGTGGCTTGTACCCTTTATGATTGGTAGGCCGATTAATCTGTTATCGGATAATATATTTAATTAAAATTAAATATAATTGTTCTATTTTATTTAGGCCTCAGCCAAATAGGTTATTGGGCCTAGTGGGTCACACACAAAAGGACTTATCCACAAGTACAGGGGCAAGGACGTAATTTATAGAGATTTTGGGTTTTTATGAAAAATTCCATAATTCTCTATAAATACTAATGGTTTCAGCCAAACCCCATCAAGCCAAGGGTGAAAACCACATCCCTACCCTCCTCTCTACCTTCTCCTCTCTCTAGAAGGTGTCCATGGTCGATGGAGCTCCGTTCGGGAAGAGTTCTCGAGGCCGGCGCGAAGGGAGAACCTGCTGTGGATGAAGTTCGTGTGGATACTGCTGGAGACCGGACACTTGAACGGTTTGTAGAGCTTTATAATCTCATCTCCTTCCTCTCCATGGGATTATTTGAATCCCTATCAGGTATATTCAAACCCGATTTGATCGGTTTTCGGTTTTCGTCGTTCGGTTCTGATTGAGACGGATTCTAAAGGAACCCATAGGAATCGTCACTTCCGCTGTACCAAATTTTAATGGACGATTCCTTACACCAAGGCAGTAGGTTATAAGGTACAACTAACACTGGCCATGTACTATGAGTGACGTTCATGTTTCCAAACGGGTTAAACCCATCACCAGCTAATCTAAGGCGTACATTCTGAGTTTCTAACCCAAAATCATCAATGCTATTTAATATTTTCTAACATGGAGAATCAACAGGATGTCTTAGCATACCATCCTTTTCACGCTCCTCTTCATGCCATCTCATGTTGATAGAAGTCTTTGAGCATGTAAACAGTCTCTTTAACCGTGGAATGAGTGGAAAATGACGCAAAATTTTTTGAGGCACTCTTTTCTTCTTTACAACTTTACTGGACTTACAAGACTTCCACCGTGATTCTCCACATTTTGGACAACATTCAGACTTCTCATTTTCTTTCCAATATAAAATACAATTGTTCGGACACACATCTATCTTGTTATATCCATACCCTAACTTATCAAGTATCTTCTTAATCTCATAAAAGCTGGACAGTATTGATTACCCATCAGGGAGAACATCAATCAATAACTTCAACAAAATATCGAAATGCTTATTGCTCATTCCATCCATGCATTTAATGTTAATCAACCGAATGAGAAATGAAAGTTTGCTGAACTTTTTGTATCCAGGATAAACCGGTTGGTTGAGATAGTTTAACAATGCAAAAAAAAATTTAGAATCTTTATCATTTGTTGTTTCATCACTACACATAGGAAAAACATCAGTTAACATGTCATGCATATTTGAATCATGTTGGCTTTCTTCCAACTTAACAAGACCTAGTCTTTCACCATAAAATTTCCAGAAATGTTTGTCTTTTATAACACCATCAATGTACAAGTGTTGTCTAACCATCTCTTTTTTACATTTATTCAAACATGTACATTTCACACATGGACATCTAATCTGATGAGTTGGTGGTAAATTTGCAAATGCAAAATTGAGAAAGTTATCAACACCATCATAGTAACCAACCACATTTTTTGGTAAATCCATCCAACTCCAATCCATATCACTATAAACAAACACACAAACATTAATTACACAATCAAACACTAGTTCTCATGAACATCCATCGCTGTAAAAAACATGTATTACCTCATTTTGTGCTTGAAAATATTTGTTGACACTTATAAATCCCTTGCTAATCATGCTTATGTTCTGATCTATCAGAATGGAAACATATTAGTTACATAGTTCATACAGCAAGATAATAAAGTCACGTACATCAAGCAAAGTCTTACCAGAATATGTCTTCAACAAGAAAGCAATACGCCAAACAAGGCCAACAACAGACAATCTATAGTAGAACCTGCCAACAACACACAATTTAAGACTTATGAATATTACAAATGAAAATCGAGATATGTCAGAAATAAACATAGGGCTCATCTTTGCATGACTACCATGACATAGGGCTCGTTCGTAAGACAAAAGATGGCATTCCAAAGTAAAAATGGCAGACACGCAAAATCAACCTCAAGGGGGGGATGGTCCACGAATGACTAAGCAAACTACGAGTTGATGACCGAGGGTTTGCACAGACGATTACATAGAACGAGCTCAGGATCTGTAAAACCACCTTTGTAAAGGGGAATAAGCGATGGAGCTTTCTCGCGCATAAGAAAAGGAGACGAGACGGGGACTCACCTTCAGGGGGTTCTCACGGAGACAGCTTCGAGAGCTTCTTGCGGGAGTTGAACCTTGGAGGAGCATGAGGGGACGACGTGGATGGTTGATGTAAGGGCGCAAGGCCTAGGCGTTGCCGTCGGAGGAGGAGGAACCGAAGGTGCCGCGTCGTCAGAGGGTTCCCACAGGAGAGACGGTCGATTTGGGGCTGAGCGCGATGAGGTGGGAGAGGGTCGATCGGGAGGGTTTAAGATTGGATTGAAATCTGGTCCATCCATGTGTTGTCAATGGACGGTGGAGATAAGGGCAAAAGAGATTAAATCTGGGCCATTGGATTATATCTTAATGGATGGTTTAGATTGAATCTGTAGATATATTATTTACCTACGAAGCATTTTCCATAGGTATTTTGTTGGTAATGATAAATTTACCTACGAAATCATTTTTAGTAGGTATAGGGAGTAAGTAAAAGTTATTTATACCCACCAAACCTTACCTACGGGGAGTGTTTTAGTGGGTAAAAGTCCGATTTCTTGTAGTGTTTACGAGAGAGCACTCTTAGCTTGTTCATGTTGATGTTCATGATAAACTTGGAGTAAGAGGGTGGTAGCTAGAGACTAGAGGACAAGGTCAATAGTCATCACCTTAATTATGAAGAACCCAAGCTTAGTTAACCTCTCCACCCACTCTATCATCTTAAGAACATATGTTTGCATAGATGTTCTCTCAATCATCATTGCCCTGAACAATTTCATAGATATCTCATATCTCTCTATTTTACTTTGTACTATAAGTAGCTCCTTAAGATGAGATAGGATAGATCAAGCATTCATATTTTTGTGTTGTTGTAACTCATTGCTCATAGAGGTCAACATCTAGCACTAGGAAAGAAATGTATCCACTTTGTACTTTTAGAAGGCAATGATCACATCATCTCTTGCATCATTAGATGGTTCATCTAGCACTAGCTTCTCAAGCCCATAGGCTATTCACTCACCAATGAGAATAATTCTTTAGTTCTTGAGCTAGTCAGAGAAGTTATGACCAATGAGCCTATTGGCATATAATACGCTACACAATAGGTGGTTTTTCATCAAGATCTACAAAGTGATATAACTACAATAATATAATGTTCTAAATATTCATGTAAAATTAAGAAATGGACTTTTAGCCTAATTTATACTCTCGCTAAATTTTAAATTTTTAACAAATTTGTGTAACTTTCAATATATAAAGATGGGATATCATGTTGACATCTTAATGTGGATTAATACCCTATTAACCTTATGGTGATGATCTCGTGAGAAACACAACAAATCACTACATAATAAGTATGCAACTTTTGCCGATTACGACTATTGCAGCTTTATTCATTTTCAGCCTCTATCTATGACCATGTAGGAAACACAATAAATCATATATTCTACCTAAGCTAAATCCTCTTGTTACATTATGAGAATAGTTTCTTAAACAATCCTTTTGGGAAACACAACAAGTCATGTTAATAGTTAACCACAAAGTTCAACAAATACCTATATCATGATATCCAATCTCTTACTGAATGAATGTTACGAGAAACACAACAAGCCATCTAATCTAAGATTGGCCTATCATTACCATAACAATTGAAGGTTACACGATGTCATTTTTAGTGACTTATGATTATCGATTTAGTTTGAATGATAAGAAATTTTGTTTTAGTCTCATCAAAATACGTGCTATGTATATATATATATTTGGAATATCATATGTATATATCTAAGGACATGTTAGGTTAGAGTATCAAAATTGATACTATACTAATATTCATATTGACATATCAAGAGGTTAGAGTATCAATATCAAAATTGATAGAAGTCCGCACTTGTATTACATAACATCTTTTTTTTGTATTACACATTTCAAAATTGATATTTTTAACCAAACCCTCATATTGATTGCTATCAATATCAATTTTAAAATTGATAGTGATAGAAGTGTTCAATATTGTTACCAATATTAGACACACACACACATGTTATTAAAGGTCAATTTTAAGGGGCTACTAAACTGAACCAAAACTTAGGGCCTATTTGGTTCTATGTAAAAGAAAAATTGAAGAAAACATTTTACATGGATTAAATTTTTCATAGAAAAAGAAAATTCAAATATTTTTTGGTACACTTGAAATAATTTTCTCAAATATTTTTAATTGTTTGATTTTTTATAAATATTTTCATAACATTTTTTTATATTTTAAACCTCATGATTATAAAGTTTTATCATGCATAAGTACAAATTTCGTAAAATTATTTTTATTATTTTATATTATTTTTAATTTAAAAAAGTAATATGTTAATCAATGTAATTTACTTTACTAATAAACTTTAGTATAAATTATATCTTGAAATATATCATATATTACTAAAGATATTTATTTTGAATTTAATACTTACTTTCTTTAGTGCGGTTCGTTGTGGTTGATGGAGAGAGAGAGAGACAGAGAGAGTATTTTTTTTTCTTTGACCATCCTTTTACAATCATGAACCATTTTCTTCATTTTCCTAGCACAGTGGGCTGACTAGAACCGAGCTGAATAAAGGGGAGCGGTTTGGTTTCATTTAGTTTATCAGTTGGGATCAAATTATACGCACCCTTATTGGATAACAGCCAGAAGTGACCAAAGGCATATGCACCTCACCGTCCCTATCTCCTAAAGAGCAATGTATAAAAAGCACGGACGTGAACACTACAGTAGCATCCACCGTTGCCATATCAACACAGCCGGCCAGCAGCCATGCACGTGGGGGCGGGTATATCAAGCCCACTTATCTGAGAAACCATTGGAGGGCTCCCGTGTCGGAAAGGATAGAGGGTGGATTGGGATAAATCTAACGGTGGACTTTGATAACTGGCATGAGTAGGCGTATGACTCGTGAGAAAGAAAAGAAAGGACAACATTCATTGACTGTTCTTCCCTGTGCGTTGACCTGAGCTCAGAATGTCCTGCCTTTAGCGTTGGAGTGTGGTTCATCTAGTGACCACACGAGAGAGTCAAGAGCTATAATCACTAAAAAAATAGGTCACTTGGAGAACTTAAAGGCATCTCAAATAATCAAAAAACTGTCGCCAATATATATTGGCGACGACTCTCCAGCCGTCATCAAGTTGTCACAAATAATCCTATCGACAACTGTCGCAAATAAAGTTAAGTCATCGCATGTAGCTTTAATAAGACAACAAATTTGTTTGCGACAGCTCATGAGCCATTGCAAAAGATAAATAGAAACCACATGTGGGATGTTTTTTTATGATTTTGCAATGGCTTAAAGGCGTCGCAAATAAAGTTATTTGCGACGGCTTCTTAAGCCATCGCAAACAAGTTATTTGTGACAGCTTAAAAAATCATCGCAAATGTTAAACGAAACAGCCACCCGGCTATATATTTTGGATGATTTTTTCTAGTTTAGTGATGGATGGAGACCCTTTTTGGATGGCTTTAGCCATCGTAATTAAGTTTATTGGTGACGGCTGTTGAAGCCGTCACCAATAAGTTTTTTCTACCAAAAATATTAATTGGCTTGGCTGGATTGGACCAATTCTTAGATCTAATCAGGAAGATTGATCATTCCTGAAACTACCAAAATGATCTAAAATCGGATTGACCAATTGGGGAATGGGTTTGGATTGGCCAATCCAACATTCGATAGAGGATTTGGATAATTTTGTCCAATCCAATGTCAGATTGTCCAATTAAATCCAAGAACAGACTTGAATTGGGTAATCCAAATTCGAATTGAGGATTAGGATATTTTTGCCCAATCTGATGCCGGATTGTCAATTTCAAATCTAGAACGAGATTAAATTGGGTAATCTGTATCGGATTGGGGATTTTGATCTTTTTGATCAATTTGGTGTCGAATTGCCCAATTTAAACTCAAAATGGACTTGGATTGGACAAATTGACTTCAGATTGAGGATTTGGATATAATTTGACAATTCAATGTCAAATTGCCCAATTCAAACCCGAAACAGACTTCTATTATCCAATCCAGCTTCGGATTGCTGAATTAGGATATTTTTGCCCAATCTGATGCCAGATTGCACAAGTCAAACCTGGAATGAGATCCAATTGGGTAATCTGGCATCATCTTGAGAATTTTGACTTTTTTGTCTAATCTAGTGCCGAATTACCCAATTCAAACATGGAACGGACTTGGATTGGCCAATCTAGAATTGGATTGGGTATTTGGATAATTTTTCCGAATCTGATGCCGGATTGCCAAATTCAAACCTGGAAGGAGATTAAATTGGACAATCCGACATCAGAATGTGAATTTTGAACTTTTTGGCCAATCTAGTGCCAGATTGTCTAATGCAAACCCAGAATAGCTTTGGATTGGCTAATAGAAGTTAGATTGAGGAATTGGATATGTTTACCCAATTTAATGCCGGATTGCCCAATTCGATGCCGGATTGAAGATTGCTTTACAACATATTTTATTCCACATTTAATCATCATTCACAATCCACATATACAAGCACACATTTACATTACATACCAAATAATAATTTTATTCATATGCCAAAATGTTTTGATACATAGAAACATTGACACATAGGAGAGTCCAAAATATATATATTCATTCATCATCTTCATCTTTGTCTTCATCTTCACTCTTCTTGCCATCCTTGTAGTCCTCGTCGTCGTCATCATTTTCGTCGTCTGTTTGTTGAGGCGGATGATGCCTCAATGTAGATGGCACATTAGAAGTCGGGAACCTTTAAGTCAACCCTTCTATAATTTGATTGAGGCGATCAAAATTATCTTGGAACAATTTTTGTTGATTGTCTAATTGTAGTTTCAATGAGGTAATTTTAGTTTCATAGCGAACATTGAGCTCTCCTTGCCTCACCACCTGAGCTCTAAGGTCCCAAACTTCTTGAATCTAGCTAGAAGCACCTCCACTTAACTCACCATACCAATTGTTACGAGTTTCACCTCGCCCACCACATCGGATTGCTCCCGGTCGATCTCTGCCAAAGACGGATACAAAAGCCTCCTCCATGGTGAGTGGAGGTTGTGATACCCTAGCATCAGAGGATTCAGATGTCAGAGAATTCATCAATCCATGCATATTTTCTATATAAAAATATGATAAAAATTAAAATTAAAATGTTGAATTATAAATTATAAATAAAAAATTATTTATAAACCAATCATTTTCATCATAAGACAACTTTGGTCATTAACTCAAATGACTACTCCAACAAGCTCCTTATTTATTTAACTCATCTGGAATGCTTCTGGACGAGTCTAAGGACGACCTTCTTTTTGTACTTGGCCAAAAAATTAAAAAAAGAATAAAGAATTTATAAATAAGGTTCAACTAATATGAAAATTTAAGTTTTTACTACTTACAAAATCTCTTTCTAACTGGTGTATGTTTGTTCTTTCTCTTTTGTACGACATTGTTAATTGCTGCCTATTACCAACATTCTTTTCACTCAGCGCCTACAAATATATATATAAAGTTGAAATAATATTTCTTGACATTACTAAACTAATTATAAAAAGAAGAGATTTGTTTGATTTTACCTTGGCTTCATCTTAACTCCATAAATGGTACATATGATGCCATTGTTCCTCGTTGTATTGTGGAGGAACGTTGGCACAAACTTCTTCCACTGATTGTCCTATAAAGTACTGTAGATAAATATTATTAGCAAGAAATTGGTCTAATAAAAATTTACATGATTACTAAATTACATTCCACCTTTCTTTTGAAATGATTTCTTTGTTTCCCATATGCCTTAATATTTGTGCCTGGGATTGGGGATTTTGCTCAAAGATAAAATGTTGCTACATCAATATAAGAATGATTACAAAATTCACACAAATTTAAACAAGATGAATATTTCTCATGTTACCTCTAAATCACGGAATATGGCGTCCTTCTTCTCCTGCACCAGAGTACTGTAATTTTGTTTCCACAAATCACAATGTACTCTTTTAATAACTCCTAAGTAGGAGGTAAACTTCTGCCCATGTGATCCAATGCCAGATCCTCCGACTATATCTACGTTGTATGACTCATCAGGCCCTAGTGTTCGCACACTAATTGCCTTTGTTGGACCTCTCCCACATCTAACTGATGTAGCTAGTTAATTATAAATTTAAAAATTCAATTAGACAATGAATATTTCTAAGAAAATTTTATACTTATATATAGATAAATATATACCTGAAGCATGGGAAGATGGATTACTACCATCTGTAGGTGATGCCATCGGAACCCGATGAGAATGAGCTTGAGATGGACTAGGCTCACGTGGTTCCTCCCGAGCTGGCTCAGAAGCAATACCCCTAGAGGTGGAAGGTCGATCTCTGAGATGCGTGAGATCGACCTCGTGATCCACCACCCTCAGAAGGTGTAGCCATATGAGATGTCCTCCACGAAAACTCTTCATTTGCCACTTAAAAATAGTAGGCTACGTGTTGAGTTTATTCAATTAGATGGCGGTTTGCCTAATTCAAACTAGGAACAGGTTTGGATTGGGCAATCCGGTTTCATATTGGGGACTTAGGTTTGGATTGGGCAATCCGGTTTCATTTTGCCCAATCCGATACCAGATTGCCTAATTCAAACCTAGAACGGACTTGGATTGGGCAATCCAGCTTCGGATTGGGGACATGGAAAATTTTCCCAATCCAATGCTAGATTGCCAAATTCAAACACAAAATGGGCTTGGATTGGGCAATTCAGCTTTGGATTGGAGACTTGGATTTTTTTTCCCAATTCGATCCTGGATTGCCCAATTCAAACCCGGAATGGGCTCGGATTGGGCAATTCGGCTTCAGATTGGGGACTTGGGGATTTTTGCTCAATCCAATGCCAGATTGCCCAATTCAAACCCATTTTGGGATTGGATTTGTCAATCTAGCTTTGGATTGAAGACTTGGGGATTTTTACCCAATCCGATGCCGAATTGCCCAATTCAAACTTGCAATGGGCTTGGATTGGGCAATCCGATTTCGGATTGGGGACTTGGAAATTTTTGCCCAATTCGACGTCGGATTGCCCAATACAAATCTGTTTTGGTCTTGAATTGGACAATCTGGCTTTGGATTGGGGACTTGGAAATTTTTGTCCAATCCGATGCCGGATAGCCAAATTCAAACCTGGAACGGGCTTGGATTGGGAAATTCAACTTCAGATTGGGGACTTGGGGATTTTTACCTAATCTAATGTCGGATTGCCCAATTCAAACTCGGAACGGGCTTATATTGGGCAATCCAGCTTTGGATTAGGGATTTGGATATTTTTGCCCAATTCGATGTCAGATTGCCTAATACAAACCTATTATGGGCTTAGATTGGGCAATCCGGCTTCAGATTGGAGACTCGGGAATTTTTGTCCAATTCGATGCCGGATTGCCAAATTCAAACTTGGAACAGGCTTGGATTGGGCAATTCAGGTTCAGATTGGGGACTTGGGGATTTTTGCCTAATCTAATGTCGGATTGCCCAACTCAAACCCAGAACAGGCTTAGATTGGGCAATCCAGCTTTGGATTAGGGACTTGGAGATTTTTGCCCAATTCGATGTCAGATTGCCCAATACAAACCCGTTCTGGGCTTAGATTGGGCAATCTGGCTTTGGATTGGGGACTCGGGAATTTTTGTCCAATTCGATGCCGGATTGCCAAATTCAAACCTGGAACGGGCTTGGATTGGGCAATTTGGCTTAAAATTAGGGACTTGGATAATTTTGCCCAATCTGATGCTGGATTGCCCAAATCAAATCAGTTCCAAGTCTGAATTGGGCAATACGGCTTTGGATTGGGGGCATGGGAATTTTTGTCCAATCCAATGCCAGATTGCCTGAATTGGGCAATTCGGCTTCGTATTGGGGACCTGGGGATTTTTACCCAATCCGATGTCAGATTTCCCAATTCAAACCTAGAACGGGCTTGGAATGGACAATCCAGCTATAGATTGGGTACTTGGAAATTTTGGATTTGGTTTCTATTTGTATAGGTTGACTTTCTTGGAGTTGTACATCTTTGTTGGTTACACCTAATGTTATGGGTACATTAATAAGTTGTTCTTGATATGGTTTGATTTCATCATTACTCTCATTTCCTAAAATGTTATAATTGTTACTAGGTAGTGATCGTACTGGTAACACCCACCCCTTATTAGAGTTATCATCTACATAAAAACTTAATCCACTTGATTTGCCAGTGCAAACAGTTCATCAGTTTCTAATCTTCTCTGTGTTTAATGATATAAAACCATATTCGTTAACCCTAAAACCTCGATTCTTATTATACACATCCCACCATTCACATTCAAAAAGTATAAAATGACTGTTCCTATCGTACAATATTTCAAGTATATCCAATATTCGTCCATAATAACCGTTCACAACCAAATTGAAAATGGTCATTTACGATAACACCACATAATTAAGTTAATTTATTTGAATCAGATTCCAACATTCGAAATCTAAATCCATTGCATATATAACCATTTAATGATGACGCAATCTCGATGGACTGAGTGATAATATCTCTAGCTCTTTGGTGTGTCTAGAAGAACCTACATTCCTTTATTCTTGGATGTGTGATGTGAACCACACGAAGAAGTTATTTTCGTTGATCCATTATTAAGAGCATTACTATGAGATTGACGAAAATAATAAATACCATCAGTTTGATTTAACACATATGCATGGATTAACTGTCGTTCTCTTTCCATCAATTTTTTAAGCACATGCCTGCATATCAATGGGCAATCAACTGATTTGAATATTGAACTATCTGTAAGGAATCGTTCATTAAAATTTGGTGCAGCGGAAGCGACGATTCCTATGGGTTCCTTTAGAATCCGTCTCAATTAGAACTGAACAACGAAAATTGAAAACCGATCAAATCAGGTTTGAATATACCAGATAGGGATTCATATAATCCCATGGAGAGGAAGGAGATGAGCTTCTCAAGCTCTACAAACCGTTCAAGCGTCTGGTCTCCAGTAGTATCCACACGAACTTCATCCACAACAGGTTCTCCCTTCGCGCCGGCCTCGAGAACTCTTCCCGAGCGGAGCTCCATCGACCATGGACACCTTCTAGAGAGAGGAGGAGGTAGAGAGGAGGGTAGGGATGTGGTTTTCACCCTTGGCTTGATGGGGTTTGGCTGAAACCATTAGTATTTATAGAGAATTTTAAATTTTTTCATAAAAACCCAAAATCTTTATAAATTACGCCCTTGCCCCTGTATTTGTGGATAAGTCCTTTTGTGTGTGACCCACTAGGCCCAATAACCTATTTGGCTGAGGCCTAAATAAAATAGAACAATTATATTTAATTTTAATTAAATATATTATCCGATAACAGATTAATCGGCCTACCAATCATAAAGGGTACAAGCCACATCCCATGATCCCAAATGGCTATGGGGATAATCTTATCTCCATTGAGTCTTTCCATCATCAGTTACCACATGGATATAAACCCTCATCCATCCAATGTCCCGGTCGGAAAGGAGTACGGCATCGACTGTCAACTCCTTAGTGTACCGACTCTATAGGATCATGTACTCGGAATTGGATCAATTGGAAAACTCATTTTCCAATTATCCTATCTACCCTGGCCAGGGATTTAGAGTACTATCCCATAGGACATTCACTCTCACTTACCGAGAGTGGACGATCCCTTGTTGTCCGCTCAATTGCCTCCATTGGATTTTTCTTGTACCCGATCCATCGCTATATAGGACCATCTAAATTGTGATGCATAAGTCAATGGTCAAAGCACAAGTTCTACCCAACACGGCATCTTTGGCAACTCAGGTCAAAGGTCCAACCATGCAACCGTGATGATAGAAAACCCTGATAGACAGTTCGGTAAGATACCATTCAAGGTTTCTAATTCGGTCAGTTCAGTGAACTCATTCAACTAATGAGCACCTGTATGTGTATCTCAGTGTCTCTACACTAATGACCAATGAGATTGGTCGTCCTCATCACATGAGAAGACATCACATACACTAGTCTATCCGGATCCTTGATGTCCCGTCTCAAGTATCCTATGAGTAGGAACATTTAGATCAAATATCTCTAGATAATCAATCTCATTATCATAATCTCATCATGATTTAATCATCATTGTATTTGATCAAAGACTTCATTATGATATTCGCATCTAAGAAGAGCTTATAATGAAGATTTGCTTGATTAATTGAATGAGATATTTCTAGAAATGTCGAATCACATCATATATGATTGGCTTGTAGGGCATACATTTCTATCACTATCATCATTATCAACTTCATATGGACTTCTATCGTAGTTCCGATCTCTACTATATTCACTCGTATCTTGCATATATGCTAAAATAAACTGCGTACACTCCTCGACCAAGTAGCCCTGGGTAATGGAACCTTCAACTCTCACCTTATTGCCCACATAATTTTTGAGCCTCTTTAAATATCTTTCAATTGGATACATCCACTGGTATTAAACTGGTTTAGACATTCTTGCCTCATAAGTCAAATGCACAACTAAGTGGATCCTTATATCAAAGAATGATGGTGGGAAAATTTGTTCTAACTTGCACAACGTTATCACGATCTTTGACTCTCAATCTCTCAAAATGTTATTGTTCAAAACCTTAGCAGAAATGATCTTAAAATACTGGCATAACTCTACAATGGGACTCAATACATTCTTCAACATGTTTCCTTGGAATGTCAAAGGAATAATCATTTGCATCATAACATGGCAATCATGACTTTTTAATCCACTAAATATCCTGACACGTAAATTTACAGATCTACTGAAATTCGAAGAATAAGCATATGGCACTCAAATATTCATAATGAAATCAAGTATTCTTGACTTTTGTTCTTTGCTAAGTCTATAAACTACATTTGGAAACTTTGATGTATCCTCATACAGATGTAACTCAGGGCGAATCTTTAAATCTACTAAATCCTTCATTAAATTCAGATTGTCCTTGTCGATTCTTGATAAGTTAAAAATGTCTAATATATTATCGCACACATTCTTCTCAATATGCTTGACATCCAAATGGTGCCAAATGATAAGAGATGACCAATATGGTAGCTTCTCAAAATATATACTCTTTTTCTTTCACTTTTTGTTCTTTGACAATTTTTTTCTTAAGTTCTCTAATTCTTTCTTAAACGGTATTTGGAATCTAATAGTATCCATCTCTTTTTGTTGCCTCCATAGGTCATATACTGTAAGCATCTTTGGTGCTCCCTTCTCACACTGTCGACCATCAAAAAGATGCTTATACTGGTTCTGTCTCCACCTATGTGTTACTGCTAAGAACCAATGCTAACTAAGGTAACATTATTTTTGACTATGAGCAAGTCGAATGGAATGTGTTTTCTTGTTATAAATAGGACATGCCAATTTCCCTTTAGTACTTCATCCAGATAAATTTACATATCATAGAAAATTATTTATCATGCTAAAAAATGACTCTCATTATGAAAATATCTTTCTATTCGGCGTCATAAGTCTTCAATCTGATCTGTCACAAATCTTAACTATTCCATCAATGGTTGTAAGAATACATCGATATCATTTACAAGAGCTCTTGGACTGGGTATTAACAATGATATCATTGTGTATGTGGCTTTCATACACATCCATGGGGGTAAGTTTTACACCATTGTAACAACAGGCGACACACTGTATTTTGAAGACATTTGACCAAATGGATTAAATTCATCTGAAGCCAATACAATTCGAATGTTGCATTTCTCTAACTCAAATTCTAGATAAAGTTCATTCACTCTTTTTCAAGTGGGAGAATCGGCAGGATGATGTATTTCACCAGTCAATTGATATGATTGTGGCTAACTATGCCATGTCATCCACTTAAACGTATTAGATGATATGAATAAGCACCATAGCCTATCTCCTAATGGAAAATAATGTAAAACTTTTTATAGTATTTTTTATTTTAATTTTTAGGATCATTTTTATATCTGGAGGTGTTACAATGTGGACAAACACTTTTATCTTTATTATCTTTCGAAAAAAGAATACAATCATTGTTACATGCATAAATTTTCTCATAAGTAAGTGTCATAATTCCTTAACTATATTCTTAAGCTCATACAAATTATTGGGAACACATGCCCTATTAGGTAAGACTTCCTTAAATAAAGATAATATCATATCCATACATTTTCTAGTGAGACCATTAATGGACTTAAGTTAAATCAACTTTAAAAAAAATTAATTTAGATACATCTTTTACAACTTCATATAGAGGTGTTTTAGAATCTTTTAATAATTTAGAATATTGTAAATTTTCTTCATTGTGTTCTTCATCATTATGTCAAATAGAAGATTCATTATTTTTAATATCTTGTAACATTTCTATTAGTTCATCATCTACATGATCATCTTGTGGTTCATTTAAATTTGTGACATCCTCGTTTCTAATATTAACTTAAATTTCACCATAGCATATCTATGTTTGATAATTTAACCATATACCATCACATATTAGGTGTTCTTTCACAATAATTTTTTAAAATATTTGTTTTACAACATTTTTTATAAGGATATTGTATTAGATCATTATGTTGTCTAGGTCTAAATTACATTCTAGAATAATGAAGAGTATAGTCTAAAAAATCTTTGATCCCTTGAAGATACTTACAATCTAATGTATTAGGAATATGTATTCACGATTTGTCTAAGTTACTCATTTCTTCTAATAAATAATTTAAGTACAATGAAGAAATGATAATTTAATAAAGAAATCAATATATGTAACCAAACCTCCACTGAAAGAAGCAATTTTTGAGTGAATATCTTGTTTGAAGCTTCCTAAAAAAGAGATAAAACAATATATATTAGACATGATGTTGAGAAAGAAATGTTTATACATGCCAATTAAACAATTTAAGTCATACAAGCATTTAAACATTTATAATAACTATAATAGGCATAAGACATTTAATTATTAGCCCATGCCATATATTACTAACTTAGTTTTTATGTTACTAAGCCATTCAAACTAACTTCTTAACCATAAGTACATTGTTACAAACCTATGGTATATATTACTAACCCACCTAAACTCACTTACTACACCCTTATATTTAGTTACCAACCAACACTACGTATTACTAATCCATTTGAACTCTCTTCTAATACTCTTTATTTAATTACTAACTAATATTATAACTTACTAACTTAGTTTATACGTTACTAAGTAATCCAAAGTCACTTATTAATTATTTGTACTTAGTTACTAATCCATGCTATAATATTACTAACTCACCGAACTCTCTTAGTAACCCCTTGTATTTAGTTAATAACTAAATGTTATAAATTACTAACCCATTCAAGGTCTCTTCTAACCTTATGTATTTAATTACCTAACTTGGTTTATATGCTATTAAGCAATCCAAACTCAATTAGTAACCATATGTACCTAGTTACTAACCCTTGCTATATATTACTAACCCACCCAAACTCACTTACTAACACCTTGTATATACTTACAAACCAACATTCTATATCACTAACCCATCCAAACTCTCTTTTAACTCTATGTATTTATTTACTCTCTTGTATATAGTTTTTGCCCTCATATCTCACCAAACATAATAATGAGCTACTTTAGCTTTTATTTGAGTATAAAAATTATCATGAAACTATATAAAATTTATTATGCAACCCAACACCCCCATAACATTTGTCCCATTTTGTTTTTCTCATCTTAAAGAGATTTCTTTCTTGTCAATCACTTTTGACCGCTCTACGGTATAGTACTTGGAAATGCTACGTTGCCACTAACTAAAAAGATTCCATTTTGGTTGATCTACATAATTTTTTTGTTCACCATCAGAAAGCACATGCCTTTTAACAACTTTTATGGCCCTCATGCCATAAGTTAGTGGTTGCTAAAGAGTAATTGAATGGAACCTAAGTTGAGGGAAAACTAATATAATGATTGCTGAAGAAGCATACCTTAAAGGGAACCCGGTTAACCCTAGCTAGGGTTTATCTCCTAGCGATCTGACACTGCGGAGGTGGCGGTGGCGATGGTGGCCTTTGCCGTGGTGGCCTACGTAGGGGCGGGCATGGCAGCAGTGGCGGCTTTCACGGCGGCAACGATTGCGGTAGCGGCGGCAACAGTGACGGTGGCGCCAACAACAGCAAGCGGCGACGTCGAGAGTGAGTGAGAGAGAGAGAGAGTTGAGAGCGTGTGCGGGGGGAAGGGGAAAGGAGCGGGTTCGAGAGATATAAAACCAAAATATTTGTGATGACTCATTAAAGCCGTCACCAATAATGCCCATAAGTCATATTGGCAGTCGCCAATTCGACTTGACCATTCAATAGTCAACTAATAGTATTAGTGATGGCTAAAGCTGTCGCTAATAGTCTTACTAGCGACGGCTTAAAGTTGTCGCCGGTAAGTGAGAAATCCACCATGCGGATTTCGTCGCCATTATTTTTTTTGCGAAGACTATTGGTAGCTGTCGCTATTTACCATTTATTAAGACTATTTCAAACAAGTCGTCGCTTTAAAAGTTATTGGCGACGACTTTGTTAAGTCATCCCCAATAAATTGTCGCTAGTAACTTGTTTTCCTGTAGTGAATCACCTATGAGTGACTGTAACGACCTTTTCATAAATGCGCCTATGTCTATTTGCATGTCTGTTTTTTTAATTATGAGGAGGAATGTGATAGCCTCGCGTAGATGATTATAACTCCTCTCGTACGGTCACCCAAAGTGAACTGTATTTTTATTATTGTGTAGCCGTTAATTTTTGAAAGTCTACCCTCTCGCTTCCCTTTTTCATTATCACAACCGAGAGCACTAGATACCTGTGGGGGACTTTGCTGCCCTAGCAAGTATATATATGAGTTGAGTTGGCTGCTGCGTTTGGCTTTCAGGTAGGACCTCTGACCATCTGCTACCCAACAGCAAGTACGACAGAAAGAGGAAAGGCTTTGCCTCTAGAACTGTCAACGGGTTACTATCAGGTCGAATCTTTTAAGATCCGAGCCTGAATCCAATAGAACATATCCAAATCCAATAGCAAACCCCATAAGCTATTGAATTTTGGGTCTAGGCCTATACCTGAATCCGAAAGTCATTTTCGGATTCGGATCAACCGGCTACACCGATTGTAATGCAAAACATCTCGCTACAGTAATCTGTCGATTAAATTTACTACAGTAATCTAGACCACGACAGCCTGGACGACGGAGCCCTGAATGGGAACAACGGCGGCGCTTATATCCCGGGATATCCGGTGGCTTCCTAGGACGACCCCTCCCTCTTCTCTGGCCCCTTCGACGGGCTCAAGCGACCCCGCAACCCGCCGGAACCCCAGAACGGGGATATCCGGGGCCATTTCTCGAGCTTGAGCCACCACCTCAGCTTGCCGAGGAGCTCGCCGGAGATCGCCGCCGTCCTCCAATTCCAGGACGCCGTCCCGTGCAAAGTTTGAGCAAAGAGGGGCTGCGCCACCCACCCTCGGAGCATCGTCGAGAGGGTAATTGAGCAGCAACACCCGATCTTCGGGTCTCCTCGCCGCCCTTCCACCGGCGCGATCGATCCTGCTCTTGAGAAATTTTGGGCGTCCTCGCCCCCCTCCTTCCCTCTCGCTCCTCCAGCCACGAACGACGGTCGAAGTGTTGTTTCAGGTGAGGACGCGCATCAGCGAGCGGATGAGGAAGCTGCAGGAGCTCGTCCCCAACATGGAGAAGGTAACGAAATGCACCGAACTCCAGCCGGCGTCTTCGCCGCCTCCGGCGACTTCTTCTCATTCTTCTCATCTGCAGCAAACGAACACCGCCGACATGCTGGATTTGGCCGTCGACTACATCAAGGATCTCCAGAAACGGGTCGAGGTACCGAGTCAAGCGCTCGATTTCGCATAATCTCATCGATTGTCTTCTTCACCTAGCTCTGATTCCTCCGATGCAAAGCTTAATCTCATCGATCGTCTTCTTCGTCTACGGGATACGACCAGGTAGAGTCGACCTGTCGGTGCGAACTGGAACCCTAGGTGCCGACTGGACTGCCGATGCAAAATGGAACCCTAGGTGCCGCCGTGGGATACCACCAGGCAGAGTTGCCGTAGTGCCGAGCAATTGGGTCCTCAATCTCGCGTACCGCCACAGGATACCACCAGGCAGGCGGAGTCGACCTCTCGGCTTCGTAGCACCGACTACCGAGCGATGAGATGAGAACTGAGAGGCCAAGGCCCGAGGGAGAACCAATCAACAATCGGGTCCTCAATCTGACTATCGGGTTATCAAATAGAACCCGATACGTGACATTCAGGCTTGTTTAAAATCGGGTGTACTGAAACCCTAAGCCAACACTTATTGGGAGAACTAATCGAATGCCTAAACCTGTTTTGGCAATCGGGTTCAGGTTGCTTGACGGGTCCACCCGTATCCATTTACAGCTCTATTTGCCTCCCGTCTTTTTAGTGGATAAGTGGAGGGAGATCTCCTTTTTGACTCTTGCCCTGCCTTGTCGTTGATAGTCATTCTTTACGATCAGCAAGACATGAATAGTTACGTTTCATGGATGGCTAAAATAGAAGAGCTACATAGTGATGATCACAGGCTCGAGAATGAACAACAAGAGTAGAGTAAAATGGACCATAATTTCTCTCTGCACCCTGCAGCAGAAGCCATGGACTCACAACATTCTGTCGATGGTGATGTAGGTACAGCTGTCACGCACAGCCTACTTTCGGTGCGTGGATTGAGGACAAGACCCGCGTCTGAAGTTTACCCGAGTCCTACTAGTTTTTTGTTTGGTGTTTGGGTGCCCTCCTTACCCTCTCTATAGTGCATATGTTGTTAACCTACGTTATTGTATTTTTGGATACATGAGAAGATAATAGAGTGTTTGATTGTACGATCATTTGAATTTTTGTTACAAATTTATATTTTTGAAATAAAATTTGTTAAAAGAGATGTTTGATAACCATGACAATTTTATGTTTTTTAAAATGATTTTTTTCTTAGACAAAAAAAGAGTCTCACCTCTTTTATTATCTTGAGATCCCTCACTTTATTTGGTCATATATAATAGTTACTTTTTTATTATCACATCTCTTCAAACAATTTTTTTCATTAATTAGTTCATATTTATTTTAATACAAATTTTTATCATGAAAAATATGTATGAAAAATTATTGTGCAACTAAACACCTCATAAGTGCCTCTCTTTTCTCTACAACATTCGTGACACTGCTCACAGATGGTAGTTCCGGTGGTTGTTTTCAGAGCAGAAGGGGATGATTATCGGCCTCATCTCCCATGAAGAAGTGTCTTACATGGGCACCCATGCAAGCTTACTATTCAGCTAGCGGGCTACTCCACCGGCGGCTCCCCTGCAATGCTCCACGGCTTCCTCGCCCCTTCGGCAGCTCCCTCGCCCCTCCATCGGGGAAACCCTAGCCCCCATAGGACACCAACTTGGTGAGATGCATGAATCATTGTTGGATGCAAATGTAATGAAAACATGGTGGATCAAGTGCACATGAATCAAAACACAGTAGAATATAAATACGACTTGAAACATGGTGGGGCATGACACCAACTTGGTGAGATGCATGAATGATGTATGTAAATCTATTTTAATAACATAGTTGAAAATACATATTGCACCCAATATGTCAAGATAATAAAATGGGAGCCCCATCATCTTTATACATACAATTTTGGCAAAACTTCATGTCTTGAAATTGACTAAGCCATCATTGATTTTACTGAAGGGATTCTCGGGCCCAACATTCTTCTAGACTTACGGTCTTCAACATATCATGTATTTTTATTTTGATAGGATGCATGATTCAAAGCAATATTTTAATGCAAGACCTAAATGGCTAGATAAAGTCCATTTTTCCCTTTTTATTGTTTTTTTCTCTTTAAATCAAGTGTCTAAGGACAATTGCCATTAAGGTCTTCAACATGTCATGTATTTTTATTTTGATAAGATGCAGGACTCTATGCAATGTTTTAATGCAAGAGAGACAAAATAGCTAGATAAAGCCTATTTTTCTTCTAGCTTTTCACTTTTTTATTAATTTTCTCTCTTCAAATCAAGTGTCTGAGGACAAGTGTTGATGTGTTTGTTTCCTTAAGTGGAGTCTTCTTTGCTTTTTGTATTCAAATTTTTATTCTGGCTTAGTCCCTTGCAAGGTGAGTGATGAAGTTGCCTTGATCTTTTGTCTAGGGACATAAGCCTTTCCAATGAAGCAAATAATAACAATAAGAAAATCAAGTATGCAATACATAAAAGGAAATGTGCAAGATTGAAATTAAATGTGAATGAAAGAGACATTTGACCAAGTAGAACACAACTCAAAATTTTCTTATCTTTGATTTTATAAAAAAATTTATTTTCTTTAAATTTTGGGTTTTATGATTTTTTTCGATGTTTCATTTTTTGTCTTTTAAACTTTTGTAGACTTTTGTTTTACATTTTAAATTTTTTTAGTCAAGAGAATGACTATCTTTCCCTTGGTCCACTAGGATGGATGTCCCTAATTGTTATCTTCATTTCAGGGGTATGCACCACATGCAAAGTGGAGACCCTTCATTCAGAGTTCTTTGGACCTTCAACATTCGATTGACTAGGGTTCTACTTGAATCTGGTTAGCTTACCCTATCCCTAGGGTTGAGAAGGAGGGTGTAGACACGCCAAAATTGTTCAAATTGGAAAGATTGAAACCTTCCCTAGGGTTGAGAAGGAGGGTGTAGACACGCCAAAATTGTTCAAATTGGAAAGATTGAAACCCTTGTTTTGATGAGTGATACTTATACTCGCCAAGCTTTTAGATGATTTTCGATGATTTAGGGCTCGATGATACTCATACCCGATAATTCTGATAATTTTTAAAGCTTTTTGATGATTTTCGATGATTTAGGGTTTGATGACATTCATACCCGACAATTTCAATAATTTTAGAAGATTTTTGGTGATTTTCAATGGTTTCTATACAATTCCCCCACATCCCCTGGCACCTCAATCAACTTGGCACCTAGTGCACTAGCCAACAAGGTGCAATGTGCCCTAGTCCATGGCCCATCTTCTAGAATATGAAGAGTTTCTCCACATTCGAGTGGATTTTAATGGGGTTGACTCCTAGAGAAATCAAGACACCCATAAGTCACCTTAGAACCAAAGAGTCACCTCAGAACTGAAGAAAGATGGGCCAACTTCTCTCTATAAAAGATAGGGTGCACTCAGCATTTTGAAGAAATGGGTAGGACACCAAAAAGTTGGTTCGCATTGATTCGAATGTTCGACTGCCCCTTCACTACTTATTTCTTCTTGGTCTTGCCCACTCTTTCCCTCTCATTTCTGGTTTGTTCTACACCAATTTATGGTGCTGCCACAACTCCAAACCTTATTGTGTGTTGGGTAGATGCCGAGGAGCTAAACCAATGCCACAAAGATCATCCATGAGTTGGACCAGTGCAAAGAAGAAAGTGCCAGCAACCTGTCCAAAGGGGCCTGGTGCCCCCTTCATTAGGATACCTGATGTCCCCTTCCTTGAAGCACCTGGGTTTCTAGAAACCCATATTTTGGCAAACAATGGAACCTTCCTCGTCTATCTTCTTTCATTCTCAACAAATGGAGATTAAATTTGATCTCCAGACTGTTCATGGCAAGCTCTAGAACAAAGTTGCACTATGGGGGTTCTAGCTTTGTACTGTTCATCTACATCGGCATTGAAGTCCTCTGTTTCTTCATTGAACTAGTCCATGTTTGCTTTCTATTTATTTAAACTCATGTTTCAGTCAAGATTAACCATTTTTACTCAGTTTTACATGCTTATTTTCATCATATTTATTTTATAAAAAAAATCAAACATAAATAAGTTGGGATGTAGCCCCAATCTGGTCAATACATTTCCTTTGGTCATTTTTAAACATATTCTTTTCATGACTACTTCGCTTTCTTAATTCTAATTTTTTATCACTTTTTTTATTTTTATGCTTTGTTGGACATTACAGGAGAAGATGGTAGGGACTTGCCACACTCGTACCTATTGGATCAAGAAGAAGACGAAGAAAAACTCTCAAGCTCTTCATCTCCTGCCAACTAGAGAAGAAGAAGCCAAAACCCATATCACCCGTCTTCCTCACCAAGCACGTTGGTCAGTACTTCAATTTAATTTTCGAGCCCACAACTCCTAGTGACCACAACACACACACACAACAAGGTTCTACATTGTTTCTTTATTTTACATCAGCCCTCCTTTCCTTTCCTTCCCTCCTCTTTCTCACACAACCCAGATCGACCAGCCTTTCAACACCCAAGTGATGCTGAGGGTCAAATGTTTGAGCATCAAAGTGAGTGTGGGACTACAATGTAGAGGTGGTGTTCTTTTCATTTCTTTTCATTTCCTTAGTTTTTCTCTTCTCACGTTTAAATTTTCTCTGTACTCTCGGTGACTCGAAAACTGAGTTGACATTTATGGAGACCACAATGGGATAGCTAATGCTTGAAAGTTCCTTCTTCTTCTTCTTCTTCTTCTTCTTCTTCTTCTTCTTCTTCTTCTTCTTCTTCTTCTTCTTCTTTCTCTCCACCTTTGTGTAGACACGCCAAATTGGCTTGATTCGGAGCCCTAGACTCTTATTCCATAGGCGATATCTTTTATTTGACCGTTATCTGATCCAGACTATCTCGTGGACATGAGCTAAGGACATGGGTGGAGCCCCTCGCAAGTTGAGAATGGACCAATGATTTACGGAATATTGCCGTAACCTCCAAGCGATAGCCACACGTGAACTGTAAAAACACGAAGCCTGCTCGATGACTGACCTTAAATGGTCCATAATTGAAGGTCTCGGGAGTCCCGCATGTGTTCCGTAACATCCAGGGTTTTTGAGAAGTCATTTCGGTAGGCGTCGGTCAATGACGGCTTTCATTATGGCTTTTTCGATCTGTGCTGACATGGCTATCCCGGACCACATATTAGGCCTTTCCGGTCATCACCGGGTCTTTTCAAGTCATTTGGGTCAATTCTAGCCGAATATTTTCATCAACCGGGGCTATACGGCCATTTCGGTCAATTTTAGGGTTTCACGACTTTTCCGAGTTTTGGTTCACGTTTACCGGGTTAGTCTCAGATTTTTCAATGACTTCGGGTTTTACGGTCATACCGGACTTGTTCGGTCATCATTTTAAGTCATCCTAAGTTGACCTGAGATTTATCGACCGGTACCGTGCTCTTTCGGATCTTCGCCCTGGGTTTCGGCTTTCCGCGAGAGGGTAAACCGGTAGAAAGCCCCGTGCGAACGTCTCGGGAGTCATGCCGGCTGGTTTACTGACTTGAGGAGGTGCGGTTGAAGGCCCTCTTTCCAACGTGAAAAACGGGAGCCAAATCGGACATCCCGTTTGCAAGATACGGCTCGCGGAACACGCGGGCAGGAGAGAGAGTGTACCGCGCCCCCACTCCGCATGAAAGAGGAGGGTCAACACGGGGGCGCGCCCTGAGCGCCCTCAAAATGGGGGTGCGCCCTGCGCGCCCCCGGTTCCTTTGAAAGACGGGGGCGCGGTCAGTTTCTTTAAATCACAAATTACCCCGATTAGCACCTTCTAAACCAGATTTTTGGAAGGTTTCCGCGGAGGATTTTCGATTATTTGTACCGCGCCCCCGGTTCAGGGGCGCGTTACGTATGTCAAGTCGATTTTTAGCAATTTCCGGAAGATTCCGTCGATTTTTAGCAGTGAGACGCGTAACGCGCCCCCGCTTCTTTTAAAATAGGGGGGCGCGCAGACCGCGCCCCCGAACTGGGGGTGCGCTCTGAGCGCCCTTGGTTTGAGGGCGCGCCCTGCGCGCCCTCGTCCTCTTTGAAACACGGGGGCGCGGTCGGTCCAGTTTCTAAATTTTGCACCAGCTTCCTTCCCCTATAAATTGAGGGACATTCTCAACGACCCAAGGTTAATCCCCGGTGCCTAGCTCGTCCAGAGGTCGTCCAAGCTCTTCTCCAAAGCCGTCCCGATGTCCAAAGGCGATCCGAAGTCAAGAGATCAATCCCGAGGTGAAGGAGAAGGCTCGATCCGGGTGTTCTGCATCAATCATCTTCATCGACTTCTGCAGAAAATCCGAGGCTTCTGCTGCAAAAGTCTTCAACATAGAAGTTGTTCCTCTCTTCGTCCTCTTTCATCTCCAACTGACGGCACTCAATTCTGACTTGCCGTTTGTTCGTGGTGATTTCTGCACTGAGGGCGCGTATCCAGGTTCTATTTTATACATCTGCCCAATTTCAAAGTTTTTACAGACTTCTACAGGAGAATTTCGGAGAAGTCATAAACATAAGAACTCTTCTTCTCCGAGTCTTCTATCTACTGCAACAAGCAGCACTCAATTATGACATCGGGACTGCCTGTGGCGAGCTCTGCACCAAAGTCGCGCCAGACAGTGCAACGCGCCCCCGAACCAAGGGCGCGCAGACCGCGCCCTCATACCTAGGGCGCGTCCACCGCGCCCCCAAACCCAGGGCACGTTCAGTCCAGTGCGTTGTCTGGCCATATTGGTGATATCTTCTCCGTTTTAGCTCCTATTTGAGTCATTCAAGTTTCTATGTCTTCGTCATTCATCCAGGATCATTTTAGCATCATTTTTATTTAGTTTTTTGCATAATTTTATATCACAAAAAATACACAAAAAAGGGGTTAAGGCTCACCCCGAAGCCGGTGAGTCCAATTCCAATTGCTTCTTTCTCATCTTCTTACTAAAGTTACTACACTTCCCATAGTTCTAATCGTTTTTATTTCACTTGGTTTATTGTTCTAGTTGCACAGGTCTATCAAGCTAGCATCGGTTGGAGACTCTTCTTCATCGGCTGGCCGAAGAAGAAGAAGGTTGAACCTATATCCCGATCTCCCACGCTAAGGTACACGGTCAAATCTAACTAAATCTTGTTTTTATTCCATAAAGCGGAGCCCGCGGCTCCTGGCGACCACCTTTCTTTTTATTCATGTTCTAAGTTAATTCACTCCTCACTCTCCTCCCACATGACCCGAACCGTCTCCGGTGCTCGAGCGACGCCGTGAGATGAAAGTTTGGGGATCAATGTGAGTGTGGGATCGAGGTGAGGAGTCTTTACCGCTTTTCGAGTGTCTTACGATTCACTCCTTTTTTTCCCTATTCTATCTTTCACCTTCTCTTGAGGTGCCGATCCGGAACCCGTTTCTGGAGTCGACAACTTTTTGGCGACCACGGTGGGACAACCAATGTCTTCAACCATGCTAGCTTGATTCAACTAGTTGTTTTCCAACTTGGTTCCCGTGCGAACCGGCTTGTCCTTTACCTTTTCCATGTTCATTTACCTTTAAACTTGCTGTTTACTCTTACTTTAAGATTGTCCCCCATGTGGACTTGAGTTACTTGTCTTTAATTTCAACCCGGTTCCCGCGTGAACCACTTTTCTTCTTATAAACCGGTTCCCGCGTGAACCACCTTTCTTTTCCAACTCGGTTCCCACGTGAACCAACTTATTTTCAGATCAGTCACCGCGTGGACCGCCTCTTTACAGCACCTTTAGATTGGCCCCACATGGCCCTCTTTCTATTTTTTCAACTCTTACACCGGTTCCCACGTGAACCACCCCTTTCTTCACTAAAACTGGTTCCCGCGTGAACCAACCCCTTTTCTAAACCGGTTCCCACGTGAACCACCCATTTTCCTTTAAAAACCGGTTCCCGCGTGAACCACCTACCTTTTCAAAACCCGGCTCCCGCGTGAGCCACTTTATTTTCAAATCGGTCCCCGCGTGGACCATCCTTTTACCTTTACTTCAGATTTGTCCCCACTTGGACACTCCAACACATACCGGTTTCCGCGCGAACCACCTTTTACTTGCTAGTTGCTGGTTACTTGTTTACTTTATCATTGCTTGTCTTGATTGCATTCATTTGCTTGGTTTATTTAATAGCTTTCATTCATGTTTGCATATTGATTGCTTCTTCTTCTCCTACCCTCCATTTTTCATTTTTGCATTAGCTTTTGCATCGGGTACCGGACTTGCTCCGATCCATAGGGCATTCGAGGCGGGGGCTCTCTCTCCCAACACACCCTCACCCTCCAAACACCTTCTTGGTGGATTCTTACCTCTCTTCTAGGATATTCCTTTCTAGTTGATTTGGTGGTTTCTATCAAGACCTCCGTAAGTCCCCATCCGTGGAGTATTCCTCTCCGCACGTTTGGGCCGGTTGTACCACTTTCCCAAAACATTAAGAACCCAAGTACCTACTTGTGGTGATTGAGTGATAGCCTTAGGTCTTGAAACTTGAAGTAATAGGAATCATACCTATTTGAGTGAACAATTGCTATCAATCTATCTAATCTAAGGTTTCAATTCATAAATTGTCGAGTAGTCATTTTAAAAACCTTGTTTGCATAACTTGCTTGCTCACAACAATTGAAAACAACCAAAAAAATTCTCTTCTTTCAAAACACCTAAAACAAAAAAAAATCCCTTTAATCTTTAATTTTGTGTTCAACTTGTTTTCCAAACAACCAAATTGAAACAAAAAAATCAAAAAAAACATAAAAAAATCATCAATTATGTGCTTTGCTTGCTCTTTTTTTTAACCATCCTTGTAGAAAGATCAACATGATGCCCATGATGCTAAGGTCTAAAAGACACGTCAAGAGGTCGGACTACTACAAGCAACATGAGTACGGGGAAGGTCTCTATAAGCTCCAACAACAACCTGAGAGCCATGTCAATGCTGCTATGGAACCTGAAGTGCAAGGGGATGCCCATCAATCCGCTTCATTTAGTATAGAACAAGCTCTTAAGGATCTATCTTTTCATCTTGATCCCAATACCTTGTCATTCATACAATCTCTAGTGAAGGGAAAGATGCCTGCTAATCAAGGTCCAGCCAAAGTCAACCGAGCTGCTTTGCCTCCCCAATCGACAATTCGACCTCTTGTCATCACCCCACCTGGGCAGCCCTGCCATGTTACTTCACCTACTCACCCCATTGTGGGTCATTCTTCAACTCGCACACCAACCCACCTCCCTCCCATCCAGGTGCCACATGCACACCCCCTGGTGAATTCCTCCCCACCTATTGCCAAGGATAAAGAAACCATCAAATTCCCCCTCTATACTATCTACATCCCCCAATCACAAATGCCAACCTACCATCGCTACAATGGCTCAGGTGATCCCTTCACCCATGTCAATGATTTCCTGAGCAAATCATCTCGATGGCAGAATGATAGAAAGACCCTTGCCTTTCTTTTTAGGAGATCTTTAGAGGGTGTAGCTCTAGATTGGTTTTTTTCATTGAATGAAATAAAAATATGGGATTTCAAAATTGTCAAGGCCAAATTCTTGAAATGCTATGGGCCAGGCTATTCAATAATTGGGGAAGCAAAAGAAGATGTGGAATTAATGCAATATTCTGATGAATTGAGGCCCATGCTTGAGAGGAGCGTTGATGCTATGAACCAACCTAGGAGCCCTCTCCAACCTCACCCAGATCATCATCTTCAGCCAACTCCTCGACGCCAGTTGATTAGGCCACCTATGCCACAATCGCGGCCGAACATGCAACCCGTGTCAACGGTACAATCAATTGTGCACAATCAAGCTCCTCATGTCAATTGTGCCAACACCTCATTATCAAAATCAAATTCTCAACCTATTCCACCAACAACCCCTTGGCCAATCATTCAGCCCTTGGCTTCTCAACCTATTCCACCAACAACCCCTCGGCCAATCATCCGGCCCTTGGCTTCTCAGCCTATTCCACCAACAACTCCTCAGCCAACCATCCAAGTCATGACTCCTCAATTAATTACACCAATAGCTTTTCAGCCTGAACCGACTTCTATGCCAGCACCACTTCAATCAATCCCTCAACATAGGGTTCCCCCTCAGTCAGTCAAACCACTTGTTTCGTCTGTTGCTCCTGCCATGGTAGAGGAACCGGTCACTCTGACCTTTCATGCTCCTACCATGGTAGACGATTCAGTCCCTTTGACCCTTCGTGCTCCTGCCCTAGTAGAGGAATCAATCACTCCAACCATTTGTGCTCCGGCCATGGCAGAGGAATCAGCTTCTCAGCATATTGTTGCTATTTCTCAAGATCTAAGTCAGCTAGTAGGGGAGGTCAAACCAAACCCTTCTACCCTTTTGGAATCCCCTAGACTAGGCATGCGCTCTTCCATAGAACATCCTAAGGAGAAGCCTGCTATAGGGAGCTTAGATGAAGGAATCATAAACTTAGTTGATTGTCAATCCAATGATAGACTAGGCAAGGATTTGTCAGGCATTGATCAACTGTTACCATAATTGGAATTGATCAATGAAGATGGAAAGATAAAATTGACCCCTAAACAAAAAAATAAGGGGATAGAATTGGTCAGTGAAATGGAAAATGAATCGACAAGCCTCCATAAGGGAATAGACAAAGGGATACTGGGACCTCCTCCAGATAGGCGGGCAAATCCCTTAGCATCGATCTTAGGGCCACGACCCTTACCCCATTCTTCTCCTAAGCAACAATCCGGCCCATGGGCCCATGATCAATCAATCTTAGGGCCACGACCCTTTCTTTATTCTCCTCCAAATCAACGATTGGGCCCATGGGCCCACAATTCCTCAATCTTAGGGCCAACGCCCTTTATTTATCCTTCTTACAACCATCAATCAGGCCCATGGGTCCAAAATCTGTCAATCTTAGGGCCATGGCCCACACCCCATCCCACTCAATTGGGCCTGTATGTCCCATTTTTGGGCCCTTATGCCCCATTTTCGGGCACGTATGCCCCTTTTCGTCAATCAGGCTCTTATGCCCCTTTTCATCAACTGGGCCCATGTGCCCCTTTCCATCATCCGGGCCCACGTGCCCCCTTTATCCAACCGGGCCCATGTGCCCCTTTTAATCGACCGGGCTCTTATGCCCCTTTTCTTCACCCGGGCCCACGTGCCTCTTTTAATCAATCGGGCTTGCATGCCCCTTTCCTTCAACTGGGCCCATGTGCCCCTTTTCCCCAACTGGTCCTACGTGCCCCTTTCTTTCCATTGGGCCCACGTGCCCATAATTCTCCCCAATCGGGCCCATGTGCCCTTAATTTTTCTAAATCGGGCCCACGTGCCCGCAATTCACCTCAACCGGGCTCACATGCCCATGTTTTTCTACAACCGGGCCCATGTGCCCAAATTTCTTCTAAATCGGGCCCACGTGCCCACCTTCCAACAAACTCGGGCACACATGCCCACACTCCTTCAACTTCGGGCCTGTATGCCCCCATTTCTTCACCATCGGGCCCACGTGCCCATACTTCTTCAAAATCGAGCTCCCGTGCCCCCACTTCTTCGAATTTGGGTTTGCGCACCCATACTCTTCAATGGCGCCAGCGAGCCCATCACAAATCACAATCTTGCTCCCAACCATTTAAATCGGGTCCATGTGCCCACTCTTTTCATTGGGTCCCTCGGGCTCAACCTCTAATTGGGCCCTCATGCCCATCAACATCAACCGGGCCCTCTAGACCGCATTCAACTCTTGGGCCCACATGCCTCTTAATTCCAACTACTCCTGAGCCTTCAAGCCCACTTTCAACTCACGGGCCCAAAAGCCCATTTTAACTCACTTTTGTTTCCAAGCATGTTTATTTCCTTTCAAATTCTTTTTCATTCTCTAAATTTTACTTTCAACAAAAAAAATCAAGGTAGATAAATTTCCTGGGTGATACCACAATCTTTGCCTTTTACATCATTAATTTTGACTCCGCCATGCTAAATCAGATCCTCCACATTTTCACTTCATCCTATGACTATGAATCTTCAATTCAATGCAATATGGTGCATATCAATAGTGGAAGCAGTTGGGCAAGGCAAGGCAAGGCAAGGCATGGCAGGCAAGGCAAGGCAAGCACAAGCGAAGCCGTCATCAACAATGAACTTCTCCTTCTCTCAGGTATTACATGGAATTGCATTCATCATCATTATGTCATCCGCAAGGCAATAATTTTTTTTTTTAAAAAATGATGTTTAATCTCACATGACAATCTTACTTGAGAGAAATTTATGATTGATGATAACTACTTTTTGTTTTATCCTAATGAATTCTTTACAATGCAAGGCATGTTTACAATTGATTCACATATGGAATGTAATCTACCTCAAAAAAAATGGAGAGAACTACTAGTATGACTTAAGTCCACATGTTCTAGATTGTTGTCTAGGAGTCGAGGGTAGATACCATTCTACACACACAACACGTCCCGATCCCAGAATCCGGATGACCCAACACCCGAGAGAAGCTAGGCAAAGCTTAGAGATGGAAGGAAAACCCTCACCCTACTCTCTTCTGTTCGGTCCAAGATAGGCAAAGGGGATTAGAGGGAGAGAGTATCGAAAGCATCTGCCGCCCTAGTAGGAGGCCGTCTCAGAAGGTCCAACTTCTCAAATAAAAAAAGGGTGCCAAAAGATGGGCAATGAACCCCACAGGTTTAAACAAATATGGGCCTGTCTGAATGAGTACCCGAAATGTAGAAAATAAAAAAAGGCGCCAAAAGATGGGCAATGACCCCACAGGTCAAAGATCTGTCCGAATGTGTGCCACAAAAATAGGTTTGTCAATAAAGGAGAAAAGACCCGAAGAGGCCGAACCCCAGCCGGCAATTGGGTGTGAGTAGAGAAATCCCTCTCGACATCTCCAAAGCCTATCAAGGACTTTCCCTCAATTCTTCATTCTTACCCCCAAGGTGTGGGTGAACCAACCAAATCAAAGCTAAACTCTAGCCGATCAAAGGTTGAAGGTCGGAAAGATTTTGGGTAAGGAACCCCATTTTGCATATGATGTCTACCAACGAACCTAGAAATAACAACCAAGTGAGAACTTGTGTCAATATTGATTTTTCTCTCCAAAAAAATATTTTCAAAAAAAAATCTAAAAAAAAAGGTGAACATTTCAAAAACTCCAAAAAAAAAGTTGAATATTTTCAAAAAAAACTACAAAAAAGTTGAATATCTTCAAAAACTCCAAAAAAATAAATATTTTTAAAAACTCAAAAAAATAAAATAGCATTTTCAAAAATCCCAAAAAATTGAATCTTTTCAACAAAAAAGAAAACTTCTTTTTCAAATTCAACAAAAATTTCCAAACTTTTTAAAATATTTTATCACCATGCTTGGTTTGAATTTTCATCTTTACATTCATATTTACTTTCAATCTCTCATGTTTCAAATTTTTCATTGCATATTTGCTACTTGATTTTTACACTCCTAAGAAGGCTATACCCCTTGACAAAGGTCAAGGCATACTGCAACTTGCAAGGGGGATAAGCCGCATTGTTGTTCTAATCTCTTCCTTCTAAGTGTTTCAGGCACAAGAAAAACTTTACACCCCTTGACAAAGGTCAAGACATATGGCAACTTGCAAGGGGGATAAGCCATATTGGCATTCTAATCTTGTTTTTCTAAGTGTTTCAGGCATGAAGAACAAACAAGGAGAATTGCACAACAAGGCAATGCTCACCACTTCCCTCCCCAAGGATTCTTAGGAGGAGGTGCCACCATAACCTTGGCCTTAACTTTGCCGAGAAACTTTTTGCAGGCGACACTCGCCACTTCCCTCCCCTGAGGATTCTCAGCTGGAGGAGTCATCATTACCTCGGCCTCAACATTGCCGGGAAGCTTTTGCTCTGTGTCCTCATTAGGACACATGAACTCTTTTGTGAGAATGCATGTCATCACATTGCAAACTCACCGTTATCATTTCCTTTCTTAGCATATCATATGTGCATTACTACTTATTTTAGGCATTGATGTTGAAGACCGTGACTACGGAGAAGACTTGACCCAAGATCCCCTTCATCAAAATCTACGACGGTCAGGTCATCTCTAATGCTCACGGATAAGCCAAAGTTGTGCTGTGAGGGACGATGGTTCCCAAATGGGTATCTTGACCTCATAGACAATCTATATCTTCAACTATTTGTTATACAAGTTTTGTCTTGCTTTATTGAGCCCATCATGCATCATGTAGCGTTAATTACATTGCATTTTGTTTTGTCATTGCATACATCATTTCCTAATCTTTACCTTATCACCCTAATCTCTAAACCTTCATCATGATCATTCTCAATTCCACAGTGTTTTCTAATCCCACTGTATTTTCTAGTCCCACCAACCTTCCAATATCCCACTATCTATGAATCCCACCGTGTTCGGTAGTCACCTTGTGCCTCCAATTATTTCATTTTTATCACCACCGTGGCCATTGAAACAACCTTCTTGCTATTCATCCCACCATGGCAGCCAATTCTTCTCGCCAAGGGTCTTCTATTTGATCAGAACTTGCACAGTCATTATCTTCACGGTCTATGCTTAAACATTTGCCTTTCGGAATCTGAGATCATTCTATTCTGAATCGAATCTTGTTTCTTGGAAAACTTAAATGAATCTAAGAGCCTGAATATGCTCGATTGGTATTCTTTTACTTTTTCAAAACAAATCTCCTTTTAAAATTTTTAGCCCATCACAGTACAGGAACACCGCAAAGATCGGGTTACCGACTGATGATGAACCTACGAACCCATGTTTTAGGGACTCCCCACCGCGTTGGGGGTTGGCTATTCTTCTCTCGTGCCAATGTCACATCTCTTACCAATCGAACATAGGAATACTTGATGAAACATGGCGGTTAACCAGGAGACTTAAAGAGATTCGTCTTGCCAAATTTGGTCATTGAGCGTGTCTATATCTACACCTTGATGCCACCTTTTCAGTCCATCGCCATTTCACTCCACTACATTCCACTACGATCCATCTCGTTTCACTACGCTTTCTCTTTGTTTCACTCCGCTCCGCTACATGCCATTCCCTTGCAAAGCAGACATCAAGGCGAGGCAAGCTGTAGACATGCCAAATTGGCTTGATTCGGAGCCCTAGACTCTTATTCCATAGGCGATATCTTTTATTTGACCGTTATCTGATCCGTACTATCTCATGGACATGAGCTAAGGACATGGGTGGAGCCCCTCGCAAGTTGAGAATGGACCAATGATTTCCGGAATATTGCCGTAACCTCCAAGCGAGAGCCGCATGTGAACTGTAAAAACACGAAGCCTACTCGATGACCGACCTTAAATGGTCCATAATTGAAGGTCTCGGGAGTCCCGCATGTGTTCCGTAACATCCAGGGTTTCTGAGAAGTCATTTCGGTAGGCGTCGGTCAATGACGGCTTTCGTTATGGCTTTTTCGATATGTGCTGACACGGCTATCCTGGACCACATATTAGGCCTTTCCGGTCATCACCGAGTCTTTTCAAGTCATTCGGGTCAATTCTAGCCGAATATTTTCATCAACCGGGGCTATACGACCATTTCGGTCAATTTTAGGGTTTCGCGGCTTTTCCGAGTTTCGGTTCACGTTTACCGGGTTAGTCTCAGATTTTTCGATGACTTTGGGTTTTCCGGTCGTACCGGACTTGTTCGGTCATCATTTTAAGTCATCCCAAGTTGACCCGAGATTTATCGACCGGTACCGTGCTCTTTCGGATCTTCGCCCTGGGTTTCGGCTTTCCGCGAGAGGGTAAACTGGTAGAAAGCCCCGTGCGAACGTCTCGGGAGTCATGCTGGCTGGTTTACTGACTTGAAGAGGTGCGGTTGAAAGCCCTCTTTCCAACGCGACAAACGAGAGCCGAATCGGACATCCCGTTTGCAAGATACGGCTCGCGGAACACGCGCGTAGGAGAGAGAGTGTACCGCGCCCCCACTCCGCTTGAAAGAGGAGGGCGCGCCCTGCGCGCCCTCAACACGGGGGCGCGCCCTGAGAGCCCTCAAAATGGGGGCGCGCCCTGCGCGCCCCCGGTTCCTTTGAAAGACGGGGGCGCGGTCAGTTTCTTTAAATCGCAAATTACCCCGATTAGCACCTTCTAAACCGGATTTTTGGAAGGTTTCCGCGGAGGATTTTCGATTATTTGTACCGCGCCCCCGGTTCGGGGGCGCGTTACGTATGTCAAGTCAATTTTTAGCAATTTCCAGAAGATTCCGTCGATTTTTAGCAGTGAGACGCGTAACGCGCCCCCGCTTCTTTTGAAATAGGGGGGCGCGCCCTGCGCGCCCTTGGTTTGAGGGCGCGCCCTGCGCGCCCTCATCCTCTTTGAAACACGGGGACGCGGGCGGTCCAGTTTCTAAATTTTGCACCAGCTTCCTTCCCCTATAAATTGAGGGACATTCTCAACGACCCAAGGTTAATCCCCGGTGCCTAGCTCGTCTAGAGGTCGTCCAAGCTCTTCTCCAAAGCCGTCCCGACGTCCAAAGGCGATCCGAAGTCAAGAGATCGATCCCGAGGTGAAGGAGAAGGCTCGATCCGGGTGTTCTGCATCAATCATCTTCATCGACTTCTGCAGAAAATCTGAGGCTTCTTCTGCAAAAGTCTTTAACATAGAAGTTGTTCCTCTCTTCGTCCTCTTTCATCTCCAACTGATGGAACTCAATTCTAACTTGTCGTTTGTTCGTGGCGATTTCTGCACTGAGGGCGCGTATCCAGGTTCTATTTTATACATCTGCCCACTTTCAAAGATTTTACAGACTTCTACAGGAGAATTTCGTAGAAGTCATAAACATAAGAACTCTTCCTCTCCAAGTTTTCTATCTACTGCAACAGACAGCACTCAATTCCGACATCGGGACTGCCCGTGGCGAGCTCTGCACCAAAGTCGCGCCAGACAGTGCAACGCGCCCCCGAACCAAGGGCGCGCAGACCGCGCCCTCATACCTAGGGCGCATCCACCGCGCCCCCAAACCTAGGGCACGTTCAGTCCAGTGCGCTATCCGGCCATATTGGTGATATCTTCTCCGTTTTAGCTCCGATTTGAGTCATTCAAGTTTCTATGTCTTCGTCATTCATCCAGGATCATTTTAGCATCATTTTTATTTAGTTTTTTGCATAATTTTATATCACAAAAAATACACAAAAAAGGGGTTAAGGCTCACCCCGAAGCCGGTGAGTCCAATTCCAATTGCTTCTTTCTCATCTTCTTACTACAGTTACTACACTTCCCATAGTTCTAATCGATTTTATTTCACTTGGTTTATTGTTCTAGTTGCACAGGTCTATCAAGCTAGCATCGGTTGGAGACTCTTCTTCATCGGCCGGCCGAAGAAGAAGAAGGTTGAACCTATATCCCGATCTCCCACGCTAAGGTACACGGTCAAATCTAACTAAATCTTATTTTTATTCCATAAAGCGGAGCCCGCGGGTCCTGGCGACCACCTTTCTTTTTATTCATGTTCTAAGTTAATTCACTCCTCACTCTCCTCCCACATGACCCGAACCGTCTCCGGTGCTCGAGCGACGCCGTGAGATGAAAGTTCGGGGATCAATGTGAGTGTGGGATCGAGGTGAGGAGTCTTTACCGCTTTCCGAGTGCCTTACGATTCACTCCTTTTTTCCCTATTCTATCTTTCACCTTCTCTTGAGGTGCCGATCCGGAACCCGTTTCTGGAGTCGACACTTTGTCCAACCAAAACACTCCTCCTTCTCCCCGATTCTATGTGAACCATTTCTTTACTTATTGCATTTTCTTTATTATCATTATTGTTCACTTTTATTTGCTATACTTTAAGTTCATTGCACTTTTTATTTTCTTAGCATTGTCATTTCATTTACTATTCTTACACTTATATTAGTTCAAGTTTGTTGTACTGTTTGTCCTAATCTTCTTTTATTTCACCACTTCCTTCATCTTTTAGTTTAAATTTCAGCTAGTTTCACTTTAGTCATTTCAAGCATTTCCTTTATCATCAAGTTACCTCTTTGTATTTCCATCTCGTCTCTGCATACTTTGTTTGCTTATTTACTTCCATCATATTTGCTTGACTTGATTTGATGTTACCATACATATGATCTTTGTTCTATATCTTCAATTGCATTACATTGCATTGGGTATCAAGTTTACTAGGCCCGTAGGTCATTTGAGAATGGGAGGTTCTCTCTTCCGAAACCCAATCCCTCCACACACCCCTCTTGTGGATTTTTACTCCTCCCTTGGGGATTCCCTCCTGAGTTGACTAGGTTTGTTTCTAACAAGGCCTCCATAAATCTGGCAAATTGTACCATTTCCATTTACCTGGTGTACCCATTTCCTACTTGTGGTGAGTAAGTGTTAGCCTAGAACTGCTCAATGTTGTGCGAGCATTAGGACCCCAACCTATTGTTGAGAAAACAATACTTTTAAAAATTTATTAACTTTAGGTTGGAACAAAAAACTAGTATTTTAATTATTCAAGTCTTTGTTACTCACTTGCTTGTTTACAAAAGGTGAAAACCAAAAAAATCTCAAAACATTAAAAACAACCAAAATAAAACATTGTTTTAGGTAATTTTACTTGTTTGCTTACAAAAAGTATAAACTAAAAGAAATTCTCAAAACAAAATTAACTTAAATTTTTTTAAGGTAATTACTTGTTTGTCCACAACAACAACAACAAAAATGTTTGAAATCAAAACATAGTCAAGGCAAAACAAGGAAAATTTTTTTACCATGTATGTATGTATTAGCTAGGTCAAATGAGATAGTTGGCCTGGCAAGTTGCTGCATCACCACTGGAGCCAAAGATCAACAAATGAGGATGCAGGGATCAACTTATGATCATAGTTCTACTTTAGGGCCACTTGTGTCTCATAATCCCCCCCCTCAATCTCATGCTATTCAAGCACCTCTCTCTCATGATCTTCAATCTCTCATGAGGAAGCTTTCTCAAATTGATCCTGATCTACTCCTCCAATCCATCTAGACCAACATGGGTGATAAATGGCTTGCTAGCCATGATCAGCTAATTCCTATTCCCAAATCAGTAGCTCTTCAACCCGGTGTACCCCAAGCTAGTCATTCCCACACCGGGCAAGCTCCCCCCATTTATCATTCTCATTTGGGGACAAGCTCACATCATTTAGGCCCAATATATGCTGGCTCATCTCAGCCTTCAGCCCATATATCGCTGTCCCAAATTTTCTTTTGAGGACAAGCCCAATCAGCATGGACTTGGTCTACAATGCTAGGATTCTTTTAATGATCTAAATTACTTTACCCTAGTATATTATAGTACTCCTATTCGAGCGTGTACTACATGCTCCCCGGTACAAACTCTTTTACCCAAAGTATAATTTTGACCAACAATTCAAGTTGCCACTACTTTGCCTCAACCCGTTGCACCACTCCCACAACCGGTTGTTCGTCTTTTTGTTTTTGCTCTTGCCCTAGTGGAGGAATCAACTCCCCTATTTTTATGTTCCTACACAAGCATATGAATCAATTCACCCTATTCATCAACATGCCATCTTGATCTCAACCCAAGCATAAGATCAGACTGATCATGAACAAAATGAGCCTATGGAGGAACTCGAAATGGAAATAAATGATTCCTTGGCATTCAACTATTGGTCAGTCCCTTCAACTTCACAAAATCAGTTAGTGCAAGAACATCAACTTGAAATCAATGATCTACCGATATTTGAAGCTAAACCAATCCCTTTTATCCCTCAAATGAAAGAACCCAATATCGAGGTTAAGAATAATTTACATACATCCTCCTAGAATCTCTTAAGCTAGGCACATTCTCTACCCCTGAACAACTTTAGGAAGAGTGGATAATTTTAGATGATTCCATCAGAAAGGGCAAACAGGTTGATGAGAGTGAGCTAAATCCACAACCAGCCCATCAACGTGTAAAGAAATTAGCTAAGAGAAAGCCAAGAAAGAAAAGAGCACCCAAGATAGGTATACAAGGCAAGGGTATTTTAGGGCCTTGTCTAGCTAAGAAAGGCCAACTCCTCAATCTTGGGGCCATGCCCCTCATTTCAATTCTCTCAACTGGGCCCATATGCCCCTTGTTTAGTACTATCAATTTTAGGACCTCACACATGTCGACTCCAGAAATGGGGTTCCTAGGTTGGCACCCCTCAGAGATAGAGAGAGAGAGGGAAGAAGAGATCCCTTCATTACCCACACTCACATTGATCTCTGAATACTCGACCTTCAACATCAGTAGGATGTTGAAGAGGTCATGTGGATAAGAAAAGATGAAAGAAGTTAATGCATGAAATTAAATAAAGAACATGATCGCCAAGAACCATGGGCTCTGCTTTATGCAATGGAATTAAATAAGAGATTGACCGAGCGTGTGTACCTTAGTGAAAAAGTGGATGGGTTTTAGGTTCTCCTTCGACTAGCCGATGAAGAACGCGTGGGTGCTTAATTTCTTTCGCAACTAGACAATAAAATAGGCAAAACAACAATTAGAACTAGAAGGGGTTTAGTAAATGTATAGAAAATAACATAAAAATAGACAATTGAAGAAGAACTGACCGGATTCAGGGTTATTCCTAATAGTGGATTGGTCGACACATGCTCCAAGACTTCAAATTTTCATCCAAAGTTGGGGTAGTGAGTAGAAGGTCTAATACAAGTCAAAACAAACCCAATGGCAATCGGAAAGACACGGCACAAACCAAAACACATATAGAATAATGATTTGATCATAACCTTCAATGTTTGATCATTAGGCTAAGGTGATCAAGACAATTTCCATGCTTAAGTGGTTTACATATAGCTTTCACTTGGAAAATACCGCTTCACTTGGAAACCTTTCAGAAAATGTCCAAGTACACTTGACAAAGCTTTGAACCAACACTAAATGACCTGGCATCATTCATAGAAGCATCATACGTGTTACCCTACGAAATACGAGTTTTATGCTCTATAATTGGTGAATTTTGTGTGTCTACAACTTACCTTATCTTGATGTTGGCTTTGTAAGGGAATGGTATGTAATAGAGTGAAGTGAATTAAAGTAAATTGTAATGAAATGTAACTAAGCATAGATGAATGTAGTTGAGTGAAATGGTGATGGAGTAAAAATGTGGCATCAAGATGTAGATATAGGCATACTCATCAACCTGATTTAGCAATGTGGAATCTCGTTGAGCATTATAGATCACTTTTATGTTCTATCAAAACCTCCTATAATTGATTAGTAAAGAAATTCTATTTGCATGAGAGAGATAAAATAAAAGAGGTAGCCAACCCTCAACGCGTGAGGAGTCCCCGAATTTATAGGTTCATCATCAGCCAGTAACTCAATCATTGCGATGTTATTGTACTGTGATGGGCTAAATTTAAAAAAAAAATTGTTTTAAAAAGGGAAAAGAATACCAGTCAACCATATTTGGAATCTCAAGTTCACTCAAGCTTCACTAAAATACTTAGTTTGACTCTTAGTGGAATAACCTCGTGTTTTAGAAGGGCTTACATTAAGCACCATAAAAACTTGCATGGGTGTCATGAAAGTAGTAAATCTCGTTTTAGTAGAAACCCAATTATTTAGAAAATGAAGAGACACAACAAAATGGTTGGATGACCAAAACTTAAGTTACAGTGGGATTGAAAAACATTGATGGGACAACCTTGCCATGATGGTGAAAAAGCTAAAAAGGATATGGTAGGATAAGATATGAGATAATGAATTCACAACTTGATAAAAGAAAGTCCAAGGTGAGATAGGGGACATAGAGAAGACAAAAGATACGGTGGGACACAGAGAAAGCATAGTTGAGAGGAAAGACCTAGTAGGGCTCAGAAGTTATCCGTGAAGAAAATGTGGATGCTATGCAATGCAAGACCTTTATGATGCATGTTGAGATAAAAAATCAAAAATATCTAAAAAGTAGTTTAAGATATAGATCAATCACTAGAGATTAGGATACCTAATCAGGAACTGTTGTTCCTCCAATGTTCGATTTTGGACTATCTGCAAGCATGAAGAAAGACTGAGCCATCGTAGATTTTGTTGAATGGGATCTCAAGCCTAATTCTCTTCACACTCAAGGTCTTCAACATCAATGTTTAAATAGATAGTAATAATTGATAGAAATGTATGCCCTACAAGCCAATCATATGTGATATGATTTTACATTTCTTATAATATCTTATTCAGTATAAATGGCAAAATCTTCATTACTTGCAGAATTGAGATGCGTCTATCATAATGAAGTCCTAAGTTACATGCAATGATGATTGAATCATAATGAGATCATGATAATGAGATCAATCATCTAGAAGCATGTACTCTACAAGTTTATAGTCGTAGGATCCTCTGTAGATACGCGAATTCGGCCCGATTACAGAAGGTACAATCTCATTTCTATAGATAACACTTGTTTTCTCCCAATCAGAGAGGTCGATTTAACATAAAGATGATCAAATTCAAGAAAATCTTGAGGCGTCCCGATGTCGCGATGCCTGGCGTCGCGACGTCAGAGCTCCTGTAATTTCCCGCCTTTTTACCCTTCTGTCCTGTCGGACGGCATTGTACTCAGAGACGTACGAAAGTACAAGCGCTCCTCTGCCGGAGCGCCTACAATTCCACCCGTGACAGACGGCTTTTCAGGCGGTCAGCGATGCGTTGTCGAAATCGTACCGAGAGTCCAGGCGCTCCGCCGTCAGAGCACCTGGATTCACGCCTGACAACTGTCACCGCAGGCTTCGCGTGCGCCGAATTTACAGTCTGATAGCCGTAGGTCGTAGGTGCTCCCCTGTCAGAGCGCCAGGATTTCCGCTGACAACCGCCGCCTGACACGCAGGGTGGTAGGTGGCGACAGGTATGGTCGGACGTGCTGATCCGCCGACTTGTCGGCGGATTTTCAGGCGCTCCCATGCCGCGACGCCAGGCGTCCTCAGGGCGGAGCGCTAGGGTCACTTTTGCGCACCTATAAAAGGAGACCCTTCTCCCACATTTAAGAGGTTCCAAGAGAGAGGTTCCAAGAGAGAGGTTCCAAGAGAGAGATTCCAAGGAGTTGAAGGAAGGATTCCCAGAGCCTTAACTTCCTAAGAGTTTTCTTGAGCGCTCCAACATCCTCCCACCACCTTCCAAGCCCCATCTCACTCCCAAGCCTTTCCATCCTCCATTACACCCCTTTCACTCCGCTCATTCAATACCACTCAAAAACCATTCAAGACCGCTGCCATCATACCTTTGAAAGCCATTGTAAACCATCACAAAGAGTACCAAGAAACCTCCAAAATCGACTAGGATTCCGATCCCTCGTCATTGGAACCGGGAGAAGATTGTATTGAAGACTGCCGCAGAAGGACTGGAGCGCTCCCCCGACGCGACGCCAGGCGACCTGTGGTCGGAGCGCCTGCAATTTCCAGAAGCCAGAAGCACCGGGCTTCTCTACGATCTTCTTCCTTACCTTACCCTCTCCTTTATTGTTCATTTGGGTTTCATTATGCATGTTGCATTAGTATGGCATAACGCATCTTAGTCTTAGGTCATTTAGATCCTCCCTTAAGAAGGGGTTAGGAGTTAGTCCTAATCCGGTTCGTTCAACCCCTTTTGCCATTGCTCTTCTTTCTTACGAATAGTTACTGCTCCATCTTTAGTTCTAATCGTTGCGCTTTCATTCATACTTTCTTTTCAGGCAAGCGAGTTTCTCCAAGGCTCTTCTTCCCCGGCCGGCCGAGGAAGGAGAAGATAGAACCCCCGCAATCTCCCAGTTTATCGAGGTAACCGGTCACTCTCACTTTCTTTACTAGTTCATCTCTTTTATTTCTATCATCGGAGCCTCTCTGGCTCCTGGCGACCACACCATCCCTTCCTCTTTCGGTTTGTAGGTTAAGTTAGTGTTGATAATGCCACCGACTATCTGATCTTCTTTCCCCTCGATTCTCCTCACGACCCGGACCGGTCCTTCGATGCCCAAGTGACATCAAGGGTTGAGTAGTTCGGGGATCAAGGTGAGTGTGGAGAAGGAAAGAAGAAAGAGAAGCGGGCAATAGACTGGTTCGTTGGAATCATCCACGACTGTGCCTATGGCGTGATTAACACAAACCCACCCTATCAAAACCGTAAGGAAGGAGAAACATACACACACGCGCGCACCTATCTACCCGTCTCTCCCTCCTTTCCTCTCTCCCTCTCCACCCCTCTTTCCCGGCGTCCACATCCTTTGGCGACCACGGTGGGACATCTAAAGCCAAGGGAAAGTCGCTTGCCATATTTCTTCGAATGAAAGCCTCTTCCATCAAGTAAGTCTTCTATTCACTCTCTTTATCTACACGTTTATTCGTATTTCGTTCTCCTCCTTTTAAAGTCAGAACCTCTCTTGCTCACCGCGTGGGCCACTACTCCTTGGCTCCCGCGCGAGCCACCTCTCATTTCCCCACTCACCGCGTGAGTGGTACATCATCGATCCCGCGTGGCCATCTCTTTCTGTTGATCCTATCAAAGGGGCACCAGCTGCTTCCCTTTGCTATGACGTTTGCAAACCGAGCTCCGCGAGCCCGAAGCATCTACAAGCACCGACTCCCGCGCGAGTCAACTCTACTTTTAATACCTTTTCATTTAAAAAGCATTGTCATTTATTGCTTTCTCAGCATCATATCACTTTTATGTCCCCGCGGGACCCTTGCTTTCTAGCTTTTCTTAAAATTTGCTGATTCACGTTAAAAGCGTCCTGATACCGCGACGCCTGGCGGCGCGGTACCGGAGCGCCTGCAATTCCCCGAAACTGCTTTTAGTTCCTGCTTCTTGTTTCACTTCCAACCCTTATCACTCTTACTACCTTCCAATTTTCAGCATGCAAACCTGTCTTAGTGTTTAAATTTCTTTGTGCACCATCATCTCTTAAGCTTCTTTGTACTTCTCTCACGTTGTGTTGCTTTTATTTTATTTTGCTTGCTCCTTTATCCTTGCTTATTCTCTTGCATTAGCTTGCATCGAGGTACCGGTTCCATCCGGCCTCGTAGGTCATCCGAGAAGGGGGGGGGCTCACTCTCCTCCCAAAGCCATACACATCCAAAACACCATTCTTGGTGGATCTCGACTTCTCTTCCGGGGATTCCCTCTCGGTTGACTAAGTTGGTTTCCGCCAAGGCCTCCGTAAGTCCCCAGACGTGAAGGATTCCCTCTTCACCGATCGGGCTGGTTGTACCATTTCCCCAAAACCCAAAGTTTACCCATTACCTATCCGTGTGAGAAATCGTTTCACCTTACGTTGCTCGGCGTTGTGTGAGCATAGGGTCCCACCCATTTATTTGAGTGGACAATACTTTGCTAAACAAGCCACTAATCTAAGGTTGGAACAAAAATTTGCGCTAAGCATTCCAAGTCTTTGCTTTAACTTGTTTGTGTAACCAAAAGAAAAAGGAAAAGGGGGGGGGGGAGACTCTCTCCTACAAAAAAATCTATAAAAGTCACCAAAAGAAGTTGTTCCTTTGAGGTAAAAAACTTCTCTGATCACGACAATCAAAGAAAATAACCTCTAAGAAGCAATCCAAAAAAATCTTTGTCAAAGAAAACTTTGCTTTCGGATAAAAACTTGTCTTTTAGAATTAAACAACCCAAAAAGAAAAAATCTGCTCAAAAGAAAACACCCAAAAAGAAGAAAACTTCGTCTTTCTTTGCTTTATGCCTGTGTCGCTCAGGTCCGGACGAGTTATCATGGATCAACACTGCGAGCAAGCAGAGTATGAACAGGCCTACTTTGGGGCAGAAGGCGAGCCGTCACTCCTCCCCGACGCTGTCTATGCCGTTAACGAACCAGGAGCTCCCGCTGAGCCGGATCAAGTTTCTCCTCCACCCAACCCGGGTTCCCTTTGGGAGGCATTCTCTCATGCCGATCCCACCCAACTTCAAGCCATCGAGGCTATTCTCAAGGGCAAGTCGCCCGCCGATCATGACCCTCTCACCGGTGGTTTACGTGTTTCTACCCCTCGTTCAGTAGCACGTCGACCCGATGCGGCCGCCCAAGGCCATTCCTATACCGGGCCATCGCCCCCAAACTCCCCTCATCCGGTGGCTATCCTAAACCACCCGGATCCAAATCGGGCAGCACCATCATGGCCACCGCCTTCTCTTCTAATCATTTCAATCTTCCCCGTCAAACGACTTGCCCGCCAACCCATGTTCCATGTCCGGCCGCTTCGGCCTACTTGGCCCCCCCTCCGGTGTATCAAACACCCCCTCCCCCTCCAATTGTTCGAGAGCCCTCTATTGACCAGGCCATGCTAAACCGCCTAAGTCAGATTGAGGAGCAGTACAAATAAATTCGCCGTCTGGTTGGCACCAAAGTTGCCCCTGAAATATCTCTCCCCTCGCTCCCTACTTTCCATCTTCCTCACTTCGAAATGCCAGTGTTCCGCCGTTACAACGGGTCCGGCAACCCCTTCCTCCACGTCAAAGACTTCCTATACGAATCCGTCACATGGCAGAATGATCTGAGAGCCCTTGCTTTTCTATTTAGAAGATCACTGGAGGGCTCGGTGCTTGAGTGGTTCTATTCACTTGATTCAACGGAGGCCGGTAACTTTGATATTGTCAAAGCCAAATTTTTGCAGAGATATCAAGACCGAGTTGGAATAGCCTACTCCATCACCGACCTTGTAGCTGAGAAAATGAAAGTAGATGAGGATTTTATCAGGTATGCAGATAGATGGAGGGCCATGGCAGAGAAGCTCACAGATCCGATGTCAGAACAAGAGCAGGTCAAGCTGATCATAACAAATGCAACCCCGGCCATGAAGAACATGCTTGCCCTTCACCATCCCACTTCCATGAGTGAGTTATATGAAAAGGCGCGGTACATCCAGACCCAGCTCCGAGATTCACCTATTATGAACCTATTTGATCCCCGACCTCGGGTCACCAAGAAAACCTTCCCTTCCGCCTTCGGACCAGTAACTGAGGGGATAGTAAACCATGAGCATGTTAATGTTGTAGGGAATCCCCCTAACAATTACCAACATCAATATAGAAACCCTCCTCTAAACAGGAATGCTCCGGTCCTCCAGCACCAGTCCCGGCCTCAACTTCCCCCACGGCCTCCCCAATACCAAGTCCAACAATAACGACCCCAGAACCAACAACCCTTGATGCCTCGAGCCCCACAACCCAGGGCCCCAGAAACCTACCACCAGGCCCCTCCTCCAGTTGCACACCAACCAAGGAAAACCGGTCCCCGACGAGAAAATTACCCGCCATTGCCCTACTCACTTACAGATATCTTCAATGCCTTGATGGCCGCACAACAGATAGAGCTCCCAAAAGAAAGACCTGTCTGGCCAAGCACGGCAAACACTGGACGGTATTGCATGTATCACCGATACCCGGGTCACATGATCGAGGATTGTTTTCAATTCAGAGACTACATTCATGATCTTCACGACCAAGAGAGTATTGATTGGGCACAAATGGGGGTATATATTGAGTCATTGAAAACACAACAGTCAAGACCTCGAGGGCGAAGGCGGCGGCAACAACAACAACAACAACAACAACAACAACAACAACAACAACAGCCGCATGATCAGGGCATTGGGATAGTGCGCAACCCTTTGCCAAACCATGCGCCCGCTCCGATAGCAGCACCCCCTCGCCATCCCATAAATCCTATCCTAACCCCGGCGGAAGAATCGTCCCGTCGAGGACAAGATTGGCAAATGGACCCGGCTACCGCCTCCTTCCAAACATACACCCCTCACCACCCTGATAGGGCCATCTTGTCCATCCCCCGTACCTCTCCCAACCTACCACCTATCATCCGTACACCGCCACGACCTGCGGAGGGGTCTGTCACCGCAACCCCTCTTCTCTTAGGACCAATTATCCGACCACGTGCACCACCTCCATTAGCTGTCACACCCCCTCTACCACCCATCATTAGACCAGCACCCCCGTTGACCAATCTAGCATCCACCATGCCAGTAAAAATGCCACAACCATCACCCCTCCCCATTCGGCCCATTAGCCCAGTAACAACCCCGCTTAGCCCTGTCAATGCCCCACCACCTCCACCCAAGCATACCCAGTCCAGTCACTTAGATCACACGCCAGTCCCCGTCAAAACATCACCTGCCGGGCCTACACCACCTCTTGCTGCCATCCTACGGAGCGGACGTATGGTCCAACGCGTCTTTCCCCAAGCCGGTGCAACGCAAGCAGCCCCAGAAATTGAGGAAGAACCAGTTGAGGAACCAATACCAGGAACTACATATGATCTGCTGAAACACCTCGATAAAACACCAGCTAGAATTTCTATTCTGGAATTAATCAAGCGGTCCAAAGTTCACCAAGAGGTGCTCCAGCAGTATTTACAAAAGGTGCTTGTCAGTGAAAGCCTCCCGCCCGAGAGAATCACCGCTGTCTTGGCTCCCCGGAGTGAACATCCAGCCCTAACTTTCACTGATGAGGAGTTGGCAGCCCCTGAAGTCAGGAGGTGTGCATTGTGCTTAACAGTAAACATTCGAGGCACCCCGATAGATTCATGCTTGGTAGATACCGGTGCCTCCTTAAACATCATACCTCCCGAGACATTGAACTGTTGCGGCATTTCAGAAACGGAGATCCAGCCTTCTCACATCACTGTGACGACATTTGATAACATGAAGCGACCCACGCACGGCACCATTCTTCTTGATGTCGAGCTCGGTCCCAAGACAGTCACAGTTGACTTCCATGTGTTGGAGATGGATCCTACCTACCGGGTCATTTTGGGCCGTCCTTATCTTGAAGCATTAGAGGCGGTAGCATCTACTAATCATCAGTGTATCAAGTTCCCTCACAAGGGGCAAATTGTAAAGGTAACCAGTTATGTAACAGTGATGCCAGCTACTGGATTACCAAGCCAGCCAGTTTTCACATTAATAGAACCACCAAGAAAAAGATGGCAGCCAAAGCAAAAAAGGAAGAACACAGGAGAACCGATAGGATGGCACATCATGAGAATTCTGGGGTATCAAGATGGCCAAGGGTTGGGCAAATTCTTGCAAGGCATCACAGAACCCATCAGCCCCGCCAATCGACTTACTAAACCGGCTTGGGATATGATGGGACAATCCGTAATGGCAAAAGGCCCGAACAACGATCGATGGCAGAAGGCCTTGCAAAATACTTTCTCGAAAGGGGAAATAATCCAGATTAAAGAAGAGGAGCCGGGCTATCTCAACGACATCAACAATCGTCCACGGAAAAGGCAGAAGATCGACGAAGGTGAGGATGAATTGTTCTTACCTTTATCATTATTATTTCTGGTCGAGGAAGAAGAATCAAGGAAAGAACCGCTTGAGTCGCCAAGGATCAGTAAGCACCCCGGCAGTCAAATTTGCCATTCCCCCCTAATCATTCCGCGAGGACCTTCCCTCAACTTTTCATTCTCTGGGGCTGAGCCCCTCTTTCAATTAAGCCTCTCCCATGGGCTCCCAATGCCCTTCTATGGCAGGCCCTTCCCGGCCCATGCAAGGAATGAACTACCCCCGTCCCACACATTCATCACCATTGGGCCCGAGAGCCCTCTCCATTCTACATTAATCGAGGCCTTTGCCTCTTTGGCAATTGAGCAAGTTCAATCCTGGGTCAGACCAGATGGCCCGCCCGATCCACTAAATCTTCCCCTTCTAGGGTCAACCGACTCATCTCCAATCAAGGAGGACCACGACCCCGTCCAAAATTTTTCTCAAACTTTCACATTCCTTTCCCTTCGTAGTGAAAACATTGCATGACCCGTCCTGTACATATGATTGGCACCACCAAAAAAAAACGTCATTCTCACAACTCGCATTTCGATCGAGGAAACATCCATCTTTGCCCCCAAGGACTTTCCGACCTCGGGGACCGAGTCTTTGAGCGAGTTGCTCTGCCCTTCACCCCCTGTAGATATCACTTCTCCTAATCTCCCCTCTTCATCATCTCATTCATTTCCCCTAGGGTTAGTGTCCAAGAGAGTCCAGGCTAAGGGTAAGAGGGTACCGAATCGGTATTTATATCAACTGGCTGGCAAGAGCTTAGAATGTGCGAAATTGCCAGGTTTTTGGGATAACAGTATTCAGTTGGATGAAGTCTTCTATGAGGACGAAGAAAACATGGATCAATCTTTGGGAGTATATGAAGTCGGTTCAGAAAAGGACATTGATACAGATGAGGAAAAGGATGTAGCAGATGCCTATGCTTCGTGCTTGAGGAGATTTGAAGAACCATTAGCTTCTGCTGATGAGCCTACGAAGGAACTTAATCTTGGAACGTTGGATGATCCAAAAGTTGTTCTCATCAGTGCTAGTCTATCTCCCTCCCAAGAATCAGATTTGATAGGGCTTTTGCAAGAATACCGGGATACATTTGCATGGACTTATCAGGATATGCCGGGACTAGACAATTCACTGGTCGAACATCGTTTGACACTTAAGGATGGAGCTGTCCCAGTAAAACAAAAGCTTAGAAGATTTCACCCAGAAGTGGCCCTAAAAATGAAAGAAGAGGTCGATAAATTGCATCAAGACAAATTCATTAGGGTCATCCTTTATCCTCAATGGGTGGCCAACATTGTCCCGGTCATGAAGAAAGATGGCAAAGTCCGCATCTGCATTGATTTTAGAGATTTAAACAAAGCTTGCCCTAAGGATGATTTTCCTCTCCCTCACGTCGATGTGCTTGTTGATAATACAGCCGGTTTTGAAACCCTCTCATTCATGGATGGATATTCTGGGTATAATCAAATTCGGCTAGCAGAAGAGGATCAGGAGAAAACATCGTTCACTACACCTTGGGGAACGTATTGTTATGTCGTCATGCCTTTCGGACTAAAGAACGCAGGAGCTACCTACCAGAGGGCAATGATGGCGATTTTTCATGATATGATGCATCAATGTGTAGAGGTGTACGTGGACGATTTAGTGGTCAAATCCCAAACCCGAGGTGAACATTATGAGGTTTTAAGAAAGGTCTTGCAGAGAGCTCGAGAGTTTAAGCTAAAGATGAACCCAAAGAAATGCGTGTTTGGCGTAGCATCCGGCAAGTTATTGGGTTTCATTGTTAGCAAAAGGGGAATTGAGATCGATCCCAATAAAGCCAAGGCTATCATTGATATGCCCCCACCAAAGAATTTGAAAGAACTTAGGGGGTTGATTGGAAGATTGCAATTTGTCCGCCGGTTTATCTCGCAGCATTCTCAAAGGTGTAAGCCTTTTTATGAATTAACCAGGGCAAAAATAGAATTTAAATGGGATCAGAAGTGCCAGGAGACTTTTGACGGTTTGAAGAAATACCTTTCTAGCCCTCCTGTACTCCAACCCCCGAATCCAGGCAAGCCTTTAATTTTGTACATCTCGGTTCTAAACGAATCCTTAGGTGCCGTGTTGGCACAAATAGACGAGGAAGGGAAAGAACGGGCTGCCTACTATCTTTCTAAAATCTTTGACCCTTGTGAGATGAACTACACCACCATGGAGAAGACCTGTGTCTCTCTAGTTTGGGTGGTACAAAAACTCAGGCACTATTTTCTCGCTCATGAGGTCAATCTCATCGCCCGAATGAATCCTATCAAATTCCTCCTCGAGAAATCTGTCCTCACTGACCGACTCGCCAGATGGCAAAGTTTTCTCTCCCAATTTGACATCACTTACATCCAACAGAAATCAATCCGAGGGTATGCCATTGCCGAACACCTGGCTCACCATCCCATCCCTAACTTTGACCCGGTCCAGTCTGAATTACCCGATGAAGGACTCTTGTCACTCCATCATTCTGAATTATGGACCCTTTATTTTGATGGTGCTTTAAATTCCCAAGGAAGAGGAATCGGAGTCGCCCTTCTGTCCCTGGAAGGGGTCATTATTCCCCAAGCCTTCCAACTCTGCTTTCCCGCCACCAACAACATTGCTGAATACGAGGCCCTCTTAGCTGGATTAGAGGCTGCTCGCTTCCACGGAGCCACCAAGTTAAGAATTATAGGCGACAGCCAACTGATTCTTCGGCAAGTACTCTCCAGATATCGAACATCTCATCCTGGACTCAAGCCGTATCAAGAACTCACTTCTTCTTACATCAAGCTCTTCACCAAACTCGAATTTGTCCATATCCCTCGTGCTCAGAATATCCTTGCTGATTCTCTAGCATCATTGGCATCCTCTTTATCAATCCCGCTAGGTGTGTCTGATAGGACCATTTCTGTCCGGCGAAAGATGATACCTGCTATTAAGGATGCTCGATTTCTCGATATCCAAGAGAAGTTCGCAAAGAAGGAATTGCTTGAGCAAAAGGAGGAATTGTCAATCATTGAGGTTGAAGAGTTAAATGAAGAAGAAGAAAGGCCATGGTACCATGAGATTGCTCAATATTGCCAGAATCAGACCTACCCGCCCGAGCTTACGGCCGATGAAAGAAAAGCTGTCAGAAGAATTTCCCAGAAATATCTAGTGCTGGGCGGAACACTCTTTAAAAGAAGCATGACGGGGATTCTGTTGCGCTGTGTAGATGAAAAAGAAGCTGAAATAGTGCTTAAAAAAGCTCACTCAGGGGTGTGTGGGGGCCACGTTAGTGCCCAAGCCCTTGCCAAAAAGATCATTCGGCAGGGGTATTACTGGCCCACATTGGAGGAGGATTGCTCAATCTTTGTCCGGCACTGCCACCAATGTCAACTCCATGCCGATAAGATCCACTCTCCGGCATCTTCTCTCCATCCTATCCATGCCCCCAGGCCTTTCGCTATGTGGGCTTTTGATATCATCGGTCCCCTTGGTGATCCCAACTCCACGAACAAAACCAAGTCTTTTATTCTCACCGCAACAGAGTACTTCACCAAATGGGCCGAAGCAGAAGCTTACACAGAGATCAAGGCATCGACGGTGTGCACATTCATCAGGCGCAACATCCTGTCTAGATTCGGAATCCCCGGCGATATCGTCACCGACAATGGACCTCAGTTTGTCTCTCAGGAGCTGCAAGACCTTTGCAACAGGTATCGCATAAAATTGCATCATTCATCCCCATATTACCCGCAAGGCAATGGTCAAGCAGAAGCCACTAACAAAACCCTGATAAAAATCATTAAGAAAACATGTGAGTCCAGCAGGTTCGTGGATTGGCCGGATAAGTTGATCGATGCTCTATGGGCCTACCACACTTCGGTCCGAACCCCAACGGGCCAGACTCCCTATGCCTTGGCATACGGAATGGAGGCGGTAGTCCCATACGAAGTACTCATTCCTTCCCTCCGAGTTCAGATCGATCGAGACATCCCTACGGATGATCGGCAGGAATCTCTCCTAGCACAGCTCGAACTCTTGGACGAAAAGAGGCTGGCCGCCGCCGAACATGCCCGGACTTACCAGAATAGGCTTAAAAGATTTTATCAGAAAAGGGTGGTTGAGAGAAAATTTGAAATCGGTGAGGTTGTGCTTAAAAGAATTTTCATAAAGCCGGGCGGTCCCCGCTCAAAGCTTCAACCAAATTGGGAGGGACCCTTTGTGATTTCAGAAACATACCCTGGCAATTCTTACAAGCTAGTTAACGCAGATGGAGACGAATTGACCCACCCTTGGAATGGACTCTATCTTAAGAAATATTTTCCCTAAAAATGACAAAAAGGTGTGAAACACTCAAAATTGTGGGAGGAGTCCGTTCTCACCTGTCCTTGCTTGCTATTAGGCCCACCCGTCCAAGTGAGGGTTAAGGATAAGCATCACACTATGCACATCGCACGCCTAGGCTCCGGGATTCGACGGTCAAAGCTGGAAAAGAAAATCAGGTAGTGCTAGGCAAAGAAGATCAACCATGCCCTATTCTTCTCTCGCTTCGGCCCGAGGAAAGATTCAAGGGACTTCGGGCGAGGAATACCGAAAAAGTCCACCATCTGGGAAGAGTGGAAAATCCTAGAGGGTCTGTCTTCTCAAAAGAAAAAGGCACCAAAAGATGGGCAATGAACCCCTCAGGTCAACCGAAAAAAATGCATAGACCTGTTTGAATGAGTGCTTAAAAATAGCCCCAAAAAGAAAAGGCTCCAAAAGATGGGCAATGAACCCCTCAGGCAAAAAATGACCTGTCCGAATGTGGGCCACAAAAATGGGCAAGAAGGAATGACCCAAAAGGATTTAAACTTGGCAGATGGGCGTCAGTACGGGAACCCGCTTGATATCCTTTGAGTTTGGCCAAAGGCTTATCTTAATTTCTTCCTTCTTCGACCACCATGGGTAGGGTTGAACAACCGAGCCCCAGCAGGACCCTGGTTTGTTGAAGGCAGAAAGCCTAAGAATCCCGGGAGGAGGCACATCACCTACACGTGGCACTTATCCTTAGCCACTACACGTACTGTGGAAGGGGAACCCAATTGCAAGCAGGGCAAATGGTGAGAACATCTACTTCGTCCACGAACAAAAAAATGAATATATCTAAAATCCAAACAAATCTAGAAATTTCAAAAGAACAAAAAAATCTACAAATCCTCAAAAATTCCTACAAATTTGAATATCCGAAACCCCAAAAAAATCTATAAAATTCAAAATCTAAAAAAACAGGAAAAATCCCCAAAACTAAAAGAGTTAGTGCTTGTAAATTGACCGCATGTCTAGTTGCATTCATGTTTAATTTTTTGTCATGCACGTTTTCATTTCTGCATTACATAGTTATGTTTCTTATTTGCCTAGTTAAGAAGGCCCATGCCTCTTGACATCTAGCAAGAGGCTAAGCCTAAACGAAATCTAACTACTCTTCTGGTTCAGTAAGACAGTCAACAGGTGCGAAGATAGAAAAGAAGAAGAAGCAGATAGCCAAAACAAATCCACTATGGGCTCAAAAGTGTATGCAAGTATATCATGTGGCAGAGGGGGCCGGGACATCAGAATCGCCGCCTCCCTCCACCGCTGGCTCCTGGGGAACCGGCTCTACTACAGGAGGGGGGAGGGGAGTCCTCTCGCCGCCTGCCCGAGAGGTGGTGCCCGAGCGGCTCGGGCCGTGAAGCGTCGTCCGCCGAGAATCGGTCCGGTATGACCGACCCTGTGACCGGGAGCGGGCCAGCTCCAGCAACTCCGTCGCCCGCCGCGACTCCAGTGCCCGCATCTCCTCCAGATGCTGGACCCGCAGCCGGAGGATCTGCTCACTCTCGGGGAGGGCCCGGGCCCTCAACTGCTCCAGCTGCAAGGTCAAACAAAGATCAGCAACGACCAGCAAGGGAGCAAAACGATAAAAACGAACTTTCAAAAGCCAAATGAAGGCAGAGACTTACCACTCCCGCCGAAACTCGGTTCCGAACGTGCCCCGGAATGCCTGAAAACCGCCTCGCCTTCAATGGAGTATCGGGTCGGTGAGGGAGCTCCATGGCAGCAGTGGCAAGCAAGAAATGAGGAGGAGATGGAGCAAGGGGCGGCCCAAGGGGAGTGGAGAAGGTTTCTCCCCCCCTTGGGCGACCTAGGGCACATATAGGGGCGGGGAAGAGAGAGGGGGAGCCCCCCATTACCCACGACGAGACGGGCGACAGGCCCTTGATGGAAAGCTGCGCAGGATTGCAGGCGCTCTGACAGTGCGACGCCTGGAGTCGCGTCGAAGGAGCGCTTTGAATGAATCCAAAAAGAGGAAGAAAAATAATTGAAAATGGTCAAAAATTGTTATTTTCTTGCATGATAACTATAGTAGTATTTGAAATGTTTAAGACCACAAGTTCTAAAAACACCGGGCCTGAGAACCCCTCCAACAAAATCAAGGACGGAACGGTTGTTCAATGAACTTGCGGATAAGCCAAAATCACGAGTTATGGGGACGACGGTTCCTGATCAGTGTCCTGACCCATTACTCATGATCTATATCTTCAACTATGTTTCTTAATATTAATTTTTATTTCTTTCTTTCACCCAGCATACATCTGCATGCATCATCTGCATTTGGCTATCATCATTGTGGTTGTCTTCATGAAAGGTCGTTTTCTCTGACAAGGCAAACAAGCGTTTCTATTGAGTTGAGAGGTTATTCCACTCCGAGCTAAATCAGGTTCCCGCAAGGACCCGGATGAATCCTAAAGACTTAATCCCCGTTGATTGGAGGTTCTTTTGATTTTAAAATCAACTTCCGTTCAGCCCTTCTTGGTACAAGCACACCACAAAGCTGGGCCGCTAACCAAGATGAACTCACGAGCCGCGCTCGGAGGTTCCCCGCACGCAGGGAGCAGGCTTTTATTTTCCTCTCTCGTGCCCACGGCACATCTCGTCTCCAATCAACCACGGAAGCAGTCTGGAAGATACAAAAGGCAATTGCAGATCTTGAGATGGCTCAATTCACCTGGTCAGGTCGTGAGTCGCGTATCTAAATCTACACATTGACGCCAGTTTTTCAGTCCACCATCACTTCACTCTGCTTCACCTCGCTACGGTCACTTCCGCTACACTCCGCGTCGCTCCCTTGCAAAACCGACGTCAAGGCGAGGCAAGCTGTAGATACGCAAATTCGGACCGATTACAGAAGGTACAATCTCATTTCTATAGATAACACTTATTTTCTCCCAATCAGAGAGGTCGATTTAACATAAAGATGATCAAATTCCAGAAAATCTTGAGGCGTCTCGATGTCGCGACGCCTGGTGTCACGACGTCAGAGCGCCTGTAATTTCCTGCCTTTTTACCCTTCTGTCCTGCCGGACGGCATTGTACTCAGAGACGTACGAAAGTACAAGCGCTCCTCTGCCGGAGCGCCTGCAATTCCGCCCGTGACAGACGGCTTTTCAGGCGGTCAGCGATGCGTTGTCGAAATCGTACCGAGAGTCCAGGCGCTCCGCCGTCAGAGCACCTGGATTCCCGCCTGACAACTGTCACCGCAGGCTTCGCGTGCGCCGAATTTACAGTCTGACAGCCGTAGGTCGTAGGTGCTCCCCTGTCAGAGCGCCAGGATTTCCGCTGACAACCGCCGCCTGACACGCAGGGTGGTAGGTGGCGACAGGTATGGTCGGACGTGCTGATCCGCCGACTTGTCGGCGGATTTTCAGGCGCTCCCATGACGCGACGCCAGGCGTCCTCAGGGCGGAGCGCTAGGGTCACTTTTGCGCACCTATAAAAGGAGACCCTTCTCCCACATTTAAGAGGTTCCAAGAGAGAGGTTCCAAGAGAGAGATTCCAAGGAGTTGAAGGAAGGATTCCCAGAGCCTTAACTTCCCAAGAGTTTTCTTGAGCCCTCCAACATCCTCCCACCACCTTCCAAGCCCCATCTCACTCCCAAGCCTTTCCATCCTCCATTACACCCCTTTCACTCCTCTCATTCAATACCACTCAAAAACCATTCAAGACCCCTGCCATCATACCATTGAAAGCCATTGTAAACCATCACAAAGAGTACCAAGAAACCTCCAAAACCGACTAGGAATCCGATCCCTCGTCATTGGAACCGGAAGAAGATTGTATTGAAGACTGCCGCAGAAGGACTGGAGCGCTCCCCCGACGCGACGCCAGGCGACCTGTGGTCAGAGCGCCTGCAATTTCCAGAAGCCAGAAGCACCGGGCTTCTCTACGATCTTCTTCCTTACCTTACCCTCTCCTTTATTGTTCATTTGGGTTTCATTATGCATGTTGCATTAATATGGCATAACGCATCTTAGTCTTAGGTCATTTAGATCCTCCCTTAAGAAGGGGTTAGGAGTTAGTCCTAATCCGGTTCGTTCAACCCCTTTTGCCATTGCTCTTCTTTCTTACGAATAGTTACTGCTCCATCTTTAGTTCTAATCGTTGCGCTTTCATTCATACTTTATTTTCAGGCAAGCGAGTTTCTCCAAGGCTCTTCTTCCCCGGCCGGCCGAGGAAGGAGAAGATAGAACCCCCGCAATCTCCCAGTTTATCGAGGTAACCGGTCACTCTCACTTTCTTTACTAGTTCATCTCTTTTATTTCTATCATCGGAGCCTCTCTGGCTCCTGGCGACCACACCATCCCTTCCTCTTTCGGTTTGTAGGTTAAGTTAGTGTTGATAATGCCACCGGCTATCTGATCTTCTTTCCCCTCGATTCTTCTCACGACCCGGACCGGTCCTTCGATGCCCAAGTGACATCAAGGGTTGAGTAGTTCGGGGATCAAGGTGAGTGTGGAGAAGGAAAGAAGGAAGAGAAGCGGGCAATAGACTGGTTCGTTGGAATCATCCACGACTGTGCCTATGGCGTGATTAACACAAACCCACCCTATCAAAACCGTAAGGAAGGAGAAACATACACACACGCGCGCACCTATCTACCCGTCTCTCCCTCCTTTCCTCTCTCCCTCTCCACCCCTCTTTCCCGGCGTCCACATCCTCGAGACGGGACATCAAGGATCCGGTAAGAGTAGTGTATATGATATCTTCTCATATGATGAATGACCGATCTCATTGGTCATCAGTGTGGGGACACTGAGATACATATACAGGTGCTCATTAGAGGAATGAGTTCACTGAAATGACCAATATACAATCCCTGAATGGTATCTTACCAAACTATCGATCAAGGTATTCTATCATCATAGTTGCATGGTTGAATCATTGACCTGAGTCATCAAAGATGTCTTGTTGGGTGTACCATGTGATAGAAATGTATGCCCTACAAGCCAATCGTATATGATTTGATTCGACATTTATAGGAATATATCATTCAATTAAATAGGCAAAACTTCGTTACTAGCTTTTATTAAAAGCGTATATCGTAATGAAGTCCTTGATCACATGCAATGATGATTGAATCATGATGAGATCATGATAATGAGATCGATCATTTAGAGGTATGTGATCTAAATGTTCCTAGTCATAGGATCCTTGAGACGGGACATCAAAAATCTGGATAGACTAGTGTGTGTGATGTCTTCTCATATAATGAGAATGACCGATCTCATTGGTCATAAGTGTTGGGACACTGAGATACACACACAGGTGCTCATTAGTGGAATGAATTCACTGAACTGATCAATTTAAGAAAACCTGATCGGTATCTTACCGAACTGTCTATCAGGTTATTCTTACATCTCAATAGCACGGTTGGATCTTTGACCTGAGTCGCCAAAGATGTCTTGCCAGGAGTACTATATATTTTGACTATTGACTGATGAATCACTTAGTATTGTGGTCCTATATAGTTAATGGATTGGGTATATGGGAAACCTGGTGGAGGCAATTGAGCGGACAATAGGGGATCGTTCACTCTCGGTAGGAGAGAGAGAATGACCTATGGATAGTACTCTAAATCCTTGGCCAAGGTAGATAGGATAATTGGAAAAGGAGTTTTCCAATTGATCTATTCATGAGTACAAGATTTCATAGAGTTGGAATACTTAGGGGTTGACAGTCAGTGCCGAACCCCTGACCGACCAGGACATTGTATGAACGAGGATTTAAATCCGTGTGGTAATTGATGATGGAAAGGCTCAATGGATGTTATTTAACTCCCCAAAGTCATTTGGGATCATAGGATGTGGCTTGTACCCTTTATGATCAGAATGCCGTAAAAATTGTTATCGGATAACGATTTTGATTTAATTTAAAGGAATTGTTCTTTTAAATTAATTAAGGCTTCAACCAAATTGACTATTGTGCCTAGTGGGTCACACACATTAGATATGGTCAATAAGATGAGGGCATGGACGCAATTTTATAGAAGTTTTGGGTTTTTGTGAAAAATTTTATCTTCTATATATAAATGGCTTATGAAGCCAAACCCTAACAAGCCATAGGGCTGGAGCATGTCCCAAGCATCCTATCTTCCTCCTCTCTCCTCTAGAAGGTGATCTCCCATAGTCAAGCTTGGATCTGGAAGGTTTCTAGAGGCCCGAAGGAAGAGAGAACTCATCTATTGAAGCAGATCGTGTGGATACCGCTAGAGACCGGACACTTGAACGGTTTTCAGCAAGGAGGAATGTCCTCTCTTCATCCATGGTGAGGTATTTTAGAAATCCCATGAGGTACTCTCGTTCCACTTCATATTCGGTTCCTGGTTTTACTTGTTCGGCATCGATTAAGGTAAAGATCATGGTTTTATGGAATCAAAATTTTTCCGCTATCATGTATTGATTCCTTACACCATGTACTTTGACTATTGACTTATGGATCACTTTGTATTGTGGTCCTGTATAGTTAATGGATTGGGTATATGAGAAACCCAGTGGAGGTAATTGAGCAGACAATGGGAGATCGTCCACTCTCGATAGGAGAGAGAGAATATCCTATGGATAGTACTCTAAATCCTTGGCCAAGGTAGATAGGATAATTGGAAAAGAGTTTTCCAATTGATTCAATTACGAGTACAAGATTCCATTGTGTTAGTATATTTAGGAGTTGACAGTCAATGTTGTACTCCTATCTGACCGGGCCATTGAATGAATAATGATTTATATCCATGTGGTAACCGATGATGGAAAGGCTCTTTGGAGAGGAGTTTATCCCCGAAGCCGTTTGGGATCATAGGAGTTTATCCCCGAAGCCGTTAAATCTATTATGATATAATAGATTTAATTTAAAAGAAGTTGTTCTTTTAATTAGGCCTCAACTAAATGAGCTATTGGGCCTAATAGGTCACACACATAAGGGTTAATCCATAAGTTTAGGGGCAAGGGTGTAAATATAGATAAAGGAGGGGTTTCTTGTGAAAAACTCCAAATTCTCTATATAAGAGTGAACTGAGCATGAGCCTCACAAGCCAAGGCTGCAAAATTCGTCCCTACCTCTCTCCTTCCTGTTTTTCTATGTTGGACGCTGTCGTGAGTCGATGGGACTTCATTTGGGGTGAGTTGGAAGGTCTGACACGAAGAAGAACCCGACTATGGAGGCGGCAAATGTGGATACGAGTAGAGGACGCACACTTGAGTGACTGAATGAGCGTGAGAATGCTCAATCTTCTCTGGTCTTTAAAAATTATTTGAATCCTGCAAAGGAACATGTTCTAAACCATTTTGAATACCGATTTTGGCGACGTCGTTCGGTTCTGATTGTGACCAAGACAATGATATATAAGGAATCGAATATTTTCCACTACGCCAATCTGATTGGATCGAGTCCCAACAATAATAACCCCTAATATGCTTAAAAATGGAAATAAATGCAAACACAAGAGTTAAAAAATATGCAAATGTGAAAAGAGATGTTGATGATGATATTATGCAATTGTGTTTGAAATGTAGAACTGTTCCCTGCATCTGTCAGGCTTCACAAATGCAACCTGAGTGAGAATACCTCCTTGGGTGGTGGCACTAAAGTAATCTAGGAGTGCCCCATGTCGGTGGCACTCCTTCCTTCGTCATAGGCTTTGCGGCCAGATACTATTTCAGGAATATCGATCTTTCCATTTCACCTGCTGATAAAAAAATATTGCCTACACATTTTTTAAAAAATATCTTTTACATTTTTTAAAGATATTCAATTTTTTAAAATTTTAAAACATTTAATTTCTTTATTTTAAGTTTTTTAAAATATTTAAAATTTGTAAATTTAAACTTTTTTTAAATTTTTTTTTAAGATTTTAAATTTTTTAGATTTTTAGAAATATCTGATTTTTTTTAGATTTTTAATAAAGGAAACACTGGTATTTAGACAATTCATCGATCCTTAGGTCTTAATCAAGATTCAAGTGGTAGACATCACGTGCAAAATAGGGTTCCCTACCAAGAATTCTTATAACCTTCTTCTTTTGATGGGCTTGGGTTCCACTTAAATTTGGTTGGTTCACCCTACCCTTTGAATTTAAAAGGAAAGAATAATGGTGGAAGTCTTTGACAGGGTTTGGAGATGTTAAACAAGATTTCTCTACTCATACCCAAATTACCTATCGGGGTTCGGCCTCTTCAGATATTTTTCTTTTTTTTATTTATATAGCACACATTCGTATAGGTTTTTGACAATGGGGATATTGCTCATCCTTTGGCATCTTTTCTCATTGACTACATTTTGGTACTCATTCAGACTGGTTGATTATCATTTTTTTAACCTAAGGAGTTCATTGCCCATCTTTTGACACCATTTTTGCACCCTCCAAGATGGCCTCCTACTAGGGTGGTGGGCACTTTCAATACTACCCCTCTCTAATCTTCTCTGCATATCTTGAACTAAATAGAAAAGAATAGAGTAAGAGTGTCCCTTCCGCCTCCAGGTTTCTGCCTCACCTCTCGCGAGTGTCAGGTTGTCCAAATTTTGGGATCAAGAGGTTTTGTGTTTGTAGGGTGGTGTCTACCCTTGACTTCTAGCGAATATCCTTGGATTAATGACTTGAGATCATACTAGTGATTCTCCATTTTTTATAGAAAATATTTTTTAAGGTAAATTATGTTCCAAGTATGATTCAATTTTTCTTCATCTGTATTAGTCAATTCATATACATTGTCTAGATATTTTTTACTGATTAAAAAAGGCCCTTACTAGTTAGGTTGCAGTTTGGAGCGGGGACTATCCAACTTAACGAATATTCACTTGACTACCATCTCATCGATTTCAAATTTTCTCTTGCTCACCCTCTTTGATAAAACCTTTTAAGTCTTTTTTGATAAGTCTGAGCATACTTGGTAGAACCTAGTCTTCTATCATCCAAGAGTTCAAGTTGTGCATGGAAAGATTCGTGTCTCTCGTCAACAGGTGTATCTCCGTTGAGTTGAACTCGGAAAGATGAAAGTAATACCGCGTATGGGACCACTGCTTCCATCCCATATACCAAGACATATGGGGTTTATCTAGTGGGAGTTCGTACAAAAGTACGATAAGCCCATAGAGTATCAACGAGCTTATCAAGCCAATCTACAAACTTACTATACTTACACATTTTCTTAATGATTTTTATTAAGGTTTTATTAGTGATTTCTACTTGACCATTGCCTTGAGGATAATATGGTGATGAATGATACAATGAAATACAGTACCTATAGCAAAGATCGTGTAGATTTTGAGAGAGGAACTGAGGGCCCTTCTACCCACTTTGTGAAGTACTCCATTGCCATTAAAATGAATGACTTATGTGCACTTCAGAGTTAAGGTTGCTCATGGGGCCAATGATATCAAAAGCCCACATGGCAAAAGGCCATGGGGCATGGATTGGATGAAGGGAAGATGCAGGAGAACGAATCTTATTGACATGAAGTTGACATGAGTGACAATGTCGATCAATGATAGAGTAATTTTCTTCTAGAGTTGGCTAGTAATATCCATTCTAGATGATTTTCTTGGCAAGGGCTTGAGCATTCACATGGCCACCACAGACTCTAGAATGTGCTTCCTTGAGCACCAACTCAGCTTCTTCTTCATCAACACATCGGAGTAGGATACCACTTAAGCTCCTCTTGTTGAGCACACCTCCTAGGATTGTACACCTATGAGACACTCTTCTAATTACCTTCTTTTCTTTGGCAATAGATTCAAGTGGATATGTCTGATCCTGACAAGACCTCGCAATCTCATCATATCAAGGTTTCTCACCTTCTTCTAATTATTCTAACTCAAGCAAGAAGATTTCCTTCTTCTAATTCTTCTAACTCAATCAAGAAGATTTTTTTCTTATGTTACAGGTATTCTTTTTTGTCAAATATCTCTTTAACATTCAGAAAACATCCATCCTCCATTGTCAGAATTGACCTTTTATGAATATGGATGGTCTGCACCTGCCTGCCTAGTGGGATAGATAAAGATGAAGCTAATGCGGCTAAGGCATTGGCAAGGATATTCTTTGCATGAGGGGCATGGACAAAGGTGAGTTTGAAGAACAACTTGATGTAGCAAGAGGTGAGTTCTTGGTAAGGTTTGAGGTTTAGATGGGATGATCGGTACTTGTATACGATTTGTCATAAAATCAGTTGTCTATCACCTATCACCCTTAGTTCGGTGGTACCATGAAAGTGAGCGGCATCTAGCCTGGCTAGCAAGGCTTCATACTCAGCTATATTGTTAGTTACTGAAAAGTTGAGCTGAAATGCCTACGGAATGGTGACACCTTCAGGTGACAGAAGGACAACTCCTATCCCTCTACCATGTGAATTTAGAGCTCTGTCAAAATATAATATCCAAAGGTTGGAAGATTAGATTGACATTAGTTCGTCATTCGTGAACTCTGACCAGACTAGGTCAAAGATAGGTATAAGGTGATGGGCAAGGTGTTCAACAATAGTATAGCTCTTGATCGCCTTCTACGGGACATAGGTGATATCAAAATGAGACAATAAACTCTACCATTGCCCTAACTGATCAGTCAAAATGGTCTTTTCTAGAAGAAACTTAATGGGATTGATACAAGAAATGAGCTTGACCTCATGAGTAAGAAAGTAGTGTTTGAGTTTCTGAACTACCCAAACTAGAGCAACACAGGTTTTCTCCACTATAGTGTATCTCAGCTTACATGAGTCAAAGATCTTAGACAAGTAGTAAGTAGCTCACTCTTTCCTTTCTTCATTAACTTGTGCAAGTATTGCTCCAAAAGGGTTCTCAAGAACTAAAATGTATATGACCAAGGGTTTGTCGGGAACTAGTGGTCTGAGTATAGGGGGAATTGCCAGGTATCTTTTCAATCTATCAAATACTTTGTGGCACTTTGAATCCCATTTAAACTCGGTCCCTACCATGGTCAACTCATATAAAGGTTTGAACCTTTGGGAGTGTTGTGAGATAAACTAGCAAACAAATTATAGCTTCCCAATTAATCCTTGAAGTTCTTTCATATTGTTTGGAGGAGGCATACCAATGATTGTCTTGGCCTTGTTTGGGTTGATCTCTATGCCCCTTTAGCTTACAATGAACCCTAGCAATTTTCCTGATGAGACACCAAATGTGCACTTCTTGGAGTTCATTTCCAGCTTGTACTCTCTAGCCCATTGCAAAACTTTTCTTAATACTTCAGGATCATCCTCCTAGCTTTTGGATTTGACGATGAAATCTTTCACGTACACCTCTACAAGTGTGTACATCATATCATGGAAAATAGCTATCATAGCCCTTTGGTATGTAGCGACGACATTCTTCAAACCAAAGGGCATGACAACATAGCAATAGGTTCTATAAGGTGTAGTGAATGAGGCTTTCTCCTGGTCCTCTTCGGCTAACTTAATCTAATTATATCTAGAATAGCCATCCATAAATGAGAGCATTTCATATCCAGCTATATTATCAACCAACATATCAATATGAGGTAAAGGGAAATCATCTTTTGGACATGCCTAGTGTAAGTCCCAGAAGTTATGCAAATCTGAATTCATCCATCCTTATTCATAACTGGGACTATGTTTGCCATCCATTGTGGATAAAGGATGACCTTAATAAATTTTTCCTGGTGCGATGTATCAACCTTTTCTTTCATTTTAAGTGCAATGTGAAGGTGGAATCTCCTGAGCTTTTGTTTAACTAGGGTAGCTCCAAGTTTCAAGGTCAATCTATGTTCAAGCAATGAGTTATCTAAACTCATCATGTCTTCATATGTCCTTGCGAATGTGTCTGTGTATTCTTCCAAAACTTTAAATAAATATTGTTCCTTAGTGGGAGTGTGGTTTGCACTGATGAGGACCAATTTAGGCTCTTCAAAGGTTCCAAAATTTAGCTCCTTGGTTGGTTCATTCCCTATGGCTGATGGTTCCTTAAATCTTTTAAGTCCAGATGCATACGAATTAGCCAAGTCCTCGTATTCCTTCTCAGATTAAGGATCATTTTCTAATACTACCTTATATACTTTCAAGGTATGATCTATGCTATGCTTCATATTAGATTTCATCTAACTGGATAGCATTTTTCAAGAAATTAGGCAGCTTTGCACATTCTCCATATTTTTGTGCCAGTTGTTGTAGGTATCTATTTAGAACTTGTCTACCTTTGCTTTTTTTTTTTGTCCTAACTACACCTACTAAAGACAAACTTAGAAAGGTGGTATTTACAATGAAGGGGAAATTAAGTAGAATGATCAATGATTCAATGAAGAGAGGCCCCTGGTTGAGAGCACCCTATGGGGTGAAGAGAGACTTCTCCTCGACGAAAATGTGAGTTTGAGATAAGACATTTTTTTCAAGCATAAAAAGGGAGTGAGTCAGGATGACTTAAGACTGACAACAATTAGTATGAAAACATCCCATCAACTAGCATGATAGGTATTGTAGTGGCACAGGCCAACTTGGTTGACTATCTTTTGGCACACAACTGACCCGCATTGAAAGGTGAACTATACATAAACATCCCATCCACTAAGACGTCAAGTACTATAGTAGCGGCAAATACCTGGCACAGCAACCTTCAATGTGGTGTATATGATGACATTTAAGGACTAGTAAATGTCCCTGGCTTTGGGACATCTGACGGCCTGACCCTCAGGACGTCAGCTATCATCCAAAAGTGTCAATTTGATGCCTAAAATGCCCCTGCCTTGTGTCTATTAAAAGAGACCTCCTAACAATGTTTTTAAGGTTCTAAAATGGTTCCCAAGAGGTTTCTTTGAGCTCCCAAGTAGCAGAATACATTGTCAAGAGAGCCTTCAAGAGTCCATTAATCCATTTTTTCTTAAGAACACCCCTAAACCCAACACCAAGACACTCATCTTCTTCATTGCCCATTCATACCATCATCCTTAAGCTTTTGAGGGCCTCCACATTCAAGAAATCTTTTGAGATTCTGCATCAACAAGGTCTTCCAGAAGGCCTTGCATGCTAGTCGTCAACCGAGGATCCTTCTATAGAAGTGCAAAGCATCAATCGAGTGGAGTTCGACCTCGAGAATAGAAGATGTCGCCATAGTTAGGACGTTAGACATCCTTAGACCTGGGACATCAAATGTCCTCAGACCGAAGATGTCAGAAGCGCATACTATCGAGATGTCAAGACATCTAGAGTGCTAGATCATATTGCTGAAACTTCTTTTCCTTGTTTTCTCTTTTAGCTTTAGAACATTATCTCTTCCTCATCTTCATTATAGTTTACATTAGCGTGCATGCAATATTCACTATTCATTTTGCATCATAAAACCACTTAATAGGGGTTAGGAGATAGTCGTAAGCCGGCTAGTCATTCTCTTGTGGTTTCATGTTTCCTTTGAGAGAGATGCCACATTCCATTTAATTAAAACCCTTTTTATGTTTCCTTGTGTTTTCACTCAGTTTTATAGGAGCAAATAAGTCATTTATCAAGCTCCTTCTTCTTAGCCAATCAAAGACTACGAAGTTGGAACACCACAAATCATTCACTATTGAGGTATCTATGAAAAATCTTCAACTCCTTTTATATCTCTTTCCCATTCACCTCTTTGGAACCCACGGCCCCAGGCGACCACAAACCACACACACATCATGGCCTCTAGCATCATCTCATTCTGTCTTCCTCTTATTTCATTATATATTAAAAAATATCCACTGATAGTCACCTTTTCAGTCCATTAACATTACGCTCCGCTGTGCCTCCTTAAACTTCTTTACCCTTATCTCCACTCAACTTCATGTTAGTCCCTTACAAAATCAACACCAAGGTGAGGCAACCTATAAACACGCAAATTTGGCCTAGATTGTGGGACACTAAAACTCATGTTTTTATGAATGATATGTGTGTTTGCTATAGAACAAAGTGTCAGCTTGAAGAAAAGCAAATGTTGGGACTTAGTTCCCTACCTAAAAGGCACTAGGCACCCATTAAGAGTGTGCCAAGTGATAAAAATGTATGCCCTACAAGTCAATCATATATGATATGATTCGACATTTCAAGAAATATCTCATTCAAATAATTAGGCAAATATTTATTGCTAGCTCTATTAGATGCGAACATCGTAATGAAGTCCTTGATCATATGCAAAGATGATTAAATCATGATGAGATCATGATAATGAGAGTGATCATCTTGATGTATCTGATCTAAATGTTCCTAGTCATGGGATCCTTGAAATGAGAATCAAGGATCCAGATAGACAAGTGTATGTGATGTCTTCTCATGTGATGAGGATGACCAATCTTATTGGTCATTAGTGTGGAGACACTGAGATACACATACAGGTGCTCATTAGTCGAATGAGTTCATTGAACTGACCGAATTAGAAACCTTGAATGGTATCTTACCGAACTGTCAATCAGGGTTTTCTATCATCACAGATGTATGGTTGGATCTTTGACCTGAGTCGCCAAAGATGCCTTATTGGGTGGAACTTGTGCTTTGACCATTGACTTATGAATCACCATTTAGATGGTCTAGTATAGTGATAGATCGGGTACAAAAAAACTCGATGGAGGTAATTGAGCATATAATAAGAGATTGTTCACTCTTGATAAATGAGAGTGAATATCTTATAAAATAGTAATCTAAATCTCTAGCCATGGTAGATTGTATAATTGGAAAATGAGTTTTCCAATTGATCTGATTCCTAGTACACGATCTTATAGACTCGATACATTAAGGAGTTGACAATCGATGTCATACTCCTTTCCAACTGGGACATTGAATGGATGAGGGTTTATATCAATGTGGTAACTGATGATAGAAAGGCTCAATAGAGATAAGATTATCCCTATACCCATTTGGGATCATGGGATATGGCTTGTACCCTTCATAATCGGTAGGCTGATTAATCTATTATCAAATAACATATTTAATTAAATTAAATAGAATTATTCTATTTTATTTAGGTCTCAACCAAATAGGCTATTGGGCTTAGTGGGTCACACACATAAGAACTTACCCGTAAGTACATGTGCAAAGGCATAATTTAAAAAGATTTTGGGTTTTTATAAAAAATTTCAAAATTCTTTATCAATATTAATGGTTTCAGCCAAACCCTATCAAGTCAAGGGTGTAAATCACATCCTCAGCCTTCTCCCTACCTCATTCTATCTCTAGAAGGCATCCATGGGTGATGGAGCTCTATTCGGGAACAATTCTCGAGGCCGATGCGAAGAGAGAACCTACTGTGGATGATGTTCGTGTGGATACCACTAGAGATCAGACATTTGAACGGTTTGAAGAGATTAATAAGCTCATATCCTTTCTCTCCATGAGATTAGATGAATCACTATCAGGTACATTCGAATTTGATTTGATCGGTTTTTGGTTTTCATTGTTTGGTTCTGATTGAGACATATTATAAAGAAACACATAGGAATCATCGCTTCCACTACACCAAATTTTTATGAACAATTTCTTACAGTGGTATCAGAGCTTGGTTCAAATCTCGGTTGAAACCAACATCGAGTCAATGTTATTTCATGTAATATGTATTCCTAAATCTGTAGAAATGTCTATTTTGTCAAGGCTACCATAATCTATATGTAATGCAGATAAGAGCTTGGTTTGCTTCTGTAGAATCTCATGATATAGGTTTTTCCAATGCCTTAAACCATTTGTAGTTTAAATCTCTATAGAGTTCGGGAGAAGCCCCAGAATTTGGTGTTTCTATCATACCCGAATTGTCACCTAGATTTGGAGATTTTGTGAAATCTCTATCCATGGATGAAATTAAGGCTTGGAAAAGGTTTTACAATATGGGTAATGTGATTATCTAACCTTTCCTTATAATATCCATCTTTGAACGGCGGTAGAGGAAGAGAATGTGAGATTTTTTCGGCGAACTAGGGTTCTCCTAGGTCTGGTGGTGCAGGCTTGTCTCTCCTTAATTTCCCATCATTAAAGATTTTTTCTATGAAAGGATATATATATATATTTGGCAACGTCATTTAATGAGGTTTCCATATTGTATTTTTTTAGAATTGTTGGCTTATGAGAAAAGGAGTTATTTTCGTTGCAACATAGTGATTGCTACTATTGAATCTGGACGACCACCTCTTCCTCATTTTATGGTCCATTGAGATTCTTTTGGAGATGAGGCTGACATTTTTAAATTCTTTATTTTATTAGGATTCCAACATATATTTTTTTGGATTTTTTTGGAGCCCTAGATAAGGAGAGAAGTCCGATTTTATGGGATCAACTTCCTCCCGGATGAACAGTTCACTATGCGGCTATCGAGCAAGGCAGTCGGTGCAACTGCTGATAGAAACCAATGCACCCGGTGGCACACACGGGCATGGCGGAATGCATTGGAACATGCGGTGCAATGCACTAGACGTATTATTTTATGATTTTAAATTATTTAAAATCATAAATTTGCCATAAATTATAAACAAATTTTGAAAATTTGTATAATATTATTTAACAGGTTTTAAAGTGTTTAATAGACTGTTAGATGATATTAAGCCTTATTTATGTAGATTCACTCATGGTTAAACTTTAAAATTATTTTAAAGGTTTAACTTAATTAATTAATGTCTTAATTAATTTTGTAAAATAAAATTTTAAAGAATGAAAATTGGGACATTAATTACTGACTTTACACATTATTAGAAATGTATAAATGTTATAAATTGCTTATATGTTGTTGTCGTGTTATTTTCATGCTATTTATTTCATAAAAATTCGACATGCATGAAATTGTGAAATTCAAAATATAAAGTATATAATTTTATGTTGATATATATGATATATCTCATATAATTATCACGTATGCGCTCTATGTTCATATGATGAATGTTAGTATGTGTGTGGAGGTGATCATAAACTTAATTGTGCTTGGCTTGTGATTATTTTTTTAATTATGTTGGTTATATTATTAAATGGGGCCTGTGTGTGTCTCCTCTCTCTCTATACAATCTGATTGTACATTCTACCTCCCTCCATTAATGCACTCTTCTTGGTTAAAACCAAGATTTCTTATAAAGTTATGTACATTTGCGGGTTTGCATACCCATAAGCTGCTTGTAATTGTTAGAAGTTGGTTTGTGGAAGGTTGAAGAGAGGGACCACTTAGAGAAGCACCCATTTGAAGTGGGAGCATGCCAACTCAAGCTTTTGAAGCATGGATTTGCACCTATAGGGGTGCCTTAGGTGCATGCTTATGGTTAAGTCCATGAACACCTACTTTTTATGCATATTTGATATGTGGATGTGTGCTACAGGTTATACCTTAGATATGTGATATTCCAAAGGTATTATATATACTTAGCACCTATTCTGATGAGACTAAAAAAATAAAAATAAAATCTTTCCTTATTTTAATTAGGTCAATAAATGTGTGACATTAAGAATGACTCACGTTGTCTTCCATTGGTATGGCCTTGATGAGCCAATCTTAGATTGGATGGGTTTGTTGTGCTACCACAAGGCCCATTCAGCAAGGGATTGATAATCATGCCTAAGGCATTTGTCAAACCTTTGGGATGGACCATTTGCATGCTTTTGTTGTGCTACCACAAGGGCTATGTGAAAAATCTATTCTCATAACATAACAAGTGGGTTTGATCCAACTAGAGTATATGACTTGTTGTGCTACCACAAGGTCATAACTCTAGAGGCTAAATGACTAAGAGTTGCAAGAGTTACAACTGGCTATAGTTGCCTATCTATTAAGTATAGGATTTCATCGTGATATCACGTCTTTGTATAATAAGAGTTATGCAAATTTGTTAAAAATTAGTGAGAGCATAAATTAAGATAAAAGACCATATCTTAATTTTATTCAATGTCTGCAATGTTATATTAATAATGTTATATTTCAATTGTAGAATATGATGATAAATCACCAATAATATGGCATAATAGATGTCAAGTAGCTTAACAACTCACACTTCTTAGACCGGTTTAGAACTAAGAGAATTATTCTCATAGTTAACCAATTAACTATCCTACTTGAGAAGTAGGTGTCTCTTAGACTATCTAATGATGTAAAAGAATGATAAGATCTTATATCATAAACAAGATGCATTGTTTGCCTTATATTAGATGTTAATCTCTTTGAGATATAAAATTTTATAGAGGCAACAAGGAAAGATGGATATACGATCCATCATGGCTCATAGCGATGAGCTAATTATTGGTAGGTTAAAACAATAATACATCTTAAATACTTCTTGTTGGTGAGACCAATAGAAATAAGTAAGATTATTAGATAGAAATAGAAGAGATAGTTAAAAGTCAAAGAGGGTGGTCAAGATAATAAAAGCTCAAATAAGATATAGTATTCTTCCAATATCATGATGATGATAAGTGAAAGAGGAAGTACAAAGTATATTGCACATAATGCAAAGGTGGAGCTTGAGAAACTTTATGCAACCAAGTCATTGACATTTACTTGTCTCAAATATACACTTCATAGTATTATATACTTTGTGTATATCATAGTATTAGATACTATGGGTGTATCTAATGGTATGAGATACTAGATATGCATCTTATATCTACAAGGAGTTGTAGATGATGATAAGTAAATAAAGGCTTAATAAAGAAGATGTTGACCTACATATTAAATGGTGCAAAAGTTGCATCATTACTAGTGGGAGTTACACACGTTTAATAGTCTTATGAAGATGTCTTAATAATTAAGATTGCTATTATATCATTCTACAAGAAAATTATATGATTTCTTGTTTGAATAAATGTTGATTTATTCTAAGCTATGGAATTGATAGATGTTTTAAAATATTGAATGGCAAAGTGTTTGCCAATGAGTGCTTAATGAATTGTTTAATCATAATTGATATGTTAGCTCTTATGTTATGTGTAAATACCCCTTGTAAAAAGAAATTGGTTGATTTAAATAAATATACACTTTAGCTTGATGTAGATATGGAGAATGGACTAATGAGTTCTTAGAACTCATACATCTAAGTGTATGTTAACCAATATCAATTAAGGTCAAAGAAGAATATTTCTACTTCATTATTTTAAAGATAATGTCTCTAGGTATGGATATATGTACTTTATGAAGTACAAATCCAAGGCCTTTGAGAAATTATCTAAGATTAAGAATGAAGTAGAGATACTAATGGAAAGAGTATTAGAACTCTTTGATGACATTATGGAGGGAGATACTTAAGTACATAATTTACATATAATTGAAGAATAATAGAATATAATAGACACCTCTTTACACTTTTAGGTTAACTGAGTTGCTAAAATGGGAAGCTATATTGTGTAAGACATAATATGGACAATGAAAACTTTTGCAAAAATTCCTCTTTGTCGATTTAAAGCTAGGTACTCAATATAACCACTTGATCTTAATTGGTACCTTCTAAGTTTGTACCAATTATTCTATATAGGATATGAAAAAGGGGTTAAAACTTGACCTTAAGCAAGTTAAGGTTTCAGAATATCCGACATAGTAAAACAATATAACCTAAATTAGTTGGAATATAAGACTATGAAGTGTTGGTTTGTGGGATATCCTAAGAAAACTTATGGATATTAAATATACCGCCCCTAAGGATAAGGGTATGCATTGCTTAGCTCACTATATTTCTATAGGAAAAGTTTCTCCTTAAGAAATATAGTGGGAGAAAGATATATATGGAAGATGTTCCTGTCCCACAACCCAAAGACACTTGTATTAAGGTACTAGATAATAATTACACAAATACAATGCATAGATCTTTGCTTGTGTCCATTCAACTTAAGAATATGTAGGACATATCTCTGATGGATGAAATGAGACATAAGATAAAAGGGATATTGATCCTAAGATCTATATAGAGCCAATATGAGATATTGATTTATAAATAGAAATAGATAATAAAATCTTATATAAATTCTATCTATTCTATTCAAGTTTAAAACTTGGTAGATCCACCTAAGGGTATAGTATCCATATGGAATAAATGGATCATTAAAGAATAGATTGAAGTGGATTATAAGGTAGAGACCTTCAAGGTGAGAATAGTTGAAAAAAAGATATCATATAAGTCAAATGGCTAGCTATGATGAGATCTTTTACCTTTTCCATGGATTAATCCATTCAGATTTTGATTGTTACACACTATGACTATAAAATAAGCCAAATGAATGTTAAAATAGTGTTCCTTTAAAGTATTTTGAGGAATAGGTGTATATGATACAACATACAACCATAGGGAATCAAGTCCTAATAACATCTAAATAGAGTGTGTGTTAGATACATTTATGAACTAAAATAAAATTTCTCATAGATTGTATATAAGATTTAATGAAATTAAATATTATGACTTCGTTAAGAATGAAGAGGAGCCATGTGTGTTCAAGAAGATAAGTGGGAGTGATGTTACTTTCTTAACATTTTATGTAGATGGCATACTACTTATTAAGAATAAAGTATGTATGTTATCATAAGTGAGCCTAGCTATCAAATTAATTCTATAAACATAATTTGGGTTCTGAGATCTACGGAGATAGATCTAAAAACACTGCCTAGTTAATGTACGTAGTCACCATAGTCAAAGAGTTTGACATAGTAAACTCCAAGATAGGCTTCTTACCTATGTAGTGTGGGGTTGATCTCTTTAAATAGATGACTTTATAGACTTCGTAAGAGATAAAGAGAACATATGAGTAGACTCTTTATGCTTTTGTCATAGGGTCTATCATGTATGTGATGCTACGTACATGACTTGATTAATGCTCTAAATGTTATAAGCATTAATCAAGTAGATCCATGTAAAAGTCACTAGATAGTTTAGAGATATATCATTTCATACTTGAAAAGCACTAAGAATGTATCTCTATACACTAGAGGATAAGACTTGAAACCTTGTAGTTTTTACAAACACAAGTTTCTAGTCAAATTAATTTGATAATAAGTCAAAATAATGGTGGTACAATTAGCAAGAATGGTTCTATGCAATAGAACACTGTTAATTCTACAACTAATCTAAAGTAGATTACATAATGGTTGCACACTTCTTAAGAAGCAGGATAGATGAAGATGTTCATCTAAGACATGGGATTGTCCCAACTTTATCTGAAAGAGTACCATTATTTTGGAAAAATAATGGGGTAGAGCTGAAGTCTCATCAAAAGTTAAAAACTTCTAGGGCGATACCATATAATTAGAGAGATTGCAGCTTATTGAAATATAATTAAGGATAGAATATCTACTACTAATAACATTATATATTCACTAACTAAAGTAGTTACTCAAAGAGTGTTTGAGCTTCAACTCGAGCTGATAGAGATCAGCCAGATGAGTGATTAGCTTTAGTGCAAGTGGGAGATTGATAGAAATGCATGTCTTACAAGCCAATCATATATGATATGACTCAACATTTCTCAAAATACCTCATTCAAATAATTAGGCAAATCTTTATTACTAGCTCTTATTAGATGCGAATACCATAATGAAATCCTTGATCATATGCAAAGATGATTAAATCATGATGAGATTATGATAATGAGATTGATTATCTAAAGGTATGTGATCTAAATGTTCCTAGTCATAGGATCCTTGAGACAGGGCATCAAGGATCCGGATAGACAAGTGTATGTGATGTCTTCTCATGTGATGAGGATGATCGATTTTATTGGTCATTAGTGTGGATAGACAAGTGTATGTGATATCTTCTCAAGTGTTCATTAGTCTAATGAGTTCCCTGAACTGACTAAATTAGAAACCCTGAATGGTATATTACCAAACTATCAATCAGGGTTTGCTATCATCATAAATGCATGGTTGAACCTTTGCCCTGAGTCGCCAAAGATGCATTGTTCGGTGGAACATGTGCTTTGACCATTGACTTATAGATCACCGTTTAGAAGGTCCAGTATAGCGATGGATCGAGTACAAGAAAAACTCGATGGAGGCAATTGAGTGGACAACAAGAGATCGTCCACTCTCGATAAATGAGAGTGAATGTCCTATGGGATAGTACTCTAAATCCTTGGTCAGGGTAGAAAAGATAATTGGAAAAGGAGTTTTTCAATTGATATGAATCCTAGTACACAATCCTATAGAGTCGGTGCATTAAGGAGTTGACAGTCAATGTCATACTCCTTTCCGATTGGGATATTAGATGGATGAGAATTTATATTCATGCAGTAACTGATGATGAAAAGGCTCAATGGAGATGAGATTATTCCCATAGCCATTTGGGATCATGGGATGTGGCTTGTACCCTTCATGATCGATAGGCTAGGCTGATTAATCTGTTATCGGATAAAGGATTTAATTAAATTAAATAAAATTATTCTATTTTATTTATGTCTTAACTAAATAGGCTATTGGACCTAGTGGGTCACACACATAAGGACCTATCCATCAATATGATTTCATAAAGATTTTGGGGTTTTATGAAAAATATCAAAATTCTTTATAAATATTAATGGTTTCAACCAAACCCTATCAAGCCAAGGGTGTAATCAACATCTTCAGCCTTCTTCCTACCTCTTTCCTTCTTTAGAAGGCATCTATGGGCGATGGAACTCCATTCGGGAAGAATTCTCGAGGCCGACATGAAGGGAGAACTAGCTATGGATGAAGTTCGTGTGGATAGCACTGGAAACCAGACATTTGAATGGTTTGAAGAGCTTGAGAAGCTCATCTCCTTCTGCTTCATGGGATTAGATGAATCCCTATCAGGTATATTCGAATCTGATTTGATTGCTTTTCAATTTTTGTTGTTCGATTTCGATTGAAACAGATTATAAATAAACTCATAGGAATCATTGCTTCCGCTACACCAAATTTTTATTGATAATTCCTTACACCGAGGACCTCAATAGATAGGGTGCTAAGCACCCTGTAAGGGCTTCTTTTTAGTTGACTACAACCAAGAGACGGATTTGACTTTCGAAAGATGTTGATCAGAGGCATGCAAGAGGCATTAATTGTGCCACTCAGGTCAAAGCACCATGTCTAGAAGAACTTAGTCTGGAAGACCATTTTTGGCTCAATAAAACAACTTTCTTGAATGTCACATTTATGAGGGTCGCAGGTGCCTTTCAACTAGGGTGTCAGGTGCCCTGTTTGTGGGGCACCTAGCACTGCTTATACTAGGCACTTCACCTTGTCATCTGCTTTCTCTGATTTCTAGATTTTCTCTCTCATTTATTATGAAAGGAGCCATTTTAAACACCCCATGGGTTGGAAAATCAACTCTCCAATAAGCATACCACATTCTTGAGCCTCCATACACTCACCAATACTTATCTACACCCTCAAGAATCCTTCCCAATACTCTTAAACTCACCCATTCATCAACACATTCCACCCTTTCAAAACTTCATTCCAACCAATCAACCAACCACCATTTTTCCATTTCCACCAGTTCCAAGGTGCTTGAAGAATCCAAGGGAGCCTAAACAACGCCCCCAAGCTTGTAAAGGCACTTAGAGTAGAGCAAGGATACAATCAGAGCTAGGATCGACCTTTGAGGCCTTAAGATCCCATCAACAGGGCACCAGGCTCCTAGTCGATAGGGCACCAAGAGGCCCAAAAGCCTTTCTTTCTCCCCTCATTTTCCAATTAGTTTCTTCTATTTCCCCATGCATTTAGTATCATTTCTTGTTTCTTAAAGCATCTAGATAGCATTATTACTCATTCCAAAACAATGAAAAGGGTTGCAAGTTAGTCCTAATCCAGTTAGTTCATTTTCTTTTGCCACTGTATACATCTTTGTTTTTGGATTCTCCACTACCTTCCAAGTTCTAATATCCTAATCACTTGTTTTCTTATTTTCAATTAGACATTGCTGGGATAGCCCAGTCAAACAAATAGAACTACTTCAAGCTCCTTGCCTGCAATTGGCTAGAAGAGAAGTTGGGAACCTACGTATCTCCTTGCATGGTCAACATTCACTTTCTTTATTTTCATTTAGAACTCGTGGCTCCTAGCAACCACAATCACACACTTTTCATAATTCCACAACATCCTCATTTCATTTCCTCTTTGTTCTCTTTTTTTCTCTCTCCTTTTGCTAACTAGTCCTCTGACATCTGAATGATGTCAAGAGTTAAAAGTTCATAGATCAAGGTGTGTGTGGAGTAGAGAAAAAGAGGGATGAGCCCAAAAGCTGAGTCCACTAGGATGAGATGAGGACAAGGATCAGAGATAAAGACAGAGCCATCCAGAACCTTTCTCATGTTGGAGGTCTCTTTTTTAATATAGGAAACCTCAAATCTGGCACATTTCATGTAGGATTCAATTTGACCTCCATTTGATAGACATCTCCTTTTGTTGGGTAGAAGTGCCCAACTGATAAGGCACATATCATTCAAAACTAAATAACAACATGCAAGTGTACTTAAGACCATATTGATCTTCGCATGGCTAACTAAAAGAATCCTATCAGTGAGGCATTTCTAGTTAAGATTTGCATTAATTGCGTGGACACCATGCTATTAGGGGGACCTTAACTGTCACGACCCAGATTTCAACCTGCACAACGGAAAACAATCCGGCGACGTAACCGGGGAAACAACCCCAAAATCTCATCGGTTTGGAAAAACTCGAAGACAGGGGTCCCAATTCACAATTCTAACACTAATCATTTATCACAAATCACGTAATAAAAATTCAATCTAAGCATTTATATACCGGTCTAAATTGCACAATAACCGCTCTATTTATTCTTTGGAGTCCATACCACCAAGCCTCTACTGCGCTAAACCTGATATCCTGAAAAAATATGATAGAGGATTGGAGTGAGTCATAACGACTCAGTAGACATCCCATCATCCACCAAATTGGTTAGCCAAAGGCCCTAACATGATAAGTTATAAGTACCCAACCTGCACTTGATACATACCATATAAAACTAAACAATATATATATATATACAATTTGGCATTCCACAATTTTTAAGACATAAAACCATAACCTACCAACCACTAGGACCAAAGAGGACTTCTCACAATTATATCTAATAAGATGAAGAGATTATGCCATGCAACACCAACTAAAGGACTTACCATGCATATCATACAAAACATGTATGCTTAAATGAACTAATGAATGTCGACTCTGAAAATTCGACGGGGTCCTCTCCTTTTCAAGGAAGTCCGTGAACCCAGATCGTCACCTCAAGAGGGGATGAGAAAAGAAAGGAATAAAAACATCGGAAAGCAAATCTCACCTCGGTCCCACACTCACATTGATCCCCGAACTTTCTTCCCTTGGCGTCGCTCGATCACCAAAGAGACGGTTCGGGTCATGTGGGAGGAGGGTGAGAAGAAATAAACGTGGTCGCCAGGAACCATGGGTTCCGATTTATAGAATTAAAATGAAAGATGACCATGTGTACCTTAGCGTGAAGAATGTGAGTTAAAGCTTCTCCTTCTTCGGCCGGCCGATCAAGAAGAGTCCTCAACGCGGTGGGTGCTTGATGTTCTGTGCAACTAGACAAATAAACAAGTGAAATAGACAATTAGAACTAGACAAAGTGGAGTATATGTAAAGAGAATGACATGAAACACACAATTGACTAGAAACTGACCGGATTCGGGTTATCTCTAACCCCTTTTTTTTATTTTCGGATTAACAGAGTAAAAGTAATGCAAAAAATGTAAAAAAATGATAGGATGATGGAGAATCACTAAATAAAGAGATAGGAAAAAGAACTGAAAGATTCTGAGTTGAATAGAGAAAGATATGGCCAAATCTGTGTTGTCGAAAAAGCCGAGCAGCAGTCCAGGATCTGTCAGGCGCGACTTTGCTTCTGCGCTTGTCACGACCAGACCCGACCTCGGAATCAAGTACCGTCGATCAAAAACTCAAGAAGACTTGGAGAGGAAGAACTTTGATGAAGAGAGAACTGGCAGAAGACGTCCACACACTGCTGTAGAGGCTGAAGAAGAGAGACTTGGCAGATCACCTGCAGAACAGCCTTCCTCTCTCTTGAACCGACTTTTCTCTCTCTAAAAACTCGAAATTCTCTCTCTAAAAATTACAAAATTGATGCAGGAGGGTGCTAGGACGTCTTGAGATGCCTGGGGAGTCGTGCTCATCCCCTGGAACGACCGGAATCAGAGTCCTTTTATAGGAGAATGAGGAGTCTTATCAGACCTAAAAAATAGGGGGAAATGCGCCCCTCTCTTGGGCGCATGCGCCCTGGTGCAGGGCGCATGCACCCCAGCCAAGGGCGCATGCGCCCCCTGGAGGGGGCGCATCTTATCCTCTCCAAGAAAATCGACCTTATCCGGTCCGTCGGTTGAGCGGTAGAGTCTCGGTGAAAAACTGGTTCCCACGTGCCTCAAAGGTGGGGCGCATGTGTCCTCAAGTGAGGGCACAAGGCCACGTGCCTCACTGGTAGGGCGCATGGCCATGTGCCCTGGGTCCCGGGCGCATGTGACCAGGAACCCGGGCGCATGGGACTGGTTTCGCGCGTCATTCTTTCGGAAGCCATTGCGAACACTCCCGAACTCGGAATTCGACGCCGTTTGTTGCGTTGGAAAGATAACAGGCCGAAGAAGCTCTCTATAGCATCGGATCAGTCACCACACCCTCCAAATCTTCAGAATTTTATCCGGAAGTTAGGGCAGTGAACAGAAGGTCCGATACTGGTCAAAAATGACTTCGACGGCAAACCGGAAAGCACGGAATGCAACAAAACTTGTCCGGAGTGTGAATATGACCATAACCTTCAATGCATGATCATTAGGCATTGGTCATTCAGCCAATTTCCGTGTTTACACGACTTACGTGTGGCTTTCGCTCGGAAATTACGGCTTTCTGCGGAAAACGTCGGAGAACATCCGATTTCGTTCGGCAAAGCTCCAAATCAACTTAAAAGGACCCGGCATCATCATATGATCAATCATGCGTGTTACCCTATAAAACATGAGTTTTATGCTCTGAATTAGGCAAATTTGGCGTGTCTACAGCTTGCCTCGCCTTGATGTCGGCTTTGTAAGGGAGTGGCATGTAATGAAGCGGAGTGATTCGTAGTGAACTGTAGTGGAATGCAAGTGAATGCAGATGAATGTAGAGGAATGGAATGGTGATGGACTGAAAAGGTGGCATCAAGGTGTAGATATAGACACGCTTATCTACCTGATCCAAAGAAATGAATCTCGGCGAGTATTCTAGATCGCTTTCATGTTCTATCAAAACCTCATATAATTGGTAGTAAAAGACATGCCCTTGGCACGAGAGATGAAAAAGTAAATGATAAAGGATAAAAGGATGTAGCCAACCCTCAGCGTGGTGAGGAGTCCTCGATTTCGTAGGTTCATCATCAGCCAGCAACCCGAACTTTGCGGTGTTCTTGTACTGTGATGGGCTAAAGTTTTGTAAAAGAGAAGTTGATCTTGAAATGAAAAGAATACCAATCCATCATATTTGGAATCTCAAGTTCATTCAAGTTCACCAAAATACTCAGTTTAATTCTGAGTGGAAGAACCTCAAGTTCTAAAAGGGTTCGTTTTAAGCAAAACAAAATTGCTCGGGTATCGTGAAAACCATGAATCATGCTCTAGAAGAAAACTTGATATTCGGAAAATGACAAGACAGATTTAAGCCATAGTGGGATTGAAAGATAAAGGTGGGACTAACATAGAATGATGGGAAAAAAAGAAACAATGGCATGACCAATATGACACGGTGGGATAAAAGAAAGGACAGAATAAAATATGGTGGAACAAAAAGAAAGGAATAAAACATAAAGGGATAAAAGAAAGAATAAAACATGATGAAATAAAAGAAAGAGAAAACATGATGAAATAAAATTGGTAATGATGAAGAAAGAAAAGGAGATGAATGTGAAAACATAGAAAATTATGTAGAAAATAGTTGAAGATATAGATTGTCTATTGGAGGTCAAGACACCTGATTAGGAACCATCGTCCCTCCAATGTTCAATTTTGGCTTATCCGTGAGTGTGAAGAAATGACCAAGCCGTCGTAGATTTTGTTGAAGGGGACCTCGGGCCCAGTCATCCTCACTCTCAAGGTCTTCAACATTAATGCATATAATATGTATAAAATGGACCTAACATAACTAGGTGACAAATGATAAGAGTGAGGTGAAGTGCAAAATGAAATGATGGTGATGATGGTGTGAGATTGATGAGAAGCTGAGGATGAAATCTTCAGGTAAGCTGCATCGACCGCCTGGTTCATCAGCATCTCTGGTCCATCCTTGTCTTGTCCTTTTGACGGAATACAGCACCACGATAGGTAGCGCTTCCTCTCTTTTGCCACAAGGTTGGCATGGCATTCCTTGGGTAACACTGATCTCGCCAATTCACCTGTTATGACTAAAAAGGTTGCCTGCACATTTCTGGTTAGTACCCAACAGACAGAATTGTCATATGAAGCAGATTGTTCATGAAATGATCAATTGAAGGTTTTACTGTTTGAACCATCATTTGGATGTCAAAACAAAGTTTTTAATGATGGTTTCTTTAGCAAAAATGTCATTTTTAACATTATAGACAATTTCTGATTTTTTGAGATTTTTTTGAATTTTTTTGAATTTTTTTGTCCATGTGCCCCCAATCGGGGGCACCTGGCCATGCGCCCAGGGGGTGGGGCACCTGGCCATGTGCCCCCAGATGAGGGCACATGTGCCCTGAGGCCAAGTTTTTTTTTTTTTTTTTTGAAAAAAATTATACCTGATCGCCCTTCTCTTTTTGCTTCTTCAGCTTCTGAAAAAAACTTAATGAAAAATGATTAAATCTTCATTATGACTCATCCCTTTGCCTATATATCGTATGCCTTGACTTTGAGTCAAAGGGAGGAGCCTTCTTAATAAGGTGGAATAAAACAAATGACTTAAAAATGAAATGGGGGGGGGGGTTGAGAGAACTTACCTGTCATGGTGTGAATCCTCTCCTCTCCTGTATTGATATGCCTGAAACACTTGACAGAAAGGGGATTAGATCTTCACCATGACTCATCCCTTTGCCCATTATGGTCAACTTTGACTTAGGTCAAGGGGGAGAGCCTTCTTAACAAGGTAATTAAAGTAGAAGGATATGCAATGCAGAAATGGAAATATGCATGACAATCAAATAAACATGGATGCAACTAAGGCGATGATCATGACTAAGCAAATTTTTTTTTTTTGGATTTTCTTGAAAACAATCATTTGGATTTTCAAAAGTAATCAATTTTTTTTTTGGATTTTTGAAATATGTGTTTTTTTTGAATTTTTGAAATATTCAATTTTTTTGTGTTTTTGAAATATTCAATTTTTTGGGGTTTTGAAATATGCATTTTTTGGGTTTTTGAAATATGTATTTTTTTGGATTTTTGAAATATGCATTTTTTTGGTTTTTTTGAAATATGTATTTTTTTTGGTTTTTTTGAAATATGCATCTTTTTTTTGTGTTTTTGAAATATGCTCTTTTTTGTGGAGAAAATGCTGGTATTTGAGACAGTTCATCGTTTTTTTGGAGTTTGTCAAGACTCAAGTGGTAGATGCCACGTGCAAAAATAAAGTTCCCTACCTAGAATCCTTCTAACCTTCTCCCTTTGATCGGCTTGGATTCCACCTGGATTTGGTCGGTTTACCCTTCCCAAGTGGTTTAAGGAGGAAGAGTACAGAGGAAGTTCTTGATAGGGTTTGAAGATGTTGAGAGGGATTTCTCTACTCTCACTCAAATTACCCATTGGGGTTCGGCCTCTTTGGGTTTTTTCTTTCTTTTTTTACTCTTTTCTATGTGGCACATATTTGGACAGGTTTTTGACCCGTGGGGACATTGCCCATCTTTTAGTGCCTTTTGCCTTGACTATCATTCTGGGTACTCATTCAGACAGGTTAATCATTTTTTTTCTAACCTGAGGGGTTCATTGCCCATCTTTTGGCACCCTTTTGTACCCTCTGAGACGGCCTCCTACTAGGGTGGCGAGTGTTTTCGATACTACCCCTCTCTAATCTTCTCTCCCCATCTTGGACCGAGTAGAAGAGAATAGGGTAAGCGTACTCCTTCCATTTCTAGATTTCTGCCTTGCCTTTCGCAAGTGTCGGGTTGTCTGGATTCTAGGATCGGGAAGTGTTGTGTGTGTAGGATGGTACCTACCCTTGACTTCTCACGAACAACCTAGGATCGATGACTTGAGATTATACCAGTGGTTTCTCCATTTTTTATGGAAAGTACTTTTTGAGGTAAACTCCATTCCAAGGATGATTCAATTTTTCTCCATCTGCATTAGTCAATTCGTATGCATTACCTGGATACTTTTCAATGATTACAAAAGGCCCTTCCTAGTTAGGTTGCAACTTGGAGCGGGGACCCCCTGGCTTAACGAATATGCGTTTGACTACCATCTCACCGATTTCGAATTTTCTCTCGATCACCCTCTTTTGATAAAACCTTTTAAGTCTATTCTAATAAGTCTGGGCATGCTCGGCGGCGGCTAGCCTTCTTTCATCCAAGAGTTCAAGCTGTGCAAGGAGAGATTCTCGTCTCTCATCAACAGGAATATCCCTGTCGAGCTGCACTCTGAGAGACGGAAGTAATACTTCGTAAGGAACCAATGCTTCCATCCCATATGCCAAAGCATACAGGGTTTGTCCAGTGGGAGTTCTTACAGAAGTACGATAAGCCCATAGAGCACCTACAAGCTTATCAGGCCAGTCGGCAAATTTGCTAGACTTACAAGATTTCTTGATGATTTTGATTAAGGTTTTGTTGGTGGCTTCTGCTTGACCTTTGCCTTGAGGATAGTATGGTGATGAATGATGCAATGAAATGTAATACCTGTTGCAAAGATCACACAGATCTTGAGAGAGCAATTGTGGCCCGTTGTCGGTGACAATGTCGCTGGGGATCCCGAACCTTGCCAGGATGTTGCGCTTGACGAAGGAGCAGACTGTTGACGCTTTAATCTCCACGAATGCTTCCGCTTCAGCCCACTTTGTGAAGTACTCCGTTGCCGTCAGAATGAATGATTTTGAGCGCATTTCGGAGTTGAGGTCACTCAAGGGGCCAATGATATCAAAAGCTCACATGGCGAAAGGCCATGGGGCATGAATTGGATGAAGGGAAGATGCGGGAGAGTGAATCTTGTCGGCATGGAGTTGACATGAATGACAGTGCCGGACAAAGATGGAGCAGTCTTCTTCTAGAGTTGGCCAATAATACCCTTGTCGGATGATTTTCTTAGCAAGGGCTTGGGCATTCACATGACCACCACACACTCCAGAATGTGCTTCTTTCAGCACCAACTCGGCTTCTTCTTCATCAAGACACCTGAGTAAGATTCCACTTAGGCTTCTCTTATATAGCACTCCTCCTAGGATTGTATACCTCTGGGATACTCTTCTGATTGCCTTCTTTTCCTTGGTGGTTGATCCAGGCGGGTATGACTGATCTTGGCAATACCTCGCAATCTCGTCATACCAAGGTCTCTCACCTTCTTCTAATTCTTCTAACTCAATCAAGAAGATTTCTTCTTTATGTTCTAAGTATTCCTTCCTGTTGAACCTCTCCTTAACCTTCAGAAAATGTCCATCCTCAATTGCCGGAATTGTCCTCTTACAAATGTGGATAGTTCGCACTTGCCTGCCTAGCGGGACAGATAGAGACGAAGCTAGTGAAGCTAAGGCATCGGCGAGGATATTCTGAGAGCGGGGGACATGAACAAAGGTGAGTTTGAAGAATAGCTTGATGTAGCAGGTGGTGAGCTCCTGGTAGGGTTTGAGGTTTGGATGGCAGGTGCGGTGCTTGGATAGGACCTGGCGTAGGATCAATTGACTATCACCTATCACCCTCAGTTCGGTGGCACCATGGAGATGAGCGGCCTCCAGCCCGGCCAGCAAGGCTTCGTACTCAGCTATGTTGTTGGTTGTTGGAAAGTTAAGCTGAAAAGCCTGTGGAATGGTGACACCTTCAGGTGACAGAAGGACAATACCTATCCCTCTACCATGAGAGTTCAGAGCCCCGTCAAAATATAATGTCCAAAGATTGGAAGATCGGACTGACATTAGTTCGTCATCCGGGAACTCCGACCGGACTGGGTCAAAGACGGATATGGGATGATGGGCAAGGTGTTCAGCGATAGCATAACCCTTGATTGCCTTCTGTGGGACATAAATGATATCAAATTGGGATAAGAAACTCTGCCATCGCCCTAACCGATCAGTCAAGATTGTCTACATTTCTGTGCCAATTGTTGCAAATATCTGTTTGAAACTCCTTTACCTCTGACTTTCCTATTTCCTAACCTAACTTGACCTACTGAAGATAAAGCTGGAAAGGTGGTATTCACAGTGGAGGGAGGATCGAGCAAATCGATCAATGATTCAAAAAAGGGGGATCCCTGATTGGGAGTACCCTCTGGGATGAGTAGAGACGTCTCCTTGATGGAAATGTGAATTTCAGAGAAGACGTTTTGAAAATTTCAAGTAAAAAGATAGAATGAGTCTAAGTGACTCGAGACTTGCTATAAACTGACTGAATTACCAAGGAGAAAAACTTAAGAATAAAGGGAAAAAAGGGGCTCGTGGGCCCAATGGTAACAGAAAATGGGCACATGGACCCAAGATTGATGAAAAAAGTAAACGGGTACGTGGACCCGATCTTAGAAATAAATGGGCATGTGAGCCCATGTTGGGAAAAGCCCTCAGTTCTGAAGTCGATGAGGGAAGCAAATGGGCAAGCTGGCCCAGTAAGAGTGGAAGGTTGAAGATGGCACATGGGCCCAAAGAGGGTAAGTGGGCCCTGAAGCCCATCCAAAAGATCTAGAAACAACGGCACGAGATTTAAACATGGCATTGTTGTATTTGGGCCTCGTGGAATAGTTTTGACTTGGGTGGTATGCTTAACTAGATGATCCAAGATTGGTCTGCCCTTGTGTGGTTCTTGATACTCTTCCCCACTCGAGAACAGACGAGTCAAAGATAAGCACAAGTCTTCCAAGTCTTCTTCTTCTTCATCTGGAGCCTTTCTTCTCTTGACAGCTATCACGGAACTTTTTCCATCTTCAGCCATCATCATGGTCTCCCCTTTGATAAATAAGGTGTGGAGTCCCATGGCATATCCTGGCTGGAAGATCCTCCTTGGGATGGAACCCTCTTCATATCCCAACCCCTGCCTGCGTGGCCTTTTCGCATTTTCAATTGGCTGAGTGATCCCTTGAAGATCCTTGCCTAAACCTCTTCCAGGCTGATAGCCCAATTTCATCATCATCCGCCATCCCAGTGTGTCTGGTAGAGAGGCGGTCATGCATCTGACTTCGGGCAATTTTCCCACTGAGATCTGGGGTTGTATTGACAGACCTAGGGGTAAAGGAGCATCGTTCAGCTCATCCCTTATAGGCATGCTAGTCACCTTGACCACCTGTCCTTTAAAGGGAAATTTTATGCACTGGTGGTTTGTTGAAGCCACACCCCCTATTGCCTCCAAGTATGGCCTCCCAAGTATAGCCCGAAAAGTTGGATCCAATTCTAGAACATGAAATTCCGTTGTGACCGTACATGGTCCAAGTTTGACTTCTAGTGTTACCACCCCACGTGCAGACTTCTTGGAGTTGTCATAGGCCGTCACCATGGCACAGGATGGCTTGATTTCTTGCTCAGAAATGCCACACAACTGCAAAGTTTCTGGCGGCATAACGTTGATAGAAGCTCCAGTGTCAACCAAACATGATTTTACTTCGACATTGCAGATGATAACAGCCACATGCAAAGCATATCTCCTAAAGTCTGGATCTGCTAATTCTTCCTGAGAGAAAGTGAGTGTTGGGTGCTCACTTCTAGGGGCTAACACTGTAGTGATCTTCTCAGGTGGGAGATCTTCATTCACCATGACCCTTTGCAAGTACTGCTGTAGAATCTCCTGATGCACCTTTGATCTTTTGATCAACTCAAGTATGGAAATATGGGCTGGTGTCTTATCCAAATGTTTTAACAGATCATACGCCGTGCCTGGCAATGGTTCTTCCACTTGTTCCTCCTCTACTGGCTCCTGCGGTTGAGTTCCGGCTTGGGGAAAGAGCCGCTGTAACATCCTCCCACTCCGAAGCACCGGGGCTATTTGGTGGTCGGGTAGAGGTGACGGGTTAACTGGGGTGGGTTGTGGTGGAACAGGTGGTGTAGGTGCAGGTATGATAGGTAATGGGATTGATGGTTCTGGGATGATGGGGTTAGTTGGTAGAGGGGCAGGATCTGGAGGTGGTAGTGATGGTGACACCGGTGGCCTAATAAGAAGAGGCCGGGGTGCAGGAGTGGTTGATGGGTTTGATGAAGGTGTTGGCAATGTGGTAGGTTGTGATGTTGGTGGTATGATAGGTTGGGGTTTTGGAGTGGTAGAGCTCATAGGCTGGGGGTTCAGGTTTGGTGATGATTGTGGTGGTCGGATGAGCAAGGGCCGGTGTGTAGCAATGGTTGAAGGAGGCGTAGTTAGAGAGGGGGCTGGCCTAATGATGGGCCGGTGAGAAGAAGTGGTGGCCAGTGGTTGGGTTATTGAGCTTTGTGGTAGTTGTGGAGTAGCAAGTGCACGGATTATCTGTCTAGGAGGGTTCCTAGCAGGAGACCTAGCTGGGTTGATAGGCATGGTTGCATTTTGGTTTTCTAGTTGCCAACCTTGAGCACGGCTGGCATCTCCCTGGACAATGGAGTGTACTAGACCAATTCCTGGGTTTGGATGTGCTGGTGCCGGTGTTGGAGCGGGAGCATGTAATGGGAGCGGATTCTGGACAATCCCCAAGCCAGGTTGTTGTTGAGGTTGAGCCGGTGGACACTGCCGCTGCTGCTGCCTAGCCTTTATAGCTTGTATGCATTCCCCCATTTGGACCCAATCAATGCTTCCTTGGTCATTCAGATCGTGGATATAATCCTTGAATTGAAAGCACACCTCTACAGTGTGACCAGGACATCGGTGGTAAGCACAGTATCGGGACATATCTACGTTTGCTGGCCAAACCTCTCTTTCCTTGGGCAATTCCAACTGTTTCTCCGCCATGAGTACATTGAAGATGTCGGTCAAGGAGTAAGGGAGTTGCTGGTAGTTCTCTCTCCTAGGACCTCCCCTTCGTGGTGCCTGATTGGGTGGTGGCGGTGCCCTATTGTAGGTAGGTTGACGAGGTTGCTGGGGTTGTGCTACTTGTTGCGGTGGTTGTTGTGATTGTTGTGGCCTAACCTGTTGCTGAGGGGGGTAATAGGAAGGGTTCTGTGGTGGGTTTCTGAACTGGTTTTGACGGTTCCCTCCCTGGTTCCCTACAATATTTACAGCTTCGTTGTTGACCACTCCCTCGGTTGTAGGCCCAACTGGTACAGAGGAGGTCTTCCTGAAATTTCTAGGTTTGGGATCAAATGGATTTATCATTGTGGCATCCTTGAAGTGGGCTTGCAAGTATCGGGCACTGTCATAGAGTTCATTCATTGTGGTAGGACGGTGCATGATCAAGACATTCCTCAAGGCAGGTGTAGTGTTGCCAATGAGCATCTTCACTTGTTCCCCTTCAGAAATCACATCTGTCAATTTTTCTGCCATTCCCCTCCAGCGATCAGCAAACTTTATGAAGTCCTCCTTGGGCTTCATCTTCTCAGCAATCAAATCCGTAATGGAGCATGCTGGTGCCACCCGGTCTCTGTATCTCTGCAAGAATTTTTTCTTGACAATGTCGAAGTCTCCTGCCTCAAAGGAGTCGAGTGAGTAGAACCATTCCAATGTAGACCCTTCTAGTGATCGGCGGAATAAGAAAGCAAGAACCCTATGATCATCTTTCCAGAACGAGGATTCGTAAAGAAAATCTTTAAGGTGGAGAAAAGGGTTGCCAGTACCATTGTAGCGGCGATAAACTGGTAGCTCAGAAGGTGGCAGGTGTAGGACTGGCAGAGAAGGAATGGAAATCTCAGGAACCGACTTGGAGTCCAAGCGACATCTCAGCTCTTCATAACGTTCATTCATCTGAGTGAGCTGATCCATGATTGCCCTGGTGAGAGCAGGTTCTTGGTTTACTGGTGGGGGTATGTGGTTAGAGACATGGTTCTGAAATTGAGGAGCATGACTTGGCAAATTCACTGAAGATTGTCCCATGACTTGATGGGTCAAGGGAGCAACATGGTTGAAATAAGATGGCTGAACAAATGAGGGTTGGACCACAAACGGTTGAACAATAGAGGGTTGAACTACAAATGGTTGTGCTAGTGATGGTTGAATCACAGATTGTTGAACAACAGGAGGTTGAACAAAGGGTGATTGCATGAGTGGTGGTCGAACCAGAGGATGAGGAGATAGGGCAACTTGATTGGTTTCAGCCTGATCTGAAGCAATTTTGCCCTTCACCATGGATTGTATACGGGCATAGGTTTCTGGGTCGGTATAGAGAGACAACTCCCTAAAGAGTTGTTCAACATCACGGGGAGCAGATGGTTGAGGGACCTCTTGCGCTTCTGACTCAAACAATGGATTAACACGACCATTTGACGGATTTGGTTGATGGCCCATCTCGTGCTCTCGATGTTCAGCTTGTTCCGCCATTCCAACGTGCCTTCCAGACCTTAGTTGCATTGAACTTCAAGGAACAAACAAGTTGACAAAGTAAATAAAGAACTTTTTTTTGGTTTTTTAGTATTTTGCAAAAAGTTAGAGGTTTGAATTATTGTTTGACAAGCAAGTGATGCAAAGACTTGAAAGCAAAATTACGCAATGATTTTGATAAAACCTTAGGTTTATGAATTTTGTTAAGAATTGTTCTCTCAACAAATGGGTTAGGATCCTAACTCCAATCTCCAATGACCTAGGTTTCACACAATCTCACCATGTGTAGGTAACATAGGATGCTTCGGGTTTTGGGGAGTGGTACAACCAACCCGATCGTGAAGAGGAATACTCCACGTATGAGGAATTACGGAGGCCTTGATGAAAGCCAACCAAGTCAACTAGGAAGGAATATCCCAGAAGAGAGGTCAGAATCCACCAAGAGGGTGTTTTGGATGGGAGGGGTAAATGGGAGAGTGAGCTCCCGCCTCAAAAAAATGTAAAAGAAGGAGGTAGAGAGAAAGAGCAGAGAATGCAATCAAGTAATAAAGCAAGTAATGAGCAAAACATGAATTTAAATAAACAAGCAATCAACACCAGACAAGCAATTAGAAACTAGACAAGCAACTAGAAACTAGAATCTAGACTTGTTTCTTATGTGAGCCAAATGGAGATAGTGAAAAGGTGATGGAAAGAAGAGGGTTCAGATCTGATAGCCAAGCAAAAGGGTGGTCCACGTGGGGACCAATGTGGGAACTGAGGGTAGAAAGTAAAGGTGGTTCACGTGGGAACCGGTTTTGGGTAAAAGGGGGTGGTTCACGTGGGAACCGGTTTGAATGGTCAAAAGAGGGCCACGTGGGGCCAATTAAAGGTGAATAAAGATCTGATCCAAGTGGGGATAGATCTGGAAAAAAGGGTTTTGGTTCACGTGGGAACCGAAGTAAAGAAAGGGATTGGTTCAGTTTAAAAGAAAAAGGGTGGTTCACGTGGGAACCAGTTTAAATAAAATGCAGAAATTAAATGGCATACTTGGCACTTCAGATCTGATGAAAGATGGGTGAAATCAGAAATTATGAGATGGTATGAAGTTAAGAAAGGTGGAAAGAAGGAAAGGCTCGCATGGAAACCGGTCTAGAACTAGAACTAGTTGCAAACAAAACACTTAGCACCCACCGTTGAAGACATTGCTTGTCCCACCGTGGTCGCCACAAAGCTGTAGACTCTGAAAATTCGACGGGGTCCTCTCCTTTTCAGGGAAGTCCGTGAACCCAGATCATCACCTCAAGAGGGGATGAGAAAAGAAAGGAATAAAAACATCGGAAAGCAAATCTCACCTCGGTCCCACACTCACATTGATCCCCGAACTTTCATCCCTTGGCGTCGCTCGATCACCAAAGAGACGGTTCGGGTCATGTGGGAGGAGGGTGAGAAGAAATAAACGTGGTCTCCAGGAACCGTGGGTTCCGATTTATAGAATTAAAATGAAAGATGACCGTGTGTACCTTAGCGTGAAGAATGTGAGTTAAAGCTTCTCCTTCTTCGGCCGGCCGATGAAGAAGAGTCCTCAACGCGGTGGGTGCTTGATGTTCTGTGCAACTAGACAAATAAACAAGTGAAATAGACAATTAGAACTAGACAAAGTGGAGTATATGTAAAGAGAATGACATGAAACACACAATTGACTAGAAACTGACCAGATTCGGGTTATCTCTAACCCCTTTTTTTATTTTCGGATTAACAGAGTAAAATTAATGCAAAAAAATGTAAAAAAATGATAGGATGATGGATAATCACTAAATAAAGAGATAGGAAAAAGAACTGAAAGATTCTGAGTTGAATAGAGAAAGATATGGCCAAATCTGTGTTGTCGAAAAAGCCGAGCAGCAGTCCAGGATCTGTCAGGTGCGACTTTGCTTCTGCGCTTGTCACGACCAGCCCTGACCTCGGAATCAAGTACCGTCGATCGAAAACTCAAGAAGACTTGGAGAGGAAGAACTTTGATGAAGAGAGCACTGGCAGCAGACGTCCACACACTGCTGTAGAGGCTGAAGAAGAGAGACTTGGCAGATCACCTGCAGAACAGTCTTCCTCTCTCTTGAACCGACTTTTCTCTCTCTAAAAACTCGAAATTCTCTCTCTAAAAATTACAAAATTGATGCAGGAGGGTGCTAGGACGTATTGAGATGCCTGGGGAGTCGTGCTCATCCCCTGGAACGACCGGAATCAGAGTCCTTTTATAGGAGAACGAGGAGTCTTATCAGACCTAAAAAATAGGGGGAAATGCGCCCCTCTCTTGGGCGCATGCGCCCTGATGCAGGGCGCATGCGCCCCAGCCAAGGGCGCATGCGCCCCCTGGAGGGGGCGCATCTTATCCTCTCCAAGGAAATCGACCTTATCCGGTCCGTCGGTTGAGCGGTAGAGTCCCGGTGAAAAACTGGTTCCCATGTGCCTCAAAGGTGGGGCGCATGTGCCCTCAAGTGAGGGCACAAGGCCACGTGCCTCACTGGTAGGGCGCATGGCCATGTGCCCTGGGTCCCGGGCGCATGTGACCAGGAACCCGGGCGCATGGGACTGGTTTCGCGCGTCCTTCTTCCGGAAGCCATTGCGAACACTCCCGAACTCGGAATTCGACGCCGTTTGTTGCGTTGGAAAGATAACAGGCCGAAGAAGCTCTCTATAGCATCGGATCAGTCACCACACCCTCCAAATCTTCAGAATTTTATCCGGAAGTTAGGGCAGTGAACAGAAGGTCCGATACTGGTCAAAAATGACTTCGACGGCAAACCGGAAAGCACGGAATGCAACAAAACTTGTCCGGAGTGTGAATATGACCATAACCTTCAATGCATGATCATTAGGCATTGGTCATTCAGCCAATTTCCATGTTTACACGACTTACGTGTGGCTTTCGCTCGGAAATTACGGCTTTCTGCGGAAAACGTCGGAGAACATCCGATTTCGTTCGGCGAAGCTCCAAATCAACTTAAAAGGACCCGGCATCATCATATGATCAATCATGCGTGTTACCCTATAAAACATGAGTTTTATGCTCTGAATTAGGCAAATTTGGCGTGTCTACAATGAACACAACATGAATACTAACACCGATACCACTCTACAATGCCTCTATCCACTACATGAAACATCAACATTTTCATTTTACGCAAGGAAAGCGTCGTCTTGCGATCTCGACGAGCTATGACCAGATCTACCATATATAGAGTAATTGTATAGCTAAGCTAAATCCCGTAGTGCACCTAGGCAGGGGTGGCACTTAGGATAACCCGCGGGATCTGGGATCGAAGGATGCACCAGACGGTTCTAAGCTCCGCTGCCCACAGACACGACTACTAGTCCAGTATAGCTCGGTCTCATTAAATTTCTTTAATGCACACATGCATCACAATGCATCTCATACTATGCAATGATCAATCTCATACAATATGAAACAAATTTGCGATGACAAACTATCACATTTAAATTGAAGACCCTACCACCATGATAGCCAATAGACAAGCTAGTAAACCATGCATTTTCACAATCTAACAAAAGACACACGTAGACATGATACTTGACGCTCATGCTACTAGCACGCTATCTAACATGATTAAACAAAACGACATTCTATACATAAGCATGCTATGCCAACATCGACATGACGTAGACCCCTAAAATAACCACAATATGAAAGATTGATAGTGTTGCAAGAAAATTCAGATTTAATAATTAAATCGGATTCTCTCTAATTTGATTAACCTACCACATTAAGCACGATATAAATCAAGGACTAAGAGAACTAATCATAATCCATAGGGTTGACAATTAATAATCAAGGTTTACCACATATCGTGCAAGAATAAAATCAATTAACTATGATAGAGCTAATTATACGATCATCACTAATTGACTTGCAAATACATGCTAAATAAATCGAAATAGACAACTAAAGATAACTTCGCTCTTCTAAAATCACACATCTATCTAGTTCATTATTATCTACAAGTCATGTAAATATTTTCAATAAAAATTTAGTGATAATAAACATGTCCGGGATGCCTACCGGGATGGAGTCGACAATTTTCGATCCAAGATTAGCACGTGCCTTGACCGGTTAATAAAGATTCCACTCCTCAATCTAAGCTAGCTGCAAGCAAATAATAATATAGAAGAATATAACACAATTTGATAGCTTAGGAGAAAGAGAGAGTGAGGGGAAAATAAAAGAATACCCAGATTGAGCAGGGAAGGACAAGTCGACGCACCAGCCGCTGGTGCCCGCGTTGGAGGTGCTAGTGTGCTGAGGGAAGCAGGATTTGAAGGGGGGGTTCAAAGGCACCGCAGCGCTGGTCGGCTGAGGTAGAACCGAGGGGGGTCGAGGGCGAGTGGGGGCGGCGGGGCCGCTGCACACCGGCGACGGGGGGCTGGACGCCGCGCGCGCTGCGCGCGGGGAGACTAGGCGGCCGGGGGGGGGGCGCAGGGGCTCCAGGGTGGCGGGGGGGGGATGGCTGCAGGCTGCAGCCCCTGGGCGTCCGCGCGCGCAAGGGGAAAGCGCCCGCGCGGCGCTGGTTAGCGTGCGCAGGGGGGGCCGGCTGCTGCGGGCTGCGGGCTGCGGGCTGCGAGCTGCGGGCGCGTCCGCGCCGGCACCGAGCGAGGGGAGGCCGGAGCTGCTGCGACGCCGCGGCCGCGGGTCCACGCGGCTGGCCGAGAGAGAGAGAGCAGGGGGCGGGGGAGCGGCTGCGACGCGGGCGTCCACGCGGGCGAGAGGGCGGGACGGCGCCGGCGCGAAGGAGGGGGGGCTGGGCTGCGCGCAGCACACGGGGAGGGAGCTGCCGCGAGGGGGAACCGAGAGAGGGAGGGAGGAAATGGAGCGGCTAGGGCACAAAATGGGGGTTTCGACGGGGGTAAAAATTGGGAAAAGGAGGGGCAAAAGGGGAAGGGGGAGAATGATATATAATATATTTAAAGAAAAAAAATAGATATTACAATCTACCCTCCTTAAAATAAATTTCGTCCTCGAAATTTAAATATTCCCACCAAGTACCCAAGGTTATTCTATTCTTCCAAACTCCTTGTTCCAATTCCCTTAAACATATTAAAGTCTACATGATTCAAACATCGAGATCCTTATAATCTTCTTCTCTACTTTATATCGGCATTTACGATCGTCAATCTTAATCATACTCAAGCATCGGTATCAAGCATCAATTGCTATGATATCTCAAACAAAAATCTAAATTCTCTAAAGATACCACACACATCAGCTTATGTTTGAATTCTTATCAAATGCATTCATACTAACACTCTAAACCTTTGATTCTCCAATAATATTCTCACCTCAACTAAATTTTTTTATCATGTCCCCGAGTATGTTGCGATCTTCTCTTCATCCTCTAATGCTATTCGTATCATAAATTCTATATTATTTTTCTTTCTCCATTCAAACCATGCTCATTCACTATAATACATCAAGTATGATAAAAAAATCACATAATTACTATCTATAAACAATCATGACAAGATTCTCCTTTTCTTTTCCATTATAATCATCTAATATCGTTATGTAGTCTAGTTACCCAAACATCAATGAAAAAAAAAATTACATGTAGTTGCACTTCCTTTGATACTCACCCTTAATACCATTCTAAGAGTCATCATTATAAAACTAAACCTCTCTTGTCAATTCATTTATCCTCAACCTACACCTTTTCCAATCAAGTCTTAACATGATTACCTATCTAATCCCGAGAAGGTAAAGAATAAATATGCATATTCTTAACGATTCTTCTTATCTAAAGATCATTCTTAATAATTTGTAGTCTAACTATTTCTTATATTCCAACTCAATCACAATCTCAAAAGTCAATCCTTCACTATCCAATGAAGTTTCAGTATGAGCATAAAGTCTACCCTTAACTAAGTTTGTAATTCAAGATTTGAAAAGATAAGAAATTCTCAATCAGATGCAACATATACAGATCATGATGAATAGATAAAGAAAATGCTCAAGTTCAAAATTGACAATTAAAGGATGATAATCCGAATGATATGATCACACTCTAAATCGGATTGCCAAAATCTTGAACTAATTACAACCATGTCTAAATAATTGTCTATCCTCTAATATCTATGTCTAATCTCCTAAATACCTCATCTTCAATATCAAAAGATTACCACTCTATGATAATATCTAATTTTTCTTTTCATATAAATCTTATCCAAAGCTCATGCCAATAATTCATATTCTAAATATGACATCTTCTCATCTTATATAGTTATTGCATTCTCTTAGCCAAACTTCTCAAAGAAAAGGATACTTTAAGATGAAGCATGTCCCAAAATTATTTCATCCACTTATCCGATCGGTGTAACTACTCTTAGCTTCTATTTGATTCACATACATATAATCAAAAATCTAATCACCTCATACCGCCTATATGGTATAGGTCTCCAAGAGAATCAAATTTCCAATAAAATGATTCTAATGAGTTAACTACTCCTAACATCATTAACATCACTTAAACAATAATCATTATCTCATTATCACTCACATTAAAACCTTAATCAATCATATCAATCACGATTTCTTGTTCAAAGTGTTTGCCATCAAATTGTTCCCAAGATTATTCATTTCTAACCTCCAAGATACAAATAACATCTATTTACAATCACATATAATTCGCAAAAGAATCTCATCCTTGCAGATTTACTATTTTTTTTTTCAAACATCTTCCCAAGTATGATTCTTACATGATATAACACCATTCTTTCTTAAAAACAATTATAGCTCTAATTCTAATTAACTCTAAACAACCGACAAGATAAGTCTAAACTATCCCTCTACTTCATCTAATCTAAGAGATTACCTCTAATAAACCAAGGTCCAACTTCGCATATGACCAACCAATGATTCGACATAACCTCTAACTAAGATTATCTAAAGTCAAGATTTGGCTAAATTGATCAAACAAGATTTGAAGAGATAATGAGTTCAATAATTGATAATGAAGATAAAAGATCTTGATAATGGAGGACACAATTAGAGTATCAATTGCTGATAGGTACCTAAATATAACTCTAAGAGAGGACCTCTTATACATGAATCATGCCTCATACTGCACATCTTTTATTCTCAATAGAATTGAAGTACCATACATAATATTATCCAATTTCCAACTTTGACTCTCAAAATCTAGATTAATAATCTCATCTCTATATTCAATATCCCTTCATCCAAATCAATATCTCAAATATTTGAATCTTGGTATCAAATCTATGATAAACAAATATTATATTCTTAATATTATCTATAGTTTTCTCTTTATGCCACACATGTTCTCTTTCCTTGATAGGATATACTAATAGCTTGAGTGTATTCCCATATAAATCATCTCATCAAATCTTTTTTCAAATTTCCTCTTTCTTCGATTCAAATACCTATCTATCCATGTATCTATCTCGTTCTACCATCTCTTCTATCTATCTCTATCTATCTATCAATCTCTCTTCACTATATCCAACATATCTGGCTATCCAAATTATCTCTCTATATAATCTATCCATTCATCCAACCCTCTATGTAAACTTATCTAACTATTCATTTCATCAATCAACGTATCACCTCCTAATTTATCTAGCAATTACATCTATCACCTTAATGAAATCATACCCGCTCTATTTACTCAAAAGACTACCTTAATCCAAATCACAAGATATATTGAATCCCAAAATTCAATCGTCCTGAAGTAAGATCCACTAATTATAATATTGGCCAAAATCTAATCATCTGACATCAAATTTCCATACAAACTAAAATTCTTAATCCGATATACAATCTAAAATTTCCATATCCACTTAAGATAAAAATCTTCTCATTATCAACTTCATATAATCCAAACCGATCACATAAACCTGGGCAGGTCAATATAGACCTTAAGGCCAGGTTATGGCTCTGATACCACGCTGTCACGACCCGGATTTCAACCTGCACAACGGAAAACAATCCGGCGACGTAACCGGGGAAACAACCCCAAAATCTCATCGGTTTGGAAAAACTCGAAGACAGGGGTCCCAATTCACAATTCTAACACTAATCATTTATCACAAATCACGTAATAAAAATTCAATCTAAGCATTTATATACCGGTCTAAATTGCACAATAACTGCTCTATTTATTCTTTGGAGTCCATACCACCAAGCTTCTACTGCGCTAAACCTGATATCCTGAAAAAATATGATAGAGGATTGGAGTGAGTCATAACGACTCAGTAGACATCCCATCATCCACCAAATTGGTTAGCCAAAGGCCCTAACATGATAAGTTATAAGTACCCAACCTGCACTTGATACATATCATATAAAACTAAACAATATATATATATATACAATTTGGCATTCCACAATTTTTAAGACATAAAACCATAACCTACCAACCACTAGGACCAAAGAGGACTTCTCACAATTATATCTAATAAGATGAAGAGATTATGCCATGCAACACCAACTAAAGGACTTACCATGCATATCATACAAAACATGTATGCTTAAATGAACTAATGAACACAACATGAATACTAACACCGATACCACTCTACAATGCCTCTATCCACTACATGAAACATCAACATTTTCATTTTACGCAAGGAAAGCGTCGTCTTGCGATCTCGACGAGCTATGACCAGATCTACCATATATAGAGTAATTGTATAGCTAAGCTAAATCCCGTAGTGCACCTAGGCAGGGGTGGCACTTAGGATAACCCGCGGGATCTGGGATCGAAGGATGCACCAGACGGTTCTAAGCTCCGCTGCCCACGGACACGACTACTAGTCCAGTATAGCTCGGTCTCATTAAATTTCTTTAATGCACACATGCATCACAATGCATCTCATACTATGCAATGATCAATCTCATACAATATGAAACAAATTTGCGATGACAAACTATCACATTTAAATTGAAGACCCTACCACCATGATAGCCAATAGACAAGCTAGTAAACCATGCATTTTCACAATCTAACAAAAGACACACGTAGACATGATACTTGACGCTCATGCTACTAGCACGCTATCTAACATGATTAAACAAAACGACATTCTATACATAAGCATGCTATGCCAACATCGACATGACGTAGACCCCTAAAATAACCACAATATGAAAGATTGATAGTGTTGCAAGAAAATTCAGATTTAATAATTAAATCGGATTCTCTCTAATTTGATTAACCTACCACATTAAGCACGATATAAATCAAGGACTAAGAGAACTAATCATAATCCATAGGGTTGACAATTAATAATCAAGGTTTACCACATATCGTGCAAGAATAAAATCAATTAACTATGATAGAGCTAATTATACGATCATCACTAATTGACTTGCAAATACATGCTAAATAAATCGAAATAGACAACTAAAGATAACTTCGCTCTTCTAAAATCACACATCTATCTAGTTCATTATTATCTACAAGTCATGTAAATATTTTCAATAAAAATTTAGTGATAATAGACATGTCCGGGATGCCTACCGGGATGGAGTCAACAATTTTCGATCCGAGATTAGCACGTGCCTTGACCGGTTAATAAAGATTCCACTCCTCAATCTAAGCTAGCTGCAAGCAAATAATAATATAGAAGAATATAACACAATTTGATAGCTTAGGAGAAAGAGAGAGTGAGGGGAAAATAAAAGAATACCCGGATTGAGCAGGGGGGACAAGTCGACGCACCAGCCGCTGGTGCCCGCGTGGGAGGTGCTAGTGTGCTGAGGGAAGCGAGGATTTGAACGGGGGGTTCAAAGGCACCGCAGCGCTGGTCGGCTGAGGTAGAACCGAGGGGGTCGAGGGCGAGTGGGGGCGGCGGGGCCGCTGCACACCGGGCAGCGGGGGCTGGGCGCTGCGCGCTGCGCGGCGGGAGACTAGGCGGCCGGGGGTGGGCGCGGGGGCTCCAAGGTGGCTGGGGGGATGGCTGCAGGCTGCAGCCGCTGGGCGTCCGCGTGCGCAAGGGGGAAGCGCCCGCGCGGCGCTGGTCAGCGCGCGGAGGGGGGCCGGCTGCTGCGGGCTGCGGGCTGCAGGCTGCTGGGCGCGTCCGCGCTGGCAGCTGAGCGAGGGGGAGGCCGGAGCTGCTGCGACGCCGCGGCCGCGGGTCCACGCGGCTGGCCGAGAGAGAGAGAGCAGGGGGCGGGGGAGCGGCTGCGACGCAGGCGTCCACGCGGGCAGAGGGGGCGGGACAGCGCCGGCGCGAAGGAGGGGGGCTGGGCTGCGCGGGCACACGGGGAGGGAGCTGCCGCGAGGGGGAACCGAGAGAGGGAGGGAGGAAATGGAGCGGCTAGGGCACAAAATGGGGGTTTCGACGGGGGTAAAAATTGGGAAAAGGAGGGGCAAAAGGGGAAGGGGGAGAATGATATATAATATATATAAAGAAAAAAAAACAGATATTACATTAACGCTGAAAGTGTTTGCCAAACAAGATGCTTCTTGTCATGCTGAGTAATAATTGCTTGGAGATCACATTGCCAAACGACCTTACCATTGAAATTGCTTTGTTAGGCAAGGTACTTCTAATTAAGGTAAACAATAATGCACAAGAACCTAGATGGATTTTGTGGAGATCATGCAGAGGAAAATCCCACCAAGCAAAAGCGTCCTAGGCGATGCAAGCATCCTTTTGTGGTGGCACAAGTACCCAAACCCAAGGTGCTTTTAAAAACAAGTCAAAGTGCACTTCTGGTAGGTGGAAATTGGATCATTTATACCCAAATCTAGGAAAACAAGAGTATTAATCTCTACAATGTGGCCGATTTGGCGTGTCTACATCCATAAGTAAAAGTTATTGTGAGGAGTCTACTAAATCCATGTGACTTATCCTAATCCTTATAAAATTTTTAGTTAATCTGAATTAACGTCAATAGAAATGTGGTATATTCAAAATTGGAGTTGTTTGATTCTTATATTTGACTATCTAAAATTATATATTTTTAGTTAGTTTGAAACAATTTAGTTTGTAAATACTTGGGGCTATTGTGATCTTAAATTTAGATCTTGTATATTTTTAATGAAAAAAAATTGATGTTATAGTCTCTATTTCCAAATTGACATATTTCTTAGATAGACAGTAGTCAACCATTATTGGAGTTCAAGGGCTCTTCATTGCTATAATGTAAGAGTAAGAAACGTGCTCGGCACATCATCACTATTCCATCGTGAGGGTTTCAGACTAAGTTTATTGATGCAAAGACCTAGAAAGGTGAGTCTTTGCTAGATCGAAGACCTAATGCACTGCTTGGTTAGAATATCAATATCAAAATTGATGCATGTTGACATTAGTACTACATATTATGTTTTGTTTGTGCTAAAAATTTCAAAATTGAAACTACTAGCCAAACATGGTTTAATTGGGTGTTTGGGTTTGATTTTTTTAAATTTCAATAACTTTACTTTTAAATTTTAGGTACTAATTTTTTCTAGTTTAGAATGTTAAATGAATATAAAAAATGTATTTGATGTGATTCTCCAAATTGACATAATTTTTGAAGTTTGTGTGACCATGTTTGGCGGTCACTACAAGAAATTGAAGTTTTTATAGCAATCTTTTTACGACAACTCAAAATGTTGCCGTAAAAAGTTTACGCAAAATAGCAACTTCCATCGGTTGCTACAAAAAGATATTTATTGTAGCAAACACAAATATTGTCATAAATAATATAATACTATTATAAATAATGTCATATAATATAAGAGTAAAATTTACTATTACTAATTTTTTAATGTAGTTCAAAATGAATATGTTTATAATTAAATACTAAAAAATTATATTTTGTTAATAATAAAGATACTTTTTTAAGAGAATGGTAAAGACACTTTTATGGTATATTCGTTAAATATTTAAATTTTTTGTAACTTTCCATCTCGCATTGCAAAGGGTTTACACTAATTTTTTTAATATTTTTAATTCTTTTTTGACACCTTAACAACCCAAACATGTATTTTATTTACAAATATATATTTATTTCATTATTTTCATTATATTTCTTTTATTAAATAGGCATTTACAATGAATGTATCCTGATACGGTGAAAAGGCACATCGCGGCAAAATGAAATCCCGCAGGGAAATACGGTGAAAGGGCACGCCGCATCGGCAGTCTCTCGCGATCCCTGGAATAGGGCACGCCGCCCATTCTCTCGATCGTCCTCAACACAAGGGAGATCGTGACTCGTGGAGCCTCTGGAGGAAACTCTACCGTGCTTGGATCGGCTACCACTATGCTGGGGATTTTCTCTTCCACCCCGGAGTGAGCGGCAGAACTTGCTGAATCGAAACCTTCTCCCGCCAGGTGATTCTCTATGCTCCCCCTTCTGATCTGGTTAGTCGCCCTTCTTTTCTTGGAAGTGCTAGCTATGTAGCTGGACACCACGGCTGACTCAGATCTCAGCAGACCTCGACGGGCAACTAGAAACGAAGACTAAGGGCTTGCATTGACTGGGAAGGAAGGAGCTGCGATCTCGGAAGGAGCCACTCGCGGCTTGCAGCGGATCACATCTGACGGCAGAACTGTAAGATCCCCTTTCCTTTCTAGTCCCCGTGCTCTGTTTTCTCTGGCATCACGCTCCTATCATAGTCTCCGCGCTCCTATCGCCCTTGTTTTCATAGTCTATGGCATCACGCTCTCTATTTTCTATAGTCCCCTTTCTGTAGGATCTGTAGCATCACGCTCTCTGTTTTCAAATTTATTTAAGAGTGAACCAAACAAATTAACTAGTTAATGTATTAAAGAATTTAGCACTTATTTCACACAAGTTAAGGATAGAGTTGAAATTATGACATTTCCATAATTTGTCTTTTGTATGATCCCCCAGCAAACGTAGTTATGAACACAGATCATGGGGGATATTATATCTTCCAGTAGGACCCTTGATAACATTGTGGTGGATGCATCTACAACTATTAAGCATATGAGAGTATACCATCTCCAAAAGGTACTCTGGCTTGCTACGTTTGTTGCAGGACTTGTCAAGAGACATGACACAAGATTTATGTATCTGATTCTAGATAAAAGTCAGATCTGTCACAATAGAAGTTAAATTCTCTAAAAATATAAGAAAAAGCAACTATATGAACCAATATTTAACATAAAATTATCAAAAGGACCTAAAAAATTACATAAACATAGATGTTCTAATGCCAGTACAACATCATTACCGTTGACTTAATGTTGGGCTAGCGATTGATTCTGGTCAAATCCAACCCCAATCTGAAAGATGGAGGAGGGGGCAATGCCATCGCTGACCCTGTATCTTGGGATATGGGGTCTCTAGACCCCATATCCCAAATCTAGTAACTTATGTCACAGGGTGCTGCCACTGTCACCCCCACCCCTCAGCCATCTTCCAGCACCATGATCATCACAGGGTGTTACTGTTGTCCATGGCATGGCCTCAGTGTGCTGATTTGTACTGCCATGGAGGACACAAAGACAGCCGCATATGAGTTGGTAGCAGCCCCAGCGGCTGATTGAGCACCCTCTTTTTCTCTAATACTTCTAATGAGTATTTAAGTTGGTTGCTTCTTTTTCTTGTAAATTTTTGTGGTGACCTTAATTTTATTTTGTTCTACTGTCTATGACAGGCTGTTTATATATACCGAATCAAGATCTGCACAATTTTTAAAAGTATTAACGGTTTTATTTTTTCTTTTTACATGGTATTACATGATCAATCCAAATTGATCAAGATCTGCACTTTGGAATTTATTTTTTTCTATCAGCAGGGGTAAGGAATGCTATTGTTTAAACTTCTGAGGTAATTGACTTGTTATTTGGTCAAGTTAATGTATAATTAAAATTTACTTTTTTATCTCATTTCTTTTTAATTCCTTCTAGGACGTTTCTACTGATATGACGATAGATAAGTCGTGGATGTCTTCTATGAGAAATACTGATGAGTATGAGAAGGGAGTGGATGAGTTTTTAGATTTTGCCTTTTCAAGAGTTGCTATACAATTGGCTTGACTTCAGCTGTGCTTCCTTCGATGCCTACATGGTTTTTTGGACATTGGTTCAGCAGACATGAATCTCTCAAGTCTTCTTAAATGCTTGAACCACCCTAGTCACAGTTGGCTTGACTTCACCTGTGCTTTCTACTATGCCTTCATGATTTTTTGGAGATTGGTTCAGAAGACACGAATCTCTCAAGTCTCCCTAAATGTTTGAAGAAGATAATATAGTAGTTAGTTGTTTACTAATGGATTGGCAGGGTTATTTTGTGTGAATTCACAATGAACTCATTCTGGTTACAAACATTCCCATGAATGCATCATTATCCATAGGCCGATTTGCTCTGAAAGGACGTCGCTTGTGATCAAGTCATTTGAGTTTATAGCAAACTTGAAACAGCTCACTGAACATGAATTTAAAAAACAAGATCTTGTTAACGCATCATATGTTTATTCTCTTTTCCCACGAATGTTGAATCTTGAGTTGGTGTTTTTATTCTTGTCCATGTCATTTCTAATAATAGAGCATCATTTTGTATGGGAGAAGGGTTGGTCCTATGACATTCTCTTGCAAGATCTCTCATTGGATAATATTGTGATTAGCTGAAGATAAATGATCCTTTCCAACATGGTACTGATTTTTGATCCAATGTAGTGTCTTCAGTCAAAGTATGGTGAATGTCTTCTATCTTACATCTTTTAACATTTTTATTTATATCTTTATTTTACCGGTGGTTCATCATGAATGCTTATCAACATTAAGTATTTTATACAATCATATGTTTACTTTGTCTTGTTTGGTTGCATTAGTATCTTCTTCTTCTTCTTCTTCTTGCTGTTTGACTATCTTCGTTTGATGCACGTGCCTCATCACCTGTTCTCTACCATTACAGCGTCGGTGGGGATGGCTCAGCTAACGATTCTTATGGCCTCAAAGACATAGCTTCAAGAAAAATGTAGGAGTTCATCCAAGTAGGTCTTGTTGTTTTGTTGTGCATGTATGCTCCAGTTATCTATTTTTCACCTCCTTGCCTCTGATAAAGAGCAAATGACCCACAGGACAAGGTCAGAATCGTCCGCCGAACCCAGCTCCAAAGCATGTAGAGAGAAACTCAGAAGAGATAAGCTGAACGACAAGTAGTATGTTGCCCCTTCCCCCTTTCTTGCATCGAATATTTCATCTATTGTTCTGTCATAATTTCTACTCCACCAAAAGGTTTCTCGAGTTGGGTGCCATCCTGGAGCCTGGAAAGCCTCCCAAAATGGACAAGGCTGCGATACTGAGTGATGTCGTGCACCTGGTGAACCAGCTGCGCGGAGAAACACAAGAGCTGAAAGAATCGAACGAGAGTCTTCAGGAGAAAATCCAAGAACTGAAGATTACTTCTTCTTTTTTCTTTATTTCTCACTCGTTGGAATTCTTCACAACTCCAGTTCCATCGGTTACACAGATGCGTGGCTTGACCAAATGCACCATACATTTCTCGCAATCTCTGTAAAAAAAGCAGAGAAGATATTCTGTAGAATGCATCAACCTCAGCTCATGTTCATGTGTTTTTTTTAACGGATCGTGTTGATCCCTAAATTAAACTTGTGTCAAACAGGCCAAAGAAACAATTAAACAGTTCAAGTTATGATTATCTTGGCGTCTTACATGTTTTTAGCTTTTTAAGTTTAATGCTCGTAGAAATGAAAAATTAGTATTTAATCCGTAACAATTAAAATTTTGCTGCAATTTTAATTTTATCATAATAATGATTTTATTGCAACATCAAATTCGTAGTAAATAAGATTTTGGTGCAATTTTTAATTAGCAGTAAAAATGATTTTACTGCAACATCAATTATGCGGTGAATATATTTTCGCTGCAACTTTAATTTTGTCATATTAGTTATTTTACTGCAACATCAAATCTATAGTAAATAAGATTTTGGTGCAACTTTTAATTAGTAGTAAAAATAATTTTATTGCAACATCAATTATGCGGTGAATATATTTTTACTGCAACTTTAATTTTGTCATAATAATGATATTTTACTGCGAAATTATGTTTGTTGTAAATACTACTATTTATAACAAAATATATTTGTTGCAGCTAAAAATATATTGTGAGAGAACTTTATACAGCGACATACAGCAAAAATATTTGTTGCTGTAAAAAGTAATTTACTACAAAATTATCAATTTTTGTGGCATAATTATTCGCAACAAATACTAACTTTTCTAGTAGTGAGTATATTAATTTATATATTCACATGATATGCAGAGAAATTTCAAAATTATATGAAAGTACCATATAAAATTAAAATGCAATGTAATTAATATTTTATAGGTCAATAGTTATTAAAATAAAATGCCTTGTCAGTTTGAAACTGACTATTCTATGAAATGGTAAAAGAATGCTGAATTCAAATGATGATCAATATAATTAATGTAAAATTATTTTCAACAAAAAAACTGAAGATATTTCTTGTTAATTTATTGAGTAAACAAATAGTTTCTAATTACAAGAATAAGAAATAGTATGTTTAAAACAAGCATTTCAAGTCAAAGATGTAATAACAATAATGGGGGTGGTAGTTATAAGGAGCTCTATTGACCGATTGCCCAATGAATATGCGGAAAGACGACGGGGACGACGACATGCGAAAAGAAGATAAGCTTTGCCAAAGTGTCTTGAGTTTTGTTTAATGTCAATGCCACAAGAACTAGTGCTCAATTTTGCCATAAATTAAGAATTATCTATGATGGTAATAGATGTTTGTAGTAGATGTGACAATTAGCCATTTTTTGGCACAATCTCTTAAACTACACATAAAAAATAAATTTAGAATAAAAATAAAATGTGCTGGTAAGACTTAATTTTTTTTTCAAGGGCTACGGGGAGAGGTATCACAACCCCAGGGCTAGCAAATGAACCCGGCAGGACACAGTACCGAAATGGTGTTAGCCACTTTCGATAGCATGCTGTGTAACAAGTTCAGTAGAAAGCACCAGGTTGGTCTAGTGCTTATTGGGCCGCTTCCAATATTTGTCTGGGCCTGCCCGATTCTCTTGCCATTTCATACACAGGAACGTCGTCCTTTGCGCAGATTTAGCGGAACCTGCATTTCTACTCGGATCCGTTCGATAACTCAAGGGTCACTTATGGAGCAGCTGGTGGCACGTGCCCATTGGGTCGACTCTTACCGTCGACGCAGATGCGGAGTTATTACGTTCAGCGTTTTTTTTCTAAGTAAACTGACTTTAATATTTTATTTGAAAGACTAACGCATTATTTGTTTTTGAAAACTATCACGCTTTGATGGGAGTCCTCTAATATAATTTTCAAAGTCTAGATTAAAGTGAAATTTGAATATTCTCCTATAACCCGTCGCGAGATATCATGTTTGCAATGACGGTCGTCGCGGAAGAAGAAAAAAACTTCCCACATAGGTTTCAGATAAAGGATTAGGTCATTTGCGTTTGCTATCGTAAGCCGTCGGGACTGTATTTTTTTAGAGACAGCCTAAACATGTCCGGTGATCAGAAATTGACCGTTCAACAGTTAGATGTCAAAGACAATTACCGGAGCCACAAATCTTAAATGTACTATTGGTGATGGCTGTAAAGTCATCGCCAATGTCATTTAAGGTTTTTAATAGGGGTGGCAACGGACTGAGCTGGCCCGTTGGCCTTAGAGCCGAGTCAGACTTGGGTCATAATTTGGGCAAGAGGACCAACCCATGGGTCGTTGTTTGGGTCAAGAGAGCAAGCCCGCGGGCTGTCAATCTCTCCTTGTCGCCTTGCCCGCTTACTCATGCCGGTCGTCTCCTCCGCCATTCCCTCTTTTGTATGCACTTCCCGCCATCGCCGCCCTCTTCCCCGTGCATCATCGTCATCTCCCCTTTCTGGTCCACCCCCCTTTTCTTCTTCCTTTCTAATGCCGCCGCCGTCGTTGTCGCAAGACTAGCTTGCCGCCACAGTCGCTCGCCCGCCTCCTCGCCATCCCGTGCTTTCTCCCCCTCCTTTTTCTTCTGCTCCGCCACAGTCGTTGGCCCGCCACCTCGCCATCCAGTCCAGGGCTTTCTACCTCTGACCTCTGCTTCGCAGCTTTGATCACCCAAATGAAGTCATGGCCAGTAGTCTCCAACACCTTTTCAAATAACTGCACATGGGTTTTTCGTCTTCTTCCCAGATGGTTCCTGCATCTCTTCTTCCTCTTCTCCTTTTCACTCTGCTATAGACACCGATCTATGCTTTCAGGAAGGCAAGTACCTTATCTCATTCTGCTCCATTTTCTATAGTCTAGATCTGTGTGTTTTTCCTAATTTTCTCTATGCAGTGTATCACTGCTAGAATCATCATCGTTTTCTTCTTATTTACAGTCCTATGTTGTGTACATGGGAAGCCACCCCCATTCCCATAGTCGGGCGGAGGCCTCCCTGATCCGGGTAGAGAGGGTCACCGACTCCCACCATGAGTTTCTTGGTCCCTTCCTGGGTAGGTAAATCGAACACTTCCGTGCGATCGACCTGCTCATTCCAACTTTTTCGATGTTTCCAATCCAGTCAGATCCTAGAAATCCCTTTTCAATGTTGTACATCGTTACAACAAGGAGAAAGCCCAGGACGCCATCTTCTACTCCTACACAAGGTACATCAATGGCTTCACCGCAAACCTGGAGGAAGAGGAGGCCATGGCAATTTCCCATAAGCTCCCGTTCCAATCTCGTATTAATCTAGCCCGCATCTCCGTTGTTGTCGCCTCTAAATGCGTCGTCCCCTGCTGGTGCCTGCAAAGTTGCCAGAGGTTGTAGACACGCAATTTTGGTCTAGTTGGAGAGCCTAACTTCTTGTTTTCATAAAATATATGTGATTATCATTTCAAGGAAACCAGATTTTCCGAAAAAATTGAGGTTTTCGACACGTTTCAAAGAGGGCTACAAGGGCTTTGATCAGGGTCAAAGCGTCCTATATATAGGGCACCAGGCGCCCTACTTATAGGGCACCAGGCACCCTATATATAGGCATTAGGCACCTTATTTATAGGTCACCAAGCGCCCTATATATAGGGCGTCTAGCACCTGGTCAAATCGATTCGATCGACCAATTTGACCACTCACTAGGACCCGTCTTGTTGAACTGACATGGCTCAGGATGCTAGTGCCCCGTATAAGAGGCACTTTGCCGCGTGGAACTAGTTTTCAGATTTGACCAAATGCCCTCTTTTTGGCTATAAATAGGCACCCATTTGAAGCTTTGAAGGGATTCCAACTTCGTGCCACCCTAAAGTTCATCCAACACGACATTTTTCAGCCCTTAGCATCCTCCATAAGCCTTCAAACCGATCCAAATTTCCTTTTCAAAAAGCCCAAAACTTGCTGTTTCTGTCACCCGGAAACATGATTTTTCTTCAACTTTGAAGGCCTACCTCCGCCATTCCCTTTTCATCCAACATCCAAACCCCTTGCCATTTGCTTCATTTACATATTGAAGGCCTACCTCCGCCATTCCCTTTCCATCCAGCATCCAAACCCCTTGCCATTTGCTTCATTTACATATTGGCTACATGGAGGAGCCTCCACTACGTCCAAGAAGCCGTCCAGCACTCCGGAGTGGCGTTGCGAAGAGGGGAAGAAGATCTGCCTGCGCCAGACCCTGGTGCCCCAAAAACAGGGCGCTTTGACATTGGTCAACGCACCCCATAAAGGGGGCACCTACAGCTAGCGCCCCATATATGGGGTACTAGCAGGGGTATACCCCATTTTGCATTTTTTTTAGTTTGTTTACCTTTCCGGTCGATCCGTTACTTCTTCCTTTCATTCTAACTTCCATTATCATGACATCTAGCATGCATTAGGCTACATTTTTGCATCTTCATACGTCTTTAAAAAGTTATCAGAAATAGGGGTTGAGATTTAGTCCCAATCCGGTCAGTTCCTTTCCTTTTGCATGTTTAAGTTCGAATTTGAGCATGATTCTACGCTTTCACTAGAACTAATGATCTTTTCACTTGTTCTATGTTTTCTTATGGATATTTTTAGGTAAATCTAGCGGAGACAGAGCTTCAACTGGATCAAAGACAAAGGACTCACTAAGCTCTCTTCCTTCGGCCGACTGAGAGATGAGAAGTCGGAACCCAACAATCTCCTCACTTTCAAAGGTACGACGGCCATTTTTATTCTTCTTTCATTTCTTTTTATTTTACTATATTTTGGAACCTTTGGCTCCTGGCGACCACAAACACTCACATCCCATCCACCAAGTCTCCAAAGAAAGCACAGGGGCGGAAAAGGAGATCTATGGATTCCGTTTCGGGTATTTACAGAGGTCATGGCGGTGTTCCCAAATAAGGGGAGGAAGCTGCATACGACGCACTCCTGGTCCTGGACTCCTGGGCCTTCATGGACCTAGAGAGGGACAGTAGGGCTCTGATGGAATCTCTCTAGACGAAGGTGAGGTTCGGCGAGGACACCATCATCGGGAACCTCGACACTGGTATTGCTAAAGTCACAATCATCGACCAAGCTCGCCACAGATTGCTTTGCCATTCTCGTCATGGACTTCGGCGACCACGATGAGACAGAGCATATGCGTGGACAATTTTATTGGGCCAGGCCGGGCTGGGTCAGACTAAACTCATATGTTATATGGATTGGGTCAGGTTGGGTCAGAATAGTAAACAGGCCAGGTCGGGCCGGCCCTATTTTTTTATATCGGGCATTACTCAGGTTGACTTCGGGTCAGGCTGGACCCGGCCCATTGACAGCCCTAGTTTTTAACAAGCACGTCCCCTTTCTCTCCTTGTTCTTTCTTCCCCTGCTCTCTTCTCTTGCGAAAACCTCCCCTCCACCCCACCATCGGACGTGCCACCTCTACTCTCCCATAGTTGATGTTCGTCATTGTTGCTTTGTTGCTGTCAACTCTCTCTCTCTCTCTCTCTCTCTCTCTCTCTCATGCTTTAGCACTATCAGAGCACCATTGTCAACTGCTATAGTCGTTGTTGCCATCGCCCGCGCACTAAATCTCTCTTTCTTTAGGTATGTAGAACTCTAATTCGTTGAAGATGGTTTGAGCATAGTTTTTTAGTATTTTTTTATTTTAGTGTTTATTTGAAAGTGATTTTCATGTTACTTCGTTAATTTCATTGTTTTAGGGTTTGTTTGTTAGTGTTTAGAATATGAATGGAATGAGATGCTTGGACGTAGAACAAATCATAAAATATGTTTTTGATAGTTCATTGACGTACATATGTACAACTCCTTGTTTGTTTAGGGTTTTATAAATCTAGTTTCTTAGGATTTATTTGAGTGTGATTTCATCTTAATTTTTAATTATGTTGGTTTAGAAATACATAAATATGATTTGAATGTCATTTTAATATTTGTGAATCTTGCTTATAAATGCTTAATTTGTCAAAACTTGTTTAAATGTTAATTAACTTGGATTAATTACATTTGTTAGGTTTCTATTGACTCGTTCTCTTTTGTATTTGTTTAAATTTAAGATTATAATTTTTTTAGAATCGGACTATGTTTTTTAGTTTGGGATTTATGATTTAAGATGAGATATCCTCACTTTTAATTATTAAAAGTTACCAATGGGTGAATTATAGAAATTATCATTTATTTTATAATCTAGAAGTTTTAAAATTGGAGAGGGATAAAGATTGATTCATAATTTCTAAGACCTTTGAAAGCAAACCAAATAGGCAAACTGAAAAAATTGATTTGATTTGATTTATATGACCTATCAAATTAAACCAAATGAAAAAAAAACTGCTTTTCTTTGATTTCTAACAGCTTTCAATTTTGATTTTCAAAGCATTTCAAACCAAACCAAACTAGTAACTTTTCAAGCTTTTCAAACCAAATCAAATCGGTTTGGAAAAATTGATGACAAAACTTGGATCTAATTCATAATTCAAATAATTCATCAACTTAAATCATACCATGATACAACAATTCATGGATCATCCATAGATAGTACATAACAATCTTCTAAATGAATCCTTGAGATCCAAATCACCACGCTTCTGCTGCGCTAAACCTGATTACCTGAAAATTGTTAAAAGATTTGGAATGAGTCACACTGACTCAGTAAACACCTCTTCATCTGCCGAATTGGATAATAAAAAGGCCTAAATGATAATTATATAAATACCCAATTCTACACTTGTTCTATATATGTATAGAATTAAACAATATAATAATTATCTGGCTTATCCACATTTTTGATAAACAACCAACCACTAACTATACAGACCTAATCAGCACCTATAAATATCAAAATAAGAACTTAACTTGAAGGAATAAAACATACATGAATACATATTACCAGACCTATATGATGAAATCACACACAAATGAGACATAGTATTCATACCATGCAGCATAACTTGCTTATGACAAACTAATGCACATTCTAAGAACATACTCACACAATCATGCAATAGATGCACCTATCCTCTAATATAATATCACATCTTTTTTCTTATTGGCAAGGAATGCGTCATCTTGCCATCTCAACTTGCTACCACCAGATCTACCATATATATCAGTAACATATAGTAAAATGAAGTCCCCTAGTGCACCTAGGCAGTGATGGCACTTAGGACAAACTGCATTATCCGGGATCGAAGGATGCACTGGACTGTTCTAATTCCCGCTGCCCATGGGCTCGACTACTGGTTTGGTGTAGCTCAGTCTGCCATTTCAATTAATAAACACATGCATACATTCCAATCATGACATGCCATGCTATGCCACTTGCTATGCAAATAAGATAATTAACATGAATATATGCAACTAATGCATTTAACCATCTATAAATAAAAATGCACATTTACTTGACAAAACATACCCACATGCCAAAAAGACACTCAATCTATAATGTTTAACAAATGCATTTAACACCTGCATGCATGAAATATGCTGACATAAACATATACACCAAATTACAAGAAATCAAATTGTCTACTTAATCTAAAACTCTAACTAATTTAATTAACTTACAACCATAAATATTAACATGGACCCAATCGAGTTAATAAACAAGGGCATATCAAATTCACAAATTATGCAGTTTAAATTATACGACACATGCTAATTATTAATTAGAATCAATTGATTTAATAAAATCAATACTATATAACATGCATCTACTAAATTTAATAAGACGTCTAAATATGAACAATCATAACATTCAATATCACCAATATATTTAAATCAACATTTAAAGATGATTGGTAAATTTTAAGCATTAAATTTAATAATAATAGAGACGTTTGGGATGTCTACCTGAACGACATTGGAGAAATCCAAAATCGGTGGCTAAAAAGGAGTCCGGACGACGGTGACACGATGCACGAATCGAGCTGGTCGAAGTACCTTCCCTGCTAGACTGGCTAGAGAAGTGGAGGCGCGCTAGCAACGCTCAAAGGAGGGGTGCACGGTGAAGGAAGGCAGAGGATTGTGCTGGGTGGCAGCAAGCACGGCACAGGTGTGCGGTGGTGAGGTCGCAGGTGGGCTGGCCGCAATGGCACAAGGGGCACACGATGAGGAGTGTGGCATCGTGTGCGGGATGGCGACCAGAGGGGGTCAGATGCACACAAGAGCGAGAGAGGGAGGTGGCAGAGAGAGGGGCGATGGCGAGGAGCTCATATGGAAGGATAAAACAGGGGATGTGGCCAAGGGGAGAGAGAGGACAGCGGGGTCATGGCAGTGAAGGGGAAATGACCACGGCGAGGAGCTAGAGAGAGAGAGCAGGACGAGGGGGTGGGTGAGTGGCGGTGTGACGGAGGGGGGGAAGGCAATGCCGGCCGTGGCGACGGCGTCCGCAACAGCGGGCAAGGAGGAAAAAGAAGAGGAGGAAGGGGGCCGGGTTGCTGCGGGTGCCGCGCTCGTGCGGGGGTGCACATAGTGGAGAGAGAGAGAGAGACAAGGGGGCGGAGGGGCGACAATGCCGCAGCGAGCAGCCGAGCATGCGAGGGAAAGAGAGGGAGGGAGAGCGGGGGAGCAAACGGCGATGGCGGCAAGGTGGGTGGCTACGGGAGGAGAAAGAGAGAGATGAGAAAGAGTCAGGGGGGTTGAGGCGGTGGCGAGGCGGAGGAGTGTTTTGTTTCATTTTTTTTTAAATAAGGGTATTACATTATATTAGTTTTATCTCCACCTATATGCCACTAGTTGAAACTATCAATGTCGTAGATAACAACGTTTTCGACTATCAGTGAGTCGAATAGAAACTATTTTTTTATTACAAATTGGATATGCTATTTTTTTTAGTACTCCATCTAGATAAATTTTCATAGCTGTGAAAATCATTTATCATAGACATCAGTATGACTCTCATCATAACATTCTCTTTCTTTAAAGTGTCATAGGTCTCCAATTTGATCTCCCATAAGTCCTTTAAGTCTTCCACCAATGACTCTAAGAATATATCAATATATTTTCTAGAAGTTCGTGGACAAGATATTAATAATGATATCATTTTGTATGTTGTTTTCATGGACATTCATAGTGGTAAACTATATATCATTATAATTATAGACCACACATTATACTTTGAAGACAAGTTATCAAACAAGTTAAAGCCATTTGCATCCAACCCAAGTTTAATGTTGTGCTTCTCCAATGTGAAATCTAGATATATTTTATCAACACTTTTCCAAGAGGGAGAATCATTAAGATGATGTATTTCACCACTTCTTTGATAAGATAGTGGCTCGCTATATCATATCATCTACTTATTTGTATTGGTTGATATAAATAAATGCCACAAACTATCTTTTAACAAAATCCTTTGTGTCACCTTTTTACTCTTATTTTTAGGATCATCCTTATATCTTGGAGTGTCACATTGTGGACAAATAATTCTATCTTTATTCTCTTTTCAAAAGAAAATACAGTCATTCTTACATGTATCAATTTTTTGATAACTCAATCTTATGCCTTTATTAATTTTTTAAGCTCATACCAATAGTCGGAAACACTTGCATCTTTAAGTAACACTTCTTTAAATAAAGATGTATCATACCCATACATTTTTCAATGAGACCGCCTATTGACTTTAGTTGAATCAACTTAAAAATAGTTTTAACTTAAATATATTTTTGCGACCATCATATATAAGTGTTCAGCATCTTTTAGTAAGTGATAATATTTTATACCTCTTCATTTAACTCATTTTCATTATGGATAATGATAAGTGGTTGTTTTGAATATTTCAAACATATCAATCACTTCATCATTAACATTATCATCTTGTGGTTCATTTAAATGTACATATTCTTCTTCTATTACATTAACTTTGATTTCACCATGACATATCCATGTTCAATAACCTAACCATATACCATCACATATTAAATATTCTTTTACAACATCTCTTTTTAAAATGAAAGTGTTACAAAATATTTTACAAGGGCATTGAATTAAAATTTTATCTTGATCATGTCTATATCAAGTCCTACATTCATAAAAGAAATAGTCTAAGAATTCTTCTTTTCCTTGAAGATACCTAATGGGATGTTTGGTTGCATGATAATATTTTGTACACTTTCATGATAAAAAATTGTATTAAAATAAAAAGTGAACCAACTCATAACATAAAATTATCATGTTTGGAGGGATGTGATTACAAAAAAGAGTAACTACCACACATGACCAAACAAAGTGGGGGACCACAAGAAAAAAAGAAAGAGGTGAGACCCTCTTTTTTTGTTTAAGAAGAAAATCACTCTTAAAATATAAAATTGTCATGGTTACCAAACACCTCTTTTAACAAGTTTTCTTACAATTTTTAAAAATTAAAACAAAAACCTTTATTATCATGCAACCAAACACCCCATAAGATATAATGTATTAGGAATAGGTATCCATAATTTGTCTAAGGTACTCATTTAGTATACTAGAAAAATAAGAAGTAGACAGATGCATAACAAGTAAGACTATGAAAGGTAGTAAAAAAATAAGATGATAAGCAAGTCTAGAAATTTATGATAAGCAAGTCTGGTAAGGCTAAGAAAGAAACCTAACTAAACCTTCCCTAGATGATAAGTAACTCTCCAATGAGGATCCAATCCAACACCTTGTTTGGAACTTTTTGTAAATAATAAACCAGAATATGCCATCATCAATTATGATAAGAATATGCCATTTCCAATTATGATAAGTAAGAAAAACAAAGATCTACTAGAATAATGTTTAGGAATGATTTAAATGGTTAGGAGAATAAGAATAAGAAGATTTAGTAACGAGTGAAGAAGAAGAGATGGAGGAGGAGGAGGAGGATGAAGAAGAATGTTGTTCGGTAAATAGTTGACAAGTGGAAATAGAACATGGATTAAACATTTTCATTGAAATTGGAACTCAAGTGATAAGTAAGATGAGCTTGAAGTTACTAGATTTAGCACATTTTTCTCCTATGGTTGATCCTTAACTATAGGATCCTCCTTTAGAAAGAGATGGGTTGAGTATGTAATTTGTTAGGTTGAGGATGGACACAATCACTGACTGTAAGGAATCGTCCATTAAAATTTGGTACAGCGGAAGCGACGATTCCTATGGGTTCCTTTAGAATCCGTCTCAATCAGAACCGAACGACGAAAACCGAAAACCGATCAAATCGGGTTCGAATATACCTGATAGGGATTCATATAATCCCATGGAGAGGAAGGAGATGAGCTTCTCAAGCTCTACAAACCGTTCAAGTGTCCGGTCTCCAGCAGTATCCACACGAACTTCATCCACAGCAGGTTCTCCCTTCGCGCCGGCCTCGAGAACTCTTCCTGAACGGAGCTCCATCGACCATGGACACCTTCTAGAGAGAGGAGGAGGTAGGGAGGAGACTTGGGATGTGGTTTTCACCCTTGGCTTGATCGGGTTTGGCTGAAACCATTAGTATTTATAGAGAATTATGGAATTTTTCATAAAAACCCAAAATCTCTATAAATTACGCCCTTGCCCCTGAACTTGTGGATAAGTCCTTTTGTGTGTGACCCACTAGGCCCAATAACCTATTTGGTTGAGGCCTAAATAAAATAGAACAATTCTATTTAATTTAATTAAATCCGTTATCCGATAACAGATTAATCGGCCTACCGATCATGAAGGGTACAAGCCACATCCCATGATCCCAAATGGCTATGGGGATAATCTCATTTCCATTGAGCCTTTCCATCATCAGTTACCACATGGATATAAACCCTCATCCATCCAATGTCCCGGTCGGAAAGGAGTACGGCATCGACTGTCAACTCCTTAGTGTACCGACTCTATAGGATCTGTACTCGGAATTGGATCAATTGGAAAACTCCTTTTCCAATTATCCTATCTACCCCGGCCGGGGATTTAGAGTACTATCCCATAGGACATTCACTCTCACTTACCGAGAGTGGACGATCCCTTGTTGTCCGCTCAATTGCCTCCATCGGATTTTCCTTGTACCCGATCCATCGCTATATAGGACCATCTAAATTGTGATCCATAAGTCAATGGTCAAAGCACAAGTTCCACCCAACAAGGCATCTTTGGCGACTCAGGTCAAAGGTCCAATCATGCAACCGTGATGATAGAAGACCACGATAGACGATTCGGTAAGATACCATTCGGGGTTTCTAATTCGGTCAGTTCAGTGAACTCATTCAACTAATGAGCACCTGTATGTGTATCTCAGTGTCTCCACACTAATGACCAATGAGATCGGTTGTCCTCATCACATGAGAAGACATCACATACACTAGTCTATCCGGATCCTTGATGTCCCGTCTCAAGTATCCTATGACTAGGAACATTTAGATCAAATACCTCTAGATGATCAATCTCATTATCATGATCTCATCATGATTTAATCATCATTGTATTTGATCAAGGACTTCATTATTATATTCGCATCTAATAAGAGCTTATAATGAAGATTTGCCTAATTAATTGAATAAGATATTTCTAGAAATGTCGAATCATATCATATATGATTGGCTTGTAGGGCATACATTTCTATCACTGACAACTATAACTTGTTATAAAAGAATAACTATCTATATATTAGTTATCACTATAAATGTATATATACTATATTTTCATAAAATATGATTTATAAAAGATTAAATAAAATTATATATAGATAATATTAAATAGTAATAAGCCATACCAAATTAAATTATTTTAGTTTAGGGTTTAGGGTTTGATCCAAACTCAATTAGATCATTTATAAATTGTTTATGCTTTTGAACCAAACCAAATTAGTTCGGCATACAGTTTATTTATGGTTTTGAACCTTGTATGAATTACCTTGGTTTATAGTTTATTTATGCTTTTGAACCAAAGTGAATTAGTTTGGCTTACTATTTTTTTATAGTTTTGAAGCTCATATGAATTAGCTCAATTTATGGTTTGTTTATCCTTTTGAACCAAATTGACTTAGTTTAGCTTACAATTTATTTATGGTTTTGAACCAAACCAAATTAGCTTGATTTAAGGTTTGTTTATGCTTTGGAGCTAAACTGAATTACTTTGGCTTGTAGTTTGTTTATAGTTTTGAATCAAATCGAATTACCTCAGCTTACAATTTGTTTATGCTTTTTTACCAAGACGAATTAGTTCAACTCACAATTTGATTATGCTTTTGAACTAAACCAATTAGGTTGGTTTATAATTTTTTATGGTTTTGAATCAAACTAAAATAGCTCAGTTTATGATTTTATGTTTTCGAACCATGTTTAGGGTTTGAAAATAAATCCATTTAAAAATGAGCTTAACATGTAATCAATTTAACAACACATCTATTTAGACATCTAAACAAAAAATAACACTTAGAACACTAATTTAAACAAGAATATAAACATTTAAATAAACAACTTTAACATCACTCTTAACATTTAGAAATCTATTTAACTTTATTTTAAATACTTGTTAATAACATGTGTGCTTAGGGCTGATAATTCGGAGGAGGAGATTCAAAGGAGGAGACAAATAGGGTTTAAATGAAATGTACCTAAAAGATGATATTCAGAGAAAGAGAATGACTGATGACTAGCTTTGGTGATGGTGGCAATGCCAAAGAAGAACGGCGGCAACAGTGAGAATTGGCAACGACATTCATGTGATAGAGAAAAAGAAGTAAGGTAATAAGAAAGGGGGCTTCACAGAGAATTAAATTTTGAAAAACATTCACAACAACTTCTTCAGCCATCACCAATGATACACTTATGGTCAGTGGTAATGGCTTCGGCGGTCACCATTGAAATCTGACCATTGAATGATTGACATCTGATCACTAGAGATAGCTTAAGCCATCACTAGTAAGATACATTTGCAACGACTTAAGAAAGTTGTCAAGAATGAGCCAAATATTCCTATGTAAGCCATTTCAGAGCTTTTTATATTTTCTAGACAACTTCAACCATCATGAATATGATATCTATTGGTGATGGCTTTTTGAAGCCATCACAAATAATCCGTTGCAAATGACATTTTTTCTTGTTGCAAAGAATTAGCCACCAACAATCAATGCACAACCCTACCCATTGCCAACCAAGTTTTCTTCTTCCTCCTCCCACTAATCCTATTGTGGCCCATGGGCACCGCTGCCATCTGCCCTATGCAATCATTGATATGCATCATTTCTCGTGTCCCACCCCTACTTTGGCTTCTCTCCTTTTTTCCCCTACCCATCTTGGCCCTCACTATGCTACTCTCAAGTACCCACAAACTCTAGCACATACATGCAATGGTATAGTTATTGATTTTCTCCCCCGTCAGCCCTATCAACAATCTCTAAGCCGAATGCTAGCTCAAATCCACAATTGTCTCCTTGCAAATTGCCTTTCTCCACCACAACGAATGTAAGGAATCAATATATATAGTATAAGAGATGAATCTTCTAGTTGCATCATCGTTGTCGTGTTTGACCTTGAACTACCTTATGAAACTAGATTTGATCAAGTATTTACTTCATCACATGTGGGATTCAAATAACCTCTCAAAATTTGAAATGACCAAGCTTAAGATAATGCATACTTGTCAAGTCACCCAAATGTATGGCTTCTAATGGTACTCACACAAACTAGCTATTTGACCTATCCCGAACGGGGCTCCACCATACAAAAGGAGAAGCTAAGATGAAAGAAAGTGCTAGAGAGAGAGCAAAAATTATAGTAAAATATTTTCTACTATTTATAAAATAAACTTCTATAAAAACAAAATTTGTCCAACTAGGTTATGATCATGTATGAGTGGAAAAGTTCTATTATTTATGATCAAATACTCAATATCTTATTTGGTTTGATCCATGATTAAAATTAAATCTTCTAAATTAAAGATATTACCAAATAAGAGATTTAACTAATTTTTTACTCATGTAAGGTACAAGCCACACCTATTTGAGCCCAAATGGTGTTGGGGAAAACTTTTCCCCTTTAAACTTTTCCATCATCAATTACAACATGAGCATAAACATTCATTAATTCAATGTCCTAGTCAAATAAGATCATGGCATTGGTTATCAAATCCCTTAATATCTTGACACCTAAGTTTTCAAACTCAAAATAGTATCAATTTATAAAATATTTTTTAATTAATATCATTATCTTGACAGAGATTTAGAGTATTACCTCATAAAGTATTTTATCTTTTATTATCTTATCATGAATAAATAATCTCTTATTTTTAAATAATTATCTTCACCAGATTGCTACCATACTTGACCTATTGATTGTAATTGGCTATGGTATTGGTGGTCCATAAATCCTTAGCTGAAGCACAATATATATATCTGATAAGACACATTTGACAACTCATGTCAAAGTTTAGCTATGTAACTATAATTATAGAATTTTTAATTAATAATTAGGTAAGAATACTATTAATTAGCATTTCTATGTTAGATTAATTCTACGTCCATATGTGTATCTCATTGTGTTCACAATAATGATTAATAAGATCAATCAACTCATCTAATGAGAAGATATCTCATACACTAGTTTGTCTCAATCTTTAATGTCTCATGTCGAAGATCATATGATTAAGAATACTTAAATCACACACCTCTAGATTATTAGTCACATTATCATAATCTCATCATAATTCAATCACGATAAAATGTGATCAAAGACATTGTTATGGTATCTATGTCAAAGATACAATGTAGTAATGAAATATTATTTTATTAATTTATTAAATGAGTTATTATAATAAATAGTAGCACCATATCAAATATAATTAACTTGTAAGACATATATGCCTTTCAACTACTCAACTATATATGCTTGACCACCCAGATTTGCCAGCTGACCATTGGGTCATTATGCACCCTAGCTAATACACAACAATAGAAAATCAATTTTGAAGTAGAGTAATGTTTAAATAAATTGTAAAATTTTAATTATATTTTCTCTTGACTTCATATCAGTGCTTATAGGTGATTATTTATTTTAGATAGTTATTAAAATGTTATAAGAATATTTTTACATGAAACCAATAAGTTTGGTTTTATCTTATATTTTTGAAAAAAATTACTTTATCGCAATTGGAATACTAATTAAGCTGTTGTTTGATTACTCTTACAACACCTTTGACTACTGATTCAGTCAAGGGTTGTTAGATTCAGATTATTTGATATAACATCTTAATTTGCTTCTAAATTCAGCTTTTATCTCTTCATAAACCACTTAAAATAAATTAAATGATTTAACATTTTAATTTTTAGAACTAATCTTTGAATATGAGATAGAGATACATATATGATATAACTTAAGTAAACACTACTCTTAATCAAATTATGTATTTATTTTTTCCACAAGTTAAGAGGTTAAGCATGAAATTAAAAGTTCAGATTTTTAAATTAACACAAAAAATGCCACATAAGTCATATTTTAAATATGATGAAAAGTATAATAAATCAGCTTGTTTACTTTTGAAAATACCTCTTAGCACACATAAGGTCAACTAAAATTGGATATTTCTATACCATTATTCACTGTCTTCTAACAATCATGAGAAGGTAAAACTTGTTTTCTATTTAAAGGAAAAATATTTGTATGTTGTTTAAATGATGCATTTTGCTTTAGCTCTTTAGTTTATAAAGCTTACTTTTATGCAAAAGGCTACATGGTTAGATAATTTATTAGTCAAAATTGGATGTAAAATTTAATTCACTCTAATTCTAGTTTGATTGAGTATATAAAAATTATAAATTAATTTAATTAGTTTTTTTGTATATTATAATGCGTATTGGATACTATTACAATGCATTTAAATTATTATAACAACTTAGTTATTTTATATTTTTATATGTGCATTTAGTTGGAAACTCTATGTGCATTTAGGGTACTGTGCATCATTTAAGCTTGATCATGACATTTGTGATTAAGGCAATTTTGAACTTGAATACTTTGAATTTTAATTTGAGTTTGGATATGTTTACGTGACAAATATATTTATATCATTTCAAAATATGCTATTTTAATTGAGCTTTTGTGAGTTAGACTACAGTTGCTTGTGGACAACAAATTTGTTTAGTTTGATATAGATCTAGTGTCGTCTTGAATATTGTGATTTGTTTTTCCTATGAGTCATTATCTAGATGCTTAGAATTAGTATTATCTATATTACCCTCTAGTATATGTTAGACTCAGAGTAAGAAATCATTTGAGTAAGTGACAAGATTATTTATGTTGCATGTGTGATATTTAGACTTAGTTCATGATACCCTTATTAATTGGTAATCAATAACAACAAACATGTAAAAATCAAAGAAGAAAGTGAATTATCATTCCATCATAGCTTTTACTTTAGATTTTTTATTTTTTATTTGTCTTAAATAAAAAATAGTTAGATGTATTTATCTAATGTCAAATTTGGATTGCATTTTTTATACTTTGATTTCACTATACTTAAGCTTAGTATAAGTATAATTATGCATATTTGATTATTTGGTTAATAAGGCAAGAATTATTGAGTTTACCATCAAGGTGGCTCCTATATATACTCTTTGATGGAATACTTTTTCCAGAGAATTAAATTGTGATGGGATTGAATTTGAAGAGACAACTCATATTTAGGTATGAAATGATGTTAAATAAATAGGTTATCCAACTCTAAACCTAAAAGTTATGAGTAAAGTATTCTTCTTATATTTTTCACAATTCTTTTTATATCCTCCATATGAGACTTTTCCAACACATCATCCCTCATGCAGGTTGATTTCAGAATCTGCCACGTGGACCTCGCATGGGGTATGCGCACACAAGGCCCAGATTAAACCATGGCTCGGATACTATGTCAAATAAAAAAATTATCCAACTTAAGACCTTGAGACTATGTGTAGACACCTTTTTTATATGTTATAATTTTTTTCCACGTCACTAACATGGGACTATTCCAAGCGATTATCTGATTTTCTAATTTTTATGTTGGTTTAATTTAATAAGAATAAAAAATAGACTTATTGTGATTTCTGTCGAGACTCTAAAATTTAAATAATTATTTGTTAGATTTGTTATCATCTTTAATATTTTTAATTTGGAAGATTATTTCTCTTGATTATGTCACTGAACATTTTTATCTTCGATTCAAAACGTGACAAACATCCTGATATACGTACATAACAGAAGATTTTCTGAACTTACTTTACCGAAAAAATAAATGAAGAAAAACGCCATTTTCATGTTTCCCACTTCAAGCAGGTTAACCACGGGAAGAGTACGCCACGATGATTGGATACAGCGCATTTTGCTTCTCTGATCGAGACAACGAAATCCGATCACGCACACATTAAGATCTCCCATAAAAATAAAGAGAGAAACCGCTGGCTGCCAACGGAGAATCTCGCGATCAAGTCTTTTCAATGGCACGCGAGCGAGCATGTGTCGTGCGGCCATTCAGGCACGGCGCAAGTGTTCCCACCACTTACTAATAAACTGCCTCCCTGGAAGATTAACTGAGTGTTTGGTTACATGATAATTTAGATTTTAATTATAATTTTATTTTTTATAATAAAACTTGTTTAAAAAAGTGTGTAATAACTATTATAATTTTATTGTTTTAAAGATTTTTTTGAATAAAGTGCCATTTTTTATCTTGTGATTTTTCACTTTATTTAATCGTATATGACGTGCATTTTTTTATCATGTATAATAATTTATTTTACAATCAAACATCTTGTAATAAACTAGCCGTAGATACGTTGTATTTTGTCGCGCATCTGCGTCCACCGGCGGACGTGGCGGCCGGACATCAATCCCCAGAAGGAATGTCCAAGTGTTCCTCGTCAATTTGACTCTCTACTCCGGCAGGTTGAAACGATGAAAGTTTGACCCGGTTGGATATGATTGACCCGACCGTCAGACGAACGAGAAGATGCCCACCGTCCGCTTCTGCCGCAAGAGTCAACGGATCGAGACGACGGCCAAAAATAAATAAATATTTGTTTCCCTCGTCTGCCCCTTCGCCGGCGGGGTTTACTGGGACCGGATCCTCTGTGCACCTCGGTGTGCACCTCAATGCACACCACTTCTTAAATTCATCTAATTATGTGATCAAATTAATTATTTCAATTATTTTTAAGATTGTGAATATAAATATATATTATGTGATATTGTATTTTATGAAAATCAACATTAAATATATTTTATACATATATTATTTAAATTAAAAATATAATTAATTTATAAAATAATATAAATTGAAAAATATTAATATTACTTTTTTTTATCAATACATAATATATATTTATATTTAAAATCTTAAAAATGATTGAAATAATTAATTTGATCACATAATTAGATGAATTTAAGAAGTGGTGTGCATTGAGGTGCACACCGAGGTGCACAGAGGATCCGGTCCCGGGTTTACTGCCCTTGACTTGCCGATGCATGACGTCGTGTTGGCGTCACCAACGCAGCGAAGAGCAAACGCCATCCTGTTAACGCAGACTAATCACGAAGCTCTTCTCTTCGTGACATGTTATTCCATCACTAGCTCAAATTTAGGGCTGCCTTTTTTTTCTCTTATGACAGGACCATTTAACACAATTGCGAGATAAATTTAATTTTATCTATTTTTTTTAGGATAATCAGATTTATTCTTAAAATACTCTTATACTAAACAAGTAGTAACGAGAAATGCTGGCGTAAGGAGAAGATCAGAACACTCATTGGTCAACGAAACGGTCATTTGGACTGCGGGTGTATCTTGGTCCACGCGGCTGCTGGTCTCCTCTGCCGTACGTAACTTGTTGACCTCATTGCTCGTAACTTCTGTTTGACTCTGCGCATACGTCTATTTAATTATTCCTCTCTACGAAAATTGTAGAGTTGAGTGAGATGTATGTTGAAAGAGTCTACTTCGCATAGTTCTTAGACACAAACTATGTGAGACTCATATATATTAATTTTATTGCAGTCCTTTATTATAATAGTGTTTTTCACATATATATTTTTGTATTTCAACTAGAGAAAACTTCTATAGTTTAACTTTGAGAGGACTATTTCTCATCTTGAAAACCCTGTTCATTTGAAAGCTCATTTCAACTTTTATCCCGTCAACTGAATGATGTTAAAAGTTTTCCCACGTTACAGAATTCAAGAAATTATCAATTGTGAATACAGACTTTTTATATAGCATGCCGCTCATCATTTTACTGTTCCTCATTGTGGTTTGTCATATACGTACGATTATGAAGCATGATGTTGAACAAGATGAATCAGCTAAATATTGGTATCATGATTCCATGAAACATGTAATGGGAAAGGGTAACTTTAATTTTGGAAAATTACCACCAGGTCCATTTTAGAAAATCAGTTTACCAAAAACTCCGTTGACCACTTTTTCATCCCCTTTAATCCGTTGACAACACATTTTATTACCATTTGGTCCGTTTTGCCAAGGGATTGCCCCGGTATCCCCATTTTGCCCTTCCTGCGAGTCGCGACCTCTGCTCCGGAGCTTTTCTCGCTTTTCTCGCGGCGCCTTGCGACCTCCGGAGCTTTGCCCTTCCCGGTGTTCTCGCAGCCGTCGCGACCTCCAGAGCTTTGCCCCTTTCTCGCCCCCTTGTTCGCCGCTCGGCGCCTCGCGCCCCTTTCTCCCCCTTTCTTCGCCGCGGCACCTCCGATCTCCCAAGGTTTTCTCTCCCTTTGTCCCCCTTTGTCCCCCTTTGTTCGCCGCGGCACCGCCGTCGCCCCTTGTTCGCGAGTGTCCAAGCGCGCCGGCTTCTGGTCCAGGCCACGGATCTTCTGCTCGACGGCTTCTGCTTCAAGGGCGGGGGCAGCGTTCCAGCAAGGCGTAGACACATTTGGTTGATGGCTTCTGCTCCAAGGGCGGCATCCAGCAAGGCGTCGACGGCTTCTGGACGCAGGGCTCTGGTTGTGGAGTTCAATAGGGCTATTGGTCGCAGCCAGCAGAGACGCGGGCTTTTGGGTCTCATCGGTGCAAGGTATGTTGCAGATTCGCCTTTTAGTCAGGTGCTGTCCGTTTGGGGGTTTTTGATTCTCCCTTATTTCATGACGTTTAGCGGCTCTCGTTGGCGACAGAGCTCGACTCCTCGGTTCCGCTACGACGCCAAGGCGACAAGCGCATCCCTTCGTGTCCACAACATCCAGGTTTGTCTTGTTCTATCTTGTTCTATCTACTTAGGATCTACCCATTTTGAACCAGAATTGAATCAGATTGGTTGATTTCATGGGAGAAAAGCTGATCTAGGATTGGCTCAGATTGATGCTTCAAAAAATTGAAAAAAATATATCATTTTGTTTAAATTTCTCAGCCTTGTATAGCTGCTAAATTTTTAGGTGTTTAAATATTCATTTTGTTTAGGTGCTCGTTTTTAGGTGTGCATACTCTTCTATTGTAATTTCTACTTTTTTAATGATTGGTTCTTAATGTAATATCTTGCTCATGTATGTGTGTTAGAATCATAGTTATTGTCCATACCGTTTTCATCATTCTCGATTTATTCTTGCAGACAATAGGTGGATTGAACTGAATTTTGGAAGTATTATTAATCAGCTTTTTTTGATATGGATGCTATATCCATTATAGTCAAGTGCAATGGTGAAGGGTATGTTATACAGTATACAGAACATATGACATTAGAAGATGTCATTATCCTTATATCAAGTAGGTGGTCTTTGGATCCTTCATATGTAGACCTTACATAAACAATACCTGAGGAACAATCAACAGTTTTTCGTATACTTAATGATCAAGATCTGGTCAATGCCATAAACATACATAAGGGGTTTGCTAAGAGAATAATGAATATACAAGTTACACTTTCAACTTCGAGCGAAGGTCTGTCTGAGAAGTAAGTCATCTACTTACCTATCTTGCTATTCATTCTATGATATAAAGATGTGTCTCATTCTGGTTTCATTGGCACCTTACAGATATGCAAGTCAACCATTCGAGAATACTCAAGGGAGTAGTAATTTTCTACTTTGTCCTTCATCTAGCAATCCTTCTAGTAGCAATGGAGAGAAAAAGATTTCACTTTGGAATGATTTAATTCACTCCAAAGGTCAAATTTTTGATAGTGTTGAGCACCTGTGACAAGATTTGACTAAGTATGCTATTGCTAGAGGTTTTGACTATAACTTTCTAAGAAATGAGTTGACACATTTCACGGTTAAGTGTAGATTTGGTCAATGCCCATGGTTTTTGCATGCCCTTAGGGTTGGTGGTGGTCCAGCATTTGTCATCAAAAAATTACATAATGAACATTCATGTTCAGGAGGTGTCAGCACACAAAAACATCCAAGGGCATCACGAAAATTTGTAGGATCTCTTATAGTGGATAAAGTTGCCGATTCTCCATTGTATAGACCCTCCGACATTAAGAAAGATATCTTTAGAGATTTTGGACTTGATGTCTCTTATCATCAAGCATGGCTTGGTAAGGAGGTGGCAAGTAAAGATGTGCTTGGTGATGAACGTTTCTCTTTTGACTCTTTGCATTGGTATGTTACAGTCATTGAATCTACAAACCCTGGTAGTGTTGTTGACTTAGAAATTACGGAGGAAGGAAGGTTCAAGCGTTTCTTTGTATGTTATTATGCATGCCAAGTTGGTTTCGCAACTACTTGTAGACCGATGTTATTTCTTGACGGAACATTTCTAAAAGATAAGTATAAGGGGATTCTTCTAGGTGCAACTGCTTTAAATGGGGAGAACGAGTTGTTTCCTCTTCCTTACGCAGTTTGTGACATTGAGAACGAAGATAATTGGACATGGTTCATGAAGTGTCTAAGAAATGCCATATCACCTTCTCAGAAGGTAACATTTATATCTGACAGGTGTAAAGGTTTGATTGAGGCCATCACAAAAATTTTTCCTGAGGCTGACCATGCTTACTGTTTGCGTCATTTGAAGGCTAACTTTGCTAAACATATTGCTGGAAAGTGTAGAGGATCAATGAAAAATGAGTTGCTATCTTTGCTTGATAAAGCAGCATATGCATACACTGTAGAGGACCATGAGGATGCTCTGCGCAGTATGGGTGTTATTTCTCAAGAAGCAGAGATGTGGGCAAGAAATTCTAATCCCAATCATTGGGCAAACGCTTACTTTGCAGGTGATAGGTTTGGGGAAATGTATTCAAATCCAGCCGAGTCATTTAATGCATGGGTGTTAGAGGAGCGGCATCTTCCTATTTTCCACATGCTTGCCAGCATCCGAATGAAGATAATGAATCTAAGTGCGAAACGTAGAGAGATTTGTAGGTCATGGGAGACTTATTTATGTCCTACAATACATAAAAAGATAAAAAAGTTGATGGACAACTCTCGAGGATATGTAGTTAATGTTTCCGATGGCATTGTGTATGAAATATGCAGTAGACCATCAGCAGTGGTTAATTTGAGTGAAGGTACATGCACATGTAGGGAATGGCAAGTTATTCATTTTCCATGTAAGCATACATGTGCTGCAATTCATAAAATCGGTGGAAACATAGAACACTTTGTTTCATCATATTACACTACACAGTCCTATAAACAATGTTACGAGAGGATAATTGCACCGATCTCGGATGTGAGCAAACCTATACCTGATATTGAGGACATCCAAGTCAAGCCCCCTTTGACCAAGAAGAGAGCAGGGAGAAATAAGAAGAAGAGGATTCCGTCACAAAAAGTGTTAGAAATAGATCGAGTACTTTACACTTGTTCTAGGTGCAAGCAACCGGGGCATAATCGTCAATCTTTTAGAAATGCTATAGCAGAATAGGTATGAAACATATCATTAGCTTTTCCTACTTTATTTCCATGCTTCTTTTGTATGATTAAAATTGTGAAACATATTCCAGATTTGTCAACTATTGTAATTTTTTGTTATTCTTATTTGTTAGATATGGATAGCAGTTCTCCGATCCCATCGATGCGTTGTGCTCAGGGGCATGGTTATTGTGTTGTTAGGGTGAGTCAGACTGAAAGGAATCCTGGAAGAAAATTCTATAAATGCAAGGTTAGACACTTATATCCGATTTCTCTGTTACAAAATATATACCATTTTTTCAGTTTGACTCATGCTATATATAACAGACGGTTTTGTTATGCTATATAGTTTGACTCATGCTATATAGAACAGACGGCATTTTTCAGTTTGACTCATACAACTATTTCCTCCCATTGAAACGTTTGACTCATGCTGTATAGAACAGACGGTTTTTTTTCAGTTTGACTCATGCTATATAGAACAGACGATTGCAGTGCCGGTTGATTGCTTGCAGTGCTTTCTGCTTGCAGTACAGTGCAGATGGTCTACTGTGCAGACAAACCGGGGCTTTCAGCTCCAAACCGAGGCTTTCAGCTCCAAACCGGGGCTTTCAGCTCTACAGTGCAGACAAATTTCAGCGCAGACATGATGCAGTGCAGACAAACCGGCTGCAGACAGATTGCAGTGCAGCGTAGCCCCGGTTGCTTGCAGTGCAGTGCAGACAAACTGGTTAGGTTCAGTTAATAAACCAGACTCAGTTAATAAACCAGGTTCAGTTAATAAACCAGACTCAGTGCAGTGCATACATTTGATACCGACAGTAATTAAAGAACAGAAAGAAAGTGGCCAATCTTATGGCAAACCCATATAATATGCATCCTTTCCTTCCACAAATTCAAGACCTGTCATCACATTCTAGTCATGGGATCTATCTTGTTTTGGTCATTCTATCTTGGTCATTAAAGAACTTAGAGATACTTGGTCATTCTATCTTGTTTTTGGTCATTCTATCTTGTTTTTATAAATGTTTTAAATTTATATGAGCCATGTATGTACAAGTTTTAAATTATATGTGCTCGTGTGTATGTCATTATATCTTGATCTTGGTTTTGTAGGTAGAAGGTTGCAATTTCTTTATGTGGTGTGACGAGCTACTTAACTTGGTGGAATCATCTACTTCTTGTTGTTGTCAAAGGGAAGAACGAAATCGACATTTAGAGAGACGTATATCATTTTTACAGAGTGCATTGGCAAGAGAGAAAAAATGTAGACGTAAAATGAAGATGCTTGCAAGAACCATAATGAAAATAGCTGCTTCATCAGACGACGATGGAGAGGAGAGTGATGGTGCTTCTAATGAAGTAATGAGCGTCTCGTTGGGATGATTCAGAGGTCTTTGCAATCCTTGGGATAAGAACATGACAGGCTTATATTATATGAACTTGAAATGTAGAACTGTTTTGAATTCTACGTTTTATCACTTTGCTTTGTGCTATGTGACAGTTTGTTTATTTTCCTTGTTAGGAGTCTGTGTAATGATTGTGATGGTTATGAATGTATGTTATTTATTTTCTGTATGCAATCTTTCTTTACTCTGTATGTAAGAGTGGTGTACGTGACAATTGACGTAGGGAATCAGATTAGCTTTGTCATATAACATCATATACAAACATATTTTCTTCTGCACGTTACTTCAACGTTTTTTGTAACGTTTTTTTATTTTTTCATCTGTTTAAAATAGGCGTAACTTCAACGTGATTTTAATAATTTTATTTTTTATTTTGACCTATATCAAAAATCAGACATATTTTTATTTGTACGTTACTTCAACGTTTTTTTATTTTTTCATCTGTTTAAAATAGCCATAAGTTCAACGTGATTTTCATAATTTTATTTTAAAATATGATCTATATAAAAATATAACATATTTTATCAAAAATCAGACATTGTTATCTGTACATTATTTCAACGTTTCTTTATTTTTCAACTGTTTTAAATAGTCTTATATTCAACAAGATTTTAATATTTTTATTTTTAATTATGATCTATATGGTAAATCAGACATGTTTTTATCTGTACGTTACGTCCAGCATTTTTTTAATTTTTCATATGTTTAAAATGCATTTTTTTTATCAGACAGATTGCATCTGTACGTGACGTCCAGTTCAAGTTTTCATTTTTAATATTTAAGAGAGAATACACGTGAGCATTTTCTTCAACGTGTGGGGGGGGAGGGGTAAAACAGACTTTTCAACTCCAAAATGGAGTGGATGTGATGGTATTTTAAAAAAATGGACCTAGTGACAAAGCGATTTTGAAAACGGACCTATTGTGAAAGTAGTAACCCCAAAACGGACCTAGTGTGCATTTGCGCTTTTATAATTTGGTTGAATCAGATCAAATAAACTTTTTTTAAGACTATTCTTGAATCCTCTAAGTGAAGAAATAGAACTTGAAATGATACGGGCAATTTCGAAGAAAGATGCTCAAGCAAGAAATAAAGTACTCTGTTATTTAGTGGAAAAGGTGGTTTAAAAACATGAGCCATTTCATATATATAGACATACAAAGTGGAAATAAATGGTGGGCATAATGTCCACGTGCACAAGTAAATGCCAAACTAGCATAACAAAGAAAATATAACATTACAACATATTCACCAATAATAGTCTCCTCTAATACTTCGCCTCAAGTTTGTGAGGATAAATTTTGCACGGGCTTATATTGTAGTTTCAAAAATTAATCATGATTAAGCGGCATTGTTAGAACATCAGCTTTGATCTTTTGTAAACAAATACTCAATGTTGATGAGATTTTCCTGCAATTTCTATTGCACAATCTGACAATCTAGCTCGATGTGTTTCGTTCGTTCATGAAAAATTAGATTTGATGAAATGTGAATTGCCGAATGATTATCATAATAAAAACATATGGACTAACATAAAAATTCAAATCCTTTAACACAAACAATCCACTTAGCTTCACATACTCCAAAAGCCATTGTGCTATACTCAGATTCTACCAAAGATCTTGCAATTGTTGATTGTAGAGCTGTCAATGGGTCCATTTGGGTTGGATCTTGTAGGATCCGAACCCGAATCCAATAAGGCAAATCCGAATCCAATAACATATCCGACAAGCTATTGGATTTTGGATCTAGATCCAAACCTGAATCAGAAAATAGTATCGGATTTGGATCCACCCGTAAACTCGCTACATGGCGTCAGTGCGTTGCTACAACCTGCATCCAAGAATAACATCAACTAAATAAAAAATTAATTAAAAATTGATTGATGACATCCGCTATAGGATGCCCGCTACAGTGCATCCGGCATACAAATTGGATTAACACCACAGGTCCTTATAAATCAATAGGCACAAAGTCATCTAACTTTGTTCCTAGTCCTTCACCCACTGAAGAAAATGAAAGAAAACATCCACGAAGCCATGTCCCCAGATGCATAACTAGAAGTAATGTGTGTGAGCTTATCTGAAGCACGATCCAAGAAAAAGGACAACCTCCACAAATTGTGAAAAAAAGAGGAATTGTCATCAGAGCATATGCTATCACCGTCACGCACATGATCATAACATTTCTCCCTAGCTGATGCTCCCATCTAATCAAGAAGAACCAAGCCCTCACATGAGTACCAGGTGAGAAGAAGACTCCATTTTGCAACTGGACTAGCCAGGCTATACAACACCAGTCCCTCATCCGCCCAAATGTGTCATTCGCCATTTTTTTTGTTTTCTTTTCGTCGTGCTGGAGATGAAGAAGGATACCCGTGCCGCAAGGAGTGCTCACTTTAGAGAAGTCTGGCCATCTTGCAGAAGTACCATGGGAGAGGAGGCACCGCGGGAGAAGGGTCTTCTGCAAAGCTTCAGATTTTCAAGTGCACGACAAATCGAAAACGAAGGGTGCCAGTTTCACGGAACGATAGCATGCTCGAAAGCCTGACGAAGACTGTTGCAACCATTAGTAGGAGAAGACCGCAGGGAAGGAGAAGGAAGGAGGATGGAGGAGGAAGACCGGATGAGAAGCCCTACCACAGGGTTTGTCATATGCCTGAGAACACACTGCGATTCCGCTGTGTCGAGCTGACCGTCAAGAGATCGGGTCCAGTAAACTTTATTGGGCTCTCGAATGTAACCTAAAACATAAGATTTGGATATATTTAAAATCAGGTAAAGTTGAACCCAAATTGCATTTTATTTGATGCCATCAATCGAATATCTAACTCTCTTTTTTAATTTCGGATTCAAGCAGGGTTATGGATTTCCTGAATCCATTTATAGGTCTAGTTGATTGCTTCTTTGTTTTCCAAGAAACTGAAATATTTTCTATGTAGAACACAAAACCAATGATGAATTTCCTACTAACCGGAGATGATGCCCAGTCGGCATTAGGGTACATGGAAAGTTGTGTAGAACTTTCTATTGGATAAAAAATACCATTTCCATGTGACTTTTAAAAAACTTAACAACTCTTAATGTTGCATGCCAATGAACTAACCTTGGATTAGACATGGATTAGCTCGTGATATTAACTATGTACATTATATCCAACCTTGTAATTGTGAGATAAATGGTTTGCCTACCAGTTTCCTATAAGATGAAGAATTATCTAATTTCTTAGAATTTATATCAAATAATGAATGCCTTTGTTCCAATGGTGTCTTTGCAGGAGGAGTGTCTAATAAACCAATTTCTGTTAATAAATCTAGTACATATTTTCTTTGGTTTAGATGTATACTTGATTTGGATTGAGCTATTTCTAAACCAAGAAAGTATTTTGGTGAACCAAGACATTTAATATGAAAATGCTCTAACATATGTGCTTGTATTTTGGATACTGCTTCATTATTATTTCTAGTAACAATAAACAAAGAATATCTGACTTAAACTGAGTATATTGGTAAAAGATATTCCTTCTTTGCAAGCAAACAAAGAATTATCTGACTTAGACTGAGTAAAACTAGCTTGACAAATAACACATGAAATTTCATGAAACCAAGTCCTAGAGGCTTTTTTTTAAGACCATATATGGACTCTTGAAGTTTACATACTATACCCTCCTAAACTTCAACTCCTTGTGGAATTTTCATATATACATATTCTAGTAAATAGCCATTTAAAAATGTATTATTGACATCAAACTGATGTAATTGTCACTCATTAATAGCTGCAAGAGAAAGTAAAATCTTCAAGAAAGTCAACTTTGCAACTAGAGCAAAAGTCTCTTAGTAGTCTTAATCCCTCGGTTTGTAAGTAAACCTTTTGCAGCAAGCCTTGCTTTATGCCTTGATGTAGAACCACCAAAATTGAATTTTAATTTGAAAATTCACTTACAACCAATAACTTTCTTACTAGCTAGTAGTGTAACAAATTGCCATGTTTTGTTTTTCTTTAAAGCTTTTAATTCACTCTTCATTGTTTCTATTCATTCCAGTGAATTACAAACAGCAACATAAGAATTTGGTTCAAATGAGGTCACAGAAGCTAGAAAATTGACATGTGTGCTAAACTTCTTTTAATCGAAGAAATTTTCGATAGGAAATTTTCTACTAATAGTGGATTAAGTAGAAACAAACATAGGATTAACAAAAAAAGAAACATGGGAATCACGAAGATAAGAAGGTTTCTTTTCCTACTTTAGATCCCTTTATACCTTTATTTTCATCATTTCTCATAGTTGGTTGAGTATCTTGTATATCACCTATTGACTTTCAAAAATGTCCCTTGTACATTTCTGTCAACTCGATTATCAACAAGATGCTCAAACAAATCATCAACAACTAAAGGAACAATGTGATCACCAGATGAACTCTTAATGTCTTAATGTGGAAAAATGTCTTCATAAAAAACTACAACTCTGCTAGAAAAAGTTTCCCGATTGCTATTTCAAATAATTTGTACGCTTTTTGTAATGTCGGATATCCAATAAGGATACAACTCTTGCTTCTTCGATTCAATTTATCATGTTTTAGATGACTTGCTGAAGCAAAACATAGACAACCAAATGCATTTAATAGGTAAAAATCAAGCAACTTGCCAAACACTTTTGTAAATGAAATTTCTTCTTCTAATGAAATAGACAGTTGTCTATTTATGAGAAATATAGCCGTTAATACTCAATCAATCTAAAATCTTTGGAAAAGTTTGCTTGAAACTGAAAGGTCCTAGCAACATCAAGTATATGCCTATACTTCCTCTCAACAATACCATTTTGTTGAGATGTAGACACATATATATATTTGTGTACAATTCCATAATGTTGAATATAATTTTGAAAATATGATGAAAAAACTCAAAACCATTATTGGTTCTAATATGTCTTTCTTCCTTTTGAAATTGTCTTCTCAAGTATGAAAATAATCTAAATAATAAACTTGGTGCTTGTGATTTAAAAACCATGATATAGACCCACGTAAAACATGTGTAGTCATCAACAATAATTATAAAAAGAGACCATCGGTTCTAGAAACAATGTGATATGGGCCCCAAATGTCAATGTGCAAAGGATACACTTGAAATCTAAATTGAACTTTGATCCAACAAACTTTAGTAAAACTGCAAGTCTAGAATTGGTTAAATGTTCTTAGCACCGATGCCAAATTTCAGTCTCATCTCCTTTATGTTCAGCAAGTAAGGTAAACTCATTATTTGGATTGAAGTAATAAAGTCCTCCCCTCTCAAGGCCCTACCCAATCATCTTCTTGGTGAGGACATCCTCTATAATGAAGTGATTTTGAAATAAAGTTATTGAACACCTTGCATCTTGAGTTAACTTGCTAACAAATAGAAGCTAGTACTTAGTCTCAGGCACATGCAAGACATCATTCAAATTAATGTCATTTGTGATAGAAATAGAACCTGCTCCATTGACTTCAATGTAGTATTATTTAGTAGAAGAATTCTTTGAACTTGAGAATTAGAGACTGTCAAGATTGGATTAGTAGAAACGTGTGTCGATGCACTTGAATTTAAAATCTATGTAGAAGTAGTGAAAGTTACCACCAAATTGACAAGATGCTCAAATATATTGGCTGAACTCAAAAGCTTCAACAACTAATTATATTATTCAAAGGATAACATATGTCCACTATATGAGACTCTCTTGTTTTGGATTTTTACTTGTAAATCTACTGTCATTCTTGTAATGCGGTGGAAAATCAATTAATTTGTAACAATTTTCTATTGAATAACCAAACACATGACAATGTGAACATTCCACCTTCACTTTTGCTTCTTTGAACCTTTCATTTGCTTTAGTTAGCATAGCAAGATCCTGTTGAACTGGTTTAAAAAAAACGTTGTGTTTCATCTTGCAAAGCAAGAGAATTAAGCCTCCCCAATTGTAGGCAATGGATCCATTAAAAGAATTTGACAGTGAGTACTTGAAAAATCCTCATTTAAACTCATCAGAAACTATATTAGATGCTTTTTGTTTTGAAGTTTTGCAAGCATATATGGCTCAAACTTAGCGAATTCATCCTAAAAAGTCTTCAAAACACTGAAATATACTTAGTGACCGAATCATTGTTCTGCCTAAGTGAAGCAATCAATTGTTCTATTGAATATATGCATAGTCCATCTGAAGCAGAAAAACATTCTTTCAAGTCATTCCATATTTGAACAGCAGTATTAGCATACAATACGAAATTAACCAAATCTAGATGAATTGAATTCAAAAGCCAAGACAAGATCATAGCATCGACTCTTTTCCAAGAACTATAAAAATCATCTGATGGAGGCGGGATATGAATTGTCCCATCATCAAACCCAAGTTTGTTTTTTGCTGATAAGGTTATAATCATAGTCCTTTGCCAAACTAGGTAATTACTTCCATTCAGCAAAGACGAAACAAGAATGGCACTAGGTTATCAGAGGGTTAGAAGAAAAAAATCACATGCACTCTCTACAGCTGAAGCATGGTTAGCTTGAACAATAGAGAAAGAATTCCCAGAAGTTCCTGCCATCGCTAAGCTATGGTACCAAGTGAAGAAATAGAACCTAGAAGGATGCATGCGATTTTGGAGAAAGACACTCAAGCAAGAAACATAATACTCTGTTGTTTGGTGGAAAAGGTGGTTTAGACAGCCAAGCCATTTCACATATATAGACATAAGTGGAAATAAACGGTGGGCATAATGTCCATGTGTACAAGTAAGTTCCAGACTGGCATAATAAAGAAAACATGGCATTATAGAATATTCATTGATAACAGTCTCCTCTAATAATCTAGGGTGAGCAACGACCAACGATAAAAAGGTGTCCAAACAAATCATGGTTATTTTGTTGCTTCTTTCATGTGTTTGTTTGGGATAAGCAAAGAGATCTCACTAAATCTTCAATATCAGATAATCCCATTCAAACATATCTGATTTTCTTGACTTTTAGATAATAATGATTAAGTTTAAATTTTTAAATAAGCTGTGATAGATATAAGCTCATATATTATATTCTCTATCGACTTTTATAAAAAGAAAAGTCATGAAACTTATAGATTATCAATTATGACAAAGTTTTGATTATTGAAAAGTGGAGAAAGACATTATTTCATAATTTCTTTACCCGTAATCTCAATCAAACACACCCTAAGTTGATCTTAGATTTTTTTTTTAGATTTGTCTATCTCTCCAATCCGCTGTCAATTCCTAATAACTTCGACATCATCATTAATTCAGTAAAATTAAAATTCATTTAAATAAACTAAACTGAAATAACTAGGTTTGAATAAGGGCAAACTTTTAGAACTAAACTTCTTTTCTTGATAACTGTTATTTACAAAAAAAAAATTAAAATCTACGCTTCTCATTCAAAAACAGCCGTATTGACCAACTTTTTAATCTTGATGCTCGAAATCCTTACTTCTAGAAACCATTAATTCAAACATTCAAATCAACGTTATTATCTTCCTTCCTCAAAGAGATATTATTATTATTCGTTTTTCCTATGAATTGATAATCACACAATTCAACACATAACACTCATTCTTTTCAAAATAATTCTAAGTGGAGCAAATTTGTGAAAACAAAAATAATATTTTGTCCAAATGGAGATAGAAGCATCTCATAGATACGTATTCTACCGAATAAGATCACCAGTGTGGGCATGTTCCACTTTCCAAATATGAATCCAGGAATTCGTAGAAATTACTCCAAAGATGAATTGATTCTTAGTTTATAATGCAAACAAAAACAAAGATGTTTTGGTGGACTCTGAAAGGTGATGCACAGACGAAATACTTGTTGAAATCTTTCTTATTTTTGATGAGATCTAAAATATGTGTTGTGACCATTATGTAATCTTTGGTTTGGTTAGAGTATTAAAATTGGTATAATATCATTTTTTTTTTCTTTTGTCCTACAAGTTTCAAAACTAATACTATAACATAAACATCTAGTGACTATTTATATCAGTATTAATTTTATACTTATCAACGAGCGAGATACCTAAGACTGCTACCAAATAAGGCTTAAGAAAAGATTCTCATAAATATCATATATAAAGCTTTAAAAACTGTTCAAAAAAGGAAGCCATGTAAAAACAATTATAGGCTACTGTACATTAGTCCAGGGATTGTCGGGTCTAAGGTTACGACTAGGTCGGTCAGAACCTAGACTAACCCGGTCCGACCGAGTCATTATCTATTTTTTTATTATTACTTTAAAAATTTTAAAAATTTATTAAAAATAACAAAAAATTATAAGAATAAATAACATAATTTTAAAAAATAATTTATTGATTTTATTCTAATCTTACATGATATATATTTTTTACATAATTTATGTACTTCCCCATGTCATTCGAGTTGCGTTGGTGTGCGGTGGTGTGCGCTGCCCCCTATCCAACGCAGTGAATCTCTCTCTCTCTCTCTCTCTCTCTCTCTCTCTCTCTCTCTCTCTCTCCTATTTCTCTTCATTTGTCTATGTTAATTCTTGTTTATTTCGCTTATTCTTCCTCTTGATCCGATCACCTATATTCTCATTCAAATCTTTTATTTTCAACAATCTCATTGGAGGAAGATAACAAGCTTTGTTGGATCGGATTTATGCACCACGTCACCAACATCCGTTATTACTTTCGATTGTTGATCCTTAACTTTTTTCGCGTCGATCCGGTAGCATCCTTGACGTGTATATTAATTATTATTAATTTCTATGCTAAAATCCTCCATGATCCATAGAGTTGACCTTTTAATTAAATGGGTGCATGTAGTTACGTTTTGCTTAGTTTGTGAGTTAACATGGACTAGTTAGATAGATGTGCATAGTATCATGTGATGATATGTGTTTATGTCTCTATTATGTGTATATAAGATCATGCTTAGTTAGTAGTGTAATATTGTTCCTTCTAACTTGTCATCCGGTTACATATTAGCATGAATATGTTAAGTGTGTGGTTAATAAGATTAGATGGTGTGTTGATTATTATTTTTTTCCAGCACCAAGTTGCATTCATGTCTAATCATGTCTAGATGTCAATATGTGAACAATGTCTCATTTTAGTTAATTTTGGACATGGTTGTCTAGCATAGCAATAGTTGTGTAAATGTTCATTTTATGTTCATAGATCTTGCATGTATTTGGTCATGGTATAGCATGAGTTGTGTGGATGCATGATGCATTAATGTGAGTGGAAGACTGAGCTACACCATACTAGTTAGTCGTAACCCGAGGGCAACAGAGGTTAGAACCGTCTGGTGCATCCTTCGATCCTACATCCTGTGGGCATCCTACGTGCCATCACTGTTTAAGTGTACTATGGAATTTTATTTAGCTATATGGTACTGCTATATATGATAGATCTGATGTTATCTAGTTGAGGTGACAAGACAACGTATTCCTTACTAATAAAAAACTTTATAGAGGATAAGTGCATTTGTGAATGTGATATTTCATTAGAGCACAGGTACATTTATTAGAGGATAGGTACATTTATGGCATGATCCTGTAAAGGTGGTTTAGTGATATGTTATATTGTCATTTATCAGGTTGTGTGCATGGCATATGCATGATATGTCTTATTTGTAGTAGTATCATCATAGGAAGCACGCAGTTGGCGATCATACATATATGTATACTCTATCCTTTCAAGTCATTTTAGGCTGTTTAGAGGTGTTGGTTGGTATGCCCATAGGTGCTGATTGGCAGTTCAAAACACGGGAATTAAGGCAAATATTTATTATATTAACTAGATCTATATTTATATATAATTGGTTGTATGCCGGAGTACCTATTTAATTAACATCTAAGGCCTTTAGGTTATCCGATTTGATGGATGATGGGAGTATCTATTGAGTTGTTGTACTCATTCTAATCCTCTTATCAAATTTTCAAGTAATCAGGTTTAGCGCAATAGAAACGTGATGGATCGATTCTCGAGAAAGTAAGTGGATGATCTTTATATCTTAAATTGGTATATGTTTATTAGATTGTATTATTAACGTGATATTTTAAGAAGAATCATTATACGTAAATGTGATATTAGTTATATATTGTTCCAAATCAATATAATTTAGAGATTATTTTTTTTGACGTGTTGTCGGATTATGTTTCACTATATAAATTTAAATCCGGGACGTGACTCTAGTTAACCGGACTTAAGAAGAGGGATGATTAATCTCCGCTCTATAGCCATAGCTGCAAAAAGCAAATGCAGGAACAGAACAAGAATGCACAGAAAGAGAGGAGGAAAGTAGCCAGCGTACTTTTCAAATGTTAGGATGATCCGCCGCTACAAAAATGTCAACAGAGTAATGATGACTTATCTTACCGATCTCTTTCTGACTTTTTCATCTCTCTCTGCGAGAACAAGAGAATGAGGCAAAACGAGATAAAGGCGAGACTGAGCGCGGCAGATGGAAAAAGGCAGGGGGGGCAGGGGGAGGCCCAGGTGCCAGCAGCACGCGCGCATGCCCGGCGGAGGCCCACGTTGACCCTAGTTGTCCATCACTGTCATGGCGTCATTCCCCGTGTCCGGCCTGACCACCGTCGCCGCCCTGCCAAGATTGGGTAGCCCATCATCCTTTAATCGCCATCGATTGATTAAAGAAGCATAGTCTAGCCTGAATGTTGTCAAGTATAACAATAACATAATCTGAGTGGAGGAAGGAATGAAAGAAGGGGGGGGGGGGGAGATGTCCCTTGCATTTGTATCTTGTTCTTTGTATTTGAGTAGGCTTTGAACATCTAAGTAAACGGCCTTGGACGATTGAGGTGATTGAGGGGTAATCACCCCCTAATGAGGCTACAGTTCGGTGAGCCAGGTATGTGCGAATCTTTCTAGGGATATCTTCTCTAGAGGAAGGATTACATGGTGTTTTTAGTTACATAATAATTTTCTTTTATATGTTCCTGATAAAAAATATATTAAAGTAAAGTCTAAATTAATCGATGATACAAAAGAAAGTGACGAGGACAACAAGATAGAAAAAGGGATCTCATTTTTTATGCATACAAGAAATCTCTTTAAAATTATAAATATGTAATATTTGTCAAATATCTCTTTTTAGCAAGTTTCATTCAAAAAAAGTAAATTTTGTAACAAAAACTTAATTTCTCATGCAATCAAATACCCGGTTAGTACTTTTTTAATTGCAGAGGGCGTCACGCTGCAGGTAATAATTGCTGTTCAACGATTGGAATTGTGGTCCTCGTAGTGTATGGGAGAGTGGGGGCAAAAACAGTAGGAAAGATGTTGGGTCGTCTACACTGCCCAAGTGATCTGAGAATCTTTTGCAAGTCTTCTCTTGAGCCATCGAGCTTCCATACTGCTGTTGAGAGAACGGGGTGTAGGGTTAACGACTCTAATGGGGTTTACAAAACGAAAATAGGCCAGATCATGCATTGTCAAGAAGAGGGTGCCAGGAGTAGGGGTGTCAATGGGCCGGGTCCGGCCCGGTCCGAGGTCGGCCCGCTTAGGACCCGGTCCAAAATATATTGGCCCAGCCCAACTTGACCCGCACTATATTCTTGGCCCGGCCCGACCCGGCCCGCAAAAATTATTGACTTGGCCCGACCCGGCCCGGCCCAGCCCAACTATATATTTTATAAATAAATATTTATTAAATATAATAAATTTAATTATTTAAGATAATATTATAAAATTAATAATAATTTAATTAAAATATATTTTTAATAAGTAAAAATGATATTTTTGACATAAAAAATTGAAAGTTATTTGGCCCGTTTTAGCCCGCTTCGACCCGTATGTCGGCCCGACTAAAACTCGCGGGCCAAAATGTTTGGCCCGTCAAATGACCCGCAGCCGGCCCGGCCCACGAACCCGTGGGCCGACCCGGCCCATTGCCACCCCTAGCCAGGAGGCGAAAGTGTTGTCTTGTGATGTACCAGGTTTAGCAGCCAATCGCAGCACTGCGACATCTTTTCCGGAAATTAGATTCACCACTGTAACAGAAATTTCAATGCTACTGGTATCGATATATGATTACTCTTGAAGTTTATTAATTTATCCGCTGTGAAGAAGACGTTTCTATTTACTTTCTTAGTCAAACACCTTTCATAAACCGATCTTAATTTCTTCATTATTTGTTCACTTACGGAAAGATAGTTCTTTGCTTTAAGGGGTTAATATTCAAAGCCACCTAGACTTCTCTTGTAAGGTTGTGAATGAGAGAGAAATTCTTGATTTATTGGTAAAATAATACCCAACTGTTGTTAGTGCACATTAACAAACATTAGAATATTTACATGAAATTAAACAGCTATTAAAAGAGCATAGTCGGTACTGCGTCGCAATACTTTTGCGATTGAGACAACGTAATTTAATATGGGCAGTACGCAAGCTGATGCTGAAAAAATAAAGGCGCAGAGTTCTTGTAGATTCGGGAAGCAACGGAAAGCAGTTTCAGCTAGCCTTCCGTGCTGTCTCCAAGAACGTTATTTAATACACCCAGGTGCTCAAAGAATAATTCGAATTTTAATTAATTAAAATCCACTCGGAGATAAGCTTGGCGATCTCAGCTCCTTAATTTTAGCGGAAGGGCAGTCAAGTTTTCTTCGTATTCCTCTTCGATCGCCGGAGGAGGCAAAGTCATATAACCAAGTGGCACGTTAAGAATGGCCGTGTAGGTTAAACCTCGCTTTCGTAATCTCTCCCCATATCTTGGCCTCGAAGAAGTCAACATCTCTTCGCCCACTGACTTTTGCCTTCAGGCGACGACCGTGTGTTCATCGGTCTGCATATTCAACGCTCCCGATCTATGGAGATCATTCAACAAGAACATGCTGATTAAACGTGTGCCCACCAAGTGGCAGTCTAACGCAAGGTTTCTAACCAGGAAAGTTTAACTTGCAGTAAGTAGAGCCTCTGAAGTTCCAATTCCCCTTCTTTGCGGTCTATGGCAGCTAATAAAAATAAATAATCTGGTATTCCGCCGGGAAGCACGGCTTTAACTTTAACAAAGTCCTCTCCACTCGTCCTTGGGGCGAAACATGCATTTTGCACAATAGTCCGGATCACCAGCTTATTTATGGCTACTAATAAGTGCAGAGGGTTAGTAAACTATAGTAGGGGTTTACACAATCTGGAGGAAGTTAGTAAAACATGAAAAGAGGTTAGTAGTAAAATACAGAATAGTTAGTAAATATAAGATAGGGTTCGTAAAATATTTTGTCGAACTTCATAACAGTCTCGCCGGAACCCTCGCCCCCATCGGCGGAACCCTCCGCCTCTTCGGTGGCCCCCTCCACATTGGTGGATGCCTTGCAACGCTCCCTCGCAATGCTTCGCGGCTTCCTCGGCCCTTCGGCGGCCATCTCGCCACTCCATCGGCAGAATCCTCACCCCCATTGGTGGACGCCTCGCAGAGCTCCGCAGCTTCCTCAGCCCCTTAGGCGGCTCTTTCGTCCCTCCTTCGGCGATATCCTAACCTATCCACGGCTTTCTCGCCCCTGCATCGGCGGACCTCGCAGCACTTCCTCCACCGCCCCTTCAACACCTCCCTCATCACCACGTTCCTCTCCTTTCTTCACAGTCTCCCCCTATCAACTCATTTGCCTCCTATTTCGCCACCTCTTCATCTCTCCCTTTGCCCGACAGAAAACCCCTTCCCTCCCTCTCGCCCCCACCATCCCAACAGTTCCCACAGCCTCTTGATTGAAACCGTCGCCTCTCCAACTTTCCTCTAACATTGTCTGGCTCTGTTCGTCTTCGCGTTCATCTCTGATTAGGAGGAATCTTGTCAAAGAGGTTTTTTTTTCATGCTATTTTGTTGTAGTTGTGGTCCGGGAGGGACCTCCCATAAATGTTTAGGTCATATAGTGTCTCTCCTGTTGTAGTGTTCTACCTAAATTTCTATTTAGGTAATTTGATTTTTTGTTGTGCACTATAATCAGGGAGTTCAATTTATCCACGTCCTTCTTTATTCCGGTGTCTACTATTTTTAGCTATGGTCGCATGGTTGGGTTTTGGTTCAATGTCCTTCTTTGTCTGGTACATAGCCATGATCTCTACTTCGAGATTGTTAGTTTGGACAACATCCACATTTCTTTGGTGTGATTATCCTGAGAGGAGCCCTTATCCATGCTATTCGATCTTTCATCAAGATCGAGGTGTGACTTTGTCTTACTTTGTGGGACAACTTGGATAGGACCGAACGTTATCTGTCTTCGTCCTCCTATTTTGTCTTTCGGTTTACATGTTGTAAACTTGTTGTACTATTTCAGTTTGTTATGAATATATAGTAGTATTGTTGTTGTTCAAAAAAAAAGACTTGACACATCATGAAACGGTGTCTTAGCTATTTATCAACAAATGACAGAGTTCCCTCTATAAACCATCATAGGTGGTTCGGACTCTTAGCACAAAGCTAATCTCCCAACTAACCCCTTCTTTAATTATAATAATAAAAATATACAGTAGTTTTAGTTTTGATATTGTTGTTAGACAGACCAACATTAAAATTTGTTAGTATTACAATTAATAAGAATTGAAATAATAATTCAAAGATCTAAATATTACAATTAAATAGGATTGAAATAATTAATGCTAGTATTACAAATAGTAACATCTCACCCTTTTATTGATATTTTTAGATAATAGAGTGCCAATAACAAGATTGATACAAGTAAAAAAATGTATTACAATTCATAGTTTGTATGTACTACACATTTCAAATGTTAGATTGTTAAGTAAACACTTTATGGTGATTTATATTAACATCAATACAAAAATTAATAGCCGTATGGATGTTTAACATTGTTAGTAAATAGGGGTACAAATGAACTAATACACTTAATATGTAGATTGAAGTTAAATTGGCTTGAAAAGCTCGACTTGACTTGTTTATTACATTAATAGAACAAACTTGAACAAAAAATAAAATTTGATTTATTAAATAAGTCAAACATGAATAAACACTTACTCGACTCAATAAGTTCTAGAGTAGCTCCACTAAATACTCAATTAAATATTTATTTTAAAAAATAAATAATAAATATTAAGAGTTATATATTGTCACTTAAATATATAAAATAAGTTGCATAATTTTTAATTAAAATTTAAGTTTGATATAAGTTTCGGGTGTTAAAGTTAAAGTTTCATAAATAATTTTTGATTAATATTTAATTTTATAAATAATTTTGTATCGAGTTTGAACTTGAATGAGTTAAACTTCAGTCAAATTACTATTCAATTTCGATATCTAGCTCACAACTCAATCAAGCAACAAATCAAGATTGAACAAAAATTTAACATGCTCGTAAAAATTCAAACTGGCTCGGCTAGGTTAGACTCGCTGGTTTGCACCCCTATTAATAATCATGCAGCAATAAGATTAGATTATTTTAGAAGAAATACACAAAAGAAATGGAGTGTAATTTTTATCTCAAACAAGCTTTATGGGGTGTTTGGTTGCATGATAATTTTTTGGGAGAATTACTCTTAGGTCCATTTAAGAAAATGACTTTACTAAAAACTCCGTTGACCACATTTCATTCCTGTTTAGTCCGTTGACATTGAATTTCATTATCACCTAGTCCATTTCTTCATCCCATCATTTTCAAATCCCACTTTTACCCCTCCCCCTCCCCCGAGTTCAATCGCTCTGTCCCCTTTCTCGCCCGCAGCGCACACCCTAGCTTCCTCCCCGCCGGGAAGCCCCCCTGCCGCCGCAGCCGCGAAGCCCTCCCGTTGCCGCCGTGAAGCCCAGCCGCTGCCGCGAAGCCCAGCCCCTGCAGCCGCTGCCGCCGCAGCCGCGAAGCCCTCCCGTTGCCGCCGTGAAGCCCAGCCGCTGCCGCCGCAGCCGCGAAGCCCAGCCGCTGCCGCCGCAGCTGCGAAGCCCTCCCGTTGCCGCCGTGAAGCCCAGCCACTGCCGCCGCGAAACCCTCTCGTTGCCGCCGTGAAACCCAACCATTGCCACCGTGAAGCCCTCCCCGTCCAGTCGCTGCCGCCGCGAAGAGAGCCATCCACAGCGTGTCTTCTTCAATGTGCAAGGGGCAAAAACGACATTTCAAATCCAAATTGGAGTGGGTGTGATGATATTTTGAAAAAACGGACCTAATGAAAAGGTGTTTTTGAAAACGGACCTAGTGGTAAAGTGATTTCCTTAAAACGGACCTAGTGTGCATTTACACTAATTTTTTGTACACTTTCATGATAAAAAATTATATTAAAATAAAAAGTGAAGTAACTCATGACATAAAATTATCTTGTTTGGAGGGATGTGATTACAAAAAAGAGTAACCACCGCACATGACCAAATAAAGTGGGGGACCACGAGAAAAAAGAAAGATGCGAGACCCTCTTTTTTTGTTTAAGAAGAAAATCACTTTTAAAATATAAAATTGTCATGGTTACCAAACACCTCTTTTAACAAGTTTTCTTACAATTTTTAAAAATTAAAACAAAAACCTTCATTATCATGCAACCAAACACCCCATTAGTCATTAGATCATAAAACGCAAAATTTTTAGACAATGAGTGTAATAGATAACTTTGGGCAAAATAAATATGTTTTCTTATTAATTTAGCATGAAGAGGAAATTAGGAGAAGAGAGAGGATTCTTAATTCTGATCATTCTCCTTACCGACGTACGACGAACGCTTTGGCAGAGAGCGACCTGCGGTATTCTCTTCCGCCTTCATCCATACTCTCCCAAGGGTGTTACAGAAGCGTGAAATCTGGAGAAAACAACCCCCTTCTATTATCCGTAGGCAACATCAGAAAAACCTAACTATACAGTAGAGAAGAGTGTATTAATCCTGAGCTGCGGTGAGAACGGGCACATCCCTAAACAACTGGGCACAATATCATCAAAACAAAAAGGAAGGAGAAGAGGGCGCGCGGCAGCCTGCAGGCTCGATCATTTCAGAGCTGAGCGGTAAGCATAACACAGAAAAGCGAGCTGCCTTAGGGTTCTTTCACCAGCAGTCGCGCATGGAGGAGGAACTCCAGACTGGCATCTGCGGAGGAAGATGGTGGAACGCCACAAAGGGAGGGGTCGACGTATCATCAGTCGCTGCAGGCGCCACAGGCTCCTGTTCGGCGTCTGTCGGTGATGTTGGGGGCTTCAGCTGGTCGCCTGCGGAGGCCATGGATGCCGGAAAGGGTGCGATGTCCTGCGAGAACTCGGTGGCGACTGCCTCCGGCGGCAGTTCTTCCACCTTCCAGGAAGCGCCTAGTATTAACGATGTTTCGGACCCCATGGCTTGCAGCGGCTACCTGTTGGAGTCCACAATCCCCATGGTCGATTTCAGCCTATCTCCAACAGCGGATTGGAGCCAAGCTCTTCTGTAAGTTACGTTCTTGCTTTACACGAATAAAGTGCAAGTCCCTGATTTATGAATAATCATTCTGCCCACAACCTTCGTTCAGAAAAATACTCTTTTATGCCTGACCATCCATGGATGGATACGCTCGATGGAGAAAATTAATCAAAAAATAATAAAGCTCGAAAAGACATGCCCACACCGCCATTAATTTGTCTTATATATATGCTTCGCAGTCGGAGCAATGGAAGATTAATTAAACCAGGTGGATTCCAGGCGATGCTCCAAGAGGATCTGAACACAAGGCCCTATTTTGAACAGGAGACGGGCATGGAAGCCCATCAAATCCGCTCGGGAAGCCAGTCTTTGAACCTGTTTAAGGGCTCGAACAACGGGTTCTTACTAGAGCAGTCGTCCCAGACGAATCCGGGGACAAATCCCGTTGATTACACGGGCCACAGCTTTTCCGGCGTATCCGCCTCCCTTGTCTGCCCCCCGAGCTTGCTGCAAAGTCTCCTCGATCAGGAAATGAAGCCTCAATCATCTTATCACAATCTGCCTACAAACTTCGCGTCCCCCGTGAGTTTTGACAGGTTGAGCTCGTCGGATAATCAGGATCCTTCCAAGCTCGCTTGGTCTAAATATTCTGAGCTCCTCAAAGCCTCTCCTTCAAAACAGCCGCCGCCGCCACCGCTTCTCCCCCACCAGTTGCACTTCTCTAACAGCGCGCCATTTTGGAATCCCTCGGTAACAGCAGTGGCTGACGTGAGGACCGGCTACTCTCTACAAGTTCCATTTTCTGCTCAGCAGAAGTTCGAGGAGAAGCCCATCAGCTGTAACGCAACAGCGAAGGTAATTACTGCCCTCCAGATGAGAGAAATACGTACGCATTCACCGGTATACTTATATATATATATATGTATGTATGTATGGCACCGTTGTAGTAGCTTTATGGAGGTTGAGCTTGTATATATATGGTGGGTTCATGAATTCTTGCAGTGTAGCCAAGACAATGCTCGGGAGTCAAGCTCGGGTGGAAAGAAAAGAGGGAACGAGCCTGCATTCAAAAAGTCTCGAATTGAAACCCCGTCGCCATTGCCGGCTTTCAAGGTTCGCGGTAGATTGACATAAGATCTTTATTTGATTGATTAACGTGCAGCCCTGGTATAAAAAGGCCTTTGTGTCTTTGTTCGCTCCATCCTATTTGCACAGGTCAGAAAAGAGAAGCTAGGGGACAGAATAACCGCACTCCAGCAACTTGTATCGCCTTTCGGAAAGGTGTGTGTGTGGGTGTGTGAGAGGCTTCAGATCATGCTTTCACCTCCGCCCGCTGATGAAAAGAATATATTAGCTGATCTTCTGTTCGAACATCGAAAATGACTCGCCAGAGTTCTCTTTTGCTGTCCTGATAAAGTAATGTCGTTCTCTTTCGTCCGCTTCTTCTTCAGACTGATACGGCATCTGTTCTCCAAGAAGCGATCGAGTACATCAAGTTCCTCCATGAACAAGTCTGTGTACGTCTCCTCTCTCTCTCTCTCTCTCTCGTCTATCTGGATCACATACTAGAAAACTTCATGTATGTCTTCTAACCCAGGTCCTGAGCACTCCATACTTGAAAAGCGGATCCGCCATGCAGCAGCAGCAGGTGGTCTAGCTAATCTCTTTTTCTGTTTGATATTATATTGAACACAACCATCTGCCAGACGTACTGACCTTATCGTTCATATATATCTATATCTATATATATATGCAGAATCCGGAGCAAGCGAAACAAGATCTCAGAAGCCGTGGCCTGTGCTTAGTCCCTATCTCGAGTACCTTCGCCGTTGCTAACGAGCCCATGTCCGACTTCTGGACTCCAACCTTCGGAAGTACTTACCGGTAGCTGACACGGCGCGTTGGTACCGCCGCACAAATCAACTTCTTCAACTAAATAATTCAGTGGAAACGGCTGGCGTGTAGGCGTAGGAAAGTAAACATAATGTGGAGATAATCCACATCTCTAGATCGACCTTAAAGCCAATATAAGAAGAACCGAGAGGAGGGTGGCAGCACCTTGCGACCACGCCCATGCTCCAACAGGTTCAAGCAAAATGAGGTACGCATTAAGAGAGAACAGGTATAACTTATTGTATTAATTGGAGAAAGGTCGGAAAGCGGGAACAGCTGCTAAATTCTGCGGGGATAGTGGTTATGGGGTTGAACGCTGAATTTAGCAGAAGGGGTGGTGGGAAAAGTAGAGGAGGCAAGAAGAGGTGTCCTGTTCCTGTTTGATTGTTTTGAATAAGAGTCGCTATTTCTCACAAAAAATAAATAGAGAAAAGTTATATACATGAACCACGATACAGAGAGGTAGCATGAATGTGGGCTTTCTTCCATATTGGGATCTAGCTTTTCAGCTTAATAATCTTCTCTCTCTCTCTCTCTCTCTCTCTCTCTCTCTCTCTCTCTCTCTCTCTCTCTCTCTCTCTCTCTCTCTAGCGCACACACACAACACACACGACCATTATTCGCCCCATATCTCTGTGATTCATGTCAATCAAGAAGAAGGAATATAACTTTGTAGAAAGCATAATACAGTTAGCATGCCCGCTAGTTGTCCCAAACTGCTTGAACCTACAGGAAAATTAGTCTATAGCTTGTACCTTCATCCTTCACATCACAGACCGTGAGTTCCAACGAAAAGAGAGAGAAGTGATTATGTCGAAGGGTTTTATCTCATATTGGCCACCGGAGGATAGTCCAGTGCCTTTATCATAGTCTGGACTTAGGTCTCCTCAGCGAACATGCGTTTTTGGAATTTCACATGATATCAGTGCTGGTCACGCTGAAGGCTCCGTCCTCCGGTGGATTTATTCTTGTTTTCGCTTGGCCCTGCCCCCTGCATTCTTATCGTGGCTCTGACAGTGGTGGCTGGCCGAGAGGGAGAGTGTTGAAAGGTTTTATCCCATATTGGCCACCGAAGGATAGTCTAATGCCTTTATCATAGCCTGGACTTAGTTCTCCTCAGCGCACGTGCATTTTTGGAATTTCACATATAAGTTTCGGAGTCGGGATGTGGGCGAAGCGTCGCGCACCCGGGATGCCTATGTCCTTTCTTGTTGCTACGACACTGAAGAGGACTACTAGGCATTGACAGAAGTCCCCACGCATGCGAGTAATAAGGCCAGCAATCATATTGAATTCAAAGTTGATAAGTTTCTTATGAATAGAATACTTATTGGAAAACGTATTTTCATGTTTATTAAGCATGGTCTTGACTATCTCATTGTTCAAGTTCTGAGATTTTTCACATGGTGAATTTTTAGGATTTTGTCTCTTTGATCTCACTCTTATATTTGCTCGGCGCTGTTCCATATATTACTATCGTGACTCTAACGGTAGTTAGTCGAGAGGAGAAGTGTTTAGTGGCATAGTCCTATTTTGGATACCAAAGAGAGTATTCTCATATTTATTAAGCCCGATCTTAAACGTATGTGGACTTTTAGGATTCTGTCCCACCGGTCCAACTCTTATATTTGATCGACACTATCCCGTGTATTTCTACCGTGACTTTGATGGTAGCTGACCAAGAGAGAGAAAGTTAAGTAGGTTAATCTCATATTGGTTATTAGAGGGAGTATTTGCATGTTTATTAAGTCTGATCTTGATTATCTTAATGTCTAAATTTTGTGATAAATTTTTACATAGTAGACACAAGTGGGATTCACCATTCTTAAAATTTTTAAAACATTTATCTACTTTTCAACGAGGGAGAGAGAGGAAGAAGATTAAAAAATTTTAAATTATTTTGATAAATACTAATGTAAAATATTTTTAAGGATAAATGAAATGAAGTTTAGCTGCTTTGTACATAGTAAAAGAAATCTAAAAAGAACACTCGTTCACAAATAAACAATATTTTTTATTTATACCAGATTTAAATTAATTAATTAATTCTTATGTCAGTTGCGTTCCATCTCCATTGGAGTACAATTTTATATGTTATTTGACGGTCCAAGACAGGAAAAAAGTAAGAGGTGCACGGTGAGTGACAAGTGAAAGTTAAACTATTTATATAAATTTAAATTATATAAATATTAAATTATTTTTTTGCAGCACGGATGTATTGAAAAGTAACAAAGATTTTTCTCCCATGCGATGTATCACAATATACGGTGTTTGGTTGTATTTTTTTCTTTGTAATTTAAAATTTTCTTTTAAAAAATAAAATGTTTGATTGTGTTTTATGAGTGGAGTGCAAAAGACCTACTCTAATAACTTCTTTAAAAAAATTTATAAGTTCTGCCTAGACGCGGTATCTCTAACGTAACCAGCCGCACCCGCCTCTCTACCCCATCTCTCTCTCTCTCTCTCCGAGTCGCGAGCTCTTTGGCACCCAACCACGAGTGCAAACGAAATAACATACTTGACAAGTAACTCAAAATTTAACTCAATAAAATTTGATTCGATTCATTTATTATGTTAAATAAAGAAATATGAACAAAAAATTAAAGTTTGATTAAATAAGTTTGAATAATTTCTTACTCGACCGGATAAACTCTTGTGTAAATAAATTAAATATTTTATTAATATTTATCTTTTAAAATTTAATTATGATTATTAATATTTATATATTATTAATTAAATAATTTAAATAATTTAAATTTTAAATTTAAATTTAAATCAAACTTTATAAATGAATTAAATTTAGAGTTTTATAAATAAATTTTATTGATTTTAAATTTTATAAATAGATTTTTACATAATTTAAATTTGAATATAATTAAATTTTAGTTCAGTTATTACTTGAGTTTAAATTTGACTCGACTCATTTAATAAATAAATCAAAATCAAACAAATATTTTATGCACTAATTAAAATTTGAATTCAAATTTAAAATCATATAAAAGAAATGAGTCAAACTTAAATATTATATTAGTTGACCTTGACTCAATTCGTTTGCACCTTTACCCGCGAGGCCGCGACCTTAGAACATTAGGTGCTCCCTCCATCTCTCTCGGTCTCATTTTCGCCGGGCGTTCGGGCCCCGCCGTTCAGTGGCGGATCCAACATATAGCAAGTGGGGTCATGTGACCCCACTAAAATTTAAATTTTATATTATAAAATATTAGATATTTTATTAAAATATTAGATATTTTATTAAAATATTTGATATTTTATTAAAATATTTGATATTAATAAATTTATAAAAGAGGTGATCCACTAAAATATTTTAGTGACCCTACTATCTACAAAGTCTAATTCGTCAATGCCGCCGTTCCCATGCGGATGGCAGTATCCTGCCGCGGTAGTATCCACACTGTTTCCCGTGTGCCGTCTCCGATGCCACCGCGAACCCAGGGTCACCTCCCGCCGTCGACCCAGCATCACCCGTCAGCCGCGGCCCCGAGCACGCACACCATCGCATGCAGGAGTGCTTCTCCGCCCGCGCAGCGCCGCCGTGCCAACGGCCCCTATTGCTCCCCTAATTAAGCCATCTTCCTCCTTCCCTCCGCTACCCCCTCTCCACCCCTGCCCGATCAGGTCTCTCCCTGCGGGTGCCTCTCAGCATGCGCGTCGGTCGCGCTATCTCTCTTCTTCTGTGCACCTCCCTCCCTTTGTCACAACCTCCGTCTTGCGCTGCCGCCAGAAACCCAACGCAGTCTCCACACGGGGGAGCGGCACGAGCCTGCGTGGCTAACATCCGCGTGGCTTGCGTTCCCGATAGATGACCTCTATGGTTGTAAATTTAAATTAAATTAAATTAAAAAATGATATTGATTTCAATATATATAGATATATATATTGATATTTAAAAACGTAACCTAACACTCTATAAATATCTGAATATGATAAATAATTCATCAAAATTTCCACCTCAACGTGAATATAAGAAATTAGGAGCAAATTTATAAAAATGATTGTTAGTACCGAGAGTAGAAAGATTAATATTGCATGTATTCAAAAATTATAAAGAAAACAGAGAAATATTTAAGAGTATGTTTGGTTAGAGTATCAATGTCAATTTTGATATTGATATTTCAAGATGATGAAATATTAATTTCAAATATGATAGTATCAAATTTTTTTAGGTGTTTGGTAATACTATAACAATATTAAAATTGATATTAAGTGTTTGATAATATAATATCAATTTCAAAATTATTATTAGGTACTTTGATTGATTAGAGTCAAAACTATTATTAATATCAAATAAAATATTAATATAAAATATATTATTAAAAGTATTTATATTATTTATAAGAATATAATATATAGTTACAAATTTTAATTTCAATAATAATCCTAAAACAAAAAATAAAAAATTATATAAATTTGACCACTTACAACAAATTGACATGTCAAAATCTCATATATTTTTGATCATGCTTTGTATATACATAACACTGAGCATAACAAATTAAAATGTCTAACAATGGTAACACAGACAACATCATCTCATTGCTAGCGCCGACATGCAGCTGCTCGAACGTCTCGAAGTTGCGGAGCATTGCCTCATCAAGTCACCCCCGGCAGGCTCATCACTCCATGTCGGAACCGGATGTCCTTGAAGCTCATGCTCCGACTCCACCTCAGCTAGATGCCAGCCTTGTATAGCTCTATTACGATGTCTCTTCTCATAAATCATAAAAAACATAGGGCAAGAACGGACTGCTCATGCGTTGGTTTGTTTAAAATATTATAAACAATATTATATCAAATTTGATATTGATATTTCTAAATGACATTATCGAATTTGAGAAGTTACACGTGAAATATAATTAAAAAAGGGACATGACAAGTACAATATAAATGAAAACTTAGTATAGCACTCACAAAAAATAGAAACTCATGCATAGAGATCATATTGTGCCATGAAAGCCATCCTTCATGGAGCAAATTCATGACCAGGGTAAAAAAAATCTTGAAACCCCCTCTTTATGATTCCAAAAATTACTGAAGCCCTGTTTGGTTGGGATTTCTCATAGTGCTTGATCTTTGTATCTGGGTTGATATGGTGAATACTAGTTCAACTGGCAAGTACAACAGATGAACGGAAGCAATGGGGCTTCTACAATCAAATAAACAAAACCTCAATATCTGGGGCCATGTTTGGTAGGAGGGTAACTTGGGGATAAATCAGGTTTATCCCCAAAATTTAGGGGGATAAACCTAGTTTATCCCCAAAAACTTTTAGTGCCAAACAGGCACTAGAAGAACAAGAAACGGCAAAAAAAAACTAAGGCGTCGTTTGGTATCGGGTTAAATTTAATGGGGATAGGGATAAACCAATCCTTGTGGTTGACCCTATCCTTATTACGTTTGGTTTGACTTAGGATAGGTTTAGGGATAATCCTATCCTATGTTTGGTATGTTAACAATAAATTTGAGGATAACTTTAAATTTTTATATTTGTATCTTTATTTTTTATATTATCTTATTTTATTATTCATAACAAATTCATAAAAATCTTAACTTATTTACACATTTATATAATAAATTTAAAATATTATTTATATATATATATAAGTTTAAACTCGGACGAAGCTCAGCTCGCCCTCCCTCCAGACAAAACCCGGCGGACGGAGACGGACGGTGATTCCCGCGGAGCCGCTCCCCGCCCCTTCTTTCCGATTAGGGGTGGGCACAAAACAGTTCAAACCGAGAAACCAAATCGAACCAACTCATTCTGTTCGGTTTGGGACCCTTTCAGTTTGATTCGATTTAAAAAATATCTAAACCGATTTAAATTGAACCAAACCAAATTGTTTAAATTGACTTAATCAAAAAAAATATAATCCCCCCTCCCGGCGGGCGAACGCCGCTGCCGCCTGCCCCCTCCTCCCCTGCGGACGCCGCTCCCCCCGCGGCACCCCTCGGCGGACGCCGCTCTCCCCGCGGCACCCCCTCCTCCCCGGCACCCCTCTCCCCGGCGGATGCCACTCCCCCCGCGGCACCCCCTTCCTCCCCGGCGGACGCCACTTCCCCCGCGGCACCCCCTTCCCCCCCCACCCCCCGCGGCACCCCCTCCCCGAGCTCCCCCCGCGGCACCCCCTTCACCCCCGGAGCTCCCCCTCCCCGAGCTCCCCCCGCGGCGTCCCCCGCGGCGCCCCCTTCACCCCCCGAGCTCCCCCTCCCCCCCGCGGCACCCCCCTTCACCCCCCTCCCCGGAGCTCCCCCCGCGGCGCCCCCTTCACTCCCCCCGGAGCTCCCCCCTCCCCCCGCGGCACCCCCTTCACCCCCCTCCCCGGAGCTCCCCCCCGCGGCGCCCCCTTCACCCCCCCTCCTCGGAGCTCCCCCCGCGGCTCCCCGCCGGACGGCGGCGCTCAGCCCCCTCCCCCGAGCTCCCGGCTCCCCCTCTCCCCGCGGCGGCTCCTCGGCCGGACGGCGGCGCTCATCCCCCTCCCCCGGAGCTGCCGGCTCCCCCTCCCGCGGAAGCGCCCCTCCCGCGGCAGCTCCCCGCCGGACGGCGGCGCTCAGCCCCTCCCCCCGGAGCTCCCAGCTCCCCCTCCCGCGGAAGCGCCCCCCCCTCCCCCCCGCGGTGGCTCCCCGCCGCCGGGGCTGCCAGCTCCCCCTCCCGCCGGGGCTGCCAGCTGCGAGCGTCCAACCCCAGCCGCGCGAGAATCGTATCCCCGAAACATGGACCCTATCCCACTAAAAAGAGGGGATAGGTTATCCATGAGTTTAACCCCATTTTCAAGGATAAACCGGATTAAATTAAACCAGGTTAAGATGAATGTTATTTGTCTACCAAACGAAGGATAGGGGATAAACCAGGTTTATCCCACCTTATCCTGATACCAAACGCGGCCTAAGGGGCTGGGAGAAATTTAATGTAACTATGTATGAAGAATTGCGTGGCAATCTAGATCCAAAGGAACATCCATGGATGTTTGATAAATCATAATACAACGAATCATAAATATTTTTCTTCATTATTCAAATGAAAATTAAGAAGTAATAAGAAAACAGAGTAATTGCAACCTTTATCAAGGTGATGCAAAGATTCTTGGTTATCTCATCAACTAGCATAGGAGCACAATATTTCAACTAGAACCTTTTCTAGACAACTAATCATCCGTAATGGGTATAACTAGCATAAACTACTTTTGAAAAGGAACGAAGAGTACTCCAACCTATTGGGAAGTAGAACAAAGCAAGATCTGTATTACTCAACATATGCAATGAACTACAAAAAAAAAAACTATTCTATAGCACTAATAAGATTTTATGTACAAGAGATTAAATGAGAAGATAAGTTTGCCACCCAACACAATCGCAGTACATCATTAGCAAATTGTATTACCTCTCCACGCATCTACATTAGAATGTTAAACTGGATATATTTCACACTTGCTAAGTTATGTGGTCAAGTTGCTTTTCAATGCATCAAAAATCACCTCACATGAATCCTTGTCAAGGCCACAGCTTCTTGGCTAGAACACCTCAGTGCTAGAGGAACTAGGAAACTCTATAAGAAATTGCTCCCAAAACACATCATTTACACCACTCGGAAAAAACAAAGTACCAAACATTACACTAGGAAAAAAACTCCATAATATAAGTTTCAAATAGTAAGCCAACAACAAAAACCAATATCTACTGAAATTCATATGCCCATAAATCAACCTAGAAAATTCTGCGAGAGTCTCTAAGATAATCCAGAATGATTGAATCTACATCTTATAAACTTATATAGGTTCGATTTTTTCATATGAAGTTAATTATGGAAACATTCAACCTTTCTAGGATGGGAGGTGGTGATTGAGCCAGGGATTTTCTGAGTTGGGAACTCGCCCCAAAGGTTGTTTCCTCCCAAATCGCAAGTGGCTCCCTAGATGGCTAGGATCTTGAGAGGTTGTTCCCATGGAGTCAAAGCAAGATGAGGCAGCTGTGGAGGTTCCACATTGAGGGGGGGGGGAGGGCTTCCTCGAGCATGTTGCTGCTGATGTCAACATCGGCAAGCCCCAGACAGTTGCTGATCTCCAGCAGGAGATCCTTCTTAGCAAGTTGACCTCAAGCACAAGGGAGCATCAGAGATGATACCTTCGATTCTGAAACAATAGTGTGGTAGCTTCGGCCGTAGGAGCTTCAATGTGATTAGGAGCTTCTATTGCGGAGTAAGGTTGAGGAGGCACAGTCAGGAGCTTCGACGTGTTGTGGAGCTTCTACCATGAGGCGAGGTTGAGGAGAGATGTGATCATTGACATGATTGGGAGCTTCGGCCATGGCACGAGGGTGAGGAGAGATGCAATTGTCGACGTAAGGGTGAGGAGAAACGTGATTATTAATGGGAGCTTCTTTGAGAGGCACTATCAAGAGCTTCATAGAAACCAATAGGGTGTACACCAAGTAGTATCAATTTTAATATAGGTGTGCACTTGTATTAATTTCGATTCATCTTTCTACCATTAATTTCAAAACTAATATTGTTACCCAAACACTTATTAATGACATGTATCAATATCAATTTGAAAATTAGTACTGATACATCTAATTAATATTGGTACTAAATAGACCATAAGAAGATGGAAATATAACAATGGTATTAAGTGTAAGACTACCTTGCAAAAGTAAAATATCTGATTCTCAAAGAAATAAAATTGAATGGAGGAGAGTGCATATATACTATTTGTATTGGTCATATTACAAATAACAATGTAGAGAAGTTTTCTAGCTACAATAACGGGTTCTTAATAGTTAATTCTAAAATAGGAAATTCATCAAATAATGTTGTCACTAAAGTAAGATACAATCTCCATTAAAATTATTTTTCACTTTAAATATAGGCTTAGAACTAATACCATAAGTAGTACTTATAACTTTAGCTTAAAGTTAATTGATAATAGAGTAAAAAAAGTTCAAATAAAATTAAGAAGTAAAAGGCTTATAAAAGTTTTTGAGAACTATTATGCATTGTTCGTAGAAGATTTTTCTAGTTACCTTCTGCTATAATAAAAATTAATATTCAAGATGTGGATTTTTGTGGATGATTGGAAAAAGTTGTTCCTAATAAAAGTAGTTGCACTAGCTTAAAAGAAATCATCATGAATTAAGAAACACTGGCAATGACTTCAAGAAGTCGTCGCTAGTTAAAATATTCATGACACCTTCAACCATCGTAAACTTAGAAAAAAACCTTAAAACTCTGAATATTGGGGTACTATGAGTACTACATTTGTGGCTGCTTACTATCATAGTGATGGTCCTTGGAAGATGAAATACAAATTGTTTTGCAGTGAAAGCAAATATGGAGCTTAAGAGGCTTTAGGTATCATAGTCATTGATTTTTACTTGTCATCTATATACATCATGATATTAGAGACTATGTGTATATCGTGGTATTGGATACCAGCCAATTCATTTCTTACTGGATATGCATCTTATATTTTTAAGGAGTTGACCTACATATAAAAATTGTTACAAAGGTTGCAGCATCACCAATTGTAGACGCAAACCTTATCTAGACTTTTGGAGATGTCCCAATCCTAGTGACTACTATAATGTCCTTCTATAGTAAAAAATACTATTCATATTTTCTACTTGAATAAATGCTGATTTATTATAAACTTGTGGAAATGATAATTGTTATTTGACTTTGGATGACAAAGTGTTTGCCAGAAGGAGCTTGATAAATAGTATGTACGTATTAGATATGAAAGCACATATCTTATGTGTGAATGCTCCTCTTAAAAGGTAATTGGTTAATGTTGATTAATCCTTTCTTTGATATTAAAGAGTTGGTCACAGTAATGAGAAAAGACTTAAGAAGCTCCATAAAGATAAATGCATTAATGTAAGTGATTTTAAATTATCAATTTTATATGAGTCTTGTCTCATAGGAAAATGACTCACTCTCCATTTAGCATACATAGAGAGAGAGAGAGAGAGAGCCAGTGAGTTATTGAAACTCATACATTTAGATGTATGTTAACCCATGTCTATTAAGGCTAAAGGTAGTTTCTTTCTTTGTTATTTTCAATGATGATTTCTCTAAGTATGGATATGAGTGCTTAATGAAGTAAAAATTTGAGACCTTTGAGAAACCATTATAGTTTAAGAATAAAGTAGAGAAACAACTGGAAAAGGTATTATAGCTCTTTGAGAAGATCAAGAAAAGGAATACTTAAGTACATAATTTAAACAATATTTAAAAGATAATAAAATCTAAGCTTAATAGACACCTCCATATACTCTTTAGTCTAATTGAGTGGCTGAAAAGGAGAGACCGTACTCTATTCGACATTGTACGGGCAATGATCACCTTTGCTAAATTTTATGTCTCTTAAGGGATATGACTTGATACAATGAGTTATTCTTAACTAAGGTACCTTCTAAATCTATTCCAAATTACTCCACATAAGATATGGAAGGGATTAAAGCTTGAGCTTAAACTTGTTAAGATTTTGAAGTTGTGAGCATAGATTTCTCTTTGGTGGGATGATGAGGGGGATGGATAGATCAACTTGGGCACTCAAATGGGAGTCGCTCTTCTCTCTCACTCCTTTTATTCAATATACACCATGATCCTCGAACGTTCTACTCTTAATGTCACTTGGGTATTGAAGAACAGGTTTAGGTCATATGGAAGGAGGGAGTGGAAAGGATAGAAAGAAGGGTGAGTTAAAGAAATGGTGATTGCCAAGGTGTGGGAGGGATTTCTTCTCTCATGCTTGCACCATATCCTTTCACACTCTTTCCTTTCCACTTCCACACTCATCTTGATCTCCAAACTTTTGATCCTTGGCATCACTTGGGCACTAGAGGAATGGTTTGGATCATGTGGAAAGGAAGGATAAAATAAAAGTGGAAATAATGGGAGGTGAATATAAAAAATAAATCAGTGTAAAACAATGGAGAGTGTGTGTAGTGTGGTCGCCAGAAGTCATGGATGTCAAAAAAATAAAATAAAAATGAGAAGATGTAATGCTTAGAGATTTGAGCTTTGATGACCATGCGTACCTTGTATAGGGGGAGATGTGTCATGAGTCCTAACTTTCTTCTCTTTAATTGGTAGAGAAGAAGGAGATCAAGACATTCCTTTTGCTCCAATCAGCTAGTGCAAACATAGCCCACTCCAATCGACATTTTCCTACAATATTTAGTTGAAAACATGAAACAAATTAAAGATAAAGATTTGAACTAGAGAGGGAGTGAAGTACCTAAAGAAGAAACAAGCATAAAATCACAAAAGAAAAAAAACAACTAACCATATTGGGAGTTGAACTCCCAACCCCTTATTTTGGAATTTTAGGATATGTAAGATGCTAACTAGGTTCTCAAATGAATATTAATAATTAACAAAATGACTAAGGAACTGATTTGTGATGAAAATGATATGGTAGAGTTTTTTTGGTGCTCTTGACACCTCGATGACAATCCATCTGGTGCTTTAGGGATTGGGGTTTTATGTGACTAATTGCTGAATATGCTCTAAATTAGCTTTCTTAATCAACCCCAAACTTCTCCAAGAACCTTAGCATGCAACCAAAGCTATTCCCAGTGTACTTGTATGGTGGAGATTGTTGTAGAGAATGGAATGGAGGGTGATGGAGTGGGACTCTCCTTGGTGGTTGGTGAAGGTGTGGTTCTAAAGGTATGTGTAGATATTTTGAGGTGGATTTGGAAGTCTCCATGGATTGTGAGAGAGGGGCTCTCTTGGATCTCATGGGGGTTCTTCACACTTCTTGTAGTAACTTCTTGGAACCAAAAAAACAATGGGAGATGTCCTCCTTTTAAATAAAAAATCTGGCCACCTTTAGCCCATAACACCCTAATAAGGGGGGGTGCCCGAAGCTCCCTTAGATGGGGTTCCTGTAATTGCATTAAATGTTACATCAAATAGCCTTGCGTGAATCTAGGCATTGATGGTAGAAGTCAGTATTTTGGCATAAAGTCCTGATAAGGTGGTGTTATGTTCGTTGATTAGCAATTAATGTGCCAAGCATGCCCCTGACCCATGGGTACCAATAGTCGAATCCGCTGCTTGGATCAAGTCACTAACATGACTCCCCGAGAATCAAAATGATAGCCATATCTGACTACATTTATTATGTGGTCAAATTCGCTATAGACTATCAAGTTTGAGCATTTTGGGTTGGAAGACATGATGGTCCCTTTCTTAGAGATTTTGGCACCACCATTGTGGGGGTGTCTAGCACTTCGTTTGTCGAGGCATTATGCTCTTTTGATCCATTTTGGTTTACTTTTCAGAAAATATAATTTGTTTAATTGAGAAATTAAATATTTTTTATAAAAATAAAAGTTTAGGCCTTACAACTAGGCCAATTTTGTGTGTCTATAGTTTGCCTCACTTTGGCATTGGCTCTGCAAAGAAGTGACATGGAGCAGAGTAGAGATGAGTGTAGTGAAATGTAGTGAGGCGTAGTAGAGTGTAATGGAGGCTAACTGAAAAGGTGATGCCACGGTGTAAATTTAGACTCACTCATCATAGCCTAATGGAGAAGAAGTGAATGCCACTAGATTCTAAGATAACCATCCCATCTTATCTAAATCCTCTCCCTTGACTGATTGGTGGAAAGATGTGCCATGGGCACGAAAGAAAGATTAAAAGGAAAAGCCAAGGCCCCCATATGGGGGGGACCTCCTAGTTTTGTGCTCGTGAGTTCATCTTAGTTAGTGGCACAACTTTATGGTGTGCTTGTACCAAGAATGGTTGAACTAAAAACTAAATTAATAAGAGATCTAAACTAGGCAGGATCCCTAATCGATCAGGGTTAGGTTCTTCAAGTATATTAAGTTCTCACGGGAATGCTAGTTTGTTTAAAAAGGATTATCTCTTATCCTAACAAAATAATCATTAAAACCTAAAGTAAAAAACTTAATTATTCAGGAGATCCAGGAGACGTTGATTTTTGTACATGGTAGGATAGAATGGGGGTGTTATGATAATAAGAGATGTGTAATGGCATGGTGAGAGCCTGGAGCAATAAGCAAGGCATACGGAAGGGTACACGAATTGAAGCATGAAAAATGTATGCTCAACTTAAGGAACTAAAATACAAGGTAAAAACCTAGTTAAAGATATAGCCTGTGTTGAATGGGTCAAGACCTATAAATGGGGAACCATCATCACAATTTTGACCCATCAGCAAGTTCAAAGTCTAACTGAGCCATCATTGATTTTGTTGAAGGGGTTCTTGGACTTCGTTTTATTCAAGCTTGTGCTCTTCAACATCATTTGTACCACTTGCTAATAGATTCAATATTCTAATGCAAATCCTAGCATGATAAGCTAAAAAAGGTTGGGAGTAATCTTTTATTTTCTTCTTCTATTTCTGATAGTCATTTTCTGTAATTTTACAACTTTTCTTGATTTGTTTGTATTTTTATTTATCAAAACACCTTGATAGAGGGGCACTAGACAACTCACCTATTAGGGCACCTATGTTCTTAGACTTAATTTTGTTTAAGCTTGTGGTCTTTAACACCATTTGTACTACTTGTTAATAGATACAATATTCTAATGCACTTCCTAGCATGATATGCTTAAAAAGGCTAGGTGTAATCTTTTATTTTCTTCTTCTAATTTTGATATTCATTTTTTGTAATTTTCCACCTTTTCTTGATTTGTTTGTAGTTTTATTTGTCAAAACACCCTAATAGAGTGGGTGCTAGATGCCTTGCCTATTGAAGCACCTATGTTCTTGGACATAGTTTTGTTCAAGCTTGTGGTCTTCAACATCATTTTTACTACTTGTTAATAGATACAATACTCTAATGCAAATCATAGCATGATACATTAAAAAAAGTTGGGAGTAATTCTTTATTTTCTTCTATTTTTATATTTATTTTTTTTAATTTTCCAACTTTTCTTGATTTGTTTGGATTTTTATTTATGAAAACACCCAGATAGAGGGGGCACCGGATGCCTCGCTTATCGGGGCACCTATGTTCTCAGCACAAATTGGTTGATTAGACTAGTGCTTTGACTACTTTAGTACCATCTCTTTGGCTTAAAGAGGGGGCTTTCAACTCTTCTCTTCCCTCTTCTTGCAAAAATGAAATTTTATTCATTCTTCTTGCAAGAAAACTCCATCCATTGCATTTTATTTTTCACCTTAAATCTTCATCATGTGTTCATCCCCTTATGGAGCACATTTAGAGATAGATTTCTATAAGAGTGGTAAGTTTTCCACTCTTCTGAGTCCTAAAGATGTGTTCCTTTCCTTTTTCAGCATCTTCTTTTCTCTTGAGGACCTATTTCTCCATATTTTCTTTTATTTTGCAAGTTTCGCCTATTGGGAAAGAAGACCCCTGATCATCGGAGCACTGAACGTCACATTGTTGGGACATTGGCAATGTGCCACAACATTGGGACATTAGAAAAAAGATAGAATCCTCATTTATCTAATTCTTGTTTACCTTTTTCTATTGCTTTTATGTGTAGGATGGTCCAACTTTCCTCAGTCCTCGTCGCTATGATTTGATTGACTAGATGGGTGTATACATGCAAATTTGCCTGATTCAGAGCACAAAACTCATGTTTTATGGAGTAACATATGTGATTAACCTGAGAATGATGTCAGGTTCTTTATTGTTGATTCAAAGTTTTGTCGAGTGGAATTGGACGTTTTCAAGAGATTTCTGAATGAGGCTATATTTTTTAGGTGAAAGCCACATGTTAACTGTGAAAGCACAAAAATTGGCCTGATGATCAAAGCCTAATGATCAAACATTTAAGGTTATGATCAAATTCTTATTATGGATGTGTTTTGGTTTGTGTGTTGTGTCTTTCTAATTGTTATTGTGTTTGTTTCAACCATCATCGGATCTTTTGTTCACTACCCCAACTTCTGGATGAAATTCTGAAGTCTTAGGCATGTTCTAGTTGATCTGCCACTATAAAAAGCTTCCTTACGCTATTATCTTTCCAATGCAACAAATGACATCAAATTCTAAGTTCGTCAATATCTGTAATACCTTTTAGAAAGTAGGCGTGTAGATGTAGAACCATGCACCCTGGGGCCAGGGCACATGCACCCTCCCTGGGGGCACATGCCCATGTGCCCTCCTTGGGGGGCACATGGCCATGCACCCCCAATCGAGGGCACATTGTATCAGACTCTAGTTTTGATTCTATTTCTAATCTTCAATCTAATAGCTTTGTCTAGATAAAATTTTCTAATGTTTTGAGATGTAACTCTAAATTTTCACATACCCCTGATCGAGGGAAAGTGGCCATGCATCTTAGGGGTGGGACATGTGCCCCTAACCCATGGCACATGGTATTGTAGACACACAATTTTGGCCTGGTTGGAGAGTTTAAAATTCTTGTTTTCATGAAGAATATTTAAAGCAAACCATGTTTTCTGGACGGATCAGGTTTTTGGCACATTCCGAAGGGGATCGATAGAACGATCGACCGGGCCAAACACCCTATAAATAGGGCACCTGGCGCCCTATATATAGGGCACCAGGCGCCGTATAAACAGGGCACCAGGCGCCCTATATATAGGGCACTAGGCGCCCTATATACAGGGCGCTTGGCACCAAATCAAATCGACTTGACTGGCTGATTTGACCCCTCGCAGTGACTCGTCTTGTCGAACTGATGAACCTCATGATGCTGGCGCCCTATATATAGGGCGCTATGCCGCATGGCATTGCTTTTTGAAAATGGCCAAAGTACCCTCTTTTGAGCTATAAATAGACCCCCATTAGAACTGAAAGGAGGTTCCTAGTCCGTACCACCTTAGAGCCCATCCAAGACTACGTTTCTAAGCCACTTACACCTCCCACAAACCCTCAAACCGATCCAAGATCATCCACCAAAAGTCCCAAAAATATGTTGTTTCTGCCATCCAGAAACATAATTTTTCCTCCACTTTGAGAGCTTCTATTCGTCTCTCCTCTTGCATCCAGCATCCAAGCCACCCTCTATTAGCTTCATTTGCATATTGTCTTCAAGGAGGATCCCCTACTTCGTCCCATAAGCCACCCAGCACTCCAGAGCAGCATCGCGAAGAGGGGAAGAAAATCTGTTCGAGCCAGACTTAGTGCCCCATATACAGGGCGCTTTGACCTTGGTCAACGCGCCCTATAAGGGGGCACTGCAGCCTAGCGCCCTATATATAGGGCACCGGCGGCGTGCTTGTTTTGCAATTTTCGGAGTCCGATCGCCTGTTTAATCGAGTTTTTGTCTTCCGTTTTCATCTTAGAACTTTTCATCATGTTATTTGGCATGCATTAGATCAATCTTTGCACCTCATATATATTTAAAAACCTACCAAAAATAGGGGTTGGGATTCTGTCCCGATCCGGTTAGTTCATTCCCTTTTGCATGATTCAGAGTCCATACCAAGCATGATACTATACTCATGCCAGAGCTAATGATCTTCATTTGTTTTCTTTATGTTTTTATGCAGGACATTCTTAGGTGAACCGATCGGGGTGAAGCTTCAATCCGATCGTAGGTGAAAGAACTCACTAAAGCTCTCCCCTTTCGTCCGGCCGAGAGAGGAGAAGTTAGAACCTAACAATCTCACCCCTTTCCCATTCCCAAAGGTACGACGGTCAAACTTATTTTTTTAGTTCATTTGCTTCATACCTAATCACACTTTGAAGTCTTCGGCTCCTGGCGACCACACACACCACTCACAACCACACACTTATCATCACACCTTCCAATCCAAACCGACGCTCTCTACTACGAACCACCGGCTCATCCGGGTGCCTACACCTTTTGGCGACCACGGTGGGAACTACTTTTGATTTAGTGAGTTCTTCTCATCTCTTTAAAAGAATGTCCAACATGCTTATCCTTACTTTGGCTCTTGCTTAAGTTATTACATCCTCTTAGCATTCCTATTTACTTGCTTGCTTGTTTACTTGCTTCCCTTGAGCATCATTTAGTTTCTTCCGGTTTACTTGCTTTCCGTGGGTCCTCTTTTAAAAGAAAAGCACAATCTAATTTTTAGGCTTGCTTTATCGACTTACTTTGACTTTGCATCTTAAAGTTTATCTTGCTAAGCATCTTTGCTTATTTTTTTTTAAAAAAAGTCTAATTTCTCCTCTAAAGCATCTTTAGTTGAATTAATACTCTCTTTCACCCTTGTTTGACTTTACATCATTGTCTTGTTTACTTGTTTTCCAATACTCTATTGATCGTTGCATGCTTATACTTTCTTCTTGTTTGCTTCTCACTCCTTGATATCTCTCTTGCATTTAGTTTGCATTGGGGTTCTTTTGACTCCTTTAGGTCATCTGAGAAGGGAGACTCTCTCCTCCCAAAGCCCTACACACCCAAACACCCCTCTTGGTGGTTGCCAACTCCTCCTCCGGGGATTCCCTCTCAGAAGGACCGGGTAGCTAAAATCAACACCTCCGTAAGTCCCCAGATGTGAAGGATTCCTTCTTCACTGATCGGGCTGGTTGTACCTTTTATCCCAAAACCCGGAGTACCTATCACCTATCATTGTGAAAAGAGTGACAACCTTAGATTGCTCAGCGCTGTGAGAGCATAGGGTCCTACCTATTCATTTAAGTGGACATTATTTCTCTTAATGAGCCACTAATTTAAGGTTGAAACACAAAAAAATTTGCGGTAATCATTTTAAGTCTGTGCCATTACTTGTTTACAAATCAAAATTGAAAACCAGAACCAAAAATTTGAAAACACTTAACAAAAGAAAAACAAAATAAATCTTTGCTTGAGGTTAATTTGCTTGATAACTTGTTTGTTCAAACAAAAATCAAAAACCAAAAAAGAAGGAAAAGATTAAAACTAAAAAAAAGGGGATTCTTGTGTTTTTCGTCATATTTCCTTTGTGTTTATGAACTTGAGATCAGAGCGAGTCGTCGGGATGGCGGACCAAGGATACGAGCCGCTGTAGCTGGAGTATGACCAATCCTACCTCCACCCGGATGCCGTATGTGTCGTTAACGAACCCGAAATTCTCCCTGAAACCAGTTCACCCCAACTCCACCCGGATTCTCTGTGGGAGGCATTCGCTCATGCCGACCCAACTCAACTACAAGCCATTGAGGCCATCTTGAAGGTAAAATATCCTATCAATCACACCCATTCTGAGGGTGGCCACCACACTTCTACCCCCCAATTAGCAACTGACAAACCCGGTGCACCAGTACCGGGCCATTCTCACAATGGACCCTTGATTCCAAACTCACCTCATCTGGTGGCCATCTTGAACCACCCCAATCCAAATAACACCACACCACTTAGGCCACTGGTCTACTCTTCCGCACATTTTAATCAAGCCCGTCCACAAGTGCACCACCCGATATACCCTCTTTGCCCGGCCGCTTCAGCCTATCCGATGACCATGCCGGCAAATCAAGCGTCTGTCCTCCCCCCTCCTCTTGTCTGAGAATCCTCCGTTGATCAAACTGTGCTTAACAAAATCAACAAGATGGATGAACAATATCGGGAAGCTCAAGCGACTGATCGACACACGAGCTCTCCCCGAGATATCCCTTCCCTCTCTCCCCGTGTTCCATCTTCCTCCTTCCGAAATGCCCATTTACCTCCGATATAACGGAAATGAGAATCCTTTCATTCACATCAAAGATTTTCTTTATGAATCTGTCATGTGGCAAAACGATCCGAAGGCCCTTGCATACCTATTTAGAAGATCATTAGAGGGCTCCGCGTTGGAATGGTTCTATTCACTTGACCCTTTGGAAGCCATCAACTTTGATACTGTCAAAGCAAAGTTCTTGCAAAGATACCAAGATCGAGTCAGTCCTACCTATTCAATCACAGATCTTATGGCCAAAAAGATGAGAAATGATGAGGATTTTATAAGATATGCTGATAGATGGAGGGCAATGGCAGAAAGGTTGACAAATTCACTATTAGAATCAGAACAAGTCAAGATGATCATCACTAACGCCACCCCAGCCCTGAAGAACGTATTGGCATTACATTACCCTGTCACCATGAGCGAACTCTATGAGAGAGCACGATACATCCAAACCCAACTCCGAGACTCTCCCATCATGATCCTCTTCGACCTTAGGCCCCGAATCACCAAAAAGACAACCACCACCACCACTGGGCCCATGACTGAAGGCGTGGTAACCAATGAACACGTCAATATCATAGGAAACCCGCCCAACAACCACCAACAGCAGTACAGAAACCCCTAGTACAGAAACCCCCGCCAAACCCAACCGGCACCTCGCCCTCATATTCAACCCCAACCTTTCCGCCACCAAACACCAAACCAGTATCCCCAACAACCAACGCAGACACCAGTCCCCCAGCAACCCCGGCAATTGGCCGTGCAAACCTTTGCACCTCAACCACCCCGCCAACCAACCGCCTATAACCAGGCACCTCCCCCCGCCACCTATGTGCCATGAAAAACGGGGCCTAGAATAAACCATTACTCGCCATTACCGTACTCTCTCACAAACATTTTTAATGCTCTTATGGTGGCAGGGCAGATTTCATTGCCAAGAGAAAAGCTGGAGTGGCCACAAAATGCCAATACAGACAAATATTATTTATACCACAGATACCCAGGGCATACAGTAAAGAATTGCTTTCAATTTAAGGATTATATCCATGACCTCAATGAGCAGGGAAGTATTGACTGGGGTCAAATGGGCGAGTACATCAAGGCAGTAAATAACCAGCCTCAGCAGCAGCAGCAGGCACCAGTCCAACAACAACAATAGGAATCCGGTCTAGGGATCATTCAGAACCCGCTACCCGCGCATGCACCCGCGATAGCACCAGAAAATTAGAGGGTTAATCCCATTCTAACCTCTACCAATGAACCCCGCAATAGAGGCCAAAATTGGCAAATCGAGGGACCGGCTTCCTTAATGAACATTAACCCTCCAAACCACGTTAACTGAACCGTTCACTCCAAACCACGAGCTATACCCACCAGAAGAATCCAACCACCAATTATTCGCACTCTGTCACGACCAACCGTAATGCCACCAGCCATACAACTCCAACCGGGTAGGACCTTGATCTGCCCGGTCGAGCCACCGCAAACACCATCACCATCAGGACCCATCATCGTACCACCTCGTACAACTATGCCACCACAACCTACCCACATCCCTACAACCTGAACTATCATCACTACGCCCCTACCTAGTGTAGACACGCCAATTTGGCCTTATTTAGAGCTTAAACCATTATTCCATTAGCAACATCTCTTTTAGACCATCAAAATCATGATGAATCACCCTTTTGGATGAGCAGAGGTTCTTATTGGAAATATGAGGATAATTTGTTAATTTCTAGTCAAATCCTTGTTTGCCGAACAAGAGACTCTCGGTGGTGTGCTAGATTATGCTTTTCCCAGCATATCCTCTATTTGAAAATTTTCCACATGATTATATAGACGTCTAATGAAGAAGTCTTCAAAATTAATAATCTTCTTCTCTGAGTTATATTTCCATTGCAACAAATGGCATTCAATTCTGATCTCCCATTTGTCCGCAGCGCCCTTTGGAAGTCAGATGCACAGTTCTGTCCGCACGCAACACCGATCAAGCCCAATTGCATGCAAGCCCAACCCATTGGGCACATATCTGATCAATTCACGACCTTACCTTCCTTTTTCCTCCTCCATATCACTTTTTATAGCATCTGGAAGCTTCATGGTCGAAATTAGCATCATCTAATGAAGGCAATCCAACTTGTTGTCTTGTATATCAAGACTTGCCATTTTTAGACTAGATTTGTTTCCTATTCAAGTGGAGACATATTTTGAACATGGTGAAGGTGATCCATGGTTTCCAATATCTCTCAATCATTTGGGTAAGTTTTTAGATGCCTCATGATAAAAATTAGCAACATTAAATGGAGGAAATCCAACCTATGGTCGGATGTATCAAAAGTTGCTATTTTTTGACCTGGTTCTCATCCCCTATAAAGGGAGACTCATATGAACGACCTAAGAAGGGCATACCCATCCTCCAGAACTCCTCTCTTAGTCCTCCAGCCACCATAGGCTCTTCCCAACCTCCCCAAATCGTTCTATCTTCATCTCGGTGCCCGGAGATCATCCCAAAGTGAAGAAGAAGCCGGTCTATGCTCCGACGTGCTGCACTGCTGATCATCGGCTTCTACAGATATTTATAGTCATTTTCAGGTCTGTATTCCTTTAGAATAAGTGTGAATCATCAAGATATATTTCATATCCAACAAACGGAGATCAATTCTGGCATTCTCTTGGCTTGTTATGGTTTCACCACCGGTGCTGCACAGATAGATCTGAAGTCTTCTCTTCTAAATCATCATTTTCTCAGTCAATTTAAGTAAATTTAATGGTGGATTCAGCCTATAATACTTCATATAAATTGTTCCCCAGTGAGTCCTCTTTTATCTCCAACAAGAATCATTCAATTCGGATATCTGTGGTGCCCATAGCACATCCTACATCAACATTGTGCTGGGAGTTTCTATAATGTCATTGTCCAAGATCCGGATTATTAGGTAAATTCAGATTACTTATCATAAGATTCAAGCAAAGTTATGTTCATATCAAACCACCCTCGGTGAGTCCTATTTCTTTTGAAACAAACATAACTTTATTCTGACATTGGTGCTGTTCGTTATGGTCTCTGCATCAGAGTCGCGCAGTTTACAATGAATCTGTCCAACCCGGTTGCCACTTTGCTTGGGTTGTGTTATCTTTAACCATTCATATTCTCTTTTCTAACTCTTCATTCATATCATTTAGTTCATGTTTAAGCATCATTTTTATTCATTTTTGAATCATTTCATATATCACAAAAAACCAAAAGAAAAGGAGTTAGGGCTAACCCCGAATCCGGTGAGTTTGTTTCCAGTCGTCGTTTATGTTATTGTTTTTACAAGTTACTACACTTCACTTAGTTCTAATCCTTCTTCACTTGTTTTCTTGTCTTATTGTCTTCTAGTTGCACAAATACATCAAGCTAGCACTGGTTGGACTCTTCTTCATCGGCCGGCCGAAGAAGAAGAAGGTTGAACTCACATCCCAATCTCCCACGCTAAGGTACACACGGTCATCTAACTTAATCTCTTGTTCAAATCCATAAAGCGGAGCCCGCGGATCCTGGTGACCACTTCTTCTCTTATTCATGCTTTAAGTAAATTCATTCCTCACTCTCCTCCCACATGACCCAAACCGTCTCCGGTGCTTGAGCGACGCCGTGAGATGAAGGTTCGGGGATCAATGTGAGTGTGGGACCTAGGTGAGGACCTTTTACTGCTTTCCAAGTGTTTTATGATTCACTCCCTTTTTCTCCTATTCTATCTTTCACCTTCTCTTGAGGTGCCGATCCGGAACCCGTTTCTGGAGTCGACAACTTTTTGGCGACCACGGTGAGATTACCAATGTCTTTAACCATGCTAGCTTGATTTGTTTGTGCAACTAGTTTCATTCTAATTCAGTTCTAGTCACTAGACTATTTGTTTTGTTGCTTGATTGCTTATCTCATTTGCATATCGCATGCTCTGTTTACTTCATTTCATTTCATGTTTTTGCACATTGATTGCTTCTTCTCCACTTACCCTCCATTTTTACTTTTGCATTAGCTTTTTGCATTGGGTACCGGACTTGCTCCGATCCGTAGGGCATTCTAGGCGGGGGCTCTCTCTCCCAACACACCCTCACCCTCCAAACACCTTCTTGGTGGATTCTTACCTCTCTTCTGGGATATTCCTTCCTAGTTGATTTGGTGGTTTCCATCAAGACCTTCGTAAGTCCCCATCCGTGGAGTATTCCTCTCCGCACGATTGGGCCGGTTGTACCACTTTCCCAAAACCCGAAGAACCTAAGTTCCTACTCGTGGTGATTGAGTGATAACCTTAGGTCTTGAAGATTGAAGCAATAGGAACCATACCCATTTGAGTGAACAATTGCTAACAATCTATCTAATCTAAGGTTTCAACCCAAATATTGTTGAGTAGTCATTTTAAAACCTTGTTTGCATAACTTGCTTGCTCACCACAATGGAAAACAACCAAAAAAATTTTATCCTTTCAAAACACCTAAAAAAAACAAAAAAAACCTTTTTATTTTTGTGTTAAACTTATTTTCCAAACAACTAAATTGAAACAAAAAATTCAAAACAAAAAACATAACATAACAAAAACTCTTCAATTATGTGCTTTGCTTGCTCTTTTTTTTAACCATCCTTATAGAAAGATCGACATGATGCCCATGATGCTAAGGTCCGAAAGACATGTCAAGATGTCAGACTACTTCAAGCAACAGGAGTACGTGGAAGGTCTCTATAAGCTCCAACAACAACCTGAGAGCCATGTCAATGCTGCTATGGAACCTAAAGTGCAAGGGGATGCCCATCAGTCCGCTTCATTTAGTATAGAACAAGCTCTTAAGGATCTATCTTTTCATTTTGATCCCAATACCTTGTCATTCATACAATCTCTAGTGAAGGGAAAGATGCTCGCTAATCAAGGTCCAGCCAAAGTCAACCGAGCTGCTTTGCCTCCCCAATCGACAGTTCGACCTCTTGTCATAACCCCACCTGGGCAGCCCTGCCATGTTACTTCACCTACTCACCCCATTGTGGGTCATTCTTCAGCTCGCACACCAACCCACCTCCCTCCCATCAAGGTGTCACATGAACACCCCCTAGTGAATTCCTCCCCACCTATTGCCATGGATAAAGAAACCATTGAATTTCCCTTCTATACTATCTACATTCCCCCATCACAAATGCCAACCTACCATCGCTACAATGGCTCAGGTGATCCCTTCACTCATGTCAATGATTTCCTGAGCAAATCATCTCGGTGGCAGAATGATAGAAAGACTCTTGCTTTTCTTTTTAGGAGATCTTTAGAGGGTGCAGCCCTAGATTGGTTTTTTTCATTGAATGAAGTAGAGATATGGGATTTCGAAATTGTCAAGGCCGAATTCTCGAAACGATATGGGCTAGGCTATTCAATAATTGGGGAAGCAAAAAGAGACATGGAATTAATACAATATCATGATGAATTGAGGCCCATGGCTAAGAAAAACATTGATGCTATGCACCAACCTAGGAGCCTTCTCCAACCTTATCCAGATCATCATCTTTAGCCGACTCCTTGACGTCAGTTGATTAGGCCACCCATGCCCCAACCTCAGCCGGTCATGCAACCCGTGCTAATAGTGAAACCAACTGTGCACAATCAAGTTTCTCTTGTCGCTTGTGCAAATACTTCATTACCTAAACCGGCTCCCCAGTCTTTGACCTCACCAACATTTCCAAAGGCCCATCAGCCAATCATCTGGCTCTTAGCTTCTCAATCTACTTCACCAACAGCTCCGCGGCCAACAGCACAAGCCTTGGCCCCTCAACCAATTTCACCAATAGCTCTTCAACCTGAACCGACTTCTATGCCAACACCAATTAAACAACCCTTGGCTATTCAATCAACCCCTCAAAATAGGGTTCACCCTAAGTCGGTTAAAGCCCTTATTTCTTCTATTGCTCCTGCCATGGTAGAGGAACCAGTCACTCTAACCTTTCATGCTCCTACCATGGTAGACGATTCAGTCCCTTTGACCCTTCGTGCTCCTGCCCTAGTAGAGGAATCAATCACTCCAACCATTTGTGCTCCGGCCATGGCAGAGGAATCAGCTTCTCAGCATATCATTGCTATTTCTCAAGATCTAAGTCAGCTAGTAGGGGAGGTCAAACCAAACCCTTCTACCCTTTTGGAATCCCCTAGACTAGGCATGCCCTCTTCCATAGAACATCCTGAGGAGAAGCCTGCTATAGGGAGCTTAGATGAAAGAATCATAAACTTAGTTGATTGTCAATCCAATGATAGACTAGGTAAGGATTTGTCAGGCATTGATCAACTGTTACCATCATTGGAATTGATCAATGAAGATGGAAAGATAAAATTGACCCCTAAACAAAAAAATAAGGGAATAGAATTGGTCAGTGAAATGGAAAATGAATCGACAAGCCTCCAGAAGGGAATAGACAAAGGGATATTGGGACCTCCTCCAGATAGGCGGGCAAATCTCTTAACATCGATCTTAGGGCCACGACCCTTACCCCATTCTTCTCCTAAGCAACAATCCGGCCCATGGGCCCATGATCAATCAATCTTAGGGCCACGACCCTTTCTTTATTCTCCTCCAAATCAACGATTGGGCCCATGGGCCCACAATTCCTCAATCTTAGGGCCAACACCCTTTATTTATCCTTCTTATAACCATCAATCAGGCCCATGGGTCCAAAATCTGTCAATCTTAGGGCCATGGCCCACACCCCATCCCACTCAATTGGGCCAGTATGTCACATTTTTGGGCCCTTATGCCCCATTTTCGGGTACGTATGCCCCTTTTCGTCAATCAGGCTCTTATGCCCCTTTTCATCAACTGGGCCCATGTGCCCCTTTCCATCATCCGGGCCCACGTGCCCTCTTTATCCAACCGGGCCCATGTGCCCCTTTTAATCGACCGGGCTCTTATGCCCCTTTTCTTCACTCGGGTCCACGTGCCTCTTTTAATCAATCAGGCTTGCATGCCCCTTTCCTTCAATTAGGCCCATGTGCCCCTTTTCCCCAACTGGGCCTACATGCCCCTTTCTTTCCATCAGGCCCACGTGCCCATAATTCTCCCCAATCGGGCCCATGTGTGTAGACACGCCAATTTGGCCTTATTTAGAGCTTAAACCATTATTCCATTGGCAACATCTCTTTTAGACCATCAAAATCCTGATGAACCACCTTTTGGATGAGCCGAGGTGCTTATTGAAAATATGAGTATGATTTGCCAATTTCTAATCAAATCCGTGTTTGCCGAACAAGAGACTCTTGGTGGTGTGCCAGATTATGCTTTTTCTAGCATATCCTCTACTTGACAATTTTTCACAGGATTCTGTGGACTTCCAATGAAGAAGTCTTCAACAACAATAATATTCCTCTATGAGTTATCTTTCCATTGCAACAAACATAATTCATGTCTGATCTCCCATTTGTCCGCAGAGCCCTTTGGAAGTCAGATGTGCAGTTATGTCCGCACGCAGCACCTATCAAGCCCAATTGCATGCAATCCCAGCCCATTGGGCTCATATCTGACCAATTCACGACCTTACCTTCTTTTCTTCTTCTCTATATCACATGGTAAATTATCTGTAAGCTTCATGGTCGAAATTAGCATCATCTAATGAAGGCAATCCAACTTGTTGTCTTGTATATCAAGACTTGCCATTTTTAGACTAGATTTGTTTCCTCTTCAAGTGGAGACATATTTTGAACATGGGAAAGGTGATCCACAGTTTCCAATCTCTCTCAATCATTTAGGTAAGTTTATAAATGCCTCAGTATTAAAATCAGCAACATTAAATGGAGGAAATCCAACCTATGGTCGGATGTATCAAAACTTGCTATTTTTTGACCTGGTTCTCATCCCCTATAAAGGGAGACTCATATGAACGACCTAAGAAGGGCATCCCCATCCTCCAGCACTCCTATATTCATCCTCCAGCCACCCTAGGCTCTACCCAACCTCCCAAAATCGTTCTATTTTCGTCCTGGTGCCCGGAGATCATCCCAAAGTGAAGAAGAAGCCGGTCTATGCTCCGACGTGCTGCACTGCTGATCATCGACTTCTACAGATATTTATAGTCATTTTCAGTCCTAACTTTCTTCATAAGAAGTGTTATACATCAAGATATATTTCATCTACAACAAACATAGATCGATTCTGACATTCCCTCGGCTTTTTATGGCTTCAACACCAGCGCTGCACAGACAGATCTGAAGTCTTCTCTTCTAAGTCGTCATCTTCTTAGTCAATTTCAGTACACTTAATGGTGGATTCAGCCTATACATACTTCATAGAAATTGTTCCCCGGTAAGTTATATTTTATCTCCAACAAGAATCATTCAATTCAGATATCTGTGGTGCCCATAGCATGTCCTACATCGACATTGTGCTGGGAGTTTCCAGAACTTCATTGTCCAAGATCCGGCTTATCAGGTAAATTCAGATTACTTATCATAAGATTCAAGCAAACTTGTATTCATATAAAACCATAATAGGTGAGTCCTCTTTATTTTGAAACAAACGTCACTCGATTTTGGCATTGGTGCTGTCTATTATGATCTCTGCATCAGAGCCGCGCAGTTTACATTAAATCTGTCCAACCCGGTTGCCACTTTGCCTGGGTTGTGTTGTCTTTAACCGTTCATATTCTCTTTGCTAACTCTTCATTCATATCATTTAATTCATATTTAAGCATCATTTTATTCAGTTTTTCATCATTTCATATATCATAAAAAACCAAAAAAAGGGGTTAGGGCAAACCCCGAATCCGGTGAGTTTGTTTCCAGTTGCCGTTTATGTTATTGTTTTTACAAGTTACTACACTTCACTCAGTTCTAATCCTTCTTCACTTGTTTTCTTGTCTTATTGTCTTCTAGTTGCACAAATACATCAAGCTAGCATCGGATGGACTCTTCTTCATCGGCCGACCGAAGATGAAGAAGGTTGAACCCGCACACACTTTCTCCCACGCTAAGGTACACGGTCAAATTCAACTTTCTTTCTATTTTCATTCCATAAAGCGGAGCCCGCGGCTCCTGGTGACCACAGCTTTCATGTTTTAATTTCATCTCCTCCTCACTCTCCTCCCACATGACCCGAACCATCTCCGATGCTCGAGCGACGCCGTGAGATGAAAGTTCGGGGATCAATGTGAGTGTGGGATCGAGGTGAGGAGTCTTTACCGCTTTCCGAGTGTTTTCCGATTCACTCCCCTTTTTCCCCCATTCTATCTTTCACCTTCTCTTGAGGTGCCGATCCGGAACCCGTTTCTGGAGTTGACAACTTTTTGGCGACCACGGTGGGACAACCAATGTCTTTAACCGTGCTAGCTTGATTTGTTTGTGCAACTAGTTTCATTCTAATTCAGTTCTAGTCACTAGACTATTTGTTTTGTTGCTTGATTGCTTATCTCATTTGCATATCGCATGCTCTATTTACTTTATTTCATTTCATGTTTTTGTACATTGATTGCTTCTTCTCCTCCTACCCTCCATTTTTATTTTTGCTTTAGCTTTTGCATCAGGTATCGGACTTGCTCCGATCCGTAGGGCATTCGAGGCGGGGGTTCTCTCTCCCAACACATCCTCACCCTCCAAACACCTTCTTAGTGGATTCTAACCTCTCTTCTGGGATATTCCTTCCTAGTTGATTTGGTTGTTTCCATCAAGACCTCCGTAAGTCCCCATCCGTGGAGTATTCCTCTCCGCACGATTGGGCCGGTTGTACCACTTTCCCAAAACCCGAAGAACCCAAGTACCTACTCGTGGTGATTGAGTGATAACCTTAGGTCATGAAGATTGAAGCAATAGGAACCATACCCATTTGAGTGAACAATTGCTAACAATCTATCTAATCTAAGGTTTCAACCCAAATATTGTCGAGTAGTCATTTTAAAACCTTGTTTGCATAACTTGCTTGCTCACCACAATTGAAAACAACCAAAAAAATTTTCTTCTTTCAAAACACCTAAAAAAACAAAAAAACCCTCTTCAATTTTGTGTTCAACTTGTTTTTTAAACAACCAAATTGAAACAAAAAAAATCATACAAAACAAAACATAACAATAAATCTTTAATTGTGTGCTTTGCTTGCTCTTTTTTTAACCATCTTTGAAGAAAGATCGACAAGATGCCCATGATGCTAAGGTCCGGAAGACACATAAGGATGTCAGACTACTACGGGCAAGAAGAGGAGTTCGAGATGGGCCACTACGAGCTACAACAACCCATGGTCCAACCAGTGGGCCATGTCAACGCCGTTAGGGAGCCTGAAGTTCAAAATCCTACTCATCCACCTGCTTCACTTAGTGTGGAACAAATTCTCTAGGGTCTATCCCTCCATTTAGATCCTGAATCCTTTTCACTTGTGCAATCTTTAACAAAGGGCAAGTTGCTTGCCAATCAAGATCTGGTCGAGAGAAATCAATCCCCCTCACCACCTCAATCGGCAACTAGGCCCCTCATCATCAACTCTCCTGCACAATCTTGCTGTGCTACCTTGCCTACTCACCCTGTTGTGGGTCACCCACCTGATTCCATGCTAGGTCCTACTTCCAACCCACCTCTTCTAGCTCATTCATCCAAATACCTTGCACCGGTGGCTTAGGAACCCAGCCTCACTCAAGCATTCATGGACAAACTCAACCAAATGGATGAGCACTTTGAAGAGCTGAGGCATCGTTTGGACTCGAAGGCCATCCCTAAAATATATACTCCATCTTTCCCAGTCTCACATATCCCTCCATCACAAACACCAGCCTACCATCGCTACAATGGCTCAGGTGATCCCTTCACCCATGTCAATGATTTCTTGAGCAAATCATCTCGATGGCTAAATGATCGAAGAGCTCTTGCTATTCTTTTTAAGCGATCATTAGATGGTGCAGCCCTAGAATGGTTCTTTTCACTAGGGGAAATAGAAATATGGGATTTTGAAATTGTCAAGGACAAATTCTTGAAACGATATGGGCTAGGCTATTCAATAATTGGGGAAGTAAAAGAAGATGTGAAATTAATGCATTATTCTGATGAATTGAGACCCTGTGCTTGAGAGAAGCATTGATGCTATGCACCAACCTAGGAGCCCTCTCCAACCTCATCCGGATCATCATCTTCACCGACTCCTCGATGCCGCTGATTAGGCTACCCATGCCCCAACCTCACCTACCATGCAACCCAAGTCAATGGCGAAACCAACTGTGCACAATCAAGTTCCCCTTGTCGCTTGTGCAAATACTTCATTACCTAAACTAGCTCCCCAGCCTTTGACCTCACCAACATGTCTAAAGGCCCCTCGGCCAACCATCTGGCCCTTAGCTTCTCAGCCTATTCCACCAACAACCCCTCAGCTAACCATTCAAGCCTTGACTCCTCAACCATGTTTACCAATAGCTCCTTAGCCCAAACCAACTTCTATGCCGACATCAATTGAACAACCCTTGGCTATTCAATCAACCCCTCAAAATAGGGTTCACCCTAAGTCAGTTAAGGCCCTTGTTTCTTCTATTGCTCCTGCCTTGGCAGAGGAACTAGTCACTCCTATCATTTATGATCCTGCCCCGGCAGAGGAACCAATTAATCTGATCATCCCTACTCCTACTACAGTAGATGATTTATTCACTTCAACCGTTCATGCTCCTGCCATGGTAGAGGAACTAGTCACTCCGATCATCCCTGCTCCTGCCATGGCAGATGATTCAGTCACTTTGACCCTTCATGCTTCTACCCTGGCAGAGGAATCAATCACTTCAACCATTTGTGCTCCTGCCCTGGCAGAGGAATCAACTCCTCAACATATCCTTGCTCTCTCTCAAGATCAAAGTCAGCTAGTAGGGGAGGTCGAACCAAACATTTCTATCATTCTAGAATCCCCTAAACTAGGCATGCCCTTTTCCTCAGAACAACCTGAGGAGAAGCCTACTGTAAAGAGCTTAGGTAAGAAGATCATAAACTTAGTTGATTGTCAATCTAATGATGCACTAGGCAAAGATTTGTCAGGCATTGATCAACTGTTACCATCACTGGAATTGATCAATGAAGATGGTCAGATTGAATTGACCCATGAACTGAAAAATAAAGGGATAGAATTGGTCAATGAAATGGGGAATGAATCGACAAGTCTCTTGAAGGATGTAGACCTTAGCAAGGGGATACTAGGACCTCCTCCAGTTAGGCAGGCAAATCCCTTAGCATCGATCTTAGGGCCACAACCCTTACCCATTCTTCTCCTAAGCAACAATCCGGCCCATGGGCCCACAATCAATCAATCTTAGGGCCACGACCCTTTCTTTATTCTCCTCCAAATCAATGATTGGGCCCATGGGCCTACAATTCCTCAATCTTTGGGCCATTGCCCTTTCTTTATCCTTCTTACAACCATCAATCAGGCCCATGGGTCCAAAATCTATCAATCTTAGGGCCATGGTCCACACCCCATCCCACTCAATTGGGCCCTTATGCCCCATTTTTGGGCCCGTATGCCACATTTTCAGGCACTTATGCCCCTTTTCGTCAATCGGGCTCTTATACTCCTTTCATCCAACCAGGCCCATGTGCCCCTTTCCATCAGTCGGGCCCACGTGCCCTCTTTATCCAACCGGGCCCATGTACCCCTTTTAATCAATTGGGCTCTTATGCCCCTTTTCTTCAACCGGGCCCACGTGCCCCTTTTAATCAATCGGGCTTGCATGCCCCTTTACTTCAACTGGGCCCATATGTCCCTTTTCCCCAACTGGGCCTACATGCCCCTTTCCTTCCATTGTGTCCACGTGCCCATAATTCTTCCCAATCGGGCCCATGTGCCCTTAATTTTTCTAAATCGGGCTCATGTGCCCATAATTCTCCCCAATTGGGCCCATGTGCCCTTACTTTTTCTAAATCGGGCCCATGTGCCCGCAATTCACCTCAATCGAGCTCACATGCCCATGTTTTTCTACAACTGGGCCCATGTGCCCAAATTTCTTCTAAATTGGGCCCACGTGCCCACCTTCCAACAAACTCGGGCACACATGCCCACACTCCTTCAACTATGGGCCTGTATGCCTCCATTTCTTCACCATCAGGCCCAAGTGCCCAAACTTCTTTGAAATCAGGCCCCCGTGCCCCCACTTCTTCAACTTTGGGATTATGCACCCATACTCTTCGATGGTGCCCACGAGCCCATCACAAATCTTCTAAATCACAATCATACTTCCAATCACCTAAATCGGGTCCATATGCCCATTCTTTTCATTGGGTCCCTCGGGCTCAACCTCCAATCGGGCCTTCGCACCCATCACCTCTCATCGGGCCCTCATGCCCATCAACATCAACTGGGCCCTCTGGCCCACATTCAACTCTTGGGCCCACATGCCCCTTGATTCCAACCCTTCCCGGGCTTGCAATCCCACTATAAACTCTTGGGCCCAAGATCCCACTTTAATTCACTTTTCTTTTCAAGCATTCGCTTTCCTTTTCCAAGTTTTATTTTCAAAAAAAATCAAAGTAGAGAAATTTCCTGGGTTATACCACAATCTTTGCCTTTTACAACATTAATTTTGACTCTGCCATGCTAAATCAGATCCTCCACATTTTCACTTCATCCTATGACTATGAATCTTCAATCCAATGCAATATGGTGCATATCAAAAGTGGAAGTAGTTGGGCAAGCCAAGGCAAGGCATGGCAGGCAAGGCAAGGCAAGGCATGGCAGACAAGGCAAGGCAAGCATAAGCAAAGCCGTCATCAGCAATAAACTTCTTCTTCTCTCAGGTATTACATGAAATTACATTCATCATCATTATGTCATCTGCAAAGCAATATTTTTTTAAAAAATGATTTTGAGTTTCATATGACAATTTTAATTGAGAGAAATTCATGACTGACGACATTTGTAGCTACCTTGTTCTTATTAAACAAATTCCTTACATTGCAAGGCATATTTTTAATTGATTCACCTATGGAATGTTATCTACCTCAAAAAAATGGAGAGAACTACTAGTATGACTTAAGTCCACATGTTCTAGATTGTTGTCTAAGAGTCGAGGGTAGATACCATTCTACACACACAACACGTCCCGATCCCAGAATTCGGATGGCCCAACACCTGAGAGAAGCTAGGCAAGGCTCAGAGGTGGAAGAAAAACCCTCACCCTACTCTCTTCTATTCGGTCCAAGATAGGTGAAGGGTATTAGAGGGGGAGAGTATCGAAAGCATCCGCCGCCCTAGTAGGAGGCCGTCTCAGAAGGTCCAACTTCTCAAATAAAAAAAGGGTGCCAAAAGATGGGCAATGAACCCCACAGGTTTAAACAAATATGGGCCTGTCTGAATGAGTACCCAAAAATGTAGAAAATGAAAAAAAAGGCACCAAAAGATGGGCAATCACCCCACAGGTCAAAGCACCTGTCCGAACGTGTGCCACAAAAATAGGTTCATCAATAAAGAAGGAAAGATCCGAAGAGGCCGAACCCCAACGGGCAATTGGGTGTGAGTAGAGAAATTCCTCTCAACATCTCCAAAACTTATCAAGGACTACCTTATCATTCTTCATTCTTAACCCCCCAAGGTGTGGGTGGACCAACAAAATCAAACCTAAACTCTAGCCGATCAGAGGTTGAAGGTTAGAAAGATTCTGGACAAGGAACCCCATTTTACACGTGGTGTCTACCAACGAACCTAGAATAACAACCAAGTGATGAGAACTTGTGTCAATACTGAATTTTCTCTCCAAAAAAAAATATTTTCAAAAAAGAACTCTAAAAAAAGTTGAATATTTTCAAAAACTCCAAAAAAAGTAAATATTTTAAAAAACTCGAAAAAAAGAATATTTTCAAAAATCCCAAAAAGCTGATTCTTTTCAAAAAAAATAAAACTTCATTTTCAAATTCCAACAAAATTTTTAAAAAAAATTCATCACCATGCTTGGTTTGAATTCTTGTTTTTACATTCATTGTATATTTACTGCTTTATTTTTACATCCTTAAGAAGGCTGTTACCCCTTGACAAAGGTCAAGGCATACTGCAACTTGCAAGGGGGATAAGCCGCATTGTTGTTCTAATCTCTTCCTTCTAAGTGTTTTAGGCACAAGAAAAACTTTACACCCCATGACAAAGGTCAAGGCATACTGCAACTTGCAAGAGGGATAAGCCATATTGGCATTCTAATCTTCTTTTTCTAGTGTTTCAGGCCCGAAGAACAAATGAGGAGAACTTCACAAACAAGGCGAAGCTCGCCACTTCCCTCCCCAAGGATTCTTAGGAGGAGGTGCCACCATGACCTCGACCTCAACTTCGTCGAGGAGCATTTTCAAGATTTCAATAAGGCGATGCTCGCCACTTCCCTCCCCTAAGGATTCTTAGGAGGAGGTGTCACCATAACCTCGGCCTTAATTTTGCCGTGAAACCTTTTGCAGGCGATGCTCGCCACTTCTCTCCCTTGAGGATTCTCAGGAGGAGGTGTCATCATTACCTCGGCCTCAACTTTGCCGAGAAGCTTTTGTTCTGTGTCCTCATTAAGACACATGAACTCTTTTGTGAGAATGCATGTCATCACATTGCAAACTCACTGTTATCATTTCCTTTCTTAGCATATGTTAGGTGCATTACTATTTATTTTATGCATTGATGTTGATGACCGTGAATGCAAAGAAGACCAGGCCCGAGATCCCCTTCATCAATTTCCATGACGGTCGGGTCATTTTTTGTGCTCACGGATAAGCCAAAATTGTGCAGTGAGGGATGATGGTTCCCGAATGGGTATCTTGACCTCATAGACAATCTATATCTTCAACTACTTGTTATACAAGTTTTGTTTTGTTTTCTTGAGCCCAGCATGCATCATGTAGCGTTAGTTGCATTACATTTTGTTTTGTCATTGCATACATCCATTCATAATCTTTACCTTCTCACCTTAGTCTCTAAATCTTTTATCCTAATTCTGATCATTCTAAAATCCACTGTGTTTTCTAATCCCACCGTGTTTTCTAGTCCCACCAACCTTTCTAATATCCCACCGTGTCCATGAATCCCACTGTGTTCAGTAGTCACCTTGTGCCTCCAACTATTTCATTTCTATCACCACAGTGGCCACTGCAACACTATTCTTGCTATTCATCCCACCGTGGCAGTCACTTCCTCCCACCAAGGGCCTCCTATTCGATCTAAACTTGCACCATCATGGTCTGTACTTAAACATTTGCCTTTTGGAATTCGAGATCATTCCATTCTGAATTGAATCTTGTCTCCTGGAAGACTTAAATGAATCTAAGAGCCTGAATGTGCTCGATTCGTATTCTTTTACTTTTTCAAAACAAATCTCTTTTTTGAACTTTTGCCCATCACAGTACATGAACACCGCAAAGATCGGGTTACCGGCTGATGATGAACCTACGAACCCATGTTTCAGGGACTCCCCACTGCATTGGGGGTTGGCTATTCTTCTCTCGTGCCAATGGCACATATTTTACCAATCGAACATCAAAAAACTTGATGAAACATGGCGGTTAACTAGGAGACTTGAGGAGATTCATCTTGCCGAATCTGGTCGTTGAGCGTGTCTATATCTACACCTTGATGCCACCTTTTCGGTCCATCGCCATTTTTCTCCACTACATTCCACTACGATCCATCTCGCTTCGCTATGCTTTCTCTACATTTCACTCCGTTACGCTACATGCCATTCCCTTGCAAAGCCGACATCAAGGCGAGGCAAGCTGTAGACACGCCAATTTGGCCTTATTTAGAGCTTAAACCATTATTCCATTGGCAACATCTCTTTTAGACCATCAAAATCATGATGAACCACCTTTTGGATGAGCCGAGGTGCTTATTGAAAATATGAGTATGATTTGCCAATTTCTAATCAAATCCGTGTTTGCCGAACAAGAGACTCTTGGTGGTGTGCCAGATTATGCTTTTCCTAGCATATCCTCTACTTGAAAATTTTTCACAGGATTCTGTGGACTTCCAATGAATAAGTCTTCAACAACAATAATCTTCCTCTATGAGTTATCTTTCCATTGCAACAAACAGAATTCAATTCTGATCTCCCATTTGTCCGCAGAGCCCTTTGGAAGTCAGATGTGCAGTTCTGTCCGCACGCAGCACCTATCAAGCCCAATTGCATGCAAGCCCAGCCCATTGGGCACATATCTGACCAATTCACGACCTTACATTCCTTTTTTCTCCTCCATATCACTTGTTAAATTATCTGGAAGCTTCATGGTCTAAATTAGCATCATCTAATGAAGGCAATCCAACTTGTTGTCTTGTATATCAAGACTTGTCATTTTTAGACTAGATTTGTTTCCTCTTCAAGTGGAGACATATTTTGAACATGGGAAAGGTGATCCACAGTTTTCAATCTCTCTCAATCATTTAGGTAGGTTTATAGATGCCTCAGTATTAAAATTAGCAACATTAAATGGAGGAAATCCAACCTATGGTCGGATGTATCAAAACTTGCTATTTTTTGACCTGGTTCTCATCCCCTATAAAGGGAGACTCATATGAACGACCTAAGAAGGGCATACCCATCCTCCAGCACTCCTATATTCATACTCCAGCCACCCTAGGCTCTACTCAACCTCCCCAAATCGTTCTATTTTCGTCCTGGTGCCCGGAGATCATCCCAAAGTGAAGAAGAAGCCGGTCTATGCTCCGACGTGCTGCACTGCTGATCATCGGCTTCTACAGATCTTTATAGTCATTTTCAGTCCTAAATTTCTTCATAAAAAGTGTTATACATCAAGATATATTTCATCTACAACAAACATAGATCAATTCTAACATTCCCTCGGCTTGTTATGGCTTCAACACCGGCGCTGCACAGACAGATCTGAAGTCTTCTCTTCTAAGTCGTCATATTCTTAGTCAATTTAAGTACACTTAATGGTGGATTCAGCCTATACATACTTCATAGAAATTGTTCCCCGGTAAGTTATATTTTATCTCCAACAAGAATCATTCAATTCAGATATCTGTGGTGCCCATAGCATGTCCTACATCAACATTGTGCTGGGAGTTTCCAGAACTTCATTGTCCAAGATCCGGCTTATCAGGTAAATTCAGATTACTTATCATAATATTCAAGCAAACTTGTCTTCATATCAAACCAGCCTAGGTGAGTCCTATTTATTTTGAAACAAACATCACTCAATTTTGACATTGGTGCTGTCTATTACGATCTCTGCATCAGAGCCGCGCAGTTTACATTAAATCTGTCCAACCCGGTTGCCACTTTGCCTGGGTTGTGTTGTCTTTAACCGTTCATATTCTCTTTGCTAACTCTTCATTCATATCATTTAATTCATATTTAAGCATCATTTTATTCAGTTTTTCATCATTTCATATATCATAAAAAACCAAAAAAAGGGGTTAGGGTTAACCCCGAATCCAGTGAGTTTGTTTCCAGTTGCCGTTTATGTTATTGTTTTTACAAGTTACTACACTTCACTCAGTTCTAATCCTTCTTCACTTGTTTTCTTGTCTTATTGTCTTCTAGTTGCACAAATACATCAAGCTAGCATCCGTTGGACTCTTCTTCATCGGCCGGCCGAAGAAGAAGAAGGTTGAACCCGCACACACTTTCTCCCACGCTAAGGTACACGGTCAAATTCAACTTTCTTTCTATTTTCATTTCCATAAAGCGGAGCCCGCAGCTCCTGGCGACCACATCTTTCATGTTTTAATTTCATCTCCTCCTCACTCTCCTCCCACATGACCCGAACCATCTCCGGTGCTCAAGTGACGCCGTGAGATGAAAGTTCAGGGATCAATGTGAGTGTGGGATCGAGGTGAGGAGTCTTTACCGCTTTCCGAGTGTTTTCCGATTCACTCTCTTTCCCCTTCTTTCTATCTTTCACCTTCTCTTGAGGTGCCGATACGGAACCTGTTTCTAGAGTCGACAATGTGCCCTTAATTTTTCTAAATCGGGCCCATGTGCCCGCAATTCACCTCAACCGGGCTCACTTGCCCATGTTTTTCTACAACCGGGCCCATATGCCCAAATTTCTTCTAAATCGGGCCTACGTGCCCACCTTCCAACAAACTCAGTCACACATGCCCACACTCCTTCAACTTCGGGCCTGTATGCCCCCATTTCTTTACCATCGGGCCCACGTGCCCATACTTCTTCAAAATCGAGCTCCCGTGCCCCCACTTCTTCGAATTCGGGTTTGCGCACCCATACTCTTCAATGGCGCCAGTGAGCCCATCACAAATCACAATCTTGCTCCCAACCATTTAAATCGGGTCCATGTGCCCACTCTTTTCATTGGGTCCCTCGGGCTCAACCTCTAATTGGGCCCTCATGCCCGTCAACATCAACCGGGCCCTCTGGCCTGCAATCAACTTTTGGGCCCCACGTGCCTCTTAATTCCAACTACTCCCAGGCCTTCAAGCCCACTTTCAACTCACGGGCCCAAGAGCCCATTTTAACTCACTTTTGTTTCCAAACATGTTTCTTTTCTTTTTGAATTCTCTTTCTTTCTCTAAATTTTACTTTCAAGAAAAAAAAATTAAGGTAGAGAATTTCCTGGGGATACCACAATCTTTGCCTTTTACATCATTAATTTTGACTCCGCCATGCTAAATCAGATCCTCCACATTTTCACTTCATCCTATGACTATGAATCTTCAATCCAATGCAATATGGTGCATATCAAAAGTGGAAGTAGTTGGGCAAGTCAAGGCAAGGCATGGCAGGCAAGGCAAGGCAAGGCATGGCAGACAAGGCAAGGCAAGCACAAGCAAAGCCGTCGTCAGCAATGAACTTCTTCTTCTCTCAGGTATTACATGAAATTACATTCATCATCATTATGTCATCTGCAAAGCAATATTTTTTTAAAAAATGATTTTGAATTTCATATGACAATTTTAATTGAGAGAAATTCATGACTGACGACATTTGTAGCTACCTTGTTCTTATTAAACAAATTCTTTACATTGCAAGGCATATTTTTAATTGATTCACCTATGGAATGTTATCTACCTCAAAAAAATGGAGAGAACTACTAGTATGACTTAAGTCCACATGTTCTAGATTGTTGTCTAGGAGTCGAGGGTAGATACCATTCTACACACACAACACGTCCCGATCCCAGAATCTGGATGGCCCAACACCTGAGAGAAGCTAGGCAAGGCTCAGAGGTGGAAGAAAAACCCTCACCCTACTCTCTTCTGTTCGGTCCAAGATAGGTGAAGGGGATTAGAGGGGGAGAGTATCGAAAGCATCCGCCGCCCTAGTAGGAGGCCGTCTCAGAATGTCCAACTTCTCAAATAAAAAAAAGGGTGCCAAAAGATGGGCAATGAACCCCACATGTTTAAACAAATTTGGGCCTGTCTGAATGAGTACCCAAAAATGCATAAAATGAAAAGAGGCACCAAAAGATGGGCAATGACCCCATTGGTCAAAGCACCTGTCCGAATGTGTGCCACAAAAATAGGTTTGTCGATAAAGAAGAAAAGACCCGAAGAGGCCGAACCCCAACGGGCAATTGGGTGTGAGTAGAGAAATCCCTCTCGACATCTCCAAAGCCTATCAAGGACTTTCCCTCAATTCTTCATTCTTACCTCCAAGGTGTGGGTGAACCAACCAAATCAAAGCTAAACTCTAGCCGATCAAAGGTTGAAGGTCGGAAAGATTTTGGGTAAGGAACCCCATTTTGCATATGATGTCTACCAACGAACCTAGAAAAAACAACCAAGTAATGAGAACTTGTGTCAATACTGATTTTTCTCTCCAAAAAAATATTTTCAAAAAAAATCTAAAAAAAAGGTTGAACATTTCAAAAACTCCAAAAAAAAGTTGAATATTTAAAAAAAAACTACAAAAAAAGTTGAATATCTTCAAAAACTCCAAAAAAAATAAATATTTTCAAAAACTCAAAAAAATAAAATAGCATTTTCAAAAATCCCAATAAAAGTTGAATCTTTTCAACAAAAAAGAAAACTTCTTTTTCAAATTCAACAAAAATTTTCAAACTTTTTAAAATATTTTATCACCATGCTTGGTTTGAATTTTCGTCTTTACATTCATATTTACTTTCAATCTCTCATGTTTCAAATTCTTCATTGCATATTTGCTACTTGATTTTTACACTCCTAAGAAGGCTATACCCCTTGACAAAGGTCAAGGCATACTGCAACTTGCAAGGGGGATAAGCCGCATTGTTGTTCTAATCTCTTCCTTCTAAATGTTTCAGGCACAAGAAAAACTTTACACCCCTTGACAAAGGTCAAGGCATACTGCAACTTGCAAGGGGGATAAGCCATATTGGCATTCTAATCTCCTTTTTCTAGTGTTTCAGGCACGAAGAACAAATGAGGAGATCTTCACAAAAAGGCGAAGCTCGCCACTTCCCTCCCCAAGGATTCTTAGGAGGAGGTGCCACCATGACCTCGACCTCAACTTCATCGAGGAGCATTTTCAAGATTTCAATAAGGCGATGCTCGCCACTTCCCTCCCCTGAGGATTCTTAGGAGGAGGTGTCACCATAACCTCGGCCTTAATTTCGCCGAGAAACCTTTTGCAGGCGATGCTCCTCACTTCCCTCCCCTGAGGATTCTCAGGAGGAGGTGTCATCATTACCTTGGCCTCAACTTTGCCGAGAAGCTTTTGCTCTGTGTCCTCATTAGGACACATGAACTCTTTTATGAGAATGCATGTCATCACACCGCAAACTCACCGTTATCATTTCCTTTCTTAGCATATATTAGGTGCATTACTATTTATTTTATGCATTGATGTTGAAGACCGTGAATGCAAAGAAGACCAAGCCCGAGATCCCCTTCATCAAAATCCACGACTGTCAGGTCATTCTTTGTGCTCACGGATAAGCCAAAATTGTGCAATGAGGGACGATGGTTCCCGAATGGGTATCCTAACCTCATAGACAATCTATATCTTCAACTAATTGTTAGACAAGTTTTGTTTTTATTTCCTTGAGCCCAGCATGCATCATATAGTATTAGTTGCATTGCATTTTTCATGATCATTGCATACATTCTTTTAAAATCTTCACCTTCCCACCTTAGTCTCTAAATCTTTTATCCTAATTCCGATCATTCTGTACTCCACTGTGTTTTCTAATCCCACCGTGTTCTCTAGTCCCACCAACCTTTCTAATATCCCACCGTGTCTGTTAATCCCACCATGTTTGGTAATCACCTTGTGCCTTCAAATCTTTTATTTCTATCCCCACTGTGACCACTGCAACACCCTTCTTGCTATTCATCCAACCGTGGCAGTCAATTAATCCCGCCAAGGGCCTTCTATTCGATCAGATCTTGCATTGCTGTTGTCTTCACAGTCTGTTCTTTAACATTTGCCTTTCGGAATTTGAGATCATTCCATTCCAAATTGAATCTTGTCTCATGGAAGACTTAAATGAATCTAAGAGCCTGAATGTGCTCGATTGGTATTCTTTTACATTTTCAAAACAAATCTCTTTTTTAAACTTTAGCCCATCACAGTACAGGAACACCGCAAAGATCGGGTTACCAGCTGATGATGAACCTACGAACCCATGTTTCAGGGACTCCCCACCGCGTTGGGGGTTGGCTATTCTTCTCTCGTGCCAATGGCACATCTCTTACCAATCGAACATAGGAAGACTTGATAAAACATGGTGGTTAACTAGGAGACTTGAGGACATTCGTCTTGCCAAATCTGGTCGTTGAGCGTGTCTATATCTACACCTTGATGTCACCTTTTCAGTCCATCGCTATTTTACTCCACTGCATTCCATTACAACTCATTTCACTTTGCTACATTTCTCTACATTTCACTCCGCTACGCTACATGCCATTCCCTTGCAAAGTCGACATCAAGGCGAGGCAAGCTGTAGAAACGCCAATTTGGCCTTATTTAGAGCTTAAACCATTATTCCATTGGCAACATCTCTTTTAGACCATAAAAATCAGATGAACCGCCCTTTTGGATGAGCCGAGGTGCTTATTGGAAATATGAAGATGATTTGCTAATTTCTAATCAAATCTGTGTTTGCCGAACAAGAGACTCTTGGTGGTGTGCCAGATTATACTTTTCCCAGCATATCCTCTATTTGTAAATTTTTCCCAGGATTATATGGACGTCTAATGAAGAAGTATTCAAAATGAATAATCTTCCTCTCTGAGTCCTATTTTCAATGCAACAAACGGCATTCAATTCCGATCTACCATTTGTCTGCAGCGCCTTTTAGAAGTTAGACGTGCAGTTCTAACCGCACGCAGCACCTATCAAGCCCAATTGCATGCAAGCCCAGCCCATTGGGCACATATCTGACCAATTCACGACCTTAACTTCCTTTTTCCTCCTCAATATCACTTTTTATAGTATCTGGAAGCTTCATGGTTGAAATTAGCATCATCTAATGATGGCAATCCAACTTGTTGTCTTGTATATCAAGACTTGCCATTTTTAGACTAGATTTGTTTCCTCTTCAAGTGGAGACATATTTTAAACATGGGAAAGGTGATCCACGGTTTCCAATATCTCTCAATCATTTAGTTAAGTTTATAGATGCCTTAGTATGAAAATCAGCAACATTAAATGGAGGAAATCCAACCTATGGTCGGATGTATCAAAACTTGCTATTTTTTGACCTGGTTCTCATCCCCTATAAAGGGAGACTCATATGAACGACCTAAGAAGAGAATCCCCATCCTCCAGCACTCTTATACTCACCCAACAGACACCCTTGGCGCGTCCCAACCTCCCCAAAGTGTCCTCTCTTCGTCCTGGTGCCCGGAGATCATTCCAAAGTGAAGAAGAAGTCAATCTATGCTCTGATGTGCTGCACTGCTGATCATCGGCTTATACAGATCTATATAGTCATTTTTCAGCCTGACTTTCTTCATAATAAGTGTGGTTAATCAAGATATATTTCATCTCCAACAAACGGATATCAATTCTGATATTCCCTCGGTTTGTTACGGCTTCAACACCGGCGCTGCACAGACAGATCCGAAGTCTTCTCTTCTAAGTCATTGTTTTCTCAGTCAATTTCAGTACATTTAATGGTAGATTCAGCCCATACATCCTTCATAGAAATTGTTCCCCGGTGAGTCCTCTTTTATTTACAATAAGAATCATTCAATTTAGATATCTGTGGTTTTTATAGCATGTTCTACATCGACATTGTGATGGGAGTTTCCAGAACTTCATTGTTGTCCAAGATCCGAATTATCAGGTAAATTCAGATTACTTATCATAAGATTCAAGCAAACTTGTCTTCATATCAAACCACCCTCGGTGAGTCCTCTTTATTTTGAAACAAGCATCACTTTATTCTGACATTGGTGCTGCTCGTTATGGTCTCTGCATCGGAGTCGCACAGTTTACAATGAATCTGTCCAACCCGGTTGCCACTTTGCCTGGGTTGTGTTATCTTTAACCATTCATATTCTCTTTTATAACTCTTCATTCATATCATTTAGTTTATATTTAAGCATCATTTTTTTTTCATTTTTGCATCATTTCATATATTACAAAAAACCAAAAGAAAAGGGGTTAGGGCTAACCCCGAATCCAGTGAGTTTGTTTCCAATTGCCATTTTATGTTATTGTTTTTACAAATTACTACACTTCACTCAGTTCTAATCCTTCTTCACTTATTTTATTATCTTAGTGTTTTCTAGTTGCACAGGTCTATCAAGCTAGCATCGGTTGGAGACTCTTCTTCATCGGCCGGCCGAGGAAGAAGAAGGTTGAACCCATATCCCGATCTCCCGCGCTAAGGTACATGGTCAAATCAACTCTTCTCTTGATTTACATTCCATAAAGCGGAGCCCACGGCTCCTGGCAACCACCTCTTATCATGTTATAAGTTAATTCATTCCTCACTCTCCTCCCACATGACCCGAACCATCTCCGATGCTCGAGCGACACCATGAGATGAAAGTTCGGGGATCAATGTGAGTGTGGGGCCGAGGTGAGGACATTTTACCACTTTCTGAGTGTTTTCAATTCACTCCCATTTTTCCCCTATTCCATCTTTCACCTTCTCTTGAGGTGCCGATCCGGATCCCATTTCTGGAGTCGACACCTAGGCCTTCCATAATCCGACCTAACCCTCCATCCACCTCCGCTACACCAACCATAGTTCCTCAGCTCGCCACGGTGCTTAGAAGCGGGCGCATGTTTCAAAGGATTTTCCCCCGGGCTGGTCAACTAGGACGATCACAAGAAGAAGAAGAAGAAGAACACCCGGAAGAACCAGTGCCACGGACATCTTATGATTTGCTGAAGCACTTTGACAAAACCCCTGCACGGATTTCCATTCTAGAGTTGATCAAAAGGTCCAAAGTTCATCAGGAAGTTCTTCAACAATATCTACAACGAGTAATGGTCAATGAAACCCTCCCCCCTGAGAAGATTGCATCGGTCTTGACCCCGAAAAGTGAACACCCCGCCCTCACTTTCACCAAAGAGGAGTTGCCCGAACCAGAAGCAAGAAAATATGCACTTTGTATCACTGTCAGCATTAACGAAACAGATGTCAAGTCTTGCCTAGTTGATACCGGTGCATTCATCAACGTCTTGCCACAAAAAATTCTTCAATTATGTGGATTCCCAGAAGAGGATGTTCGTCCATCGTAGATCACCATAACAGCATATGATAATTCCAAGAGGCCCACCCATGGCATGGTTACACTTGAAGTCAAACTCGGACCCCGAGTTGTTACTGTCGACTTCCACATCCTGGATATGGACCCAACTTACAAAGCTATCTTGGGAAGGCCTTACCTTGAGGCATTAGAGGCCGTAGCTTCAACCAACCACCAGTGCATCAAATTTCCCTTCAAGGGCCAAGTCGTTAAGGTGGTAAGTATGCCTGTGGATTACCTGGCTATTCTCCCTACTGGCTTGCCAAATCAATCGGCCTTCACGATCCTCGATCTGCCAAGGGATGGAAGGCAGCCCAGGCAAGTTTGGAAAAGAAAGAAGGACGATTCCAAAACCCTTGGGTGACGTATGATGGAAAATCTGGGATATCAAGAAGGCCGAGGGCTGGGAAGAGAACTGCAGGATATCGTAGAACCCATCCAACTGGTGAAGACAACATCAAGGAACGGGATAGGGTACGATGGGACATGCAATAATGGCCAGAAGATCGGTTAAAAATACTTCCAGGGGTGTCTGCACAAGTTCTTCGACAAGAGAAAAACAATATAGATGATTGAAGAACAAGAACTACAAGAACAAGCAAAGAGGAAGAAAGTGGACAGCCTAGAGGATGAGTCGTATCTCAACGTATCATGGCTATTCTCTGAAGAAGGGTCAAGTGACGGATTATTCCACAACGAGCCCCCTGGCGATCAGAATTAGGGGCATTCACCCCATGTCATCTCCTCAGATCTAACACACTCATTTCCAACAAGTCCACTGTCAGATTCACCAGGTAGCAAAGATGGATGCTCTTTTTACCCATCTTTGCTTGATTTGTTCCCTTCTCTGTCAATATCCCAACCCACATTGGAAACCACAACCAACCAAACTCATTCTGTGTTTATGTTTAGTACTTCTCAAAAAGATAAAAAAAACGTCCTATTCTCAACCCAAGTTTCGATCGAAGAAACATCCCAACTCGCTCCGAAGGATGATCCAAACCGGGAGGCCACCCAGTCTCTGATCGATCTCCTTTGCCCTTCATCAATAAATTCCACTCCCTCAACCTCCTCTTCCTCTCCTTATTTACCTTCTTCTTCTTTAGGTTTAGTTTCCAATAAAAGCAAAACAAAAATCAGGGGTAGGAGAGTTCCAGAAAGATACCTGCATCGGTTAGCTCAACAAAGCTTAGAATGTGCCAAGCTACCGGAGTATCTAGAAAATGCAATCCAGATGGGTGAAATTTGATATGAGGAGAAAGACAATATCGATCCGACTTTAGGGGTCTATGAGGTTGTATCGGAAAAGGATCCTGATACTGAGGATGAAGAGGAGGATTTGGCTGATGCTTATGCATCAAGTTTAAGAAGGTTTGAAGAACCATCAGCCACGGTGGACGAACCGACTAAGGAACTTAATCTTGGAACACCGGAAGATCCTAAGAATATCCTCATTAGTGCCAACCTCGCCCCTTTAGAAGAACAGAATCTAATGGGGGTGTTACAAGAATACAAAGACACGTTCGCTTGGACATACGAAGATATGCCGGGGTTAAACAAGTCATTGGTAGAGCACCGATTGACTTTAAAACCTGAAGCTACCCCGGTCAAGCAAAAGTTAAGGATATTCCACCCAGACATAGCATTAAAGATGAAGGAAGAGGTCGATAAGTTACACCAAGCAAAATTCATTAGACTTGTCCTCTATCCACAATGGGTGGCAAATATAGTCCCAGTCATGAAGAAGGATGGAAAGGTTCGAATTTGCATTGACTTCAGGGACTTAAACCGAGCGTGTCTGAAAGATGATTTCCCCCTTCCTCATATCGATGTTCATGTTGATAACACCGCTGGATATGAAACCTTATCATTCATGGATGGATATTCATGGTATAATCAAATCCGGTTAGCAGAAGAAGATCAAGAGAAGACTTCATTCACTACACCTTGGGGAACTTATTGCTACGTCGTCATGCCCTTCGGATTAAAAAATGCCGGAGCAACTTATCAAAGGGCCATGGTGGCGATATTTCATGATATGATGCATAAATTTGTAGAGTTGTATGTGGATGATCTAGTGGTCAAATCTTGAACCCAAGATGAGCATGCTGAGGTATTAAAAAGGGTTTTGCAACGAGCCAGGGAATATGAGCTTAAAATGAACCCCAATAAGTGTGTGTTTGGAGTATCATCTGGAAAGTTACTTGGGTTCATCGTCAGCAAAAGAGGCATCGAAATCGATCCAAACAAGGCCAAAGCCATTATTGACATGCCTCCACCAAAGAACCTAAAAGAGCTGAGAGGGTTGATTGGTAGGCTACAGTTTGTTCGCCGGTTTATCTCACAACACTCCCAAAGGTGTAAACCTTTCTATGAGTTAACCAAGGTGAAGGCCGAATTTAGATGGGATTCGAGATGTCAAGAGGCATTCGATGGTTTAAAGAAATATTTGTCAAGCCCGCCTATGCTCAAACCTCCGGTTCCCGGTAAACCCTTGACCTTATACATCTCGGTTTTGGAAGGATCTCTGGGAGCAGTATTGGCACAATTAGATGATGAAGGGAAAGAGCGAGCAGCATACTATCTGTCCAAAATCTTTGATCCTTGTGAGCAGAAGTATACAACCATGGAAAAAACCTGTGCCGCCCTGGTTTGGGTGGTCCAGAAGCTTAAACACTACTTTCTGGCCCACGAGGTTAATCTCATTGCTCGCATGAATCCCATCAAATTTCTTCTTGAAAAATCTGTCCTGACTGACCATTTGGCATGCTGGCAGAGCTTTCTCTTCCAATTTGACATCACCTACACCCAACAGAAGGCAATCAAGGGCTATGCAATTGCTGAACACCTTGCCCATCATCCTATCCCAATCTTTGACCCTATCCAATCAGAATTTCCCGATGAAGAATTGATGTCCATTCGATCTTCCAATCTATGGACTTTATATTTTGACGGGGCATTAAACTCCCAGGGTAGAGGGATAGGGATTTTTCTTCTATCACCCGAAGGTGTCACCATTCCACAGGCTTTTCAGCTCCATTTTCCAGCAACAAACAATATAGCTGAGTATGAAGCCTTATTAGCCGGACTGGAGGCCGCTCACTTCTATGGTGTCACTAAACTAAGGGTAATCGGTGATAGCCAGTTGATTCTCTGCCAAGTACTTACCAAATACCGCACATCTCATCCCGGGCTCAGGCCATACCAAGAACTCACCGCCTGTTACATCAAGCTATTTTCCAAACTCGAATTCTTTCATTTCCCTCATGCTCAAAATATTCTTGCCGATGCTCTTGCTTCCCTAGCATCTTCACTATCTGTCCTGCTAGGCAGACAGGTTAGGACGATCTATGTGCGCCGACGAACCATTCCGGCAGTGGAAGATGCACGATTCTTGAGGGTTAACGAAGAGTTTGAAAGGAAAGAGTACATTGAGCAAAAGGAGGAAGTGTCTTTGGTTGATTTATAAGAATTAGAAGAAGGTGAGAAACTATGGTATAATGAGATTGAGAATTACTGTCAGGATTAGACATATCCACCAGGATCAACTGCCGAAGAAAAGAAAGCCATAAGAAGAGTCTCCCAGAGATACACCATCTTAGGTAGAGTACTTTATAAAAGAAGCCTGGCCGACGTTCTATTGAGATGCATAAATGATGAAGAGACTGAATTGGTGCTTAAAGAAGTACACTCCGGAGTATATGGAGGCCACATAAATGCTCAAGCCCTCGCCAAGAAGATCATCAAGCAAGGGTATTATTGGCCTACTGTGGAAGAAGATTGCTTGATCTTTGTTCGGCACTGTCATCAATGTCAACTTCACGCCGACAAGATTCACTCTCCCGCATCTTCCCTTCACCCGATTCATGCCCCGTGGCCTTTCGCTATGTGGGCTTTTGATGTTATCGGACCCCTTGGTGACCCAAACTCCACAAACAAAACCAAATCTTTCATCCTAACAGCAACGGAGTACTTCACCAAGTGGGCGGAAGCGGAAGCATACATGGAAATCAAGGCATCAACAGTCTGCACCTTCATCAAACACAACATCATTACCAGGTTCGGGATCCCAGGCGACATCATCACCGACAATGGACCACAATTCATCTCCCAGGAACTGCGTGACCTTTGCAACAGGTATTGCATCAGATTGCATCATTCATCTCCATATTATCCTCAAGGCAACGGTCAAGCAGAAGCCACCAATAAAACTCTGATAAAAATCATTAAGAAGACTTGTAAGTTTAGCAAGTTCGCGGACTGGCCAGATAAGTTAGTTAATGCTCTATGGGCCTACCGCACTTCTATTCGAACCCCAACGGGTCAAACTCCCTATGCCTTGGCATTTTGGATGGAGGCAGTAGTCCCATATGAAGTACTCGTTCCTTTCCTCCGAGTCCAGATCGATCGAGACATCCCGAAAGATGAATGACGAGATTCCCTTCTCGCGCAACTCGAACTCTTGGATGAAAGGAGGTTGGCCGCTGCCGAACATGCTAGATCTTATCAGAATAGACTTAAAAAATTTTATCAGAAGAGGGTGGTGGAGAGCAAATTTGAAATCGATGAGGTTGTGCTTAAAAGCATATTCATTAAGCCGGGTGGTCCCCGCTCCAAACTTCAACCTAATTGGGAGGGTCCGTATGTGATTTCGGTTGTTTATCCTGGTAATTCATACAAGCTGACTAATGCAGAAGGAGAAGAACTAGCTCATCCCTGGAATGGTGTATACCTCAAAAAATATTTTGGTTAAAGCAAAAATCACAAAACAATCTATAAAATCCAAAGGTGTGAAGAATGATGATAACATCTAACGCTTGCTTGCTCGGTGCACCAACTTGTCACTTAGGGAAATAAGGATAGACATCACACTGCACACACTACACGCCTAGTTTTCAAAATCCGATGATTGGAAGTTAGAGAGAAAGCTAGGCAACGCTTGGCAAAAGAAGGTCAACCCTATCCCATTCTCTTCTCGTTTCAGTCCAGAATAGATGGAAGGGGTTAGAATGAGGAGTATCAAAAGTGCACATTTCCTTAGTTGGAAAATGCCTCTGATGGTCTGACTTCTTAAAAAGAAGAAAAGGTGCCAAAAGATGTGCAATGACCCCTCAGGTCGTCAAAAGAATAGACCTGTCTGAATGTGTACCAACAAAAGCCCAAGAGAAAAAGGCTCTAAAAGATGGGCAATGAACCCCTCAGGTTAAAATCAAGAGGAAAAGACCTGTTCGAATGAGGGCCATCAGAAGAAAAGGGCTAGAAGGAAGGACCCAAGGATGTCAAATCCCAAACAGGCAACGCGGGCACTAGTAGAGAAATAAATTCGACATCCCTGAATCTTAGTAAGGACTTACCATCAATCCTCTTCCCTCTTTAACCTTGCGAGCAGGGTTGACCGATTGGATCCAAGAGGAGCCATAGCCTATCAAAGATGGAAGGTCAGAAGATTTCAGACTAGGCACTTTCTTACACGTGATGCCTACTCTTAACCCTTATGCCCTGTTTGGTAACATTATTAGACACCTCTATCACTTTTATTTTTAAAATTGATATTGATTGTAATCACTTTGAGGTGTTTGGCTAATAATATCAATTTTGAAATTTATAGTGCAAATAATACATGTTATGTAATATAAGTGTCAACTTGTATCAATTTTGATATTGATACTCCATCTTCTAGAAATATCAATATCAATACTAATATAGTATCGTTTTTGATACTCTAACCAAACAGGCCATTAGGTAACGATGAGAGGCACCTACAACAAGCAAAGCAAAAAGATGAGAAGGTCGTGTCCTTCACACCGAACAAAAAAAAATCGAATACTTCAAAAAGCACCAAACAAGTCCATAAAATCAAAAATCTTAAAAAGTAAATATTCAAAATACCGAAAAAAATAATAAAAGTTCCAAAACATCCAAAAACATTATAAAATCATCAAAACCCACAAAAATCAAAAATTCCAAAACACCTAAAAATTTGCTAGTTGCCTTTGCATTAATATTTAATTTCAGTCTTGCATGTTTCCTTTTGTGCATACTTATATTTTTCTGTTATTCTACCTTGATAAGGCCTATGTCCCTTGACAAATGATCAAGGCAGTTTCACCCTCTTCTTGCAAGGGACTAAGCTTAAATAAAGTTCTAATCACCTTTTGAGTGAACGCAGGGAGTCAGAAAGGGAAACAAACAACTGTCACTATGCAAAAGAAAGATACATCAAAGATATGAAGGGGCCGGCACATCACAAATCGCCGCCTCCCTCTGCTGGAGCCTGATCACCAGGAGGTGGCATGGCGTGTCTCTCCTCACCTCTCCTCCTATGACTACTAGTCTGAGAGGAACCCGAGTGAGTAGGTCCACTCAGCGTGGTCCCACGGGTGTCAGAGCGGTGGGAATGGCTCCGAGATCGAGTCTGGAGCATCTGCATCATCATCATCTGACGGTGCTCTGCCTCCAGTCGGAGGAGCTCCCTAGAGTGCTCAAGGCGAAGGTGGAGGATCTGCTTGGACTCGGGTCGCGACAGCTCAACCACGCGAGCCTCCAGTCTCCCGACCTACAAGATGACATAGAGATGTATCAGCTACAGAAGAAGCAGTTTAAGGAAAAGAATCAAACTTGTACCTCCTGTGTCAGCTCCTCTATCCTCTGAGCAGTCTATAGAACAAAAGAAGAAGCATCAGTCCATAAATTCCAAGTTCAAAATCTTAATAAAGACTCCGCACCTCAGAAGAAGAAGGACCAGGATCTGGAACACCTACGAGGGGCTCGAGCTCGAGCTCCCTCTGTAGCTCCATCACCTACCGGAAAGATGTTAGGAAAGAAAGAAAACGATGACAAACAAAGCAGAAGAACATGTACCTTATCCTGGAGACCCAAGGGATCACTGTCGGTAGGCGAAACACCCCCCGTAGAAAGATCGGAGATCCTCACCCAAAGATCTTTGTTCTGCAAGAAGAAAGAATGTTAGAATCAAGCAAAGTGAAGCAGAAGGAAGTCACAGAAATTCACCTCGGTAGTAAGGGCCTGCACCTGCTCCTTCAGCTTGGCAATCTACAAAAAAAAAATAAAGATTAGCAAGGCAAATAAAGGAAGAAAACAACATAAGAAAGAAATAATGATCACCTCAAGGAGAAGACCCGTCTCAGAAGAACTACTCCCAGGGTCGGTGGGTATGAAGGGAGGTGGATCGGCCGGCAAGTGGTGAGGAGGGAGCTCAGGACCCATAGGCTGGCCAAAGTCAAACGGCACGAAAGGGGCCTCCGAGGGCCCATCGAAGACCGTCGGCTCGGGGTCAGTGGGGTGGGAACCCAACTCCAGCTCGGCTACGCGCTCACGGAGCCATGAAATCTGAAAATAAGTAAGGAAAATAGTCAACAACATTTATTCAAGATATTAAAGAAGAGGCAAGAAACATTACCTCATCGTCACGCCCACGTAGCTGCCGGCGTGCACCTCGGTAGCGATGTCGCTGAAAGAAAGAAAGGAATGATCAGTTAACAGGCAATGGGAAAAGTACGAAGCAAAGAAAGCACCTGTCGCTCCAGCTCAGCCTCCAAAGATGCTGTCCTTGCTCTCAAACGAGACAGCTCCTCCTGAATACTCTGCAAGCAACATATAGTCAGATACCAAGCAAAGGAAGAGCAGTGACAGAAACAACAAGTGCATACCTCTCCACCCTCGGTGAAAAGGCGGGAAAATGTCGCCGTATAGCGACACAGATAGTCACTGCTTTCGGAAGCACTAGAAGTCACTGGGGTGCCACCCCTCTTCCAGATACGGACAGCGAACTGGCCCTCCTTTTTCCAGTCAATCTCCTGGATCAGGCCACGGGTAGAACGACCCAGGTGAGGGAAGGGAGGAAGGTCCACCCACTCCTGGTGAAGCCCCAATGAGTGCATCGTGAGGCGCACCCACAGTGGCTCCATCTCGTTCAAACAAATAATAAAGGTGTCACGGCTAAAAACTGGACGACCCTCCGACACCCACGGCTGCCGATCCAGGTGAATGTCTGAATACGGGTGCCACACCACCTGAAAAAGCAAGGCAGGACAGTAAATAAGAAGAATCAAGAGGCTGAAAAGGAAAAGTGGAAGAATACCTCGTGGTGGGGGAAGTAGAGCAGCTGCCTCCTCAGGTTCTCCACCTGGTAAGGGTGGGAAGAGGCGGATCGACTGGCAACCCAACTACCGATGAGCAGATACTCAGGGTCCCCCTTCAGCAGGGCGCGAACCAGAGGGATATGATAGTAACTCCATACCAGCCAATAAAGCTCAATTAGTCAACAAAAACAAGGCAGAATTAATAATGAACAAAAGGAACAAGGCATACCTGAAGGAATGGAGTAAAACTGGCTACTGAAACCGGATTGCTCTCCATCGCCAACGAGGAGAACAGGTGTGCCAACATAGAGGCACCCCGGGCATACTCACTGACCTTTGACAGGTCGGCAAGGAATGGGAGAAACCGCAGGTGCACCCTGTCCGTCTTCGAGGCCAGCAGAAGACAGTTCAAAAAGAAGAGAAGGAACTGGTGGAGATCGTAGTCGGCCTGGATGGTACCCTCCTCGCCGACCAGGTAACGCTTCACGCGTTCCGTCAACGCGTGAAGGACATCCACCACTAGGTCATCATTCCCCACACTCACGATGCCCAAACCGAGCAAGTTCCCAATGTCCGGGCGCTTAATAACGCGCAGTCCGCCGGGGCAATGTGGGATCGGGTGACCCAGAAAGTCTCGGACCATAGCCGAGTAGTCGCGGTAGGTCTTGCCGGTAACAGCACGACCGTGAACATGGAGTCCCATGATCCGGGAGACATCCTCCAGGGTGGGAACCATATGCCCCCAGGGGAAGAGGAAGGAATGGGTGGTAGAATCCCATCTCTCCCTCAGAGCCTGGATTAGGGGGAGGTCTTCCTAGAAGGCGGAACAATGAAGCAACAGGCCAAAACCCATCGCATCCAGTCGTGCCTTCTGAAAATCCTTCATCCCCTCATAGGCATGGAAGACCATCTCCCAAGATATCCGGGATTTGATCTTTCCCTGCACAAACAAACAATCATGTTAGGAACAACAATTGATGAATAATTCAAAAGGGGAAGTCAAGATTCGGTTACCGTGACGGCCGGAGGAGGATGGAGGGAAGGCAGCTCCGATGGGCAAGGGTCGGCCAAACTAGAAGCTCCAGTGGAAGAAGAAGCGCCGGCGGAAGAAGAAGCTCCGGCAACACCGGAGGCACTGCCACGCTCAACACGGGACCTCTTCGTCATCTGCATCATTTCAAAGTGTCAAAATAGGTCAGAAATAGAAGAATGAGGAAGACGGGGGCCTGGTGACCAGGTGCCCCATTTATGGGGCGCCTGGACCAGGTGCCCCCTTGATAGGGTGCCTAGCACCCCCTTGATGGGGCGCCAGGCAGAGCCTAGTGCCCCATCAAGGGGGCGCTAGGGGGCTTGCCCCCCTTCTCTCTTTCTGTTCCAATCCGGAACGACCCCGGATCGGTTCGGTCCCTTCTTCAAAAACAAAGATAATGGAATAAACTACAAGTTTGCAGTTGGGAGAAACTTACTCTGGAATCTACACAGCACGTTGCACGCTCCGGAAAGATCCCGCGCACTAGAAAAGCTGAAGAAGTTGATGGTAAAATGAAGAAAAGGTGCAAGGGTGAAAATATAAAGTGCCATGGCCAAAATTTTCAAATTTTTTTAAAATTCCATAGAACGTGTTTGCAAACTATATTCTTCATGAAAAGCATAAATTTGTCAGCAAACGTTGATGATTAATTCCTTTTTTTGCATATTTTGTTGGTTGCTAACACTGACAGGACACAGACACAACTAGAAAAAGAACTACACCAAGCAAGCCCTAAACCTACACTAATCAAGTCCTAAACACAATAAAAGCAGACAACATACAATTGGACACAACTGAAAGCATATACAAGTCATCAACCGCGCAGCTTCCTTAGCTTTTCCACATACTGACTCTTCCAGACCTCGTCTTCTTCCATGTAGGCGCTCGGAGAGAAACTCTTGCAAATTCCCCAAATGGCGAGAATGCTCTGGCATTCTTCATCGTCAGCTGCCGTGCCCTTTTGACGATCCTTGATGGACGGAATGTGGGAGAGGCGAGGAACCTTGAGCCGTGGTTGGCCCAACTGCAGAAGACACCAATGTGGGTTGTAGATGATGAAGGAGGAACCAGTGATCAATCGAAGAACCACCCCAGGAGTGGTAGAGGCACGAACATTCTAGCGCATAATAGCCTCGGTAGGATGGACAAATCCGCCGCAGCTCATGGCAGAGAAGTATGCACGCCAGTCAGCATGGGTCTTCACCGAAGGACAGTTGTTGATCACTTTGTAGTCCATGCAAAGACGGCTAGTGAGAGGCTGGAGGGGGCTTCGAGCAAAAAGCTGAGAAGCCATGGCCGGTCCGTAGCACACATCGAACTTGAAGTGCCAGTCAGCCCAGCACATGAACAAAAGGATACTGCCAAACATGGGCCTACCAACACTAGTAGAGGTTATGCCGTCATAGAGATAGCCCAACACTTGTAGACACGCCAAATTGGCCTGATTCGGAGCCCCAGACTCTTATTCCATAGGCTATATCTTTTATCTGACCGTTATCTAATCCGGATTACATCATGGAGATGAGCTAAGGACATTGGTGGAGCCCCCTTGTTAGTTGAGAATGGACCAATGATTTCCGGAATTTTGCCGTAACCTTCAAGCGAGAGCCACACGTGAACTGTAAAAACAAGAAGCCCGCTTGATGAACGACCTTGAATGGCTCATAATTAAAGGTCTCGGGAGTCCCGCATGTGTTCCGTAACATTCAGGGTTTCCGAGAAGTCATTTCGGTTGGCATCGGTCAATGACGGCATTCGTTACGACTTTTTCGATCTGTGCTGACACGGCTATCCCGGACCACATGTTAGGCCTTTCCGGTCATCACCGGGTCTTTTCAGGTCATCCGGGTCGATTCTAGCCGTATATTTTATCAACCGGGGCTATACGGCCATTTCAGTCAATTTTAGGGTTTCGCGGCTTTTACGGCTTTCGATTCACGTTTACCGGGTTAATCTCAGATTTTTTGATGACTTCGGATTGTCCGATCATACCAGACTTGTTCGGTCATCATTTCAAGTCATCCTGAGTTGACCCGAGATTTCTCGACCGGAACCATGCTCTTTCGGATCTTCGCCCCGGGTTTCGGCTTTCCGCGAGAGGGTAAACCGGTAGAAAACCCCGTACGAACATCTCGGGAGTCATGCGGCTGGTTTACCGACTTGAGGAGGTGCGGTTGAAGGTCCTCTTTCCAACGCGACAAACGGGAGCCGAATCGGACATCCGGTTTGCAAGATACGGCTCGCGGAACACGCGCGCAGGAGAGAGAGTGTACCGCGCCCCCGCTCCGCTTGAAAGGGGAGGGCGCGCCCTGCGCGCCCTCAACCCGGGGGCGCGCCCTGCGCGCCCCCGGTTCCTTTAAAAGGTGGGGGCGCGGTCAGTTTCCGAAAATCGGAAATTACTCCGATTAGCACCTTCTAAACCGGGTTTTTAGGAAGTTTCCGGGGAGGATTTTCACTTATTTGTACCGCGCCCCCGGTTCGGGGGCGCGTTACGTATGTCAAGCCGATTTTTAGCAATTTACGGAAGTTTCCGTCGATTTTTAGTAGTGAGACGCGTAACGCGCCCCCGCCCCCTTTGAAACAGGGGGGCGCGCAGACCGCGCCCCCGAACTGGGGGCGCGCCCTGCGCGCCCTTGGTTTGAGGGCGCGCCCTGCGCGCCCTCGTCTCCTTTGAAATGCGGGGGCGCGGTCTGTCCAGTTTCTAAATTTTGCACCGTCTCCCTTCCCCTATAAATTGAGGGCCATTCTCAACGACCCAAGGTTAATCCCCGGTGTCTAGCTCTTCCCAAGGTCGTCCAAGCTCTTCTCCAAAGCCGTCCCGATGTCCAAAGGCGATCCGAAGTCAAGAAATCGATCCCGAGGTGAAGGAGAAGGCTCGATCCGGGTGTTCTTCATCAACCATATTCATCGACTTATGCAGAAAATCCTAGGCTTCTGATGCAAAAGTCTTCAACATACAAATTGTTACTCTCTTCGTCTTCTTTCGTCTCCAACTGACGGCACTTCATTCCGACTTGCCGTTTGTTCGTGGCAATTGCTACACCCAGGGCGCGCATCCAGATTCTGTTTTCCACATCCGCCCCCTTTCATAACTTTTACTGACTTCTACAGGAGGATTTCGGAGAATTCATCAACACAGGAATTCTTCCTCTCTGAGCTTTCTGTCTACTCCAACAAACGACACTCGATTCTGACATCGGGGTCGTCCGTAACATTCTCTACACCAAAGTCGCGCCAGAAGGGTACCAAGCTACCCGAACCGGCTGTCTTCAACCAACTCGGCTTCAACTCAAGCCAAATCATTCTATAAGCTTTCTCAACTCCATTAACTCTGTTTATTTAATGTTTTAAAGCATATTTTAGTTCATTTACATCATTTTTACATAATCAAAAATACAAAAAAAGGGGTTAAGGCTCACCCCGAAGCCGGTGAGTCCAATTCCAATTGCTTCTTTCTTATCTTCTTACTACAGTTACTACACTTCTGACAAGTCTAACCAAACTCTTCACTTGGTTTATTGTTCTAGTTGCACAGGTTGATCAAGCTAGCATTGGATTGGAGACTCTTCTTCATCGGCCGGCCGAAGAAGAAGAAGGTTGAACTCACATCCCTTTCTCCCACGCTAAGGTACACACGGTCAACTTCTTTCTATTTCCATTACATAAAGCGGAGCCCGCGGCTCCTGGCGACCACAATTTCTTTTTATTCATGTTTTAAATTCATATCCTCCTCACTCTCCTCCCACATGACCTGAACCATCTCCGGTGCTCGAGCGACGCCGTGAGATGAAAGTTCGGGGATCAATGTGAGTGTGGGACCGAGTTGAGGAGTCTTTACCGCTTTACGAGTGTTTTCAATTCACTCTCTTTTTCCCAATTCTATCTTTCACCTTCTCTTGAGGTGCCGATCCGGAACCCGTTTCTGGAGTCGACAGCTTTTTGGCGACCACGGTGGGACAACCAATGTCTTCAACCGTGCTAGCTTGATTGATCCGTGCAACTAGTTGTTTTCCGACTTGGTTCCCGCGTGAACCGGCTTGTCCTTTACCCTTTTCCATGTCAATTTACCTTTAAAAACTTGCTGATTACTCTTCCTTTAAGATTGTCCCCCATGTGGACTTGATTTCTTGTCTTTAATTTCAGCCCGGTTCCCGCGTGAACCACTTTTCTTCTTATAAACCGGTTCCCGCGTGAACCACCTTTCTTTTCCAAATCGGTTCCCGCGTGAACCAACTTACTTTCAGATCGGTCCCCGTGTGGACCACCCATTTGCAGCACCTTTAGATTGGCCCCACTTGGCTCTCTTTTCATTTTGTCAACTCTTACACCGGTTCCCGCGTGAACCACCCTTTTCTTCACAAAAACCTGTTCCCGCGTGAACCACCCCTTTTCCTTCAAAAACCGGTTCCCGCGTGAACCACCTTTCTTTTCCAACTCGGTTCCCGCGTGAACCAACTTACCTTCAGATCGGTCCCCGCGTGGACCACCCCTTTGCACCAATTAGATTGGCCCCCACGTGGCCCCCTCTTTCCTTTTTCAATCAAACAAACCGGTTCCCGCGTGAACCACCCCTTTTCCTTCAAAAACCGGTTCCCACGTGAACCACCTACCTTTTCAAAACTCGGCTCCCGCGTGAGCCACTTTATTTTCAATTCGGTCCCCGCGTGGACCATCCTTTTACCTTTACTTCGGATTTGTCCCCGCTTGAAAACTCCAACACAAGCCAGTTCCCGCGCTAACCACCTTTTTGTTGTTAGTTGCTAGTTACTTGTTTACTCTATCATTGCTTGTCTTGCTTGCATTCACTTGTTTGATTTATTTAATAGCTCTCATTCATGTTTGCATATTGATTGCTTCTTCTCCTTCTACCCTCCATTTTTCATTTTTGCATTAGCTTTGCATCGGGTACCGGACTTGTTCCGATCCGTAGGGCATTCGAGGCGGGGGCTCTCTCTCCCAACACACCCTCACCCTCCAAACACCTTCTTGGTGGATTCTTACCTCTCTTCTGGGATATTCCTTCCTAGTTGATTTGGTGGTTTCCATCAAGACCTCCGTAAGTCCCCATCCGTGGAGTATTCCTCTCCGCACGATTGGGCCGGTTGTACCACTTTCCCAAAACCCGAAAAACCCAAGTACCTACTCGTGGTGAATGAGTGATAACCTTAGGTCTTGAAGATTGAAGCAATAGGAACCATACCCAATTTGAGTGAACGATTGCTAACAATCTATCTAATCTAATCAACCCAATAATTGTCGAGTAGTCATTTTAAAACCTTGTTTGCATAACTCGCTTGCTCACAACAATTGAAAAAAAAAAAATTCTCTTTCAAAACACCTAAAAAAAAATCCCTTTAATTTTTATGTTCAACTTGCTTGCCAAACAACCAAATTGAAACCAAATCAAATCAAACAAACAACCATAACCAAACAAAAACTCTCTTTGCATTTACACCTTTCATTTGCCTTCTTTCAACCATTTTGTAAGGAAACTTGACAGGATGCCCACTCTAAGGTCCGGAAGACACGTCGGGATGTCGGACTACTGCGGCCAAGAAGAGGAGTACGAGATGGGTCACTACGAGCTTCAGCAACCCATGGTCCAACCAGATGGCCATGTTAATGCCGTGATGGAACCTGTGGTCCAAGATCCTGCTCACCGATCCATTTCATATATTATAGAACAAGCTCTCAAGGATCTATCTCTTCACCTTGATCCCGAGGCCTTTGCAATTATCCAATCTGCCACTAAGGGCAAGATGCCCACCAATCAAGCTCCGATCGAGGGAAATCAAGCCCCCTCACCACCCCAACCGGCAGTCAGGCCCTTGATCATCTCTTCTCCTGGGCAACCTTGCCGTGTCTCTACTCACCCCGTTGTGGGGCATTCACACAATTACGCACCGGTTCCTCGTTTCCAACCCACCTCTTCCAACCCAATCAAGTAAACACTTTGCTCCCGCGGCTCGGGAATCCAGCCTCACCCAGTGTTAATGAACAAAATCGACCGGATGGATGAGCGCTTCGAAGAGATGAGGCACCGCCTCGATTCTAAAGCCATCCCCGAAATCTCTGTCCCATCCTTCCCGCTCTACACCTTCCTCCTTCGGAGATACCGGTCTTCCAACGTTACAACGGGACCGGTAATCCTTTCAACCATCTAAAAAGCTTTCTCTATGACTCCGCATTACGGAAAAATGACCGCAAAGCCCTTGCCTTCCTATTCCGTCGGTCATTGGATGGATCCGCCCTGGACTGGTTCTATTCACTTGATTCCATTGAGGCGGCGGATTTCGACATTGTCAAGACGAAGTTTTTACAGAGGGACAAGGATAGGGTGGGGCCACCGCTCGATAACCGACTTAATTGCCGAAAAGATGAGGCCGGATGAGGACTTTGCCGCATTTGCTGATCGGTGGAGGGGAATGGCCGAGAGGCTTGTGGATACCATCTCGGAGGGGAGCGGTGAGGATGCTCATTGGGAACACCACGCCTAACCTTCGCAACCTTCTGATCATGCACCGTCCAACAACCATGAGTGAGTTGTGTGATAGCGCCCGCTACCTCCAAGCCCACTTTAAGGATGCATCCATGATCAACCCGTTCGACACCAAGCCCCGTAATACTAGAAAGCCTACACTGTAGGACCCACCACCGAAGGGGTAGTAAATAATGAGAGCATCAATGCCATGGGTAACCGGGGTGGGTACCGTCAAAGCCAATACCGTAACCCACCACCCAATCAACAATACCGCCCGGCCCCTCAACCGGCTCCTCGGCCACAACAACAACTTGCATACAACCGAGCACCACCACAGCAACCCACCTACAACCGAGCGCCCCAGCAACCAAATGCCTACAACCGAGCGCCTCAACAACAACATGTCTACAACCGACCGCCACCACCACAACAAGCCTACAACCAAGTGCCACCACCAGCCAACCGACCTAGGAGGGGGGGACCCAAGAGAGAATACTACCCTCAACTGCCATTCCCCCTCACCGATATCTTCAACGCATTGATGGCTGAACAGCAGCTAGAGCTTCCAAAGGAGAGAGAAGGATGGCCAACAAATGTTGACATGACAAAATACTGCGCTTACCATCGGTATCCTGGGCACACGGTGGATGTCTGTTTCCAGTTTAAAGATTACATTCATGACCTCAATGATCAGGGAAACATTGACTGGGCACAGATGGGAGAGTCTATACAAGCCATGAAGGCACGGCAGAATCAACCTCGGCGACAGCAAGTACAATAGCAACCCGGCCTGGGCATAGTCCAAGATCCGCTCCCGGTACATGCACCCATACAAGCACCGGCACCAGCACCACCAAACCAACGACTCGGCCTCGTCCACTCCGCCATCGAGGAGTCAACCCACCATTCCCAGGGTTGGAAGGTCGAGGATCAAATCACCTCCATTCCCGCCATACCAACCCCACCTACAAACCGCACCATACTCTCCATACCGAGAGCTGCCCCCAGCCCACAAACTATCCAAACACCACTACCCTCACCAACCATTAACCCTCCACGACGCTTAATCATTAGACCGCCACCAGCCTCCCAACCAGCACCCCAACCTAACCCACCCACCACCATTAATCCTCCACGGCGTCTAATCATTAGACCGCCACCAACACCCCGTACATCACCTAACCTACCAATCACCGCCACCCCACGACCCCTCATCATTAGACCATCACCACCAACACCCCAAATATCACCCAACCCATCAGACGCCACCACTCCGTGACCCCTCATCATTAGACCATCACCACCAACACCCCAACCATCACCCAACATACCGGCCTCTACCAATCCACGACCCCTCATCATCCGATCCTCACCACCCCTACCTACCACGGGCTCCTCAACCTACCAACCAACCCTACCATCACCACCATCACCACTTCCCCCTACCACGCTGGCGCCGGTACTTCGTAGCGGGAGGATGTTCCAAAGGGTCTTCCCCCGAGGTCGGGATACAACCACGGGAGCGAGCGAGGAAGAGGAGGTGGTAGAAGAACCGTTGCCCGGCACGGCATATGACCTATTGAAACACTTGGATAAAATGCCGGCACGGATTTCAATTCTGGAGTTGATAAAAAGGTTGAAGAATCACCAGGACATCTTGCAACAATACTTGCAGCGGGTCATGGTCAATGAGGACCTCCCGCCTGAGAAGATCATTGCTGTCCTGACCCCGAGGAGTGAACATCCGGCACTCACCTTTACACAGGAGGAGTTGGCACGGCCATGTAGACACGCCAAATTCGCCTAATTCAGAGCATAAAACACATGTTTTATAGGGTAACACACATGATTGATCATATGATGATGCCGGGTCCTTTTAAGTTGATTTGGAACTTCGCCGAACGAAATCGGATGTTTTCCGATGTTTTCCGCAAAAAGCCGTAATTTCCGAGCGAAAGCCACACGTAAATCGTGTAAACACGGAAATTGGCTGAATGACCAATGCCTAATGATTATGCATTGAAGGTTATGGTCATATTCACACCCCGTACAAGTTTTGTTGCATTCCGTGTCTTTCCGGTTTGCCGTCGGAGTCATTTCGACCTGTATCGGATCTTCTGTTCACTGCCCTAACTTCCGGATAAAATTCTGAAGTTTTGGAGGGTGTGATGGCTGATCCGATGCTATAGAAAGCTTCTTCGGCCTGTTATCTTTCCAACGCAACAAACGGCGTCGAATTCCGAGTTCGGGAGTGTTCGCAATGGCTTCCGGAAGAAGGACGCGCAGAACCAGTCCCATGCGCCCGGGTTCCAGGGCACATGCGCCCAGGACCCAGTGCACATGGCCATGCGCCCTACCAGTGAGGCACGTGGCCTTGTGCCCTCACTTGAGGGCACATGCGCCCCACCCTTGAGTCAGTCTTTCACCCGGACTCTGCCGCTGAACAGACGGAAGAGATAAGACCTTTATCTTCGGAGAAGATAAGATGCGCCCTCACTGGGGGGCACATGCGCCCCTCAGTGGGGTGCATGCGCCTGGCACCAGGGCGCATGCGCCCAGGGCCAGGGCGCATTTATCCCTATTTTTTAGTCCGGATCAGATCGCCTATTCTCCTATAAATGGACTCTAATTCTGGTCATTCCAAGGGCATGAGCACGACTCCCCAGGCATCTCAAGACGTCCTAGCACCCTCCTACATCAATTTTGTGATTTTTAGAGAGAGAATTTCGAGTTTTTAGAGAGAGAAAAGTCGGTTCAAGAGAGAGGAAGGCTGTTCTGCAGGTGATCTGCCCAGTCTCTCTTCCTCGGCCTCTACAGCTTTGTGTGGACGTCTTCTGCCAGAGCTCTTTTCATCAAAGTTCTTCCTCTCCAAGTCTTCTTGAGTTTACAATCGACGGCACTTGATTCAGAGGTCGGGGCTGGTCGTGACAAGCGCAGAAGCAAAGTCGCGCCTGGTAGATCCTGGACTGCTGCTCGGCTTTTTCGACAACACAGATTTGGCTATATCTTCCTCTATACAACTCAGAATCTTACTGTTTTTTTCCTATCTCTTTGTTTAGTGATTCTACATCCTCCTATCATTTTTTTATATTTTTTTGCATTACTTTTACTCTGTTAATCCGAAAATAAAAAAGGGGGTTAGAGATAACCCGAATCCGGTCAGTTTCTAGTCAATTGTGTGTTTTATGTTATTCTCCTTACATATACTCCACTTTGTCTAGTTCTAATTGTCTATTTCACTTGTTTATTTGTCTAGTTGCACAGAATATCAAGCACCCACACGTTGAGGACTCTTCTTCATCGGCCGGCCGAAGAAGGAGAAGCTTAAACTCACACTCTTCACGCTAAGGTACACACGGTCATCTTTCATTTTAATTCTATAAATCGGAACCCACGGTTCCTGGAGACCACGTTTATTTGTTCTCACCCTCCTCCCACATGACCCGAACCATCTCTTTGGTGATCGAGCGACGCCAATGGATGAAAGTTCGGGGATCAATGTGAGTGTGGGACCGAGGTGAGAATTGCTTTCCGAGCTTTATTCCTTTCTTCCTTCATCCCCTCTTGAGGTGACGATCTGGGTTCACGGACTTCCCTGAAAAGGAGAGGACCCGTCGAATTTTTGGAGTCGACAGCTTTGTGGCGACCACGGTGGGACTAGCAATGTCTTCAACCGTGGGTGCTAAGTGTTTTGTTTGCAACTAGTTCTAGTTCTAGACCGGTTCCCACGTGAGCCTTTCCTTCCTTCCACCTTTCTTAACTTCATGCCATCTCAAAATTTCTGATTTCACCCATCTTTCATCAGATCTGAAGCGCCAAGTATGCCATTTATTTTCTGCATTTTATTTAAACCGGTTCCCACGTGAACCACCCTTTTCTTCTTAAACCGGTTCCCACGTGAACCAATCTCTTTCTTTACTTCGGTTCCTACGTGAACCAAACCACTTTCCTTCAGATCTATCCCCACTTGGATCAGATCTTTATTCACCTTTAATTGGCCCCACGTGGCCCTCTTTTGACCATTCAAACCGGTTCCCACGTGAACCACCCCTTTTTACCCAAAACCGGTTCCCACGTGAACCACCTTTGCTTCTTACCCCAATTCCCACATCGGTCCCCACGTGGACCTCCCTTTTGCTTGGCTATCAGATCTGAACCCTCTTCTCTCCATCACCTTTTCACTATCTCCATTTGGCTCACATAAGAAACAAGTCTAGATTCTAGTTTCTAGTTGCTTGTCTAGTTTCTAATTGCTTGTCTGGTGTTGATTGCTTGTTTATTTAAGTTCATGTTTTGCTCGTTACTTGCTTTATTACTTGATTGCATTCTCTGTTCCTTCTCTCTACCTCCTTATTTTACACTTTTTGAGGCGGGAGCTCACTCTCCTATTTACCCCTCCCATCCAAAACACCCTCTTGGTGGATTCTGACCTCTCTTCTGGGATATTCCTTCCTAGTTGACTTGGTTGGCTTTCATCAAGGCCTCCGTAATTCCTCATACGTGGAGTATTCCTCTTCACGATCGGGTTGGTTGTACCACTCCCCAAAACCCGAAGCATCCTACGTTACCTACACGTGGTGAGATTGTGTGAAACCTAGGTCATTGGAGATTGGAGTTAGGATCCTAACCCATTTGTTGAGAGAACAATTCTTAACAAAATTCATAAACCTAAGGTTTAATCAAAATCATTGCGTAATTTTGCTTTCAAGTCTTTGCATCACTTGCTTGTCAAACAAAAAATTCAAACCTCTAACTTTTTGCAAGATACTAAAAAAACCAAAAAAAAGTTCTTTGTTTACTTTGTCAACTTGTTTTACTTTCTCCTAAGTTCAATGCAACTAAGGTCTGGAAGGCACGTTGGAATGGCGGAACAAGCTGAACATCGAGAGCATGAGATGGGTCACCAACCGATTCAGTCAGAAGTGCAAGAGGTCCCTCAACCATCTGCTCCCCGTGATGTTGAACAACTCTTTAGGGAGTTGTCTCTCTATACTGACCCAGAAACCTATGCCCGTATACAATCCATGGTGAAGGGCAAAATTGCTTCAGATCAGGCTGAAACCAATCAAGTTGCCTTATCTCCTCGTCCTCTAGTTCAACCACCACTCATGCAGTCACCCTTTGTTCAATCACATGTTGTTCAACAATCTATGATTCAACCTCCTGTTGTTCAACGACCTATGATTCAACCATCTGCAGTTCAACCATCTGTGGTCCAACCCTCATTTGTTCAACCAACTTATCTCAACCATGTTGTTCCCCCAATCCACCAAGCCATGGGACAATCTTCAAATCATGTTCCTCAATTCCAGAACCACGTCTCTAACCACATACCCCAACCAGTAAACCAAGAACCTGCTCTCACCCAGGCAATCATGGATCAGCTCACTCAGATGAATGAACGTTATGAAGAGCTGAGATGTCGCCTGGACTCCAAGTCAGTGCCTGAGATTTCCATCCCTTCTCTGCCAGTCTTACACCTGCCACCTTCTGAGCTACCAATTTATCGCCGCTACAATGGTACTGGCAACCCCTTTCTTCATCTTAAAGATTTTCTTTATGAATCCTCATTCTGGAAAGATGATCGTAGGGTTCTTGCCTTCTTGTTTCGTCGATCACTAGAAGGGTCTGCATTGGAATGGTTCTACTCACTCGACTCCTTTGAGGCAGGAGACTTCGACATTGTCAAGACCAAATTCTTGCAGAGATACAGAGACCGGGTGGCACCAGCGTGCTCCATTACAGACTTGATTGCTGAGAAGATGAAGCCCGAAGAGGACTTCATAAAGTTTGCTGATCGCTGGAGGGGAATGGCAGAAAAACTGACAGATGTGATTTCTGAAGGGGAACAAGTAAAGATGCTCATTGGCAACACTACACCTGCCTTGAGGAATGTCTTGATCATGCACCGTCCTACCACAATGAATGAACTCTATGACAGTGCCCGATACTTGCAAGCCCACTTCAAGGAAGCCACAATGATAAATCCATTTGATCCCAAACCTAGAAACTTCAGGAAGACCCCCTCTGCACCAGTTGGGCCTACAACCGAGGGAGTGGTCAACAACGAAGTCCGTAAATATTGTAGGGAACCGGGGAGGGAACCGTCAAAACCGATTCGAAACCCACCACGAGAACCCTTCCTATTACCCCCTCGGCAATAGGTTAGGCCACAACAACCACGGCAACCACAACAACCACCTCAGCCAGCAGCACAACCCCAGCAACCTCGTCAACCTACCTACAATAGGGCACCACCACCACCCAATCAAGCACCACGAAGGGGAGGTCCTAGGAGAGAGAACTACCAGCAACTCCCTTACTCCTTGACCGACATCTTCAATGTACTCATGGCGGAGAAACAGTTGGAATTGCCCAAGGAAAGAGAGGTTTGGCCAACAAATGTAGATATGTCCCGATACTGTGCTTACCACCGGTGTCCTGGTCACACTGTAGAAGTGTGCTTTCAATTCAAGGATTACATTCACGATCTGAATGACCAAGGAAGCATTGATTGGGTCCAAATGGGGGAATGCATACAAGTTATGAAGGCTAGGCAGCAGCAGCGGCAGCGTCCACCGGCTCAACCTCAACAACAACCTGGCTTGGGGATTGTCCAGAATCCGCTCCCATTACATGCTCACGCTCCAGCACCGGCACCAGCACATCCAAACCCAGGAATTGGTCTAGTACACTCCATTGTCCAGGGAGATGCCAGCCGTGCTCAAGGTTGGCAACTAGAAAACCAAAATGCAACCATGCCTGTCAACCCAGCTAGGTCTCCTGCTAGGAACCCTCCTAGACAGATAATCCGTGCACCTGCTACTCCACAACTACCACAAAGCTCAATAACCCAACCACTGGCCGCCACTTCTTCTCGCCGGCCCATCATTAGGCCAGCCCCCTCTCTAACTACGCCTCCTTCAACCATTGCTACACACCGGCCCTTGCTCATCCGACCACCACAATCATCACCAAACCTGAACCCCCACCTACGAGCTCTACCACTTCAAAACCCCAACCTATCATACCACCAACACCACAACCAATCCCACAACCTACACCTTCATCAACCACTCCTGCACCTCGGCCTCTTCTTATTAGGCTACCGGTATCACCATCATTACCACCTCCAAATCCTACCCCTCTACCAACTAACCCAATCATCCTAGAACCGCCAATCCCATTGCCTACCATACCTGCACCTACACCACCTGTTCCCACCCCAGTTAACCCATCACCTCTACCCGACCGCCAAATAGCCCCGGTGCTTCGGAGTGGGAGGATGTTCCAGCGGCTCTTTCCCCAAGCTGGTACTCAACCGCAAGATCTAGTGGAGGAGGAACAAGTTGAAGAGCCATTGCCAGGTGTAGACACGCCAAATTGGCTTGATTTGGAGCCCCAGACTCTTATTCCATAGGCGATATCTTTTATTTGACCGTTATCTGATCCGGACTACCTCGTGGAGATGAGCTAAGGACATTGGTGGAGCCCCCCTTGTTAGTTGAGAATGGACCAATGATTTCCGGAATATTGCCGTAACCTTCAAGCGAGAGCCGCACGTGAACTGTAAAAACACGAAGCCCGCTCGATGACCGACCTTGAATGGTTCATAATTAAAGGCCTCGAGAGTCCCACATGTGTTCCGTAACATTCAGGGTTTCCGAGAAGTCACTTCGGTAGGCGTCAGTCAATGACGGCTTTCGTTACGGCTTTTTCGATCTGTGCTGACACGGCTATCCCGGACCACATGTTAGGCCTTTCCGGTCATCACCGGGTCTTTTCGGGTCATCCGGGTCGATTCTAGCCGTATATTTTATCAACCGGGGCTATAAGGCTGGTTCGGTCAATTTTAGGGTTTCGCGGCTTTTACGGCTTTCGATTCACGTTTACCGGGTTAATATCAAATTTTTCGATGGTTTCGGGTTTTCCGGTCGTACCGGACTTGTTCGGTCATCATTTTAAGTCATCCTGAGTTGACCCGAGATTTATCGACCGGAACCGTGCTATTTCGGATCTTCGCCCCGGGTTTCGGCTTTCCGCGAGAGGGTAAACCGGTAGAAAGCCCCGTACGAACATATTGGGAGTTATTCCGTCTGTTTTACCGACTTGAGGAGGTGCGGTTGAGAGCCCTCTTTCCAACGCGACAAACGGGAGCCGAATCGGACATCCCGTTTGCAAGATACGGCTCGCGGAACACGCGCGCAGGAGAGAGACTGTACCGCGCCCCCGCTCCGCTTGAAAGTGGAGGGCGCGCCCTGCGCGCCCTCAACACGGGGGCGCGCCCTGCGCGCCCTCAAACTGGGGGCGCGCCCTGCGCGCCCCTGGTCCCTTTGAAAAGCGGGGGCGCGGTCACTTGCTTTAAATCGGAAATTACCCCGATTAGCACCTTCTAAACCGGGTTTTTGGAAGGTTTCCGGGGGAGGATTTTCACTTATTCGTACCGCGCCCCCGGTTCGGGGGCGCGTTACGTATGTCAAGTCGATTTTTCAATTTCCGGAAGTTTCCGTCGATTTTTAGCAGTGAGACGCCGAACGCGCCCCCGCCCCCTTTGAAACAGGGGGGCGCGTAGACCGCGCCCCCGAACTGGGGGCGCGCCCTGCGCGCCCTTGGTTTGAGGGCGCGCCCTGCGCGCCCTCGTCTCCTTTGAAACGCGGGGGCGCGGTACATCCAATTTCTAAATTTTGCACCGGCTCTCTTCCCCTATAAATTGAGGGCCATTCTCAACGAACCAAGGTGGAACCCCCGGTGCCTAGCTCGTCCCAAGGTCGTCCAAGCTCTTCTCCAAAGCCGTCCCTGTCGACTCCGAAAACGGGTTCCGGATCGGCACCTCAAGATAAGAAGGTGAAAGATAGAATTGGGGAAAAGAGAGTGAATCGGAAAACACTCGGAAAGCGGTAAAGACTCCTCACCTCGGTCCCACACTCACATTGATCCCCGAACTTTCATCTCACGGCGTCGCTCGAGCACCGGAGATGGTTCGGGTCATGTGGGAGGAGAGTGAGGAGGAGATGAAATTAAAACATGAAAGATGTGGTCGCCAGGAGCCGCGGGCTCCGCTTTATGTAATGGAAATAGAAAGAAGTTGACCGTGTGTACCTTAGCGTGGGAGAAAGGGATGTGAGTTCAACCTTCTTCTTCTTCGGCCCGCTGATCAAGAAGAGTCTCCAATCCAATGCTAGCTTGATCAACCTGTGCAACTAGAACAATAAACCAAGTGAAGAGTTTGGTTAGACTTGTGAGAAGTGTAGTAACTGTAGTAAGAAGATAAGAAAGAAGCAATTGGAGTTGGACTCACCGGCTTCGGGGTGAGCCTTAACCCCTTTTTTTTGTGTTTTTTGATTATGTAAAAATGATGTAAATGAACTAAAACATGCTTTAAAACATTAAATAAACAGAGTTAATGGAGTTGAGAAAGCTTATGGAATGATTTGGCTTGAGTTGAAGCCGAGTTGATTGAAGACAGCCGGTTCGGGTAGCTTGGTACCCTTCTGGCGCGACTTTGGTGTAGAGGATGTTACGGACGACCCCGATGTCAGAATCGAGTGCCGTTTGTTGGAGTGGACAGAAAACTCAGAGATGAAGAATTCCTATTTTTATGACTTCTCCGAAATCCTCCTGTAGAAGTCAGTAAAAATTATGAAAGGGGGGGCGGATGTGGAAAACAGAACCTGGATGCGCGCCCTCAGTGTAGCAACCGCCACGAACAAACGGCAAGTCGGAATTGAGTGCCGTCAGTTGGGGACGAAAGAGGACGAAGAGAGGAACAATTTGTATGTTGAAAACTTTTGCAGCAGAAGCCTCGGATTTTCTGCAGAAGTCGATGAAAATGGTGGATGCAGAACGCCCGGATCGAGCCTTCTCCTTCACCTCGGGATCGATTTCTTGACTTCGGATCGCCTTTGGACGTCGGGACGGCTTTGGAGAAGAGCTTGGACGACCTTGGGACGAGCTAGGCACCGGGGGTTCAACCTTGGGTCGTTGAGAATGGCCCTCAATTTATAGGGGAAGAGAGCCGGTGCAAAATATAGAAACTGGATGTACCGCGCCCCCTCGTTTCAAAGGAGACGAGGGCGCGCAGGGCGCGCCCTCAAACCAAGGGCGCGCAGGGCGCCCCGCCCGGGGGCGCGGTCCGCGCGCCCCCCTGTTTCAAAGGGGGCGGGGGCGCGTTCGGCGTCTCACTGCTAAAAATCGACGGAAACTTCCGGAAATTGCTAAAAATCGACTTGACATACGTAACGCGCCCCCGAACCGGGGGCGCGGTACGAATAAGTGAAAATCCTTCCCCGGAAACCTTCCAAAAACCCGGTTTAGAAGGTGCTAATCGGGGTAATTTCCGATTTAAAGCAAGTGACCGCGCCCCCGCTTTTCAAAGGGACCGGGGGCGCGTAGGGCGCGCCCCCAGTTTGAGGGCGCGCAGGGCGCGCCCCCGGGTTGAGGGCGCGCAGGGCGCGCCCTCCAGTTTCAAGCGGAGCGGGGGCGCGGTACACTCTCTCTCCTGCGCGCGTGTTCCGTGAGCCGTATCTTGCAAACGGGATGTCCGATTCGGCTCCCGTTTGTCGCGTTGGAAAGAGGGCTCTCAACCGCACCTCCTCAAGTTGGTAAACCAGCCGGTATGACTCCCGATATGTTCATACGGGGCTTTCTACCGGTTTACCCTCTCGCGAAAAGCCGAAACCCGGGGCGAAGATCCAAAAGAGCACGGTTCCGGTCGAGAAATCTCGGGTCAACTCGGGATGACTTAAAATGATGACCGAACAAGTCCGGTACGATCGAAAAACCCGAAGTCATCGAAAAATCTGAGATTAACCCGGTAAACGTGAATCGAAAGCCGTAAAAGCCGCGAAACCCTAAAATTGACCGAAATGGCCGTATAGCCCCGGTTGATGAAAATATTCGGCTAGAATCGACCCGGATGACCCGAAAAGACCCGGTGATGACTGGAAAGGCCTAACATGTGGTCCGGGATAGCCGTGTCAGCACAGATCGAAAAAGCCGTAACGAAAGCCGTCATTGACCGACGCCTACCGAAATGACTTCTCGGAAACCCTGAATGTTACGGAACACATGCGGGACTCCCGAGACCTTTAATTATGAACCATTCAAGGTCGGTCATCGAGCAGGCTTCATGTTTTTACAGTTCACGTGCGGCTCTCGCTTGAAGGTTACGGCAATATTCCGGAAATCATTGGTCCATTCTCAACTAACAAGGGGGGCTCCACCAATGTCCTTAGCTCATCTCCACGAGGTAGTCCGGATCAGATAACGGTCAAATAAAAGATATCGCCTATGGAATAAGAGTCTGGGGCTCCGAATCAGGCCAATTTGGCGTGTCTACAGCTTGCCTCGCCTTGATGTCGGCTTTGGAAGGGAATGGCATGTAGCGGAGCGTAGTGAAATGTAGAGAAAGCATAGCGAAGCGAGATGAATCGTAGTGGAATGTAGTGGAGCGAAATGGTGATGGACTGAAAAGGTGGCATCAAGGTGTAGATATAGACACGCTTAACGACCAGATTCGGTAAGACAAATCTCCTCAAGTCTCCTAGTTAACCGCCATGTTTCATCAAGTCTTCCTATGTTCGATTGGTAAGAGATGTGCCATTGGCACGAGAGAAGAATAGCCAACCCCCAACGCGGTGGGGAGTCCCCGAAACATGGGTTCGTAGGTTCATCATCAGCCGGTAACCCGATCTTTGCGGTGTTCCTGTACTGTGATGGGCTAAAATTTAAAAAGAGATTTGTTTGAAAAAGTAAAAGAATACCAATCGAGCACATTCAGGCTCTTAGATTCATTTAAGTCTTCCAAGAGACAAGATTTGATTCGGAATGAAATGATCTCAGATTACGAAAGGCAAATGTTTAAGCATAGACCGTGAAGATAATGACGGTGCAAGTTCTGATCAAAATAGAAGGCCCTTGGCGGGACGAAATGGCGGCCATGGTGGGATAAGTAGCAAAAGAAGTTGCAATGGCCTCTGTGGTGAAAAGAATTGAAAGATTTGAGGGCGCAAAGTGGTTACCGAACACGGTGGGATTAATAGACACGGTGGGATATTAGAGAGGTTGGTGGGACTAGAGAATATGGTGAATGACACGGTGGGATTGAGAATGATCGAGAGGGTGAGAAGGTGAAGATTAGGAAATGATGTATGCAATGACAAAACAAAATGTAATGCAATTAATACTACATGATGCATGTTGGGCTCAAGAAAATAAAACAAAACTTGTATAACAAATAGTTGAAGATATAGATTGTCTATGAGGTCAAGATACCCATTCGGGAACTATCGTCCCTCACAAAGACAACTTTGGCTTATCCGTGAGCATTAGAGATGACCCGACCGTCGTAGATTTTGATGAAGGGGATCTCGGGTCAAGTCTTCTCTATGCTCATGGTCTTCAACAACTAATGCATAAGATAATAACACACGACCGGCGACATATATGCTAGTCGGCAAGTTATGGGGGTTTCCCATGTCCGTTCTTCTGTTTCCGCGAGCAATTCCTGTCTTGGCCACTCCTTTGGAGCATCACCGGAACGAGGCGGTTGCGGCGGTATGGTTTCCATGCCTTCTCCACGTGGTCATTCTCCTGGAGTCAGTGGCAATTAGACACTGATATCTGTAGCAAGCTTAATCTTCTTCTGGTGTTGTAGCTGCTTTTCTTCCTTGTTATAGCACTTCTTGCTTTAGTGTTGTTTGACCTACTTGACATTTCTTGAAAGGATAGTCAGTTTCAAATTCCAGCTTGGCCCCTTGCAAGTTTGTCAAGGGGTGAAGCCTTCTAAGGGATGGCAAATAATAAAAGTAAATAATGGATGTAGGGTTAAGAGGCATACCTGTTGGCGAGATTCTCACCCCTCCTTGACTTGTGTTTCTTTTCTGAAATACTCAATAGAAGGGTTAAATCTGTTCTATGGCTTACCCCCTTGCCTATTGTTATCTTGCCTTGCTTATATGTCAAGGGGGGTAACCTTATCAACCAGGTAGAATGCACAAAATGATAGACAAGGTAAAAGTTAAGAGTGCTTACCTGCTATGGCGAGAGTCACTCCCTTCTTGATCTCAGAATCCTGTTGTTGAGAGGACCTTCTCCTCTTATTTTAAAGTCCCTGAAAACACTTGATAAAAGAGGATTAGATCTTCACAACGACTCATCCCTTTGCCTATTATGGCCAACTTTGACTTAGGTCAAAGGGAGGAGCCCTCTTAATGGGGTGATAATGAAGGTAAATATGCAATGCGGAAATGAAACATGCAAGACATAAAGATAAACATGAATGCTAGCAAAGGCAAAAATCAAGGTTATGCCAAGTTAGATGATGCATTTTTTTAGATTTTTGGAAAGTATTCAAAAAAAATTTTATTTTTTTATTTTTGAAGATATTGGATTTTTGAAAATATTCAAAATTTTTTTTTTGAATTTTTGAAAATATTTGATTTTTTGGTTTTTTTGAAAATATTTGATGTTTTTTGGATTTTTGTGGAGAATGTGCCAGTAATGAAAAAAATTCATCGATCTTTGAGTGTTAATCAAGATTTAAGTGATAAACATCACGTGAAAATAAGGTTCCTTACCTTAATCTTTCTTGCCCTCTTCTCTTGATCGGTTTGGATTCCCCCGAGTTTGGACAGTCTACCCTACCCTAGGGGTTTTAAGATGGAAGAATAATAGAGGAAGTCTTTGATAGGATTTGGGGGTGTCGAGGAGGGTTTCTCTACTCATGCCCAAATTGCCTGTTGGGGTTCGGCCTCTTCGGGTCTTTTCTACATATGACACTTATTTAGACAAGTCTTAGACTTGTGGGGTCATTGCCCATCTTTTGGTGCCTTTTCTTTATTTTCTACTCTTCCGGGTACTCATTCAGACAGGCCCATATTTGTTTAAACCTGTGGGGTTCATTGCCCATCTTTTGGCACCCTTTTGCACCCAATGAGACGGCCTCCTACTAAGGCGGCGGGCATTTTCGATACTATCCTCCTCTAGTCCCCTTCACCTATCTTGGACCGAATAGAAGAGAATAGGGTAAGGTTTCCTTTCCGCCTTCAGGGTTCTGCCTTGCCTCTCTTGAGTGTTGGGCTATCTAGATTCTGGGATCGGGAGGTGTTGTGTGTGCAAGGTGATGTCTACACTTGACTTCTAGCTAACACCCTTGGATCGATGACTTAATATCATACTAGAAATTCTCCATTTTCTTTTCTAAGGAAAATATTTTTTGAGGTAAACGCCGTTCCATGGATGGTTCAATTTTTCTCCATCGGCGTTGGTTAGCTCATATGCATTGCCTGGATATTTTTCACTTATAACAAAAGGCCCTTCCCAGTTAGGTTGCAACTTAGAGCGGGGACCACCCGGCTTAACGAATATACGTTTAACTACCATCTCACCGATTTCGAACTTTCTCTCTACCACCCTCTTTTGATAAAACCTTTTCAATCGGTTCTGATAAGTCCGGGCATGCTCGGAGGCAGCCAACCTTCTTTCATCTAGGAGTTCAAGTTGTGCAAGGAGAGATTCTTGTCTCTCATCAACAGGGATGTCCCTATCGAGTTGAACTCGGAGTGATGGAAGGAGTACTTCGTACGGGACCACCGCTTCCATCCCATATGCAAGAGCATACGGGGTTTGACCAGTGGGGGTCCGTACGAGTACGATAAGCCCATAGGGCATCTACAAGCTTATCCGGCCACCGCGAACTTGCTAGACTTACAGGTTTTCTTGATGATTTTAATCAAAGTTTTGTTGGTGGCTTCTGCTTGACCATTGCCTTGTGGGTAATAAGGAGATGAATGATGCAACACAATGCGGTACCTGTTGCAAAGATCACGCAGATCTTGAGAGAGAAATTGCGGTCCGTTGTCGGTGACGATGTCGCTGGGTATCCCGAACCTGGCGATAATGTTGCGTTTGATGAAGGAGCACAGTGTAGACGCCTTGATCTCCACGAACGCTTCCGCTTCTGCCCACTTGGTGAAGTACTCGTTGCCGTCGGGATGAACGATTTGGAACGGATTTCGCAGTTAAGATCACTTACAGGGCCAATGATATCGAAAGCCCACATGGCGAAGGGCCATGGGGCATGAATCGGATGAAGGGAAGATGCGGGAGAATGGATCTTGTCGGCATGAAGTTGGCAAGAATGACAGTGCCGGACAAAAATGGAGCAATCCTCTTCTAGGGTTGGCCAATAATACCCCTGCCTGATGATTTTCTTGGCAAGAGCTTGAGCATTGACATGGCCCCCACAGATCCCGGAATGTGCTTTCTTAAGCACCAATTCTGCCTCTTCTTCATCAACGCATCTCAATAAAATTCCGCTTAGGCTCCTCTTGTAGAGCACCCCTCCTAGGATGGTATACCTCTGGGACACTCTCCTGATGGCCTTCTTTTCTTTTGTATTCGATCCAGGTGGATATGTTTGATCTTGACAATACCTTGCAATCTCATCAAACCAAGGCCTCTCACCCTCATCTAACTCTTCCAACTCGACTAGAGAAACTTCCTCTTTCTGCTCTAGATACTCCTTCCGCCAAATCTCTCCTTAACTTTCGTAAATCGCCCATCCTTAATCGCCGGCATCGACCTTCTACGGACATGAATAGTCCGCACTGTCTACCTAGCGGGACTGATAGAGATGAAGCTAAGGAGGCAAGGGCATCAGCAAGGATGTTCTGAGCTCGAGGAACATGGACGAAAGTGAGTTTGGAAAAGAGCTTGATGTAGCAAGAGGTGAGTTCTTGGTAAGGTTTAAGGTTCGGATGAGAAGTTCGGTATTTGGTTAGGACTTGGCGAAGAATTAGTTGGCTATCACCTATCACCCTTAATTCCGTGGCACCATAGAAATGAGCGGCCTCCAGCCCGGCCAGCAAGGCTTCATATTCAGCTATATTGTTGGTTGCTGGGAAGTCAAGCTGAAATGCCTGTGGAATGGTGACACCCTCGGGTGATAGAAGGACAATTCCTATTCCCTTACCGTGTGAATTCAGAGCCCCGTCAAAATATAATGTCCAAAGGTGGGAAGATCGGATCAACATTAGTTCGTCATCCGGGAACTCCGATTGAACCGGGTCAAAGAGGGGTATAGGGTGATGGGCTAGATGTTCGGCAATGGCATAGCCCTTAATCGCCTTCTGGGGGACATAGGTGATATCAAACTGGGAGAGGAAGCTCTGCCAACGACCTAACCGATCAGTTAGAACAGTTTTCTCCAGAAGGAATTTGATGGGATTGATGCGGGCGATGAGATTGACCTCATGAGCTAAGAAATAGTGTTTAAGCTTCTGAACTACCCAGACTAGTGCAGCACAGGTCTTCTCCACTACAGTATACTTCTGCTCACATGGATCAAAGATCTTTGACAAATAGTAAGTTGCCCTCTCTTTCCCTTCTTTATCAACTTGTGCAAGGACTGCCCCAAGAGAATTCTCCAAAACCGAGATATATAAAACTAAGGGCTTGCCGAGGGACCGGTGGTCTAAGCACGGGGACTAGCCAGGTATCTTTTCAAACCATCGAATGCATCCTGGCACTTCGAATCCCATTTGAACTCGGCCCCCGCCTTGGTCAACTCATAGAAAGGTTTACACCTTTGGGAGTGTTGTGAGATGAACCGGCGGACAAACTGTAGCCTCCCAATTAGTCCTCGAAGTTCTTTCATGTTTCTCGGAGGAGGCATACCAATGATTGCCTTGGCCTTGTTTGGGTCGATCTCTATGCCCCTTTTACTCACTATGAACCCCAACAGTTTTCCTGAGGATACTCCAAATGTGCATTTCTTTGGGTTCATCTTCAATTTATATTCCCTAGCCCTCTGCAAGACCTTTCTCAACACTTCCGGGTGATCTTCTCGGCTTCTGGACTTAACGACCAGGTCGTCCACGTACACCTCTACAAGGGTATGCATCATGTCATGGAAGATAGCCATCATTGCCCTCTGATAGGTAGCACCAGCATTCTTCGATCCAAAGGGCATGATGACATAGCGATAGGTTCCCCATGGTGTGGTGAACGTGGTCTTCTCCTGGTCCTCTTCGGCCAACCGGATTTGATTATATCCGTAATAGCCATCCATGAATGACAACATTTCGAATCCAGCGGTGTTATCAACCAAGACGTCAATATGAGGTAGAGGAAAGTCATCTTTAGGACACGCTCGGTTCAAGTCCCCGAAGTCTATACAGATCCGAACTCGGCCATCCTTCTTCATGACGGGGACTATGTTTGCCACCCATTGCGGATAAAGGACGACCTTAATGAATCTTGCTTGATGTAACTTGTCGACCTCTTCTTTCATCTTAAGTGCAACATCGTGTGGAATCTCCTTAATTTTTGTTTGACCGGGGTAACTCCAGGTTTCAAAGTTAGACGATGTTCAACTAACGAGTTGTCTAACCCCGGCATGTCTTCGTATGTCCATGCGAACGTGTCCTTATATTCTTCCAAGATTTTAATCAAACTCTGTTCCATCAGTGGGAGTGAGGTTTGCGCTTAGGAGGATTGTCTTGGGATCTTCCGGTGTTCCGAGATTCAATTCTTTTGTCGGTTCATCCACCGTGGCTAATGGTTCTTCAAATCTTTTAAGTCCAGATGCATACGCATCAGCCAAGTCCTCAATTCCATCCTCGAAATCAGGATCTTTTTCTGATAAGACCTCGTAAACTCCCAGTGTATGATCTACATTGAATTCATCCTCATATTGGATTTCATCAAGCTGGATAGCATTTTCCAAAAAACTTGGCGACCTTGCACATTCCTTGCATTTTTGAGCTATTTGTTGGAGATATCTTTCTCGGCACACGTTTACCTCGAATTTTCTTCTTTTCTACCCTAACTACTCCTAAAGAAGACGGAATTGAAAAGGTGGTATTAACAATGGGTGAAGGATCGAGCAGATCGATCAGTGAGTTGGAGAAGAGGGGTCCCTGGTTGGGAGCACCCTCCGAGACAAGTAGCGACGTCTCCTCAATGGAAAACTGAGTTTGTGAGAGGACGTTTTTTTTGGGTATTTTGGGTATTTTCAATAACAAAAATGGAATGAGCCGATGGGGCTCGAGCAGAAATAGAAAGCTTAAGTAAATGGAAGAAAAATGGGCTCGCGGGCCCGATGATGACAAGAAATGGGCAGATAGGCCCAAAGCTGGTGAAAAGATCTAAGGGGCACGTGGGCCCAAATGGTGGGCACGCGGGCCCAAAGCAAGAAAATAAATCTAAAGGGCACGTGGGCCCGACTGGTGGGCACACGGGCCCAAGGTTGTTGGATGGGCATAGAAGCCCAGTGGAGTAAGAAGATTTGAATGGGCTCTCAAGCCCAATGATCAGTTCAGGTGGCCATTTCGGCCCAGAAGTGGGAATTGGGCTAGATAGCCCATCAAGTGAATCTAAGAGGGAGAAAGTGAGGATTTTGAAATACGTGACCGTAGGATACGGTTCACGCGGGATGTTGTTTGGAGGTGGGTTCGAGTGGACAAGTTGTTTAGAGATGGACTTGCCCTCGACTGGTTCTTCCTCCTCTGTGAACAACCGAGCCAAAGATGAACTCAGGTTGTCCACTTCCTCCTCTTGCTCTGGTGCCTTTTCTCTCTTGACTTGTTCTTCTTCTTTGTCCCCGGCCATCATCATGGTCTCCCCTTTGATAAAGAATTTTTGGAGTCCCATGGCATTTTTTGGCCGGTAGACCATCCGCGGAGTGAAACTGGGCTCATAGCCAAGCCCGTGTCTCTTTGGTCTTTGTACGGCTTCAATGGGGTGCACAACCCCCTGCAGCTCCCTTCCCAACCCTTTTCTGGCTGATAGCCCATCCCCTTCATCATCCGCCAAGCAACGGTATCTGGAGGCGTCGTTAATACCATGACCTCGGTAGCTCGTAGTTGAAACCAACGGCTGGACAAAATTTGATATTGGTAGTGCGAAGAGGGGTCATCCACGTCATTCAGAATGGGGATGTTGGTTACTTTGATCACCTGGCCCTTGTATGGGAACTTCAGACATTGATGGTTAGTGGAGGCAACAGCTCCTATTGCCTCAAGGTACGGGCGTCCCAAGATAGCTTTGAATGTAGGGTCTAATTCTAGAACGTGAAACTCGGCGGTGACAGCACACGGCCCGAGCCCTACTTTCAATGTAACCACCCCTCGTGCCGGCTTCCGGGAGTTGTCATATGCGGTCACCGTGACGGCAGAAGGCTCGATTTCTTCATCGGAGATGCCGCAAAGTTGCAATGTTTCTGGCGGCATGACATTTATGGATGCTCCGGTATCAATCAAGCAGGACTTGATCTCCACGCCTCAGATGACTACTGCAACGCGCAAGGCGTACTTTCTTATCTCTGGCCGTGCCAACTCTTCCTGTGTAAAGGTGAGTGCCGGATGTTCACTCCTCGGGGTCAGGACAGCAATGATCTTCTCAGGCGGGAGGTCCTCATTGACCATGACCCGCTGTAGATATTGTTGTAGGATGTCCTGATGGTTCTTCGACCTTTTTATCAACTCCGAATTGAAATCCGTGCCGGCATTTTATCCAAGTGCTTCAATAGATCATATGCCGTGCCGGGCAACGGTTCTTCCACTACCTCCTCTTCTCGCTTGCTCTGTGGTTGTATCCCGGCCCGGGGAAAGACCCTTTGGAACATCCTCCCGCTACGAAGTACCGGCGCCGGCGTGGTAGGGGAAGTGGTGATGGTGGTGATGGTAGGGTTGGTTGGTAGTTTGAGGAGCCCGTTGTAGGTAGGGGTGGTGATGATCGGATGATGAGGGGTCGTGGATTGGTGGAGGCCGGTATGTTGGGTGATGGTTGGGGTGTTGGTGGTGATGGTCTAATGATGAGGGGTCGTGGGGTGGCAGTGACTGGTAGGTTAGGTGATGTCTGGGGTGTTGGTGGCGGTCTAATGATCAGACGCCGTGGAGGATTAATGGTGGTTGGTGGGTTAGGTTGGGGTGCTGGTTGGGAGGCTGGTGGAGGTCTAATGATTAAACGTCGTGGAGGGTTAATGGTTGGTGAGGGTAGTGGTGTTTGGATAGTTCGTGGGCTGGGGGCAGCTCTCGGTATGGAGAGTATGGTGCGGTTTGTGGGTGGGGTTGGTATGGCGGGCATGGAGGTGATTTGATCCTCGACCTGCCAACCCTGGGAATGGTAGGTTGACTCCTCGATGGCAGAGTGGACGAGGCCGAGTCGTTGGTTCGGTGGTGCTGGTGCCGGTGCTTGTATGGGTGCATGTACCGGGAGTGGATCTTGAACTATGCCCAGGCCGGACTGCTATTGTACTTGTTGTCGCCGCGGTTGATTCTGACGTGCTTTCACTGCTTGAATAGACTCCCCCATCTGTCCCCAGTCGATGTTCCCCTGATCGTTGAGGTCATGAATGTAATCTTTAAACTGGAAACAGACATCCACCGTGTGCCCAGGATACCGATGGTAAGCGCAGTATTTTGTCATATCAACATTTGCCGGCCATCCTTCTCTCTCCTTCGGAAGCTCTAGCTGCTGTTCAGCCATCAATGCGTTGAAGATATCGGTGAGGGGGAATGGCAGCTGAGGGTAGTATTCTCTCTTGGGTCCCCCCCTCCTAAGTCGGTTGGCTGGTGGTGGCACTTGGTTGTAGGCTTGTTGTTGTGGTTGGGGTCGGTTGTAGACATGTTGTTGTTGAGGCGCTCGGTTGTAGGCATTTGGTTGCTGGGGCGCTCGGTTGTAGGTGGGTTGCTGTGGTGGTGCTCGGTTGTATGCAAGTTGTTGTTGTGGCTGAGGAGCTGGTTGAGGGGCTGGGCGGTATTGTTGATTGGGTGGTGGGTTACGGTATTGGCTTTGACGGTACCCACCCTGGTTACCCATGGCATTGATGCTCTCATTATTTACTACCCCTTCGGTGGTGGGTCCTACATGTGTAGGCTTTCTAGTATTACGGGGCTTGGTGTCGAACGGGTTGATCATGGATGCATCCTTAAAGTGGGCTTGGAGGTAGCGGGCGCTATCACACAACTCACTCATGGTTGTCGGACGGTGCATGATCAGGAGGTTGCGAAGGTTAGGCGTGGTGTTCCCAATGAGCATCCTCACCTGCTCCCCCTCTGAGATGGTATCCACAAGCCTCTCAGCCATTCCCCTCCACCGATCAGCGAATCTGGCAAAGTCCTCATCCGGCCTCATCTTTTCAGCAATTAAGTCGGTTATCGAGCAGCCGGCCCCACCCTATCCTTGTACCTCTCGTAGAAACTTCGTCTTGACAATGTCAAAATCCGCCGCCTCAATGGAATCAAGAGAATAGAACCAGTCAAGGGCGGATCCATCCAATGACCGACGGAATAGGAAGGCAAGGGCTTTGCGGTCATTTTTCCAGAATGCGGAGTCATAGAGAAAGCTTTTCAGATGGTTGAAAGGATTACCAGTCCCGTTGTAACGTTGGAAGACTGGTATCTCTGAAGGAGGAAGGTGTAGAACTGGGAAGGATGGGACAGAGATTTCGGGGGTGGCTTTAGAATCGAGGCGATGCCTCATCTCTTCGAAACGCTCATCCATCTGGTTGAGTTTGTTCATTAATGCCTGGGTGAGGCTGGATTCCTGAGCCACGGGAGCAAAGTGTTTAGGCGGCTGAGTTGGAGGAGGTAGGTTGGAAACAGGAATTGGTGCAGAATTGTGTGAATGCCCCACAACGGGGTGAGTAGAGACACGGCAGGGTTGCCCAGGAGAGGAGATGATTTGGGGCCTGACTGCTGATTGAGGTGGTGAGGGGGCTTGATTTCCCTCGACCGGATCTTGAGTTGCGGGCATCTTGCCCTTAGTCAAGGATTGCACAAGCGAAAAAGATTCGGGGTCTAGATGAAGAGATAGACCCTGGAGGAGTTGCTCCACGCTAAGTGAAGCGGGTTGATGAGTAGGATTTTGAGTTTCTGGCTCCCTGACGGCGTTGACATGGCCCTCTGGCTGAGCCATGGGTTGTTGCAGCTCGTAGTGGCCCGTCTCGTACTCCTCCTCTTGGCCGCAGTAGTCCGACATCCCGACGTGTCTTCCGGACCTTAGAGTGGGCATCCTGTCAAGTTTCCTTACAAAATGGTTGAAAGAAGGCAAATGAAAGGTGTAAATGCAAAGAGAGTTTTTGTTTGATTATGGTTGTTTGTTTGATTTGATTTGGTTTCAATTTGGTTGTTTGGCAAGCAAGTTGAACACAAAATTTAAAGGGATTTTTTTTTTGTTTTTGTTTTAGGTGTTTTGAAAGGAGAGAATTTTTTGGTTGTTTTCAATTGTTATGAGCAAGCAAGTTATGCAAACAAAGTTTTAAAATGACTACTCAATAATTTTTGGGTTAAAACCTTAGATTAGATAGATTGTTAGCAATTGTTCACTCAAGTAGGTATGATTCCTATTGCTTCAATCTTCAAGACCTAAGGTTATCACTCATTCACCACGAGTAGGTACTTGGGTTCTTTGGGTTTTGGGAAAGTGGTACAACTGGCCCAATCGTGCGAGAGGAATACTCCACGGATGGGGACTTACGGAGGTCTTGATGGAAACAACCAAATCAACTAGGAAGGAATATCCCAGAAGAGAGGTTAGAATCCACCAAGAAGGTGTTTGGAGGGTGAGGGTGTGTTGGGAGAGAGAGCCCCCGCCTCGAATGCCCTACGGATCGGAACAAGTCCGGTACCCGATGCAAAGCTAATGCAAAAATGAAAAATGGAGGGTAGAAGGAGAAGAAGCAATCAATATGCAAACATGAATGAAAGCTATTAAATAAATCAAACAAGTGAATGCAAACAAGATAAGCAATGAGAAAGTAAAACAAGTAACTAGAAACTAGCAATTAAAAGGTGGTTCGCGCGGGAACCGGCTTGTGTTGGAGTGTTCAAGTGGGGACAAATCTAAAGTAAAGGTAAAAGGATGGTCCACGCGGGGACCGAATTGAAAATAAAGTGGCTCACGCGGGAGCCGAGTTTTGGAAAAGTAGGTGGTTCACGCGGGAACCGGTTTTTGAAGAGAAAATGGGTGGTTCACGCGGGAACCGGTTTGTTTGATTGGAAAAAGGAAATGAGGGCCTCGTGGGGCCAATCTAATTGGTGCAAAGGGGTGGTCCACGTGGGGACCGATCTGAAGGTAAGTTGGTTCACGCGGGAACCGAGTTGGAAAAGAAAGGTGGTTCACGCGGGAACCGGTTTTTGAAGGAAAAGGGGTGGTTCACGCGGGAACCGGTTTTTGTGAAGAAAAGGGTGGTTCACGCGGGAACCGGTGTAAGAGTTGACAAAATGAAAAGAGAGCCACGTGGGGCCAATCTAAAGGTGCTGCAAATGGGTGGTCCACGCGGGGACCGATCTGAAAGTAAGTTGGTTCACGCGGGAACCGAGTTGGAAAAGAAAGGTGGTTCACGCGGGAACCGGTTTATAAGAAGAAAAGTGGTTCACGCGGGAACCGAGCTGAAGTTAAAGACAAGAAATCAAGTCCACATGGGGGACAATCTTAAAGGAAGAGTAATCAGCAAGTTTTTAAAGGTAAATTGACATGGAAAAGGGTAAAGGACAAGCCGGTTCACGCGGGAACCAAGTCGGAAAACAACTAGTTGCACGGATCAATCAAGCTAGCACCGTTGAAGACATTGGTTGTCCCACCGTGGTCGCCAAAAAGCTGTCGACTCCGAAAATGGGTTCCGGATCGGCACCTCAAGATAAGAAGGTGAAAGATAGAATTGGGGAAAAGAGAGTGAATCGGAAAACACTCGGAAAGCGGTAAAGACTCCTCACCTCGGTCCCACACTCACATTGATCCCCGAACTTTCATCTCACGGCGTCGCTCGAGCACCGGAGATGGTTCGGGTCATGTGGGAGGAGAGTGAGGAGGAGATGAAATTAAAACATGAAAGATGTGGTCGCCAGGAGCCGCGGGCTCCGCTTTATGTAATGGAAATAGAAAGAAGTTGACCGTGTGTACCTTAGCGTGGGAGAAAGGGATGTGAGTTCAACCTTCTTCTTCTTCGGCCGGCTGATGAAGAAGAGTCTCCAATCCAATGCTAGCTTGATCAACCTGTGCAACTAGAACAATAAACCAAGTGAAGAGTTTGGTTAGACTTGTGAGAAGTGTAGTAACTGTAGTAAGAAGATAAGAAAGAAGCAATTGGAGTTGGACTCACCGGCTTCGGGGTGAGCCTTAACCCCTTTTTTTTGTGTTTTTTGATTATGTAAAAATGATGTAAATGAACTAAAACATGCTTTAAAACATTAAATAAACAGAGTTAATGGAGTTGAGAAAGCTTATGGAATGATTTGGCTTGAGTTGAAGCCGAGTTGATTGAAGACAGCCGGTTCGGGTAGCTTGGTACCCTTCTGGCGCGAATTTGGTGCAGAGGATGTTACGGACGACCCCGATGTCAGAATCGATTACCGTTTGTTGGAGTGGACAGAAAACTCAGAGATGAAGAATTCCTATTTTTATGACTTCTCCGAAATCCTCCTGTAGAAGTCAGTAAAAATTATGAAAGGGGGGGCGTATGTGGAAAACAGAACCTGGATGCGCGCCCTCAGTGTAGCAACCGCCACAAACAAACGGCAAGTCGGAATTGAGTGCCGTCAGTTGGGGACGAAAGAGGACGAAGAGAGGAACAATTTGTATGTTGAAAACTTTTGCAGCAGAAGCCTCGGATTTTCTGCAGAAGTCGATGAAGATGGTGGATGCAGAACGCCCGGATCGAGCCTTCTCCTTCACCTCGGGATCGATTTCTTGACTTCGGATCGCCTTTGGACGTCGGGACGGCTTTGGAGAAGAGCTTGGACGACCTTGGGACGAGCTAGGCACCGGGGGTTCAACCTTGGGTCGTTGAGAATGGCCCTCAATTTATAGGGGAAGAGAGCCGGTGCAAAATATAGAAACTGGATGTACCGCGCCCCCTCGTTTCAAAGGAGACGAGGGCGCGCAGGGCGCGCCCTCAAACCAAGGGCGCGCAGGGCGCGCCCCCAGTTCGGGGGCGCGGTCTGCGCGCCCCCCTGTTTCAAAGGGGGCGGGGGCGCGTTCGGCGTCTCACTGCTAAAAATCGACGGAAACTTCCGGAAATTGCTAAAAATCGACTTGACATACGTAACGGCCCCCGAACCGGGGGCGCGGTACGAATAAGTGAAAATCCTTCCCCGGAAACCTTCCAAAAACCCGGTTTAGAAGGTGCTAATCGGGGTAATTTCCGATTTAAAGCAAGTGACCGCGCCCCCGCTTTTCAAAGGGACCGGGGGCGCGCAGGGCGCGCCCCCAGTTTGAGGGCGCGGAGGGGGCGCCCCCGGGTTGAGGGCGCGCCGGGGGCGCGCCCTCCAGTTTCAAGCGGAGCGGGGGCGCGGTACACTCTCTCTCCTGCGCGCGTGTTCCGTGAGCCGTATCTTGCAAACGGGATGTCCGATTCGGCTCCCGTTTGTCGCGTTGGAAAGAGGGCTCTCAACCGCACCAAGTTGGTAAACCAGCCGGTATGACTCCCGATATGTTCATACGGGGCTTTCTACCGGTTTACCCTCTCGCGAAAAGCCGAAACCCGGGGCGAAGATCCGAAAGAGCACGGTTCCGGTTGAGAAATCTCGGGTCAACTCGGGATGACTTAAAATGATGACCGAACAAGTCCGGTACGATCGAAAAACCCGAAGTCATCAAAAAATCTGAGATTAACCCGGTAAACGTGAATCGAAAGCCGTAAAAGCCGCGAAACCCTAAAATTGACCGAAATGGCCATATAGCCCCGGTTGATGAAAATATTCGGCTAGAATCGACCCGGATGACCCGAAAAGACCCGGTGATGACCGGAAAGGCCTAACATGTGGTCCGGGATAGCCGTGTCAGCACAGATCGAAAAAGCCGTAACGAAAGCCGTCATCGACCGACGCCTACCGAAATGACTTCTCGGAAACCCTGAATGTTACGGAACACATGCGGGACTCCCGAGACCTTTAATTATGAACCATTCAAGGTCGGTCATCGAGCAGGCTTCATGTTTTTACTGTTCACGTGCGGCTCTCGCTTGAAGGTTACGGCAATATTCCGGAAATCATTGGTCCATTCTCAACTAACAAGGGGGGCTTCACCAATGTCCTTAGCTCATCTCCACGAGGTAGTCCGGATCAGATAACGGTCAAATAAAAGATATCGCCTATGGAATAAGAGTCTGGGGCTCCGAATCAAGCCAATTTGGCGTGTCTACAGTCCCGACGTCCAAAGGCGATCCGAAGTCAAGAAATCGATCCCGAGGTGAAGGAGAAGGCTCGATCCGGGTGTTCTTCATCAACCATCTTCATCGACTTCTGGAGAAAATCCGAGGCTTCTGCTGCCAAAGTCTTAAACATACAAATTGTTCCTCTCTTCGTCCTCTTTCGTCCCCAACTGACGGCACTCAATTCCGACTTGCCGTTTGTTCGTGGCGGTTGCTACACTGAGGGCGCGCATCCAGGTTCTGTTTTCCACATCCGCCCCCCCTTTCATAATTTTTACTGACTTCTACAGGAGGATTTCGGAGAAGTCATAAAAATAGGAATTCTTCATCTCTGAGTTTTATGTCCACTCCAACAAACGGCACTCGATTCTGACATCGGGGTCGTCCGTAACATCCTCTGCACCAAAGTCGCGCCAGAAGGGTACCAAGCTACCCGAACCGGCTGTCTTCAATCAACTCGGCTTCAACTCAAGCCAAATCATTCCATAAGCTTTCTCAACTCCATTAACTCTGTTTATTTAATGTTTTAAAGCATGTTTTAGTTCATTTACATCATTTTTACATAATCAAAAACACAAAAAAAAGGGGTTAAGGCTCACCCCGAAGCCGGTGAGTCCAACTCCAATTGCTTCTTCCTTATCTTCATCCTACAGTTACTACACTTCTCACAAGTCTAACCAAACTCTTCACTTGGTTTATTGTTCTAGTTGCACAGGTTGATCAAGCTAGCATTGGATTGGAGACTCTTCTTCATCGGCCGGCCGAAGAAGAAGAAGGTTGAACTCACATCCCTTTCTCCCACGCTAAGGTACACACGGTCAACTTCTTTCTATTTCCATTACATAAAGCGGAGCCCGCGGCTCCTGGCGACCACATCTTTCATGTTTTAATTTCATCTCCTCCTCACTCTCCTCCCACATGACCCGAACCATCTCCGGTGCTCGAGCGACGCCGTGAGATGAAAGTTCGGGGATCAATGTGAGTGTGGGACCGAGGTGAGGAGTCTTTACCGCTTTCCGAGTGTTTTCCGATTCACTCTCTTTTCCCCAATTCTATCTTTCACCTTCTTATCTTGAGGTGCCGATCCGGAACCCGTTTTCGGAGTCGACAGCTTTTTGGTGACCACGGTGGGACAACCAATGTCTTCAACGGTGCTAGCTTGATTGATCCGTGCAACTAGTTGTTTTCCGACTTGGTTCCCGCGTGAACCGGCTTGTCCTTTACCCTTTTCCATGTCAATTTACCTTTAAAAACTTGCTGATTACTCTTCCTTTAAGATTGTCCCCCATGTGGACTTGATTTCTTGTCTTTAACTTCAGCTCGGTTCCCGCGTGAACCACTTTTCTTCTTATAAACCGGTTCCCGCGTGAACCACTTTTCTTCTTATAAACCGGTTCCCGCGTGAACCAACTTACTTTCAGATCGGTCCCCGCGTGGACCACCCATTTGCAGCACCTTTAGATTGGCCCCACGTGGCTCTCTTTTCATTTTGTCAACTCTTACACCGGTTCCCGCGTGAACCACCCTTTTCTTCACAAAAACCGGTTCCCGCGTGAACCACCCCTTTTCCTTCAAAACCGGTTCCCGCGTGAACCACCTTTCTTTTCCAACTCGGTTCCCGCGTGAACCAACTTACCTTCAGATCGGTCCCCGCGTGGACCACCCCTTTGCACCAATTAGATTGGCCCCACGAGGCCCTCATTTCCTTTTTCCAATCAAACAAACCGGTTCCCGCGTGAACCACCCATTTTCCCTTCAAAAACCGGTTCCCGCGTGAACCACCTACTTTTCCAAAACTCGGCTCCCGCGTGAGCCACTTTATTTTCAATTCGGTCCCCGCGTGGACCATCCTTTTACCTTTACTTTAGATTTGTCCCCACTTGAACACTCCAACACAAGCCGGTTCCCGCGCGAACCACCTTTTAATTGCTAGTTTCTAGTTACTTGTTTTACTTTCTCATTGCTTATCTTGTTTGCATTCACTTGTTTGATTTATTTAATAGCTTTCATTCATGTTTGCATATTGATTGCTTCTTCTCCTTCTACCCTCCATTTTTCATTTTTGCATTAGCTTTGCATCGGGTACCGGACTTGTTCCGATCCGTAGGGCATTCGAGGCGGGGGCTCTCTCTCCCAACACACCCTCACCCTCCAAACACCTTCTTGGTGGATTCTAACCTCTCTTCTGGGATATTCCTTCCTAGTTGATTTGGTTGTTTCCATCAAGACCTCCGTAAGTCCCCATCCGTGGAGTATTCCTCTCTGCACGATTGGGCCGGTTGTACCACTTTCCCAAAACCCAAAGAACCCAAGTACCTACTCGTGGTGAATGAGTGATAACCTTAGGTCTTGAAGATTGAAGCAATAGGAATCATACCTACTTGAGTGAACAATTGCTAACAATCTATCTAATCTAAGGTTTTAACCCAAAAATTATTGAGTAGTCATTTTAAAACTTTGTTTGCATAACTTGCTTGCTCATAACAATTGAAAACAACCAAAAAATTCTCTCCTTTCAAAACACCTAAAACAAAAACAAAAAAAAATCCCTTTAAATTTTGTGTTCAACTTGCTTGCCAAACAACCAAATTGAAACCAAATCAAATCAAACAAACAACCATAATCAAACAAAAACTCTATTTGCATTTACACCCTTCATTTGCTTTCTTTCAACCATTTTGTAAGGAAATTTGGCAGGCTGCCCACTCTAAGGTCCGGAAGACACGTCGGGATGTCGGACTACTGCGGCCAAGAAGAGGAGTACGAGACGGGCCACTACGAGCTGCAACAACCCATGGCTCAACCAGAGGGCCATGTCAACGCCGTCAGGGAGCCAGAAATTCAAAATCCTACTCATCAACCCGCTTCACTTAGCGTGGAGCAACTCCTCCAGGGTCTATCTCTTCATCTAGACCCCGAATCTTTTTCGCTTGTGCAATCCTTGACTAAGGGCAAGATGCCCGCAACTCAAGATCCGGTCGAGGGAAATCAAGCCCCCTCACCACCTCAATCGGCGGTCGAGGCCCCAAATCATCTCCTCTCCCGGGCAACCCCGCCGTGTCTCTACTCACCCCGTTGTGGGGCATTCACACAATTACGCACCAATTCCTGTTTCCAACCTACCTCCTCCAACTCAGCCGCCTAAACACTTTGCTCCCGTGGCTCGGGAATCCAGCCTCACCCGAGGCATTAATGAACAAACTCAACCAGATGGATGAGCGTTTCGAAGAGATGAGGCATCGCCTCGATTCTAAAGCCATCCCCGAAATCTCTGTCCCATCCTTCCCGCTCTACACCTTCCTCCTTCAGAGATACCAGTCTTCCAACGTTACAACGGGACTGGTAATCCTTTCAACCATCTGAAAAGCTTTCTCTATGACTCCGCATTCTGGAAAAATGACCGCAAAGCCCTTGCCTTCCTATTCCGTCGGTCATTGGATGGATCCGCCCTTGACTAGTTCTATTCTCTTGATTCCATTGAGGCGCCGGATTTTGACATTGTCAAGACGAAGTTTCTACAGAGGTACAAGGATAGGGTGGGGCCAGCCTACTCGATAACTGACTTAATTGCCGAAAAGATGAGGCCGGATGAAGACTTTGCCAGATTTGCTGATCGGTGGAGGGGAATGGCTGAGAGGCTAGTAGATACCATCTCAGAGGGGGAGCAGGTGAGGATGCTCATAGGGAACACCACGCCTAACCTTCGCAACCTTCTGATCATGCACCGTCCAACAACCATGAGTGAGTTGTGTGATAGCGCCCGCTACCTCCAAGCCCACTTTAAGGATGCGTCCATGATCAACCCGTTCGACACCAAGCCCCGTAATACTAGAAAGCCTACACCTGTAGGACCCACCACCGAAGGGGTAGTAAATAATGAGAGCATCAATGCCATGGGTAACCAGGGGGGGTACCGTCAAAGCCAATACCGTAACCCACCACCCAATCAACAATACCGCCCAGCCCCTCAACCAGCTCCTCAGCCACAGCAACAACTTGCATACAACCGAGCACCACCACAGCAACCCGCATACAACCGAGTGCCCCAGCAACCAAATGCCTACAACCGAGCGCCTCAACAACAACATGTCTACAACCGACCCCAACCACAACAACAAGCCTACAACCAAGTGCCACCACCAGCCAACCGACTTAGGAGGGGGGACCCAAGAGAGAATACTACCCTCAACTGCCATTCCCCCTCGCCGATATCTTCAACGCATTGATGGCTGAACAGCAGCTAGAGCTTCCAAAGGAGAGAGAAGGATGGCCGGAAAATGTTGATATGACAAAATACTGCGCTTACCATCGGTATCCTGGGCACACGGTGGATGTCTGTTTCCAGTTTAAAGATTACATTCATGACCTCAACGATCAGGGGAACATCGACTGGGGATAGATGGGGGAGTCTATTCAAGCAGTGAAAGCACGTCAGAATCAACCGCGGCGACAACAAGTACAACAGCAGCCCGGCCTGGGCATAGTTCAAGATCCACTCCCGGTACATGCACCCATACAAGCACCGGCACCAGCACCACCGAACCAACGACTCGGCCTCGTCCACTCTGCCATCGAGGAGTCAACCTACCATTCCCAGGGTTGGCAGGTCGAGGATCAAATCACCTCCATGCCCGCCATACCAACCCCACCCACAAACCGCACCATACTCTCCATACCGAGAGCTGCCCCCAGCCCACGAACTATCCAAACACCACTACCCTCACCAACCATTAACCCTCCACGACGTTTAATCATTAGACCTCCACCAGCCTCCCAACCAAGACCCCAACCTAACCCACCAACCACCATTAATCCTCCACGGCGTCGATCATTAGACCGCCACCAACACCCCGTACATCACCTAACCTACCGATCCACCGCCACCCCACGACCCCTCATCATTAGACCATCACCACCAACACCCCAACCATCACCCAACATACCGGCCTCCACCAATCCACGACCCCTCATCATCCGATCATCACCACCCCTACCTACAACGGGCTCCTCAAACTACCAACCAACCCTACCATCACCACCATCACCACTTCCCCCTACCACGCTGGCGCCGGTACTTCGTAGCGGGAGGATGTTCCAAAGGGTCTTTCCCCAGGCCGGGATACAACCACAGGAGCAAGCAGAAGAGGAGGTAGTGGAAGAACCGTTGCCCGGCACGGCATATGATCTATTGAAGCACTTGGATAAAATGCTGGCACGGATTTCAATTCTGGAGTTGATAAAAAGGTCAAAGAACCATCAGGACATCCTACAACAATATCTACAGCGGGTCATGGTCAATGAGGACCTCCCGCCTGAGAAGATCATTGCTGTCCTGACCCCGAGGAGTGAACATCCGGCACTCACCTTTACACAGGAAGAGTTGGCACGGCCAGAGATAAGAAAGTACGCCTTGCGCGTTGCAGTAGTCATCCGAGGCGTGGAGATCAAGTCCTGCTTGATTGATACCGGGGCATCCATAAATGTCATGCCGCCAGAAACATTGCAACTTTGCGGCATCTCCGATGAAGAAATCGAGCCTTCTGCCGTCACGGTGACCGCATATGACAACTCCCGGAAGCCGGCACGAGGGGTGGTTACGTTGGAAGTAGGGCTCGGACCGCGTACTGTCACCGCCGAGTTTCATGTTCTAGAACTGGACCCTACATTCAAAGCTATCTTGGGACGCCCGTACCTTGAGGCAATAGGAGCTGTTGCCTCCACTAATCATCAGTGTCTGAAGTTCCCATACAAGGGCCAGGTGATCAAAGTAACCAACATCCCCATTCTGAATGACGTGGATGACCCCTCTTCTGCACTACCAATATCAAATTTTGTCCAGCCGTTGGTTTCAACTATAGAGCTACCTGAGGTCATGGTATTAACGACGCCTCCAGATACCGTTGCTTGGCGGATGATGAAGGGGATGGGCTATCAGCCAGGAAAAGGGTTGGGAAAGGAGCTGCAGGGGGTTGTGCACCCCATTGAAGCCGTACAAAGACCAAAGAGACACGGGCTTGGCTATGAGCCCGCTCACTCCGCGGATGGTCTACCGGCCAAAAAATGCCATGGGACTCCAAAAATTCTTTATTAAAGGGGAGACCATGATGATGGCCGGGGACAAAGAAGAAGAACCAGTCAAGAGGAAGAAGGCACCAGAGCAAGAGGAGGAGGTGGACAACCTGAGTTCATCTTTAGCTCGGTTGTTCATAGAGGAGGAAGAACCAGTCGAGGGCAAGTCCATCTCCAAACAACTTGTCCACTCGAACCCACCTCCAAACAACATCCCGCGTGAACCGTATCCTACGGTCACTTATTTCAAAATTCTCACACTCTCCCTCTTGGATTCGCTTGATGGGCTATCTAGCCCAATTCCCACTTATGGGCCGAAATGGCCACCTGAACTGATCATTGGGCCTGAGAGCCCATTTAGATCTTCTTACTCCACTGGGCTTCTATGCCCATCCAACAAACTTGGGTCCGCATGCCCACCAGTCGGGCCCACGTGCCCTTTAGATTTATTTTCTTGCTTTGGGCCCGCGTGCCCACCATTTGGGCCCACGTGCCCCTTAGATCTTTTCACTAGCTTTGGGCCTATCTGCCCATTTCTTGTCATCATCGGGCCCGCGAGCCCATTTTTCTTCCATTTGCTTAAGCTTTCTATTTCTGCTCGAGCCCCATCGGCTCATTCTCTATTTGTTATTGAAAATACCCAAAATACCCAAAAAAAAACGTCCTCTCGCAAACTCAGTTTTCCATCGAGGAGACGTCGCTACTCGTCTCGGAGGGTACTCCCAACCAGGGACCCCTCTTCTCCAACTCACTGATCGATCTGTTCGATCCTTCACCCATTGTTAATACCACCTTTTCAATTCCGTCTTCTTTAGGAGTAGTTAGGGTAGGAAAGAAGAAAATTCGAGGTAAACGTGTGCCGTAAAGATATCTCCAACAAATAGCTCAAAAATGCAAGGAATGTGCAAGGTCGCCAAGTTTTTTGGAAAATGCTATCCAGCTTGATGAAATCCAATATGAGGATGAATCCAATGTAGATCATACACTTTGGGAGTTTACGAGGTCTTATCAGAAAAAGATCCTGATTTCGAGGATGGAATTGAGGACTTGGCTGATGCGTATGCATCTGGACTTAAAAGGTTTGAGGAACCATTAGCCACGGTGGATGAACCAACAAAAGAACTGAATCTTGGAACACCGGAAGATCCCAAGATAGTCCTCCTAAGTGCAAACCTCACTCCCATTGAGGAACAGAGTTTGATTAAAATTCTGGAAGAATATAAGGACACGTTCGCATGGACATACGAAGACATGCCGGGGTTAGACAACTCGTTAGTTGAACATCGTCTAACTTTGAAACACAGAATTACCCCGGTCAAACAAAAATTAAGGAGATTCCACCCTGATGTTGCACTTAAGATGAAAGAAGAGGTCGACAAGTTACATCAAGCAAGATTCATTAAGGTCGTCCTTTATCCGCAATGGGTGGCAAACATAGTCCCTGTCATGAAGAAGGATGGCCGAGTTCGGATCTGTATAGACTTCAGGGACTTAAACCGAGCGTGTCCTAAAGATGACTTTCCTCTACCTCATATTGACGTACTGGTTGATAACACTGCTGGATTTGAAATGTTGTCATTCATGGATGGCTATTCTGGATATAATCAAATCCGGTTGGCTGAAGAGGACCAGGAGAAGACCTCGTTCACCACACCTTGGGGAACCTACTGCTATGTCGTCATGCCCTTTGGACTGAAGAATGCCGGTGCTACCTATCAGAGGGCAATGATGGCTATCTTCCATGACATGATGCATACCCTTGTAGAGGTGTACGTGGATGACCTGGTCGTTAAGTCCAGAAGCCGAGAAGATCACCCGGAAGTGTTAAGAAAGGTCTTGCAAAGGGCTAGGGAATATAAATTGAAGATGAACCCAAAGAAATGCACATTTGGAGTATCCTCAGGAAAACTGTTGGGGTTCATAGTGAGTAAAAGGGGCATAGAGATCGACCCAAACAAGGCCAAGGCAATCATTGGTATGCCTCCTCCGAGAAACATGAAAGAACTTCGAGGACTAATTGGGAGGCTACAGTTTGTCCGCCGGTTCATCTCACAACACTCCCAAAGGTGTAAACCTTTCTATGAGTTGACCAAGGCGGGGGCCGAGTTCAAATGGGATTCGAAGTGCCAGGATGCATTCGATGGTTTGAAAAGATACACGGCTAGTCCCCCCGTGCTTAAACCACCGGTCCTCGGCAAGCCCTTAGTTTTATACATCTCGGTTTTGGAGAATTCTCTTGGGGCGGTCCTTGCACAAGTTGATGAAGAAGGGAAAGAGAGGGCAACTTACTATTTGTCAAAGATCTTTGATCCATGTGAGCGAAGTATCTTGTAGTGGAGAAGACCCGTGCCGCACTAGTCCGGGTAGTTCGAAGCTTAAACACTATTTCTTAGCTCATGAGGTCAATCTCATCGCCCGCATCAATCCCATCAAATTCCTTCGGAGAAAACTGTTCTAACTGATCGGTTAGGTCGTTGGCAGAGCTTCCTCTCCCAGTTTGATATCACCTATGTCCCCCAGAAGGCGATTAAGGGCTATGCCATTGCCGAACATCTAGCCCATCACCCTATACCCCTCTTTGACCCGGTCCAATCGGAGTTCCCGGATGACGAACTAATGTTGATCCGATCTTCCCACCTTTGGACATTATATTTTGACGGGGATCTGAATTCACACGGTAAGGGAATAGGAATTGTCCTTCTATCACCCGAGGGTGTCACCATTCCACAAGCATTTCAGCTTGACTTCCCGGCAACCAACAATATAGCTGAATATGAAGCCTTGCTGGCCGGGCTGGAGGCCGCTCATTTCTATGGTGCCACGGAATTAAGGGTGATAGGTGATAGCCAACTAATTCTTCGCCAAGTCCTAACCAAATACCGAACTTCTCATCCGAACCTTAAACCTTACCAAGAACTCACCTCTTGCTACATCAAGCTCTTTTCCAAACTTACTTTTGTCCATGTTCCTCGAGCTCAGAACATCCTTGCTGATGCCCTAGCCTCCTTAGCTTCATCCCTATCAGTCCCGCTAGGTAGACAGGTGCGGACTATTCATGTCCGTAGAAGGTCGATGCCAGCAATTAAAGATGGGCGATTTCTGAAGATCAAGGAGAGATTTGGCAGGAAGGAGTATCTAGAGCAGAAAGAGGAAGTTTCTCTAGTCGAGTTGGAAGAGTTAGATGAGGGTGAGAGGCCTTGGTTTGATGAGATTGCAAGGTATTGTCAAGATCAAACATATCCACCTGGATCAAATGCAAAAGAAAAGAAGGCCATCAGGAGAGTTTCCCAGAGGTATACCATCCTAGGAGGGGTGCTCTACAAGAGGTGCCTAAGCGGAATTTTATTGAGATGCGTTGATGAAGAAGAGGCAGAATTGGTGCTTAAGGAAGCACATTCCGGGATCTGTGGGGGCCATGTCAATGCTCAAGCTCTTGCCAAGAAAATCATCAGGCAGGGGTATTATTGGCCAACCCTAGAAGAGGATTGCTCCATTTTTGTCCGGCACTGTCATTCTTGCCAACTTCATGCCGACAAGATCCATTCTCCCGCATCTTCCCTTCATCCGATTCATGCCCCATGGCCCTTCGCCATGTGGGCTTTCGATATCATTGGCCCTCTAAGTGATCTTAACTCTGAAATCCGTTCCAAATCGTTCATCCTGACGGCAACAGAGTACTTCACCAAGTGGGCAGAAGCGGAAGCGTTCGTGGAGATCAAGGCGTCTACACTGTGCTCCTTCATCAAACGCAACATTATCGCCAGGTTCGGGATACCCAGCGACATCGTCACCGACAACGGACCGCAATTTCTCTCTCAAGATCTACGTGATCTTTGCAACAGGTACCGCATTGTGTTGCATCATTCATCTCCTTATTACCCGCAAGGCAATGGTCAAGCAGAAGCCACCAACAAAACTTTGATTAAAATCATCAAGAAAACCTGTAAGTTCGCAGACTGGCCAGATAAGCTTGTAGATGCCCTATGGGCTTATCGTACTTCTGTACGGACCCCCACTGGTCAAACCCCGTATGCTCTTGCATATGGGATGGAAGCGGTGGTCCCGTACGAAGTACTCCTTCCATCACTCCGAGTTCAACTCGATAGGGACATCCCTATCGATGAGAGACAAGAATCTCTCCTTGCACAACTTGAACTCCTAGATGAAAGAAGGTTGGCCGCCTCTGAGCATGCCCGGACTTATCAGAACCGATTGAAAAGGTTTTATCAAAAGAGGGTGGTAGAGAGAAAGTTCGAAATCGGTGAGATGGTAGTTAAACATATATTCGTTAAGCCGGGTGGTCCCCGCTCTAAGTTGCAACCTAACTGGGAAGGGCCTTTTGTTATAACTGAAAAATATCCAGGCAATGCATATGAGCTAACCAACGCCGATGGAGAAAAATTGAACCATCCATGGAACGGCGTTTACCTCAAAAAATATTTTCCTTAGAAAATTAAATGAAGAATTTCTGGTATGATATCAAGTCATCGATCCAAGGGTGTTAGCTAGAAGACAAGGGTAGACATCACCTTGCACACACAACACCTCCCGATCCCAGAATCTAGATAGCCCAACACTCATGAGAGGCAAGGCAGAACCCTGAAGGCGGAAAGGAAACCTTACCCTATTCTCTTCTATTCGGTCCAAGATAGGTGAAGGGGACTAAAGGAGGATAGTATCGAAAATGCCCGCCACCTCAGTAGGAGGCCGTCTCATAGGGTGCAAAAGGGTGCCAAAAGATGGGCAATGAACCCCACAGGTTTAAACAAATATGGGCCTGTCTGAATGAGTACCCAGGAGAATAGAAAATGAAAAGAAGGCACCAAAAGATGGGCAATGACCCCACAAGTCTAAGACTTGTCTAAATAAGTGCCATATGTAGAAAAGACCCGAAGAGGCCGAACCCCAACAGGCAATTTGGGCATGAGTAGAGAAACCCTCCTCGACACCCCCAAATCCTATCAAAGACTTCCTCTATTATTCTTCCATCTTAAAACCCCTAGGGTAGGGTAGACTGTCCAAACTCAGGGGGAATCCAAACCGATCAAGAGAAGAGGGCAAGAAAGATTCTGGGTAAGGAACCTTATTTTCACGTGATGTTTATCACTTAAATCTTGATTAACACTCAAAGATCGATGAATTTTTTTCATTACTGGCACATTCTCCACAAAAATCCAAAAACATCAAATATTTTCAAAAAAACCAAAAAATCAAATATTTTCAAAAATTCAAAAAAAAAATATTTGAATATTTTCAAAAATCCAATATCTTCAAAAATAAAAAAATAAAAAAATTTTTGAATACTTTCCAAAAATCTAAAAAAATGCATCATCTAACTTGGCATAACCTTGATTTTTGCCTTTGCTAGCATTCATGTTTATCTTTATGTCTTGCATGTTTCATTTCCGCATTGCATATTTACCTTCATTATCACCCCATTAAGAGGGCTCCTCCCTTTGACCTAAGTCAAAGTTGGCCATAATAGGCAAAGGGATGAGTCGTTGTGAAGATCTAATCCTCTTTTATCAAGTGTTTTCAGGGACTTTAAAATAAGAGGAGAAGGTCCTCTCAACAACGAGGATTACGAGATCAAGAAGGGAGCGACTCTCGCCATAGCGGTAAGCACTCTTAACTTTTACCTTGTCTATCATTTTGTGCATTCTACCTAGTTGATAAGGTTACCCCCTTGACATATAAGCAAGGCAAGATAACAATAGGCAAGGGGGTAAGCCATAGAACAGTTTAACCCTTCTATTGAGTATTTCGGGAAAAGAAACACAAGTCAAGGAGGGGTGAGAATCTCGCCAACAGGTATGCCTCTTAACCCTACATCCATTATTTACTTTTATTATTTGCCATCCCTTAGAAGGCTTCACCCCTTGACAAACTTGCAAGGGGCCAAGCCGGAATTTGAAACTGACTATCCTTTCAAGAAATGTCAAGTAGGTCAAACAACACTAAAGCAAGAAGTGCTATAACAAGGAAGAAAAGCAGCTACAACACCAGAAGAAGATTAAGCTTGCTACAGATATCAGTGTCTAATTGCCACTGACTCCAGGAGAATGACCACGTGGAGAAGGCATGGAAACCATACCGCCGCAACCGCCTCGTTCCGGTGATGCTCCAAAGGAGTGGCCAAGACGGGAATTGCTCGCGGAAACAGAAGAACGGACATGGGAAACCCCCATAACTTGCCGACTAGCATATATGTCGCCGGTCGTGTGTTATTATCTTATGCATTAGTTGTTGAAGACCATGAGCATAGAGAAGACTTGACCCGAGATCCCCTTCATCAAAATCTACGACGGTCGGGTCATCTCTAATGCTCACGGATAAGACAAAGTTGTGCTGTGAGGGACGATAGTTCCCGAATGGGTATCTTGACCTCATAGACAATCTATATCTTCAACTATTTGTTATACCAATTTTGTTTTGTTTTCTTGAGCCCAACATGCATCATGTAGTATTAATTGCATTATATTTTGTTTTGTCATTGCATACATCATTTCCTGATCTTCACCTTCTCACTCTCTCGATCATTCTAAATCCCACCGTGTCATTCTAATCTCGCCATATTCTCTAGTCCCACCAACCTCTCTAATATCTCACCGTGTCTATTAATCCCACCGTGTTCGGTAACCACTTTGTGCCCTCAAATCTTTCACCACAGAGGCCATTGCAACTTCTTTTGCTACTTATCCCACCGTGGCAGCCTTTTCGTCCCGCCAAGGACCTTCTATTTGATCAGAACTTTCACCGTCATTATCCTCACGGTCTGTGCTTAAACATTTGCCTTTCGGAATCTGAGATCATTCCATTCCGAATTGAATCTTGTCTCTTGGAAGACTTAAATGAATCTGAGAGTCCGAATGTGCTCGATTGGTATTCTTTTACTTTTTCAAACAAATCTCTTTTTAAATTTTAGCCCATCACAGTACAGGAACACCGCAAAGATCGGGTTACCGGCTGATGATGAACCTACGAACCCATGTTTCGGGGACTCCCCACCGCGTTGGGGGTTGGCTATTCTTCTCTCGTGCCAATGGCACATCTCTTACTAATCGAACATAAGAAGACTTGATGAAACATAGCGGTTAACCAGGAGACTTGAGGAGATTCGTCTTGCCGAATCTGGTTGTTAAGCGTGTCTATATCTACACCTTGATGCCACCTTTTCAGTCCATCGCCATTTCGCTCCACTACATTCCACTACGATTCATCTCGCTTCGCTACGCTTTCTCTACGTTTCACTTCGCTCCGCTACATGCCATTCCCTTGCAAAGCCGACATCAAGGCGAGGCAAGCTGTAGACACGCCAAATTGGCTTGATTTGGAGCCCCAGACTCTTATTCCATAGGCGATATCTTTTATTTGACCGTTATCTGATCCGGACTACCTCGTGGAGATGAGCTAAGGACATTGGTGGAGCCCCCCTTGTTAGTTGAGAATGGACCAATGATTTCCGGAATATTGCCGTAACCTTCAAGCGAGAGCCGCACGTGAACTGTAAAAACACGAAGCCCGCTCGATGACCGACCTTGAATGGTTCATAATTAAAGGCCTCGAGAGTCCCACATGTGTTCCGTAACATTCAGGGTTTCCGAGAAGTCACTTCGGTAGGCGTCAGTCAATGACGCCTTTCGTTACGGCTTTTTCGATCTGTGCTGACACGGCTATCCCGGACCACATGTTAGGCCTTTCCGGTCATCACCGGGTCTTTTCGGGTCATCCGGGTCGATTCTAGCCGTATATTTTATCAACCGGGGCTATAAGGCCGGTTCGGTCAATTTTAGGGTTTCGCGGCTTTTACGGCTTTCGATTCACGTTTACCGGGTTAATATCAAATTTTTCGATGGTTTCGGGTTTTCCGGTCGTACCGGACTTGTTCGGTCATCATTTTAAGTCATCCTGAGTTGACCCGAGATTTATCGACCGGAACCGTGCTATTTCGGATCTTCGCCCCGGGTTTCGGCTTTCCGCGAGAGGGTAAACCGGTAGAAAGCCCCGTACGAACATATCGGGAGTTATTCCGTCTGTTTTACCGACTTGAGGAGGTGCGGTTGAGAGCCCTCTTTCCAACGCGACAAACGGGAGCCGAATCGGACATCCCGTTTGCAAGATACGGCTCGCGGAACACGCGCGCAGGAGAGAGAGTGTACCGCGCCCCCGCTCCGCTTGAAAGTGGAGGGCGCGCCTGCGCGCGCCCTCAACACGGGCGCGCCCGCGCGCCCCCAACCTGGGGGCGCGCCCTGCGCGCCCCCGGTCCCTTTGAAAAGCGGGGGCGCGGTCACTTGCTTTAAATCGGAAATTACCCCGATTAGCACCTTCTAAACCGGGTTTTTGGAAGGTTTCCGGGGGAGGATTTTCACTTATTCGTACCGCGCCCCCGGTTCGGGGGCGCGTTACGTATGTCAAGTCGATTTTTAGCAATTTCCGGAAGTTTCCGTCGATTTTTAGCGATTGAGACGCCGAACGCGCCCCCGCCCCTTTGAAACGGGGGCGCGCAGACCGCGCCCCGGGCGGGGCGCGCCTGCGCGCCCTTGGTTTGAGGGCGCGCCCTGCGCGCCCTCGTCTCCTTTGAAACGCGGGGGCGCGGTACATCCAATTTCTAAATTTTGCACCGGCTCTCTTCCCCTATAAATTGAGGGCCATTCTCAACGAACCAAGGTGGAACCCCCGGTGCCTAGCTCGTCCCAAGGTCGTCCAAGCTCTTCTCCAAAGCCGTCCCGACGTCCAAAGGCGATCCGAAGTCAAGAAATCGATCCCGAGGTGAAGGAGAAGGCTCGATCCGGGTGTTCTTCATCAACCATCTTCATCGACTTCTGGAGAAAATCCGAGGCTTCTGCTGCCAAAGTCTTAAACATACAAATTGTTCCCCTCTTCGTCCTCTTTCGTCCCCAACTGACGGCACTCAATTCCGACTTGCCGTTTGTTCGTGGCGGTTGCTACACTGAGGGCGCGCATCCAGGTTCTGTTTTCCACATCCGCCCCCCCTTTCATAATTTTTACTGAATTCTAAAGGAGGATTTCGGAGAAGTCATAAAAATAGGAATTCTTCATCTCTGAGTTTTCTGTCCACTCCAACAAACGGCACTCGATTCTGACATCGGGGTCGTCCGTAACATCCTCTGCACCAAAGTCGCGCCAGAAGGGTACCAAGCTACCCGAACCGGCTGTCTTCAATCAACTCGGCTTCAACTCAAGCCAAATCATTCCATAAGCTTTCTCAACTCCATTAACTCTGTTTATTTAATGTTTTAAAGCATGTTTTAGTTCATTTACATCATTTTTACATAATCAAAAACACAAAAAAAGGGGTTAAGGCTCACCCCGAAGCCGGTGAGCCCAACTCCAATTGCTTCTTTCTTATCATCTTACTACAGTTAGTACACTTCTCACAAGTCTAACCAAACTCTTCACTTGGTTTATTGTTCTAGTTGCACAGGTTGATCAAGCTAGCATTGGTTGTTGACTCTTCTTCATCGGCCGGCCGAAGAAGAAGAAGGTTGAACTTACATCCCTTTCTCCCACGCTAAGGTACACACGGTCAACTTCTTTCTATTTCCATTACATAAAGCAGAGCCCGCGGCTCTTGGCTACCACATCTTTCATGTTTTAATTTCATCTCCTCCTCACTCTCCTCCCACATGACCCGAACCATCTCCGGTGCTCGAGCGACGCCGTGAGATGAAAGTTCGGGGATCAATGTGAGTGTGGGACCGAGGTGAGGAGTCTTTACCACTTTCCGAGTGTTTTCCGATTCACTCTCTTTTCCCCAATTCTATCTTTCACCTTCTTATCTTGAGGTGCCGATCCGGAACCCGTTTTCGGAGTCGACACCAGGCACGGCGTATGATCTGTTAAAACATTTGGATAAGACACCAGCCCGTATTTCCATACTTGAGTTGATCAAAAGATCAAAGGTGCATCAGGAGATTCTACAGCAGTACTTGCAAAGGGTAATGGTGAATGAAGATCTCCCACCTGAGAAGATCACTACAGTGTTAGCCCCTAGAAGTGAGCATCCAACACTCACTTTCTCTCAGGAAGAATTAGCGAGATCCGGACTTTAGGAGATATGCTTTGCATGTGGCTGTTATCATCTGCAATATCGAAGTAAAATCATGTTTGGTTGACACTGGAGCTTCTATCAACGTTATGCCGCCAGAAACTTTGCAGTTGTGCGGTATTTCTGAGCAAGAAATCAAGCCATCTTGTGCCATGGTGACGGCCTACGACAACTCCAAGAAGTCTGCACGTGGGGTGGTCACTCTAGAAGTCAAACTTGGACCATGTACGGTCACAACAGATTTTCATATTCTAGAATTGGATCCAACTTTTCGGGCTATACTTGGGAGGCCATACTTGGAGGCAATAGGAGCTGTGGCTTCAACAAACCACCAGTGCATAAAATTTCCCTTTAAAGGACAGGTGGTCAAGGTGACTAGCATGCCTATAAGGGACGAGCTGAACGATGCTTCTTTACCCCTAGGTCTGTCAATACAACCCCAGATCTCAGTGGGAGAATTGCCAGAAGTCAGATGCATGACCGCCTCTCTACCAGACACACTGGCATGGCAGATGATCATGAAATTGGGCTCTCGGCTGGAAGAGGTTTAGGCAAGGATCTTCAAGGGATCACTCAGCCAATTGAAACTGTGAAAAGGCCACGCAGGCAGGGGTTGGGATATGAAGAGGGTTCCATCCCAAGGAGGATCTTCCAGCCAGGATATGCCATGGGGCTCCACACCTTCTTTATCAAAGGGGAGACCATGATGATGGCTGAAGATAGCAAAAGTTCCGTGGTAGTTGTCAAGAGAAGAAAGGCTCCAGATGAAGAAGAAGAAGACTTGGAAGATTTGTGCTTATCTTTAAGTCGTCTGTTTTCAAGTGGGGAAGAGCACCAGGAACCACTCAAGGGCAGACCAATCTTGGATCATCTAGTTAAGCATACCACCCAAGTCAAAACCATTCCACGAGGCCCAAATACAACAATGCCATGTTTAAACCTCGTGCCGTTGTTTCTAGATCTTTTGGATGGGCTTCAGGGACCACTTACCCACTTTGGGCCCATGAGCCCTCTTCAACCTTCCACTGTTACTGGGCCAGCTTGCCCATTTGCTTCCCTCATCAACTTCAGAACTGAGGGCTTTTCCCAACATGGGCTCACATGCCCATTTATTTCTGAGATCGGGTCCACGTACCCATTTACTTTTTTCATCAGTTTTGGACCCATGTGTCCACTTTCTGTTACCATTGGGCCCACTAGCCCCTTTTTCCCCTTTATTCTTAAGTTTTTCTTTATGGTAATTCAGTCAGTTTCTAGCAAGCTTCGAGTCACTCAGACTCATTCTATCCTTTTACTTGAAATTTCCAAAACGTCTTCTTTGAAACTCACATTTCCATCGAGGAGACGTCTCTACTCATCCCAGAGGGTACTCCCAATCAGGGATCCCCCTTTTCTGAATCATTGATCGATTTGCTCGATCCTCCCTCCACTGTAAATACCACCTTTCCAGCTTTATCTTCAGTAGGTCAAGTTAGGTTAGGAAATAGGAAAGTTAGAGGTAAAGGAGTTTCAAACAGATATCTGCAACAATTAGCACGGAAATGTGTACAGTCTTGACTGATCGGTTAGGGCGATGGCAGAGTTTCCTATCCCAATTTGATATCACTTATGTCCCACAGAAGGCAATCAAGGGTTATGCTATTGCTGAACACCTTGCCCATCATCCCATACCCGTCTTTGACCCAGTCCGGTCGGAGTTCCCGGATGATGAACTAATGTCAGTCCGATCTTCCAATCTTTGGACATTATATTTTGACGAGGCTCTGAACTCTCATGGTAGAGAGATAGGTATTGTCCTTCTGTCACCTGAAGGTGTCACCATTCCACAGGCTTTTCAGCTTAACTTTCCAGCAACCAACAACATAGCTGAGTATGAAGCCTTGCTGGCCGGGCTGGAGGCCGCTCATTTCCACGGTGCCACCGAACTGAGGGTGATAGGTGATAGTCAATTGATCCTACGCCAGGTCCTATCCAAGTACCGAACTTCCCATCCAAACCTCAAACCCTACCAGGAACTCACTACCTGCTACATCAAGCTATTCTTCAAACTCACCTTTGTCCATGTCCCCCGCTCTCAGAATATCCTCGCCGATGCCTTAGCTTCACTAGCTTCATCTCTATCTGTCCCGCTAGGCAGGCAAGTGCGGACTATCCACATTTGTAAGAGGACAATTCTAGCAATTGAGGATGGACGTTTTCTGAAGGTTAAGGAAAGATTCAACAGGAAGGAATACTTGGAACATAAGGAAGAAATCTCCTTGATTGAGTTAGAAGAATTAGAAGAAGGTGAGAGACCTTGGTATGATGAGATTGCGAGGTATTGCCAAGATCAGTCATATCCGCCTGGATCAACCACCAAGGAAAAGAAGGCAATCAGAAGAGTATCCCGGAGGTATACAATCCTAGGAGGAGTGCTCTATAAGAGAAGCCTAAGTGGAATCTTACTCAGATGTCTTGATGAAGAAGAAGCTGAGTTGGTGCTGAAGGAAGCACATTCTGGAGTATGTGGTGGTCATGTGAATGCCCAAGCCCTTGCTAAGAAAATCATCCGGCAAGGGTATTATTGGCCAACTCTAGAAGAAGACTGCTCCATCTTTGTCCGGCATTGTCATTCATGTCAACTCCATGCCGACAAGATTCACTCTCCCGCATCTTCCCTTCATCCAATTCATGCCCCATGGCCTTTCGCCATGTGGGCTTTTGATATCATTGGCCCCTTGAGTGACCTCAACTCCGAAACGCGCTCAAAATCGTTCATTCTGACGGCAACGGAGTACTTCACAAAGTGGGCTGAAGCGGAAGCATTCGTGGAGATTAAAGCGTCAACGATGCTGCTCCTTCATCAAGCGCAACATCCCGGCAAGGTTCGGGATCCCCGGCGACATCGTCACCGATAATGGGCCACAATTTCTTTCTCAAGATCTGCGTGATCTTTACAACGAGTATTACATTTCATTGCATCATTCATCGCCATACTATCCTCAAGGCAATGGTCAAGCGAAGCCACCAACAAAACCTTAATCAAAATCATCAAGAAATCTTGTAAGTCTAGCAAATTTGCCGGCGGCCCGATAAGCTTGTAGATGCTCTATGGGCTTATCGTACTTCGTAAGGACTCCTTTGGACAAACCCCGTATGCTTTGGCATATGGGATGGAAGCAGTGGTCCCTTACGAAGTATTACTTCCATCTCTCCGAGTTCAGCTCGACAGGGATATTCCTGTTGATGAGAGAAGAGAATCTCTTCTTGCACAGCTTGAACTCTTGGATGAAAGAAGGCTAGCTGCCGCCGAGCATGCCCGGACTTATCAGAATAGACTCAAAAGGTTTTATCAAAAGAGGGTGGTCGAGAGAAAGTTCGAAATCGGTGAGATGGTAGTCAAACGCATATTCGTTAAGCCAGGGGGTCCCCGCTCCAAGTTGCAACCTAACTGGGAAGGACCTTTTGTAATCACTAAAAAGTATCCAGGTAATGCATATGAATTGACTAATGCAGATGGAGAAAAATTGAATCATCCTTGGAATGGAGTTTACCTCAAAAAGTACTTTCCATAAAAATGGAGAAACCACTGGTATAATCTCAAGTCATCGATCCTAGGTTGTTCGTGAGAAGTCAAGGGTAGGTACCATCCTACACACACAACACTTCCCGATCCTAGAATCCGGACAACCCGACACTTGCGAAAGGCAAGGCAGAAATCTAGAAATGGAAGGAGTACCCTTACCCTATTCTCTTCTACTCGGTCCAAGATAGAGAGAGAAGATTAGAGAGGGGTAGTATCGAAAACACTCGCCACCCTAGTAGGAGGCCGTCTCGGAGGGTACAAAAGGGTGCCAAAAGATGGGCAATGAACCCCTCAGGTTAGAAAAAGAAAAATGATCAACCTGTCTGAATGAGTACCCAGAATGATAGTCAAGGCAAAAGGCACTAAAAGATGGGCAATGTCCCCACGGGTTAAAAACCTGTCCAAATATGTGCCACATAGAAAAGAGCAAAAAAAAGAAAAAAAAACCAAAGAGGCCGAACCCCAATGGGTAATTTGAGTGAGAGTAGAGAAATCCCTCTCAACATCTTCAAACCCTATCAAGGACTTCCTCTATACTCTTCCTCCTTAAACCCCTTGGGTAGAGTAAACCGACCAAATCCAGGTGGAACCCAAGCCGATCAAAGGAAGAAGGTTAGAAGGATTCTAGGTAGGGAACTTTATTTTTGCACGTGGCATCTACCACTTGAGTCTTGACAAACTCCGAAGACCGATGAACTGTCTCAAATACCAGCATTTTCTCCACAAAAAAAAAAGTTGCATATTTCAAAATTTCAAAAAAATGCATATTTCAAAAACCTAAAATATTGAATATTTCAAAAATCCAAAAAAATTACATATTTCAAAAATTCACAAAAAAATGCATATTTCAAAAACCCAAAAAAAATGCATTTTTCAAAAACCCAAAAAAATGCATATTTCAAAAACCCAAAAAAATTTGCATATTTCAAAACCCGAAAAAAATACATATTTCAAAAATAAAAAAAATGATTGTTTTCAAGAAAATCCAAAAAAAAATAAAATTTTTTTGCTTAGTCATGATCATTGCCTTAGTTGCATCCATGCTTATTTGATTGTCATGCATATTTCCATTTCTGCATTGCATATCCTTCTACTTTAATTACCTTGTTAAGAAGGCTCTCCCCTTTGACCTAAGTCAAAGTTGACCATAATAGGCAAAGGTATGAGTCATGGTGAAGATCTAATCTCCTTCTGTCAAGTGTTTCAGGCATTTCAATACAGGAGAGGAGAGGATTCACACCATGACAGGTAAGTTCTCTCAACCCCCCATTTCATTTAAGTCATTTGTTTTATTCCACCTTGTTAAGAAGGCTCCTCCCTTTGACTCAAAGTCAAGGCATACGATATATAGGCAAAGGGATGAGTCATAATGAAGATTTAATCATTTTTCATTAAGTGTTTGCAGGAGCTGAAGAAGCAAAAAGAGAAGGGCAATCAGGTACAAATTTTTTCAAAAAAAAAAAAAAAAAAAATTGGCCTCAGGGCGCATGTGCCCTCATCTGGGGCACATGGCCAGGTGCCCCACCCCCTGGGCGCATGGCCAGGTGCCCCCGATCGGGGGCACATGGACAAAAAATTCGAAAAATTCAGAAAAATCTAAAAAATTCATAAATTGTCTAAAATGTTAAAAGTGACATTTTTGCTAAAGGAACCATCATCAAAAAACTTTGTTTTGACCTCCAAATGATAGTTCAAATAGTAAAATCTTCCGTTGATCATTTCAGAAACAATCTGATTCATATGTCAATTCTGTCTGTTGGGTACTAACAAGAAATGTGCAGGCAACCTTTTTTAGTCCTAACAGATGAATTGCTGAAATCAATGTTCCCCAAGGAACGACATGCCAACCTTGCAGCGAAAAGGAAGCACCACCCAGCTGAACATCCTTATGGTGTTGTATTCCGTCAAAAAGGCAAGACAAAGATTGGATCAGAGATGCTGATGAACCAGGCGGTCGATGCAGCTTACCTGAAGATTTCATCCTCAGCTTCTCATCAATCTCACATCACATCACCACCATCACTTCATTTTTCGCACTTCACATCACTCCTACCACTTGGTTCACCTAGCTATGTTAGGTCCATTTTATACATATTATATGCATTAATGTTGAAGACCTTGAGAGTGAAGATGACCGGGCCCGAGGTCCCCTTCAACAAAATCTACGACGGCTTGGTCATTTCTTCACACTCACGGATAAGCCAAAATTGAACATTGGAGGGACGATGGTTCCTAATCGGGTGTCTTGACCTCCAATAGACAATCTATATCTTCAACTATTTTCTACATGATTTTCTATATGTTCACATTCATCTCCTTTTCTTTCTTCATCATTACCAATTTTATTTCATCATGTTTTCTCTTTCTTTTATTTCATCATGTTTTATTCTTTCTTTTATCCCTTTATGTTTTATTCCTTTCTTTTTATTGCACCATGTTTTATTCTATCATCTCTTTTATCCCACCATATCATGTCATATTGGTCATGCCATTGTTTCTTTTTTCCCATCATTCTATGTTAGTCCCACCATTATCTTTCAATCCCACCATGGCTTAAATCTGTCTTGTCGTTTTACGAATACTTGATTTTCTGCTAGAGCGTGATTCATGGTTTTCACGTTACCCGAGCAATTTTATTTTGTTTAAAACGAACCCTTTTAGAACTTGAGGTTCTTCCACTCAGAATTAAACTGAGTATTTTGGTGAAACTTGAATGAACTTGAGATTCCAAATATGATGGATTGGTATTCTTTTCATTTTAAGATCAACTTCTCTTTTACAAACTTTAGCCCATCACAGTACAAGAACACCGCAAAGTTCGGGTTACTGGCTGATGATGAACCTACGAATTCGAGGACTCCTCACCACGCTGAGGGTTGGCTACATCCTTTTATCCTTTATCATTTACCTTTTTCATCTCTCGTGCCAAGGGCATGTCTTTTACCAGTCAATTATATGAGGTTTTGATAGAACATGAAAGCGATCTAGAATACTCAGAGAGATTCATTTTGCTGGATCGGGTAGATAAGCGTGTCTATATCTACACCTTGATGCCACCTTTTCAGTCCATCACCATTCCATTCCGCTACATTCATCTACATGCCATTACAGTTCACTACGAATCACTCCGCTTCATTACATGCCACTCCCTTACAAAGCCGACATCAAGGCGAGGCAAGCTGTAGACACGCCAAATTCGCCTAATTCAGAGCATAAAACTCACGTTTTATAGGGTAACACGCATGATTTACCTTATAATGATGCCGGGTCTTTTAAAGTTGATTTGGAGCTTCGCCGAATGAAATCGGATGTTTTTCGAAGTTTTCCGCAAAAAGCCGTAATTTCCGAGCGAAAGCCACACGTAAATCGTGTGAACACGTAAATTGGATGAATGACCAATGCCTAATGATCATGCATTTAAGGTTATGGTCATATTCACACTCCGGACAAGTTTTGTTGCATTCCGTGCCTTTCCGGTTTGCCGTCGAAGTCATTTTGACCTATATCGGACCTTCTATTCACTGCCCTAACTTCCGGATAAAATTCTGAAGTTTTGGAGGGTGTGATGGCTGATCCGATGCTATAGAGAGCTTCTTCGGCCTGTTATCTTTCCAACGCAACAAACGGCGTCGAATTCCGAGTTCGGGAGTATTCGCAATGGCTTCCGGAAGAAGGACGCGCGAAACCAGGCCCATGCGCCCGGGTTCCTGGTCACATGCGCCCAGGACCCAGGGCATATGGCCATGCGCCCTACCAGTGAGGCACGTGACCTTGTGCCCTCACTTGAGGGCACATGCGCCCCACCTTTGAGGCACGAGGGACCCAGTTTTTCACCGGGACTCTACCACTCAACCGACGGACCGGATAAGATCGAAATTTTCGGAGAAGATAAGATGTGCCCTCACTGGGGGGCACATGCGCCCCTCAGTGGGGCGCATGCACCTGGCACCAGGGCGCATGCGCCTGGCACCAGGGCGCATTTAACCCTATTTTTTAGCTCCGATAAGACTGCTCGTTCTCCTATAAATGGACTCTGATTCCGGTCGTTCCAAAGGCATGAGCACGACTCCCCAGGCATCTCAAGACATCCAAGCACCCTCCTACATTGATTTTATGATTTTTAGAGAGAGAATTTCGAGTTTTTAGAGAGAGAAAAGTCGGTTCAAGAGAGAGGAAGGCTGTTCTGCAGGGGATCTGCCCAGTCTATCTTCTTCGGCCTCTACAGCCGTGTGTGGACGTCTTCTGCCTGAACTCTCTTCATCAAAGTTCTTCCTCTCCAAGTCTTCTTGAGTTTACAAACAACGGCATTTGATTCCGAGGTCGGGGCTGATCGTGACAAGCGCAGAAGCAAGGTCGCGCCTGGCAGATCCTGGACTGCTGCTCGGCTTTTTCGACAACACAGATTTGGCTATATCTTCCTCTATACAACTCAGAATCTTACTATTTTTTTTCCTATCTCTTTGTTTAGTGATTCTCCATCCTCCTATCATTTTTTTATATTTTTTTTGCATTACTTTTACTCTGTTAATCCGAAAATAAAAAAAGGGGGTTAGAGATAACCCGAAACCGGTCAGTTTCTAGTCAATTGTGTGTTTTATGTTATTCTCCTTACATATACTCCACTTTGTCTAGTTCTAATTGTCTATTTCACTTGTTTATTTGTCTAGTTGCACAGAATATCAAGCACCCACACGTTGAGGACTCTTCTTCATCGGCCGGCCAAAGAAGGAGAAGCTTAAACTCACACTCTTCACGCTAAGGTACACACGGTCATCTTTCATTTTAATTCTATAAATCGGAACCCACAGTTCCTGGCGACCACGTTTATTTGTTCTCACCCTCCTCCCACATGACCCGAACCATCTCTTTGGTGATCGAGCGACGCCAAGGGATGAAAGTTCGGGGATCAATGTGAGTGTGGGACCGAGGTGAGAATTGCTTTCCGAGCTTTATTCTTTTCTTCCTTCATCCCCTCTTGAGGTGACGATCTGGGTTCACGGACTTCCCTGAAAAGGAGAGGACCCCGTCGAATTTTCAGAGTCGACAGCTTTGTCTGGAATTCAGATTTGTATAGATTTCAGGGACTTGAACCAAGCATGTCCTAAAGATGATTTCCTAAAGATCATCTTTAGGAAGGAACCAGGGCGCATGCGCCCAGGACCAGGGCGCATTTAACCCTATTTTTTAGCTCCGATAAGACTGCTCGTTCTCCTATAAATGGACTCTGATTCCGGTCGTTCCAAAGGCATGAGCACGACTCCCCAGGCATCTCAAGACGTCCTAGCACCCTCCTACATTGATTTTATGATTTTTAGAGAGATAATTTGGAGTTTTTAGAGAGAGAAAAGTCGGTTCAAGAGAGAGGAAGGCTGTTCTGCCGGGGATCTGCCCAGTCTATTTTCTTCGGCCTCTACAGCAGTGTGTGGACGTCTTCTTCCTGAGCTCTCTTCATCAAAGTTCTTCCTCTCCAAGTCTTCTTGAGTTTACAATCGACGGCACTTGATTCCGAGGTCGGGGCTGATCGTGACAACCGCAGAAGCAAGGTCGCGCCTGGCAGATCCTGGACTGCTGCTCGGCTTTTTCGACAACACTGATTTGGCTCTATCTTCCTCTATACAACTCAGAATCTTACTGTTTTTTTTCCTATCTCTTTGTTTAGTGATTCTCCATCCTCCTATCATTTTTTTATATTTTTTTTGCATTACTTTTACTCTGTTAATCCGAAAATAAAAAAAGGGGGTTAGAGATAACCCGAATCCGGTCAGTTTCTAGTCAATTGTGTGTTTTATGTTATTCTCCTTACATATACTCCACTTTGTCTAGTTCTAATTGTCTATTTCACTTGTTTATTTGTCTAGTTGCACAGAATATCAAGCACCCACACGTTGAGGACTCTTCTTCATCGGCCGGCCGAAGAAGGAGAAGCTTAAACTCACACTCTTCACGCTAAGGTACACACGGTCATCTTTCATTTTAATTCTATAAATCGGAACCCACGGTTCCTGGCGACCACGTTTATTTGTTCTCACCCTCCTCCCACATGACCCGAACCATCTCTTTGGTGATCGAGCGACGCCATGGGATGAAAGTTCGGGGATCAATGTGAGTGTGGGACCGAGGTGAGAGTTGCTTTCCGAGCTTTATTCCTTTCTTCCTTCATCCCCTCTTGAGGTGACGATCTGGGTTCACGGACTTCCCTGAAAAGGAGAGGACCCCGTCGAATTTTCAGAGTCAACAGCTTTGTCCGGAATTCAGATTTGTATAGATTTTAGGGACTTGAACCAAGCGTGTCCTAAAGATGATTTCCTTAAGATCATCTTTAGGAAGGAACCAGGGCGCATGCGCCCAGGGCCAGGGCGCATTTAACCCTATTTTTTAGCTCCGATAAGACTGCTCGTTCTCCTATAAATGGACTCTGATTCCGGTCGTTCCAAAGGCATGAGCACGACTCCCCAGGCATCTCAAGACGTCCTATCACCCTCCTACATTGATTTTATGATTTTTAGAGAGATAATTTCGAGTTTTTAGAGAGAGAAAAGTCGGTTCAAGAGAGAGGAAGGCTGTTCTGCCGGGGATCTGCCCAGTCTATCTTCTTCGGCCTCTACAGCAGTGTGTGGACGTCTTCTGCCTGAGCTCTCTTCATCAAAGTTCTTCCTCTCCAAGTCTTCTTGAGTTTACAATCCACAGCACTTGATTCCGAGGTCGGGGCTGATCGTGACAAGAGCAGAAGCAAGGTCGCGCCTGGCAGATCCTGGACTGCTCCTCGGCTTTTTCGACAACACAGATTTGGCTATATCTTCCTCTATACAACTCAGAATCTTACTGTTTTTTATCCTATCTCTTTGTTTAGTGATTCTCCATCCTCCTATCATTTTTTTATATTTTTTTTGCTTTAATTTAACTCTGTTAATCCGAAAATAAAAAAAGGGGGTTAGAGATAACCCGAATCCGGTCAGTTTCTAGTCAATTGTGTGTTTTATGTTATTCTCCTTACATATACTCCACTTTGTCTAGTTCTAATTGTCTATTTCACTTGTTTATTTGTCTAGTTGCACAGAATATCAAGCACCCACACGTTGAGGACTCTTCTTCATCGGCCGGCCAAAGAAGGAGAAGCTTAAACTCACACTCTTCACGCTAAGGTACACACGGTCATCTTTCATTTTAATTCTATAAATCGGAACCCACGGTTCCTGGCGACCACGTTTATTTGTTCTCACCCTCCTCCCACATGACCCGAACCATCTCTTTGGTGATCGAGCGACGCCAAGGGATGAAAGTTCGGGGATCAATGTGAGTGTGGGACCGAGGTGAGAATTGCTTTCCGAGCTTTATTCCTTTCTTCCTTCATCCCCTCTTGAGGTGACGATCTGGGTTCACGGACTTCCCTGAAAAGGAGAGGACCCCGTCGAATTTTCAGAGTCGACAGCTTTGTCCGGAATTCAGATTTGTATAGATTTCAGGGACTTGAACCAAGCGTGTCCTAAAGATGATTTCCTAAAGATCATCTTTAGGAAGGAACCAGGGCACATGCGCCCTGGGCCAGGGCGCATTTAACCCTATTTTTTAGCTCCGATAAGACTGCTCGTTCTCCTATAAATGGACTCTGATTCCGGTCGTTCCAAAGGCATGAGCACGACTCCCCAGGCATCTCAAGACGTCCTAGCACCCTCCTACATTGATTTTATGATTTTTAGAGAGAGAATTTCGAGTTTTTAGAGACAGAAAAGTCGGTTCAAGAGAGAGGAAGGCTGTTCTACCGGGGATCTGCCCAGTCTATATTCTTCGGCCTCTACAGCAGTGTGTGGATGTCTTCTGCCTGAGCTCTCTTCATCAAAGTTCTTCCTCTCCAAGTCTTCTTGAGTTTAAAATCGATGGCACTTGATTCCGAGGTCGGGGCTGATCGTGACAAGCGCAGAAGCAAGGTCGCGCCTGGCAGATCCTGTACTGCTGCTCGGCTTTTTCGACAACACAGATTTGGCTATATCTTCCTTTATACAACTCAGAATCTTACTGTTTTTTTTCCTATATCTTTGTTTAGTGATTCTACATCCTCCTATCATTTTTTTATATTTTTTGCATTAATTTTACTCTATTAATCCGAAAATAAAAAAGGGGGTTAGAGATAACCCGAATCCGGTCAGTTTCTAGTCAATTGTGTGTTTTATGTTATTCTCTTTACATATACTCCACTTTGTCTAGTTCTAATTGTCTATTTCACTTGTTTATTTGTCTAGTTGCACAGAATATCAAGAACCCACACGTTGAGGACTCTTCTTCATCGGCCGGCCGAAGAAGGAGAAGCTTAAACCCACATTCTTCACGCTAAGGTACACACGGTCATCTTTCATTTTAATTCTATAAATTGGGACCCATGGTTCCTGGCGACCACGTTTATTTATTCTCACCCTCCTCCCACATGACCCTAACCGTCTCTTTGGTGATCGAGCGACGCCAAGGGATGAAAGTTCGGGGATCAATGTAAGTGTGGGACCGAGGTGAGAGTTGCTTTCCATGTTTATTCCTTTCTTTTCTCATCCCCTCTTGAGGTGACGATCTGGGTTCACGGACTTCCCTGAAAAGGAGAGGACCCCGTCGAATTTTCAGAGTCGACAGCTTTGTGGCGACCACGGTGGGATAAAAGAAAGGACAGAATAAAACATGGTGGAATAAAAGGTAAGGAATAAAACATGAAGGGATAAAATTAGTAATGATGAAGAATGAAAAGGAGATGGATGTGAAAACATAGAAAATTATGTAGAAAATAGTTGAAGATATAGATTGTCTATTGGAGGTCAAGACACCCGATTAGGAACCATCGTCCCTCCAATGTTCAATTTTGGCTTATCCATGAGTGTGAAGAAATGACCAAGCCGTCGTAGATTTTGTTAAAGGGGATCTCGGGCCCAGTCATCTTCACTCTCAAGGTCTTCAACAGTAATGCATATAATATGTATAAAGTGGAACTAGCATAGCTAAGTGACAGATAGTAAGAGTGATGTGAAGTGCAAAAAAGAAGTGATGATGGTGACGTGATGTGAGATTGATGAGAAGCTGAGGATGAAATCTTCAGGTAAGCTGCATCGACCGCCTGGTTCATCAGCATCTCTGGTCCATCCTTGTCTTGCCTTCTGACGGAATACAACACCATGAGAATGTTCAGCTGGGTGGTGCTTCCTTTCTTTTCGCCGCAAGGTTGGCATGACGTTCCTTGGGGAACACTGATCTCGCCAATTCACCTGTTAGGACTAAAAAGGTTGCCTGCACATTTCTAGTTAGTACCCAACAGACAGAATTGTCATATGAATCAGATTGTTCATGAAATGATCAATTGAAGATTTTACTATTTGAACTATCATTTGGATGTCAAAACAAAGTTTTTAATGATGGTTCCTTTAGCAAAAATGTCATTTTTAACATTATAGACAATTTCTGAATTTTTTGAGATTTTTCTGAATTTTTTGAATTTTTTTGGCCATGTGCCCCCGATCGGGGGCACCTGGCCATGCGCCCTGGGGTGGGGCACCTGGCCATGTGCCCCCAGATGAGGGCACATGCGCCCTGAGGCCATTTTTTTTTTTTTAGAAAAAAAATGTACCTAATGGCCCTTCTCTTTTTGCTTCTTCAGCTCCTGAAAATACTCAATGAAAATGATTAAATTTTTATCATTACTCATCCCTTTGCCTGTATATCGTATGCCTTAATTTTGAGTCAAAGGGAGGAGCCTTCTTAACAAGGTGGAATAAAACAAATGACTTAAAATGAAAAGGGGGTTGAGAGAACTTACCTGCTGTGGTGTGAATCTTCTCCTCTTCTACATTGAAATGCCTGAAACACTTGATAGAAGGAGATTAGATCTTGATCAGGACTCATCCCTTTGCCCATTATGGTCAACTTTGACTTAGGTCAAAGGGGAGAGCCTTCTTAACAAGGTAATTAAAGTAAAAATGGATATGCAATGCAGAAATGAAAATATGCATGACAATCAAATATGCAACTAAGGCAATGATCATGACTAAGCAAAATTTTTTTTTTGGTTTTCTTAGAAATATCATTTTTGTGGATTTTTGAAAATATTCAACTTTTTTTGGATTTTTGAACTATGCAAATTTTTGTGGGTTTTGAAATATGTATTTTTTTGGATTTTTGAAATATGTATTTTTTTTGTGGATTTTGAAATATGCAATTTTTTTTGTGGAGAAAATGCTGGTATTTGAGACAGTTCATCGGTCTTTGGAGTTTGTCAAGACTCAAGTGGTAGATGCCACGTGCAAAAGTAAAGTTCCCTACTTAGAATCCTTCTAACCTTCTTCCTTTGATCGGCTCGGGTTCCACCTGGATTTGGTCGGTTTACCCTACCCAAGGGGTTTAAGGAGGAAGAGTATAGAGGAAGTCCTTGATAGGGTTTGAAGATGTTGAGAGGGATTTCTCTACTCTCACTCAAATTACCCATTGGGGTTCGGCCTCTTTGGGTTTTTCTTTCTCTTTTTGCTCTTTTCTGTATGGCACATATTTGGACAGGTTTTTGACCCGTGGGGACATTGCCCATCTTTTAATGCCATTTGCCTTGACTATCATTCTGGGTACTCATTCAGACAGGTTGATCATCATTTTTCTTCTAACCTGAGGGGTTCATTGCCCATCTTTTGGCACCCTTTTGTACCCTCTGAGACGGCCTCCTACTAGGGTGGGAGTGTTTTCGATACTACCCCTCTCTAACCTTCTCTCCCTATCTTGGACCGAGTAGAAGAGAATAGGGTAAGGGTACTCCTTCCATTTCTAGATTTCTGCCTTGCCTTTCGCAAGTGTCGGGTTGTCTGGATTCTAGGATCGGGAAGTGTTGTGTGTGTAGGATGGTACCTACCCTTGACTTCTCACGAACAACCTAGGATCGATGACTTGAGATTATACCAGTGGTTTCTCCATTTTTATGGAAAATACTTTTTGAGGTAAACTCCATTCCAAGGATGATTCAATTTTTCTCCATCTGCATTATTCAATTCATATGCATTACCTGGATACTTTTCAGTGATTATAAAATGCATTACCTGCATCATGCACCGTCCTACCACAATGAATGAACTCTATGACAGTGCCCGATACTTGCAAGCCCACTTCAAGGATGCCACAATGATAAATCCATTTGATCCCAAACCTAGAAACTTCAGGAAGACCCCCTCTGCACCAGTTGGGCCTACAACCGGGGGAGTGGTCAACAACGAAGCTGTAAATATTGTAGGGAACCAGGGAGGGAACCGTCAAAACCGATTCGAAACCCACCACGTAACCCTTCCTATTACCCCCCTCAACAACAGGTTAGGCCACCACAACCACGACAACTACAACAACCACCTCAGCCAGTAGCACAACCCCAGCAACCTCGTCAACCTACCTACAATAGGGCACCACCACCACCCAATCAGGCACCACGAAGGGGAGGTCCTAGGAGAGAGAACTACCAGCAACTCCCTTACTCCTTGACCGACATCTTCAATGTACTCATGGCGGAGAAACAGTTGGAATTGCCCAAGGAAAGAGAGGTTTGGCCAACAAATGTAGATATGTCCCGATACTGTGCTTACCACCGGTGTCCTGGTCACACTGTAGAAGTGTGCTTTCAATTCAAGGATTACATCCACGATCTGAATGACCAAGGAAGCATTGATTGGGTCCAAATGGGGGAATGCATACAAGCTATGAAGGCTAGGCAGCAGCAGCGGCAGCGTCCACCGGCTCAACCTCAACAACAACCTGGCTTGGGGATTGTCCAGAATCCGCTCCCATTACATGCTCCCGCTCCAAAGACCGGCACCAGCACATCCAAAACGAGGAATTGGTCTAGTATACTGCGTTGTTCAGGGAGATGCCAGCCGGGCAAAAGGGTGGCAACTAGAAAACCAAAATGCTACCATGGCTGCCAACCCAGTTAGGTCTCCTCCTATGAACCATGCTAGCCAAATAATCCGTGCCCCCTCTCCTCCACAACTACCACAAAGCTCAATAACCCAACCACTGGCCGCCACTTCTTCTCGCCGGCCCATCATTAGGCCAGCCCCCTCTCTAACTACGCCTCCTTCAACCATTGCTACACACCGGCCCTTGCTCATCCGACCACCACAATCATCACCAAACCTGAACCCCCAGCCTACGAGCTCTACCCCTTCAAAACCCCAACCTATCATACCACCAACACCACAACCAATCCCACAACCTACACCTTCATCAACCACTCCTGCACCCCGGCCTCTTCTTATTAGGCTACCGGTATCACCATCATTACCACCTCCAAATCCTACCCCTCTACCAACTAACCCAATCATCCTAGAACCGCCAATCCCATTGCCTACCATACCTGCACCTACACCACCTGTTCCCACCCCAGTTAACCCATCACCTCTACCCGACCGCCAAATAGCCCCGGTGCTTCGGAGTGGGAGGATGTTCCAGCGGCTCTTTCCCCAAGCTGGTACTCAACCGCAAGATCTAGTGGAGGAGGAACAAGTTGAAGAGCCATTGCCAGGCACGGCGTATGATCTGTTAAAACATTTGGATAAGACACCAGCCCGTATTTCCATACTTGAGTTGATCAAAAGATCAAAGGTGCATCAGGAGATTCTACAGCAGTACTTGCAAAGGGTAATGGTGAATGAAGATCTCCCACCTGAGAAGATCACTACAGTGTTAGCCCCTAGAAGTGAGCATCCAACACTCACTTTCTCTCAGGAAGAATTAGCAGATCCAGTCTCCATCGGGCACTGTCATATACCTTCTGTCACCTAGTTATGTTAGGTCCATTTTATACATATTATATGCATTAATGTTGAAGACCTTGAGAGTGAAGATGACTGGGCCCGAGATCCCCTTCAACAAAATCCACGACGGCTTGGTCATTTCTTCACACTCACGGATAAGCCAAAATTGAACATTGGAGGGACGATGGTTCCTAATCGGGTGTCTTGACCTCCAATAGACAATCTATATCTTCAACTATTTTCTACATAATTTTCTATGTTTTCACATCCATCTCCTTTTCATTCTTCATCATTACTAATTTTATCCCTTCATGTTTTATTCCTTACCTTTTATTCCACCATGTTTTATTCTATCCTTTCTTTTATCCCACCGTGTCTCTTATTTTACCCACCATGGCAATTGTCTTGCCATTATTCTTTTTTCCCATCATTCTATGTTAGTCCCACCATTATCTTTCAATCCCACCATGGCTTAAATCTGTCTTGTCGTTTTATGAATACTTGATTTTCTACTAGAGCGTGATTCATGGTTTTCACGTTACCCGAGCAATTTTATTTTGTTTAAAACGAACCCTTTTAGAACTTGAGGTTCTTCCACTCAGAATTAAACTGAGTATTTGGTGAAACTTGAATGAACTTGAGATTCCAAATATGATGGATTGGTATTCTTTTCATTTTAAGATCAACTTCTCTTTTACAAACTTTAGCCCATCACAGTACAAGAACACCGCAAAGTTCGGGTTGCTGGCTGATGATGAACCCTACGAATTCGAGGACTCCTCACCACGCTGAGGGTTGGCTACATACTTTTATCCTTTATCATTTACCTTTTTCATCTCTCGTGCCAAGGGCATGTCTTTTACCAGTCAATTATATGAGGTTTTGATAGAACATGAAAGCGATCTAGAATACTCAGAGAGATTCATTTTGCTGGATCGGGTAGATAAGCGTGTCTATATCTACACCTTGATGCCACTTTTTCAGTCCATCACCATTCCATTCTGCTACATTCATCTACATGCCATTACAGTTCACTACGAATCACTCCGCTTCATTACATGCCACTCCCTTACAAAGCCGACATCAAGGCGAGGCAAGCTGTAGACACGCCAAATTCACCTAATTCAGAGCATAAAACTCACGTTTTATAGGGTAACATGCATTATTTACCTTATAATGATGCCGGGTCTTTTAAAGTTGATTTGGAGCTTCGCCGAACGAAATCGGATGTTTTCCGAAGTTTTTCGCAAAAAGCGGTAATTTCCGAGCGAAAGCCACACGTAAATCGTGTGAACACGGAAATTGGCTGAATGACCAATGCCTAATGATCATGCATTGAAGGTTATGGTCATATTCACACTCCGGACAAGTTTTGTTGCATTCCGTGCCCTTCCGGTTTGCCGTCGAAGTCATTTTGACCTATATCGGACCTTCTGTTCACTGCCCTAACTTCCGGATAAAATTCTGAAGTTTTGGAGGGTGCGATGGCTGATCCGATGCTATAGAAAGCTTCTTCAGCCTGTTATCTTTCCAACGCAACAAACGGCGTCGAATTCCGAGTTCGGGAGTGTTCACAATGACTTCCGGAAGAAGGACGCGCGAAACCAGTCCCATGCGCTCGGGTTCCTGGTCACATGCGCCCGGGACCCAGGGCACGTGGCCATGCGCCCTACCAGTGAGGCACGTGGCCTTGTGCCCTCACTTGAGGGCACATGCGCCCCACCTTTGAGGCACGTGGGAATCAGTTTTTCACCCGGACTCTACCGCTCAACCGACGGACCGGATAAGATCGAAATTTTCGGAGAAGATAAGATGTGCCCTCACTGGGGGGCACATGCGCCCCTCAGTGGGGCGCATGCGCCTGGCACCAGGGCGCATGCGCCTGGCACCAGGGCGCATTTAACCCTATTTTTTAGCTCCGATAAGACTGCTCGTTCTCCTATAAATGGACTCTGATTCCGGTCGTTCCAAAGGCATGAGCACGACTCCCCAGGCATCTCAAGACGTTCAACCACCCTCCTACATCGATTTTGTGATTTTTAGAGAGAGAATTTCGAGTTTTTAGAGAGAGAAAAGTCGGTTCAAGAGAGAGGAAGACTGTTCTGCAGGGGATCTGCCCAGTCTCTCTTCCTCGGCCTCTACAGATTTGTGTGGACGTCTGCTGCCAGAGCTCTCTTCATCAAAGTTCTTCCTCTCCAAGTTTTCTTGAGTTTACAATCAACAGCACTCAATTCCAAAGTCGGGGCTTGTCGTGACGAGTGCATAAGCAAAGTCGCGCCTGGCAGATCCTGCACTGCTACTCGGCTTTTTCGACAACACAGATTTGGCTATATCTTTCTCTATTCAACTCATAATCTTGCTGTTTTTTTTCCTATATCTTTATTTAGTGATTCTCCATCATCCTATTATTTTTTTACATTTTTTTTCAATAATTTTACTCTCTTAATCCGAAAAAATAAAAAAAAGGGGGTTAGAGATAACCCTAATCCGGTCAGTTTCTAGTCAATTGTGTGTTTTCTGTCATTCTCCTTACATATACTCCACTTTGTCTAGTTCTAATAGTCTCTTTCACTTGTTTATTTGTCTAGTTGCACAGAATATCAAGCGCCCACACGTTGAGGACTCTTCTTCATCGGCCGGCCGAAGAAGGAGAAGCTTAAACTCACACTCTTCACGCTAAGGTACACACGGTCATCTTTCATTTTAATTCTATAAATCGGAACCCACGGTTCCTGGCGACCACGTTTATTTGTTCTCACCCTCCTCCCACATGACCCGAACCATCTCTTTGGTGATCGAGCAACGCCAAGGGATGAAAGTTCGGGGATCAATGTGAGTGTGGGACCGAGGTGAGAATTGCTTTCCGAGCTTTATTCCTTTCTTCCTTCATCCCCTCTTGAGGTGACGATCTGGGTTCACGGACTTCCCTGAAAAGGAGAGGACCCCGTCGAATTTTCAGAGTCGACAGGCCAGATATCAGAAAGTACGCCGTGCGCGTTGCAGTAGTCATCCGAGGCGTGGAGATCAAGTCCTGCTTGATTGACACCGGAGCATCCATAAATGTCATGCCGCCAGAAACATTGCAACTTTGCGGCATCTCCGATGAAGAAATTGAGCCTTCTTCCGTCACGGTGACTGCATATGACAACTCCCGGAAGCCGGCACAAGGGGTGGTTACATTGAAAGTAGGGCTCGGGCCGTGTGCTGTCACCGCCGAGTTTCACGTTCTAGAATTGGACCCTACATTCAAAGCTATCTTGGGACGCCCGTACCTTGAGGCAATAGGAGCTGTTGCCTCCACTAATCATCAGTGTCTGAATTTCCCATACAAGGGCCAGGTGATCAAAGTAACCAACATCCCCATTTTGAATGACGTGGATGACCCCTCTTCTGCACTACCAATATCAAAATCTGTCCAGCCGTTGGTTTCAACTACAGAGCTACCCGAGGTCATGGTATTGACGACGCCTCCAGATTTAGTTGCGTGGCGGATGATGAAAGGGATGGGCTATCAGCCAGGAAAGGGGCTGGGAAAGGAGCTGCAGGGGGTTGTGCACCCCATTGAAGCCGTACAAAGACCAAAGAGACACGGGCTTGGCTATGAGCCCAGTTTCACTCCGCGGATGGTCTACCGGCCAAAAAATGCCATGGGACTCCAAAAATTCTTTATCAAAGGGGAGACCATGATGATGGCCGGGGACAAAGAAGAAGAACCAGTCAAGAGGAAGAAGGCACTAGAGCAAGAGGAGGAAGTGGACAACCTGAGTTCATCTTTGGCTCGGTTGTTCATAGAGGAGGAAGAACCAGTCGAGGGCAAGTCCATCTCCAAACAACTTGTCCACTCGAACCCACCTCCAAAAAACATCCCGCGTGAGCCGTATCCTACGGTTACGTATTTCAAAATCCTCACTCTATCCCTCTTGGATTCACTTGATGGGCTACCTAGCCCAATTCCCACTTCTGGGCCAAAATGGCCACCTGAACTGATCAATGGGCATGAGAGCCCATTCAAATCTTCTCACTCCACTGGGCTTCTATGCCCATTCCAATCCAACAAACTTGGGCCCGCGTGCCCACCAGTCGGGCCCATGTGCCCTTTAGATTTATTTTCTTGCTTTGGGCCCGCGTGCCCACCATTTGGGCCCACGTGCCCCTTAGATCTTTTCACCGGCTTTGGGCCTATCTCGCCCATTTCTTGTCATCATCGGGCCCGCGAGCCCATTTTTCTTCCATTTACTTAAGCTTTCTATTTACGCTCGAGCCCAATCGGCTCATTCCCTTTTGTTATTGAAAATACCCAAAATACCCAAAAAAAAACGTCCTCTCACAAACTCAGTTTTCCATTGAGGAGACGTCGCTACTTGTCTCGGAGGGTGCTCCCAACCAGGGACCCCTCTTCTCCAACTCACTGATCGATCTGCTCGATCCTTCACCCATTGTTAATACCACCTTTTCAATTCCGTCTTCTTTAGGAGTAGTTAGGGTAGGAAAGAAGAAAATTCGAGGTAAACGTGTGCCGGAAAGATATCTCCAAAAAATAGCTCAAAAATGCAAGGAATGTGCAAGGCTACCAAGGTTTTTGGAAAATGCTATCCAGCTTGATGAAATCCAATATGAGGATGAATTCAATGTAGATCATACATTGGGAGTTTACGAGGTCTTATCAGAAAAAGATCCTGATTTCGAGGATGGAATTGAGGACTTGGCTGATGTGTATGCATCTGGACTTAAAAGATTTGAAGAACCATTAGCCACGGTGGATGAACTGACAAAAGAATTGAATCTCGGAACACCGGAAGATCCCAAGACAATCCTCCTAAGCGCAAACCTCACTCCCACCGAGGAACGAGTTTGATTAAAATTACGGAAGAATATAAGGACACGTTCGCATGGACATACGAGGACATGCCGGGGTTAGACAACTCGTTAGTTGAACATCGTCTAACTTTGAAACACAGGAGTTACCCCGGTCAAACAAAAATTAAGGAGATTCCACCTCGATGTTGCACTTAAGATGAAAGAAGAGGTCGACAAGTTACATCAAGCAAGATTCATTAAGGTCGTCCTTTATCCGCAATGGGTGGCAAACATAGTCCCTGTCATGAAGAAGGATGGCCGAGTTAGGATCTGTATAGACTTCAGGGACTTGAACCGAGCGTGCCCTAAAGATGACTTTCCTCTACCTCATATTGACGTACTGGTTGATAACACTGCTGGATTCGATATGTTGTCATTCATGGATGGCTATTCTGGATATAATCAAATCCGGTTGGCCGAAGAGAACCAGGAGAAGACCTCGTTCACCACACCTTGGGGAACCTACTGCTATGTCGTCATGCCCTTTGGACTGAAGAATGCTGGTGCTACCTATCAGAGGGCAATGATGGCTATCTTCCATGACATGATGCATACCCTTGTAGAGGTGTACGTGGACGACCTGGTCGTTAAGTCTAGAAGTCGAGAAGATCACCCGGAAGTGTTGAGAAAGGTCTTGCAAAGGGCTAGGGAATATAAATTGAAGATGAACCCAAAGAAATGCATGTTTGGAGTATCCTCAGGAAAACTGTTGGGGTTCATAGTGAGCAAAAGGGGCATAGAGATCGACCCAAACAAGGCCAAGGCAATCATTGGTATGCCTCCTCCGAGAAATATGAAAGAACTTCGAGGATTAATCGGAAGGCTACAGTTTGTCCGCCGGTTCATCTCACATCACTCCCAAAGGTGTAAACCTTTCTATGAGTTGACCAAGGCAGGGGTCGAGTTCAAATGGGATTCGAAGTGCCAGGATGCATTCGACGGTTTGAAAAGATACCTGGCTAGTCCCCCTGTGCTTAGAACACCAGTCCCTGGCAAGCCCTTAGTTTTGTATATCTCGGTTTAGGAGAATTCTCTTGGGGCAGTCCTTGCACAAGTTGATGAAGAAGGGAAAGAGAGGGCAACTTACTATTTGTCAAAAATCTTTGATCCATGTGAGCAGAAGTATATTGTAGTGGAGAAGAGCTATGCTGCACTAGTCTGGGTAGTTCAGAAGCTTAAACACTATTTCTTAGCTCATGAGGTCAACCTTATTGCCCGCATCAATCCCATCAAATTCCTTCTGGAGAATACTGTTCTAACTGACCGGTTAGGTCGTTGGCAGAGCTTCCTCTCCCAGTTTGATATCACCTATGTCCCCCAGAAGGCGATTAAGGGCTATGCCATTGCCGAACATCTAGCCCATCACCCTATACCCCTCTTTGACCCGGTCCAATCGGAGCTCCCGGATGACGAACTAATGTTGATCCGATCTTCCCACCTCTGGACATTATATTTTGACGGGGCTCTGAATTCACACGGTAAGGGAATAGGAATCGTCCTTCTATCACCCGAGGGTGTCACCATTCCACAGGCATTTCAGCTTGACTTCCCAGCAACCAACAATATAGCTGAATACGAAGCCTTGCTGGCCGGGCTGGAGGCCGCTCATTTCTATGGTGCCACGAAATTAAGGGTGATAGGTGATAGGCAACTAATCCTTCGCCAAGTCCTAACCAAATACCAAACTTCTCATCCAAACCTCAAACCTTACCAAGAACTCACCTCTTGCTACATCAAGCTCTTTTCCAAACTCACTTTTGTCCACGTTCCTCGATCTCAGAACATCCTTGTTGATGCCCTAGCCTCCTTAGCTTCATCCCTATCAGTCCCGCTAGGTAGACAGGTGCGGACTATTCATGTCCGTAGAAGGTCGATGCCAGCAATTAAAGATGGGCGATTTACGAAAGTCAAGGAGAGATTTGGCGGAAGGAGTATCTAGAGCGAGAAGAGGAAATTTCGCTAACCGAGTTGGAAGAGTTAGATGAGGGTGAGAGGTCTTGGTTTGATGAGATTGCAAGGTATTGTCAAGAGCAGACATATCCAGCTGGATCAACTGCAAAAGAAAAGAAGGCCATCGGGAGAGTATCCCGGAGGTATACCATCCTAGGAGGGGTGCTCTACAAGAGGAGCCTAAGCGGAATTTTATTGAGATGCGTTGATGAAGAAGAGGCGAAATTGGTGCTTAAGGAAGCACATTCCGGGTCTGTGGGGGCCATGTCAATGCTCAAGCTCTTGCCAAGAAAATCATCGAGCGGGGGTATTATTGGCCAACCCTAGAAGAGGATTGCTCCATCTTTGTCCGGCACTGTCATTCTTGCCAACTCCATGCCGACATGATCCATTCTCCCGCATCTTCCCTTCATCCGATTCATGCCCCATGGCCCTTCGCCATGTGGGCTTTCAATATCATTGGCCCTCTAAGTGATATTAACTCTGAAATCTGTTCCAAATCATTCATCCTGACGGCAACAGAGTACTTCACCAAGTGGGCAGAAGCGGAAGCGTTCGTGGAGATCAAGGCATCAACACTGTGCCCCTTCATCAAACGCAACATCATCGCCAGGTTCGGGATACCCAGCGACATCGTCACCGACAACGGACCGCAATTTCTCTCTCAAGATCTGCGTGATCTTTGCAACAGGTACCGCATTGCATTGCATCATTCATCTCCTTATTACCCGCAAGGCAATGGTCAAGCAGAAGCCACCAACAAAACTTTGATTAAAATCATCAAGAAAACCTATAAGTCTAGCAAGTTTGTGGGCTAGCCAGATAAAGTCGTAGATGCCCTATGGGCTTATCGTACTTCTGTACGGACCCCCACTGGTCAAACCCCGTATGCTCTCGCATATGGGATGGAAGCGGTGGTCCCATACGAAGTACTCCTTCCATCACTCCGAGTTCAACTCGATAGGGACATCCCTGTCGATGAGAGACGAGAATCTCTCCTTGCACAACTTGAACTCCTAGATGAAAGAAGGTTGGCTGCCTCAGAGCATGCCCGGACTTATCAGAACCGATTGAAAAGGTTTTATCAAAAGAGGGTGGTAGAGAGAAAGTTCGAAATCGGTGAGATGGTAGTTAAACGCATATTCGTTAAGCCGGGTGGTCCCCGCTCCAAGTTGCAACCTAAGCGGGAAGGGCCTTTTGTTATAACTGAAAAATATCCGGGCAATGCATATGAGCTAACCAACGCCGAGGGAGAAAAATTGAACCATCCATGGAACGGCGCTTACCTCAAAAAATATTTTATTTAGAAAAGAAAATGGAGAATGTCTGGTATGATATCAAGTCATCGATCCAAGGGTGTTAGCTAGAAGACAAGGGTAGACATCACCTTGCACACACAACACCTCCCGATCCCAGAATCTAGATAGCCCAACACTCATGAGAGGCAAGGCAGAACCCTGAAGGCGGAAAGGAAACCTTACCCTATTCTCTTCTATTCGGTCCAAGATAGGTGAAGGGGACTAGAGGAGGATAGTATCGAAAATGCCCGCCGCCTTAGTAGGAGGCCGTCTCATAGGGTGGAAAAGGGTGCCAAAAGATGGGCAATGAACCCCACAGGTTTAAACAAATATGGGCCTGCCTGAATGAGTACCCGAAAGAATAGAAAATGAAGAGAAGGCACCAAAAGATGGGCAATGACCCCACGGGTCAAAGACTTGTCTAAATAAGTGCCATATGTAGAAAAGACCCGAAGAGGCCGAACCCCAACGGGCAATTTGGGCATGAGTAGAGAAACCCTCCTGAACACCCCCAAATCCTATCAAAGACTTCCTCTATTATTCTTCCATCTTAAAACCCCCTAGGGTAGGGTAGACTGTCCAAACTCAGGGGGAATCCAAACCGATCAAGAGAGGAGGGCAAGAAAGATTCTGGGTATGGAACATTATTTTCACGTGGTGTTTATCACTTAAATCTTGATTAACACTCAAAGATCGATGAATTGTTTCAATACTGGCACATTCTCCACAAAAAAAAATGAATATTTTCAAGAATCCAAAAAAATCAAATATTTTCAAAAAGCAAAAAAAAAAATCCAAAAAAAAAAATTTGAATATCTTCAAAAAAATAAAAAAAAATTTGAATACTTTCCAAAAATCTAAAAAAAGTGCATCATCTAACTTGGCATAACCTTGATTTTTGCCTTTGCTAGCATTCATGTTTATCTTTATGTCTTGCATGCTTCATTTCCGCATTGCATATTTACCTTCATTATCACCCCATTAAGAGGGCTCCTCCCTTTGACCTAAGTCAAAGTTGGCCATAATAGGCAAAGGGATGAGTCGTTGTGAAGATCTAATCCTCTTTTATCAAGTGTTTTCAGGGACTTTAAAATAAGAGGAGAAGGTTCTCTCAACGACAGGTAAGTTCTCTTAACCATTTCATTTCGGTCATTTAGGTTATTGCACCTTGTTAAGAAGGCTCCTCTCTTTGACCTAAGTCAAGGCAGACAACAATAGGCAAAGAAATGAGCCATGGGGAAGATTTAATTCCCTTTTATCAAGTGTTTCAGGATGCTAAGATCAAGAAGGGTGTGACTCTCACCATAGCAGGTAAGCTTTCTTAACCCTTATCTTATTCATTTTCAGTCATTTTGTGCATTCTACCTTGTTAATAAGGCTACCCCCCTTGACATGTAAGCAAGGCAAGATGACAATAGGCAAGGGGGTAAGCCATAGAACAGATTTAACCCTTCTATTGAGTATTTCAGAAAAGAAACACAAGTCAAGGAGGGGTGAGAATCTCGCCAACAGGTATGTCTCTTAACCCTACATCTATTACTTATTTTTATTATTTGCTATCCCTTAGAAGGCTTCGCCCCTTGACAAACTTGCAAGGGGCTAAGCCGAAATGTAATACTAACTACCCTTTTGAGCGGTGTCAAGCAGATCAAATAAACACTGAAGCAAACAGGTGAAGATCTGATTATGCCATTAAGTGCTACAACAAAGAAGAAAAGCAGCTACAACATCAGAAAAGCTAAGCCTGCTACAGAAATCGGTGCTGCGCTACCCCTCCGGAGAATGACCATGTGGAGGAGGCATGGTAGCCGTGTCCGCCAAAGGCTGCTGCAGCCGCCTCCTTGCGGCGACCCTCTGAAGAAGTGGCCAGGAACGCAGAAGCACCGTGCTCGTGGCTCTGGCCCTGGCCTCTCTGCCCTTGCTGGCTCCGCCCGTGGTGACCCCGACTACGAGCAGCGCCGCCACTCCGGTGCGTGCCACTCCGATGGGAGCTGCTCTGATGGGTGAAACTGCGGCTCGGCCGTGGAGGGATGCCACGGCGGTAAACCGGCAATGTCGCCTCTGCCGCCGACAAACGAACTCGTGCTGCGGGTGCATACGCTCCGCAGATCGCATGGCACGGCTATGCTGGCGCTCCATCTCGCGCATGGCTATCTCGTGCTGAAGACGGAGATCCGAGACGATCATCTGGGAACGAAGATCGGCTGGGGCAGACCGCAATGTCTCCACCTCAGACTCCAAGGACTGGATACGGGAGGACAAGCTACTCTGAAGCTCGGCAACCTGGAAGAAGAGGAAGAATATGAACTAAGAAAAATCAACAACCAGAATAGACAACAATGAAAGATACCTCTGCCTCCTTGGTCGTCAGGGCCTCTCTCGCTTCACTAAGACGCTGGCGGAGCTCAGCCACCTCTTCCCTCGACAGAGAAGGAGGTGAACCCTCAGCACGAGCCTTCCGCTGTGAACAGAAGAAAAACACACCAAGGCAATCATATGTTGAGGATACAAATGAAGGTCAAAGGCAGTGTCTACCTCGGTCTCCAGCATGCCGCGAAGAGAGGCCACCTCCTGCCGAAGGTCAACAATCTCCAGCTGTTGGCGTAGCAGTAGAGCCCGAGCCTCCTGAAATGACATGAAGGTCAGAAGAGAACAACAACACAGAATTAAAGGAAAGTGAGAAGCATTTACCTGACCCTCTGGAACGAACAAGTGGCCGTACGCCTCCGCGTATCGGCGAAGGTAGTCTCGGCTATCCTCTGCCCAGCCAATAACTACCTCGCCGCCTTCTTACCACAAAGTGATCGAGGCGTGGTGCCTCTCCACCCAGTCCACAGGGAGGAGAAGGCGCCTGGGACGAGCACCAACTAGGGGAAGAGGAGGAGGAGGCTCCAACTAGTCCTGCTCCAGACCGAGGGCACGTGCCGAAAACCGAAGCCACAATGGCGCCAGCTCATTGACGCACAGAAGATGAAGATCGCGGCCGAAGACACGACCAGCGTGGGCAATCCAGGGCTGGAGATGGTCATCGGTCATGAGATATGGCCTCCAACACACCTGTGGGAAGCAAAATCATGATTATTATTTCAACAGGAGAATTTTGATACACAAAATTAAAAGACATACCTCAGTGTGTGGGAAGCGGAGAATCTGTGAACGAATCGAAGCCAACTGGCTACGATGACGACCAGTAGGGCGGATAGGCTCCCAACGAGCCATCAAGGGGAGGAGGTCGGGGTAGGACTGCTGTGCCCGACCCAGGGGGAAGTAGAGGTAGCTCCAGACCTGTAAAAGGCACAACTTGTCAGAGCAAAGCAGAGCAATACAAGTGTACAAGAAAGGAAAGCTGTTGAAAGTCACCTAGAGAAAAGGAGAGAAGCCGGCAACCGAAACAGAACCCGCCTCAGGCTGGAGGCCACAGAACAAATGGGCGAGCATCGCTGCCCCCCACGCGTATGTGCCAACTCGCTCCCGGGTCGGCAAGCAAAGGGAGGAACCGCGGATGAATGCGGTCCGTCTTCGAGCCCAACGAAGGCGCCCGAAGAAGAAGAGGAGGAAACGGCGCAAGTCTACGTCCGCCTCTAAGGAGCCGGAGTAATCCGGTAAATGCCGCCGCAGCACGGTCGACCATGCGGCAGAAAAAGCTGTCCTGGCTCTCGCCACGGACACGCTCGGCATCAACCAAGCCTACCATCTCACCAGCCTCTAGTCTGGCGATGGTGCGTAGGCCATCCTCCGGGTTGAACTCGGGCTCATATGCGAAGAGGGCCTGGAACTCACGCGAATAGTCAGAAGAGGTGGCACACACCACCGGCCTACCGTAAACACGAAGACCGGTGATGTGTGCAACATCCTCTAAGGAGGGCACCATGTGCCCCCATGGAAACAGAAACACGAAGGAGTCTGGGTCCCAGGACTCACGGAGGACCTGCACCAGTGGCAGGTCCTCCCAAAAGGGAGTCACCCGGAGGATGGGCCCAAACCCCATCTCCTCTAACCGAACCTGCTGGAAGTCCGGTAGGCCTAGGTAGGCAGCATGCACCAGGTCCCACGAGATCCGAGATTTTATCCGGGCCTGCAATAGATTCATTTCATTAGTTCACTCAATTTTTATTGCCAAAATGCAAATGAGCTAATCATTAAGTGCAGGAAAAGAAAATGTACCTCTCGGACTGCCGGAAGCTCGGGCTCCTCGGAATCGGAGTCGTGGCGGCGAACATGTCTCGGCATCTGTGCCAAAAGGGAAGTTGACATTAAACATTGTTACATACTTTTTTTATTTTATTCATAAAAAAAAAATCCTCAGCCGAACGCGCCCTCCTCTCCTTTGGAGAGAGAGGGCGCGCTCAGAGCGCCCTCCACTTGAGGGCGCGCTGAGCGCGCCCTCATTATAGGGGCGCGCTCTGCGCGCCCCTTCCCAGAGAGGAGAGAGAGGGCGCGCAGACCGCGCCCTCTTGGGGGCGCGGTCTGCGCGTCCCCAAACAGGGGGCGCGGTCTGCGCGCCCCTGGTTAGAGGGCGCGTTTAACGTTTTGCGTTGACCGCACCCTCTCACCTGCTCGATTCTTATTTCCGCGATAACTTCGTCAAATCAACTCCGAATCGCGTGAAACTTGAACCAAATCGAAGAGCATAAGCCGATCTACATTTTTTGTAACAGGGGCACTAACCTTTGACGGCGTTTCAGACTCTGGATCTGAGTTGGAACTCTGGAGCTTCTAACGCGAGGAGAGATGGTGAACAGGTGGAAATGAGATATTCTTACCCCAAGGGGGTATTTATAGAGAGTAAAAATGTGAAAATGGGAGAAATTTGAAAATATCACTCAAGGTTTACAAAATCGAGCTGATCGCAACGCCACCGAAAGAATTCCGATCTGATGCACGGTTTGCTCAAAATAATTTTGTAAAGAAAAATTCTATTTAAATTCTCACCAAAAATCCCTCTTTTCACATAACTTTGAATGTCTCAATTCCTAAATTAGCTAGACATATTCATATTTTTTATCGTCACTAGCTAACATTTTTCAGGGGTCAGGAGAAAATTCTATACATTTACTAGTCAGAAATGGCTGAAAATGTATTTTTCAGGAGCAAAATTGATAAAAATGGCGAAAATTTCAGAAAGCGCCAAGCGGTTCAGAAAATCAAGCTGATCAAGGAGTCACCGAAAGAAAATTCATCAGACTCATGGTTTGCTCTGAAAAATTACCTAAAGGAAAAAGACATGTTAAAACCTTTCAAAAATATCTTGTTTCATGTTAAAAAATATTCAAGGGGTTGAAAAATAACACGGCATATTCATCACGATTGTCAACATTTGTCTTGCATTTTTCCGAAACAAGGTAAATTTCTTTTGAATTTTCACTCAAACTTGCTATAAATAATTCATTGTTTATTCAAAATAAAAACAACATGGCTGACAAGTTAAAGCAGGAAAAGAAGACTCTCGTGCAAGTAGAAGCTTCAACGCGAGAGATGTAGCGGCGCTTCCGGTCGGGGTCGTCCTCAATCGAGGCACAGGCGGCACACCCGACTCGTCTCCCACAAGGCAACGGCTGAGATCGCCTCCTCCTCGTCATCCGCAGAGCCAAGCTGCCTGCCCTTGATAGGTGGCAGGTTGGACAGCTTGGGCAACTCGTACCGAGGCAAGCCGATCTGGGAGTGGCAACAGTGAGCGTTGTACAACACAAAGGCCGAACTCCGTAACCAAAGGGCGGAGATCAACGCCGGCACAAAGCACACCTGGAAGTCCTTCTGCATCAAGGAAGCAGAAGAGTGCAAGAAGCTAGAACGATTCATGGAGGCAAAGTGAGCACGCCAGTCCGGCCTTTTCTTCACTGATGCACACCTATTGGCGACTCTCTCGCCGAAGCCAAGCACATCGGCATATGGGAACAAGGGGCTACGGCGGAAGAGCTGCGACCTGGTGGCCACCTCACCGGCTGGATCGAACTTAAAGTGAAGATCGGACCAGCAAGCAAGTAAAAGCGCACTGCCGAAGGGAGGACGGCCCACGCAAGCTGCGGACAGTCCGCAGTACAAGAAGCCCGGGCGAAGGCCCTAACCGCGCACCGCTCCAGATGCCGCAGATGCACGAGAGTTGATCAACCTCTAGGAAACCATCCTCCGCAGAAAACAAGAACACCGCGGCAAGGCAAGCCACGAAACCCTTTGCACCGCGCAGAATCCGGTCCTCGTCCAGACCAGGAGCCGTCAGAAGAGAGATTGTCCAAGCCACCAACTTGGGAACACTGATTCGCTTGCCGGCGAACAAGGTGCTGATCTGCCGAGCCTCGACAAAATCCTGCAAGAATTCCAAGAAAGAGAGGGGTCCTGAAGGGATGAACATACCTTCAGTTTCTCCCTTCTTAGTCCGAGGGAGGCCGAGAAGGAGCTCTGCTTCTTCAAGAAGAACTGTACACTCAAAGCTACCGAACACGAACGTGTGAGTGTCGGGGTACCACAACTCAACAAGAGCTCCCATCAAACCGAAGTCAAGGGAGTAGCCTGAATATTGCTTGGCATGGATCAAGAGCCCGGTTAAGCCCCAATCTCGAAGAATCGCTCTAACCGACAAGCCGAGGACGTCAAGCAAGCCGGAAAGCCAGGAAGGAGAGCAATACCGGCGAGGCCCAGGGAAGTTTGGGTAATCCTACACCCAAACAGGAGGTAAGAGAAAAAATTTTTAAGGAAAAGAAGAAGAGAATGGTTGAAAGCTAAAATTGGCAGCGAACTTACCAAGTCGGCACCGATTCTGGCCTTCAGATGACCCGGGATGCTTGAAATACCTCGAACTGAGCCAACACGCTGCTTTTTCAAAGGAGGAGCCATCCTGGGTGTTGGTAGGACAATTTGGTCGTCCTAAGAGGAGTTTATATAGGGAAAATCGGTCCCGATTTGAATCGGATTCGGATCTGATCAAAACAGGAAACTGGGATCGAACGCGCCCCCAAGGTGGGGGCGCGCAGGCCGCGCCCCCCAACCTAGGGCGCGCTGGCCGCGCCCCCAAACTGAGGGCGCGCAGGCCGCGCCCTCGGTTCGGGGGCACGTTCGGTCAAATTTTTGAAAATTTCTCAAAAAAATTCATAAAAATTCAAAAAAAATACAGAAAAAATTTCAGAAAAATTTGAAAAATCAAATACATATTTGTTTGATCTTTATTAAGGACGAGTGAACATTATTGTTCATTCGGAACTAACATTTTGATGAAAGACGGGAATTGCTCGCGGAAACGGAGGAATGGACATGGGAAACCCCCATAACTTGCCGACTAGCATATATGTCGCTAGTCGTGTGTTATTAACTTATACATTATTTGTTGGAGACCATGAGCACGGAGAAGACTTGACCCGAGATCCCCTTCATCAAAATCTACGACGGTCGGGTCATCTCTAATGCTCACGGATAAGCCAAAGTTGTGTTGTGAGGGACGATAGTTCCCGAATAGGTATCTTGACCTCATAGACAATCTATATCTTCAACTATTTGTTATACAAGTTTTGTTTTGTTTTCTTGAGCCCAACATGCATCATGTAGTATTAATTGCATTACATTTTGTTTTGTCATTGCATACATCATTTCCTAATCTTCACCTTCTCACCCTCTCGATCATTCTAAATCCCACCGTGTCATTCACCATATTCTCTAGTCCCACCAACCTCTCTAATATCCCACCGTGTCTATTAATCCCACCGTGTTCGGTAACAACTTTTTGCCCTCAAATCTTTCAATTCTTTTCACCACAGACGCCATTGCAACTTCTTTTGCTACTTATCCCACCGTGGCAGCCATTTCGTCCCGCCAAGGGCCTTCAATTTTGATCAGAACTTGCACCGTCATTATCTTCACGGTCTATGCTTAAACATTTGCCTTTCGGAATCTGAGATCATTCCATTCCGAATCAAATCTTGTCTCTTGGAAGACTTAAATGAATCTGAGAGCCTGAATGTGCTCGATTGGTATTCTTTTACTTTTTCAAAACAAATCTCTTTTTAAACTTTAGCCCGTCACAGTACAGGAACACCGCAAAGATCGGGTTACCGGCTGATGATGAACCTACGAACCCATGTTTCGGGGACTCCCCACCGCGTTGGGGGTTGGCTATTCTTCTCTCGTGCCAATGGCACGTCTCTTACCAATCGAACATAGAAAGACTTGATGAAACATGGCGGTTAACCAGGAGACTTCAAGAGATTCGTCTTGCCAAATTTGGTCGTTAAGCATGTCTATATCTACACCTTGATGCCACCTTTTCAGTCCATCGTCATTTCAGTCCACTACATTCCACTATGATCCATCTCGCTTCGCTACGCTTTCTCTACGTTTCACTCCATTCCGCTACATGCCATTCCCTTGCAAAGCCGACATCAAGGCGAGGCAAGCTGTAGACACGCCAAATTGGCCTGATTCGGAGCCCCAGACTCTTATTCCATAGGCGATATCTTTTATCTGACCGTTATCTGATCCGGATTACATCGTGGAGATGAGCTAAGGACATTGGTGGAGCCCCCTTGTTAGTTGAGAATGGACCAATGATTTCCGGAATTTTGCCGTAACCTTCAAGCGAGAGCCACACGTGAACTGTAAAAACACGAAGCCCGCTCGATGAACGACCTTGAATGGTTCATAATTAAAGGTCTCGGGAGTCCCGCATGTGTTCCGTAACATTCAGGGTTTCCGAGAAGTCATTTCGGTTGGCGTCGGTCAATGACGGCATTCGTTATGGCTTTTTCGATCTGTGCTGACACGGCTATCCCGGACCACATGTTAGGCCTTTCCGATCATCACCGGGTCTTTTCAGGTCATCCGGGTCGATTCTAGCCGTATATTTTATCAACCGGGGCTATACGGCCATTTCGGTCAATTTTAGGGTTTCACGGCTTTTACGGCTTTCGATTCACGTTTACCGGGTTAATCTCAGATTTTTCAATGACTTCGGATTGTCCGATCGTACCGGACTTGTTCGGTCATCATTTCAAGTCATCCCGAGTTGACCCGAGATTTCTCGACCGGAACCGTGCTCTTTCGGATCTTCGCCCCGGGTTTCGGCTTTCCGCGAGAGGGTAAACCGGTATAAAGCCCCGTACGAAAATCTCGGGAGTCATGCGGCTGGTTTACCGACTTGAGGAGGTGTGGTTGAAGGCCCTCTTTCCAACGCGACAAACGGGAGCCGAATCGGACATCCGGTTTGCAAGATACGGCTCGCGGAACACGCGCGCAGGAGAGAGAGTGTACCGCGCCCCCGCTCCGCTTGAAAGGGGAGGGCGCGCCCTGCGCGCCCTCAACCCGGGGGCGCGCCCTGCGCGCCCCCGGTTCCTTTGAAAGGTGGGGGCGCGGTCGGTTTCCGAAAATCGGAAATTACTCCGATTAGCACCTTCTAAACTGGGTTTTTAGGAAGTTTCCGGGGAGGATTTTCACTTATTTGTACCGCGCCCCTGGTTCGGGGGTGCGTTACGTATGTCAAGCCGATTTTTAGCAATTTCCGGAAGTTTCCGTCGATTTTTAGCAGTGAGACGCGTAACGCGCCCCCGCCCCCTTTGAAACAGGGGGGCGCGCAGACCGCGCCCCCGAACTGGGGGCGCGCCCTGCGCGCCCTTGGTTTGAGGGCGCGCCCTGCGCGCCCTCGTCTCCTTTGAAATGCGGGGGCGCTCTGTCCAGTTTCTAAATTTTGCACCGTCTCCCTTACCCTATAAATTGAGGGCCATTCTCAACGACCCAAGGTTAATCCCCGGTGTCTAGCTCGTCCCAAGGTCGTCCAATCTCTTCTCCAAAGCCGTCCCGACGTCCAAAGGCGATCCGAAGTCAAGAAATCGATCCTGAGGTGAAGGAGAAGGCTCGATCCGGGTGTTCTTCATCAACCATCTTCATCGACTTCTGAAGAAAATCCTAGGCTTCTTCTGCAAAAGTCTTCAACATACAAATTGTTCCTCTCTTCGTCTTCTTTCATCTCCAACTGACGGCACTTCATTCCGACTTGCCGTTTGTTCTTGGCAATTGCTACACCCAGGGCGCGCATCCAGGTTCTGTTTTCCACATCCGCCCCCTTTCATAATTTTTACTGACTTCTACAGGAGGATTTCTGAGAATTAATCAACATAGGAATTCTTCCTCTCTGAGTTTTCTGTCTACTCCAACAAACGGAACTCGATTCTGACATCGGGGTCGTCCGTAACATTCTCTGAACCAAAGTCGTGCCAGAAGGGTACCAAGCTACCCGAACCGGCTGTCTTCAACCAACTCGGCTTCAACTCAAGCCAAATCATTCTATAAGCTTTCTCAACTCCATTAACTCTGTTTATTTAATGTTTTAAATCATATTTTAGTTCATTTACATCATTTTTACATAATCAAAAACACAAAAAAAGGGGTTAAGGCTCACCCCGAAGCCGGTGAGTCCAATTCCAATTGCTTCTTTCTTATCTTCTTACTACAGTTACTACACTTCTCACAAGTCTAACCAAACTCTTCACTTGGTTTATTGTTCTAGTTGCACAGGTTGATCAAGCTAGCATTGGATTGGAGACTCTTCTTCATCGGCCGGCCGAAGAAGAAGAAGGTTGAACTCACATCCCTTTCTCCCACGCTAAGGTACACACGGTCAACTTCTTTCTATTTCCATTACATAAAGCGGAGCCCGCGGCTCCTGGCGACCACAATTTCTTTTTATTCATGTTCTAAATTCATATCCTCCTCACTCTCCTCCCACATGACCCGAACCATCTCCGGTGCTCGAGCGACGCCGTGAGATGAAAGTTCGGGGATCAATGTGAGTGTGGGACCGAGTTGAGGAGTCTTTACCGCTTTACGAGTGTTTTCAATTCACTCTCTTTTTCCCAATTCTATCTTTCACCTTCTCTTGAGGTGCCGATCCGGAACCCATTTCTGGAGTCGAAAACACCGAGTGGGCTATGCACTCATTAGACCAGATGCCCTGGATGCAAGGAAGGCAAGTGGGATCGAGCCACCCGTCCTCACACGGGTAGAGGAGTACTGAGTCAAGGCAAGCAACAACACCTTTGGCACCGGGCAGCAGTAGATCTTCATTATCACCGGCACCCTGAATCATGCCAATGGACCAATCTGCCAGTGTCTCGGTGTAAATACGCCCACCTACCATGATGGACCAAGCCTCTCCAGTGGTCATGAAGCCGCGAAGGAAGTCCAAACCGGTAACCGGCCCAATAGGAATAAACATGGCCTGGCCATACCAGGCATAGCATGGAGCCCCAGGAATAGTTCCACCTCTTCTAAGAGGATGGTACACTCAAAGGTGTCAAAAATAAAGGTATGCATATCGGGATGCCACATCTCGAGAAGCACACCCGCCAGAGAGAAGTCCTAAAAATATTTGAGAAGATGGTTGGCATGGACCAGAATGCCGGAAAGACCCCAACCGCTCAAAATAGACCGCACATGGATGTTGATGGCGGCCATCAGTCGAGCTATCCACAGCACCTGTCCATAACGATGAGCGCCGGGGAAGTTTGGAAGGTCCTGCAGAATAATCGCGTGATCAGAAAAGAGGGCTTCGAAACAAAACAAAAGGGTGCCTAATAAAGTCAGTACCACTCCCATGGACACTCGGTTCCAGATATGGCACGGGACCTCAGAAAAAGTTTTCATCTCAATTGGACAAGTCGGATGGGAGGAAGAGGAAGCCATCAGAGCAACAGAAGAAGAAAGCACTGTAGCTGGTGTGGGAGAGAAGAAGGGGGGTCCCTGTCGACTCTGAAAATTCAACGGGCCCTCTCCTTTTCAGGGAAGTCTGTGAACCCAGATCGTCACCTCAAGAGGGGATCAGAAAGAAAGGAAGAAAACATGGAAAGCAACTCTTACCTCGGTCCCACACTCACATTGATCCCCGAACTTTCATCCCTTGGCATCGCTCGATCACCAAAGAGATGGTTCGGGTCATGTGGGAGGAGGGTGAGAAGAGAGAAATTAAGACATGTGGTCGCCAGGAACCAATTTTTCACCGGGACTCTACCAGTGCTAGTGATGATGTGAGATTGATGAGAATGTGGATTTGAATGAAGTCTTCAGGCGTGGTCTATCAACTTGCATCGACTGTCTGATTCATCAGTATCTCTGGTCCATCCTTGTCATGCCCTCTGACGGAATACAGCACCACGATAATGTTCAGTTGGGTAGCGCTTCCTCTCTTTTCACCACAAGGTTGGCATGACGTTCCTTGGGGAACACTGATGTCACCAATTCACCTGTTAGGACTTAAAAGATTGCCTGCACATTTCTGGTTAGTACCCAACAGGTGAAATTGTCATATGAAGCATATTGTTCCTGAAATGAACAACTTAAGTTTTTAGCCAAAATTGATGTCATTCTTAAAATGTCAAAACAATGTTTTTGATGATGATTTCTTTAGCAAAAATTTCATTCTTAACATTATGGACAATTTCTGAATTTTTGAGATTTTTCTGAATTTTTTTTGAATTTTGTTAGCCATGTGCCCTGGGGTAGGGCACCTGGCCATGCGCCCTGGGGTGGGGCACCTGGCCATGCGCCTCCAGATGAGGGCACATGCGCCCTAACCTCAGAAAAACTTTTTGAAATTCGAATTTGACTCAAAAATGGATTACTCCTCTACTATAAATACTCTATTAAACTCGAAAATTGATCTTATCTCTGTTCAAATGGCTCCTCCTTCTAAGAAGATGCATTCGGACTTAGGAAGAGCAATTTCAAGTATTCCAGGACATGTGAAGGGGAGGATTTCAGCAAATCTGGTAAGAAAAAATTATTGTTTATCAATTGTGATTTTTTTGAATTTTTTTCGAAATTTTTTGAAAATTTGGGTCCATGTGCCCTCGATCGGGGGCACCTGGCCATGCGCCCTGGGGTGGGGCACCTAGTCATGTGCCCCCATGTGAGGGCACATGCGCCCTACCCCTGGGCAAAATTTCTTTTTCATAAAAAAGTGCAAATACTGGATAACCTTTTTTGATGATTTTATGCAGAATTATCCTCTTTTCCCAGGTCCTCGAAGATTTTGTTCACCCGTCTGGTTTAAAGATCTGCTTGGAGTGCTTCATTTGTCAGTAAAATCAATCTTGAGCGGCTGGGGCTTGACCGGTCTTCTGGTTCATACGAAACACTATGCAGAATATCACTTGGACTTTGGATTGATGGGTGCTTTGGTAGAGTTATGGCATCCTGACACTCATACCTTTGTCTTTAACTCTTTTGAATGTACCATCTTTCTAGAAGAAGCAAAGTTGTTTCTTGGACTACCACGTACTAGAAAAGGTGAGATTGCAAGCATGTTTATTATTTCTGGATCAGTGTCTTGCCTTGAGTTCTTGAAGGATTTCATGGAGACAGAGCAAATCAACTCCCTCATCACCGGAAAATGGATCCACCTCTAAAAATTGGCAGCTTGGACTATCTCTACTTTGTCTTCTCGCGGCCTTGATGAGACACAACTTCTTCATGGATCCAAGGGTTTTGCTACTTGCCTTGCTGCTGTGTTTTTGTTTCCCACAGAAGATGGTTTTCTGGAGCAGGGACAACTCTCGTGTATTCGCGGAATCTGGGGCAGCAAGCGGCTTGGTCCTTCAGTGCTTGGCTTTCTCTACTGTGGCTTGTCTTCTGCTTGTGTGGGATGTCCTATGTTTGGCAGTGCTCTTCTGTTTGCTTGCTGGGCAGATCTTCACTTCAAGTTTGATCTATCAGGCAGTGCTACTACCACTTCACGGCTTTTTCGGCGTAGTCCATTGTTCCCATATGCTGCAGCTCTCGATTTTCCTGACACGATTTCCAACAAATGTGCTTCATTGAAGAAATGGACAGACTGGTGTATTTATCTTGCTTCTATGAGTCATTCAGGCTTTGTGCACAGTCCGGTCATTATGCAACAAAGAGATGTTCAAATCTGTTTTGCTCCTGGCGTGGATCTTCGACTAGTTACTGGCTCGGCTTTTGTTCTGTACAATCCGTACAGGTGTCATTCTCAGATTGGTTTGCCTCGCCATGAACTGCTGGTGCTTTCACACTTGACTCTTATCAAAGACAAGAAGCTTGAAACAGATGAAGACATGGAGGAAGCTAAGACATCTATTGCCTTGTGGAGTACGAGCCGGCTACAGCGACCAGGCACGCTTACCGCAGAGAGTCCAGATGACCAACGTCGCTATCTTTCTCAGTTGCAGCTTCTTTGTACCTGATCATCCTTTTATTTCCATTTTCTTTTCTAGCTTGTCAAACAAATTTTGGTTATTTATGAATATAAAATGAATTTTGTCATGTCAATTTCGCAATATAAATTCACAAAGTTCTACCTTATGCCTGAAAAATTGTCAATGCATGACCAAAACAATGCATGGAAAAACAACTATTTTACAACATGATTTGCAAGATTTAATAGTAAGAAATGAATTTTTTATGAAGTTAAAACATGCATTTTTTTGGTGAATTTTTTTCTGAGCAATCCAGAAATCTGTTTGGGATTCTCTCAGTGGCGTTGTGATCAGCTCAATTTCAAGAGTGGCAAGGTAATTTTTTAAAATTTTTATGATTTTTACATATTTTTACCTCTATAAATAGACCAACTACCCTTACTAGTTCATTTCACTACTCATAGCCTCTCTCTTCACTAGAGCTACTCCGACTTCTTTCACATTTTTAGATCCCGAATCGTGTTCAAAGGTCAGTACTCCAGTTAAAGAAAATGTATATCTCTACATTCTCTTCGTTTTGGCTATGATTTTATGTGATTTCGAGTTCGTTTGAGCTATTTTTGGGTCAAGAGAAGATTGGTGCACATCTAGGGTCCATGTGCCCTGGAACCAGAGCGCATGTGCCCTCAAACTAGGGCACAAGGGCACGTGCCCTGGGGTCAGGGTGCATGTGCCCTCAACCCAGGGCACAAGGGCATGTGCCCTCAAGTTAGGGCACACGTTCCCTCAAACTAGGGCGCAAGGGCATGTGCCCACAGACCAGGGCGCATGATCCCCTGGTATGGGCACATGTCAACTTCAGCATTCTTGTATTGACGATTGTTTTAAAAATTGAAAAACTAACCAATTTTGAAATTTACAGATGCCGAAGAGGGTTCGACGCGTGCGTGCGCATGACGACGATGCTGGTCCTTCTGAGCTGACAGCCCGGCACGATGTAAATATCCTTTGAACTGGCTATAAACTCTCTACCATCTTTGTGATTTAGTTCTTGACCTAAACAACTTTTCCACCTGCAGGGACGGATCAAATCGCGTATATCATGGCAATTGGTACTATTGGCGTACCGGGGTCTTCAACCGTTCCAACGCCGCCGCTTGGATGAGATGGAATTTGGTCCTGTCTTACATTTTTCAGTGCTTTGGGAGGACTTGGCTCTGATCCAGGTTCTGAGAGATCGTTGGGATGCCGCGACTTGTTCATTTCTTCTTCCCTGGGGGCATATGGTCCCTACTCTGGAGGACGTGGCCCATATCACGGGGCTGCGGGTCTATGGGCGCGCCGTCACCGGTTGCACGTATAGTAACTACGCCGAGATGGCAGCGACGCTTCTTTCTTACTCCTCGCCTAGGTCACATGATGAGGCAGTCCTATCGATCACTCAGAAGGAGTGTCTCGAGCTAGTGGGCTTGACAGAGGCTCAGATGCAGCAGGGCGAGGTGACCAAGGACTATGAGGATCGCCTGATTCGTCAGGTATCTGTGACACTATGCGGTCTTTCTAGATTAGCGGAGGCGGATCTGGATCTCCGCCGATTTCTGCTCTTCTTTTTCGGTCGCTTGTTATTGGGCAACAAGACCGAGAAGGTTCACCTACGGTTCCTTCCGTTCCTGGCAGACGTGGAGTCCATCGGCGACTATGCCTGGGGTGCAGTGGTCCTCGCACATCTGTTTGCCAGTCTCTTTCCCAACAATGGTACTGTCTCAGTGGGCAGCTTCACACCTTTTCTTCAGGTATTTCTTTTTCTGTGGCTTACTTTCCTGTTGCATGTTATACTTGAACCAACAAAGTGTTAATTTCAGGTGTGGAGTTACCTTTACATTCTGCTAGGCCGAGGCAGAATAGATCACCTGTTTCGCCTGCCTTTGATGGCGCGTTGGTATGCCATCCGTGACACTAAGTCCCATGCACACCAGCTCCTTCATCTTCGAGGCGAGCTGTTGGGTCTTTCTCCTGCATGGGTACGTCTCCCTGTTCTTCCTTGCTTTTGTTTTGCTAATTGCTGATCCTTTTCTTTCTTGTAGGTATGCTGGCGCCCATATCTGACTACCGACGACGAGAGTGCCGAGTGGTGTCGACTCTGAAAATTCAATGGGGTCCTCTCCTTTTCAGGGAAGTCCGTGAACCCAGATCGTCACCTCAAGAGGGGATGAGAAAAGAAAGGAATAAAAACTCGGAAAGCAACTCTCACCTCGGTCCCACACTCACATTGATCCCCGAACTTTCATCCCTTGGCGTCGCTCGATCACCAAAGAGACGGTTCGGGTCATGTGGGAGGAGGGTGAGAAGAAATAAATGTGGTCACCAGGAACCGTGGGTTCCAATTTATAGAATTAAAATGACCGTGTGTACCTTAGCGTGAAGAATGTGAGTTAAAGCTTCTCCTTCTTCGGCCGGCCGATGAAGAAGAGTCCTCAACGCGGTGGGTGCTTGATATTCTGTGCAACTAGACAAACAAACAAGTGAAAGAGACTATTAGAACTAAACAAGGTGGAGTATATGTAAAGAGAATGACATGAAACACACAATTGACTAGAAACTGACCGGATTCGGGTTATCTCTAACCCCTTTTTTTATTTTTAGAAATAACAGAATTAAAGTAATTCAAAAAATGTAAAAAAAATGATAGGATTATTAAGAATCACTAAACAAAGAGATAGGAAAAATAACTGAAAGATTCTCAGTTGAATAGAGAAAGATATAGCCAAATCTGGGTTGTCGAAAAAGCAGAGCAGCAGTCCAGGATCTGCCAGGTGTGACTTTGCTTCTGCGCTCGTCACGACCAGCCCCGACCTCAGAATCAAGTGCCGTCAATTGAAAACTGAAGAAGACTTGGAGAGTAAGAACTTTTCTGAAGAGAGCTCAGGCAGAAAACGTCCACACACTGCTTTAGAGGCCGAAGAAGAGAGACTTGGCAGATCACCTGCAGAACAGCCTTCCTCTCTCTTGAACCGACTTTTCTCTCTCTAAAAACTCGAAATTCTCTCTCTAAAAATTACAAAATAAATTCAGGATGGTGGTTGGACGTCTTGAGATGCCTGGGGGGTCGTGCTCCTGCCTTTGGAATGACCGGAATCAGAGTTTATTTATAGGAGAACAGACTGTGTTATCCGGGCTAAAAAATAGGGACCTTGCGCCCCACCCGTGGGCGCATGCGCCCTGGTGCAGGGCGCATGTGCCCCACTATGGGGTGCATGTGCCCCCCAGTGAGGGCGCATGGGCACAAATCCCGAGAAAAAAGGTCTTATCCGATCGGCGGTTTAGAGGTAGAGTCCCGGTGAAAAACTGGGTCCCTCGTGCCTCCAAGGTGGGGCGCATGTGCCCTCAAGTGAGGGCACGAGGTCACGTGCCTCACTGGTAGGGCGCATGGGCACGTGCCCTGGGTCCCGAGCGTATGTGACCAGGAACCCGGGCGCATGGGACTGGTTTCGCGCGTCCTTCTTCCGGAAGCCATTGCGAACACTCCCGAACTCAGAATTCGACGCCGTTTGTTGCGTTGGAAAGATAACAGGCCGAAGAAGCTTTATATAGCATCGGATCAGCCATCACACCCTCCAAAACTTCAGAATTTTATCCGGAAGTTAGGGCAGTGAACAGAAGATCCGATACAGGTCAAAATGACTCCGACGGCAAACCGAAAAGGCACGGTATGCAACAAAACTTGTTCGGGGTGTGAATATGACCATAACCTTCAATGCATGATCATTAGGCATTGGTCATTCAGCCAACTTTCGTGTTTACATGATTTACGTGTGGCTTTCGCTCGAAAATTATGGCTTTTTGCGGAAAACATCAGAGAACGTCCGATTTCATTCGGCGAAGCTCCAAATCAACTTTTAAAGACCCGGAATCATTCTAAGGTCAATCACACATGTTACCCTATAAAACATAAGTTTTATGCTCTGAATTAGGCGAATTTGGCGTGTCTACAGCTTGCCTCGCCTTGATGTCGGCTTTGTAAGGGAGTGGCATGTAATGAAGCGGAGTGATTCGGAGTGAACTGTAATGGAATGTAAGTGAACGTAGATGAATGTAGCGGAATGGAATGGTGATGGACTGAAAACGTGGCATCAAGGTGTAGATATAGACACGCTTATCTACCTGATCCAGCAATATGAATCTCGCTGAGTATTCTAGATTGCTTTCATGTTCTATCAAAACCTCATATAATTGACTGGTAAAATACATGCCCTTGGCACGAGAGATGAAAAGGTAAATGATAAAGGATAAAAGGATGTAGCCAACCCTCAGCGTGGTAAGGAGTCCTCGAATTCGTAGGTTCATCATCAGCCAGCAACCCGAACTTTGCGGTGTTCTTGTACTGTGATGGGCTAAAGTTTTGTAAAAGAGAAGTTGATCTTAAAATGAAAAGAATACCAATCCATAATATTTGGAATCTCAAGTTCATTCAAGTTTCACCAAAATACTCAGTTTAATTCTGAGTGGAATAATCTCAAATTCTAAAAGAGTTCGTTTATGCATAACAAAATTGCTCGGGTATCGTGAAAACCATGAATCATGTTCTGGCAGAAAACCCGATATTCGGAAAACGACAAAACAGACTTAAGCCATAGTGGGACTGAAAGATAATGGTGGGACTAACATAGAATGATGGGAAAGAAGAAACAATGGCATGACAAATATGACACGGTGGGATAAAAGAAATGACAGAATAAAACATGGTGGAATAAAAGAAAGGAATAAAACATGAAGGGATAAAATTAGAAATGATGAAGAATGAAAAGGAGATGGATGTGAAAACATAGGAAATTATGTAGAAAATAGTTGAAGATATAGATTGTCTATTGGAGGTCAAGACACCTGATTAGGAACCATCGTCCCTCCAATGTTCAATTTTGGCTTATCCGTGAGTGTGAAGAAATGACCAAGCCTTCGTAGATTTTGTTGAAGGGGATCTCGGCCCAGTCATCTTCACTCTCAAGGTCTTCAACAATAATGCTTATAATATGTATCAAATGGACCTAACATAACTAGGTGACAAATGGTAGGAGTGATGTGAAGTGCAAAAATGAAGTGAAATCTTCAAGCGTGGTGCATCGACCAGCATCTCTGGTCCATCCTTGTCATGCCTTTTGACGGAATACAGCACCATAAGAATGTTCAGCTGGGTGGTGCTTCCTTTATTTTCACCGCAAGGTTGGCATGACGTTCCTTGGGGAACACTGATCTCACCAATTCACCTGTTATGACTTAAAAGGTTATCTGCACATTTTTTATTAGTACCCAACAGACGAAATTGTCATATAAAGCATATTATCCTGAAATGAACAACTAAAGTTTTCACTATTAGAACCATCATTTAGTGGTCAAAACAAAGTTTTTGATGATGGTTCCTTGAGCAAAAATGTCACTTTTAACATTATAGACAATTTCTGAATTTTTTAGATTTTTTCTGAATTTTTCGAATTTTTTGGTCCATGTGCCCCCGATCGGGGGCACCTGGCCATGCACCCTGGGGTGGGGCACCTGGCCATGTGCCCCCAGATGAGGGCACATGCACCCTGAGGCAAATGTTTTTTTTTTCAAAAATAAATAAATAATAAATAAATAATAAAATTGTACCTTATCGCCCTTCTCTTTTTGCTTCTTCAGCTCCTGAAAATACTTAATGAAAATGATTAAATTTTTATCATTACCCATCCCTTTGCCTGTATATCATATGCCTTGATTTTGAGTCAAAGGAAGGAGCCTTCTTAGCAAGGTGGAATAAAACAAATGATTTAAATGAAAATAGGGGTAAGGGTTGAGAGAACTTACCTGTTGTGGTGTGAATCTTCTCCTCTTCTACATTGAAATGCCTGAAACACTTAATAGAAAGGGGATTAGATCTTCACCGTGACTCATCCCTTTGCCTATTATGGTCAACTTTGACTTAGGTCAAAGGGAAGAGCCTTTTTAACAAGGTAATTAAAGTAAAAATGGATATGCAATGCAGAAATGAAAATATGCATGATAATCAAATAAGCATGGATGCAACTAAGGCAATGATCATGACTGAGCAAAATTTTTTTGGGTTTTCTTAGAAATATTCAATTTTTTTGGATTTTCAAAAGTATTCAATTTTTTTTTTATTTTTGAAATATCTAATTTTTTTGTATTTTGAAATATGCACTTTTTTGAGTTTTTGAAATATTCAATTTTTTTGGGTTTTTGAAATATGCATTTTTTGGGTTTTTGAAATATGCCTTTTTTTTGAAATTTTGAAATATGCAACTTTTTTTGTGGAGAAAATGCTGGTATTTGAGACAGTTCATCGGTCTTTGGAGTTTGTCAAGACTCAAGTGGTAGATGCCACGTGCAAAAATAAAGTTCCCTACCTAGAATCCTTCTATCCTTCTTCCTTTGATCAGCTTGGGTTCCACCTGGATTTGGTCGGTTTACCCTTCCCTAGGGATTTAAGGAGGAAGAGTATAGAGGAAGTCCTTGATAGGGTTTGAAGATGTTGAGAGGGATTTCTCTACTCTCACTCAAATTACCCATTGGGGTTCGGCCTCTTTGGGTTTTTTTTCTTTTTTTGCTCTTTTCTATGTGGCACATATTTGGACAGGTTTTTGACCCGTGGGGACATTGCCCATCTTTTAGTGCCTTTTGCCTTGACTATCATTCCGGGTACTCATTCAGACAGGTTGATCATTTTTTCCTTTTTCTAACCTGAGGGGTTCATTGCCCATCTTTTGGCACCCTTTTGTACCCTCTGAGACGGCCTCCTACTAGGGTGGGAGTGTTTTCGATACTACCCCTCTCTAATCTTCTCTTCCTATCTTGGACCAAGTAGAAGAGAATAGGGTAAGGGTACTCCTTCCATTTCTAGATTTCTGCCTTGCCTTTCACAAGTGTCGGGTTGTCTGGATTCTAGGATCGGGAAGTGTTGTGTGTAGGATGGTACCTACCCTTGACTTCTCACGAACAACCTAGGATCGATGACTTGAGATTATACCAGTGGTTTCTCCATTTTTATGGAAAGTACTTTTTGAGGTAAACTCCATTCCAAGGATGATTCAATTTTTCTCCATCTGCATTAGTCAATTCATATGCATTACCTAGATACTTTTCAGTGATTACAAAAGGCCCTTCCCAGTTAGGTTGCAACTTGGAGCGGGGACCCCCTGGCTTAACGAATATGCGTTTGACTACCATCTCACCGATCTCGAATTTTCTCTCGACCACCCTCTTTTGATAAAACCTTTTGAGTCTATTCTGATAAGTCCGGGCATGCTCGGCGGCGGCTAGCCTTCTTTCATCCAAGAGTTCAAGCTGTGCAATGAGAGATTCTCGTCTCTCATCAACATGAATATCCTTGTCGAGCTGAACTCGGAGAGATGGAAGTAATACTTCGTAAGGGACCACTGCTTCCATCCCATATGCCAAAGCATCCGGGGTTTGTCCAGTGGGAGTCCTTACAGAAGTACGATAAGCCCATAGAGCATATACAAGCTTATCAGGCCAGTCGGCAAACTTGCTAGACTTACAAGATTTCTTGATGATTTTGATTAAGGTTTTGTTGGTGGCTTCTGCTTGACCATTGCCTTGAGGATAGTATGGTGATGAATGATGCAATGAAATGCGATACCTGTTGCAAAGATCACGCAGATCTTGAGAAAGAAATTGTGGCCCATTATCGGTGACGATGTCGCTGGGGATCCCGAACCTTGCCAGGATGTTGCGCTTGATGAAGGAGCAAACTGTTGACGCTTTAATCTCCACGAATGCTTCTACTTCAGCCCACTTTGTGAAGTACTCCGTTGCCGTCAGAATGAATGATTTTGAGCGCATTTCGGAGTTGAGGTCACTTAAGGGGGCAATGATATCAAAAGCCCACATGGCGAAAGGCCATGCGGCATGAATTGGATGAAGGGAAGATGCGGGAGAGTGAATCTTGTCGGCATGGAGTTGACATGAATGACAATGCCGGACAAAGATGGAGCAGTCTTCTTCTAGAGTTGGCCAATAATACCCTTGTCGGATGATTTTCTTAGCAAGGGCTTGGGCATTCACATGACCACCACAAACTCCTGAATGTGCTTCCTTCAGCACCGACTCAGCTTCTTCTTCATCAAGACACCTGAGTAAGATTCCACTTAGGCTTATCTTATAGAGAACTCCTCCTAGGATTGTATACCTCTGGGATACTCTTCTGATTGCCTTCTTTTCTTTGGTAGTTGATCCAGGTGGATACGACTGATCTTGGCAATACCTCGCAATCTCGTCATACCAAGGTCTCTCACCTTCTTCTAATTCTTCGAACTCAATCAAGAAGATTTCTTCTTTATGTTCCAAGTATTCCTTTCTGTTGAATCTTTCCTTAACCTTCAGAAAACGTCCATCCTCAATTGCTGGAATTGTTCTCTTACAGATGTGGATAGTGCGCACTTGCCTGCCTAGCGGGACAGATAGAGATGAAGCTAGTGAAGCTAAGGCATCGGCGAGGATATTCTGAGAGCGAGGGACATGAACAAAGGTGAGTTTGAAGAATAGCTTGATGTAGCAGGTGGTGAGCTCCTGGTAGGGTTTGAAATTTGGATGAGAAGTTCGGTATTTGGATAGGACTTGGTGTAGGATCAATTGACTATCACCTATCACCCTCAGTTCGGTGGCACCATGGAAATGAGCGGCCTCCAGCCCGGCCAGCAAGGCTTCATACTCAGCTATGTTGTTGGTTGCTGGAAAGTTAAGCTCAAAAGCCTGTGGAATGGTGACACCTTCAGGTGACAGAAGGACAATACCTATCCCTCTACCATGACAGTTCAGAGCCCCGTCAAAATACAGTGTCCAAAGGTTGGAAGATCGGACTGACATTAGTTCGTCATCCAGAAACTCCAACTGGACTGGGTCAAAGATGGGTATGGGATGATGGGCAAGGTGTTCAGCAATAGCATAACCCTTGATTGCCTTCTGTAGGACATAAGTGATATCAAATTGGGATAAAAAACTCTGCCATCACCCTAACCGATCAGTCAAGACTGTACACATTTCTGTGCCAATTGTTGCAGATATCTGTTTGAAACTCCTTTACCTCTGACTTTCCTATTTCCTCACCTAACTTGACCTACTAAAGATAAAGCTGGAAAGGTGGTATTTATAGTGGAGGGAGGATCGAGCAAATCGATCAATGATTTAGAAAAGGGGGATCCCTGATTGGGAGCGCCCTCTGGTATGAGTAGAGACGCCTCCTCAATGGAAATGTGAGTTTCAGAGAAAACATTTTTTTTTAAAAATTTCAAGTAAAAAGATAGAATGAGCCTGAGTGACTCGAGGCTTGCTAGAAGATGACTGAATTAATAGAGAGAAAAACTTAAGAATAAAGGGGAAAAAGGGGCTCGTGGGCCCAAAGGTAACAGAAAGTGGACACATGGGTCCAAAACTGATGAAAAAAGTAAACGGGTACGTGGACCCGATCATAGAAATAAATGGGCATGTGAGCCCATGTTGAGAAAAGCCCTCAGTTCTAAAATTGATGAGGGAAGCAAATGGGCAAGCTGGCCCAGTAAGAGCAGAAGGTTGAAGAGGGCACATGGTCTCAAAGTGGGTAAGTGGGCCCTGAAGCCCATCCAAAATATCTAGAAACAATGGTACGAGGTTCAAACATGGCATTGTTGTATTTGGGCCTCATGGAATGGTTTTGACTTGGGTAACATGCTTAACTAGATGATCCAAGATTGGTCTGCCCTTGAGTGGTTCTTGGTGCTCTTCCCCACTTGAGAACAGACGAGTCAAAGATAAGCATAAGTCTTCCAAGTCTTCTTCTTCATCATCTGGAGCCTTTCTTCTCTTGACAGCTATCACGGAACTTTTGCCATCTTCAGCCATCATCATGGTCTCCCCTTTGATAAAGAAGGTGTGGAGTCCCATGGCATATCTTGGCTGGAAGATCCTTCTTGGGATGGAACCCTCTTCATATCCCAACCCCTGCCTGCGTGGCCTTTTCACAGTTTCAATTGGCTGAGTGATCCCTTGAAGATCCTTGTCTAAACCTCTTCCAAGCTGATAGCTCAATTTCATCATCATCCGCCATCCCAGTGTGTCTGGTAGAGAGGCGGTCATACATCTGACTTCTAGTAAATCTCCCATTGAGATCTGGGGCTGTATTGACAGACCTAGGGGTGATGTAAAAACATCATTCATCTCATCCCTTATAGGCATGCTAGTCACTTTGACCACTTGTCTTTTAAAGGGAAACTTTATGCACTGGTGGTTTGTTGAAGCCACAACACCTATTACCTCCAAGTATGGCCTCCCAAGTATAGCCCGAAAAGTTGGATCCAATTCTAGAATATGAAAATCTATTGTGACCGTACATGGTCCAAGTTTGACTTCTAGAGTGACCACCCCACGTGCAGACTTCTTGGAATTGTCGTAGGCCGTCACCATGGCACAAGATGGCTTGATTTCTTGCTCAGAAATGCCACACAACTGCAAAGTTTCTGGCGGCATAACGTTGATAGAAGCTCCAGTGTCAACCAAACATGATTTCACTTCGACATTGTAGATGATAACTGCCACATGCAAAGCATATCTCCTAAATTCTGGATCTACTAATTCTTCCTGAGAGAAAGTGAGTGTTGGGTGCTCACTTCTAGGGGCTAACACTGTAGTGATTTTCTCAGGTGGGAGATCTTCATTCACCATGACCCTTTGCAAGTACTGCTGTAGAATCTCCTGGTGCACCTTTGATCTTTTGATCAACTCAAGTATAGAAATACGGGCCGGTGTTTTATCTAAATGCTTCAACAAATCATACGTCGTGCCCGGCAATGGTTCTTCCACTTGTTCCTCCTCCACTGGATCCTGCGGTTGAGTACTAGCTTGGGGAAAGAGCCGCTGGAACATCCTCCCACTCCGAAGCACCGGGGCTATTTGGCGGACGGGTAGAGGTGACAGGTTAACTGGGGTGGATTGTGGTGGAACAGGTGGTGTAGATGCAGGTATGATAAGTAATGGGATCGATGGTTCTGGGATGATGGGGTTAGTTGGTAGAGGGGTAGGATTTGGAGGTGGTAATGATGGTGATACTGGTGGCCTAATAAGAAGAGGCCGGGGTGCAGAAGTGGTTGATGAGTTTAATGAAGGTGTAGGTTGTTGGATTGGTTGTATGATAGGTTGGGGTTTTGGAGTGGCAGAGCTCATAGGCTGGGGGTTTAGGTTTGGTGGTGATTGTGGTGGTCGGATGAGCAAGGGCCGATGTGTAGCAATGGTTGAAGGAGGTGTAGTTAGAGAGGGGGCTGGCCTAATGATGGGCCGGCGAGAACAAGTGGCGGCCAGTGGTTGGGTTATTGAGCTTTGTGGTAGTTGTGGAGTAGCAGGTGCACGGATTATCTATCTAGGAGGGTTCCTAGCAGGAGACCTAGCTGGGTTGACAGGCATGGTTGCATTTTGGTTTTCTAGTTGCCAACCTTGAGCATGACTGGCATCTCCCTGGACAATGGAGTGTACTAGACCAATTCCTGGGTTTGGATGTGCTGGTGCCGGCGCTGGAGCGGGAGCATGTAATGGGAGCGGATTCTGAACAATCCCCAAGCCAGGTTGTTGTTGAGGTTGAGACGGTGGACGCTGCCGCTGCTGCTGCCTAGCCTTCATAGCTTGTATGCATTCCCCCATTTGGACCCAATCAATGCTGCCTTGGTCATTCAGATCGTGGATGTAATTCTTGAATTGAAAGCACACTTCTCCAGTGTGACCAGGACACAGGTGGTAAGCACAGTATCGGGACATGTCTACATTTGTTGGCCAAACCTCTCTTTCCTTGGGCAATTCCAACTGTTTTTCTGCCATGAGTACATTGAAGATGTCGGTCAAGGAGTAAGGGAGTTGCTGGTAGTTCTCTCTCCTAGGACCTCCCCTTCGTGGTGCCTGATTGGGTGGTGGTGGTGCCCTATTATAGGTAGGTTGACGAGGTTGCTGGGGTTGTGCTACTGGCTGAGGTGGTTGTTGTGATTATCGTGGTTGTGGTGGCCTAACTTGTAGCTGAGGGGGGTAATAGGAAGGGTTCTGTGGTGGGTTTCTGAACTGGTTTTGACGGTTCCCTCCCTGGTTCCCTACAATATTTACAGCTTCGTTGTTGACCACTCCCTCGGTTGTAGGCCCAACTGGTGCATAGGGGGTCTTCCTGAAGTTTCTAGGTTTGGGATCAAATGGATTTATCATTGTGGCATCCTTAAAGTGGGCTTGCAAGTATCGGGCACTGTCATAGAGTTCATTCATTGTGGTAGGACGGTGCATGATCAAGACATTCCTCAAGGCAGGTGTAGTGTTGCCAATAAGCATCTTCACTTGTTCTCCTTCAGAAATCACATCTGTCAGTTTCTCTGCCATTCCCCTCCAGCGATCAGCAAACTTTATGAAGTCCTCTTCGAGCTTCATCTTCTCAGCAATCAAATCCGTAATGGAGCATGCTGGTGCCACCCGGTCTCTGTATCTTTGCAAAAATTTGGTTTTCACAATATCGAAGTCTCCTGCCTCAAAGGAGTCGAGCGAGTAGAACCATTCCAATGCAGACCCTTCTAGTGATCGGCGGAATAAGAAAGCAAGAACCCTACGATCATCTTTCCAGAATGAGGATTCGTAGAGAAAATCTTTAAGGTTGAGAAAAGGGTTGCCAGTACCATTGTAGCGGCGATAAACTGGTAGCTCAGAAGGTGGTAGGTGTAGGACTGGCAGAGAAGGAATGGAAATCTCAGGAACTGACTTGGAGTCCAGGCGACATCTCAGCTCTTCATAACGTTCATTCATCTAGGTGAGCTGATCCATGATTGCCTGGGTGAGAGCAGGTTCTTGGTTTGCTAGTTGGGGTATGTGGTTAGAGATATGATTTTGGAATTGAGGAGCATGACTTGGCAAATTTACTGAAGATTGTCCCATGACTTGGTGGATTGGGGGAGCAACATGGTTAAAATAAGATGGCTGAACAAATGATGGTTAAACCACAGGTGGTTGAACTATAGATGGTTGAACTATAGATGGTTGTGCTAGTGATGGTTGAATCACAGATTGTTGAACAACAGGAGGTTGAACAAAGGGTGATTGAATGAGTGGTGGTTGAACTAGAGAACGAGGAGATAAGGCAACTTGATTGGTTTCAGCCTGATCTGAAGCAACTTTGCCCTTCACCATGGATTGTATACGGGCATAGGTTTCTGGGTCGGTATAGAGAGACAACTCCCTAAAGAGTTGTTCAACATCACGAGGAGCAGATGGTTGAGGGACCTCTTGCGCTTCTGACTCAAATAATGGATTAACACGACCATCTGACGGATTTGGTTGATGACCCATCTCGTACTCTCGATGTTCAGCTTGTTCCGCCATTCCAACGTGCCTTCCAGACCTTAGTTGCATTGAACTTCAAGGAACAAACAAGTTGACAAAACAAACAAAGAACTTTTTTTTTGGTTTTTTAGTATTTTGCAAAAAGTTAGAGGTTTGAATTTTTGTTTGACAAACAAGTTATGCAAACACTTGAAAGCAAGATTACGCAATGATTTTGATTAAACCTTAGGTTTATGGATTTGTTAAGAATTGTTCTCTCAACAAATGGGTTAGGATCCTAACTCCAATCTCCAATGACCTAGGTTTCACACAATCTCGCCACGTGTAGGTAACGTAGGATGCTTCGGGTTTTGGGGAGTGGTACAACCAACCCGATCGTGAAGAGGAATACTCCACGTATGAGGAATTACGGAGGCCTTGATGAAAGCCAACCAAGTCAACTAGGAAGGAATATCCCAGAAGAGAGGGCAGAATCCACCAAGAGGGTGTTTTGGATGGGAGGGGTAGATGGGAGAGTGAGCTCCCGCCTCAAAAAAGTGTAAAAGAAAGAGGTAGAGAGAAGGAGCATAGAATGCAATCAAGTAATAAAGCAAGTAATAAGCAAAACATAAACTTAAATAAACAAGCAATGACACAAGACAAGCAATTAGAAACTAGACAAGCAACTAGAAACTAGAATCTATACTTGTTTCTTATGTGAGCCAAATGGAGATAGTGAAAAGTGATGGAAAGAAGAGGGTTCAGATCTGATAGTTAAGCAAAAGGGTGGTCCACGTGGGGACCGATGTAAGAATAAGTTGGTTCACATGGAAACCGGGGTAAAAAGTAAAGGTGGTTCACGTGGGAACCGGTTTTGGGTAAAAAGGGGTGGTTCACATGGGAACCGGTTTGAATGGTCAAAAGAGGGCCACGTGGGGCCAATTAAAGGTGAATAAAGATATGATCCAAGTTGGGATAGATCTGAAGGAAAGTGGTTTGGTTCACGTGGGAACCGAAGTAAAGAAAGAGATTGGTTCACGTGGGAACCGGTTTAAAAGGAAAAGGGTGGCTCACGTGGGAACCAGTTTAAATAAAATGACAGAAATTAAATGGCACACTTTGCACTTCAGATCTGATGAAAAATGGGTGAAATCAGAAATTTTGAGATGGCATGAAGTTAAGAAAGGTGGAAAGAAGGAAAGGCTCACGTGGGAACCGGTTTAGAACTAGAACTAGTTGCAAACAAAACACTAAGCACCCACGGTTGAAGACATTGCTTGTCCCACCGTGGTCGCCACAAAGCTGTCGACTCTGAAAATTCGATGGGGTCCTCTCCTTTTCAGGGAAGTCCATGAACCCAGATCGTCACCTCAAGAGGGGATGAGAAAAGAAAGGAATAAAAACTCGGAAAGCAACTCTCACCTTGGTCCCACACTCACATTGATCCCCGAACTTTCATCCCTTGGCGTCGCTCGATCACCAAAGAGACGGCTCGGGTCATGTGAGAGGAGGGTGAGAATAAATAAATGTGGTCGCCAGGAACCATGGGTTCCGATTTATAGAATTAAAATGACCGTGTGTACCTTAGCGTGAAGAATGTGAGTTAAAGCTTCTCCTTCTTCGGCCGGCCGATGAAGAAGAGTCCTCAACGCGGTGGGTGCTTGATATTCTGTGCAACTAGACAAACAAACAAGTGAAAGAGACTACTAGAACTAAACAAGGTGGAGTATATGTAAAGAGAATGACATGAAACACACAATTGACTAGAAACTGACCGGATTCGGATTATCTCTAACCACTTTTTTATTTTTAGAAATAACAAGTAATGCAAAAAAATGTAAAAAAAATGATAGGATTATGGATAATCACGAAACAAAGAGATAGGAAAAAGAACTGAAAGATTCTGAGTTAAATAGAGAAAGATATAGCCAAATATGGGTTGTCGAAAAAGCAGAGCAGCAGTCCAGGATCTGCCAGGCGCGACTTTGCTTCTGCGCTCGTCACGACCAGCCCCGACCTAGGAATCAAGTGTCGTAGATTGCAAACTGAAGAAGACTTGGAGAGGAAGAACTTTGATGAAGACAGCTCAGGCAGAATACGTCCACACTGTTGTAGAGGCCGAAGAAGAGAGACTTGGCAGATCACCTACAGAACAGCCTTCCTCTCTCTTGAACCGACTTTTCTCTCTCTAAAAACTTGAAATTCTCTCTCTAAAAATCACAAAATCAATGCAGGAGGGTGGTTGGATGTCTTGAGATGCCTGGGGGATCATGCTCCTGCCTTTGGAACGACTGGAATCAGAGTTTATTTATAGGAGAACAGACTATAAAAAATAGGGACCTTGCGCCCCACTGAGGGGCGCATGTGCCCCCCAGTGAGGGCGCATGGGCACAAATCTCGAGAAAAAAGGTCTATCCGATCGGCGGTTTAGAGGTAGAGTCCCGGTGAAAAACTGGGTCCCTCGTGCCTCCAAGGTGGGGCGCATGTGCCCTCAAGTGAGGGCATGAGGTCACGTGCCTCACTAGTAGGGCGCATGGGCACGTGCCCTGGGTCCCGGGTGCATGTGACCAGGAACCCGGGCGCATGGGACTGGTTTCGCGCGTCCTTCTTCCGGAAGCCATTGCGAACACTCCCGAACTTGGAATTTGACGCCGTTTGTTGCGTTGGAAAGATAACAGGCCGAAGAAGCTTTCTATAGCATCGGATCAGCCATCACACCCTCCAAAACTTCAGAATTTTATCCGGAAGTTAAGGTAGTGAACAGAAGATCCGATACAGGTCAAAATGACTCCGACGGCAAACCGGAAAGGCACGGTATGCAACAAAACTTGTTCGGGGTGTGAATATGACCATAACCTTCAATGCATGATCATTAGGCATTGGTCATTCAGCCAACTTCCGTGTTTACACGATTTACGTGTGGCTTTCGCTCGAAAATTATGGCTTTTTGCGGAAAACATTAGAGAACGTCCGATTTCATTTAGCGAAGCTAAAAATCAAATTTTAAAGACCTGGCATCATTCTAAGGTCAATCACACATGTTACCCTATAAAACATAAGTTTTATGCTCTGAATTAGGCTAATTTGGCGTGTCTACAAGTGGGTGGTAAAGGGTGCTCATCTTTTCGGCCGCTACATTTACCTCCATTGTCTGAACGAGGTGGAGCCACTGTGGGTTCGCCTCGTGATGAGGACATTTGGTGGTTATCAGGAGTGGTGCCCACCTCCTTCGTCCAGACATAGCCATAGCACAAAGGGGTTGACACACTTAGTAAACTGGGTAGCCCGGTACCAATCTGCCTTGGAGGACTGGGAGGCTGAGGGCACCGTGGTTTTCTCGACTGCCATGGATGACATGGAGTTCACTCGCCAATATGGTGCGGCTTACGGTCATCTTTTTGACTATGCCGGCCAGGTTAGCCTTTTGTCTCTGCCTCTTTGTTATCAATGCATTGCCTTGTCTAAAAAAATTTCTTCTTTTCAGGATTCCCGGGGCATGCTTACCCAGTATCGAGCACAGATTCGCGAGCTGGAGGAGGAGGTGGCCTCCCTGAAAGAAGCTCTATAGGCAAAGGTATGTGTGTGTCTGGTGCTCTTCAATTAAGCTGCCAGATATTTGACTTGCTTTATGTACTGACAGCACATGGGCCACTCAGAGGGTGTTTCTTCTTCTGAAGAGGTGAGAGCCCTACGAGATGAGCTGGCTGCCGCGAAACAGTCTCTGGCGGAGAGATCACGGTAACATCTTGATAGTTGCTACCAAACTTGTTCTTTCACTGTCTAAGCCTTATACATTGCTTGTAGGTGGCTACACTAGAGCGATCAGTTGCTACTTCTTCTTCAGAGTCTTCTTCCAGGATCCAGGCCTTGGAGGCTGAGTTGCAGGCCCGAGTACCTACTCTTGAAATGGCTTAGCTTCGATTGGACTTTGATGCAGAGCTATTGGCACGTGATCGGCGCCACTTTGAGGCTCTTCGTGAGGTGGAGACCCATCATACAGCTGCCCTTCATGAGAGGGATGCCGCGATCCGTGCCATGGAGCAGAGGCAGTACCAAACGCATATTGATCTTGTTTCCGCCGAAGCGGAACTACGTTTTCACCGTGAGATGGCTTGTCAGTCTACTCGGAGTCGGACCCATCAGAGTGGCACCCATCAGAGTGGCAATCATCAAAGTGGCAGTCATCAGAGTGGCAGCCACCAGAGCGGCACACGGACCCACCAGAGCGGCTTGCACCATAGCCGGGGCCGTACAGTACGGGGCAGAGTTGATCTAGAGAGAAGCCAGACTCCGAGTGTGGCTGACTACTTAGTTTCTTCTCCTGAGCGTAGGGATGAGTAGGTTTTGATTTGTATGTCCAACATCATTGTATCAGGCTTTTGTCTTGTATCTTTCTTCATGAATGGATCAGTGTTTGTGTCTACTTGGCTCGTTTTGGTTGTGTCTACAACATAACTTCGACAATTTTAATCAATATAACATGGTGGCTTGGCCCTTTGATTTTGTCAAAGGGCATAGCCTTCTTAACATGGCGAAAAATAAAGAGTGAAAGAAAACAAATGTGGAAAGGGTTAAGAAAACTTACCTGTATGGCGAGAATCCATCCTCCTTGTTATGTAGTGCCTAAAACACTTACAAAAAGATAAATTCTATCCATGTCTCATCCCTTTGCCAATTTTTTTTATTTGGCTTGACTTTGAGTCAAAGGGAGGAGCCTTCTTAACAAGGTAGAATAAAACAAATGACTAAAGTGAAATGTAACGGTTGAAAGAACTTACCTGTCGTGGTGTGAATCCTCTCCTCTCTTGTATTGAAATGCCTGAAACACTTGATAAAAGGGGATTAGATCTTCACCTTGACTCATCCCTTTGCCCATTATGGTCAACTTTGATTTAGATCAAAGGGAAGAGCCTTCTTAACAAGGTGGAAATGGATATGCAATACAGAAATGGAACTATGCATGACAGTCAAATAAACATGGATGCAACTAAGTCAATGATCATGACGAGTATTTTTTTTGGATTTTCTTGAAAGCAATCATTTTTTTTTGGATTTTCAAAAGTATTCAATTTTTTTTGGATTTTTGAAATACGTGTTTTTTTTTATTTTTGAAATATTCTAATTTTTTTGGATTTTTGAAATATATATTTTTTTGGGTTTTTTGAAATATTCACTTTTTTGGATTTTTCAAATATGCAATTTTTTTGGACTTTTGAAATATGCATTTTTTGTGGATTTTTGAAATATTCCTTTTTTTGGGGTTTTCTGAAATATTCCTTTTTCTGGATTTTGAAAATATTCACTTTTTTGGGTTTTTTTTTAAAATATTCACTTTTTTGGGTTTTTGAAATATTCATCTTTTTTGTGGAGAAAATGCTGGTATTTGAGACAATTCATCGGTCTTTGGGGTTTGTCAAGACTCAAGTGGTAGATGCCACGTGCAAAAATAAAGTTCCCTACCTAGAATCCTTCTAACCTTCTTCCTTTGATCGGCTTGGATTCCACCTGGATTTGATCGGTTTACCCTACCCAAGGGGTTTAAAGAGGAAGAGTATAGAGGAAGTCCTTGATAGGGTTTAAAGATGTTGAGAGGGATTTCTCTACTCTCACTCAAATTACCCATTGGGGTTCGGCCTCTTTGGGTCTCTCTTATTTTTTTGCTCTTTTCTGTGGCACATATTTGGACAGGTTATTGACCCGTGGGGACATTGCCCATCTTTTACTGCCTTTTGCCTTGACTATCATTCTGGGTACTCATTTAGACAGGTTGATTATTCTTCTTTTTCTAACCTTAGGGGTTCAATGCCCATCTTTTGGCACCCTTTTGCACCCTCTGAGACGGCCTCCTACTAGGGTGGCGGGTGTTTTTGATACTACCCATCTCTAATCTTCTCTCCCTATCTTGGACCGGGTAGAAGAGAATAGGGTAAGGGTACTCCTTCCATTTCTAGATTTCTGCCTTGCCTTTCGCAAGTGTCGGGTTGTCTGGATTCTAGGATCGGGAGGTGTTGTGTGTGTAGGATGGTACCTACCCTTGACTTCTCACGAACAACCTAGGATCGATGACTTGAGATTATACCAGTGGTTTCTCCATTTTTATGGAAAGTACTTTTTGAGGTAAACTCCGTTCCAAGGATGATTCAATTTTTCTCCATCTGCATTAGTCAATTCATATGCATTGCCTGGATACTTTTCAGTGATTACAAAAGGCCCTTCCCAGTTAGGTTGCAACTTGGAGCGGGGACCCCCTGGCTTAACGAATATGCATTTGACTACCATCTCACCGATTTTGAACTTTCTGTCGACCACCCTCTTTTGATAAAACCTTTTGAGTCTATTCTGATAAGTCCGGGCATGCTCGGCGGAGGCTAGCCTTCTTTCATCCAAGAGTTCAAGCTGTGCAAGGAGAGTTTCTCGTCTCTCATCAACAGGAATATCCCTGTTGAGCTGAACTCGGAGAGATGGAAGTAATACTTCGTAGGGGACCATTGTTTCCATCCCATATGCCAAAGCATACGGGGTTTGTCCAGTGGGAGTCCTTACAGAAGTATGATAAGCCCATATAGCATCTACAAGCTTATCAAGCCAGTCGGTAAATTTGCTAGACTTACAAGATTTCTTAATAATTTTGATTAAGGTTTTATTGGTGGCTTCTACTTGACCATTGCCTTGAGGATAGTATGGTGATGAATGATGCAATGAAATGCAATACCTGTTGCAAAGATCACACAGATCTTGAGAGAGAAATTGTGACCCATTATCGGTGACGATGTTGCTGGGGATCCGAACCTTGCCAGGATGTTGCGCTTGATGAAGGAGTACACTGTTGATGCTTTAATCTTTATGAATGCTTCCGCTTCAGCCCACTTTGTGAAGTACTCCGTTGCCGTCAGAATGAATGATTTTGAGCGCATTTTGGAGTTGAGGTCACTCAAGGGGCCAATGATATCAAAAGCCCACATGGCGAAAGGCCATGGGGCATGAATTGGATGAAGGGAAGATGCGGGAGAGTGAATCTTGTCGGCATGGAGTTGACATGAATGACAATGCCGAACAAAGATGGTGCAGTCTTCTTCTAGAGTTGGCCAATAATACCCTTGTCGGATGATTTTCTTAGCAAGGGCTTGGGCATTCACAAGGCCACTGTAGACACGCCAAATTGGCCTGATTCGTAGCCTCAGACTCTTATTCCATAGGTGATATCTTTTATTTAACCATTATCTGATCCAGATTACCTTGTGGAGATGAGCTAAGGACATTGGTGGAGCCCCTTGTGAGTTGAGAATGGACCAATGATCTCCGGAATGATGCCGAAACCTTCAAGCGAGAGCTGCGCGTGAACTGTAAAAATACGAAGCTTGCTCAATGAACCGACCTTGAATGGTCCATAATTGAAAGTCTCGGGAGTCCCGCATGTGTTCCGTAATATTCAGGGTTTCCGAGAAGTCATTTCGATAGGCGTCGATCAATGACGGCTTTCGTCACGACTTTTTCGATCTGTGCTGATACGGCTATCCCGAACCACGCGTTAGGCCTTTCCGGTCATCACCGGGTCTTTTCAGGTCATCCGGGTCAATTCTAGCTGAATATTTTTATCAATCATGGCCATACGTCTGGTTCGGTTAATTTTAGGGTTTCCCGGCTTTTTCGAGTTTCGGTTCACGTTTACCGAGTTAATCTCAGATTTTTCGATGACTTTGGGTTTTCTGATCGTACTGGACTTGTTCGGGCATCATTTTAAGTCATCCCGAGTTGACCCAAGATTTCTCGACCGGAACCGTGCTCTTTCGGATCTTCGCCACAGGTTTCGGCTTTCCACGAGAGGGTAAATCGGTAGAAAGCCCCGTGTGAAAGTCTCGGGAGTTATGCCGGCTGGTTTACTGACTTGAGGAGGTGCGTCTTAAGGCCCTCTTTCCAACGCAACAAACGGGAGCCGAATCGGACATCTCGTTTGCAAGATACAGCTCGCGGAATGCGTGCGCGGGAGAGAGAGTCTACCGCGCCCCCGCTCCCTTTGAAAAGAGAGGGCGCGCCCCCGGTTCCTTTGAAAAGTGGGGGCGCAGTCAGTTTCCGAAAATCGGAAATTGCCCCGATTAGCACCTTCTAAACCGGATTTTTGAAAGGTTTCCGCAGATGATTTTCTATTATTTGTACCGCGCCCCCGGTTCGGGTGCGCGTTACGTATGTCAAGTCATTTTTTTTAGCAATTTACGGAAGTTTCCGGTGAATTTTAGTAGTGAGACGTGTACCGCGCCCCCAGTTTCTTTGAAACTGTGGGCTGAAACTGGGGGGCACGCAGACCGCGCCCCCGAAGTGAGGGAGCGCCCTGTGCACCCTTGGTTTGAGGGTGTGCCCTGTAGACACGCCAAATTGGCTTGATTCGGAGCCCTAGACACTTATTCCATAGGCGATATCTTTTATTTGACTGATTATCTGATCCGTATTACCTCGTGGAGATGAGCTAAGGACATTGGTGGAGCCCCTTGTGAGTTGAGAATGGACCAATGATTTCCAGAATGATGCCGCAACCTTCAAGCGAGAGCCGCGCGTGAACTGTAAAAACACGAAGCCTGCTCGATGACCGACCTTGAATGGTCCATAATTGAAGGTCTCGGGAGTCCTGCATGTGTTCCGTAACATTCAGGGTTTCCGAGAAGTCATTTCGGTAGGCGTCGGTCAATGACGGCTTTCGTTATGGCTTTTTCGATCTGTGCTGACACGGCTATTCCGGACCACGTGTTAGGCCTCTCCGGTCATCACCGGGTCTTTTCGGGTCATCCGGGTCGATTCTAGCCGAATAGTTTCATCAACCGGGGCCATATGGCCATTTCAGTCTATTTTAAGGTTTCACAGCTTTTCCGAGTTTTGGTTCACGTTTACGGAGTTAATCTCAGATTCTTCGATGATTTCGGGTTTTCCGATTGTACTGGACTTGTTCGGTCATCATTTTAAGTCATCCCGAATTGACCCGAGATTTCTCGATCGGAATCGTGCTCTTTCGGATCTTCGCCACGGGTTTTGGCTTTCCGCATATGAACATCTCGGGAGTCATGCTAGCTAGTTTACCGACTTGAGGAGGTGCGGTTGAAGGTCCTCTTTCCAACGCAACAAATGGGAGCCGAATCGAACATCCCGTTTGCAAGATACGGCTCGCGGAACACGCGCGTAGGAGAGAGAGTGTACCGCGCCCCCGCTCCCTTTGAAAGAGGAGGGCACGCCCTATGCGCCCTCAACCCGGGGGTGCACCCTGTGCGCCCTCAAACCGGGGGCACGTCCTGCGCCCCCCCGGTTCCTTTGAAAAGCGGGGGGCACGGTCAGTTTCTTTAAATCGCAAATTACCCCGATTAGCACCTTCTAAACCAGATTTTTGGAAGGTTTCTGGCGCTAATTTTCAATTATTTGTACCGCGCCCCTGGTTCGGGGGCGCGTTACGTATGTCAAGTCGATTTTTAGCAATTTCCAGAAGTTTCTGTTGATTTTTAGCAGTGAGACGCGTAATGTGCCCCCGCTCCCTTTGAAACAGGGGGTGCGCAGACCGCGCCCCCGAAGTGGGGGTGTGCCCTGCGCGCCCTTGGTTTGAGGGTGCGCCCTGCGCGCCCTCGTCCCCTTTGAAAAGCGGGGGCGCGGTCGGTCCAGTTTCCATTTTTTGCACTGGCTTCCTTCTCCTATAAATTGAGGGTCATTCTCAATGACCCAAGGTTAATCCCCTGTGCCTAGCTCGTCCAGAGGTCGTCCAAGCTCTTCTCCAAAGCTGTGCCGACGTCCAAAGGCGATCCGATATTGAGAGATCGATCCCGAAGTGAAGGAGAAGGCTCGATCCAGGTGTTCTACACCAACCATATTCATCGACTTCTGCAGAAAATATGAGACTTCTGATGCAAAAGTCTTCAACATATAAGTTGTTCCTCTCTTCGTCCTCTTTCATCTCCAACTTACGGCACTCAATTCCAACTTGCCGTTTGTTCGTGGCGGTTGCTGCACCAAGGGCATGCATCCAGGTTCTATTTTATTTATCCTCCCACTTTCATAATTTTTACAGACTTCTACAGGAATATCTCGGAGAAATCATCAACATAGGAACTTTTTCTCTCCAAGTCTTCTGTCTACTCCAACAAACGGCACTCGATTCTGACATTGGGGTCGTCCGTAGTATCCTCTGCACCAAAGTCGCGCCATAAGGGTGCAAATCTACCCGAACAGGCCTTCTTCAACCAACTCGGCTTCAACTCAAGCCGATCCATTCCATAAGCTTCCTCAACTCATTTAACTCAGTTCATTTACTGTTTTAAAGCATATTTTAGTTCATTTGCATCATTTTTACATAATCAAAAATACAAAAAAAGGGGTTAAGGCTCACCCCTAAGCCGGTGAGTCCAATTCCAATTGCTTCTTTCTCATCTTCTTACTACAGTTACTACACTTCCCATAGTTCGAATCGTTTTATTTTACTTGGTTTATTGTTCTAGTTGCATAGGTCTATCAAGCTAGCATCGGTTGGAGACTCTTCTTCATCGGCCGGCCGAGGAAGAAGAAGGTTGAACCCATATCCCGATCTCCCGCTCTAAGGTACACGGTCAAATCAACTCATCTCTTGTTTTTATTCCATAAAGCGGAGCCCGCGGCTCCTGGCGACCACCTTTTACTTATGTGCTAATTTCATCTCCTCCTCACTCTCCTCCCACATGACCCGAACCATCTCCGGTGCTCGAGCGACGCCGTGAGATGAAAGTTCGGGAATCAATGTGAGTGTGGAACCGAGGTGAGGATCTTTTACAGCTTTCCGAGTGTTTTCTGATTCACTCCCCCCTTTTTCCCAATTCTATCTTTCACCTTCTCTTGAGGTGTCAATCCGGAACCCGTTTCTGGAGTCGACAGCTTTTTGGCGACCACGGTGGGACAACCAATGTCTCCAACCGTGCTAGCTTGATTCAACCGTGCAACTAGTTGTTTTCCGACTTGGTTCCCGCGTGAACCGGCTTGTCCTTTACCTTTTCCATGTCAATTTACCTTTAAACTTGCTGTTTACTCTTTCTTTAAGATTGTCCCCCATGTGGACTTGATTTACTTGTCTTTAATTTCAACCGGGTTCCCGCGTGAACCACCCTTTTCTTCTTATAAACAGGTTCCCGCGTGAACCACCTTTCTTTTCCAACTCGGTTCCCGCGTGAACCAACTTATTTTCAGATTGGTCCCCGCGTGGACCACCTCTTTACAGCACCTTTAGATTGGCCCCACGTGGCCCTCTTTCTATTTTGTCATCTTTTACATTGGTTCCCGCGTGAACCACCCCTTTCTTCATTAAAACTGGTTCCCGCGTGAACCAAACCCTTTTCTAAACCGGTTCCCGCGTGAACCAACTCACTTTCAAATCGGTCCCCGCGTGGACCACCCATTTGCACCACTTTAGATTGGCCCCAAGTGTCCCTCCTTTCCTTTTTCCAATCAAACAAACCGGTTCCCGCGTGAACCACCCCTTTTTTTTTTCAAAAAACCGGTTCCTGCGTGAACCACCTACCTTTCCAAAACTCGGCTCCCGCGTGAGCCACCTTATTTTCAAATCGGTCCCCGCGTGGACCATCCTTTTACCTTTACTTCAGATTTGTCCCCATTTGGACACTCCATCACAAGCCGGTTCCCGCGTGAACCTCCTTTTAGTTGCTAGTTGCTAGTTATTTGTTTTACTTTATCATTGCTTGTCTTGCTTGCATTCACTTGTTTGATTTATTTAATAGCTTTCATTCATGTTTGCATATTGATTGCTTCTTCTTCTCCTACCCTCCATTTTTCATTTTTTGCATTAGCTTTTGCATTGGGTACCGGACTTGCTCCGATCCGTAGGACATTCGAGGCGGGGGGCTATCTCTCCCAACACACCCTCACCCTCCAAACACCTTCTTGGTGGATTCTAACCTCTCTTCTGGGATATTCCTTCCTAGTTGATTTGGTTGTTTCCATCAAGGCCTCCGTAAGTCCCCATCCGTGGAGTATTCCTCTCCGCACGATTGGGCCGGTTGTACCACTTCCCAAAACCCGAAGAACCCAAGTACCTACTCGTGGTGATTGAGTGATATCTGTAGGTCTTGAAGATTGAAGCAATAGGAACCATACCTACTTAAGTGAACAATTGCTAACAATCTATCTAATCTAAGGTTTCAACCCAAAAATTCTCGAGTAGTCATTTTAAAACCTTGTTTGCATAACTTGCTTGCTCACAACAATTGAAGACAACCAAAAAAAATTCTCTCCTTTCAAAACACCTAAAACAAAAAAAAATCCCTTTAATTTTTGTGTTCAACTTGCTTGCCAAACAACCAAAGTGAAACCAAATCAAATCAAACAAACAATCATAACCAAACAAAAAAAAGTCTCTTTGCATTTACACCTTTCATTTGCTTTCTTTCAACCATTTTTTTAAGAAAATTTGACAGGATGCCCATAACACTAAGGTCCATAAGACACGTCGGGATGTCGGACTACTACGGCCAAGAAGAGGAGTACGAGACGGGTCACTACGAGCTTCAGCAACCCATGGTCCAACCAGATAGCCATGTTAATGCCGTGATGGAACCTGAGGTCCAAGATCCCGCTCACCGATCCACCTCACATAGTATAGAACAAGCTCTCAAGGATCTATCTCTTCACCTTGATCCCGAGACCTTTGCAATTATCCAATCTGCCACTAAGGGCAAGATGCCCACCAATCAAGATCCAAACGAGGGAAATCAAGCCCCCTCACCACCCCAACCGGCAGTCAAGCCCCAAATCATCTCTTCTCCTAGGCAACCCTATCGTGTCTCCACTCACCCCGTTGTGGGGCATTCATATAATTCTATGCCAGTTCCTGTTTCCAACCTACATCTTCCAACCCAATCACCTAAACACTTTGCTCCCATGGCTCAGGAATCCAGCCTCACCCAGGCATTAATGAACAAACTTAACCAGATGGATGAGCACTTTGAAGAGATGAAGCACCGCCTCGATTCTAAAGCCATCCCTGAAATCTCTGTTCCATCCTTCCCAATTCTACACCTTCCTCCTTAAGAGATACCAGTCTTTCAATGTTACAACGGGACTGGTAATCCTTTCAACCATCTAAAGAGCTTTCTCTACGACTCCGCGTTCTGGAAAGATGACCGCAAAGCCCATGCCTTTCTGTTCCATCGGTCATTGGAGGGATCCGCCCTGGACTGGTTCTATTCTCTTGATTCTATTGAGGCGGCAGATTTTGACATTGTTAAGGCAAAGTTTCTACAGAGGTACAAGGATCGGGTGGGGCCTGCCTGCTCGATAACTGATTTAATTGCCGAAAAGATGAGGCCGGATGAGGACTTTGCCAGATTTGCTGATCGGTGGAGGGGAATGGCTGAGAGGCTAGTGGATACCATCTCAAAGGGGGAGCAGGTGAGGATGCTCATCGGGAACACCACGCTCAACCTTTGCAACCTCCTGATCATGCACCGCCCAACAACCATGAGTGAGTTGTGTGATAGCGCCCGCTACCTCCAAGCCCACTTTAAGGATGCATCCATGATCAACCCATTCGACACCAAACCCCGTAACACTAGAAAGCCTACACCTGTAGGACCCACCACCGAAGAGGTAGTAAACAATGAGAGCATCAATGCCATGGGTAACTAGGGTGGGTATCGCCAAAGCCAATACCGTAACCCACCACCCAACCAACAATACCGCCCATCTCCTCAACCAGCTCCTCAGCCCCAGCAACAACTTGCATACAACCGAGTACCACCACAGCAACCCACCTACAACCGAGCGCCCCAGCAACCAAATACCTACAACCGAGCGCCTCAACAACAACATGTCTATAACCGACCACAACCACAACAACAAGCTTACAACCAAGTGCCACCACCAGCCAACCGACCTAGGAGGGGGGGACCCAAGAGAGAATACTATCCTCAACTGCCATTCCCCCTCACCGATATCTTTAATGCATTGATGGCTGAACAACAGTTGGAACTTCCAAAGGAGAGAGAAGGATGGCCGGCCAATGTTGACACAACAAAGTACTGCGCTTATCATCGGTATCCTGGGCACACGGTGGATGTCTGTTTCCAGTTTAAAGATTACATTCATGACATCAACGATCAGGGGAACATTGACTGGGGACAGATGGGAGAATCTATTCAAGCAATCAAGGCACGTCAGAATCAACCACGGTGACGGCAACCACGACAGCAGCCCGGCCTGGGCATAGTCCAAGATCCTCTCCTGGTACATGCACCCGTACAAGCACCGGCACCAGCACCACCAAACCAATGACTCGGCCTTGTCCACTCCACCTTCGAGGAGTCAACCCACCATTCCCAGGGTTGGCAAGTCGAGGATCAAATCACCTCCATGCCCGCCAGACCAACCCCACCTACAAACCGCGCCATACTCTCCATACCAAGAGCTGCCCCCAGCCCACAAACTCCCCAAACACCACTGCCCCCAACAACCATCAACCCTCCACGGCGCCTAATCATTAGACCGCCACCAACATCCCAACCAGCACCGCAACCATCACCTAACCTACCAACCACCATTAATCCTCCTCGACGTCTAATCATTAGACCATCACCAACACCCCAAACGTCACCCAACCCACCAGTCGCCACCACTCCATGACCCCTCATCATTAGACCATCACCAACAACACCCCAACTATCACCCAACCTACCAGTCACTGCCACACCACTACCTCCCATCATTAGACCATCACCACCAACACCCCAACCATTCCCCAACATACCGGCCTCCACCAATACACGACCCCTCATCATCCGATCCTTACCACCCCTACCTACCCTGGGCTCCTCAACCTACCAACCAACCCTACCATCACCATCATCACCACTTCCCCCTACCACGCTGGCGCCGGTACTTCGTAGTAGGAGGATGTTCCGAAGGGTCTTCCCCCAGGCCAGGATGCAACCACAGGAGCAAGTAGAAGAGGAGGTAGTGGAAGAACCGTTGCCCGGCACGGCATATGACCTATTGAAGCATCTGGACAAAATGTCGGCACGGATTTCAATCCTAGAGCTGATTAAGAGGTCAAATAACCATCAGGACATCCTACAACAATATCTGCAGCGGGTCATGGTCAATGGGGACCTCCCGCCCGAGAAGATCCTTACTGTCCTAACACCGAGGAGTGAACATCCGGCACTCACATTTACACAGGAGGAGTTGGCACGGCCACAGATCAGAAAGTATGCCTTGCGTGTTGCAGTAGTCATCCGAGGCATGGAGATCAAGTCCTGCTTGATTGACACCGGAGCATCCATAAATGTCATGCCGCCAGAAACATTGCAACTTTGCGGCATCTCCGATGAAGAAATCTAGCCTTCTACTGTCACGGTGACCGCATATGACAACTCCCGGAAGCTGGCACGAGGGGTGGTTACAGTGGAAGTAGGGCTCGGACCGTGTGCTGTCACCGCCGAGTTTCATGTTCTAGAACTGGACCCTACATTCAAAGCTATTCTGGGACACCCATACCTTGAGGCAATAGGAGCTGTTGCCTCCTTGAGGCAATAGGAGCTGTTCCCATACAAGGGCCAGGTGATCAAAGTAACCAACATCCCCATTATAAATGACGTGGATGACCCCTCTTCTGCACTGCCAATATCAAAATTTGTCCAGCTGTTGGTTTCCACTACAGAGCTGCCCGAGGTCATGATGTTAACGACGCCTCCAGAAACAGTTGCATGGCGGATGATGAAAGGGATGGGCTATCAGCCAGGAAAGGGGTTGGGAACGGAGCTGCAGGGGGTTGTGCACCCCATTAAAGCCATACAAAGATCAAAGAGACACGGGCTTGGCTATGAGCCCAATTTCACTTCGAGGATGGTCTACCGGCCAAAAAATGTCATGGGACTCCAAAAAATCTTTTTCAATGGGGAGACCATGATAATGGCCGGGGACAAAGAAGAAGAACCAGTCAAGAGGAAGAAGGCACCAGAGCAAGAGGAAGAAGTGGACAACCTGAGTTCATCTTTGGCTTGGTTGTTCATAGAAGAGGAAGAACCAGTCGAGGGCAAGTCCATCTCTAAACAACTTGTCCACTCGAACCCACCTCCAAACAACATCCTGCGTGAGCCGTATCCTATGGTCACGTATTTCAAAATCCTCACTCTATCCCTCTTGGATTCACTTGATGGGCTATCTAGCCCAATTCCTACTTCTAGGCCGAAATGGCCACCTGAACTAATCACTGGGCATGAGAGCCCATTCAAATCTTCTTACTCCACTGGACTTCTATGCCCATTCCAATCCAACAACCTTGGGCCCGCATGCCCACCAATCGGGCCCACGTGCCCTTTAGATTTATTTTCTTGCTTTGGGCTCGCGTGTGTAGACACGCCAAATTCGCCTAATTCAGAGCATAAAACTCATGTTTTATAGGGTAACATGTGTTATTGACCTTATAATGATTCCGGGTCTTTTAAAGTTGATTTGGAGCTTCGCCGAACGAAATCGGATGCTTTCCAAAGTTTTCCGCAAAAAGCCATAATTTCCGAGCGAAAGCCACACGTAAATCGTGTAAACACGGAAATTGGCTGAATGACCAATGCCTAATGATCATGCATTGAAGGTTATGGTTATATTCACACTCCGGACAAGTTTTGTTGCATTCCGTGCCTTTCCGGTTTGCCGTCGAAGTCATTTTAACCAGTATCGGATCTTCTGTTCACTGCCCTAACTTCCGGACAAAATTTTGAATTTTTGGAGGGTGTGATGGCTGATCCAATGCTATATAATGCTTCTTCGGCCTGTTATCTTTCCAACGCAACAAACGGCGTCGAATTCTGAGTTCGGGAGTGTTCGCAATGGCTTCCGGAAGAAGGACGCGCAGAAACAGTCCCATGCGCCCGGGTTCCTGGTAACATGCGCCCGGGACCCAGGGCACGTGCCCATGCGACCTACCAGTGAGGCACGTGACCTTGTGCCCTCACTTGAGGGCACATGTGCCCTACCCTTGAGGCACGAGGGACCCAGTTTTTCACCGGGACTCTACCACTGAACCGACGATCGGATAAGACCAACTTTTTCGGGATTTGTGCCCATGCGCCCTCACTGGGGGGCACATGCGCCCCTCAGTGGGGCGCATCCACCCTGCACCAGGGCACATGCACCCAGGGGTGGGGCGCTAGGCCCCTATTTTTTTGTCCAGATAACGACGTCTGTTCTCCTATAAATAAACTCTGATTCCGGTCATTCCAAAGGCATGGGCACGACCCCCCAGGCATATCAAAACGTCCAAACTCCCTCCTGAATTAATTTTGTAATTTTTAGAGAGAGAATTTCGAGTTTTTAGAGAGAGAAAAGTCGGTTCAAGAGAGAGGAAGGCTGTTCTACAGGTGATCTGCCAAGTCTCTCTTCCTCGTCCTCTACAGCAGTGTGTGGACATTTGCTGCCTGAGCTCTCTTCATAAAAGTTCTTCCTCTCCAAGTCTTCTTAAGTTTTCAATCGACGGCACTTGATTCCGAGGTCGGGGCTGGTCGTGACGAGTGCAGAAGCAAAGTTGCGCCTGGCAGATCCTGGACTGCTGCTCGGCTTTTTCGACAACACAGATTTGGCTATATCTTTCTCTATTCAACTCAGAATCTTTCAGTTCTTTTTCCTATCTCTTTGTTTAGTGATTCTCCATCCTCTTATAATTTTTATACATTTTTTTGCATTACTTTTATTCTGTTATTCCGAAAAAAAAGGGTTTAGAGATAACCCGAATCTGGTCAGTTTCTAGTCAATTGTCTGTTTTATGTTATTCTCTTTACATATACTCCACCGCGTTGAGGACTCTTCTTCATCGGCCGGCCGAAGAAGGGGAAGCTTTAACTCACATTCTTTACGCTAAGGTACACACGGTCATTTTAATTTCATAATTCGGAACCCACAGTTCATGGAGACCACATGTCTTAATTTATTTCTTCTCACCCTCCTCCCACACGACCCGAACCGTCTCTTTGGAGATCGAGCGATGCCAAGGGATGAAAGTTCGGGGATCAATGTGAGTGTGGGACCGAGGTGAGAGTTGCTTTCCGAGCTTTATTCCTGTCTTTTCTCATCCCCTCTTGAGGTGACGATCTGGGTTCATGGACTTCCCTGAAAAGGAGAGGACCCCGTCGAATTTTCAGAGTCGACAGCGTGCCCACCATTCGGGCCCACGTGCCCCTTAGATCTTTTCACTAGCTATGGGCCTATCTGCCCATTTCTTGTCATCATCGGGCCCGCGAGCCCATTTTTCTCCCATTTGCTTAAGCTTTCTATTTCTGCTCGAGCCCCATCGGCTCATTCACTTTTTGTTATTGAAAACACACAAAACACCCAAAAAAAACATCTTCTCGCAAACCCAATTTTCCGTTGAGGAGACGTCTCTTCTTGTCTCGGAGGGTGCTCCCAACCAGGGACCCCTCTTCCCCAACTCACTGATCGATCTGCTCGATCCTTCACCCATTGTAGATACCACCTTTCCAATTCTGTCTTCTTTAGGAGTAGTTAGTATAGGAAAGAAGAAAATTTGAGGTAATTCCAGAGAGATATCTCCAACAAATAGCTCAAAAATGCAAGGAATGTGCAAGGCTGCCAAGGTTTTTGAAAAATGCTATCCAGCTTGATGAAATCCGATATGAGGATGAGCATAACATAGATCATACTTTGGGAGTCTACGAGGTTTTATCAGAAAAGGATCCTGACTTCGAGGATGGAATTGAGGACTTGGCTGATGCGTATGCATCTGGACTTAAAAGATTTGAAGAACCATTAGCCATGGTGGATGAACCGACAAAAGAACTGAATCTTGGAACACTGGAAGATCCCAAGACAATCCTCCTAAGTGCAAGCCTCGCTCCCACTGAGGAACAGAGTTTAATTAAAATTTTGGAAGAATATAAGGACACGTTCGCATGGACATACGAGGACATGCTGGGGTTAGACAACTCGTTAGTTGAACATCGTCTAACTTTGAAACCTGGAGTTACCCCGGTCAAACAAAAATTAAGGAGATTCCACCCTGATGTTGCACTTAAGATGAAAGAAGAGGTCGACAAGTTACATCAAGCAAAATTCATTAAGGTCGTCCTTTATCCGCAATGGGTGGCAAACATAGTCCCTGTGATGAAGAAAGATGGTAGAGTTCGGATCTATATAGACTTCAGGGACTTGAACCGAGCGTGTCGTAAAGATGACTTTCCTCTACCTCATATTGATGTATTGGTTGATAACACTGCTAGATTCGAGATGCTTTCATTCATGGATGGCTATTCTGGATATAACCAAATCCGATTGGCCGAAGAGGACCAGGAGAAGACCTCGTTTACTACACCTTGGGGAACCTACTGCTATGTCGTCATTGATAGAAATGTATGCCCTACAAGCCAATCATATATGATATGATTTAACATTTCTAGATATATCTTATTCAATTAATTAGGCAAATCTTCATTATAAGCTCTTATTAGATGCGAATATTATAATGAAGTCCTTGATCAAATACAATGATGATTAAATCATGATGAGATCATGATAATGAGATTGATCATCTAGAGGTATTTAATCTAAATGTTCCTAGTCATAGGATACTTGAGACGGGACATCAAGGATCCGGATAGACTAGTGTATGTGATGTCTTCTCATGTGATGAGGATGACCGATCTCATTGGTCATTAGTGTGGAGACACTGAGATACACATACAGGTGCTCATTAGTTGAATGAGTTCACTGAACTGACCGAATTAGAAACCCTGAATGGTATCTTACCGAACTGTCAATCAGGGTCTTCTATCATCACGGTTGCATGGTTGGACCTTTGACCTGAGTCGCCAAAGATGCCTTGTTGGGTGGAACTTGTGCTTTGACCATTGACTTATGGATCACAATTTAGATGGTCCTATATAGCGATGGATCGGGTACAAGGAAAATCCGATGGAGGCAATTGAGCAGACAACAGGGGATCGTCCACTCTCGGTAGGTGAGAGTGAATGTCCTATGGGATAGTACTCTAAATCCCTGGCCAGGGTAGATAGGATAATTGGAAAAGGAGTTTTCTAATTGATCCAATTCCGAGTATAGGATCCTATAGAGTCGGTACACTAAGGAGTTGACAGTCGATGCCGTACTCCTTTCTGACCGGGACATTGGATGGATGAGGGTTTATATCCATGTGGTAACTGATGATGGAAAGGCTCAACGGAGATGAGATTATCCCCATAGCCATTTGGGATCATGGGATGTGGCTTGTACCCTTCATGATCGGTAGGCCCATTAATCTGTTATCGGATAACGGATTTAATTAGAATTAAATAGAATTGTTCTATTTTATTTAGGCATTAACCAAATAGGTTATTGGGCCTAGTGGGTCACACACAAAAGGACTTATCCACAAGTACAGGGGCAAAGGCGTAATTTATAGAGATTTTGGGTTTTTATGAAAATTTCCATAATTCTCTATAAATACTAATGGTTTCAGCCAAACCCCATCAAGCCAAGGGTGAAAGCCACGTTCCAAGACTCCTCCCTACCTCCTCCTCTCCCTAGAAGGTGTCCATGGTCGATGGAGCTCCGTTCGGGAAAAGTTCTCGAGGCCGGCACGAAGGGAGAACCTGCTGTGGATGAAGTTCGTGTGGATACTGCTGGAGACCGGACACTTGAATGGTTTGAAGAGCTTGAGAAGCTCATATCCTTCCTCTCCATGGGATTATATGAATCCCTATCAGGTATATTCGAACCCGATTTGATCGGTTTTTGGTTTTCGTCGTTCGGTTCTGATTGAGACGGATTCTAAAGGAACCCATAGGAATCTTCGCTTCCTCTGCTCCAAACTTTTATGTACGATTCCTTACAGTGGTATCAGAGCCCGGTTCAAGTCTCGGTCGAAACCGACGTCGAATCGACATTATTTTATGTTATTTATGTGTTCTCGAATCTGTGCAAACATCTGTTTTGACGAGGCCACCATATTCTTTGTATAACTCAGATAAAAGATTGGTTGGCCTTGGTAGAATCTCGTGATATAGGTCTTTCCAACTCAGCAAACCGTTTGAAGTTTGGATCTCTGTAGTGTTCGGGAGAAGTGTGAAAAGTTGGTGTTTCTGTCATGTCCGAACCGACACCCGGATTTGGGGATTTTGTGAAATCTCCATCCACAGAAGAAATTGAGACTTGTAAATGGTTTAGGAGATGGTAATATTATTACCTAGCCTTTACCTTTGATATCCAGCTTTGAACGACGGCGGAGGGAGAGAAATTTTAAGTTTTCCGACGAACTAGGGTTCTGCGGAATCTGGCGGCGCCGACTTGTTTCTTCCTGATTTCCCGTTGATATAGAATTTTTCTCTGAAGTTATATATACATATTTGGAAACTTCATTTTATGAGAATTATAAATTGTATTTTTGGAGAATATTTGGCTTCCTGTATAAGGAGTTATCCTCGTTGCAAAATAGAGACTTCTGCTACGGAATCTGGGTGACCGCCGCCTCTTCCTCCTCATTTCTCGGTCTATTGGGATTTTTCCTGGATATGAGGACGACTTTTTTAGATTCCTTATTTGATAATGATTCCAACGCATATTTTTACGGATTTTTTGGAGTCCGGGATAGGGAGAAAGAGACCTGGTTTTATGGAAACACTCCTCCCGGGTGAACAGTGCACCGGCCGCCATCTTATCGGGCGGAGAAGAAGGGTCCGGATCCGGGTCAAACCCCGGTTTGACTGGGGCTCACGCGCGCGACCGCGCGCACCTCGCCGGCGCACCGGCGGCGCAGACGCCGCGGTGGCGGCGGCGGCGGCGGCACAACACGCCAGCGCCCGCGGCGCAATGGCGGCGCACGCCAGACGGGCGCAGTGCGCCGCCATGCGCGGCGCAATGTGCCAGTTCTTTTTCAAATGTTTTTAAATTATTTAAAATCATAGAAAATCCTAAAAATTGTCATAAAAATCCTGAAAAATTCTTAAAAATTCTATAATATTATTTAACATGTTTTAAAGTGTTTACTGACATGTTAGATGATGTTTAGTTCTATTTACATAGATTCACTCATGGTTAAATTTTAAAATTGTTTTAAAGGTTTAACTTAAATTATTAGTGTCTTAATTAATTCTGTAAAAAGAGATTTTATAGAATATAAATTGGGACATTAATTTCTGACCTTGCACAGTATTGGGAATGCATGAATGTTCTAAATAGTTTAGTTTTGTATGCTCATTTCATATAAATTGTTTATAAGTTATTGTCATGTTATTTTCATGTTATTTATTTCATGAAAAATTCGACATGCATGAAATTGAGAATTTCAAAATAAATTATATAATTTTATGCTGATATATATGATATATCTCATATAATTATCACGTATGCGCTCTATGTTCATGTGATGAATGTTAGTGTGTATGGAGGTGATCATGGACTTAATTGTGCTTGGCTTGTGATTGCTTTTAATTGTGTTGGTTATGTTATTTAATGGGGCCTGCGTGTGCCTCCTCTCTCTCTATACAATCTGATTGTACATTCTACCTCCCTCCATTAATGTACTCCCCTTGGTTAAAACCAAAGTTTCTTATTGAGTTATGTACATTTGTGGGGTCTGCGTACCCTTAAGCCGCTTGTAAGAGTTAGAAGCCGGTTCGTGGAAGGTTGGAGAGCGGGACCACTTGGAGAAGCACCCTTCTGAAGTGGGAGCATACCAACTCAAGCATCTGAAGCAAGGATTTGCACCTATAGGGGTGCCTTAGGTGTATGCTTAGGGTTAAGTCTATGATCACCTGATTTTGTGCATATTTGATATGTGGATGTGTGCTACAGGTTATACCTTAGATATATGATATTCCAAAGGTATTATATATACTTAGCACATATAATTGATGAGACTAAAATAAAATCCCTCCTTGTCATAATTAGGTTGATAAACGTGTGACATTAAGAATGACTCACGTAGCCTTCCGTTGTTATGGTCTTGATGAGCCAATCTTAGATTGGATGGGTTTGTTGTGCTACCACAAGACTCATTCAGCAAGGGATTGGTGATCATGGCTAAGGCATTTGCCGAACCTTGGGGTGGACCATTTGCATGGCTTTGTTGTGCTACCACAAGGGCTGTGTGAAGAATCCATTCTTATAACGTAACAAGCGGGTTTGACCTAACTAGAGTATATGGCTTGTTGTGCTACCACAAGGTCATAACTCTAGAGGCTAAATGACTAAGAGTTACAAGAGTTACAACTGGCAATAGTTGCCTACCTATTAAGTATGGGGTGATTTGTTGTGCTACCACAAGGTCATCACCATAAGGTTAATAGGGTCTTAGTCCCCATTAGGATTTCATCGTGATATCCCGTCTTTGCATAATGAGGGTTATGCAAATTCGTCGAAAATTAGTGGGAGCATATATTAGGATCAAAGATCATATCTTAATTTTAATGAATGTTTGCAATGTTATTTTGATGAAATTATATCTCTGTTGTAGAATACGATAATAAACCACCATTAGTATGCCATATTAGATGCCATATAGCTTAATGGCTCACACTTCTTAGACTGGTTTAGAACTAAGAGAATTGTTCTCATAGTTGACCAATTAACTATTCTACTTGAGAAGTAGGTGTCTCCTAAATTATCTAGTGATATGAAAGAAAGATAAGATCTTATCTCATAGACAAGATGCATTGTTTGCCTTAAACTAGATGTTAGTCTCTATGAGACATAATTATAGAGACAACATGGATAGATGGATATGATATCCATCATGGCTCATAGTGATGAGCTAACTAAATGGCAACTTAGAACAACAATACTTAATTACTTCTTGTTGGTGAGACCAATAGTAAGAAGTAAAATCATTAGATAAAATAGGAGAGAGTTAATAGTAAAAGAAGGTGGTCAAGATAATAAAGCCAGAATAAGACAGGATTCTTACACTGTCATGATGATGATAAGTGAAAGAGAAAGTACAAAGTGTTTTGTATATAATGCAAAGGTGGAGCTTGAGAAGCTTCATGTATCAAAGTCATTGACACTTACTTGTTTTAAATACACACTTAATAGTATTAGATACTATATGTGTATAACATAATATTAGATACTATGGATGCATCTAATGGTATGAGATACCAGATATGCATCTTATATCTACAAGGAGTTGTAGATGATGACAAGTAAATGAAGACTTAATAAAGAAGATGTTGACCTACATATAAAATGGTGCAAAAGTTGCATCATTATTAGTGGGAGGTGCAATTCTTTAATAGCCTTATCGAGATGTCTTAATAATTAATATTGCTATTATATCCTTCTACAAGAACTTTATATGATTTCCTACTTGAATAAATGTTGATTTATTCTAAGTTATGGAATTGATAGATGTTCTAATAGATTGAATGGCAAAGTGTTTGCCGTTGGGAGCTTAATGAATTGTTTAATCATATTTGATATGTTAGCTCTCATGTTATGAGTGAATATTCCTTTTAAGAGGAAATGGGTTGATTTAGATCAATCTACACTTTAGCTTTATATAGACATGGAGAATGGGTTAATGAGTTATTAGAACTCGTACATCTAGATGTATGTTAGCCCATATCTAGTAAGGCTAAAGAAGAATATTTCTACTTCATTATTTCAAAGATGATGTCTCTGGGTTTGGAAATATGTACTTTATGAAGTACAAAACTAAGACCTTTGAGAAATTATTTGAGATTAAGAATGAAGTAGAGATACTAATGGAAAGAGTATTAGAACTCTTTGATGAGATCAAAGAGAGGAATACTTAAGTACATATTTTACATATAATTGAAGGATAATAGAATCTAATGGACACCTCTTTACACATTTTAGCTTAATTGAGTAGCTAAAATGAGAAGTCATATTATGTAAGACATAATATGAACAATGACGAGCTTTGCAAATTTCCTCTTTGTCTAATTTTGGTTAAGTACTCATTATAACCACTTGATTTTAAAAGGTACCTTCTAAATCTGTTCTGACTATTCCATATAGGATATGGAAAAGGGGTTAAAGCTTGACCTTAAGCAAGTTAAGGTTTCGGAATGTCCGACCTGGTGAAGAAGTATAACTCTAACAAGTTGGAATATAAGACTATGAAGTGTTGGCTTGTGGAATATCCTAAGGAAAATTTTGGATATTAAATATACGACCCTTATGTATAAGGGTAGTGGTTGCTCACTCACTATATTTCTAAAGGAAAAGTTCCTTCTTAAGAAAGATAGTGGGAGCAAGGTATATATGGAAGATGTTCCAGTCCCACAACCCAATAACACTTCTATTAAGGTGCTAGTTAATAATTACACAAGGACAAATCATAGGTCTTTACTTGTGTCCATTCTACCTAAGAGATATGTGAGACGTATCTCTGATAGATGAAATGAGGCATAAGATAATAAGGATATTGATCATAGGATCTATATAGAACCAATATGAGATATTGATTCATTAATGGGAAGAGATAATAAAATCCGATATAAACTTTATCTATTCTAATCAAGTTTAGAACTTGATAGATCCACTTAAGGATATAGTATCCATAAGGAACAAATGGATCACTAAAGAATAGATTGGAGTGGATTATAAGGTAGATACCTTCAAAGGTGAGAATAGTTGAAAAGGATATCATTGAAGTCAAATGGTTGACTATGATGAGATCTTTTACCTATTCCATGGATTAATCCATTCGGATTTTAATTGTAACACTCTATGATTATGAGATAAGCTAATTGGATGTTAAGATAGTGTTCCTCTAAAGTATTTTGAGGAATAGGTGTATATGATACAACTATAGGGAATCAAATCCCAATAACATCCAAGAAGAGTGTGTATTAAGTTCATTTATGGACTGAAGTAAAACTTCCCATAGATCATATATAAGATTTAATGAGATTGAATCTTATGACTTCGTTAAGAACGAAGATGAGCCTTGTGTATTCAACAAGATAAGTGGGAGTGCTGTTACTTTCTTGACATTTTATGTTGATGACATACTCCTCATTGAGAATGAAGTAGGTGTGTTATCATAAGTGAACCTAGCTATTAAATTGATCCTCCAAACACAATTTGGGTTTTGAGATCTATGGAGATAGATCTAAAATCAATGCCCAGTTAATGTACGTAGTCACCATAGTCAAAGGGTTTGACATGATAAACTCCAAGATAGGTTTCTTACCTATGTGGTGTGGAGTTAATCACTGTAAAGTGTTGTCATTGTAGACTTCTTGAAAGATAAAGAGATCACATAAATAGAGACCTTATGCCTTTGTCATAGGGTCTATTATTTATATGATGCTACGTACATGATGTGATTAATGCTCTAAGTGTTATGAGCATTCATCAAGAAGATCCAAGTGAGAGTCATTGGATAGTTTAGAGATATATCATTTGGTACTTGAGAAGCATTGAGAATGTATCTCTATACACTGGATGACAAGACTTGAAGTCTTGTAGTTTTACAAACACAAGCTTCTAATCAAATAAGTTTGATATTAAGTCAGAATAATGGTGGTGCAGTGAGTTGAAAGAGTTCTATGTGATAGAACACTGTAATTTCTACAACATATGTAAACAAGTTTACATAGTGGTTGAACACTACTTGAGAAGTAGTCTAGATGAAGTTTTTCATCTACATATTTGATATGGGATTGTCTCAATTTTCTCTGAAAGTGTATCATTGTTTTGAGAAAACAATGGAGTAGAGCCGATGTCTCATCAGAAGTTTAGAACTTCTGTGGCGATACCATACAATCAGAGAGATTGCAACTTATAGAGATATAATTAAAGATAAAGTATTTACCATTAATAACATTGTAAATCCACTAACTGAAGCAGTTACTCAAAGAGTGTTTGAGCTTCACCTCGAGCTGATACGGATCAGCCAGATGGGTGATTGGCTTTAGTGCAAGTGGGATATTGATAGAAATGTATGCCCTACAAGCCAATCATATATGATATGATTTGACATTTTAGATATATCTTATTCAATTAATTAGGCAAATCTTCATTATAAGCTCTTATTAGATGCGAATATCATAATGAAGTTCTTGATCAAATACAATGATGATTAAATCATGATGAGATCATGATAATGAGATTGATCATCTAGAGGTATTTGATCTAAATGTTCCTAGTCATAGGATACTTGAGACGGGACATCAAGGATCCGGATAGACTAGTGTATGTGATGTCTTCTCATGTGATGAGGATGACCGATCTCATTGGTCATTAGTGTGGAGACACTGAGATACACATACAGGTGCTCATTAGTTGAATGAGTTCACTGAACTGACCGAATTAGAAACCCTGAATGGTATCTTACCGAACTGTCAATCAGGGTCTTCTATCATCACGGTTGCATGGTTGGACCTTTGACCTGAGTCGCCAAAGATGCCTTGTTGGGTGGAACTTGTGCTTTGACCATTGACTTATGGATCACAATTTAGATGGTCCTATATAGCGATGGATCGGGTACAAGGAAAATCCGATGGAGGCAATTGAGCGGACAACAAGGGATCGTCCACTCTCGGTAAGTGAGAGTGAATGTCCTATGGGATAGTACTCTAAATCCCTGGCCAGGGTAGATAGGATAATTGGAAAAGGAGTTTTCCAATTGATCCAATTCCGAGTATAGGATCCTATAGAGTCGGTACACTAAGGAGTTGACAGTCGATGCCGTACTCCTTTCTGACCGGGACATTGGATGGATGAGGGTTTATATCCATGTGGTAACTGATGATGGAAAGGCTCAATGGAGATGAGATTATCCCCATAGCCATTTGGGATCATGGGATGTGGCTTGTACCCTTCATGATCGGTAGGCCGATTAATCTGTTATCGGATAACGGATTTAATTAGAATTAAATAGAATTGTTCTATTTTATTTAGGCCTCAACCAAATAGGTTATTGGGCCTAGTGGGTCACACACAAAAGGACTTATCCACAAGTACAGGGGCAAGGGCGTAATTTATAGAGATTTTGGGTTTTTATGAAAAATTCCATAATTCTCTATAAATACTAATGGTTTCAGCCAAACCCCATCAAGCCAAGGGTGAAAACCACGTCCCAAGACTCCTCCCTACCTCCTCCTCTCTCTAGAAGGTGTCCATGGTCGATGGAGCTCCGTTCGGGAAGAGTTCTCGAGGCCGGCGCGAAGGGAGAACCTGCTGTGGATGAAGTTCGTGTGGATACTGCTGGAGACCGGACACTTGAACGGTTTGAAGAGCTTGAGAAGCTCATCTCCTTCCTCTCCATGGGATTATATGAATCCCTATCAGGTATATTCGAACCCAGTTTGATCGGTTTTTGGTTTTCGTCGTTCGGTTCTGATTGAGACGAATTCTAAAGGAACCCATAGGAATCGTCGCTTCCGCTGCTCCAAACTTTTATGTACGATTCCTTACAGTCATGCCCTTTGGACTAAAGAATGCTGGTGCTACCTATCAGAGGGCAATGATGGCTATCTTTCACGACATGATGCATACCCTTGTAGAGGTGTACGTGGACGACCTGGTCGTTAAGTCCAAAAGCTGAGAAGATAACCCGGAAGTGTTAAGAAAGATCTTGCAAAGGGCTAGGGAATATAAATTGAAGATGAACCCAAAGAAATGCACGTTTGGAGTATCCTCAGGAAAATTATTAGGGTTCATAGTGAGTAAAAGGGGCATAGAGATCGACCCAAACAAGGCCAAAGCAATCATTGGTATGCCTCCTCCAAGAAATATGAAAGAACTTCGAGGATTAATCGGGAGGCTACAGTTTGTCCGCCGGTTCATCTCACAACATTCCCAAAGGTGTAAACCTTTCTATGAGTTGACCAAGGCGGGGGCCGAGTTCAAATGGGATTCGAAGTGCCAGGATGCATTCGATGGATTGAAAAGATACCTGGCTAGTCCCCCTGTGCTTAGACCACCAGTCCCTGGCAAGCCCTTTGTCCTATATATCTCAGTTTTGGAGAATTCTCTTAGGGCAGTCCTTGCACAAGTGGATGAAGAAGGGAAAGAGAGGGCAACTTACTACTTGTCAAAGATCTTTGATCCATGTGAGCAGAAGTATACTGTAGTGGAGAAGACCTGTACTGCGCTAGTCTGGGTAGTTCAGAAGCTTAAACACTATTTCTTAGCTCATGAGGTCAATCTTATTGCCCGCATTAATCCCATCAAATTCCTTCTAGAGAAAATTGTTCTAACTGATCAGTTAGGTCGTTGGCAGAGCTTCCTTTCCCAGTTTGATATCACCTATGTCCCCCAGAAGGCGATTAAGGGCTATGCCATTTCCGAACATCTAGCCCACCACCCTATACCCCTCTTTGACCCGGTCCAATCGGAGCTCCCGGATGACGAACTGATGTTGATCCGATCTTCCCATCTTTGGACATTATATTTTGACGGGGCTCAGAATTCACATGGTAAGGGAATAGGAATCGTCCTTCTATCACCCGAGGGTGTCACCATTCCACAGGCATTTCAGCTTGACTTCCCAGCAACCAACAATATAGCTGAATACGAAGCCTTGCTGGCTGGGCTGGAGGCCGCTCATTTCTATGGTGCCACAGAATTAAGGGTGATAGGTGATAGCCAACTAATTCTTCGCCAAGTCCTAACCAAATACCGAACTTCTCATCCGAACCTCAAACCTTACCAAGAACTCACCTCTTGCTACATCAAACTCTTTTTTAAACTCACTTTTGTCCATGTTCCTCGAGCTCAGAACATCCTTGCTGATGCCCTAGCCTCCTTAGCTTCATCTCTATCAATCCCGCTAGGTAGACAGGTGCGGACTATCCATGTCCATAGGAGGTCGATACAGGCGATTAAGGATGGTCAATTTCTAAAAGTCAAGGAGAGATTTGGCAAGAAGGAATATTTAGAGCAGAAAGAGGAGATTTTTCTAATCGAGTTGGAAGAGTTAGATGAGGGTGACAGGCCTTGGTTTGATGAGATTGCAAGGTATTGTCAAGATCAGACATATCCACCTGGATCAAATGCAAAAGAAAAGAAGGCCATCAGGAGAGTATCCAAGAGGTATACCATCCTAGGAGGGGTGCTCTACAAGAGGAGCTTGAGCGGAATTTTATTGAGATACATTGATGAAGAAGAGGCAGAATTGGTACTTAAGGAAGCACATTCCGGGGTCTGTGGGGGCCATGTCAATGCTCAAGCTTTTGCAAAGAAAATTATTAGGCAGGGGTATTATTGGCCAACCCTAGAAGAGGATTGCTCCATCTTTTTCTAGCATTGTCATTCTTGCCAACTCCATGCCGACAAGATCCATTCTCCCGCATATTCCCTTCATCCAATTCATGCCCCATGGCCCTTCGCCATGTGGGCTTTCGATGTCCTTGGCCCTCTAAGTGATCTTAACTCTGAAATCCGTTCCAAATCATTCATCCTGACGGCAACAGAGTACTTCACCAAGTGGGCAGAAGCGGAAGCATTCGTGGAGATCAAGGGATCAACACTGTGCTCCTTCATCAAACGCAACATCATCGCCAGGTTCGGGATACCCAGCGACATCATCACCGACAACGGACCGCAATTTCTCTCTCAAGATCCGTGTGATCTTTGCAACAGGTACCACATTGCATTGCATCATTCATCTCCTTATTACCCGCAAGGCAATGGTCAAGTAGAAGCCACCAACAAAACTTTGATTAAAATCATCAAGAAAACCTGTAAGTCTAGCAAGTTCGCAGACTGGCCAGATAAGCTTGTAGATGCCCTATGGGCTTATCGTACTTCTGTACGGACCCCCACTAGTCAAACCCCGCATGCTCTCGCATATGGGATGGAAGCGGTGGTCCCGTACGAAGTAATCCTTCCATCACTCCGAGTTCAACTCAATAGGGAAATCCCTGTCGATGAGAGGCGAGAATCTCTCCTTGCACAACTTGAACTCCTAGATGAAAGAAGGTTGGCCGCCTCTGAGCATGCCCGGACTTATCAGAACCGATTGAAAAGGTTTTATCAAAAGAGGGTGGTAGAGAGAAAGTTTGAAATCGGTGAGATGGTAGTCAAACGTATATTCGTTAAGCCGGGTGGTCCCCGCTCCAAGTTGCAACCTAACTGGGAAGGGCCTTTTGTTATAACTGAAAAATATCCAGGTAATGCATATGAGCTAACCAACGCCGATGGAGAAAAATTGAACCATCGATCCATCGATCCAAGGGTAGACCAAAAAATCTGGTAGACCAAATTGAACCATCCAACCATCGATCCATCGATCCACCAAAAAATATTTTCCTTAGAAAAGAAAATGGAGAATTTCTGGTATGATATCAAGTCATCGATCCAAGGGTGTTAGCTAGAAGTCAAGGGTAGAGATCACCCTACACACACAACACCTCCCGATCCCAGAATCTGGATAGTCCAACACTTGAGAGAGGCAAAGCAGAACCATGAAGGTGGAAAGGAAACCCTTACCCTATTCTCTTCTATTCGGTCCAAAATAGGTGAAGGGGACTAGAGGAGGATAGTATCGGAAATGCCCACCACCTTAGTAGGAGGCCGTCTCATAGGGTGCAAAAGGGTGCCAAAAGATGGGCAATGAACCCCACAGGTTTAAACAAATATGGGCATGTCTGAATGAGTACCCGGAAGAATATAAAATGAAGAAAAGGCACCAAAAGATGGGCAATGACCCCACAGGTCAAAGACTTGTCTAAGTAAGTGCCACATGTAGAAAAGACCCGAAGAGGCCGAACCCCAATGGGCAATTTGGGCATGAGTAGAGAAACCCTCCTCGACATCCCCAAATCCTATCAAAGACTTCCTTTATTATTCTTCCATCTTAAAACCCTAGGGTAGGGTGAACTATCCAAACTCAGGGGGAATTCAAACCGATCAAGAGAAGAGAGCAAGAAAGATTCTGGGTAGGGAACCTTATTTTTATGTGGTGTTTATCGCTTAAATCTTGATTAACACTCAAAGATCGATGAATTGTTTCAATACTGACACATTCTCCACAAAAATCCAAAAAAATAAATATTTTCAAAAATTCAAAAAAATTGAATATTTTCAAAAATTCAAAAAAATTTGAATATTTTCAAAAAAAATTCGAAAAAAAAAGTTGAATATCTTCAAAAATAAAAAAGTTGAATACTTCCAAAAATCTAACAAAATGCATCATCTAACTTGGCATAACCTTGATTTTTGTCTTTGCTAGCATTCATGTTTATCTTTATGTCTTGCATGTTTCATTTCAGCATTGCATATTCATCTTCATTATCACCCCGTTAAGAGGGCTCCTCCCTTTGACCTAAGTCAAAGTTGGCCATAATAGGCAAAGGGATGAGTCGTTGTGAAGATCTAATCCTCTTTTATTAAGTGTTTTCAGGGACTTTAAAATAAGAGGAGAAGGTTCTCTCAATGACAGGTAAGTTCTCTTAACCATTTCATTTCGGTCTTTTAGGTTATTACACCTTGTTAAGAAGGCTCCACTCTTTGACCTAAGTCAAGGCAGACAGCAATAGGCAAAGAGATGAGCCATGGTGAAGATTTAATCCCCTTTTATCAAGTGTTTCAGGATGCTAAGATCAAGAAGGGTGTGACTCTCACCATAGCAGGTAAGCTTTCTTAACCCTTATCTTATTCATTTTCAGTCATTTTATTCATATTACCTTGTTAATAAGGCTACCCCCTTGACATGTAAGCAAGGCAAGACAACAATAGGCAAGGGGGTAAGCCATAGAGCATATTTAACCCTTCTATTAAGTATTTCAGGAAAGAAACACAAGTCAAGGAGGGGTGAGAATCTCGCCAACAGGTATGTCTCTTAACCCTACATCTATTATTTACTTTTATTGTTTGCCATCTCTTAGAAGGCTTCACTCCTTGACAAACTTGCAAGGGGCCAAGCCAGAATTTGAAACTGACTATCCTTTCGAGAAATGTCAAGTAGGTCAAACAACACTGAAGCAAGAAGTGCTATAACAAGGAAGAAAAGCAGCTACAACACCAGAAGAAGATTAAGCCTGCTACAGATATCAGTGTCTGATTGCCACTGACTCCAGGAGAATGACCACGTGGAGAAGGCATGGAAACCATACCGCAACAACCGCCTCGTTCCGGTGATGCTCCAAAGGAGTGGCCAAGAAAATGCTCGCAGAAATGGAAGAATGGACATGGGAAACCCCCATTTCTTTCCGGCTAACATATAAGTTGTTAGTTGTGTATTATTATTCTATGCATTATTGTTGAAAACCGTGAGTGTGGAGAAGACTTGACCCGAGATCCCCTTCATCAAAATCTACGACGGTCGGGTCATCTCCAATACTTACGGATAGGCCAAAATTGTGTTGCGAGGGACGATGGTTCCCGAATGGGTATCTTGACCTCATAGACAATCTATATCTTCAACTATTTGTTATATAAGTTTTGTCTTGTTTTATTGAGCCCAGCATGCATCATGTAGCGTTAATTGCATTACATTTTGTTTTGTCATTGCATACATCATTTCTCACCCTAATCTTTAAACCTTTTAAACCTTTTCCAATCATTATGAATCCCACCGTGTTTTCTAATCCCAACGTGTTTTCTAGTCCCACTAACCTTTCTAATATCCTACCGTGTCTGTTTATCCCACCGTGTTCGGTAATCACCTTATACCTTCAAATCCTCCATCACCACTGTGGCCACTGCAACACTTTCTTGCTATTCATCCCACCATGGCAGCCAATTCATCCCGCCAAGGGCCTTCTATTTTGATCAGAACTTGCACCATCATTATCTTCACGGTCTGTGCTTCAACATTTGTCTTTTGGAATCTGAGATCATTCCATTCCGAATCAAATCTTGTCTCTTGGAAGACTTAAATGAATCTAAGAGCCTGAATGTGCTCGATTGGTATTCTTTTACTGTTTCAAAACAAATCTCTTTTTAAATTTTAGCCCATCACAGTACAGGAACACTGCAAAGATCGGGTTACCGGCTGATGATGAACCTATGAACCCATGTTTAGAGGACTCCCCACCGCGTTGGGGGTTGGCTATTCTTCTCTTGTGCCAATGGCACATCTTTTACCAATCGAACATAGGAAGACTTGATGAAACATGGCGATTAACCAAGAGACTTGAGGAGATTCGTCTTGCCGAATCTGGTCGTTAAGCGTGTCTATATCTACACCTTGATGCCACCTTTTCAGTCCATCACCATTTCACTCCACTACATTCCACTATGATCCATCTCGCTTCGCTACGCTTTCTCTACGTTTCACTCTGCTCCGCTACATGCCATTCCCTTGCAAAGCCGACATCAAGGCGAGGCAAGCTGTAGACACGCCAAATTGGCTTGATTCGGAGCCCTAGACACTTATTCCATAGGCGATATCTTTTATTTGACTGATTATCTGATCCGGATTACCTCGTGGAGATGAGCTAAGGACATTGGTGGAGCCCCTTGTGAGTTGAGAATGGACCAATGATTTTTCGGAATGATGCCGAAACCTTCAAGCGAGAGCCGCGTGTAAACTGTAAAACCATGAAGCCTGCTCGATGACCGACCTTGAATGGTCCATAATTGAAGGTCTCGGGAGTCCCGCATGTGTTCCGTAACATTCAGGGTTTCTGAGAAGTCATTTCGGTAGGCGTCGGTCAATGACGGCTTTCGTTATGGCTTTTTCGATCTGTGCTGACACATCTATCCCGGACCACGTGTTAGGCCTTTCCGGTCATCACCGGGTCTTTTCGGGTCATCCGGGTTGATTCTAGCCGAATATTTTCATCAACCGGGGCCATATGGCCATTTCGGTCAATTTTAAGGTTCTGCGGCTTTTCCGAGTTTTGGTTCACGTTTACCGGGTTAATCTCATATTCTTCAATGATTTTGGGTTTTTTAATCGTACCAGACTTGTTCGGTCATCATTTTAAGTCATCCTGAGTTGACCCGAGATTTCTCGACCGGAACCGTGCTCTTCGGATCTTCGCCACGGGTTTCGGCTTTCCGCGAAAGGGTAAACCGGTAGAAAACCCCATACGAACATCTCGGGAGTCATGCCGGCTGGTTTACTGACTTGAGGAGGTGCGTTTGAAGGTCCTCTTTCCAACGCAACAAACCGGAGCCGAATTGGACATCCTGTTTGCATGATACGGCTCGCGGAACGCGCGCGTAGGAGAGAGAGTGTACCGCGCCCCCGCTCCCTTTGAAAGAGGAGGGCGCGCCCTGCGCGCCCTCAACCCGGGGGCGTGCCCTGCGCGCCCTCAAACTGGGGGCACGTCCTGCGCGCCCCCGGTTCCTTTGAAAAGTGGGGGCGCGGTAAGTTTCTTTAAATCACAAATTACCCCGATTAGCACCTTCTAAACCTGATTTTTGGAAGGTTTTCGGCGCTGATTTTTGATTATTTGTACCGCGCCCCCGGTTCGGGGGCGCATTACGTATGTCAAGTCAATTTTTAGCAATTTCCGGAAGTTTTCGTCGATTTTTAGCAGTGAGACACGTAACGCACCCCCGCTCCCTTTGAAACAAGGGGCGCGCAGAACGCGCCCCCGAAGTGGGGGTGCGCCCTGCGCGCCCTTGGTTTGAGGGCGCGCCCTCGTCCCCTTTGAAAAGCAGGGGCGCGGTCGGTCCAGTTTCCATTTTTTGCACCGGCTTCCTTCTCCTATAAATTGAGGGTCATTCTCAACGACCCAAGGTTAATCCCTCATGCCTAGCTCATCCAGAGGTCATCCAAGCTCTTCTCCAAAGCCGTCCCGACATCCAAAGGCGATCTGACATTGAGAGATCGATCCTGAAGTGAAGGAGAAGGCTCGATCTGGGCGTTCTACACCAACCATATTCATCAACTTCTGCATAAAATCCGGGACTTCTGCTGCAAAAAGTCTTTAACATATAAGTTGTTCCTCTCTTCGTCCTCTTTCATCTCCAACTGACAGCGCTCAATTCTGACTTGCCGTTTGTTCGTGGCAGTTGCTGCACCAAGGGCACGTATCCAGGTTCTGTTTTATTTATCCTCCCACTTTCATAATTTTTACAGACTTCTACAGGAGGATTTTGGAGAAATAATCAACATATAAACTCTTCCTCTCCGAGTCTTCTGTCTACTCCAACAAACAGCACTCTATTCTGACATCGGGGTCGTCTGTAGTATCCTCTGCACCAAAGTCGCGCCAGAAGGGTGCAAATCTACCCGAACCGGCCTTCTTCAACCAACTCAGCTTCAACTCAAGCCGATCCATTCCATAAGCTTCCTCAACTCATTTAACTCAGTTCATTTACTGTTTTAAAGCATATTTTAGTCCATTTGCATCATTTTTATATAATCAAAAATACAAAAAAAGGGGTTAAGGCCCACCCCTAAGTTGGTGAGTCCAATTCCAATTGCTTCTTTCTCATCTTCTTACTACAGTTACTACACTTCCCATAGTTCAAATTGTTTTATTTCACTTGGTTTATTTTTCTAGTTGCACAGGTCTATCAAGCTAGCATCGGTTGGAGACTCTTCTTCATCGGCCGGCCGAGGAAGAAGAAGGTTGAACCCATATCCCGATCTCTCGCGCTAAGGTACACAGTCAAATCAACTCATCTCTTGTTTTTATTCCATAAAGCAGAGCCCGCAGCTCCTGGCGACCACCTTTTACTTATGTGCTAATTTCATCTCCTCCTCACTCTCCTCTCACATGACCCAAACCATCTCCGGTGCTCGAGCGACGCCGTGAGATGAAAGTTCGGGGATCAATGTGAGTGTGGGACCGAGGTGAGGATCTTTTACAGCTTTCCGAGTGTTTTCCAATTCACTCCCCCCTTTTTCCCAATTCTATATTTTACCTTCTCTTGAGGTGCCAATCCGGAACCCGTTTCTGGAATCGACACGCCCTGTGCGCCCTCGTCCCCTTTGAAAAGCGGGGGCGCGGTCGGTCCAGTTTCTATTTTTTGCACCAGCTTCCTTCCCCTATAAATTGAGGGCCATTCTCAATGACCCAAAGTTAATCCCCCATTCCTAGCTTGTCCAGAGGTCGTCCAAGCTCTTCTCCAAAGCCATCCTGATGTCCAAAGGCGATCCAACATCGAGAGATCGATTCCGAAGTGAAGAAGAAGGCTCGATCCGGGCATTCTGCATCAACAGACTTCATAGACTTCTTTAGAAAATCCGAGACTCCTTCTGCAAAAGTATTCAATATATAAGTTGTTCCTCTCTTTGTCCTCTTCAATCTACAACTGACGGCACTCAATTCTGACTTTCCGTTTCTTTGTGGTGATTGCTTCACTGAGGGCGCGCATCCAGATTCTATTTTCTATATCCGCCCACTTTCAGAATTTTTAATTACTTCTACAGGAGGATTTCGGAGAAATCATAAACATAGTAACTATTCCTCTCCAAGTATTCTGTCTACTCCAACAAACAGCACTCGATTATGATATCAGGGTCATCCGTAGCATTCTCTGCACGAAAGTCGCGCCAGGAGAGTGCAAGGCTACCCGAACCGGCTTGTTTCAACCATCTCGGCTTTAACTCAAGCCGATTCACTTTATAAGCTTCCTCAACACAATTTATTCAGTTCATTTACTATTTTAGAATATATTTTAGTTCATTTGTATCATTTTTACATAACCAAAAACACAAAAAAAGGGGTTAGGGCTCGCCCCAATCCGGTGAGTTTGATTCCAATTGCTTATTTATTTTATCTCTTCTTCTATAGTTTCTACACTTTCCATAGTTCTAATCAGTTTCTTTCACTTGGTTTATTGTTCTAGTTGCACAGGTCTATCAAGCTAGCATCGGTTGGAGACTCTTCTTCATCGGCCGGCCGAAGAAGAAGAAGGTTGAACTCATATCCTGATCTCCTGCGATAAGGTACACAGTCAAATCAACTCATCTCTTGTTTTTATTCCATAAAGCGGAGCCCGCAGCTCCTGGTGACCACAATTTCTCTTATCATGTTCTAAGTTAATTCACTCATCACTCTCCTCCCACATGACCAGAACCGTCCCCAGTGCTCGAGCGACGCCGTGAGATTAAAGTTTGGGGATCAATGTGAGTGTGGGACCGAGGTGAGGATTTTACTGCTTTCCGAGTGTTTACCAATTCACTCCCCTTCCCCCATTCCATCTTTCACCTTCTCTTGAGGTGCCAATATGAAACCCATTTTTTGGAGTCGACAACCACTACATACTCCAGAATGTGCTTCCTTCAACACCAACTCGGCTTCTTCTTCATCAAGACACCTGAGTAAGATTCCACTTAGGCTTCTCTTGTAGAGCACTCCTCCTAGGATTGTATACCTCTGTGATACTCTTCTAATTGCCTTATTTTCTTTGGTGGTTGATCTAGGTGGGTATGACTGATCTTGGCAATATCTCACAATCTCGTCATACCAAGGTCTCTCACCTTCTTCTAATTCTTCTAACTCAATCAAGAAGATTTCTTCTTTATGTTCCAAGTATTCCTTTCTGTTGAACCTCTCCTTAACCTTTAGAAAACGTCCATCCTCAATTGGTGGAATTGTCCTCTTACAAATGTGGATAGTTCGCACTTGCCTGCCTAGCGGGATAGATAGAGATGAAGCTAGTGAAGCTAAGGCATCGGCAAGGATATTCTGAGAACGGGGGACATAGACAAAGGTGAGTTTGAAGAATAGCTTGATGTAACAGGTGGTGAGCTCCTGGCACGGTTTGAGGTTTGGATGGGAAGTTCGGTACTTGGATAGGACCTGGCGTAGGATCAATTGACTATCACCTATCACCCTCAGTTTGGTGGCACCATGGAAATGAGCGGCCTCCAGCCCGGCCAGCAAGGCTTCATACTCAGCTATGTTGTTGGTTGCTGGAAAGTTAAGCTGAAAAGCCTATGGAATGGTGACATCTTCAGGTGACAGAAGGACAATACCTATCCCTCTACCATGAGAGTTCAGAGCCCCGTCAAAATATAATGTCCAAAGATTGGAAGATCGGACTGACATTAGTTCGTCATCCGGGAACTCCGACCGGACTGGGTCAAAGATGGGTATGGGATGATGGGCAAGGTGTTCAGCAATAGCATAAGCCTTGATTGCCTTCTGTGGGACATAAGTGATATCAAATTGGGATAAGAAACTCTGCCATCGCCCTAACCGATCAGTGAAAATTGTCTTCTCTAACAAAAACTTAATGGGATTGATACGAGCAATGAGTTTGACTTAGTGAGCAAGAAAATAATGTTTGAGTTTCTGAACCACCCAAACAAGAGCAGCACAGGTCTTTTCTACCATAGTGTACTTCAGCTCACAAACATCAAACATCTTAGACAAGTAATAAGTAGCTCGTTCTTTCCATTCTTCATCAACTTGTGCAAGGACTGCCCCAAGAGAGTTCTCAAGAATTGAAATGTAGAGGACCAAGGGCTTGTCGAGAATTGGTGGTCTAAGTACAGGGGGACTTTCCAGGTATGTTTTCAACCCATCAAATGCCTCCTGGCACTTCGAATCCCATTTAAACTCGGCCCCCGCCTTGGTTAACTCATAAAAAAGTTTACACCTTTGGGAATGTTGTAAGATAAACCGACGGACAAATTGTAGTCTCCCAATCAATCCTCGAAGCTCCTTCATATTCTTCGGAGGAGGCATACCAATAATTGCTTTGGCCTTGTTTGGGTCGATCTCTATGCCCCTTTTGCTTACTATGAACCCAAGTAGTTTTCTTGATGAGACTCCAAATGTGCACTTCTTAGGGTTCATTTTCAGCTTGTATTATCTAGCTCGTTGCAAAACTTTTCTTAGCACTTTAGAATGATCTTCCCGACTCTTGGACTTGATAACCAAATCATCCACATACACCTCTACAAGGGTGTGCATCATGTCGTGAAAGATAGCCATCATAGCCCTCTGATATGTAGCACCAGCATTCTTTAACCCAAAGGGCATGACAACATAGCAATATGTTCCCCAAGGTGTAGTGAACGAAGTCTTCTCTTGGTCCTCCTCAGCTAATCGGATCTGATTGTATCCAGAATAGCCATCCAGGAATGAAAGCATTTCAAATCCAGCTGTGTTATCAACCAAAACATCAATATGAGGTAAAGGAATATCATCCTTAGGACATGCTCGGTTCAAGTTCCTGAAATCTATACAAATCTGAATTCGTCCATCCTTCTTCATAACAGGGACTATGTTAGCCACCCATTGCAGATATAGGATGACCTTAATAAATTTTGCTTGGTGTAGTTTGTCGACCTCTTCTTTCATTTTGAGTGCAATATTAGGGTGGAATCTCCTGAGCTTTTGTTTAACCGGGGTAGTTCCAGGTTTCAAGGTTAATCTATGTTCAACCAATGAATTATCTAATCCCGGCATGTCTTCATATGTCCATGCGAACGTGTCCTTATATTCTTCCAACACTTTGATCAAATGTTGTTCTTCTGAGGGAGTGAGGTTTGCACTGATGAGGATAGTCTTAGGATCTTCCAGGGTTCCTAAATTCAGTTCCTTGGTTGGTTCATTCCCTGTGGCTGATGGTTCTTCAAATCTTCTAAGTCCAGATGCATATGCATCAGCCAAGTCCTCGATTTCATCCTCAGATTCGGGGTCCTTCTCTGATACCACCTCATATACTCCCAAAGTATGATCTATGTTATGCTTATCCTCATACTGGATTTCATCTAGCTGGATGGTATTCTCTAAAAAGTTTGGCAGCCTTGAACACTCTACACATTTCTATGCCAATTGTTGCAGATACCTATTTGGAACTCGTTTACCTCTGACTTTCCTATTTCCTAATCTAACCTGACCTACTGAAGATAAAGCTGGAAAGGTGGTATTTACAATGGAGGGAGGATCGAGTAAATCGATCAATGATTTAGAAAAGAGGGATCCCTGATTGGGAGCGCCCTCTGGGACGAGTAGAGATGTCTCCTCGATGGAAATGTGAGTTTCAGAGAAGACGTTTTTTTTTTGAGATTTTCAAGTAAAAAAATAGAATGAGTCGGAATGACTCGAGGTTTGCTGGAAGATGACTAAATTAATAGAAAGAAAAACTTAAGGATAAAGGGGGAAAAGGGGCTCGTGGGCCCAATGGTAACAGAAAGTGGACACATGGGTCCAAAACTGATGAAAAAAGTAAACGGGTACATGGACCTGATCTTAGAAATAAATGGGCATGTGAGCCCATGTTGGGAAAAGCCCTCAGTTTTGAAGTTGATGAGGGAATCAAATGGGCAAGCAGGCCCAGTGACAATAGAAGGTTTAAAAGGGCACATGGGCCCAAAGTGGGTAAGTGGGCCCGGGAGCCCATCCAAAAGATCTAAAAACAACTGCACGAGGTTTAAACATGAGATTGTTATGCTCGGGCTCGTGGAATGGTTCTGACTTGGGTGGTATGCTCAACCAGATGATACAAGATTGGTCTACCCTTGAGTGGTTCCTGGTGCTCTTCCCCACTTGAGAACAGACAAGTCAAAGATAAACACAAGTCTTCCAAGTCTTCTTCTTCTTCATCTGGAGCTTTCCTTCTCTTTACAACTGTAACGAAACTCTTGTCATCTTCAGCCATCATCATGGTCTCCCCTTTGATAAAGAATGCGTGGAGTCCCATGGCATATCCTGGCTGGAAGATCCTCCTTGGGATGGAATCCTCTTCATATCCCAACCCCTGCCTGCGTGGCCTTTTCACAGTTTGAATTGGCTGAGTGATTCCTTGAAGATCCTTGCCTAAACCTTTTTCAGGCTGATAGCCCAGTTTCATCATCATCCGCCATCCCACTATGTCAGGTAGAGAGGCGGTCATGCATCTGACTTCTGGCAATTCTCCCACTGAGATCTGGGGCTGTATTGATAGACTTAGGGGTGATGTAAAAGTAGCATCATTCATATCGACACTTATAGGCATGCTAGTCACCTTGACCACCTGTCCTTTAAAGGGAAACTTTATGCACTGGTGGTTTATTGAAGCCACAGCCCCTATTGCCTCCAAGTATGGCCTCCCAAGTATAGCCCGGAAAGTCGGATCCAATTCTAGAACATGAAAATCTATTGTGACCGTACATGGTCCAAGTTTGACTTCTAAAGTGACCACCCCATGTGCAGACTTCTTGGATTTGTCGTAGGCCGTCACCATGGCACATGATGGCTTAATTTCTTGGTCAGAAATACCGCACAACTGCAACGTTTCTGGTGGCATAACATTGATAGAAGCTCCAGTGTCAACCAAACATGATTTTACTTCGACATTGCAGATGATAACAGCCATATGCAAAGCATATATCCTAACCTCTGGATCTGCTAATTCCTCCTGAGAGAAAGTGAATGTTGGATGCTCACTTCTAGGGGATAACACTGTAGTTATCTTTTCAGGTGGTAGATCTTCACTCACCATGACCCTTTGCAAATATTGCTATAGAATCTCCTGGTGCACCTTTGATCTTTTGATCAACTCAAGTATGGAAATATGGCCAGTGTCTTATCTAAATGTTTCAACAAATCATACGCCGTGCCCGGCAATGGTTCTTCCACTTGTTCCTCCTCCACCAGATCCTGCGGTTGAGTACCGGCTTGGGGAAAGAGCCGCTAGAACATCCTCCCACTCTGAAGCACCGGGGCTATTTGGTGGTTGGGTAGAGGTGATGGGTTAACTGGGGTGGACTGTGGTGGAACAGGTGGTGTAGGTGCAGGAATGGTAGGCAATGGGATTGGTGGTTCTGGGATGATTGGGTTTATGGGTAGAGGGGTTGGATTTGGAGGTGGTAGTGATGGTGATACTGGTGGCCTGATAAGAAGAGGCCAGGGTGCAGGTGTGGTTGATGGGTTTAATGAAGGTATTGGTAATGTGGTAGGTTGTGCGGTGGGTGTTATGATAGGTTGAGGTTTTGGAGTGACAGAGTTCATAGGCTGGGGGTTTAGGTTTGGTGGTGATTGTGATGGTCGGATGAGCAAGGGCCGGTGTGTAGCAATGGTTGAAGGAGGTGTAGTTAAGGAGGGGGATGGCCTAATGATGGGTCGGCGAGAGGAAGTGGCGGCCAATGGTTGGGTTATTGAGCTTTGTGGTAGTTGTGGAGTAGAAGGTGCACGAATTATTTGTCTAGAAGGGTTCTTAGCAAGAGGCCTAGCCGGGTTGACAGGCATGGTTGTATTGTGGCTTTCTAGTTGCCAACCTTGAGCACGGCTGGCATCTCCCTGGACATTGGAGTGTACTAGACAAATTCCTTGGTTTGGATGTGCTGGTGCCAGTGCTGGAGCGGGAGCATGTAATGGGAGCGGATTTTGAACAATTCCCAAGCCAGGTTGTTGTTGAGGTTGAGCCGGTGGATGCTGCCGCTGCTGCTTCCTAGCCTTTATTGCCTGTATGCATTCCCCCATTTGAGCCCAATCAATGTTGCCTTGGTCATTCAGATCATGGATGTAATCCTTGAATTGAAAACACACTTCTACAGTGTGACCAGGACACCGGTGGTAAGCACAGTATCGGAACATATCCGCATTTGCTGGCCAAACCTCTCTTTCCTTGGGCAATTCCAACTATTTTTCTGCCATAAGTACATTGAAGATGTCGGTCAAGGAGTAAGGGAGTTGTTGGTAGTTCTCTCTCCTAGGACCTCCCCTTCGTGGTGCCTGATTGGGTGGTGGCGGTGCCCTATTGTAGATAGGTTGACGAGGTTGATGGGGTTGTGCTACTGGCTGAGGTGGTTGTTGTGGTTGTCGTGGTTGTGGTGGCCTAACCTGTTGTTGAGGGGGGGTAATAGGAAAGGTTTTGTGGTGGGTTTCTGAACTGGTTTTGACGGTTCCCTCCCTGGTTCCCCACAATGTTTATAGCTTCGTTGTTGACCACTCCTTCGGTTGTAGGCCCAACTGGTGCAAAGGGTGTTTTTCTGAAGTTTCTAGGTTTGGGATCAAAAGGGTTTATCATTGTGGCATATTTGAAGTGGGCTTGTAAGTATCGGGCACTGTCATAGAGTTCATTCATGGTGGTAGGATGGTGCATGATCAATACATTCCTCAAGGCAGGTGTAGTGTTTCCAATAAGCATCTTTACTTGTTCCCCTTCAGAAATCACATCTGTCAGTTTTTTTGCCATTCCCCTCCAGCGATCAGCAAACTTTATGAAGTCCTCTTCGGGCTTCATCTTCTCAGCAATCAAATCCATGATGAAGCATGAGGGTGCCACCCGGTCTCTGTATCTTTGCAAAAATTTGGTCTTGACAATATCGAAGTCTCTTGCCTCAAAGGAGTCGAGCGAGTAGAACCATTCTAATGCAAACCCTTCTAGTGATCAGCGAAATAAGAAAGCAAGAACCCTATGATCATTTTTCTAGAACGAGGATTCATAGATAAAATCTTTAAGGTGGAGAAAAGGATTGTCAGTACCATTGTAGCGGCGATAAACTGGTAGTTAAGAAGGTGGCAAGTGGAGAACTTGCAAAGAAGGAATAGAGATATCAGGAATTGACTTGGAGTCCAGGCGACATCTCAGCTCTTCATAACGTTCATTCATCTGGGTGAGCTGATCCATTATTGCCTGGGTGAGAGCAGGTTCTTGGTTTACTGGTGGGGGTATATGGTTAGAGACATGATTTTAGAATTGGGGAGCATGACTTGGCAAATTTACAGAAGATTGTCCCATGACCTGGTGGGTCAGGGGAGCAACATGGTTGAAATAAGATGGCTGAACAAATGAGGGTTGGACCACAGATGGTTGAACTATGGATGGTTGAACTACAGATTGTTGAACTATAGATGGTTGTGCTAATGATGGTTGAATTATAGATTGTTGAACAATAGGTGGTTGAACAAAGGGTGACTGAATGAGTGGTGGTCGAACCAGAGGACAAGGAGATGAGGCAACTTAGTTGGCTTCACCCTGATCTGAGGCCATTTTGCCTTTCACCATGGATTGTATGCGGGCGTAGGTTTCTAGGTCGGTATAGAGAGACAACTCCCTAAAGAGTTGTTCAACAATACGAGGAGCAGATGGTTGAGGGACCTCTTGCGCTTCTGACTCAAACAATGGATTACCATCTGACGAAATTGGTTGGTGACCCATCTCGTGCTCTCGATGTTCAGCTTGTTCTACCATTCCAACGTGCCTTCCAGACCTTAGTTGCATTGAACTTCAAGGATAAAGTAAAACAAACAAGTTGACAAAGCAAACAGAGAACTTTTTCTTGTTTTTTTAGTATCTTGCAAAAATGTTATAGGTTTGAATTTTTGTTTGACAAGCAAGTGATGCAAAGACTTGAAAACAAAATTATGCAATGATTTTTATTAAACCTTAGGTTTATGAATTTTGTTAAAAATTGTTCTCTTAACAAATGGGTTAGGATCCTAACTCCAATCTCCAATGACCTAGGTTTCATACAATCTCACCACGCGTAGGTAACATAGGTTGCTTTGGGTTTTGGGGAGTGGTACAACCAACCCGATCATGAAGAGGAATACTCCACGTATGAGGAATTACGGAGGCCTTGATGAAAGCCAACCAAGTCAACTAGGAAGGAATATCCCAAAAGAGAGGTCAAAATCTACCAAGAGGGTGTTTTGGATGGGAGGGGTAAATGGGAGAGTGAACTCCCGCCTCAAAAAAGTGTAAAAGAAGAAGATAGAGAGAAGGAGCATAGAATGCAACCAAGTTGTAAAGCAAGTAATGAGCAAAACATAAACTTAAATAAACAAGCAATGACACAAGACAAGCAATTAGAAACTAGACAAGCAACTAGAAACTAGAATCCAGACCGTGTTTTTTATGTGAGCCAAATGGAGATAGTGAAAAGGTGATGGAAAGAAGAGGGTTCAGATCTGATAGCCAAGAAAAAGGGTGGTCCACGTGGGGGGACCGATGTAATAATAAGTTGGTTTACGTGGGAACCAGGGTAAAAAGTAAAGGTGGTTCACGTGGGAACCGGTTTTGAGTAAAAAAGGGTGGTTCACGTGGGAACCGGTTTAAATGATTGAAAGAAGGCCACGTGGGGCCAATTAAAAATGAATAAATATCTGATCCAACTTGGGATAGATCTAAAAAAAAGTGGTTTGGTTCACGTGGGAACCGAAGTAAAGAAAGAGATTGGTTCACGCGGGAACCAGTTTAAAAGGAAAAGGGTGGTTCATGTGGGAACCGGTTTAAATAAAATGACAGAAATTAAATGGCATACTTGGCACTTCAGATCTGATGAAAGATGGGTGAAATCAGAAATTTTGAGATGGCATGAAATTAAGAAAGGTGGAAGGAAGGAAAGGCTCACGTGGGAACCGGTCTAGAACTAGAACTAGTTGTAAAACACTAAGCACCCACGATTGAAGACATTGCTTGTCCCGCCGTGGTCACCACAAAAGTTGTCGACTCTTAAAATTCGATGGGCCCTCTCCTTTTCAGGGAAGTCCGTGAACCTAGATCGTCACCTCAAGAGGGGATCAGAAAGAAATGAAGAAAACATGGAAAGCAACTCTCACCTCGGTCCCACACTCACATTGATCCCTGAACTTTCATCCCTTGGCGTCGCTCGATAACCAAAGAGATGGTTCAGGTCATGTGGGAGGAGGGTGAGAAGAAATAAATTAAGACATGTGGTCACCAGGAACCGCAGGTTCTGATTTATGAAATTAAATTGACCGTGTGTACCTTAGTGTGAAGAATGCAGGTTAAAGCTTCTCCTTCTTCGGCCGGCCGATGAAGAAGAGTCCTCAACGTGTGGGTACTTGATTTTCTATGCAGATAGACAAAAAAAACAAGTGAAAAGACTATTATAACTAGACAAAGTGGAGTATATGTAAAGAAAATGACATGAAACACACAATTGACTAGAAACTGACCAGATTCGGGTTATCTCTAACCCCTCTTTTTCTATTTTCGGAATAACAGACTAAAAGTAATGCAAAAAAATGTAAAAAAATGATAGGAGGATGTATAATCACTAAAAAAAGAGATATAAAAAAGAACAGAAAGATTCTGAGTTGAATAGAGAGAGATATGGCCAAATCTGTGTTGTCGAAAAAGCCGAGCAGCAGTCCAGGATCTGCCAGGCGCGACTTTACTTCTGTGCTCGTCACGACCAACCCCGACCTCAGAATCAAGTTCCATAAATTGCAAACTGAAGAAGACTTGGAGAGGAAGAACTTTGATGAAGAGATATCTGGCAGAAGATGTCCACACGCTTCTGTAGAGGACGAAGAAGAGAGACCTGACTGATCACCTGCAGACCAGTCTTCCTCTCTCTTGAATCGACTTTTATCTCTATAAAAACTCGAAATTCTCTCTCTAAAAATCACAAAATCAATTCAGAAGGGAGGTTGGACATCTTGAGATGCCTAGGGGGTCATGCTCATGCCTTTGGAATGACCAGAATCAGAGTTAATTTATAGGAGAACGAATAGTCTTATCAAGGCTAAAAAAGGCCACCTTGCGCCCTACCCCATGGCGCATGCGCCCTGGTGCAGGGCGCATGTGCCTCTCAGTGGGGGCGCATGGCACATTTTTCAAAAAATTCAATCTTATCTGGTTGATCCGTTCAGCGGTAGAGTCCTGGTAAAAAACTGGTTCCCTCGTGCCTCAAGGGCAGGGCGCATGTGCCCTCAAGTGAGGGCACAAGGTCACGTGCCTCACTGGTAGAGCGGATGGGCATGTGCCCTGGGTCCTGGGCGCATGTGACTAGGGACCCGGGCGCATGGGACTGTTTTTGCGCTTCCTTCTTCCGGAATCCATTGCGAACATTCCCGAACTTGGAATTCGACGCCGTTTGTTGCGTTGGAAAGATAACAGGCCGAAAAAGCTTTATATAGCATTGGATCAGCCATAACACCCTACAAAACTTCAGAATTTTGTCCGGAAGTTAGGGCAGTAAACAAAAGATCCGATACAGGTCAAAATGACTCCGACGGCAAACCGGAAAGGCACGGTATGCAACAAAACTTGTCCGGGGTGTGAATATGACCATAACCTTCAATGCATGATCATTAGGCATTGGTCATTCAGCCAATTTCCGTGTTTACACAATTTACGTGCGGCTTTCGCTCGGAAATTATGGTTTTTTGCAGAAAACTTCAGAAAATATATGATTTCGTTCGGTGAAGCTCCAAATCAACTTTAAAAGACCCAGCATCATTATAAGGTCAGTTACACATGTTACCCTATAAAACATGAGTTTTATGCTCTGAATTAGGCAAATTTGGCGTGTCTACAGTCCCCCCTTCTTATAGAAATCAAAAGGCTGCCTCGGGAAGGAGAAAGCATAAAATCCGTGCAGGTGCCCCACTTATAAGGCGCCTGGAGCCCTATAAATAGGGCACCTGGCGCCCTATAAACAGGGCACCTGGCGCCTTGTAAACAGGTCACCTGGCGCCCTGTAAATAGGGCACCAGGCGCCCTATAAATAGGGTGCCTGGAGCCTTACATGGGTTGTTTATCTTGTATAGTCTCACATATATATATCATTGAAGACCTCGGGTCTAATAGGGCTGAGTCGGAGAACCCCTTCAACAAAATCGATGAAGAATTCAGTCACTTTTTAGGCCCGCGAATAAGTCAAAGTCAAATAAACGGGGACGACGGTGTCTTCACGGATGTCCTGGCCCGTTGCGTTTGACCTATATCTTCAACTATTTTTCCTATATTTATTTGTATTTCTTTAAACCCAGCATGCATCATGCATCATCACGCATCATCTCATGCATCATCATACTCATGCCGACCCTACCGTTACAGTCTTTCTATAAATCTTAGAGGAGGCATTGGTCTACCCGGAAGATCCGACTTTAACTATGTTTCAATGATAATTTCATCAAAATAAGATGATATTCCATTCGAACTACACCAGTATTCCTGAGTAAAGCCCAATGAATTTGAGGAACCCAACCTTGGTTGATTACTGGTTTCATCTTTACTTTTTCAATTTAGGTTCTACCAAGTCCAGCACATCATGCAGTTCAGGTCCTGGCCGGTAACAATTCTCCCCCACGTGGGATTTTAGTTATAGTTCTTCTGCACAATCAATCAACCGAAGGGAAGGTTCCGATAAGACAAAAGGCAACCTCGGAGTCCGGTAAAGTTTCATTCCACTCAACTAGGCTAAAGAAGGCGTGTCTAAATCTACACCTTGGCGTCACCTTTTCAGTCCATTATCACTTCATTCTGCTATACCTCACTACATTTCACTACAATCACCTGCGCTACATCCGTGTCATTTTCCTACAAAGCCGACGCCAAGGCGAGACAAGCTATAGACACGCAATTTTGGCCTGGTTGGAGAGTTTAAAATTCTTGTTTTTATGAAGAATATTTAAAGCAAACCATGTTTTCCAGACGGATCAGGTTTTTGGCACATTCCGAAGGGGATCGATAGAACAATCGACCGGGTCAAACACCCTGTATATGGGGCACCTGGCGCCCTGTATATAGGGCACCAGGCGCCCTATAAACAGGGCACCTAGCACCCTATATATAGGGCGCCTGGCACCAAATCAAATCGACTTGACTGGCTGATTTGACCCCTCGCAGTGACTCGTCTTGTCGATCTGATGGACCTCATGATGCTGGCGCCCTATATATAGGGCGCTATGCCGCGTGGCACTGCTTTTCGAAAATGGCCAAAGTATCCTTTTTTGAGCTATAAATAGACCCCCATTTGGAACTGAAAGGAGGTTCCAAGTCCTTACCACCTTAGATCCCATCCAAGACTACGTTTCTAAGCCACTTACACCTCCCACAACCCCTCAAACCGATCCAAGATCATCAACCAAAAATCCCAAAAATCTGCTATTTCTGCCATCCAGAAGCAGAATTTTTCCTCCACTTTGAGAGCTTCTATCCGTCTCTCCTGTTCCATCCAGCATCCAAGCCACCCTCTATTAGCTTCATTTGCATATTGTCTACAAGGAGGAGCCCCTACTTCGTCCCGAAAGCTGCCCAGCATTCTGGAGCAGCATCGCAAAGAGGAGAAGAAAATCTGTTCGAGCCAGACTTAGTGCCCCATATATAAGGCGCTTTGACCTTGGTCAACACGCCCTATAAGGGGGGCACCTGCAACTAGCGCCCTATATATAGGGCACCAGCAGGGGTAGAAGCTTGTTTTGCAATTTTCGGAGTCCGATCACCTGTTTAATCGAGTTTTTGTCTTCCGTTTTCATCTTAGAACTTTTCATCATGTTATTTGGCATGCATTAGATCAATCTTTGCATCTCATATATATTTAAAAACCTACCAAAATAGGGGTTGGGATTCCATCCCGATCCAGTTAGTTCATTCCCTTTTGCATGATTCAGAGTCCATACCAAGCATGATACTATACTCATACCAGAGCTAATGATCTTCATTTGTTTTCTTTATGTTTTTATGCAGGACATTCTTAGGTGAACCGATCAGGGTGAAGCTTCAATCTGATCGTAGATGAAAGAACTCACTAAAGCTCTCCCCTTTCGGCCGGCCGAGAGAGGAGAAGTTAGAACCTAACAATCTCCCCCCTTTCCCATCCCCAAAGGTATGATGGTCAAACTTGTTTTTTTTAGTTCATTTCTTCATACCTAATCACACTTTGGAGTCTTCGGCTTCTGGCGACCACACACACCACTCACAACCACACACTTATCATCACACCTTCCAATCCAAACCGACACTCTCTACTACGAACCACCGGCTCATCTAGGTGCCTACAGGTATGGTCTTCAACTTTGATTCTAATTTCTACTAGATAAGCTTAAAAACATCATTTTAGTATATTTTTAATTATTTTTTAATTATTCACAAATATTCATGTGCTTCTGAAGTGGGCACATGCACCCCTATGAAGGGGTGGAGTGTAGACACGCAATTTTGGTCCAGTTGAAGAGCTTAAATTCTTGTTTTCATGAATAATATTTGAGTAACCTTTCATGGTAACCGAGTTTTCCAGAAAAATCATGTTTTCGGCGGATTTCGAAGAAGATCGATAGGACGTTGATCTGGGTCAAAGTGCCCTATATATAGGGCACCTGGCGCCCTGTATATAGGGCACCTGGCGCCCTGTATATAAAGCACCTGGCGCCCTATATACAGGGCACCAGGCGCCCTGCTTATAGGGCACCAGGCGCCCTATATATAGGGCACCTGGCACCAAATCAAATCGACTTGATCGGTCAATTTGACCCCTCACAGTGACTCATCTTATCGATTTGACATATCTCATGATGCTGGCGCCCTATATATAGGGTGCTTTGCCGCGTGGAACTGCTTTTCAGAAATGGCCAAAGTACCCTATTTTGGGCTATAAATAGACCCCCATTTGGAGCTGGGAGGAGGTTCCAACTCCATACCACCCTAGAGTTCATACAATACCACGTTTCAAAGCCATCTACACCTCCCATAAGCCTTCAAACCAATCCAAGATCACCCCCCAAAAACCCCAAAAACCTGCTATTCTGTCATCCAGAAATATGGTTTTTGCTCCACCTTGAGAGCCTCTATCCATCTCTCCTCTTTCATCTAGCATCCAAACCACCCACCACTAGCTTCATTTGCATATTGTCTACAAGGAGGAGCCCTTACTTCATCCCGGAAGCCGCCCAGCACTCCGAAGCAGCATCGCGAAGAGGGGAAGAAAATATGCTCGGGCCAGACTTAGTGCCCCATATATAGGGCGCTTTGACCTTGGTCAACGCACCCTATAGGTAGGGCACCTGTAGCTAGCGCCCTATATATAGGACACCAGGAGGGGAAGAAGCCAGTTTTGCGATTTTCAGAGTCCAATCGCCCGTCTGATCGAGTTTTTATCTTCCGTTTTCATCTTAGAACTTTTCATCATTTTATTTGGCATGCATTAGATCATTTTGCACCTCATATATTTAAAAACCTACCAAAAATAGGTGTTGAGGTTCCATCCCGATCCGGTTAGTTCATCCCCTTTTGCATGATTCAGAGTCTATACCAAGCATGATACTACACTTACGTCAGAGCTGATGATCTTCACTTGTTTTTTTATGTTTCTATGCAGGACATTCTTAGGTGGACCCGATCGAGGTGAAGCTTCAACCCGATTGAAGTGGAAGAGCTCACTCAAGCTCTCCTCTTTTGGTCGGCCGAGAGAGAAGTTAGAACCTAACAATCTCCCTCCTTTTCCATTCCCAAAGGTACGATGGTCAAGCTTGTTTTCATTCTATTTTCTTTACCTTTAATCATATTTTGGAGCTTTCGGCTCCTGGCGACCACACACACGCAAACCACCGAGACTCTTCCTGGTGCCTACACCTTTTGGCGACCACGGTGGGACTACTCTTGCTTTAGTGAGCTCTTCTCATCTCTTTAAAAGAATGTCCAACATGCTCATCTTTGCTTTGGCTCTTGCTTGAGTTATTACATTTTCTTAGTGTTTCTACTTACTTGCTTGCTTGTTTACTTGCTTCCCTTGAGCATCATTTGGTTTCTTCCGGTTTACTTGCTTTCCGTTGGTCCTTCTCTTTTAAAAGAAAAGCACAACCTAATTTTTAGACTTGCTTTATCAACTTGCTTCGACTTTGCATCTTAAGGGTTATCTTGCTAAGCATCTTTGCTTATTTTCTTTAAAAAGTCTAATTTCTTTTCTAAAGCATCTTTAGTTGAATTAGTACTTGCTTTCATCCTTGTTTGACTTTATATCATTGTTGTAGACATGCAATTTTGGCTTAGTTGGAGAGTCTAAATTCTTGTTTTATTGAAAGATATTTGAAGGGAACTGCGTTTTTCGGAAGAATCAGGTTTTTCAGCACATTCCGAAGGGGATCGATAGAACGATCGACCGGGCCAAACACCCTGTATATGGGGCACCTGGTGCCCTGTATATGTCGACTCTGAAAATTCGATGGGGCCTTCTCCTTTTCAGGGAAGTCCGTGAACCCAGATCATCACCTCAAGAGGGGATGAGAAAAGAAAGGAATAAAGCACGGAAAGCAACTCTCATCTCGGTCCCATACTAACATTGATCCCCGAACTTTCATCCCTTGGTGTCGCTTGATCACCAAAGAGATGATTTGGGTCATGTGGGAGGAGGGTGAGAAGAAAGAAATGTGGTCGCCAGGAACCACGGGTTCCGATTTATAGAATTAAAATTGACCGTGTGTACCTTAGCGTGAAGAGTGTGGGTTAAAGCTTCTCCTTCTTCGACTGGCCGATGAAGAAGAGTCCTCAACGCGGTGGGTGCTTGATTTTCTGTGCAACTATACAAACAAACAAGTGAAATAGACAATTAGAACTAGACAAAGTGGAGTATATGTAAAGAGAATAACATGAAACACACAACTGACTAGAAACTGATTGGATTCGGGTTATCTCTAACCCTTCTTTTTTTATTTTCGGATTAACAGAACACAAAATATTTCAAAAAAATGTAAAAAAATTATAGGATAATGGATAATCACGAAACAAAGAGATAGGAAAAAGAACAGAAAGATTCTGAGTTGAATAGAGAAAGATATGGACAAATCTGGGTTGTCGAAAAAGCCGAGCAGCAGTCCAGGATCTGCCAGGCGCGACTTTGCTTCTGCGCTCGTCACGACCAGCCCCGACCTCAGAATCAAGTACCGTCAATTTTAAACTCAATAATACTGGGAGAGTAAGAACTTTTATGAAGAGAGATCTGGAAGAAAACATCCACACGCTTCTGTAGAGTATGAAGAAGAGAGACCTGGCAGATCACCTGTAGAACAGCATTCCTCTCTCTTGAACAGACTTTTATCTCTCTAAAAACTCGAAACTCTCTCTCTAAAAATCACATAATCAATGTATAAGGGAGTTTTTACATCTTGAGATGCCTGGGGGGTCATGCCCATGCCTTTGGAATGACCAGAATCAGAGTCAATTTATAGGAGAACGAACGGCGCGACAAGACTAAAAAATAGGGCACCTTGTGCCCTACCCCAGGGCGCGTGCACCCTGGTGCAGGGCGCATGCACCCCACTGAGGGGCGCATGTGCCTCCCAGTGGGGGTGCATGGCACTGTTCCCGAAAATTTTGACCTTATCCGGTCGATCGGTTCAGTGGTAGAGTCCCGGTGAAAAACTGGTTCCCTCGTGCCTCAAGGGTAGGGCGCATGCACCCTCAAGTAAGGGCACGAGGTCACGTGCCACACTGGTATGGCGCATGGGCACGTGCCCTGGGTCCTGGGCGCATGTGACTAGGAACCCGGGTACATGGGACTGTTTTTACGCGTCCTTCTCCGGAAGCCATTACGAACACTCCCGAACTCGGAATTCGACGCCTTTTGTTGCGTTGGTAAGATAACAGGCCGAAGAAGCTTTCTATAGCATTGAATCAGCCATCACAACCTCCAAAACTTCATAATTTTGTCCAGAAGTTAGGGCAGTGAACAGAAGATCCGATACAGGTCAAAATGACTCCGATGGCAAACCAGAAAGGTACGGTTGTAAGCACCCGAAACGGGACACCCGCGGATCTCCCCCTTCCGGCGACTACGCTTGCTTTGGGGAATTGGTGGATGGGATGTTAGTGGTTGTGGTCACCAGGAGCCAAAGGCTCCAAAATATGGTAGAATGAAAAGAAGTGAAATGAAGAAGTGACCGTCGTACCTTTGGAAGCGGGGAGATTGTTGAGTTCTGACTTCTCCTCTCTCGGCCGGCCGAAAGAAGAGAGCTTAGTGAATCCTTCGTCTTCGATCCGGTTGAAGCTCCACCTCAATTGGATTTACCTAAGAATGTCCATAAGAAAACATAGAAACAAGTGAAAGGTTCATTAGCTCTAATGAAAGCATGGTATCGTGCTCAGATTTGAATTCGATCATGCAAATGAAAGGAGACTAACTGGATTGGGACGGAATCCCAACCCCTATTTTTGGTAGGATTTTAAACATATATGAGATGCAAAATGTTCTAAGACATGCCAAATAACATGATGATCAATGCTAGGATGAAAGAGGAAGACGAAAAACTCGATTAAACGGGCGATCGGAATTCGAAAATGATAAAAACGAGCTTACGCCGCCTCTCGGTGCCCTATATATAGGGTGCCAGGAGCAGGTGCCCCCTTTATGGGGCGCGTTGACCAAGTCAAAGCGCCCTGTATACGGGGCACTAAGTCTGGCCCGAACAGATTTTCTTCCCCTCTTCGCAATGCCGCTCCGGAGTGCTGGATGGCTTACGGGACGAAGTAGGGGCTCCTCCTTGTAGACAATATTCAAATGAAGCTAATGAAAGGTGGTTTGGATGCTGGATGTAAGAGGAGAGACGGATAGAGGTTCTCAAAGTTGGAGAAAAATCATGTTTCTGGGTGACAGAAATAGAAGGTTTTTAGCGTTTTTGGTGGACGATTTTGGATCAATTTGAAGGCTTTTGGGGGATGAGAATGGCTTAGAAATGTGGTGCTGGATGAGCTATAGGGTGGCACGAAGTTGGAACCTCCTTTTAGTCTCAAATGGGGGTCTATTTATAGCCCAAAAGAGGGTACTTTGGCCATTTTCGAAAAACAATGCCATGTGGCATAGCGCCCTATATATGGGGCGCCAGCATCATGAGATATGTCAGGTCGACAAGACAAGTCACTGCGGGGGGGTCAAATCAGCCGTCGAATCGATTTGATTTGTAGGGCGCCTGGTGCCCTATAAGTAGGGCGCCAGGTGCCCTTATACACAGGGCTTTGCCCTCTTTGAAATGTGTCAAAAACCTTAATTTTTCTGGAAAACTCGGTTCCCTTGAAAGGTTACTCAAATATTCTTCACGAAAACAAGAATTTAAGCTCTCCAACTAGTCCAAAATTGCGTGTCTACAGCTTGCCTCGCCTTGGCGTCAGCTTTGTAGGGGAGTGACACGAATGAAGCGTAGGCGAATGTAGCGAAGCGTAATGAGGCGTAGCGGAATGAAGTGGTAATGGACTGAAAAGGTGACGCCAAGGTGTAGATTTAGACACGCCCTCATTGGCCCAGTTGAGTGGAATAAAACTTTACCGGACTCCGAGATTACCCTTTGTCTTATCAAAACCTCCCCTCTGGTTGATTGGTTAAAGAGAAGAAACGATGCGAAAGTAAATAACTAAAATCGCGCGTGGGGGAGAATTGTTACGGGCCAGGACCCGAACTGCATGGTGTGCTGGACTCGGTAGAAATGCAGTAAATTGCGAAAAGTAAAGAGGAGACAGCCAATCAACCAAGGTTGGGTTCTTCAAATTCATAAGGTTTCACTCAACAATACTGGTTCAGTTTGACATGGAAAAACTTCTTGTTTTGATGAAATCATTGTTAAAACCCGTTGGAAACCGATTCTCTGAAAAATCAAGACCTTCTCTGGAGCTATAAAAGACCATCTTTAAAAAGGTTCATGATGGGAATTTGGAAGGAGGTTATGGCGGGATTAGGAAGCGGGGAATGGTCATGGTGGGATGATGAATGTTGGTGTATGAAATGATGCATGCTGGGTTTAAAGAAATATAAATAAGTATAAGAAAATAGTTGAAGATATCGGTTGAACATAACGGGTCAGGACATCTATGAAGAAACCGTTGTCCCCGCATATTCAACTTTAGCCTATCCGCAAACCCAGGGAATGACTGAGCCTTCACTGATTTTTGTTGAAGGGGTTCTCAGGCTCAGCCCCCTCTAGACTTGAGGTCTTCAACATCTCAAATATTATTATTTTGATAGATGCAATACTAAATGCAAGTCCTAATAGGGGTCGGGGTAGTCCACTTTTGTTTTTTCAATTTTTTTGATTTTTTTGTTGTTTTTGCTTCCTCTAAGTTTCTGGGGATATGAAGCTAGCATGCCTTCTCCTATTCCTGCATCCACTTGAGAGAAGATATTAGAACTTTATTTTGGCTTAGTCCCTTGCAAGAAAAGGGCGAAACTGCCTTGATCTTTTGTCAAGGGACATAGGCCTTATCAAGGTAAAATAACGAAAAATATAAGTATGCACAGAAAGGAAACATGCAAGACTGAAATTAAACATGAATGCAAAGGCAACTAGTCAATTTAAGAAGCAAATCTTTAGGTGTTTTGGGATTTCTAATTTGTTTGGGTTTTGATGGTTTTATAATGTTTTTGGTGTTTTGAGAACCTTTATGATTTTTTTGTTGTTTTGAATATTTAATTTTTAAGAGTTTTGACTTTATAGATTTTTTTATGTTTTTGAAGTTTTTAGTTTTTTTTTTTGGTTTGGTGTGAAAGAAACGACCATCTCATCCTTTGCTTTGCTTGTTATAGGTACCTCTCATTGTTTCCTAAGGGTTAAGAGTAGGCATCACGTGTAAGAGAGTGCCTAGTCTGAGTTCTTCTAACCTTCTGCCTTCGATAGGCTATGGCTCTTCTTGGACCTAGTCAGTCAACCCTGTCCTTTGAGGTTAAAGAAGGAAGATGATTGGCAGTAAGTCCTTAGTAGAATTCAGGGATGTCGAACTTGTTTCTCTACTAATACCCACATTGCCCGTTCGGGTTTTGACCTCTTCGGGTCTTTCCTTCTACCCCATTTTCTTTGATGGCCCTCATTCAGACAGGTCTCTCTTCTTTTTTGCTTGATTTTGACCTGAGGGGTGATTGCCCATCTTTTGGAGCCTTTTTCTTTTTGGACTTTTGTGGGTACACATTCAGACAGGTCTATTCTTTTGCTGACCTGAGGGGTCATTGCCCATCTTTTGGCACATTTTCTTTTAATATGAAGTCAGACCTTCAGAGGCATTTTCCAACTAAGGCAATGGGCATTTTCGATACTCCTCATTCTAACCCCTTTTATCTATTCTGGACCGAAACAAGAAGAGAATGGGATTAGGTTGACCTTCCTTTGCCAAGCGTTGCCTAGCTTTCTCTCTGACTTCCGATCATCGGAACTCAAGGCTAGACGTGTAGTGTGTGCGGTATGATGCCTATCCTTATTTCACTAGTGACAAGTTGGTGCAAGACAACGAAAGCATTAGATGTTATCATTATCCTTCACACCTTGGATTTTATAGATTTTTTTTCGTTTTTGTGACTTTTGTTTTTAAGGGAAATATTTTTTGAGGTATACACCATTCCAGGGATGAGCTAGTTCTTCTCCTTCTGCATTAGCTTATATGAATTACCGGGATAAACAGCCGAAATAACGTATGGACCCTCCCAATTAGGTTGAAGTTTGGAGCGGGGACCGCCCGGCTTAACGAATATTCTTTTAAGCACAACCTCACCGATTTCAAATTTTCTCTTCACCACCCTCTTCTGATAAAATCTTTTCAGTCTATTTTGGTAAGATCTAGCATGTTCGGCAGCGGCCAGCCTCCTTTCATCCAAGAGTTCGAGTTGCGCGAGAAGGGAATCTTGGCGTTCATCTATCGGGATGTCTCGATCGATCTGGACTCGGAGGGAAGGAACGAGTACTTCATATGGGACTACCGCCATCCCAAATGCCAATGCATAGGGAGTTTGACCCGTTGGGGTTCGAATAGAGGTGCGGTAGGCCCATAGAGCATCAACTAACTTATCCGGCCAGTCCGCGAACTTGCTAGACTTACACGTTTTCTTATTGATTTTTATCAGAGTTTTATTGGTGGCTTCTGCTTGACCGTTGCCTTGAGGATAATATGGAGATGAATGATGCAATCTGATGCAATACCTGTTGCAAAGGTCACGCAGCTCCTGGGAGATGAATTGCGGTCCATTGTCGGTGATGATGTCTTCGGGATCCCGAACCTGGCAATGATGTTGCGTTTGATGAAGGTGCAGACTGTTGATGCCTTGATCTCCACGTATGCTTCTGCCTCCGCCCACTTGGTGAAGTACTTCGTTGCCGTTAGGATGAAGGATTTGGTTTTGTTTGTGGAGTTTGGGTCACCAAGGGGTCCGATAACATCAAAAGCCCACATAGCGAAGGGCCATGGGGCATGAATCGGGTGAAGGGAAGATGCGGGAGAGTGAATCTTGTCGGCGTGAAGTTGACATTGATGGCAGTGCCGGACAAAGATCGAGCAATCTCCTTCCAGAGTAGGCCAGTAGTACCCTTGCCTGATGATCTTCTTGGCGAGGGCTTTAGCATTTACATGGCCTCCACATACTCCGGAGTGTACCAATTCAGCCTCTTCTTCATCTATGCATCTTAATAGAACACCGGCCAAGCTCCTTTTATAAAGCACTCCACCTAAGATGGTGTATCTCTGGGAGACTCTTCTTATGGCTTTCTTCTCTTCGGCAGTTAATCCTGGTGGATATGTCTGATCCTGACAGTAATTCGCAATCTCATGATACCATGGTTTCTCACCCTCTTCTAATTCTTCCAACTAAACTAAAGATACTTCCTCCTTTTGCTCAATGTACTCTTTCCTTTCAAATTTTTCTTTAACCCTCAAGAATCGTGCATCTTCCACTGTCGGAATGGTACGTCGGCGGACATAGATTGTCCTAACCTGTCTGCCTAGCGGGACAGATAGTGAAGATGCCAGGGAAGCGAGAGCATCGGCAAGAATATTTTGAGCACGAGGAACATGAATGAATTTGAGTTTAGAGAATAGCTTGATGTAACAGGTGGTGAGTTCTTGGTATGGTCTGAGCCCGGGATGAGATGTGCGGTATTTGGTGAGCACTTGGCGGAGAATCAACTGACTATCACCGATCACCCTTAGTCTAGTGACACCATAGAAGTGAGCGGCCTCCAGTCCGGCCAACAAGGCTTCATACTCAGCTATATTGTTTGTTGCTGGAAAATGGAGCTGAAAAGCCTGTGGAATGGTGACACCTTTAGGTGACAGAAGAACAATCCCTATCCCTCTACCCTGGGAGTTTAATACCCCATCAAAATATAAAGTCCATGGACATCAATTCTTCATCGGGAAATTTTGATTGAATAGGGTCAAAGATTGGGATAGGATGATGGGCAAGGTGTTCGGCAATTGCATAGCCCTTGATTGCCTTCTGTTGGATGTAGGTGATGTCAAATTGGGAGAGAAAGCTTTGCCAGCGTGCCAAACGGTCAGTCAGGACAGATTTTTCAAGAAGAAATTTGATGGGATTCATGCGAGCAATGAGATTAACCTCGTGGGCCGAGAAAGTAGTGTTTAAGCTTTGGACCACCCAAACCAGGGCTGCACGAGTTTTCTCCATGGTTGTATACTTCGTTCACAAGGATCGAAAGATTTTAGATAGATAGTATGTTGCTCGCTCTTTCCTTCATCATCTATTTGTGCCAATACGCTCCCGGGGATCCTTCCAAAACTGAGATGTATAAGATCAAGGGTTTACCGGGAACCGGAGGTTTGAGCACAGGTGGGCTTGACAAATATTTCTTTAAATCATCGAATGCCTCTTGACATCTTGAATCCCATCTAAATTCGGCCTTCGCCTTGGTTAACTCATAGAACAGTTTGCACCTTTGGGAGTGCTGTGAGATAAACCGGCGAACAAACTGTAACCTACCAATCAACCCTCTCAGCTCTTTTAGGTTCTTTGGTGGAGGCATGTCAATAATGGCTTTGGTTTTGTTGGGATCAATTTCGATGCCTCTTTTGCTGACAATGAACCGAAGTAACTTTCCAGATGATACTCCAAACACACACTTCTTGGGGTTCATTTTGAGCTTGTATTCCCTGGCTCGTTGCAAAACCCTTTTCAAAACCTCAGCATGCTCATCTTGGGTTTGAGATTTGACCACTAAATCATCCACGTACACCTCTATAAATTTATGCATCATATCATGAAATATTGCCACCATGGCCCTTTGATAAGTTGCTCTGGCATTCTTTAATCCGAAGGGCATGACGACGTAGCAATAGGTTCCCCAAGGTGTAGTGAATGAGGTCTTCTCTTGATCCTCTTCTGCTAACTGGATTTGATTATACCCCGAGTATCCATCCATGAATGATAGGGTTTCATATCCAGCTGTGTTGTCAACAAGAACATCGATATGAGGAAGGGGGAAATCATCCTTTGGACATGCTCGGTTTAAGTCCCTGAAGTCAATGCAAATTCGAACCTTTCCATCTTTCTTCATGACTGGGACTATATTTGCCACCCATTGCGGATAGAGTACCACTCTAATGAATTTTGCTTGGTGTAACTTATCGACCTCTTCCTTCATCTTTAATGCTATGTTTGGGTGGAATCTCCTTAACTTTTGCTTGACCGGGATAGCCTCAGGTTTTAAAGTCAATAGATGCTCTACCAATGATTTATCTAACCCCGGCATATCTTCGTATGTCCAAGCGAACGTGTCTTTGTATTCTTGTAACACCCCCATTAGATTCTGCTCTTTTGAAGGGGCGAGGTTGGCACTGATGAGGATATTCTTAGGATCTTTCGGTGTTCCAAGATTAAGTTCCTTAGTCGGTTCATCCACCGTGGCTGATGGTTCTTCGAATCTTCTCAAACCGGACGCATAAGCATCAGCCAAATCCTCCTCTTCATCCTCAATATCAGGATATTTTTCCGATACAACCTCGTAGACCCCTAAAGTCGGATCAATATTGTCTCTTTCCTCATATCGAATTTCTCCTATCTGGATTGCATTTTCTAGATACTCCGGTAGCTTGGCACATTCTAAGCCTTTTTGAGCTAACTGATGCAGATATCTTCCTGGAACTCTTCTACCTCTGATTTTTGTTTTGCTCTTACTGGAAACTAAACCTAAAGAAGAAGAAGGTAAATAAGGAGAGGAAGAGGAGGTGGATGGAGTGGAATTTATTGATGAAGGGCAAAGGAGATCGATTAGAGACCGGGTGGCCTCCTGATTCGAGTCATCCTTCGGAGCGAGTTGGGATGTTTCTTCGAGCGAAATTTGAGTTGAGAAGAGGACGTTTTTTTTTATCTTTTTGAGAAGTACTAAACATGAATACAGAGGGGGTTTGGTTGGTTGTAGTTTCCAACGCGGGTTGAGATATTGACAGAGAGGGGAACAAATCAAGCAAAGATGGGTATCCATTTTTGTTATCTGGTGGATATGATGGTGAACTTATTGGAAATGGGTTTAAAGAGGCGACATGGGGTGAATGCCCTGGATTCTGACTGCCAGAAGGCTCGTTGCGGAATGATTCATCACTTGACCCTTCTTCAGAAAATAACCATGACACGTCAGGATATGGCTCATCCTCCAGGTTGTCCACCTTCTTCCTCTTTGCTTGTTCTTGCGGCTGCTCTTCAATCATTTGTATTGTTTCTCTCTTGTCGAAGAACTTGTGTAAACACCCCTGGAAGTATTTTTGGCTGGTCTTTTGGCCATTATCACGTGTCCCATCGTATCCAATCCCGTTCCTTGATGTTGTCTTTACTAGCTGGATGGGTTACGTGATACCCGCCGGTTCTTTCCCAGCCCTCGGCCTTCACTGATATCCTGCATTCTCCATCATACGCCACCCAAGGGTTTTGGCGTCATCCTTCTTCTTTCTCTCCAAACTTGCTGTCTTTGCCTTCCATCCCTTGGCGAGATCGAGGATTGTGAAGATCGGTTGATTTGGCAAGCCGGGGAGGGAGAGTAACCGGAGCAATCCACGGGCATACTTACCACCTTGACAACTTGTCCCTTGAAGGGAAACTTAATGCATTGGTGGTTGGTCGAAGCTACGGCCTCCATTGCCTCAAGATAAGGCCTTCCCAAGATAGCTTTGTAAGTTGGGTCCATATCCAAGATGTGGAAGTCGACAGTAACAACCCGGGGTCCGAGTTTGACTTCAAGTGTGACCATGCCATGGGCGGGCCTCTTGGAATTGTCATATCTTTATTACGGATGATTTGTGATGGCCGAATATCCTCTTCTACGGAATTCCACACAACTACGGCATTTACGGTGGCAAGACATTGATGGATGCACCGATGCTCGACTAGACAAGACTCAACATCCGTTTTTTTGTTAATACTGACAGTGATACAAAGTGCATATTTTCTCGCTTCTGGTTCGGCCAATTCTTCTTTGGTGAAAGTGAGAGCGAGGTGTTCACTTTTTGGGGTTAAGACCGATGCAATCTTCTCGGGGAGGAGAGTTTCATTGACCATCACTCTGTAGATATTGTTGAAGAACTTCCTGATGAACTTTGGATCTTTTAATTAGCTCCAGAATGGAAATCCGTGCGCAGGGTTTTGTCAAGGTGCTTCACAAATCATAGGATGTTCTGGCCTTTGGTTCTTCCGGGTGCTCTTCTTCTTCTTCTTGTGACCGTCTTTGGTTGACCGGTCGAGGGAAAATTCTTTGAAACATGCGCCCGCTTCTAAGCACCGTGGCGAGCGGGGGCTATGGTCGGTGTAGTGGAGGTAGACGGAGGGGACTAGGTCGGATGATGGGAGGCCTAGGTAGGGGTGTGGTGATGATAGTTCGGGTTGTAGGGATGCGGGTAGGTTGTGGTGGCATGGTTGTATGAGGCGGTATGATGATGGGTCCTAATGGTGATGGTATTTGCGGAGGCTCGACCGGGCGGATCAAGGTCCTACCCGGTTGGAGTTGTATGGCTGGTGGCGTTATGGTTGGCTGTGATAGGGTGCGTATAATCGGTGGTTGGCTTCTTCTGGCGAGGATAACTCGTGGTATGGAGTGAACGGTTTGGTTATTGTGGTTTGGAGGGTTAATGCTCGTGAAGGAAGCTGGTCCCTCAATTTGCCAATTCTGGCCTCTGTTGCAGGGTTCATCGGTGGAGGTTAGAATAGGGTTAACCCTACGGTTTTCGAGTCTTGTTGCGGGTGCGTGCGCGGGTAGCGGGTTACGAATAATCCCTAGACCGGATTCTTGTTGTTGTTGTCGGACTGGTGCCTGCTGCTGCTGCTGAGGCTGGTTCTTTACTGCCTTGATGTACTCGCCCATTTGACCCCAGTCAATACTTCCCTGCTCGTGGAGATCATGGATATAATCTTTAAAATGAAAGCAATTCTACATTGTATGCCTCGGGTATCTGTGGTACAAACAATACTTGCCCGTGTTGGCATTTTGCGGCCACTCCAACTTTTCTCTCGGCAATGAAATCTGCCCTGCCGCCATAAGAGCGTTAAAAATGTCTGTGAGAGAGTACGGTAACGGCGGGTAATGGTTTCTCCTAGGCCCTGCTCTTCGTGGCACGTAGGTGGCGGGGGGAGGTGCCTGGTTATAGGTAGTTAGTTGGCGGGGTGGTTGAGGTGCAAAGGTTTGTACGGCCAATTGCCGGGGTTATTTGGGGAGCCCGGCGTACGCATTGGTTGTTGGGGATGCGGTTTGGTGTTTGGTGGCGGAAAGGTTGGGGTTGGATGCGAGGGCGAGGTGCCGGTTGGGTTTGGCGGGGTTTCTGTCTTGGGGATTTCATGCTGTTGTTGGTGGTTGTTGGGTGGGTTCCCTACGATATTGAGATGTTGATTGGTTACCACGCCTTCGGTGACGGGCCGAGCCGAGGTAGTGGTTGTCTTTTTGGTGATTCGGGGCCTAGGATCGAAGAGGTTCATGATGGGAGAGTCCCGAAGTTGGGTTTGGATGTACCGTGCTCTCTCATAGAGTTCGCTCATTGTGACAGGGTGATGTAATGCCAATACATTCTTTAGAGCCGGAGTGGCGTTGGTGATTATCATCTTGACTTGTTCTGATTCTGACAGTGCATTTGTCAATCTCTCTGCCATTGCCCTCCATCTATCGGCATATCTTATAAAGTCCTCATCGTTCCTCATTTTTTCGGCCATAAGATCTGTGATCGAATACGTAGGACCGACTCGATCTTGGTATCTTTGTAGGAATTTTGCTTTGACGGTATCAAAGTTGCTAGCTTCCAAGGGGTCAAGTGAATAAAACCATTCCAACGCAGAGCCCTCTAGTGATCTCCTAAATAGGTATGCAAGGGCCTTAGGATCGTTTTGCCACATGACAGACTCATAGAGAAAATCCTTGATGTGAATGAAAGGGTTCCCATTTCCGTTATATCGGCAGTAAATGGGCAACTCAGAAGGAGGAATATGGAACACGGGGAGAGAGGGAAGGGATATCTCGGGGAGAGCTCGTGTGTCAATCAATCGCTTGAGCTCTCGATATTGTTCATCCATCCTATTGATTTTGTTAAGCACGGCTTGATCAACGGAGGATTCTCGGACGGGAGGAGGGGGAGGACAGATGCTTGATTTGTCGGCATGGCCATCGGATAGGCCGAGGCGGCCGGGCAAGGAGGGTACATCGGGTGGTGCACTTGAGGACGTGCTTGATTGAAATGTGTGAAAGAATAGGCCGGTGGCCTAAGTGGTGTGGTGTTGTTTCGGTCCGGATGGTTCAAGATGGCCACCGGATGGGGTGAGTTTGGAATCAAGGGTCCGTTGTGAGAATGGCCCGGTACTGGTGCGCCGGGTTGATCAGTTGCCAACTGGGGGGTAGAAATGTGGTGACCACCCTCAGCATGGGTGTGATTGACAGGATATTTCCCTTTTAGGATGGCCTCAATGGCTTGTAATTAAGTTGGGTCGGCATGAGCGAATGCCTCCCACAGAGAATCTGGGTGGGGTCGGGGTGAACTGGTTTCACGGGGCATTTCGGGTTCATTAACGGCACATACGGCATCCGGGTGGAGGTAGGACTGGTCAAACTCCAACTGCAACGGCTCGTATCCTTGGTCCGTCATCCCTACGACTCGCCCTGATCTCAAGTTCATAAATAGAAGAGAAAGGTGATGAAAAACACAAGAATCCCTCTTTTTTTTTTAAGTTTTCCTCCCTTTTTTGGTTTTCGATTTTTGTTTGAACAAACAGGTTATCAAGCAAATTAACCTCAAACAAAGGTTTCTTTCGGGTTTTTGTTAAGTGTTTTCAAATTTTTGGTTTTTGGTTTTCAATTTTGATTTGCAAACAAGTGATGGCACAGACTTAGAATGATTACCGAAAAGTTTTTTGTGTTTCAACCTTAAATTAGTGGCTTGTTAAGAGAAATAATGTCCACTCAAATAAATGGGTAGGACCCTATGCTCTCACGACGTCGAGCACTCTAAGGTTGTCACTCTTTTCACAACGATAGGTAGTAGGTACTCCGGGTTTTGGGATAAAATGGTACAACCAGCCCGATCAGTGAAGAGGGAATCCTTCACATCTGGGGACTTACGGAGGCCTTGATGGAAGCTACCCGGTCCTTCCGAGAGGGAATCCCCAGAGGAGGAGTTGGCAACCACCAAGAGGGGTGTTTTGGGTGTGTAGGGCTTTAAGAGGAGAGAGCCTCCCTTCTCGGATGTCCTAAGGAGACGGGCGAACCCGAAACTCCAATGCAAACTAAATGCAAGTGAAATGTCAAGGAATAGGAAGCAACCAAGAAGAAAATAAAAGCATACAATAATTAATGAGATGCTGTAGGAAGCAAGTAAACAAGACAATGATATGATATAAAGTAAAATGAAAAGGAACACTTAACCTTCACTAGAAATGCTTAGCAAATTTACTAGAACGGAATTAGACATGGAAGGAAATAGGCAAGCATATTTGTTAAGGCATGAAATAAGATGATCTTCAAGATACTAAATCGAGATAAGATGATAAACGAAGCTAAAAATCAGATTGCCATGCTTTTTTTAAAAAAAAAAGATAAAGGGAGGGCAAGTAAACTTGAAGAAAAGTAGATGATACTTCAAGGAAAGTAGTAAGCAACGTAAACAAGCAACAATGTAAGGAAATGGAAATGACTCACGTGGATATGAAAGTAAACATGCTTTTCAAATGGACATTCTTAGGAAAGAAAATAGGATCTCACTAAAGCAAAGTCGGTCCCACCGTGGTCGCCAAAAGGTGTAAGCACCCAAAACGGGACACCCGCGGATCTCCCCCTTCCGGCGACTACGCTTGCTTTGGGGACTTGGTGGATGGGATGTTAGTGGTTGTGGTCGCCAAGACCCAAAGGCTCCAAAATATGGTAGAATGAAAAGAAGTGAAATGAAGAAGTGACCGTCGTACCTTTGGAAGCGGGGAGATTGTTGAGTTTCGACTTCTCCTCTCTCGGCCGGCCGAAAGAAGAGAGCTTAGTGAATCCTTCGTCTTCGATCCGGTTGAAGCTACGCCTCAATCGGATTTACCTAAGAATGTCCACAAGAAAACATAGAAACAAGTGAAAGGTTCATTAGCTCTAATGAAAGCATGGTATCGTGCTCAGATTTGAATTCGATCATGCAAATGAAAGGAGACTAACCGGATTGGGACGGAATCCCAACCCCTATTTTTGGTAGGATTTTAAACATATATGAGATGCAAAATGTTCTAAGACATGCCAAATAACATGTTAATCAATGCTAGGATGAAAGAGGAAGACGAAAAACTCGATTAAATGAGCGATCGGAATTCGAAAATGATAAAAACGAGCTTCTGCCCTTCCTGGTGCCCTATATATAGGGCGCCAGGAGCAGGTGCTCCCTTTATGGGGCGCGTTGACCAAGTCAAAGCGCCCTGTATATGGGGCACTAAGTCTGGCCCGAACAGATTTTCTTCCCCTCTTCGCAACGCCTCTCCGGAGTGCTGGATGGCTTCCGGGACGAAGTAGGGGCTCCTCCCTGTAGACAATATGCAAATGAAGCTAATGAAAGGTGGTTTGGATGTTGGATGTAAGAGGAGAGACGGATAGAGGTTCTCAAAGTTGGAGAAAATCATGTTTCTGGGTGACAGAAACAGAAGGTTTTTAGGGTTTTTGGTGGACGATTTTGGATCAATTTGAAGGCTTGTGGGGGATGAGAATGGCTTAGAAACATGGTGTTGGATGAGCTCTAGGGTGGCACGAAGTTGGAACCTCCTTTTAGTCTCAAATGGGGGTCTATTTATAGCCCAAAAGAGGGTACTTTGGCCATTTTCAAAAAATAGTGCCATGTGGCATAGCACCCTATATATGGGGCGCCAGCATCATGAGATATGTCAGGTCGACAAGACAAGTCACTGCAGGGGGGTCAAATCTGCCGTCGAATCGATTTGATTTGGATCCTGGTGCCCTGTATACAGGGCGCCAGGTGCCCTGTTTATAGGGCGCCTGATGCCCTATAAACAGGGCGCCTGGTGCCCTATTTGTAGGGCGCCTGGTGCCCTATAAGTAGGGCGCCAGGTGCCCTTATACACAGGGCTTTGCCCTCTTTGAAATGTGCCAAAAACCTTAATTTTTCCAGAAAACTCGGTTCCCTTGAAAGGTTACTCAAATATTCTTCATGAAAACAAGAATTTATGCTCTCCAACTAGGCCAAAATTGCGTGTCTACAATGGTATGCAACAAAACTTGTCCGGGGTGTGAATATGACCATAACCTTCAATGCATGATCATTAGGTATTGGTCATTCAGCCAATTTCCATGTTTACACGATTTACGTGTGGCTTTCGCTCAGAAATTACGGCTTTTTGCGAAAAACTTCGGAAAACATCCGATTTCATTCGGCGAAGCTCCAAATAAACTTTAAAAGACCCGGCATCATTATAAGTTCAATCACACATGTTATAAAACATGAGTTTTATGCTCTGAATTAGGCGAATTTGGCATGTATACAGCTTGCCTCGCCTTGATGTCTACTTTGTAAGGGAGTGGCATGTAATGAAGCGGAGTGATTCGAAGTGAACTGTAATGGATTGCAAGTGAATGTAGATGAATGTAGCGGAATGGAATGGTGATGGACTGAAAAGGTGACATCAAGGTGTAGATACAGACACGCTTATCTACCCGATCCAGCAAAATGAATCTCTCTGAGTATTCTAGATCGCTTTCATGTTCTATCAAAACCTCACATAATTGACTGGTAAAAGACATGCCATTGGCATGAAAGATAAAAAATAAAGGATAAAGGTTAAAGGATGTAGCCAACCCTCAGCGTGGTGAGGAGTCCTCGAATTCGTAGGTTCATCATCAGCCAGCAACCCGAACTTTGCGGTGTTCTTGTACTGTGATGGGCTAAAGTTTTAAAAGAGAAATTGATCTTAAAATGAAAAGAATACCAATCCATCATATTTGGAATCTCAAGTTCATTCAAGTTTCACCAAAATACTCAGTTTAATTCTGAGTGGAATAATCTCAAATTCTAAAAGGGTTCGTTTATGCATAACAAAATTGCTCGGGTATCATGAAAACCATGAATCATGCTCTGGCAGAAAACTGAGTATTCGGAAAATGGCAAAACAAACTTTAGCCATAGTGGGATTGAAAGATAATGATGAGACTAACATAGAATGATGGGAAAGAAGAAACAATGGCATGACAATTGCCATGACATGGTGGGATAAAATAAAACACACGGTGGGATAAAAGAAAGGAAAGAATAAAACATGGTGGGATGAAAGAAAGAAAAGAATAAAACATGGTGGGATAGCATTTGGTAATGATGAAGAATAAAAAGGAGATGGATGTGAAAACAAAGAAAATTATGTAGAAAATAGTTGAAGATATAGATTGTCTATTGGAGGTCAAGACACCTGATTAGGAACCATCATCCCTCCAATGTTCAATTTTGGCTTATCCGTGAGTGTGAAAAAATGACCAAGCCTTCGTAGATTTTGTTGAAGGGGACCTCGGGCCTAGTCATTTTCACTCTCAAGGTCTTCAACATTAATGCATACAATACGTATCAAATGGACCTAACATAACTAAGTGACAAATGGTAAGAGTGATGTGAAGTGCAAAATGGAGTGATGGTGATTATGTGAGATTGATGTGAAACTGAGTGAAGTCTTCAGGCATGATTTATCAACTTGCATCGCTTGCTTAATTCATCAGCATCTCTGGTCCATCCTTGTCTTGCTTTCTGATGAAATACAGCTCCACGATAAGGTTTAGCTGGGTGGCGCTTCCTCTCTTTTCAGCATAGGGCTGGCATAATGTTCCTTTGGGAACACTGATCTCACCAATTCACCTGTTGGACTTAAAAGGTTGCCTGATGGCCCCTGAAAACACTTTTCAAAGATGATTAAATTTTCATCATGACTCATCCCTTTGCCAGTATATAGTTTGTCTTGATTTTGAGTCAAAGGGAGGAGCCTTCTTAACAAGGTGGAATAAAACAAATGACTTAAATGAAATGAAGTAAGAGTTGAGAGAACTTACCTGTCGTGGTGGGAATCCTCTCCTCTCCAACATTGAAATGCCTGAAACACTTGATAGAAAGGGGATTAGATCTTCACCGTGACTCATCCCTTTGCCCATTATGGTCAACTTTGACTTAGGTCAAAGAGAAGAGCCTTCTTAACAAGTAATTAAAGCAAAATGGAAATGCAATGCAGAAATGGAAATATGCATGACAATCAAATAAACATGGATGCAACTAAGGCAATGATCATGACTAAGCATTTTTTTGGTTTTCTTAGAAATATTCATTTTTTTAGATTTTCAAAAGTATTCAATTTTTTTGGATTTTTGAAATATATATATTTTTTGGATTTTTGAAATATGCAATTTTTTTGGACTTTTAAAATATGCAATTTTTTGGACTTTTGAAATATGCATTTTTTTGGGGGTTTTGAATTTTTTTTTTTTTTGGATTTTGAAAATATTCACTTTTTTTGGATTTTTGAAATATGTATTCACCTTTTTTGTAATTTTTGAAATATTCATCTTTTTTTGTGGAGAAAATGCTGGTATTTGAGACAATTCATCGGTCTTTGGGGTTTGTCAAGACTCAAGTGGTAGATGCCACGTGCAAAAATAAAGTTCCCTACCTAGAATCCTTCTAACCTTCTTCCTTTGATCGGCTTGGATTCCACCTGGATTTGGTCGATTTACCCTACCCAAGGGGTTTAAGGAGGAAGAGTATAGAGGAGGTCCTTGATAGGGTCTGAAGATGTTGAGAGGGATTTCTCTACTCTCACTCAAATTACCCATTGGGGTTCGGCCTCTTTGGGTTTTTCCTTCTTTTCTTTGTTTTTTGCTCTTTTCTATGTGGCACATATTTGGACAGATTTTTGACCCGTGGGGACATTGCCCATCTTTTAGTGCCTTTTGCCTTGACAATCATTCTAGGTACTCATTCAGACAGGTTGATCATTCTTCCTTTTCTAACCTGAGGGGTTCATTGCCCATCTTTTGGCACCCTTTTGTACCCTCTAAGACCGCCTCCTACTAGGGTGGGAGTGTTTTCAATACTACCCCTCTCTAATCTTCTCTCCCTATCTTGGACCAAGTAGAATAGAATAGGGTAAGAGTACTCCTTCCATTTCTAGATTTCTGCCTTGCCTTTAGCAAGTGTCGGGTTGTCTGGATTCTAGGATCGGGAAGTGTTGTGTGTGTAGGATGGTACCTACCCTTGACTTCTCACGAACAACCTAGGATCGATGACTTGAGGTTATACCAGTGGCTTCTCCATTTTTTATGGAAAGTACTTTTAGAGGTAAACTCTATTCCAAGGATGATTCAATTTTTCTCCATCTGCATTAGTCAATTCATATGCATTACCTGTATACTTTTCAGTGATTACAAAAGGCCCTTCCCAGTTAGGTTGCAACTTGGAGCGGGGACCCCCTGGCTTAACGAATATGCGTTTGACTACCATCTCACCGATTTCTAACTTTCTCTCGACCACCCTCTTTTGATAAAACCTTTTGAGTCTATTCTAATAAGTTCGGGCATGCTCGGCGGTGGCTAGCCTTCTTTCATCCAAGAGTTCAAGCTGTGCAAGGAGAGATTCTCTTCTCTCATCAATAGGAATATCCCTGTCGAGCTGAACTCGGAGAGATGGAAGTAATACTTTGTAAGGGACCACTGCTTCCATCCCATATGCCAAAGCATACAGGGTTTGTCCAGTGGGAGTCCTTACAGAAGTACGATAAGCCTATAGAGCATCTACAAGCTTATCAGGCCAGTCGGCAAATTTTCTAGACTTACAAGATTTCTTGATGATTTTGATTAAGGTGTTATTGATGGCTTCTGCTTGACCATTGCCTTGAGAATAGTATGGTGATGAATGATGCAATGAAATGTGATACCTGTTGCAAAGATCACGCAGATCTTGAGAAAGAAATTGTGGCCCATTATCGGTGACGATGTTGCTGGGGAACCCGAACCTTGCCAGGATGTTGCGCTTGATGAAGGAGCAGACTGTTGACGCTTTAATCTCCATGAATGCTTCCACTTCAGCCCACTTTGTGAAGTACTCCGTTGCCGTCAGAATGAATGATTTTGAGCGCATTTCGGAGTTGAGGTCACTCAAGGGGCCAATGATATCAAAAGCTCACATGGCGAAAGGCCATGGGGCATGAATTGGATGAAGGGAAGATGCGGGAGAATGAATCTTGTCAGCATGGAGTTGACATGAATGACAGTGCTGGACAAAGATGAAGTAGTCTTCTTCTAGAGTTGGCCAATAATACCCTTGTCGGATGATTTTCTTAGCAAGGGCTTGGGCATTCACATGACCACCACAAACTCCAGAATGTGCTTTCTTCAGCACCAACTCAGCTTCTTCTTCATCAAGACATCTGAGTAAGATTCCACTTAGGCTTCTCTTATAGAGCACTCCTCCTAGGATTGTATACCTCTGGGATACTCTTCTGATTGCCTTCTTTTCTTTGGTGGTTGATCCAGGCAGATATGACTGATCTTGGCAATATCTCGCAATCTCGTCATACCAAGGTCTCTCACCTTCTTCTAATTCTTCCAACTCAATCAAGGAGATTTCTTCTTTATGTTTCAAGTATTCCTTTCTACTGAACCTCTCCTTTACCTTCAAAAAACGTCCATCCTCAGTTGCTGGAATTGTCCTCTTACAAATGTGGATAGTCTACACTTGCCTGCCTAGTGGGACAGATAGAGATGAAGCTAGTGAAGCTAAGGCATCGGCGAGGATATTCTGAGAATGGGGGACATGGACAAAGGTGAGTTTGAAGAATAGCTTGATGTAGCAAGTGGTGAGCTCCTGGTAGGATTTGAGGTTTGGATGGGAAGTTCGGTACTTGGATAGGACCTGGCGTAGGATCAATTGACTATCACCTATCACCCTTAGTTCGGTGGCACCATGGAAATGAGCGGCCTCCAACCCAGCCAGCAAGGCTTCATACTCAGCTATGTTGTTGGTTGCTGGAAAGTTAAGCTGAAAAGCCTGTGGAATGGTGACACCTTCAGGTGACAGAAGGACAATACCTATCCCTCTACCATGAGAGTTCAGAGCCCCGTCAAAATATAATGTCCAAAGATTGGAAGATCGGATTGACATTAGTTCGTCATCCGGGAACTCCGACCGGACTGGGTCAAAGACGGGTATGGGATGATGGGCAAGGTGTTCAGCAATAGCATAGCCCTTGATTGCCTTCTGTGGGACATAAGTGATATCAAATTGGGATAAGAAACTATGTCATCGCCCTAACCGATTAGTCAAGACTGTCTTCTCTAACAGAAACGTAATGGGATTGATACGAGCAATGAGCTTGACTTGGTGAGCAAGGAAATAATGTTTGAGTTTCTGAACCACCCAAACAAGAGCAGCACAGGTCTTTTCTACCACAGTGTACTTCAGCTCACAAACATCAAACATCTTAGACAAGTAATAAGTAGCTCGTTCTTTTCGTTCTTCATCAACTTGTGCAAGGACTGCCCCAAGAGAGTTCTCAAGAACTGAAATGTACAGGACCAAAGGTTTGTCGGGAATTGGTGGTCTAAGTACAGGGGGACTTGCCAAGTATGTTTTCAACCCATCAAACGCCTCGTGGCACTTTGAATCCCATTTAAACTCAGCCCTCGCCTTGGTTAACTCATAGAAAGGTTTACACCTTTGGGAATGTTGTAAGATAAACTGGCGGACAAATTGTAGCCTCCCAATCAATCCTCGAAGCTCCTTCATATTCTTCGGAGGAGGCATGCCAATAATTGCTTTGGCCTTGTTTGGGTCGATCTCTATGCCCCTTTTGCTTACTATGAACCCAAGTAGTTTTCTTGAAGAAACTCCAAATGTGCACTTCTTAGGGTTCATTTTTAGCTTGTATTTTCTAGCTCGTTGCAAAACTTTTCTTGACACTTCAGAATGATCTTCCCGACTCTTGGACTTGATAACCAAATCATCCACATACACCACTACAAGGGTGTGCATCATGTCGTGAAAGATAGCCATCATAGCCCTCTGATATGTAGCACCAGTATTCTTTAACCCAAAGGGCATGACAACATAGCAATACGTTCCCCAAGGTGTAGTGAACGAGGTCTTCTCTTGGACCTCCTCAGCTAACCGGATCTGATTGTATCCAGAATAGCCATCCATGAATGAAAGCATTTCAAATTCAGCTGTGTTATCAACCAAAACATCGATATGAGGTAAAGGAAAATCATCCTTAGGACACGCTTGGTTCAAGTCCCTGAAGTCTATGCAAATCCGAACCCATCCATCCTTCTTCATAACAGGGACTATGTTAGCCACCTATTGCGGATATAAGACGACTTTAATAAATTTTGCTTGGTGTAATTTGTCGACCTTCTCTTTCATTTTGAGTGCAATATCAGAGTGGTATCTCCTGAGCTTTTGTTTAACCGGGGTAGTTCCAGGTTTTAAGGTTAATCTATGTTCAACCAATGAATTATCTAATCCCGGCAAATCTTCATATGTCCATGCGAACGTGTCCTTATATTCTTCCAAAACTTTGATCAAACGTTGTTCTTCTGAGGGAGTGAGGTTTGCACTGATGAGGATAGTCTTAGGATCTTCCAGGGTTCCTAAATTCAGTTCCTTGGTCGGTTCATTCCCTGTGGCTGATGGTTCTTCAAATCTTCTAAGTACAGATGCATATGCATCAGCCAAGTCCTCGATTTCATCCTCGGATTCGGGATCCTTCTCTGATACCACCTCATATACTCCCAAAGTATGATCTATGTTATGCTCATCCTCATCTCGGATTTCATCTAGCTGGATGGTATTATCTAAAAAGTTTGGTAGCCTTTCACATTCTACGCATTTCTGTGCCAATTGTTACAGATACCTATTTTGAACTCGTTTACCCATAACTTTCCTATTTCCTAACCTAACTTGACCTACTGAAGATAAAGCTGGAAAGGTTGTATTTACAGTGGAGGGAGGATCGAGTAAATCGATCAATGATTCAGGAAAGAGGGATCCCTGATTGGGAGCACCCTCTGGGATGAGTAGAGACGTCTCCTCGATGGAAATGTGAGTTTTAGAGAAGACATTTTTTTTGGGAATTTCAAGTAAAAAAATAGAATGAGTCAGCATGACTCGGGATTTGTTAGAAGATGACTGAATTAATAGAAAGAAAAACTTAAGGATAAAGGGGAAAAAGGGGCTCGTGGGCTCAATAGTAATAGAAAGTGGACACATGGATCCAAAACTGATGAAAAAAGTAAACGGGTACATGGACCCGATCTTAGAAATAAATGGGCATGTGAGCCCATGTTGGGAAAAGCCCTTAGTTCTGAAGTTGATGAGGGAAGTAAATGGGCAAGCTGGCCCAGTAAGACTGGAAGGTTGAAGAGGGCACATGGGCCCAAAGTGGGTAAGTGGGCCCGGAAGCCCATCCAAAAGATCTAGAAACAATAGTACGAGGTTCAAACATGGCATTGTTGTATTTGGGCCTCGTGGAATGGTTTTGACTTGGGTATCATGCATAACCCGATGATCCAAGATTGGGATGCCCTTGGGTGGTTCTTGGTACTCTTCCCCACTTGAGAACAAACGAGTCAAAGATAAACATAGGTCTTCCAAGTCTTCTTCTTCATCTGGAGCCTTCCTTCTCTTGACAACTGTAATGAAACTCTTGTCATCTTCAGCCATCATCATGGTCTCCCCTTTGATAAAGAAGTTGTGGAGTCCCATGGCATATCCTGGCTGGAAGATCCTCCTTGGGATGGAATCCTCCTCGTATCCCAACCCCTGCCTGCGTAGCCTTTTCACAGTTTGGATCGGCTGAGTGATTCCTTGAAAATCCTTGCCTAAACCTCTTACAAGCTGATAGCCTAGTTTCATCATCATCCGCCATCCCACTGTGTCGGGTAGAGAGGCGGTCATACATCTGACTTCTGGTAAATCTCCCATTGAGATCTGGGGCTGTATTGACAGACCTAGGGGTGATGTAAAAGCATCATTCATCTCATCCCTTATAGGCATGCTAGTAACCTTGACCACTTGTCCTTTAAAAGGAAACTTTATGCACTGGTGGTTTGTTGAAGCCACAGCTCCTATTGCCTCCAAGTATGGCCTCCCAAGTATAGCCCGGAAAGTTGGATCCAATTTTAGAACATGAAAATCTGTTGTGACCGTACATGGTCCGAGTTTGACTTCTAGAGTGACCACCCCATGTGCAGACTTCTTAAAGTTGTCATAAGTCGTCACCATGGCACAGGATGGCTTGATTTGTTGTTCAGAAATACCGCACAACTGCAAAGTTTCTGGTGGCATAACGTTGATAGAAGCTCCAGTGTCAACCAAACAAGATTTTACTTCGACATTGCAGATGATAACAGCCACATGCAAAGCATATCTTCTGACCTCTGGATCTACAAATTCCTCCTGAGAGAAAGTGAGTGTTGGGTGCTCACTTCTAGGGGCTAACACTGTAGTGATCTTCTCAGGTGGAAGATCTTCACTCACCATGACCCTTTGCAAGTACTGCTATAGAATCTCCTGGTGCACATTTGATCTTTTGATCAACTCAAGTATGGAAATACGGGCCGGTTTCTTATCCAAATGTTTCAACAAATCATACGCCGTGCCCGGCAATGGTTCTTCTGCTTGTTCCTCCTCCACTAGATCCTGCGGTTGAGTACCAGCTTGGGGAAAGAGCCGCTGGAACATCCTCCCACTCCGAAGCACCGGGGCTATTTGGCGGTTGGGTAGAGGTGATGGGTTAACTAGGGTGGACTGTGGTGGAACAGGTGGTGTAGGTGCAGGTATGGTAGGCAATGGGATTGGTGATTATAGGATGATTGGGTTTATGGGTAGAGGGGTTGGATTTGGAGGTGGTAGTGATGGTGATACTGGTGGCTTGATAAGAAGAGGCCGGGGTGCAGGAGTGGTTGATGGGTTTAATGAAGGTATTGGTAATGTGGGAGGTTGTGGGGTCGGGGTTATGATAGGTTGAGGGTTTGGAGTGACAGAGTTCATAGGCTGGGGGTTCAGGTTTGGTAGTGATTGTGGTGGTCGGATGAGCAAGGGCCGGTGTGTAGCAATGGTTGAAGGAGGTGTAGTTAAGGAGGGGGCTGGCCTAATGATGGGTTGGCGAGAAGAAGTGGCGGCCAATGGCTGGTTTATTGAGCTTGGTGGTGGTTGTAGAGTAGAAGGTGCACGAATTATTTGTCTAGGAGGGTTCCTAGCAGGAGGCCTAGCCGAGTTGACAGGCATGGTTGTATTGTGGCTTTCTAGTTGCCAACCTTGAGCATGGCTGGCATCTCCCTGGACAATGGAGTGTACTAGACCAATTCCTGGGTATGGATGTGCTGGTGCTGGTGCTGGAGCGGGAGCATGTAATGGGAGCGGATTATGGACAATCCCCAAGCCAGGTTGTTGTTGAGGTTGAGCCGGTGGACGCTGCCACTGTTGCTGCCTAGCCTTCGTAGCTTGTATGCATTCCCCCATTTGAGCCCAGTCAATGCTGCCTTGGTCATTCAGATCGTGGATGTAATCCTTGAATTGAAAACACACTTCTACAGTGTGACCAGGACACCAGTGGTAATCGCAGTATCGGGACATATCTACATTTGTTGGCCAAACCTCTCTTTCCTTGGGCAATTCCAACTGTTTCTCTGCCATGTGTACATTGAAGATGTCGGTCAAGGAGTAAGGAAGTTTTTGGTAGTTCTCTCTCCTAGGACCTCCCCTTCGTAGTGCCTAATTGGGTGGTGGCGGTGCCCTATTTTAGGTAGGTTGACGAGGTTGCTGGGGTTGTGCTACTGGTTGAGGGGGTTGTTGTGGTTGTCGTGGTTGTGGTGGCCTAACCTGTTGTTGAGGGGGTAATAGAAAAGGTTTTGTGGTGGGTTTTTGAACTGGTTTTGACGGTTCCCTCCCTGGTTTCCCACAGTGTTTATAGCTTCGTTATTGACCACTCCTTCGGTTGTAGGCCCAACTGGTGCAGAGGGGGTTTTCCTGAAGTTTCTAGGTTTAGGATCGAAAGGGTTTATCATGGTGGCATCCTTGAAGTGGGCTTGCAAGTATCGGGCACTGTCATAGAGTTCATTTATGGTGGTAGGACGGTGCATGATCAATACTTTCCTCAAGGCAGGTGTAGTGTTGCCGATAAGCATCTTTACTTGTTCCCCTTCAGAAATCACATCTGTCCATTTCTCTGCCATTCCCCTCCAGCAATCAGCAATCTTTATGAAGTCCTCTTCGGGCTTCATCTTCTCAGCAATCAAGTCTGTAATGGAGCATATGGTTCCACCCAGTCTCTGTATCTTTGCAAAAATTTGGTCTTGACAATATCAAAGTCTCCTGCCTCAAAGGAGTTGAGCGAGTAGAACCATTCCAATGCAGACTCTTCTAGTGATCGACGGAACAAGCAGGCAAGAACCCTACGATCATTTTTCCAGAACGAGGACTCGTAGAGAAAATATTTTAAGTGGAGAAAAGGATTGCCAGTACCATTGTAGCGGCGATAAACTGGTAGCTCAGAAGGTGGAAAGTGGAGAACTGGTAAAGAAGGAATAGAATTCCTAGGAACCGACTTGGAGTCCAGGCGACATCTCAGCTCTTCATAACGTTCATTCATCTGAGTGAGTTGATCCATGATTGCCTGGGTGAGAGCAGGTTCTTGATTTACTAGTGGGGGTATGTGGTTAGAGGCATGATTTTGGAATTGAGGAGCATGGCTTGGCAAATTTACTAAAGATTGTCCCATGACTTGATGGGTCAGGGGAGCAACATGGTTAAAATAAGATGGCTGAACAAATGAGGGTTGAACCACAAATGGTTGAACTATAGATGGTTGAACTACAGATGGTTGTGCTATAGATGGTTGTGCTAATTATGGTTGAATTATAGATTGTTGAACAATAGGTGGTTGAACAAAGGGTGATTGAATGAGTGGTGGTCGAACTAGAGAACAAGGAGATGAAGCAACTTGGTTGGCTTCAGCCTGATCTGAGGCACTTTTGCCCTTCACCATGGATTGTATGCGGGTGTAGGTTTCTGGGTCAGTATAGAGAGACAACTCCCTAAAGAGTTGTTCAACATCACGAGGAGCAGATGGTTGAGGGACCTCTTGTGCTTCTGACTCAAACAATGGATTACCATCTGACGAAATTGGTTGGTGACCCATCTTGTGCTCTCGATGTTCAGCTTGTTCTACCATTCCAACGTGTCTTCCAGACCTTAGTTGCATTGAACTTCAAACAAACAAGTTGACAAAGCAAACAAAGAACTTTTTTTCTGATTTTTAGTATCTTGCAAAAAAATGTTAGAGGTTTGAATTTTTGTTTGACAAACAAGTGATGCAAAGACTTGAAAGCAACATTACGCAATGATTTTGATTAAACCTTAGGTTTATGGATTTTGTTAAGAATTGTTCTCTCAACAAATGGGTTAGGATCCTAACTCCAATCTCCAATGACCTAGGTTTCATACAATCTCACCACGCGTAGGTAACATAGGTTGCTTTGGGTTTTGGGGAGTGGTACAACCAACCCGATCATGAAGAGGAATACTCCACGTATGAGGAATTACGGAGGCCTTGATGAAAGCCAACCAAGTCAACTAGGAAGGAATATCCCAGAAGAGAGGTCAGAATCCACCAAGAAGGTGTTTTGGATGGGAGGGGTAAATGGGAGAGTGAGCTCCCGCCTCAAAAAAGTGTAAAAGAAGGAGGTAGAGAGATGGAGCAGAGAATGCAATCAAGTAATAAAGCAAATAATGAGCAAAACATAAATTTAAATAAACAAGCAATCACACAAGACAAGCAATTAGAAACTAGATAAGCAACTAGAAACTAGAATCTAGACTTGTTTCTTATGTGAGCCAAATGGAGATAGTGAAAAGGTGATGGAAAGAAGAGGGTTCATATCTGATAGCCAAGCAAAAGGGCAGTCCACATGGGGACCGATGTAAGAATAAGCTGGTTCACGTGGGAACTGAGGTAAAAAGTAAAGGTGGTTCACGTGGGAACCGGTTTTGGGTAAAAAAGGGTGGTTCACTTGGGAACCGGTTTGAATGGTCAAAAGAGGGCCACGTGGGGCCAATTAAAGGTGAACAAAGATCTGATCCAAGTTGGTATAGATCTGAAAAAAAAGTAGTTTGGTTCACGTGGGAACCAAAGTAAAGAAAGAGATTGGTTCACACAGGAACCGGTTTAAAAGGAAAAGGGTGGTTCACGTGGGAACCGGTTAAAATAAAATGACAGAAATTAAATGGCATACTTGGCACTTCAGATATGATGAAAGATGGGTGAAATCAGAAATTTTGAGATGGCATGAAGTTTAAGGGAGGTGGAAAGAAGGAAAGGCTCATGTGGGAAACGGTCTAGAACTAGAACTAGTTGCAAACAAAACACTAAGCACCCACGGTTGAAGACATTGCTTCTCCCACCGTGGTCGCCGCAAAGCTGTCGACTCTGAAAATTCGAAGGGGCCTTCTCCTTTTCAAGGAAGTCCGTGAACCCAAATCGTCACCTCAAGAGGGGATGAGAAAAGAAAGGAATAAAGCACGGAAAGCAACTCTCATCTCGGTCCCATACTCACATTGATCCCCGAACTTTCATCCCTTGGTGTCGCTTGATCACCAAAGAGATGGTTTGGGTCATGTGGGACGAGGGTGAGAATAAACAAATGTGGTCGCCAGGAACCATGGGTTCCGATTTATAGAATTAAAATTGACCGTGTGTACCTTAGCGTGAAGAGTGTGGGTTAAAGCTTCTCCTTCTTCGGCCGGCCGATGAAGAAGAGTCCTCAACGCGGTGGGTGCTTGATTTTCTGTGCAACTAGACAAACAAACAAGTGAAATAGACAATTATAATTAGACAAAGTAGAGTATATGTAAAGAGAATAGCATGAAACACACAACTGACTAGAAACTGATCGGATTCGGGTTATCTCTAACCCCTCTTTTTTTATTTTCAGATTAACAGAATAAAAATATTGCAAAAAAATGTAAAAAATTTATAGGATAATGGAGAATCACTAAACAAATAGATTGGAAAAAGAACAGTAAGATTATGAGTTGAATAGAGAAAGATATGGCCAAATCTGGGTTGTCGAAAAAGCCGAGTAGCAGTCCAGGATCTGCCAGGCGCAACTTTGCCTCTGCGCTCGTCACGACCAGCCCCGACCTCAGAATCAAGTTCCATCAATTGTAAACTCAAGAAGACTTGTAGTGGAAGAACTTTTATGAATAGAGCTCTGGCAGAAGACATCCACATGCTTCTGTAGTGGATGAAGAAGAGAGACCTGGCAGATCACCTGTAGAACAGCCTTCCTCTCTCTTGAACAGACTTTTCTCTCTCTAAAAACTCAAAATTCTCTCTCTAAAAATCACAAAATCAATGTAGGAGGGAGGTTGTACATCTTTAGATGCCTTGGGGGTCGTGCCCATTCCTCTCGAATGACCAGAATCAGAGTCAATTTATAGGAGAATAAACGGCGCGATCAAGACTAAAAAATAGGGCACCTTGCGCCCTACCCCAGGGCGCATGCGCCCTGGTGCAGGGTGCATGCGCCCCACTGAGGGGCGCATGTGCCTCCCAGTGGGGGCGCATGGCACTGTTCCCGAAAAATTCGACCTTATCCGGTCGATCGGTTCAGTGGTAGAGTCCCGGTGAAAAACTGGTTCCCTCGTGCCTCAAGGGTAGGGCGCATGTGCCCTCAAGTGAGGGCACAAGGTCACGTGCCTCACTAGTAGGGCGCATGGGCACGTGCCCTGGGTCCTGGGCGCATGTGACCAGGAACCCGAGCGCATGGGACTATTTTTGCGCGTCCTTCTCCAGAAGCCATTACGAACACTCCCGAACTCGGAATTCGACGTCTTTTGTTGCGTTGGTAAGATAACAGGCCGAAGAAGCTTTCTATAGCATTGAATCAGCCATCACAACCTCCAAAACTTCATAATTTTGTCCGGAAGTTAGGGCAGTGAACAGAAGATCCGATACAGGTCAAAATGACTCCGACGGCAAACCAGAAAGGTACGGTATGCAACAAAACTTGTCCGGGGTGTGAATATGACCATAACCTTCAATGCATGATCATTAGGTATTGGTCATTCAGCCAATTTCCATGTTTACATGATTTACGTGTGGCTTTCGCTCGGAAATTATGGCTTTTTGCGGAAAACTTCGGAAAACATCCGATTTCATTTGGCGAAGCTCCAAATCAACTTTAAAAGACCCGGCATCATTATAAGGTCAATCACACATGTTACCCTATAAAACATGAGTTTTATGCTCTGAATTAGGCAAATTTGGCGTGTGTACAGTATATAGGGCACCTGGCGCCCTGTATATAGGGCACCAGGTGCCCTATAAACAAGGCACCTGGCGCCCTATATATAGGGCACCAGGCGCCCTATATACGGTGCCTGGCACCAAATCAAATCGACTTTACCGGCTGATTTGACCCCTCGCAGTGACTCATCTTGTCGATCTGACGAACCTCATGATGCAGGCGCCCTATATATAGGGCGCTTTGCCGCGTGGAACTACTTTTTGGAAATGGCCAAAGTACCCTTTTTGGGGCTATAAATAGACCCCCATTTGGAACTGAAAGGAGATTCCAAGTCTGTACCACCTTAGAGCCCATCCAAAACTACGTTTCTAAGCCACTTACACCTCCCACAACCCCTCAAACTGATCCAAGATCATCCACCAAAAGTCCTAAAAATCTACCATTTCTGCCATCCAAAAATAGAATTTTTCCTCCACTTTGAGAGCTTATATCCATCTCTCTTCTTGCATCCGGCATCCAAACCACCCTCTATTAGCTTCATTTGCATATTGTCTACAAAGAGCATCCCCTACTTCGTCCCGGAAGAAAATCGCGAAGAGGGGAAGAAAATCGCGAAGAGGAGAAGAAAATCTGCTCGAGCCAGACTTAGTGCCCGATATACAGGGCGCTTTGACCTTGGTCAACGCGCCCTATAAGGGGGGCACCTATAGCTAGCACCCTATATATAGGGCACCAGCAGGGGCAGAAGCTTATTTTGCAATTTTCGGAGTCCGATCGCCCATTTAATCGAGTTTTTGCCTTCCGTTTTCAGCTTAGAACTTTTTCATCATGTTATTTGTCATGCATTAGATCATTTTGCACCTCATATATATTTAAAAAACCTACCAAAAATAGGGGTTGGGATTCTGTCCTGATCCGGTTAGTTCATTCCCTTTTGCATGATTCAGAGTCCATACCAAGCATGATACTATACTCACGCCATAGCTAATGATCTTCATTTTTTTTCTTTATGTTTTTTTATGCAGGACATTCTTAGGTGAACCGATCGGGGTGAAGCTTCAATCCGATCGTAAGTGAAAGAACTCACTAAAGCTCTCCCCTTTCGGCCGGCCGAAAGAGGAGAAGTTAGAACCTAACAATCTCTCCCCTTTCCCATCCCCAAAGGTACGACAGTCAAACTTGTTTTTTTTAGTTTATTTGCTTCATACCTAATCACACTTTGGAGTCTTCGACTCCTGGCGATCTTCATTTGTTTTCTTTATGTTTTTTATGCAGGACATTCTTAGGTGAACCGATCAGGGTGAAGCTTCAATCCGATCGTAAGTGAAAGAACTCACTAAAGCTCTCCCCTTTCGGCCGGCCGAAAGAGGAGAAGTTAGAACCTAACAATATCTCCCCTTTCCCATCCCCAAAGGTACGACGGTCAAACTTGTTTTCTTTAGTTTATTTGCTTCATACCTAATCACACTTTGGAGTCTTCGACTCCTGGCGACCACACACACAACTCACAATCACACACTCATCATCACACCTTCCAATCCAAACCGGCGCTCTCTACTCGAACCACCGGCTCATCCGGGTGCCTACAATTGTCTTGTTTACTTGTTTTCCAACACTCTTTTGATCGTTGCATGCTTTTAGTTTCTTCTTGTTTGCTTCTCACTCCTTGATATCTCACTTACATTTAGTTTGCATTGGGGTTTCTTTGACTCCTTTAGGACATCCGAGAAGGGAGGCTCTCTCCTCCCAAAGCCCTACACACCCAAACACCCCTCTTGGTGGTTGCCAACTCCTCCTCCAGGGATTCCCTCTCGGAAGGACAGGGTAGCTTCCGTCAAGACCTCCGTAAGTCCCCAGACATGAAGGATTCCCTCTTCACTAATCAGGCTGGTTGTACCTTTTATCCCAAAACCCGGAGTACCTATCACCTATCATTGTGAAAAGAGTGACATGACAACCTTAGATTGCTCGGCGTTGTGAGAGCATAGGGTCCTACCCATTTATTTGAGTGGACATTATTTCTCTTAACAAGCCACTAATTTAAGGTTGAAACACAAAAAAAAAATTGTGGTAATCATTTTAAGTCTATGCCATTACTTGTTTGCAAATCAAAATTAAAAACCAAAACAAAAATTTAAAAACACTTAACAAAAATCAAAAGAAATCTTTGCTTGAGGTTAATTTGCTTGATAACTTGTTTGTTCAAACAAAAATCAAAAACAAAAAAAGGGAAAAGATTAAAACTAAAAAAAAGGATTTTTGTGGTTTTCGTCATCTTTCCTTTGTGTTTATGAACTTGAGATCAGGGCGAGTCGTCGGGATGACGGACCAAGGATACGAGCCGCTGCAGCTGGAGTATGATCAATCCTACCTCCACCCGGATGCCGTATGTGCCGTTAACGAACCCTGAATTCTCCCTGAAACCATCTCACCCCGACTCCACCCAGACTCTCTGTGGGAGGCATTCGCTCATGCCGACCCAACTCAACTACAAGCCATTGAGGCCATCTTGAAGGGAAAATCTTCTGTCCATCACACCCACGCCGAAGGTGGCCACCACACTTCTACCCCCCAATTAGCAACTGACCAACCCGGTGCACCAGTACCGGGCCATTCTCACAACGGACCCTTGATTTCAAACTCACCCCATCCGATGGCCATCTTGAACCACCCGGACCCAAATAACACCACACTGTCGACTCTGAAAATTCGACGGGGTCCTCTCCTTTTCAGGGAAGTCCGTGAACCCAGATCGTCACCTCAAGAGGGGATGAGAAAAGAAAGGAATAAAGCTCGGAAAGCAACTCTCACCTCGGTCCCACACTCACATTGATCCCCGAACTTTCATCCCTTGGCGTCGCTCGATCACCAAAGAGACGGTTCGGGTCATGTGGGAGGAGGGTGAGAAGAAATAAACGTGGTCGCCAGGAACCGTGGGTTCCAATTTATAGAATTAAAATGAAAGATGACAGTGTGTACCTTAGCGTGAAGAGTGTGAGTTTAAGCTTCTCCTTCTTCGGCCGGCCGATGAAGAAGAGTCCTCAACGCGGTGGGTGCTTGATGTTCTGTGCAACTAGACAAATAAACAAGTGAAAGATACTATTAGAACTAGACAAAGTGGAGTATATGTAAAGAGAATGACATGAAACACACAATTGACTAGAAACTGACCGGATCAGGGTTGTCTCTAACCCTTTTTTTTTATTTTTCGGATTAACAGAGTAAAAGTAATGCAAAAAAATGTAAAAAAATTATAGGAGGATGGAGAATCACTAAATAAAGAGATAGGAAAAAGAACAGAAAGATTCTGAGTTGAATAGAGAAAGATATGGCCAAATTTGTGTTGTCGAAAAAGCCGAGTAGCAGTGCAGGATCTGCCAAGCGCGACTTTGCTTCTGCGCTTGTCACGACCAGCCCCGACCTCGGAATTGAGTTCCGTCGATTGTAAACTCAAGAGAACTTGGAGAGGAAGAACTTTGATGAAGATAGCACTGGCAGCAGACGTCCAAACACTGCTGTAGAGGCCGAAGAAGAGAGACTTGACAGATCACCTGCAGAACAGTCTTCCTCTCTCTTGAACCGACTTTTCTCTCTCTAAAAACTCTAAATTCTCTCTTTAAAAATCACAAAATCGATGCAGGATGGTGTTTGGATGTCTTGAGATGCCTGGGGGGTCGTGCTCCTCTCCTTCGAACAACCGGAATCGGAGTTAATTTATAGGAGAAAACTGTCGCGATCTGCGCTAAAAACGAGCTCATTGCGCCACGGTTGCAGGCGCATGTGCCCTACCCCGAGCGCATGTGCCCTCCCCCCAGGGCACATGTGCCCTCAAGTGGGGGCGCATCCTATCTTTTCAAAAATTTCGGCCTTATCCGGTCCGTCGGTTGAGCGGTAGAGTCCGGGTGAAAAACTGGTTCCCACGTGCCTCAAAGGTGGGGCGCATGTGCCCTCAAGTGAGGGCACAAGGCCACGTGCCTCACCGGTAGGGCGCATGGCCATGTGCCCCGGTTCCCGGCGCATGTGACCAGGACCCCGGGCGCATGGGACTGGTTTCGCGCGTCCTTCTTCCGGAAGCCATTGCGAACACTCCCGAACTCGGAATTCGACGCCGTTTGTTGCGTTGGAAAGATAACAGGCCGAAGAAGCTTTCTATAGCATCGGATCAGCCATCACACCCTCCAAAACTTCAGAATTTTGTCCGGAAGTTAGGGCAGGGAACAGAAGGTCCGATATAGGTCAAAATGACTTCGACGGCAAACCGGAAAGGCACGGAATGCAACAAAACTTGTCCGGAGTGTGAATATGACCATAACCTTCAATGCATGATCATTAGGCTTTGGTCATTCAGCCAATTTCCGTGTTTACACGACTTACGTGTGGCTTTCGCTCGGAAATTACGGCTTTTCGCAGAAAACTTCGGAAAGCATCCGATTTCGTTCGGCAAAGTTTCAAATCAACTTTAAAAGACCCGGCATCATTCTAAGGTCAATCACACATGTTACCCTATAAAACATGAGTTTTATGCTCTGAATTAGGCGAATTTGGCGTGTCTACAGCTTGCCTCGCCTTGATGTCGGCTTTGTAAGGGAATGGCATGTAATGAAGCGGAGTGATTCGTAGTGAACTGTAATGAAATGCAAGTGAACGTAGATGAATGTAGTGAAATGGAATGGTGATGAACTGAAAAGGTGGCATCAAGGTGTAGATATAGACACGCTTATCTACCTGATCCAGCAAAATGAATCTCTCTGAGTATTCTAGATCGCTTTCATGTTCTATCAAAACCTCATATAATTGACTGGTAAAAGACATGCCCTTGGCACGAGAGATGAAAAAGTAATTGATAAGGGATAACAGGACGTAGCCAGCCCTCGCCGTGGTGAGGAGTCCTCGAATTCGTAGGTTCATCATCAGCCAGCAACCCGAACTTTGCGGTGTTCTTGTACTGTGATGGGCTAAAGTTTGTAAAAGAGAAGTTGATCTTAAAATGAAAAGAATACCAATCCATCCTATTTGGAATCTCAAGTTCATTCAAGTTTCACCAAAATACTCAGTTTAATTCTGAGTGGAAGAACCTCAAGTTCTAAAAGGGTTCATTTAAGCATAACAAAATTGCTCGGGTATCGTGAAAACCATGAATCACGCTCTAGCAGAAAATCAAGTATTCGGAAAACGACAAGACAGATTTAAGCCATAGTGGGATTGAAAGATAAAGGTGGGACTAACATAGAATGATGGGAAAGAAGAAACAATGGCATGACAATTGCCATGACACGGTGGGATAAAAGAGATGATAGAATAAAACATGGTGGAATAAAAAGAAAGGAATAAAACATAAAGGGATAAAAGAAAGAATAAAACATGATGAAATAAAGGAAAGAGAAAACATAATGAAATAGAATTGGTAATGATGAAGAAAGAAAAGGAGATGGATGTGAACACATAGAAAATCATGTAGAAAATAGTTGAAGATATAGATTGTCTATTGGAGGTCAAGACACCCGATTAGGAACCATCATCCCTCCAATGTTCAATTTTGGCTTATCCGTGAGTGTGAAGAAATGACCAAGCCGTCGTAGATTTTGTTGAAGGGGATCTCGGGCCCAGTCATCTTCACTCTCAAGGTCTTCAACATTAATGCATATAATATGTATAAAGTGGACCTAGCATAGCTAATTGACAGATAGTAGAAGTGATGTGAAGTGTAAAAAAAATGAAGTGATCGTGGTGATGTGATGTGATGAGAATGTGGATTTGAGCGAAGTCTTCAGGCGTAGTGCATCGACCATCATCTCTGGTCTATCCTTGTCTTGCCTTCTGTCGGAATACAACACCATGAGAATGTTCAGCTGGGTGGTGCTTTCTTTCTTTTCGCCGCAAGGTTGGCATGACGTTCCTTGGGGAACACTGATCTCGTGAATTCACCTGTTAGGACTAAAAAGGTTGCCTGCACATTTTCTGGTTAGTACCCAACAGACAGAATTGTCATGTGAATCAGATTGTTCATGAAATGATCAATTGAAGGTTTCACTATTAGAACTATCATTTGGAGGTCAAAACAAAGTTTTTGATGATGGTTCCTTTAGCAAAAATGTCATTTTTAACATTATAGACAATTTCTGAATTTTTGAGATTTTTCTGATTTTTTTGAATTTTTTGTCCATGTGCCCCCGATCGGGGGCACCTGGGGTGGGGCACCAGGCCATGTGCCCCCAGATGAGGGCACATGCGCCCCGAGGCCATTTTTTTTTTTTTTTGAGAAAAAAATGTACCCGATCGCCCTTCTCCTTTTGCTTCTTCAGCTCTGAAAATACTTAATGAAAATGATTAAATTTTTATCATTACTCATCCCTTTGCCTGTATATCGTATGCCTTGACTTTGAGTCAAAGGGAGGAGCCTTCTTAACAAGGTGGAATAAAACAAATGACTTAAATGAATTGGTGGTAAGGGTTGAGAGAGCTTACCTGCCATGGTGTGAATCCTCTCCTCTCCTGTATTGAAATGCCTGAAACACTTGACAGAAGGAGATTAGATCTTCATAAGGACTCATCCCTTTGCCCATTATGGTCAACTTTGACTTAGGTCAAGGGGAAGAGCCTTCTTAACAAGGTAATTAAAGTAAAAATGGATATGCAATGCAGAAATGAAAATATGCATGACAATCAAATAAGCATGGATGCAACTAAGGCAATGATCATGACTAAGCATTTTTTTTTTTGAAAACAATCATTTGGAAAAAAGTACTCAATTTTTTTTGGATTTTTGAAATATGTGTTTTTTTTTTGAATTTTTGAACTATTCGATTTTTTTTTTTGGGTTTTCGAAATATTCAATTTTTTTGGGTTTTTTTTGAAATATGCATTTTTTTTTTGGGTTTTTAAATATTCAATTTTTTGGTTTTTTTTTGAAATATGCAATTCTTTTTTTGGATTTTTGAAATATGCATTTTTTTGGGTTTTTGAAATATGCATTTTTTTTTGGGTTTTTCAAAATATGCAATTTTTTGTGAAGAAAATGCTGGTATTTGAGACAAGTCATCGGTCTTTGGAGTTTGTCAAGACTCAAGTGGTAGATGCCACGTGCAAAAAATAAAGTTCCCGACCTAGAATCCTTCTAACCTTCTTCCTTTGATCGGCTTGGGTTCCACCTGGATTTGGTCGGTTTACCCTACCCAAGGGGTTTAAGGAGGAAGATTATAGAGTAGGTCCTTGATAGGGTTTGAAGATGTTGAGAGGGTTTTCTCTACTCTCACTCAAATTACCCATTGGGGTTCGGCCACTTTGGGTTTTTCTTTCTTTTTTTGTTCTTTTCTATGCGGCACATATTTGGACAGGTTTTTGACCCGTGGGGACATTGCCCATCTTTTAGTGCCTTTTGCCTTGACTATCATTCTGGGTACTCATTCAGACAGGTTGATCATTTTTCTTTTTCTAACCTGAGGGGTTCATTGCCCATCTTTTGGCACCCTTTTGTACCCTCTGAGACGGCCTCCTACTAGGGTGGCGAGTGTTTTCGATACTACCCCTCTCTAATCTTCTCTCCCTATCTTGGACCGAGTAGAAGAGAATAGGGTAAGGGTATTCCTTCCATTTCTAGATTTACGCCTTGCCTTTCGCAAGTGTCGGGTTGTCCGGATTCTAGGATCGGGAAGTGTTGTGTGTGTAGGATGGTACCTACCCTTGACTTCTCACGAACAACCTAGGATCGATGACTTGAGATTATACCAGTGGTTTCTCCATTTTTATGGAAAGTACTTTTTGAGGTAAACTCCATTCCAAGGATGATTCAATTTTTCTCCTTCTGCATTAGTCAATTCATATGCACTACCTGGATACTTTTCAGTGATTACAAAAGGCCCTTCCCTGTTAGGTTGCAACTTGGAGCGGGGCCCCCCGGCTTAACGAATATGCGTTTGACTACCATCTCACCAATTTCGAATTTTCTCTCGATCACCCTCTTTTGATAAAACCTTTTGAGTCTATTCTGATAAGTCCGGGCATGCTCGGCGGCGGCTAGCCTTCTTTCATCCAAGAGTTCAAGCTGTGCAAGAAGAGATTCTCGTCTCTCATCAACAGGAATATCCCTGTCGAGCTGAACTCGGAGAGATGGAAGTAACACTTCGTAAGGGACCACTGCTTCTATCCCATATGCCAAAGCATACAGGGTTTGTCCAGTGGGAGTCCTTACAGAAGTACGATAAGCCCATAGAGCATCTACAAGCTTATCAGGCCAGTCGGCAAATTTGCTAGACTTACAAGATTTCTTGATGATTTTGATTAAGGTTTTGTTGGTGGCTTCTGCTTGACCATTGCCTTGAGGATAGTATGGTGATGAATGATGCAATGAAATGTAATACCTGTTGCAAAGATGACGCAAATGTTGAGAAAGAAATTGTGGGGCGTTATCGGTGGCGGTGTCGGTGGGGATCGCGAAGCTTGCCAAGATGTTGCGTTTGATGAAGGAGCAATCGTTGACGCTTTAATCTCCACGAATGCTTCCGCTTCAGCCCACTTTGTGAAGTACTCCGTTGCCGTCAGAATGAATGATTTTGAGCGCATTTCGGAGTTGAGGTCACTCAAGGGGCCAATGATATCAAAAGCCCACATGGCGAAAGGCCATGGGGCATGAATTGGATGAAGGGAAGATGCGGGAGAGTGAATCTTGTCGGCATGGAGTTGACATGAGTGACAATGCCGGACAAAGATGGAGCAGTCTTCTTCTAGAGTTGGCCAATAATACCCTTGTCGGATGATTTTCTTAGCAAGGGCTTGGGCATTCACATGACCACCACAAACTCCAGAATGTGCTTCCTTCAGCACCAACTCAGCTTCTTCTTCATCAAGACATCTGAGTAAGATTCCACTTAGGCTTCTCTTGTAGAGCACTCCTCCTAGGATTGTATACCTTTGGGATACTCTTCTGATTGCCTTCTTTTCCTTGGTGGTTGATCCAGGTGGGTATGACTGATCTTGGCAATACCTCGCAATCTCGTCATACCAAGGTCTCTCACCTTCTTCTAATTCTTCTAACTCAATCAAGGAGATTTCTTCTTTATGTTCCAAGTATTCCTTTCTGTTGAATCTCTCCTTAACCTTCAGAAAACGTCCATCCTCAATTGCTGGAATTGTCCTCTTACAGATGTGTATAGTCCGCACTTGCCTGCCTAGCGGGACAGATAGAGATGAAGCTAGTGAAGCTAAGGCATCGGCGAGGATATTCTGAGAACGGGGAACATGGACAAAGGTGAGTTTGAAGAATAGCTTGATGTAGCAGGTGGTGAGCTCCTGGTAGGGCTTGAGGTTTGGATGAGAAGTTCGGTATTTGGATAAGACTTGGCGTAGGATCAATTGACTATCACCTATCACCCTCAGTTCGGTGGCACCATGGAAATGAGCGGCCTCCAGCCCGGCCAGCAAGGCTTCATACTCAGCTATGTTGTTGGTTGCTGGAAAGTTAAGCCGAAAAGCTTTGTGGAATGGTGACACCTTCGGGTGACGGAAGGACAATACCTATCCCTCTACCATGAGAGTTCGAGCCCCGTCAAAATATAATGTCCAAAGATTGGAAGATCGGACCGACATTAGTTCGTCATCCAGAACTCCGACCGGACCGGGTCAAAGACGGGTATGGGATGATGGGCAAGGTGTTCAAGAATAGCATAACCCTTGATTGCCTTCTCGCGGGACATAAGTGATATCAAATTGGGATAGGAAACTCTGCCATCGCCCTAACCGATCAGGCAAGACTGTCTTCTCTAACAAAAACTTAAAGGGATTGATACGAGCAATGAGCATGACATGGTGAGCAAGGAAATAATGTTTGAGTTTCTGAACCACCCAAACAAGAGCAGCACAGGTCTTTTCTACCACAGTGTACTTCAGCTCACAAGCATCAAACATCTTAGACAAGTAGTAAGTAGCTCGTTCTTTCCCTTCCTCATCAACTTGTGCAAGGACTGCCCCAAGAGAGTTTTCGAGAACTGAAATGTAGAGAACCAAAGGTTTGTCGGGAATTGGTGGTTTAAGTACAGAGGGACTTGCCAGGTATGTTTTCAACCCATCAAACGCCTCCTGGCACTTCGAATCCCACTTAAACTCGGCCCCCGCCTTGGTTAACTCATAGAAAGGTTTACACCTTTGGGAATGTTGTGAGATAAACCGGCGGACAAATTGTAGCCTCCCAATCAATCCTCGAAGCTCTTTCATATTCTTCGGAGGAGGCATACCAATAATTGCTTTGGCCTTGTTTGGGTCGATCTCTATGCCCCTTTTGCTTACTATGAACCCAAGTAGCTTTCCGGATGAAACTCCAAATGTACACTTCTTAGGGTTCATTTTCAGCTTGTATTCTCTAGCTCTTTGCAAGACCTTCCTTAGCACTTCAGAATGGTCTTCCCGACTCTTGGACTTGATAACCAAATCATCCACATACACCTCTACAAGGGTGTGCATCATGTCGTGAAAGATAGCCATCATAGCCCTCTGATATGTAGCACCGGCATTCTTTAACCCAAAGGGCATGACAACATAGCAATATGTTCCCCAAGGTGTAGTGAATGAGGTCTTCCTCAGCTAACCGGATCTGATTGTATCCAGAATAGCCATCCATGAATGAAAGCATTTCAAACCCAGCTGTGTTATCAACCAAAACATCGATATGAGGCAAAGGGAAATCATCCTTAGGACACGCTCGGTTCAAGTCCCTGAAATCTATACAAATCCGAATTCGTCCATCCTTCTTCATAACAGGGACTATGTTAGCCACCCATTGCGGATATAGGACAACCTTAATAAATTTTGCTTGGTGTAGTTTGTCGACCTCTTCTTTCATTTTGAGTGCAATATCGTGGTGGAACCTCCTGAGCTTTTGTTTAACCAGGGTAGTTCCAGGTTTCAAGGTTAATCTATGTTCAACCAATGAATTATCTAATCCCGGCATATCTTCATATGTCCATGCGAACGTGTCCTTATATTCTTCCAAAACTTTGATCAAACGTTGTTCTTCTGAGGGAGTGAGGTTTGCACTGATGAGGATAGTCTTAGGATCTTCCAGGGTTCCTAAATTCAATCCTTGGTCGGTTCATTCCCTGTGGCTGAGGGTTCTTCAAATCTTCTAAGTCCAGATGCATATGCATCAGCCAACTCCTCAATTTCATCCTCGGATTCGGGATCCTTCTCTGATACCACCTCATATACTCCCAAAGTATGATCGATGTTATGCTCATCCTCATATCGGATTTCATCTAGCTGGATGGTATTATCCAAAAAGTTTGGCAGCCTTGCACACTCTACGCATTTCTGTGCCAATTGTTGCAGATACCTATTTGGAACTTGCTTACCTCTGACTTTCCTATTTCCTAACCTAACTTGACCTACTGAAGATAAAGCTGGAAAGGTGGTACTTACAGTGGAGGGAGGATCGAGCAAATCGATCAATGATTCAGAAAAGAGGGATCCCTGATTGGAAGCACCCTCTGGGATGAGTAGAGACGTCTCCTCGATGGAAATGTGAGTTTCAGAGAAGACGTTTTTTTTTTTGAAAATTTCGAGTAAAAAGATAGAATGAGCCTGAGTGACTCGAGGCTTGCTAGAAGATGACTGAATTAATAGAGAGAAAAACTTAAGAATAAAAGGGAAAAAGGGGCTCGTGGGCCCGATGGTAATAGAAAGTGGACACATGGGTCCAAAACGGATGAAGAAAGTAAACGGGTACGTGGACCCGATTTCAGAAATAAATGGGCATGTGAGCCCATGTTGGGAAAAGCCCTCAGTTCTGAAGTTGATGAGGGAAGCAAATGGGCAAGCTGGCCCAATAAGAGTGGAAGGTTGAAGAGGGCTCATGGGCCCAAAGAGGGTAAGTGGGCCCTGAAGCCCATCCAAAAGATCTAGAAATAAAGGTACGATGTTCAAACATGGCATTGTTATATTTGGGCCTCGTGGAATGGTTTTGACTTGGGTAGTATGCTTAACTAGATGATCCAAGATTGGTCTGCCCTTGGGTGGTTCTTGATACTCTTCCCCACTCGAGAACAGACGAGTCAAAGATAAGCACATGTCTTCCAAGTCTTCTTCTTCTTCATCTGGAGCCTTTCTTCTCTTGACAGCTATCACGGAACTTTTGCCATCTTTAGCCATCATCATGGTCTCCCCTTTGATGAAGAAGGTGTGGAGCCCCATGGCATATCCTGGCTGGAAGATCCTCCTTGGGATGGAACCCTCTTCATATCCCAACCCCTGCCTGCGTGGCCTTTTCGCATTTTCAATTGGCTGAGTGATCCCTTGAAGATCCTTGCCTAAACCTCTTCCAGCCGATAGCCCAATTTCATCATCATCCGCCATCCCAAAGGTGTCCGGTAGAGAGGCGGTCATGCATCCGACTTCCGGCAATTCTCCCACCGAGATCTGGGGTTGTATTGACAGACCTAGGGGTAAAGAAGCATCGTTCAGCTCGTCCCTTATAGGCATGCTAGTCACCTTGACCACTTGTCCTTTAAAGGGAAATTTTATGCACTGGTGGTTTGTTGAAGCCACAGCTCCTATTGCCTCCAAGTATGGCCTCCCAAGTATAGCCCGAAAAGTTAGATCCAATTCTAGAATATGAAAATCTATTGTGACCGTACATGGCCCAAGTTTGACTTCTAGAGTGACCACCCCATGTGCAGACTTCTTGGAGTTGTCGTAGGCTGTAACCATGGCACAAGATGGCTTGATTTCTTGCTCAGAAATGCCACACAACTGCAAAGTTTCTGGCGGCATAACGTTGATAGAAGCTCCAGTGTCAACCAAACATGATTTCACTTCAACATTACAGATAATCACAGCCACATGCAAAGCATATCTCCTGAAGTCTGGATCTGCTAATTCTTCCTGAGAGAAAGTGAGTGTTGGGTGCTCACTTCTAGGGGCTAACACTGTAGTGATTTTCTCAGGTGGGAGATCTTCATTCACCATGACCCTTTGCAAGTACTGCTGTAGAATCTCCTGGTGCACCTTTGATCTTTTGATCAACTCAAGTATGGAAATACGGGCCGGTGTCTTATCCAAATGTTTTAACAGATCATACGCCGTGCCTGGCAATGGTTCTTCCACTTGTTCCTCCTCCACTGGCTCCTGCGGTTGAGTTCCGGCTTGGGGAAAGAGCCGCTGGAACATCCTCCCACTCCGAAGTACCGGGGCTATTTGGCGGTCGGGTAGAGGTGACGGGTTAACTGGGGTGGGTTGTGGTGGAACAGGTGGTGTAGGTGAGGGTATGATAGGTAATGGGATCGATGGTTCTGGGATGATGGGGTTATTAGGTAGAGGGGTAGGAATTGGAGGTTGTAATGATGGTGATACAGGTGGCCTAATAAGAAGAGGCCGGGGTGCATAAGTGGTTGATGAGTTTAATGAGGGTGTAGGTTGTGGGATTGGTTGTGGTGCCGGTGGTATGATAAGTTGAGGTCCTGGAGTAATAGAGCTCGTAGGTCGGGGTTCAGGTATGGTGGTGATTGTGGTGGTCGGATGAGCAAGGGCCGGTGTGTGGCAATGGTTGAAGGAGGCGTAGTTAGAGAGGGGGCTGACCTAATGATGGGTCGGCGAGAAGAGGTGGCGGCCAGTGGTTGGGTTATTGAGCTTTGTGGAGTAGCAGGTGCACGGATTATCTGTCTAGGAGGAGGCCTAGCTGGAGACCTAGCCGGGTTGACAGGCATGGTTGCATTTTGGTTTTCTAGTTGCCAACCTTGAGCACGGCTGGCATCTCCCTGGACAATGGAGTGTACTAGACCAATTCCTGGGTTTGGATGTGCTGGTGCCAGTGCAGGAGCGGGAGCATGTAATGGGAGCGGATTCTGGACAATCCCCAAGCTAGGTTGTTGTTGAGGTTGAGCCGGTGGACGTTGCCGTTGCTGCTGCCTAGCTTTCATAGCTTGTATGCATTCCCCCATTTGGACCCAATCAATGCTGCCTTGGTCATTCAGATCGTGGATGTAATCCTTGAATTGAAAGCACACCTCTACAGTGTGACCAGGACACCGGTGGTAAGCACGGATATCGGGACATATCAACATTTGTTGGCCAAACCTCTCTTTCCTTGGGCAATTCCAATTGTTTCTCCGCCATGAGTACATTGAAAATGTCGGTCAAGGAGTAAGGGAGTTGCTGGTAGTTCTCTCTCCTAGGACCTCCCCTTCGTGGTGCTTGATTGGGTGGTGGCGGTGCCCTATTGTAGGTAGGTTGTCGAGGTTGCTGGGGTTGTGCTACTTGTTGAGGTGGTTGTTGTGGTTGTCGTGGTTGTGGTGGCCTAACCTGTTGCTGAGGGGGGTAATAGGAATGGTTCTGTGGTGGGTTTCTGTACTGATTTTGACGGTTCCCTCCCTGGTTCCCCACAATATTTACAGCTTCGTTGTTGACCACTCCTTCGGTTGTAGGACCAACTGGTGCAGAGGGGGTTTTCCTGAAGTTTCTAGGTTTAGGATCGAAAGGGTTTATCATGGTGGCATCCTTGAAGTGGGCTTGTAAGTATCGGGCACTGTCATAGAGTTCATTCATTGTGGTAGGACGGTGCATGATCAAGACATTCCTCAAGGCAGGTGTAGTGTTGCCAATGAGCATCTTTACTTGTTCCCCTTCAGAAATCACATCTGTCAATTTTTCTGCCATTCCCCTCCAGCGATCAGCAAACTTTATGAAGTCCTCTTCGGGCTTCATCTTCTCAGCAATCAAGTCTGTAATAGAGCACGCTGGTGCCACCCGGTCTCTGTATCTCTGCAAGAATTTGGTCTTGACAATGTCGAAGTCTCCTGCCTCAAAGGAGTCGAGTGAGTAGAACCATTCCAATGCAGACCCTTCTAATGATCGACGGAACAAGAAGGCAAGAACCCTACGATCATCTTTCCAGAATGAGGATTCATAAAGAAAATCTTTAAGATGAAGAAAAGGGTTGCCAGTACCATCGTAGCGGCGATAAACTGGTAGCTCAGAAGGTGGCAGGTGTAGGACTGGCAGAGAAGGGATGGAAATCTCAGGCACTGACTTGGAGTCCAGGCGACATCTCAGCTCTTCATAACGTTCATTCATCTGAGTGAGCTGATCCATGATTGCCCTGGTGAGAGCAGGTTCTTGGTTTACTGGTTGGGGTATGTGGTTAGAGACGTGGTTCTGGAATTGAGGAACATGATTTGAAGATTGTCCCATGGTTTGGTGGATCAAGGGAGCAACATGGTTGAAATAAGATGGTTGGACAAATGAGGGTTGGACCACAGATGGTTGAACTGCAGATGGTTGAATCATAGGTTGTTTGAACAACAGGAGGTTGAACAAAGGGTGTTTGAATGAGTGGTGGTCGAACCAGAGGACGAGGAGATAGGGCAACTTGATTGGTTTCAGCCTGATCTGAAGCAATTTTACCCTTCACCATGGATTGTATGCGGGCATAGGTTTCTGGGTCAGTATAGAGAGACAACTCCCTAAAGAGTTGTTCAACATCACGAGGAGCAGATGGTTGAGGGACCTCTTGCGCTTGTGACTCAAATAATGGATTAATACGACCATCTGATGGATTTGGTTGATGACCCATCTCATGTTCTCGATGTTCAGCTTGTTCCGCCATTCCAACGTGCCTTCCAGACCTTAGTTGCATTGAACTTAAAGGAGAAAGTAAAAAATAAACAAGTTGACAAAGTAAACAAAGAACCTTTTTTTTTGATTTTTTAGTATTTTGCAAAAAGTTAGAGGTTTGAATTTTTGTTTGACAAGCAAGTTATGCAAACACTTGAAAGCAAAATTACGCAATGATTTTGATTAAACCTTAGGTTTATGAATTTTGTTAAGAATTGTTCTCTCAACAAATGGGTTAGGATCCTAACTCCAATCTCCAATGACCTAGGTTTCACACAATCTCACCACGTGTAGGTAACATAGGATGCTTCGGGTTTTGGGGAGTGGTACAACCAACCCGATCGTGAAGAGGAATACTCCACGTATGAGGAATTACGGAGGCCTTGATGAAAGCCAACCAAGTCAACTAGGAAGGAATATCCTAGAAGAGAGGTCAGAATCCACCAAGAGGGTGTTTTGGACGGGAGGGGTAAATGGGAGAGTGAGCTCCCGCCTCAAACAAGTGTAAAAGAAGGAGGTAGAGAGAAGGAACAGTGAATGCAATCAAGTAATAGAGCAAGTAATAAGCAAAACATAAACTTAAACAAGCAATCAACACCAAACAAGCAATTAGAAGCTAGACAAGCAACTAGAAACTAGAATCTAGACTTGTTTCTTATGTGAGCCAAATGGAGATAGTGAAAAGGTGATGGAAAGAAGAGGGTTCAGATCTGATAGCCAAGCAAAAGGGTGGTCCACGTGGGGACCGATGTGGGAACTGGGGTAAAAGGTAAAGGTGGTTCACGTGGGAACCGGTTTTGGGTAAAAAGGGTGGTTCACGTGGGAACCGGTTTGAATGGTCAAAAGAGGGCCACGTGGGGCCAATTAAAGGTGAATAAAGATCTGATCCAAGTAGGGATAGATCTGAAGGAAAGTGGTCTGGTTCACGTGGGAACCGAAGTAAAGAAAGAGATTGGTTCACGTGGGAACCGGTTTAAAAGGAAAGGGGTGGTTCACGTGGGAACCGGTTTAAATAAAATGCAGAAATTAAATGGCATACTTGGCACTTCAGATCTGATGAAAGATGGGTGAAATCAGAAGTTTTGAGATGGCATGAAGTTTAAGAGAGGTGGAAAGAAGGAAAGGCTCACGTGGGAACCGGTCTAGAACTAGAACTAGTTGCAAACAAAACACTAAGCACCCACGGTTGAAGACATTGCTGGTCCCACCGTGGTCGCCACAAAGCTGTCGACTCTGAAAATTCGACGGGGTCCTCTCCTTTTCAGGGAAGTCCGTGAACCCAGATCGTCACCTCAAGAGGGGATGAGAAAAGAAAGGAATAAAGCTCGGAAAGCAACTCTCACCTCGGTCCCACACTCACATTGATCCCCGAACTTTCATCCCTTGGCGTCGCTCGATCACCAAAGAGACGGTTCGGGTCATGTGGGAGGAGGGTGAGAAGAAATAAACGTGGTCGCCAGGAACCGTGGGTTCCAATTTATAGAATTAAAATGAAAGATGACCGTGTGTACCTTAGCGTGAAGAGTGTGAGTTTAAGCTTCTCCTTCTTCGGCCGGCCGATGAAGAAGAGTCCTCAACGCGGTGGGTGCTTGATGTTCTGTGCAACTAGACAAATAAACAAGTGAAAGATACTATTAGAACTAGACAAAGTGGAGTATATGTAAAGAGAATAACATGAAACACACAATTGACTAGAAACTGACCGGATCAGGGTTGTCTCTAACCCCTTTTTTTATTTTTCGGATTAACAGAGTAAAAGTAATGCAAAAAAATGTAAAAAAAATTATAGGAGGATGGAGAATCACTAAATAAAGAGATAGGAAAAAGAACAGAAAGATTCTGAGTTGAATAGAGAAAGATATAGTCAAATCTGTTTTGTCGAAAAAGCCGAGTAGCAGTGCAGGATCTGCCAGGCGCGACTTTGCTTCTGCGCTTGTCACGACCAGCCCCGACCTCGGAATTGAGTTCCGTAGATTGTAAACTCAAGAGAACTTGGAGAGGAAGAACTTTGATGAAGATAGCACTGGCAGCAGACGTCCACACACTTCTGTAGAGGCCGAAGAAGAGAGACTTGACAGATCACCTGCAGAACAGTCTTCCTCTCTCTTGAACCGACTTTTCTCTCTCTAAAAACTCGAAATTCTCTCTCTAAAAATCACAAAATCGATGCAGGAGGGTGCTAGGACGTCTTGAGATGCCTGGGGGGTCGTGCTCCTCTCCTTCGAACAACCGGAATCGGAGTTAATTTATAGGAGAAAACTGTCGCGATCTGCGCTAAAAAACAGGCTCATTGCGCCCTGGTTCTGGGCGCATGTGCCCTACCCCAGGGCGCATGTGCCCTACCCCCAGGGCACATGTGCCCTCAAGTGGGGGCGCATCCTATCTTTTCAAAAATTTCGGCCTTATCCGGTCCGTCGGTTGAGCGGTAGAGTCCGGGTGAAAAACTGGTTCCCACGTGCCTCAAAGGTGGGGCGCATGTGCCCTCAAGTGAGGGCACAAGGCCACGTGCCTCACTGGTAGGGCGCATGGCCATGTGCCCTGGGTCCCGGGCGCATGTGACCAGGAACCCGGGCGCATGGGACTGGTTTCGCGCGTCCTTCTTCCGGAAGCCATTGCGAACACTCCCGAACTCGGAATTCGACGCCGTTTGTTGCGTTGGAAAGATAACAGGCCGAAGAAGCTTTCTATAGCATCGGATCAGCCATCACACCCTCCAAAACTTCAGAATTTTGTCCGGAAGTTAGGGCAGTGAACAGAAGGTCCGATATAGGTCAAAATGACTTCGACGGCAAACCGGAAAGGCACGGAATGCAACAAAACTTGTCCGGAGTGTGAATATGACCATAACCTTCAATGCATGATCATTAGGCTTTGGTCATTCAGCCAATTTCCGTGTTTACACGACTTACGTGTGGCTTTCGCTCGGAAATTACGGCTTTTCGCGGAAAACTTCGGAAAGCATCCGATTTCGTTCGGCAAAGTTTCAAATCAACTTTAAAAGACCCGGCATCATTCTAAGGTCAATCACACATGTTACCCTATAAAACATGAGTTTTATGCTCTGAATTAGGCGAATTTGGCGTGTCTACACACACCACTTAGGCCACCGGTCTACTGTTCTACACACTTTAATCAAACCCGCCCACAAATGCACCATCCGATACACCCTCCTTGCCCGGCCGCTTCGGCCTATCCAATGGCCATGCCAGCAAATCAAACATCTGTCCTTCCCCCTCCTCACGTCCGAGAATCCTCTGTTGATCAAACCGTGCTTAACAAAATCAACAGAATGGATGAACAATATCGGGAGCTCAAGCGGTTGATTGACACAAGGGCTCTCCCTGAGATATCTCTCCCCGTGTTCCATCTTCCTCCTTCCGAAATGCCCATTTATCGCCGGTATAACGGAAATGGGAATCCTTTCATTCACATCAAAGATTTCCTTTATGAGTCTGTCATGTGGCAAAACGATCCGAAGGCCCTTGCATACTTGTTTAGAAGATCACTTGAGGGCTCCGCGTTGGAAGGGTTCTATTCACTTGACTCTTTGGAAGCCAGCAACTTTGATACCGTCAAAGCAAAATTCTTGCAAAGATACCAAGATCGAGTCGGCCGTACATATTCAACCACATATCTTATGGCCGATAAGATGAGAAATGATAAGAATTTTATAAGATATGCTGACAGATGGAGAGTAATGACAAAAAGGCTGACGAATGCACTGTCAGAATCAGAACAAGTCAAGATGATCATCACTAACGCCACTCCAGCTCTGAAGAACGTATTGGCATTACATCACCCTGTCACCATGAGCGAACTCTATGAGAGAGCACGGTACATCCAAACCCAACTCCGAGACTCTCCCATCATAAACCTCTTCGACCCTAGGCCCCGAGTCACCAAAAAGACAACCACCACCACCACTGGGCTCGTAACCGAAGGCGTGGTAACCAACGAACACGTCAACATCATAGGAAACCCACCCAACAACCACCAACAGTAGTACAGAAATCCCCAGTATAGAAACCCTCACCAGACCCAACCGGCACCTCGCCCTCAGATTCAACCCCAACCATTCCATCACCAAACACCAAACTAGTATCCCCAACAACCAATGCAGACACCAGTTCCCCAACAACCCCGGCAGTTGGCCGTGCAAACCTTTGCACCTCAACTACCCCGCCAACCACCACCTATAACCAGGCACCTCCTCCTGCCGCCTATGCGCCACGAAGAACAGGTCCTAGAAGAAACCATTACCCACTTACTCTCTCACAGACATTTTCAATGCTCTTATGGCGGCAGGGTAGATTTCACTGCCAAGAGAAAAGCTGGAGTGGCCACAAAATGCCAATACAGATAGATATTGCTTATACCATAGGTATTCGGGGCACACAGTGAAAAATTGCTTTCAATTTAAAGATTATATACATGACCTCCACGAGCAGGGAAGTATTGACAGGGCTCAAATGGGCGAATACATCAAGGCAGTAAAGAACCAGCCTCAGCAGCAGCAGCAGGCACCAGTCCAACAACAACAACAGGAATCTGGTCTGGGGATCATTCAGAACCCGCTACCCCGCATGCACCCGCGATAGCACCAGAAAATCAGAGGGTTAATCCAATTCTGACCTCTACCGATGAACCCCGTGATAGAGGCCAAAATTGGCAAATCGAAGGACCTGCTTCCTTCATGAACATTAACCCTTCGAACCACGTTAACCGAACCGTTCACTCCATACCACGAGCTATACCCACCAGAAGAAGCCAACCACCAATCATCCGCACCTTGTCACGACCAACCATAACGCCACCAGCCATACAACTACAACCGGGTCGGACCCTAATCCACCCAGTTGAGCCACCACAAACACCATCACCATTAGGACCCATCATCGTACCACCTCGTACAACCATGCCACCACAACCTACCCACATCTCTACAACCCGAACTATCATCATTACATCCCTACCTAGGCCTCCCATCATCCGACCTAACCCTCCATCCACCTCCACTACACCAACCATAGCCCCTCAGCTCGCCACAGTTCTTAGAAGCGGGCGCATGTTTCAAAGAATTTTTCACCAGACCGATCAACTAGGGCGATCACAAGAAGAAGAAGAAGAACACCCGGAAGAACCGGTGCCAGGTGTAAGCACCCGAAACAGGATATTCGTAGATTTCCCCTTTTCCAGTCCCTACACTTGCTTTGGGGACTTGGTGGATGAGATGTTAGTGGGTGTGGTCGCCAGGAGCCAAAGGCTCCAAAATATAGTAGAATGAAAAGAAATGAAATGGAGAAATGACCGTCGTACCTTTGGAAGAGGGGAGATTGTTGGGTTCTGACTTCTCCTCTCTCGGCCGGCCGAAAGAAGAGAGCTTAGTGAGTCCTTTGTCTTCGATCCGGTTGAAGCTCCGCCTCAATCAGATTTACCTAAAAATGTTTATAAGAAAACATAGAAACAAGTGAAAGGTTCATTAGTTCTAATGAAAGCATAGTATCGTGCCCAAATTTGAATTCAAACATGCAAAAGGAAAGAGACTAACCGGATTGGGACTAAATCCCAACCCCTATTTAGAAGGTTTAGATATGCATGAAAATGCAAATGAGTGGCTCAATATATGCTAAATGACATGTTAATGAGAGTTAAAATGAAAGGGGGAGTAAAGGATCGACCGGAAAGGTAAATAAACTCAAAAAATGCAAAATGGGGTCTGCCCCTGCTAGTGCCCCATATATGGGGCGCCTGCTGCAGGTGTCCCCTTGATGGGGCGCGTTGACCAAAGTCAAAGCGCCCTATTTATGGGGCACCAGGGACTGGCTTCAGCAGATTTTCTTCCCTTCTTCGCGGCGTCGCCCCGGAGTGTAGGAAGACCTCCAAGATGGAAAAATGACTTCTTCAAGCAGCCAATACCCAAGTGAAGCTAATGGAAGAGTGTTTTGGCACTAGATGTAAGGGAAATAGAGTGTAGAGGTTCTCAAAGTCGGAGAAAAATCATATTTCTGAAGAAGGAAACTGCAGGTTTTTTGGGTTTTTGTAGAAGGATTTTGAGATAATCTAAGGGCTTGAGAGGGTGCTATGAAGGCTTAGATTCGAAGTGGTGGATGAGATGAGGTGGGAGACGGACTTGGGTGTCCGAAAACCTCCATATGGGGGTCTTTCTACAGCAAAAAAGAGGGTAACTTCATTCTGCTAGACTATCCCTTCAAGAAGCAACTATGATTTTTTTGGGTTTTGGGAGATGGTTTTGGGATGGTTTGAGAGCTTGGAGGGGGGTTGTAAGGCTTGTGATGTGTAGTGGTGGATGAGAGGAGGTGAGGGACGCCCTTAGAGTGTCCTAAACCTTCCAAATGGGGGTCCTTTTATAGGCAAGAAGAGGGCAACTTTATCTGCAGAACTGTCCCATCAATCTGTCCAGTCGGTCCGACTGTGTGCAGGTGCCCCACCAGTGGGGTGCCTGGCGCCCTGTTTATAGGGCGCCTGGTGCCCTATTTATAGGGCGCTTTGACTTGGTCAAAGTGCCCCATTAAGGGGGCACTAGGCCCAGTTTGGCCAAAACGCGCAGGGAAGTTCCGATTTTCCGAAAAACTTGGTTTCCTTGAAAGAATACTCATAAAAACAAGAATTCAAGCTCTCCAACTGGACCAAAATTGCGTGTCTACAGCTTGCCTCACCTTGGCATCGGCTTTGTAGGGGAGTGACACGAATGAAACGTACGCGAATGTAGCGAAGCGTAATGAGGCGTAGCGGAATGAAGTGGTAATGGACTGAAAAGGTGACGCCAAGGTGTAGATTTAGACACGCCCTCATTGGCTTAGTTGAGTGGAATAAAACTTTACCGGACTCCGAGATTACCCTTTGTCTTATCGAAACCTTCCCTCTGGTTGATTGGTTAAAGAGAAGAACAGTACTGAAAGTAAATAACTAAAATCCCACGTGGGGGAGAATTGTTACCGGCCAGGACCCGAACTGCATGGTGTGCTGGACTCGGTAGAAATGCAGTAAATTGCGAAAAGTAAAGCGGAGATAGCCAATCAACCAAGGTTGGGTTCTTCAAATTCATAAGGTTTTACTCAACAATACCGGTTTAGTTCGACATGGAAAAACTTCTTGTTTTGATGAAATCATTGTTAAAACTCGTTGGAAACCGATTCTCTAAAAAATCAAAACCTTCTCTGGAGCTATAAAAGACCATTTTTAAAATGTTCATAATGGGACTGGAAGGAGGTTATGGCAGGATTAGGAAGCGGGGAATGGTCATGGTGGGATGATGAATGTTGGTGTATGAAATGATGCATGCTGAGTTTAAAGAAATACAAATAAGTATAAGAAAATAGTTGAAGATATAGGTTGAACATAACGGGTCAGGACATCTATGAAGAAACCGTCGTCCCCGCATATTCAACTTTGGCCTATCCGCAAGCCTAGGGAATGACTGAGCCCTCACTGATTTTGTTGAAGGGGTTCTCAGGATCAGCCCCCTCTAGACTTGAGGTCTTCAACATCTCAAATATTATTTATTTTGATAGATGCAATACTAAATGCAAGTCCTAATAGGGGTCGGGGTAGTCCACTTTTGTTTTTAAATTTTTGATTTTTTTTGTTGTTTTTGCTTCCTCTAAGTTTCTGAGGATATGAAGCTGGCATGCCTTCTCCTATTCCTGCATCCACTTGAGAGAAGATATTAGAACTTTATTTTGGCTTAGTCCCTTGCAAGGAGAGGGAAAAGTTGCCTTGATCTTTTGTCGAGGGACATAGGCCTTATCAAGGTAAAGATAACCGCAAAACATAAGTATGCATAAAAGAAAATATGCAAGACTGAAATTAAACATGAATGCAAAGACAACTAATCAGTCTAGAAAGCAAACTTTTAGGTGTTTTGAAATTTTTGATTTGTTTGGGTTTTGATGGTTTTATAATGTTTTTGATGTTTTGAAACTTTTATGATTTTTTTGGTGTTTTGAATATTTAATTTTTAAGAGTTTTGACTTTATAGATTTTTTTGTGTTTTTGAAGTTTTTAATTTTTTTTGGTTTGGTGTGAAAGAAACGACCATCTCATCCTTTGCCTTGCTTGCCATAGGTGCCTCTCATTGTTACCTAAGGGTTAAGAGTAGGCATCACGTGTAAGAAAGTGCCTAGTCCGAGATCTTCTGACCTTCCGTCTTTGATAGGCTATGGTTCTTCTTGGATCCAGTCGGTCAACCTTACCCGCAAGGTTAAAGAGGAAAGAGGATTGGTGGTAAGTCCTTAATAAGATTCGGGGGTGTCGAATTTGTTTCTCTACTAGTGCCCGCATTGCCCGTTTGGGATTTGACATCCTTGGGTCCTTCCTTCTAGCCCTTTTCTTTGATGGCCCACATTCAGACAGGTCTTTTTTCTTTTGCTTGATTTTGACCTGAGGAGTTCATTGCCCATCTTTTGGAGCATTTTTCTCTTTTTTTTGGGCTTTTGTTGGTACACATTCAGGCAGGTCTATTCTTTTGCAGACCTGAGGGGTCATTGCCCATCTTTTGGCACCTTTTCTTTTAAGAAGTCAGACCTCCAGAGGCATCCTCCTACTAAGGCAATGAGTACTTTCGATACTCCTCATTCTAACCCCTTCCATCTATTCCAGACCGAAATAAGAAGAGAATGGGACAGGGTTGACCTTCTTTTGCCAAGTGTTGCCTAGCTTTCTCTCTGACTTCCAGTCATCGGACTTCGAAACCTAGGCGTGTAGTATGTGCAGCATGATGCCTATCCTTATTTTCCTAAGTGACAAGTTGGTGCACCGAACAAGCAAGCGTTAGATGTTATCATCATTCTTCACACTTTTGGATATTATAGATTTTTTTGTTTTTTTGTGATTTTTGTTTTAAGGAAAATATTTTTTTGAGGTATACACCATTCCAGAGATGAGCTAGTTCTTCTCCTTCTGCATTAGTCAGCTTATATGAATTACTCGGGATAAACAGCCGAAATCACATACGGACCCTCCCAATTAGGTTGAACTTTAGAGCGGAGACCGCCCGGCTTCAAATTTTCTCTCAACCACCCTCTTCTGATAAAATCTTTTAAATCTATTCTGATAGGATCTAGCATGTTCGGCAGCGGCTAGCCTCCTTTCATCCAAGAGTTCGAGTTGCGCAAGAAGGGAATCTTGGCATTCATCTATCGGGATGTCTCGATCGATCTGGACTCGGAGGGAAGGAATGATTACTTCGTATGGCACTACCGCCTCCATCCCAATTGCCAAGGCATAGGGGGTCTGACCCGTTGGGGTTCGAATAGAAGTGAGGTAGGCCCATAGAGCATCAACTAACTTATCTGGCCAGTCCGCGAACTTGCTAGACTTACAAGTTTTCTTAATGATTTTTATCAGGGCCTTATTGGTGGCTTCTGCTTGACTGTTGCCTTGAGGATAATATGGAGATGAATGATGCAATCTGATGCAATACCTATTGCAAAGGTCATGCAGCTCCTGGGAGATGAATTGCGGTCCATTGTCGGTGATGATGTCGCCCGGGATCCCGAACCTGGCAATGATGTTGCGTTTGATGAAGGTGCAGACTGTTGATGCCTTGATCTCCACATATGCTTCCACCTCCGCCCACTTGGTGAAGTACTACGTTGCCGTTAGGATGAAGGATTTGATTTTGTTTGTGGAGTTTAGGTCACCAAGGGGTCCGATAACATCAAAAGCCCACATAGCGAAGGGCCATGGGACGTGAATCGGGTGAAGAGAAGATGCGGGAGAGTGAATCTTGTCGGCGTGAAGTTGACATTGATGACTGTAGACACGCCAAATTCGCTTAATTCAGAGCATAAAACTCATGTTTTATAGGGTAACATGTGTGATTGACCTTATAATGATGCCGGGTCTTTTAAAGTTGATTTGAAGCTTCGCCGAACGAAATCGGATGCTTTCCGAAGTTTTCCACAAAAAGCCGTAATTTCCGAGCGAAAGCCACATGTAAATCGTGTAAACACGGAAATTGGCTGAATGACTAATGCCTAATGATCATGCATTGAAGGTTATGGTCATATTCACACTCCGGACAAGTTTTGTTGCATTCTGTGCCTTTTCGGTTTGCCGTCGAAGTCATTCTGACCAGTATCGGATCTTTTGTTCACTACCCTAACTTCCAGATAAAATTCTGAAGTTTTGGAGGGTGTGATGGCTGATTTTATGCTATAGAAAGCTTCTTTGGCCTGTTATCTTTCCAACGCAACAAACGGCGTCGAATTCCAAGTTCGGGAGTGTTCGCAATGGCTTCCGGAAGAAGGACGCGCGAAATCAGTCCCATGCGCCCGGGTTCCTAGTCACATGCGCCCGGGACCCAGGGCACGTGGCCATGCGCCCTACCAGTGAGGCACATGACCTTGTGCCCTCACTTGAGGGCACATGCGCCCCACCTTTGAGGCACGAGGGACTCAGTTTTTCACCCGGACTCTACCACTGAACCGCCGATCGGATAAGGCCTCTTTTCTCGGGATTTGTGCCCATGCGCCCTCATTGGGGGGCACATGCGCCCCTCAGTGGTGGGGCGCAAGGCGCCCTATTTTTTAGTATAGATCGCGCCTTCTGTTCTCCTATAAATTAAATCCGATTCTGGTCGTTCAAAAGGGATGAGAACGACCCCCCAGGCATCTCAAGACGTCCAATCTCCCTCCTGCATTGATTTTGTGATTTTTAGAGAGAGAATTTCGAGTTTTTAGAGAGAGAAAAGTCGGTTCAAGAGAGAGGAAGGCTGTTCTGCAGGGTATCTGCCCAGTCTCTCTTCCTCGGCCACTACAGCAGTGTGTAGACGTCTTCTGCCCTAGATCTCTTCATAAAAGTTCTTCCTCTCCAAGTCTTCTTGAGTTTACAATCTACGGAACTTGATTCCGAGGTCGGGGCTGGTCGTGATAAGCGCAGAAGCAAAGTCGCGCCTGGCAGATCCTGGACTGCTGCTCGGCTTTTTCGACAACACAGATTTGGCTATATCTTTCTCTATTAAACTCAGAATCTTTCAGTTCTTTTTCCTATCTCTTTATTTAGTGATTCTCCATCCTCCTATAATTTTTTTACATTTTTTTTCATTACTTTTACTCTGTTAATCCGAAATTAAAAAAAGGGGTTAGAGATAACCCGAATTCGGTCAGTTTCTAGTCATTTGTGTGTTTTATGTTATTCTCTTTACATATACTCCACTTTGTCTAGTTCTAATTGTCTATTTCACTTGTTTATTTGTCTAGTTGGACAGAATATCAAGTACCCACCACTTTGAGGACTCTTCTTCATCGGCCGGCCGAAGAAGGAGAAGCTTTAACTCACATTCTTCACGCTAAGGTACACACGGTCATTTTAATTCTATAAATCGGAACCCACGGTTCCTGGCGACCACATTTATTTCTTCTAACCCTCCTCCCACATGACCCGAACCATCTCTTTGGTGATCGAGCGACGCCAAGGGATGAAAGTTCGGGGATCAATGTGAGTGTGGGACCGAGGTGAGAGTTGCTTTCCATGCTTTATTCCTTTCTTTTCTCATCCCCTCTTGAGGTGACGATCTGGGTTCACGGACTTCCCTGAAAAGGAGAGGACCCCGTCAAATTTTCAGAGTCGACAGCTTTGTGGCGACCACGGTGGGACAAGCAATGTCTTCAACCGTGGGTGCTTAGTGTTTTGTTTGCAACTAGTTCTAGTTCTAGACCGGTTCCCACGTGAGCCATTCCTTCTTTCCACCTCTCTTAAACTTCATGCCATCTCAAAATTTCTGATTTCACCCATCTTTCATCAGATCTGAAGTACCAAGTATGCCATTTAATTTCTGCATTTTATTTAAACCGGTTCCCACGTGAACCACCCTTTTCCTTTTAAACCGGTTCCCACGTGAACCAATCTCTTTCTTTACTTCGGTTCCCACGTGAACCAAACCACTTTCCTTCATATCTATCCCCACTTGGATCAGATCTTTGTTAACCTTTAATTGGCCCCACGTGGCCCTCTTTTGATCATTCAAACCGGTTCCCACGTGAACCACCCCTTTTTACCCAAAACCGGTTCCCACGTGAACCACCTTTACCTTTTACCCCAGTTCCCACATCGGTCCCCACGTGGACCACCCTTTTTCTTGGCTATCAGATCTGAACCCTCTTCTTTCCATCACTTTTCACTATCTCCATTTGGCTCACATAAGAAACAAGTCTAGATTCTAGTTTCTAGTTGCTTCTCTAGTTTCTAATTGCTTGTCTGGTGTTGATTGCTTGTTTATTTAAGTTCATGTTTTGTTACTTGTTTTATTACTTGATTGCATTCTCTGCTCCTTCTCTCTACCTCTTTCTTTTACACTTTTTTGAGGCGGGAGCTCACTCTCCCATTTATCCCTCCCATCCAAAACACCCTCTTGGTGGATTCTGACCTCTCTTCTGGGATATTCCTTCCTAGTTGACTTGGTTGGCTTTCATCAAGGCCTCCGTAATTCCTCATACGTGGAGTATTCCTCTTCACAATTGGGTTGGTTGTACCACTCCCCAAAACCCAAAGCAACCTATGTTACCTACGCGTGGTGAGATTGTATGAAACCTAGGTCATTGGAGATTGGAGTTAGGATCCTAACCCATTTGTTGAGAGAACAATTCTTAACAAATCCATAAACCTAAGGTTTAATCAAAATCATTGCGTAATTTTGCTTTCAAGTGTTTGCATAACTTGTTTGTCAAACAAAAATTCAAACCTTTAACTTTTTGCAAAATACTAAAAAACCAAAAAAAAAATTTCTTTGTTTACCTTGTCAACTTGTTTGTTCCTTTAAGTTCAATGCAATTAAGGTCTGGAAGACACGTTGGAATGGCGGAACAAGCTGAACAACGAGAACATGAGATGGGTCATCAACCAAATCCATCAGATGGTCGTGTTAATCCATTGTTTGAGTCAGAAGCGCAAGAGGTCCCTCAACCATCTGCTCCTCGTGATGTTGAACAACTCTTTAGGGAGTTGTCTCTCTATACTAACCCAGAAACCTATGCCCGCATACAATCCATGGTGAAGGGCAAAATGGCCTCAGATCAAGCTGAAGTTAACCAAGTTGCCTTATCTCCTCGTCCTCTAGTTCAACCACCACTTATTCAATCACCCTTGGTTCAACCTCCTGTTGTTCAACAATCTGTGATTCAACCATCATTTGCATTAGCACAACCATCTATAGTTCAACCATCTGTGGTCCAACCCTCATTTGTTCAACCATCTTATTTCAACCATGTTGCTCCCCTGACCCATCAAGTCATAGGACAATCTTCAGTAAATTTGCCAAGTCATGCTCCTCAATTTCAGAACCATGTCTCTAACCACATACCCCCACCAGTAAACCAAGAACCTGCTCTCACCAGGGCAATCATGGATCAGCTCACCCAGATGAATGAACGTTATGAAGAGCTAAGATGTCGCCTGGACTCCAAGTCAGTTCCTGAGATTTCCATTCCTTCTCTGCCAGTCCTACACCTGCCACCTTATGAGCTACCAGTTTATCGCCGCTACAATGGTACTAGCAACCCTTTTCTCCACCTAAAAGATTTTCTTTACGAGTCCTCGTTCTGGAAAGATGATCGTAGGGTTCTTGCCTTCTTGCTCCGTCGATCATTAGAAGGGTCTGCATTGGAATGGTTCTACTCACTCGACTCCTTTGAGGCAGGAGACTTCGACATTGTCAAGACAAAATTCTTGCAGAGATACAGAGACCGGGTGGCACCAGCATGCTCTATTACAGATTTGATTGCTGAGAAGATGAAGCCCGAAGAGGACTTCATAAAGTTTGTTGATCGCTGGAGGGGAATGACAGAAAAACTGACAGATGTGATTTCTGAAGGGGAACAAGTGAAGATGCTCATTGACAACACTACACCTGCCTTGAGGAATGTCTTGATCATGCACCGTCCTACCACAATGAATGAACTCTATGATAGTGCCCGATACTTGCAAGCCCACTTCAAGGATGCCACCATGATAAACCCTTTTGATCCTAAACCAAGAAATTTCAGGAAGACTCCCTCTGCACCAGTTGGGCCTACAACCGAGGGAGTGGTCAACAACGAAGCTGTAAATATTGTAGGGAACCAGGGAGGGAACCGTCAAAACCAGTTCAGAAACCCACCACAGAACCCTTCCTATTACCCCCTCAAGAACAAGTTAGGCCACCACAACCACGACAACCATAACAACCCCCGCAACCGGTAGCACAACCCCAAAGAACCTCGTCAATCTACCTACAATAGGGCACCGCCACCACCCAATCAGGCACCACGAAGGGGAGGTCCTAGGAGAGAGAACTACCAGCAACTCCCTTACTCCTTGACCGACATTTTCAATGTACTCATGGCGGAAAAACAGTTGGAATTGCCCAAGGAAAGAGAGGTTTGGCCAACAAACGCAGATATGTCCCGATACTGTGCTTACCACCGGTGTCCTGGTCACACTGTAGAAGTGTGCTTTCAATTCAAGGATTACATCCACGATCTGAATGACCAAGGCAGCATTGATTGGGTCCAAATGGGGGAATGCATACAAGCTATGAAGGCTAGGCAGCAGCAGCGGCAGCGTCCACCGGCTCAACCTCAACAACAACCTGGCTTGGGGATTATCCAGAATCCGCTCCCATTACATGCTCCCGCTCCAGCACCGGCACCAGCACATCCAAACCCAGGAATTGGTCTAGTACACTCTATTGTCCAGGGAGATGCCAGTCGTGCTCAAGGTTGGCAACTAGAAAATCAAAATGCAACCATGCCTGTCAACCCAGCTAGGTCTGCTGCTAGGAACCCTCCTAGACAGATAATCCGTGCACCTGCTACTCCACAACTACCACAAAGCTCAATAACCCAACCACTGGCCGCCACTTCTTCTCGCCGGCCCATCATTAGGCCAGCCCCTCTCTCGACTACACCTCCTTCAACCATTGCTACACACCGGCCCTTGCTCATCCGACCACCACAATCATCACCAAACCTGAACCCCCAGCCTACGAGCTCTACCACTTCAAAACCCCAACCTATCATACCACCAACACCACAACCTACCACATTACCTACACCTTCATTAAACTCATCAACCACTTCTTCACTCCGGCCTCTTCTTATTAGGCCACCAGTATCACCATCATTACCACCTCCAAATCCTGCTCCTCTACCAACTAACCCCATCATCCCAGAACCATCGATCCCATTACCTATCATACCTGCACCTACACCACCTGTTCCACCACAACCCACCCCAGTTAACTCGTCTCCTCTACCCGACCGCCAAATAGCCCCGGTGCTTCGGAGTGGGAGGATGTTCCAGCGGCTCTTTCCCCAAGCCAGAACTCAACTGCAGGAGCCAGTGAAGGAGGAACAAGTGGAAGAACCATTGCCAGGCACGGCGTATGATCTATTAAAACATTTGGATAAGACACCAGCCCGTATTTCTATACTTGAGCTGATCAAAAGATCAAAGGTGCACCAGAAGATTCTACAACAGTACTTACAAAGGGTCATGGTGAGTGAAGATCTCCCACCTGAAAAGATAACTACAGTGTTAGCCCCTAGAAGTGAGCACCCAACACTCACTTTCTCTCAGGAAGAATTAGCAGATCCAGACTTTAGGAGATATGCTTTGCATGTGGTTGTTATCATCTGTAATGTCGAAGTAAAATCATGTTTGGTTGACACTGGAGCTTCCATCAACGTTATGCCGCCAGAAACATTGCAGTTGTGTGGTATTTCTGAACAAGAAATCAAGCCATCATGTGCCATGGTGATGGCCTATGATAACTCCAAGAAGTCTGCACATGGGGTGGTCACTCTAGAAGTCAAACTTGGACCATGTACGGTTACAACAGATTTTCATATTCTAGAATTGGATCCAACTTTTTGGGCTATACTTGGGAGGCCATACTTGGAGGCAATAGGAGCTGTAGCTTCAACAAACCACCAGTGCATAAAATTTTCCTTTAAAGGACAGGTGGTCAAGGTGACTAGCATGCCTATAAGGGACGAGCTGAACGATGCTTCTTTGCCCCTAGGTCTGTCAATACAACCCCAGATCTCAGTGGGAGAATTGCCGTAAGTCGGATGCATGACCGCCTCTCTACCGGACACACCGGGATGGCGGATGATGATGAAATTGGGCTATCACCGGAAGAGGTTTAGGCAAGGATCTTCAAGGGATCACTCACCAATTGAAACTGTGAAAAGGCCACGTAGGCAGGGGTTGGGATATGAAGAGGGTTCCATCCCAAGGAGAATCTTCCAGCCAGGATATGCCATGGGGCTCCATACATTCTTTATCAAAGGGGAGACCATGATGATGGCTGAAGATGGCAAAAGTTCCGTGATAGCTGTCCAAAGAAGAAAGGCTCCAGATGAAGAAGAAGAAGACTTGGAAGACTTATGCTTATTTTTGACTCGTCTGTTCTCAAGTGGGGAAAAGCACCAGGAACCACTCAAGGGCAGACCAATCTTGGATCATCTAGTTAAGCATGTTACCCAAGTCAAAACCATTCCACAAGGCCCAAATACAACAATGCCATGTTTGAACCTCGTGCCGTTGTTTCTAGATCTTTTGAATGGGCTTCAGGGCTCACTTACCCACATTGGGCCCATGAGCCCTCTTCAACCTTCCACTCTTACTGGGTCTGCTTGCCCATTTGCTTCCCTCATCAACTTCAGAACTGAGGGCTTTTCCCAACATGGGCTTACATGCCCATTTATTTTTAAGATCGGGTCCACGTACCCATTTACTTTTTTAATCAGTTTTGGACCCATGTGTCCACTTTCTATTACCATTGGGCCCACGAGCCCCTTTTTCCCTTTTATTCTTAAGTTTTTCTCTCTATTAATTTAGTCATCTTCTAGCAAGCCTCGAGTCACTGAGGCTCATTCTATCTTTTTACTTGAGAATCCCAAAAAAAAACGTCTTCTCTGAAACTCACATTTCCATCGAGGAGACGTCTCTACTCATCCCAGAGGGTGCTCCCAATCAGGGATCCCTCTTTTCTGAATCATTGATCGATTTGCTCGATCCCCCCTCCACTGTAAATACCACCTTTCTAGCTTTATCTTCAGTAGGTCAAGTTAGGTTAGGAAATAGGAAAGTTAGAGGTAAACTAGTTCCAAATAGGTATCTGCAACAATTGGCACAGAAATGCGTAGAGTGTGCAAGGCTGCCAAACTTTTTAGATAATACCATCCAGCTAGATGAAATCCGATATGAGGATGAGCATGACATAGATCATACTTTGGGAGTATATGAGGTGGTATCAGAGAAGGATCCCGAATCCGATGATGAAATCGAGGACTTGGCTGATGCATATGCATCTGGACTTAGAAGATTTGAAGAACCATCAGCCACAGGGAATGAACCAACCAAGGAACTGAATTTAGGAACCCTGAAAGATCCTAAGACTATCCTCATCAGTGCAAACCTCACTCCCTCAGAAGAACAACGTTTGATCAAAGTTTTGGAAGAATATAAGGACACATTCGCATGGACATATGAAGATATGTCGGGATTAGATAATTCATTGGTTGAACATAGATTAACCTTGAAACCTGGAACTACCCCGGTTAAACAAAAGCTCAGGAGGTTCCACCCTGATATTGCACTCAAAATGAAAGAAGAGGTCGACAAACTACACCAAGCAAAATTTATTAAGGTTGTCCTATATCCGCAATGGGTGGCTAACATAGTCCCTGTTATGAAGAAGGATGGACGAATTCGGATTTGCATAGACTTCAGGGACTTGAACCGAGCGTGTCTAAAGATGATTTTCCTTTACCTCATATCGATGTTTTGGTTGATAACACAGCTAGATTTGAAATGCTTTCATTCATGGATGGCTATTCTGGATACAATCAGATCCGGTTAGCTGAGGAGGACCAAGAAAAGACCTCGTTCACTACACCTTGGGGAACATATTGCTATGTTGTCATGCCCTTTGGGTTAAAGAATGCCGGTGCTACATATCAGAGGGCTATGATGGCTATCTTTCACGACATGATGCACACCCTTGTAGAGGTGTATGTGGATGATTTGGTTATCAAGTCCAAGAGTCGGGAGGATCATTTTGAAGTGCTAAGGAAGGTCTTGCAAAGAACTAGAGAATACAAGCTAAAAATGAACCCTAAGAAGTGTACATTTGGAGTTTCATCAGGAAAGCTACTTGGGTTCATAGTAAGCAAAAGGGGCATAGAGATCGACCCAAACAAGGCCAAGGCAATTATTGGTATGCCTCCTCCAAAGAATATGAAAGAACTTTGAGGATTGATTGGGAGGCTACAATTTGTCCACCAGTTTATCTCACAACATTCCCAAAGGTGTAAACCTTTCTATGAGTTAACCAAGGCGGGGGCCGAGTTTAAGTGGGATTCGAAGTGCCAGGAGGCGTTTGATGGGTTGAAAACATACCTGGCATGTCCCCCTGTACTTAGACCACCAATTCCCGACAAACCTTTGGTCCTCTACATTTCGGTTCTTGAGAACTCTCTCGGGCAGTCCTTGCACAAGTTAATGAAGAAGGGAAAGAACGAGCTACTTACTACTTGTCTAAGATGTTTGATACTTGTGAGCTGAAGTGCACTGTGGTAGAAAAGACTTGTGCTGCTCTTGTTTGGGTGGTTCAGAAACTCAAACACTATTTTCTTGCTCACCAAGTCAAGCTCATTGCTCGTATCAATCCCATTAAGTTTCTGTTAGAGAAGACAGTCTTGACTGATCGGCTAGGGTGATGGCAGAGTTTCTTATCCCAATTTGATATCACTTATGTCCCACAGAAGGCAATCAAGGGTTATGCTATTGCTGAACAACTTGCCCATCATCCCATACCCGTCTTTGACCCAATCCAGTCGGAGTTCCCGGATGACGAACTAATGTCAGTCCGATCTTCCAATCTTTGGACATTATATTTTGATGGGGCTCTGAACTCTCATGGTAGAGGGATAGGTATTGTCCTTCTGTCACCTGAAGGTGTCACCATTCCACAGGCTTTTCAGCTTAACTTTCCAGCAACCAACAACATAGCTGAGTATGAAGCCTTGCTGGCCGGGCTGGAGGCCGCTCATTTCCATGGTGCCACCGAACTGAGGGTGATAGGTGATAGTCAATTGATCCTACACCAGGTCCTATCCAAGTACCGAACTTCTCATCCAAACCTCAAGCCCTACCAGGAGCTCACCACCTGCTACATCAAGCTATTCTTCAAACTCACCTTTGTTCATGTCCCCCGCTCTCAGAATATCCTCGCCGATGCCTTAGCTTCACTAGCTTCATCTATATCTGTCCCGCTAGGCAGGCAAGTGCGGACTATCCACATTTGTAAGAGGACAATTCCGGCAATTGAGGATGGACGTTTTCTAAAAGTTAAGGAGAGGTTCAACAGAAAGGAATACTTAGAACATAAAGAAGAAATCTCCTTGATTGAGTTGGAAGAATTAGAAGAATGTGAGAGACCTTGGTATGACGAGATTGCGAGGTATTGTCAAGATCACCATATCCGCCTGGATCAACCACCAAGGAAAAGAAGGCAATCAGAAGAGTATCCCAGAGGTATACAATCCTAGGAGGAGTGCTCTATAAGAGAAGTCTAACTGGAATCTTACTCAGGTGTCTTGATGAAGAAGAAGCCGAGTTGGTGCTGAAAGAAGCACATTCTGGAGTTTGTGGTGGTCATGTGAATGCCCAAGCCCTTGCTAAGAAAATCATCCGACAAGGGTATTATTGGCCAACTCTAGAAGAAGACTGCTCCATCTTTGTCCGGCATTGTCATTCATGTCAACTCCATGCCGACAAGATTCACTCTCCCGCATCTTCCCTTCATCCAATTCATGCCCCATGGCCTTTCGCCATGTGGGCCTTTGATATCATTGGCCCCTTGAGTGACCTCAACTCCGAAACGCGCTCAAAATCGTTCATTCTGACGGCAACGGAGTACTTCACAAAGTGGGCTGAAGCGGAAGCATTCGTGGAGATTAAAGCGTCAACAGTCTGCTCCTTCATCAAGCGCAACATCTTGGCAAGGTTCGGGATCCCCAGCGACATCGTCACCGATAATGGGCCACAATTTCTTTCTCAAGATCTGCGTGATCTTTGCAATAGGTATTACATTTCATTGCATCATTCATCACCATACTATCCTCAAGGCAATGGTCAAGCAGAAGCCACCAACAAAACCTTAATCAAAATCATCAAGAAATCTTGTAAGTCTAGCAAATTTGCCGACTGGCCTGATAAGCTTGTAGATGCTCTATGGGCTTATCGTACTTCTGTAAGGACTCCCACCGGACAAACCCCGTATGCTTTGGCATATGGGATGGAAGCAAGTGGTCCCTTACGAAGTATTACTTCCATCTCTCCGAGTTCAGCTCGACGGGGATATTCCCGTTGATGAGAGAAGAGAATCTCTCCTTGCACAGCTTGAACTCTTGGATGAAAGAAGGCTAGCCGCCGCCGAGCATGCCCGGACTTATCAGAATAGACTTAAAAGGTTTTATCAAAAGAGGGTGGTCGAGAGAAAATTCGAGATCGGTGAGATGATAGTCAAACGCATATTCGTTAAGCCAGGGGGTCCCCGCTCCAAGTTGCAACCTAACTGGGAAGGGCCTTTTGTAATCACTGAAAAGTATCCAGGTAATACATATCAATTGACTAATGCATATGGAGAAAAATTGAATCATCCTTGGAATGGAGTTTACCTCAAAAAGTACTTTCCATAAAAATGGAGAAACCACTGGTATAATCTCAAGTCATCGATCCTAGGTTGTTCGTGAGAAGTCAAGGGTAGGTACCATCCTACACACACGACACTTCCCGATCCTAGAATCCAGACAACCCGACACTTGCGAAAGGCAAGGCAGAAATCTAGAAATGGGAGGAGTACCCTTACCCTATTCTCTTCTACTCGGTCCAAGATAGGGAGAGAAGATTAGAGAGGGGTAGTATCGAAAACACTCGCCACCCTAGTAGGAGGACGTCTCAGAGGGTACAAAAGGGTGCCAAAAGATGGGCAATGAACCCCTCAGGTTAGAAAAAAATGATCAACCTGTCTGAATGAGTACCCAGAATGATAGTCAAGGCAAAAGGCACTAAAAGATGGGCAATGTCCCCACGGGTCAAAAACCTGTCCATATATGTGACACATAGAAAAGAGCAAAACAAAGAAAGAAAAACCCAAAGAGGCCGAACCCCAATGGGTAATTTGAGTGAGAGTAGAGAAATCCCTCTCAACATCTTCAAACCCTATCAAGGACTTCCTCTATGCTCTTCCTCCTTAAATCCCTTGGGTAGGGTAATCCGACCAAATCCAGGTGGAATCCAAGCCGATCAAAGGAACAAGGTTAGAAGGATTCTAGGTAGGCAACTTTATTTTTGCACGTGGCATCTACCACTTGAGGCTTGACAAACCCCAAAGACCGATGAATTATCTCAAATACCAGCATTTTCTCCACAAAAAAAGTTGCATATGTCAAAATTTTAAAAAAAAATGCATATTTCAAAAACTCAAAAAAAATGCATATTTCAAAAACCCAAAAAAAATTCATATTTCAAAAACCCAAAAAATTGAATATTTCAAAAACCCAAAAAAGTGAATATTTCAAAAATTCAAAAAAAAACACATATGTCAAAAATCCAAAAAAAATTGAATACTTTTGAAAATCCAAATGATTGTTTTCAAGAAAATCCCAAAAAAAATTTGCTTAGTCATGATCATTGCCTTAGTTGCATCCATGTTTATTTGACTGTCATGCATATTTCCATTTCTGTATTGCATATCCATTTTTTTACTTTAATTACCTTGTTAAGAAGGCTCTTCCCTTTGACCTAAGTCAAAGTTGACCATAATAGGCAAAGGGATGAGTCATGGTGAAGATCTAATCCCCTTTTATTAAGTGTTACAGGCATTTCAATACAGGAGAGGAGAGGATTCACACCATGACAGGTAAGTTCTCTCAACCCTTACATTTTATTTTAGTCATTTGTTTTATTCTACCTTGTTAACAAGGCTCCTCCCTTTGGCTCAAAGTCAAGCCAAATAAAAAAAAATAGGCAAAGGGATGAGACATGGATAGAATTGATCCTTTTGTAAGTGTTTTAGGCACTACATAACAAGGAGGATGGATTCTCGCCATACAGGTAAGTTTTCTTAACTCTTTCCACATTTGTTTTCCTTCACTCTTTATTTTTCGCCATGTTAAGAAGGCTATGCCCTTTGACAAAAGCAAAAAGCTAAGCCACCATGTGATACTAATCAAAATTGTCAAAGTGATGTTGCAGGCACAACAAGCCAAGTAGACACAAACACTGATCCATTCATAAAGAAAGATACAAGACAAAAGCCTGATACAATGATGCTGGACATACAAATCAAAACCTACTCATCCCTACGCTCAGAGAAGAAACTAAATAGTCGCCCACACTCGGAGTCTGGCTTCTCTCTGGATCAACTCCGCCCCGTACTGTACGACCTCGGCTATGGTGCGAGCCGCTCTGGTCGGTCCGTGTGCCACTCTGGTGGCTGCCACTCTGATGACTGCCACTCTGATGACTGCCACTCTGATGACTGCCACTTTGATGGGTGCCACTCTGACGGTTCCGGCTCCGAGTAGACTAGCGGGCCATCTCACGATGAAAACGTAGTTCCGCCTGGGCGGAAACAAGATCCATCTGCATCTGGTACTGCCTCTGCTCCATAGCACAGATCACGGCATCTCGCTCACGAAGGGTAGCTGTATGCTGGGTCTCCACCTCACGAAGAGCCTCAAAATGGCGCCGGTCACGCACCAATAACTCTGTATCAAAATCCAATCAGAGCTGAGCCATCTCAAGAGTAGGCACCCGGGCCTGCAACTCAGCTTCCAAGGCCTGGATCCTGGAAGAAGACTCCGAAGAAGAAGTAGCAACTGATCGCTCTAGTGCAGCCACCTACAAGCAATGTATAAGTCTTAGACAGTGAAAGAACAAGTTTGGTAGCAACTATCAAGATGTTACCGTGATCTCCTTCTCCGCCAGAGACTGTTTCACGGCAGCCAGCTCATCTCGTAGGGCTCTCACCTCTTTAGAAGAAGAAACACCCTCTGAGTGGCCCATGCGTTGTCAGTACATAAAGCAAGTCAAATACCTGGCAGCTTAACTAAGGAACACCAGACACACATATACCTCTACCTGTAGAGCTGCCTTCAGGGAGGCCACCTCCTCCTCCAACTCGCGAATCTGTGCTCGATACTGGGTAAGCATGCACTGGGAATCCTGAAAAGAAGAATTTTTTTTTGAGACAAGGCAAAGAATTGATAACAAAGAAACAGAGATAAAAGGTTAACCTGGCCAGCATAGTCAAAAAGATGACCGTAAGCCGCACCATATTGGCGAGTGAACTCCGTGTCATCCACGGCAATCGAGAAAACCACGGTGCCCTCAGCCTCCCAGTCCTCCAAGGCAGATTGGTACCGGGCTGCCCAGTTTACTGAGTGTGTCAACCCCTTTGTGCTATGGCTGTGTCTGGACAAAGGAGGTGGACACCACTCCTGATAACCGCCAAATGTCCTCATCACGAGGTGAACCCACAGTGGCTCCACCTCGTTCAGACAATGGAGTTAAATGTCGCGGCCGAAAAGATGAGCACCCTTCACCACCCACTCGGCACTCTCATCATCAGTAGTCAGATATGGGCGCCAGCATACCTACAAGAAAAAAAAGGATCAGCAGTTAGCAAAACAAAAGTAAGGAAGAATAGGGAGACGTACCCGTGCAGGAGAAAGACCCAACAGCTCGCCTCGAAGACGAAGGAGCTGGTAAGCATGGGACTTAGTATCACGGATGGCATGCCAACGCGCCATCAAAGGCAAGCGAAACGGGTAATCTATTCTGCCTCGGCCTAGTGGAATGTAAAGGTAACTCCACACCTGAAATTAACACTTCGTTGGTACAAGTATAACATGCAACAGGAAAGTAAGCCACAGAAAGAGAAATACCTGAAGAAAAGGTGTAAAGCCGCCCACTGAGACAGTACCACTGTCAGGAGAGAGACTGGCAAACAGATGTACGAGGACCGCTGCACCCCAGGCATAGTCGCCGATGGACTCCACGTCTGCCAGGAACGGAAGGAACCGTAGGTGAACCTTCTCGGTCTTGTTGCCCGGAACAAGCGACCAAAAAAGAAGAGCCAATCGGCGAAGATCTCGATCCGCCTCCGCCGATCCAGAAGACCGCATAGTGTCGCGTATACCCGACGAATCGGGCGATCCTCGTAGTCCGTGGTCACCTCGCCCGCCGCATCCGAGCCTCGTCGTGCCCACTAGCTCGAGACACTCCTTCCGAGTGATCGACAGGACTGCCTCATCATGTGACCGAGGCGGGGAGTAAGAAAGAAGCGTCGCTGCCATCTCGGCGTAGTTACTATACGTGCAACCGGTGACGGCGCGCCCATAGACCCGCAGCCCCATGATATGGGCCATGTCCTCCAGAGTAGGGACCATATGCCCCCAGGGAAGAAGAAATGAACAAGTCGCGGCATCCCAACGATCTCTCAGAACCTGGATCAGAGCCAAGTCCTCCCAAAGCACTGACAAATGTAAGACGGGACCGAATCCCATCTCATCTAGGCGGCGGCGTTGGAACGGTTGAAGACCCCGGTACGCCAATCGTACCAATTGCCATGATATACACGATTTGATCCGTACCTACAAGTGGAAAAGTTGTTCAGGTCAAGAACTAAATCACAAAGATGGTAGAGAGTTTCTAGTTAGTTCAAAGGACATTTACATCGCGCCGGGCTGTCGGCTCAGAAGGACCAGCCTCGTCGTCATGCGCACGCGCGCGTCGAACCCTCTTCGGCATCTGTACATTTCAAAATTGGTCAGTTTTTTTTTCAATTGTTTAAAACAAGAATGCTGAAGTTGACATGTGCCCAGACCAGGGGCCCATGCGCCCTGGTTTGTGGGCACATGCGCCCTGGGTCCAGGGCACATGCGCCCTGACTTGAGGGCACATGTCCTTGCGCCCTGGGTCCAGGGCACATGCGCCCTGACTTGAGGGCACATGCCCTTGCGCCCTGGGTTGAGGGCACATGCGCCCTGACCCCAGGGCACGTGCCCTTGTGCCCTTGTTTGAGGGCACATGCGCCCTGGTTCCAGGGTACATGGACCCTAGATGTGCACCATTCTTCTCTTGACCCAAAAACAGCTCAAACGAACTCGGAATTGCATGAAATCATAGTCAAAACGAAGAGAATGCAGAGATCTACGTTTTCTTTAACTGGAGCACTGACCTTTGAATGCGATTCAGGCTCCGAAAGTGTAGAAGAAGTTGGAGTAGCCCTGGTGAAGAAAGAGGCTGTAAGTGGTGAAATGAACTGGTAGGGGCAGTTAGTCTATTTATAGAGGTAAAATTGTGTAAAAATCATGAAAAATTTTAAAATTTACCTCGCCACTCTTGAAATTGAGCTGATCACAACGCCACTGAGAGAATCCCAAACAGATTTCTGGATTGCTTAGAAAAAATCACAGAAAAAAAATGCATGCTTTAACTTCATAAAAAATTTATTTCTTATTATTAAATCTTGCAAATCATGTTGTAAAATAGTTTTTTTTTTCATGCATTGTTTCAGTCATGCATTGACAATTTTCAGGCATAAGGTAAAAGTTTGTGAATTTATATTGCGAAATTGACATGACAAAATTCATTTCATATTCATAAATGACCGAAATTTGTTTGACAAGCTAGAAAAGAAAATGGCAACAAAAGGATGATCAGGTACAAAGGAGCTGCAATCGAGAAAGATAGCGACGTTGGTCATCTGGACTCTCCACGATAAGTGTGCCTGGTCGCTGCAGCCGGCTCGTACTCCACAAGGCAATAGATGTCTGAGCTTCCTCCATGTCTTCATCTGTATCAAGCTTCCTGTCTTTGATAAGAGTCAAGTGTGAAAGCACCGGCAGTTCATGGCGAGGCAAACCAATCTGGGAATGACACCTGTGCGAATTGTACAGAACAAGAGCCGAGCCAGTAACTAGTCGAAGATCCATGCCAGGAGCAAAACAGATCTGAACATCTCTCTGTTGCATAATGACTAGACTGTGCACAAAGCCTGAATGACTCATGGAAGCAAGATGAATACGCCAATCTGTCCGTTTCTTCAATATAGCACACTTGTTGGAAACCGTGTCAGGAAAACCGAGAGCTGCAGCACATGGAAACAAAGGACTGCGCCGGAAAAGCCGTGAAGTGGTAGTAGCATTGCCTGATGGATCAAACTTGAAATGAAGATCTACCCAGCAAGCAAACAGAAGAGCACTGCCAAACATAGGACGTCCCATGCAAGCAGAGGACAAGCCACAGTAGAGAAAGCCAAGCACTGAAGGACCAAGCCGCTTGCCGCACTGCATTCCGCGAATACACAAGAGCTGTCCCAGCTCCAGGAGGCCACCTTCTGTGGGAAACAAGAACACAGCAGCAAGGCAAGTAGCAAAACCCTTGGATCCATGAAGAAGTTGTGTCTCATCAAGGCCACGAGAAGACAAAGTAGAGATGGTCCAAGCTGCCAATTTTTGCAGATAGATCCGTTTTCCGGTGATGAAGGAGTTGATTTGCTCGGTCTCCACAAAATCCTGCAAGAACTCAAGGCAAGACACTGGCCTAGAAGGAATAAACATGTTTGCAATCTCATCTTTTCTAGTACGCGGCAGTCCAAGAAACAACTCTGCTTCTTCTAGTAAGATGGTGCATTCAAAAGAGCTAAAGACAAAGGTGTGAGTGTCAGGATGCCATAACTCTGCCAAAGCACCCATCAATCCAAAGTCCAAATGATATTCTGCAAAGTGTTTTGCATGAACCAAAAGACCGGTCAAGCCCCAGCCACTCAGGATTGATTTCACTGACAAATGAAGCACTCTAAGTAGATCTTTAAACCAAACAGGTGAACAGAATCTTCGAGGACCTGGAAAGAGTGGGTAATTCTGCATAAAACCATCAAAACATGTTGTCAGGTATTTGCACTTTTTATAACAAAATTTTGAAAAAAAAAATCCTAGGGGTAGGGCGCATGTGCCCTCACATGGGGGCACATGGCCAGGTGCCTCACCCCAGGGCGCATGGCCAGGTGCCTCTGATCGGGGGCACATGGACCCAAAATTTTCGAAAATTTGAAAAAAAATTCAAAAAAATCACAATCAATAAAAAATGACTTTCTCTTACCAGATCTGCTGAAATCCTCCCCTTCACATGCCCTGGAATGCTTGAAATTGCTCTTCCCAAGTTAGAACACATCTTCTTAGAAGGAGGAGCCATTTTTAAGATCAATTTTCGAGTTTAAGAGAGTATTTGTAGTGGAGGATTAATCCCTTTTTGAGTCAAATTCGGATTTCAATTTTTTTTTCTTTCTTTTCCTCAGGGCGCATGTGCCCTCATCTGGGGGCACATGGCCAGGTGCCCCACCCTAGGGCGCATGGCCAGGTGCCCCCGATCGGGGGCACATGGACAAAAAATTCGAAAAATTCAGAAAAATCTCAAAAAAATCAGAAATTGACCATAATGTTAAGAATGACATTTTTGCTAAATAAATCATCATCAAAAACATTGTTTTGACCTTCAAATGATGATTTTAATAGTAAAATCTTCAGTTGATCATTTCATGAACAATCTGCTTCATATGACAATTTCGTCTGTTGGGTACTAACCGGAAGTGTGCAGGCAACCTTTTAAGTCCAACAGGTGAATTGGTGAGATCGATGTTCCAGAAGGAACGTCATGCCAGATCTGCGACGAAAAGAAAGGGAGCGCCACCTAGTCAAATATTATCATGGCGCTGATGAATCAGGCGGTCGATGCAAGTTGATAGACCACGCCTGAAGACTTCACTCAGCTTCGCATCAACCTCACATCATCACCAACACTCCATTTTGCACTTCACATCACCTTTACCATTTGTCACCTAGTTATATTAGGGCCATTTGATACATATTATATGCATTAATGTTGAAGACCTTGAGAGTGAAGGTGACTGGGCCCGAGGTCCCCTTCAACAAAATCTACGACGGCTTAGTCATTTCTTCACACTCACGGATAAGCCAAAATTGAACATTGGAGGGACGATGGTTCCTAATCAGGTGTCTTGACCTCCAATAGACAATCTATATCTTCAACTATTTTCTACATAATTTTCTATGTTTTCACATCCATCTCCTTTTCATTCTTCATCATTACTAATTTTATCCCTTCATGTTTTATTCCTTTCTTTTATTCCACCATGTTTTATTCTTTCCTTTCTTTTATCCCACCGTGTCTTTTATTTTACCCACCGTGTCATAGCAATTGTCATGCCATTGTTTCTTCTTTCCCATCATTCTATGTTAGTCCCACCTTTATCTTTCAATCCCACTATGGCTTAAATCTGTCTTGTCGTTTTCCGAATATCGAGTTTTCTGCTAGAGCATGATTCATGGTTTTCACGATACCCGAGCAATTTTGTTATGCTTAAACGAACCCTTTTAGAATTTGAGATTATTCCACTCAGAATTAAAATGAGTATTTTGGTGAAACTTGAATGAACTTGAGATTCCAAATATGATGGATTGGTAATCTTTTTATTTTAAGATCAATTTCTCTTTTAAAAACTTTAGCCCATCACAGTACAAGAACACCACAAAGTTTGGGTTGCTGGCTGATGATGAACCTACGAATTCGAGTACTCCTCACCACGCTGAGGGTTGGCTACATCCTTTTATCCTTTATCATTTACTTTTTCATCTCTCGTGCCAAGGGCATGTCTTTTACCAGTCAATTATGTGAGGTTTCGATAGAACATGAAAGCGATCTAGGATACTCAGCGAGATTCATTTTGCTGGATCAGGTAGATAAGCGTGTCTATATCTACACCATGATGCCACCTTTTCAGTCCATCACCATTCCATTCCGCTACATTCATCTACATTCACTTGCATTCCATTACAGTTCACTCCGAATCACTCCACTTTATTACATGCCACTCCCTTACAAAGCCGACATCAAGGCGAGGCAAGCTGTAGACACGCCAAATTCGCCTAATTCAGAGCATAAAACTCATGTTTTATAGGGTAACATGTGTGATTGACCTTATAATGATGCCGGGTCTTTTAAAGTTGATTTGAAGCTTCGCCGAACGAAATCGGATGCTTTCCGAAGTTTTCCGCAAAAAGCCGTAATTTCCGAGCGAAAGCCACACGTAAAACGTGTAAACACGGAAATTGGCTGAATGATCAATGCCTAATGATCATGCATTGAAGGTTATGGTCATATTCACACTCCGAACAAGTTTTGTTGCATTCCGTGCCTTTCCAGTTTGCCGTCGAAGTCATTCTGACCAGTATCGGATCTTTTGTTCACTACCCTAAATTCCAGATAAAATTCTGAAGTTTTGGAGGGTGTGATGGCTGATTTTATGATATATAAAGCTTCTTCGGCCTGTTATCTTTCCAACGCAACAAACGGCGTCGAATTTCGACTTCGGGAGTGTTCGCAATGGCTTCCGGAAGAAGGATGCGCGAAACTAGTCCCATGCGCCCGGGTTCCTGGTCACATGCGCCCGGGACCCAGGGCACGTGGCCATGCGCCCTACCAGTGAGGCACATGACCTTGTGCCCTCACTTGAGGGCACATGCGCCCCACCTTTGAGGCACGAGGGACTCAGTTTTTCACCCGGACTCTACCACTGAACCGCCGATCGGATAAGGCCTCTTTTCTCGGGATTTGTGCCCATGCGCCCTCATTGGGGGGCACATGCGCCCCAGGGGCGCATGTGCCTGGCACCAGGGCGCATGCGCCCAGGGGTGGGGCGCAAGGCCCCCTATTTTTTAGTATAGATCGCACCTTCTGTTCTCCTATAAATTAAATCCGATTCCGGTCGTTCAAAAGGGATGAGAACGACCCCCCAGGCATCTCAAGACGTCCAATCTCCCTCATGCATTGATTTTGTAATTTTTAGAGAGATAATTTCGAGTTTTTAGAGAGAGAAAAGTCGGTTCAAGAGAGAGGAAGGCTATTCTGCAGGGTATCTGCCCAGTCTCTCTTCCTCGGCCTCTACAGCAGTGTGTGGACGTCTGCTGCCCGAGATCTCTTCATAAAAGTTCTTCCTCTCCAAGTCTTCTTGAGTTTACAATCAACGGCACTTGATTCTGAGGTCGGGGATGGTCGTGACAAGCGCAGAAGAAAAGTCGTGCCTGGCAGATCCTGGACTGCTGCTCGGCTTTTTCGACAACACAGATTTGGCTATATCTTTCTCTATTCAACTCAGAATCTTTCAGTTCTTTTTCCTATCTCTTTATTTAGTGATTCTCCATCCTCCTATAATTCTTTTACATTTTTTTTCATTACTTTTACTCTGTTAATCCGAAAATAAAAAAAGGGGGTTAGAGATAACCCGAATCCGGTCAGTTTCTAGTCATTTGTGTGTTTTATGTTATTCTCTTTACATATACTCCACTTTGTCTAGTTCTAATTGTATATTTCACTTGTTTATTTGTCTAGTTGCACAGAATATCAAGTACCCACCACGTTGAGGACTCTTCTTCATCGGCCGGCCGAAGAAGGAGAAGCTTTAACTCACATTCTTCACGCTAAGGTACACACGGTCATTTTAATTCTATAAATCGGAACCCACGGTTCCTGGCGACCACATTTATTTCTCCTAACCCTCCTCCCACATGACCCGAACCATCTCTTTGGTGATCGAGCGACGCCAAGGGATGAAAGTTCGGGGATCAATGTAAGTGTGGGACCGAGGTGAGAGTTGCTTTCCATGCTTTATTCCTTTCTTTTCTCATCCCCTCTTGAGGTGATGATCTGGGTTCACGGACTTCCCTGAAAAGGATAGGACCCCGTCAAATTTTCAGAGTCGACAATGACAGTGCCGGACAAAGATCGAGCAATCTTCTTCCAGGGTAGGCCAGTAATACCCTTGCCTGATGATCTTCTTGGCGAGGGCTTGAGCATTTACATGGCCTCCACACACTCCGGAGCGTGCTTCTTTAAGCACCAATTCAGCCTCTTCTTCATCTACGCATCTTAATAGAACACCGGCCAAGCTCCTTTTGTAAAGTACTCCACCTAAGATGGTGTATCTCTGGGAGACTCTTCTTATGGCTTTCTTTTCTTCGGTAGTTGATTCTGGTGGATATGTCTGATTCTGACAGTAATTCGCAATTTCATGATACCATGGTTTCTCACCCTCTTCTAATTCTTCCAACTCAATCAAAGATACTTCATCCTTTTGCTCAATGTACTCTTTCCTTTCAAACTTTTCTTTAACCCTTAAGAATCGTGCATCTTCCACTGTCGGAATGGTTCGTCGGCGGACATAGATCGTCCTAACCTATTTGCCTAGCGGGACAGATAGTGAAGATGCTAGGGAAGCGAGAGCATCGGCAAGAATATTTTGAGCACGAGGAACATGAATGAATTCGAGTTTGGAGAATAGCTTGATGTAACAGGCGGTGAGTTCTTGGTATGGTCTGAGCCCGGGATGAGATGTGCGGTATTCGGCAAGCACTTGGCGGAGAATCAACTGGCTATCACCGATCACCCTTAGTTTAGTGACACCATAGAAGTGAGCGGCCTCCAGTCCGGCCAATAAGGCTTCATACTCAGCTATATTGTTTGTTGCTGGAAAATAGAGCTGAAAAGCCTGTGGAATGGTGACACCTTCGGGTGATAGAAGAACAATCCCTATCCCTCTACCCTGGGAGTTTAATGCTCCGTCAAAATATAAAGTCCATAGATTGGAAGATCGAATGGACATCAATTCTTCATCGAGAAATTCTGATTGGATAGGGTCAAAGATTGGGATAGGATGATGAGCAAGGTGTTTAGCAATCGCATAGCCCTTGATCGCCTTCTGTTGAATGTAGGTGATGCTGAATTGAGAGAGGAAGAAACCCCCAAAGTTTGATCAATGTTATCTTTCTCTTTATATCGGATTTCATCCAGCTGAATCGCATTTTCTAGATACTCCGGTAGCTTGGCACATTCTAAGTTTTTCTGAGCTAACTGATGCAGGTATCTTTCTGGAACTCTCCTACCTCTGATTTTTGTCTTATTTTTATTGGAAACTAAACCTGAAGAATAAGAAGGTAAATAAGAGGAGGAAGAGGAGGTGGATGGAGTAGAATTTATTGGTGAGAATGGAGGGCAAAGGAGGTCAATCAAGGATCTGGTGGCTCCTTGTGGCGAATGCCCTTCCGAGGCAAGTTGAGATGTTTCCTTGATCGAAATTTCAGTTTTGAGGAGGTTGTTGTTTTTTGGGGAGTGCTAAACATAAAGACAGAATGGGCTTTCAGGTGCCCGATTTGGGTTGAGATCAACTACAGGAGCCAAAGTAGGTGAAGATATTGATAAAGAGGGGAAGACTTCGAGCAAGGTTTGACAAAGGGGGCTTTCAGGCCCAATGTTGACAGAAAGAGGTGATGGGCCAGTAGGCCGGATGATCATGGAAGAAGGTGGGTTCGTGGACCTAATAAGAGGAGGATGTGGGCTCGAGGGCCTGGGTTTAGGAGATGGGCTTGAAGGCCCGAAAATTGGAGAAAATGGGCGTAGAGGCCTGGATTCAGTAGAGGGGCTCGATGGCCCAAGAGCAACAAGTGGGTACGCAGACCCATAAGTTGGGCCTGAGGGCCTAGAAATAGGGATCGGGCAAAGAAGCCCGGGGAGAGCATCACAGTGAGTTGGGGCGTCGGCCCCAAAAAATGACATAATGAGGGAAGGCCCTCGTGGAGTTGGTTGAACTTCTTCTCGAGTCGGTTTGGCAATATGACCCTCGGGTGTGTCAACAGGTTGTTCAGCCTAGAGTGGTTCATTGCTTGACCCTTCTTCATCAGTGGAAAACAGAAGAGACATTTCTGGATATAAGTCATCTTCAAGGTCGTTGGTTCTTCTTCTCTTGTCTTGGTCCATCTCTTGTTCTTCCTTGTTCTCAGCTAGTTGAATGGTCTCTTTCTTGATGAAAAACTTTTGTAAGCATCCAGAAAAGTATCTGCTTTTGAGATTCTGACCATTGGCAGTTGTTCCATCATACCCAACCCCGCTTTTTGGTTGTAACCTCATTAGATTGATTGGCTCAACTATGCCTTGCAATTCTTTGCCTAGTCCTTGGCCTTCTTGGTATCCCAAACTTTTCATTATATGCCACCCAATAGTTCCATTTTTCTCTCTTTTCCTTCTCCACACTTGCCTTGGCTGCCTACTTATTTCTGGAAGATCCAAGATTGTCAAAATCGGTTCATTTGGCAATCCAAGGGGTGGTGATGGAGAAGATGGATGATCTAGGGGCATGCTAGTCACCTTAATCACTTGTCCCTTGTAAGGGAATTTAAGACACTGGTGATTGGTGGAGGCGACTGCCTCTAATGCTTCCAAATTGGGTCGTCCTAGAATAGCTTTGTATGTCGGATCCATCTCTAGTATGTGAAAGTTGACAGTGACTATTCGAGGTCCGAGTTTGACACCCAATGTAATCATGCCGTCAGCGGGTTTCTTTGAATTATCATATGCAGTCACTGTTATTTGAGATGGCCGGACGTCCTCCTCGGAGATTCCACAAAGATGTAATGTTTCTGGTGGCAGAACTTTAATGGATGCTCCGGTATCAACCAAACATGACTTAATGCCTACTCCATTGATGTGGACTATGATGCATAAGGAACATTTCCTTATTTCCGGGTCGGCCAACTCTTGCTTTGTGAATGTAAGGGCCGGGTACTCACTTCTTGGGACCAAAACCGATGAGATCTTTTCCGAGGGGGATCTCGTTTATCATTACTCGCTATAAGTACTGTTAGAAAACCTCTTGATGAACTTTTGATCTTTTGATCAACTCTAAGATAGAGATCCGTGCCGAGGTTTTATCAAGATGTTTCAGCAAGTCATAGGATGTCCCAGGCAACGGTTCTCCGATGTGTTCTTCTTCTGCTTCTGGTACCAACCCTGACTGACCGGCCTAGGGAAAGACCCTTTGGAACATGCGCCCATTCCTGAGTACTGTGGCAAGTTGAGGAGTTATAGTTGGGGTGGTAGTGGTGGGTGGTGGGTTAGGTCGAATGATGGGAGCACTTGCGATGGATGTAATGATGGTGGTTTGAGGCATAGTAGGGTAGGTAGGTTGTGAAGGTACAGTTGCTCAAGGCGGGATGATGATGGGTCTTAGTGGTAGTGATGTTTTTGGTGGATTAACCGGTCGGATTAGGGTCCATCCTTATTGGAGTTGTGTGGCTGGTGGTGTTATGATGGGTCGTGATGGTGCTCGGATGATGGGTGTCCGGTTGAGAGTAATGGGGTTGGCTGATGTAGCTTGGGGTATAGAATGGACGGTTCGGTTGACATGCATGGCGGAGGTGGCTCCCTCAACTTGCCAATTCTGGCCCCGATGATGATACTCCTCAGAAGAGATCAAGATGGGATTAACGTGTTGATTCCCCGGTGTGGGTGCATGTGGAGGTAGAGGGTTTTGGATAATCCCCAGGCCGGGGTTTTGTTGTTGTTGCTGCTGAGCTGGTGCGTGCTGCCGTTGAGGTTGATCTTTCACTGTTTTGATGTATTCCCCCATCTGGTCCCAATCAATACTACCTTGCTCATTAAGGTCGTGGATGTAGTCTTTGAATTGAAAACAATTTTCCATAGTGTGCCCAGGATATCTGTGAAACAGGCAGTATCTCTCTGTGTTGGCATTTTGAGGCCACTCCAACTTCTCTCTTGGCAATGCAATTTGCCATGCCGCCATGAGTGTATTAAAGATATCCATGAGAGAGTACGGCAATAACAGGTAATGGTTCCTCTTGGGTCCAACCTTTCGGGGTTCGTAGGCCATGGGAGGGGGTGCTTGGTTGTAGTTGGCCAGTTGTTGCCGTGGTGGTTGGGGAACTGGGGCTTGCGGTCGCTGAGGGATCAGAACTTGTTGTTGACGAGGCTGGAACTGAGGTTGATGTTGAGGTTGACGAGGGTTTCTAAATGGTTGGTTTTGTTGAGGGTTCCTAAACTGGTGTTCAAAATTGCTAGGTGGGTTCCCTACAACATTGAGGTTCTCGTTTGTCACTACGCCCTCAGTCACTGGGCCGGTTGTGGTAAAAGTGGTTTTCTTGACAGCTCGGGGTCTAGGATCAAACAAGTTCATGATAGGTGAGTCCCTAAGCTGTGTCTGAATGTACCATGCCTTCTCATAGAGTTCACTCATGGAGGTGGGGTGGTGCAAAGCCAGCTTATTCTTTAAGGCCGGAGTGGCATTAGTGATGATCATCTTCACTTGCTCTGGTTCTGAAATGGAATCAGTAAGCTTTTCTGCCATTGACCTCCACCTATCATCATATCTGGTAAAATCTTCATCATTTCTCATTCCTTCAACCATGAGATCGATGATGGAATATGTTGGTCTGACCCTGTCTTGATATCTCTGCAAAAATTTAGCTTTGACAATTTCAAAGTTACTCGCCTCCAAAGAGTCAAGCAAGTAGAACCACTCTAAAGCTGAACCATCTAATGATCTTCTGAAAAGAAAAGCAAGGGCCCTTGGATCATTTTGCCACATTACCGACTCATAAAGAAAGTCCTTAATATGAATGAATGGATTACTGGTTCCATTGTAGCGACGGTATATCGGCATCTCAGAGGGAGGTAGATGAAAAGTAGGGAGGGAAGGAAGAGAAATTTCAGGGACTGCCTTGGTGTCGATCAAACGTTTAAGCTCTCTATACTACTCATCCATGCGATTGATTTTGTTAATCATAGCCAGATCGACAGAAGGTTCCCCAAGAGGAGGAGGAGGAGTGGGTGCTTGGTGCACCGGGATTGGGATTTGATGGGCCGAAGTGGCCGGATAAGAAGGGTACATTGGGGGATGCACCAAAGGGTGAGTAGGGTTGAGATGATTAGAAGAATAAACTGGTGGTTTAGAAGGAACAACAACATTCAGATCAGGGTGATCTAAATTAGCTACCGGATGAGGAGAGATTGGGGCTACGAGCCCAGTATAAGAATGGCCATGAGTGGGCACATTGGGTTGATGTGCTACCGTCCGAGGGGTAGAGATGTGAAGACCACCTTCGGGAGGAATGTGGTCAGTGGGCGACTTGCCCTTGAGGATGGCTTCGATAGCCTGAATTTGTGTAGGGTCAGCATGAGATAATGCCTACCAAAGTGAATTTGGATTGGGTTGACGAGAAGTTTGACTAGGTTTAGGGAGAACTTCGGGTTCATTGATGGCACATACGGCATCAGGATAGAAATAAGATTGGCCATACTCCAATTGTAGTTGCTCGTATCTTTAATCCGCCATTCCGATAACTCGACCTGACCTTAAATTCATAAACACAATAGAAAAAGAAGGAGCAAGTTATGATTTTTTTTAGTTTTGATTTTTGACCCCTTTTTATTTTGATTTTCTTTTGTCGGACAAGCAAGTTATCAAGCAAATTAACCTCAAGCAAAATTTTTATTTTGGTTCTTTTTTAGGTGATTTTGATATTTTTGTTTAATTTTCAGTTTTTGTTTGCAAACAAGTAATAGCAAAGACTTGGAATGATTAACGTAAAATTTTTTTGTTGTTTCAACCTCAAATTAATGGATTGTTAAGAGAAATATTGTCCACTCAAATAAATGGGTAGGACCCTATGCTCTCACAACGCCGAGCAATCTAAGGTTGTCACTCTTTTCACAACGATAGGTAATAGGTACTCTGGGTTTTGGGATAAAATGGTACAACCAGCCCGATCAGTGAAGAGGGAATCCTTCACGTCTGGGTACTTACGGAGGTCTTGATGGAAGCTACCCAGTCCTTCCGAGAGGGAATCCCCGGAGGAGGAGTTGGCAACCATCAAGAGGGGTGTTTGGATGTGTGGGACTTTGGGAGGAGAGAGCCCCCCTTCTCGTATGACCAAAGGAGCCAAAACTCCAATGTAAGCTAAATGCGGGTGAAGTGTCAAGGAATTAAAGAGCAAGCAAGAAGAAAATAAAAGCATACAAAGATTAATGAGATGTTGTAAGAAGCAAGTGAACAAGACAACGATATGAAATTAAACTAAGATGCAAGAAAGCATTAATTTAACTAAGCATGCTTTAAAAGATTCGCTAAATAAAAACTAGGCTTAGAAGGAAATAGAAAAATATACTTAACAAGAGATGAAAGAAGATGATATCTAAAATGCTAAGGTGAAATAAGTTGATTAACAAAGTTGGAAATCAGATCGGTATGCTTTTAAAAAGATAAATAGAGAGCAAGTAAACTTGGAAAAAACAAGATGATGCTTCAAGGAAACAAACAAGCATGTGAGCAAGTAAATAGCAATGCAAGGAAATGGAAATGGCTTAAATGAGAACTAAAGTGAAAATAAGCATGTTTTCAAGTGGACATTCTTAGGAAAGAAGAGAAGAACTCACTAAAGCAAAGTCGAGTCCCACCGTGGTCGCCAAAAGGTTTAAGCACCCGAAACGGGATGTCCGTAGATCTCCCCTTTTTCGGGCCCTACGCTTGCTTTGGGGACTTGGTGGATGAGATGTTAGTGGAAGTGGTCGCCAGGAGCCAAAGGCTCTAAAATATTGTAGAATGAAAAGAAATGAAATGGAGAAATGACCATCGTACCTTTGGAAGCGGGGAGATTGTTGGGTTCCGACTTCTCCTCTCTCGGCCGGCCAAAAGAAGAGAGCTTAGTGAGTCCTTCGTCTTCGATCCGGTTGAAGCTCTGTCTCAATCGGATTTACCTAAAAATGTCCATAAGAAAACATAGAAACAAGTGAAAGGTTCAATAGTTCTAATGAAAGCATAGTATCGTGCTCAAATTTGAATTCAAACATGCAAAAGGAAAGAGACTAACCGGATTGGGACTAAATCCCAACCCCTATTTAGAAGGTTTAGATATGCATGAAAATACAAATGAGTGGCTCAATATATGCTAAATGACATGTTAATGAGAGTTAAAATGAAAGGGGGGAGTAAAGGATCGACCGGAAAAGTAAATAAACTCAAAAAAATGCAAAATGGGGTTCCGCTCGCCGCCGCCCCCATATATGTGGCGCCTGCTGCAGGTGTCCCCTTGATGGGGCGCGTTGACCAAAGTCAAAACGCCCTATTTATGGGGCACCACGGACTGGCTTCAGCAGATTTTCTTCCCTTCTTCGCGGCGTCGCCTCGGAGTGTAGGAAGACCTCCAAGACAGAAAAAGGACTTCTTCAAGCAGCCAATACCCAAGTGAAGCTAATGGAAGAGTGTTTTGGCACTAGATGTAAGGGAAATAGAGTGTAGAGGCCCTCAAAGTCGGAGAAAAATCATATTTCTGAAGAAGGAAACTGCAAGTTTTTTGGGTTTTTAGAGAAGGATTTTGGGATAATGGGAGGGCTTGAGAGGGTGCTATGGCGGCTTAGATTCATAGTGGTGGATGAGATGAGGTGGGATATGGACTTGGGGTGTCCGAAAACCTCCATATGGGGGTCTTTCTACAGCACAAAAGAGGGTAACTTCATTCTGCTGGAATATCCCTTCAAGAAGCGACTATGATTTTTTTGGGTTTTGGGAAATGGTTTTAGGACGGTTTGAGAGCTTGGAGGGGGGTTTCAAGACTTGGGATGTGTAGTGGTGGATGCGAGGAGGTGAGGGATGCCCTTAGAGTGTCCTAAACCTTCCAAATGGGGGTCCTTTTATAGGCAAGAAGAGGGCAACCTTATCTGCAGAACTGTCCCATCAATCTGTCCAACGGTCGGACTGTGTGCAGGTGCCCCACCAGTGGGGTGCCTGGCACCCTGTTTATAGGGCGCCTGGTGCCCTATTTATAGGGCGCTTTGACTTGGTCAAAGTGCCCCATTAAGGGGGCACTAGGCCTAGTTTGGCCAAAACGCGCAGGGAAGTTTCGATTTTCCGAAAAACTTGGTTTCCTTGAAAGAATACTCATAAAAACAAGAATTTAAGCTCTCCAACTAGACCAAAATTGTGTGTCTACACCAGGGACATCTTATGATTTGCTGAAACACCTCGACAAAACTCCTGCACGGATTTCCATTTTAGAGCTGATCAAAAGGTCCAAGGTTCACCAGGAAGTTCTTCAACAGTATCTACAACGAGTAATGGTCAATGAAACCCTCCCCCCTGAGAAGATTGCATCAGTCTTGACCCCGAGAAGTGAACACCCCGCCCTCACTTTCACCAAAGAAGAGTTGACCGAACTAGAAGCAAGAAAATATGCACTCTATATCACTGTCAGCATTAATGAAACAGATGTCAAGTCTTGTCTAGTTGATATCGGTGCATCCATCAATGTCTTGCCACCAGAAACGCTACAATTGTGTGGAATCCCAGAAGAGGATATTCGGCCATCACAAATCACCTTAACAGCATATGACAATTCCAAGTGGCCCGCCCATGGCATGGTTACACTCGAAGTCAAACTCGGACCCCGAGTTGTTACTATTGACTTCCACATCCTGGACATGGACCCAACTTACAAAGCTATCTTCTTACCTTGAGGCATTAGAGGTCGTAGCTTCAACCAATCACTAGTGCATCAAATTTCCCTTCAAAGGCCAAGTCGTTAAGGTGGTAAGTATGCCTGTGGATTGCCTGGTTACTCTCCCTCCTGGCTTGCCAAACCAACCAGTCTTCACAATCCTCGATCTGCCAAAGGATGGCAACCCAGGCAAGTTTGTAAAAGAAAGAAGGATGATACCAAGACCCTCAAGTGGCGTATGATGGAAAATATGGGATATCAAGAAGGTCGAGGACTGGGAAGAGAATTGCAAGGCATCATAGAACCCATCCAGCTAATAAAGACAATATCAAGGAATGGGATAGGATGTGATGGGACAAGCGATAATGGCCAAAAGATCAGTCAAAAATACTTCAAGGGGTGTCTACACAAGTTCTTCAACAAGAGGGAGACAATAGAGATGATTGAAGAACAAGAACCGCAAGAACAAGCAAAGAGGAAGAAGGTTGATAGCCTAGAGGATGAGCCGTATCTCGACATATCATGGTTATTCTCTGAAGAAGGATCAAGTAACGAATCATTCCACAACGAGCCTTCTGGCAATCAAAATCAGGGGCATTCACCTCTTGCCGTCTCCATGGATCTAACAGACCCATTCCCGACAAGTTCACCGTCAGATCCACCAGGCAGCAAGGATGGATGCTCTCTTTACCCATCTTTGCTCGATTTGTTCCCTTCGCTGTCAATATCCCAGCCCACACTGCAAAACTCCAACCAACCAAACTCCTTCTATGTTTATGTTTAGTACTTCTCAAAAAGCTCAAAAAAAATGTCATGTTCTCAACCCAAGTTTCGATCGAGAAACTTCCCAACTCACTCCGAAGGATGATCCAAATCGGGAGGCCACCCGGTCTCTGATCGATCTCCTTTGCCCTTCATCAATAAATTCCACTCCCTCCACCTCCTCTTCCTCTCTGTATTCACCTTCTTCTTCTTTAGATTTAGTTTCCAACAAAAGCAAAACAAAAATCAGGGGTAGGAGAGTTCCAGAAAGATATCTGCATCGATTGGCTCAGAAAAGCCTAGAATGTGCCAAGCTACCAGAGTATCTAGAAAATACAATTCAGCTGGGTGAAATGCGATATGAGGAGAAGGACAATATTGATCCAACTTTAGGGGTCTATGAGGTCGTGTCGGAAAAGGATCCTGACATTAAGGATGAAGAAGAGGATTTGGCTGATGCTTATGCATCCGGTTTAAGAAGATTCAAAGAACCATCAGCCACGGTGGATGAACCGACTAAGGAACTTAATCTTACAACACCGGGAGATCCTAAGAATATCCTCATCAGTGCCAACCTCGCCCCTTTAGAAGAACAGAATCTAATGAGGGTGTTACAAGAGTATAAGGACACGTTCGCTTGGACATATGAAGATATGTCGAGGTTAGACAAGTCATTGGTAGAACATCGATTGACTCTAAAACCTAAAGCTACCCCGGTCAAGCAAAAGTTGAGGAGTTTCCACCCAAACATAGCATTGAAGATGAAGGAAGAGGTCGATAAGTTACACCAAGCAAAATTCATAAGAGTTGTCCTCTATCCACAATGGGTGGCAAATATAGTCCCAGTCATGAAGAAGGATGGAAAGGTTCGAATTTGCATTGACTTCAGAGACTTAAACCGAGCATGTCCGAAAGATTATTTTCCCCTTTCTCATATCGATGTTCTTGTTGATAACACAGCTGGATATGAAACCCTATCGTTCATGGATGGATATTCAGGGTATAATCAAATCTGGTTAGCAGAAGAGGATCAAGAGAAGACCTCATTCACTACACTTTGGGGAACTTATTGCTATGTCGTCATGCCCTTCGGATTAAAGAATGTCGGAGCAACTTATCAAAGGGCCATGGTGGCGATATTTCATGATATGATGCATAAATTTGTAGAGGTGTATGTGGATGATCTAGTGGTTAAATCTCAGACCCGAGATGAGAATGCTGAGGTGTTAAAAAGGGTTTTGCAACGATCCAGGGAATATAAGCTTAAAATGAACCCCAAGAAGTGTGTGTTTGGAGTATCATCCGGAAAGTTACTTGGGTTCATCGTCAGCAAAAGAGGCATCGAGATCGATCCCAACAAAGCCAAGGCCATCATTGATATGCCTCCGTCAAAGAACCTAAAAGAGCTGAGAGGGTTGATTGGTAGGCTACAATTTGTTCGCCGGTTTATCTCACAACACTCCCAAAGGTGCAAACCTTTCTATGAGTTAACCAAGGTGAAGGCCGAATTTAGATGGGATTCAAGATGCCAAGAGGCATTCAATGGTTTAAAGAAATATTTGTCAAGCCCACCTATGCTCAAACCTCCGATTTCCGGCAAACCCTTAATCTTATACATCTCGGTTTTGGAAGGATCTCTTGGAGCAGTATTGGCACAATTAGATGATGAAGGGAAAGAGCGAGCAGCATATTATTTGTCTAAAATCTTTGATCCTTGTGAGCAGAGGTATACAACCATGGAAAATACCTGTGCTGCCCTGGTTTGGGTGGTCCAGAAGCTTAAACATTACTTTCTGGCTCACGAGGTTAATCTCATTGCTCGTATGAATCCCATCAAGTTTCTCCTAAAAAAATCTGTCCTAACTGACTAGTTGGCACGTTGGCAAAGTTTTCTCTCTCAATTTGACATCACCTACATTCAACAGAAGACAATCAAGGGCTATGCAATCACTGAACACCTTGCCCATCATCCTATCCCAATCTTTGACCCTATCCAATCAGAATTCCCCGATGAAGAATTGATGTCCATTCGATCTTTCAATCTGTGGACTTTATATTTTGATAGGGCATTAAACTCCCAGGGTAGAGGGATAGGGATTGTTCTTCTGTCACCCGAAGGTGTCACCATTCCACAGGCTTTTCAGCTCCATTTTCCAGCAACAAACAATATAGCTGAGTATGAAGCCTTGTTGGCCGGACTGGAGGCCGCTCACTTCTATGGTGTCACTAAACTAAGGATGATCAGTGATAGTCAGTTGATTCTCCGCCAAGTGCTTGCCAAATACCGCACATCTCATCCCGGGCTCAGACCATACCAAGAACTCAGCACCTGTTACATCAAGCTATTCTCCAAGCTCAAATTCGTTCATGTTCCTCGTGCTCAAAATATTCTTGCTGATGCTCTCGCTTCTCTGGCATCTTCACTATCTGTCCCGCTAGGCAGACAGGCTAGGATGATCTACGTCCGCCGACGTACCATTCCGGCAGTAGAAGATGCACGATTCTTGAGGGTTAAAGAAGAATTTGAAAGGAATGAATACATTGAGCAAAAGGAGGAAGTATCTTTGGTCGAGTTGGAAGAACTAGAAGAGGGTGAGAAACCATGGTACCATGAGATTGCGAATTACTGTCAATATCAGACATATCCACCAGGATCAACTACCGAAGAAAAGAAAGCCATAAGAAGGGTCTCCCAGAGATACACCATCTTAGGTGGAGTACTTTATAAAAGGAGCCTAGCCGGCATTCTATTGAGATGCGTAGATGAAGAAGAGGCTGAATTGGTGCTTAAAGAAGCACATTCCGGAGTATGTGGAGGCCATGTAAATGCCCAGGCCCTCGCCAAGAAGATCATCAGGCAAGGGTATTATTGGCCTACTCTAGAAGAAGATTGCTCGATCTTTTTCCGGCACTGTCATCAATGTCAACTCCACGCCGACAAAATTCACTATCCCGCATCTTCCCTTCACCCGATTCATGCCCCATGGCCCTTTGCTATGTGGGTTTTTGATGTTATCGGACCTCTTAGTGACCCAAACTCCACAAACAAAACCAAATCTTTCATCCTAACGGCAATGGAGTACTTCACCAAATGGGCGGAAGCGGAAGCATACGTGGAAATCAAGGCATCAACAATCTGCACCTTCATCAAACGCAACATCATCGCCAGGTTCGGGATCCCAGGCGACATCATCACCGACAATGGACCACAATTCATCTCTTAGGAGCTGCGTGACCTTTGCAACAGGTATTGCATCAGATTACATCATTCATCTCCATATTATCCTCAAGGCAATGGTCAAGCGGAAGCCACCAATAAAACTCTGATAAAAATTATTAAGAAGACTTGTAAGTCTAGCAAGTTCGCGGACTGGCTGGATAAGTTAGTTGATGCTCTATGGGCCTACCGCACTTCTATTCGAACCCCAACGGGTCAAACCCCCTATGCCTTGGCATTTGGGATAGAGGCAGTAGTACCATAAGAAGTGATCATTCCATCCCTCCAAGTCCAGATCGATCGAGACATCCCAATGGATGAACGCCGAGATTTCCTTCTCGCACAACTCGAACTCTTGGATGAGAGGAGGCTGGCCGCTGCCGAACATGCTAGATCTTACCAGAATAGACTCAAAAGATTTTATCAGAAGAGGGTGGAGGAGAGAAAATTTGAAATCGGTGAGGTTGCGCTTAAAAGAATATTCATTAAGCCTGGCGGTCCCCGCTCCAAACTTCAACCTAACTGGGAGGGTCCATATGTAATCTCAGTAGTTTATCCCAGTAATTCATACAAGCTGACTAATGCAAAAGGAGAAGAACTAGCTCATCTCTGGAATGGTGTATACCTCAAAAAATATTTCCCTTAAAACAAAAATCAAAAAAAAACAAAAAAATTATAAAACCCAAAGGTGTGAAGAATGACGGTAACATCTAATGCCTGCTTGTTCAGTGCACCAACTTGTCACTTATGGAAATAAGGATAGGCATCATACTGCACACACTACACACCTAGGTTTCAGAATCCGATGATTGGAAGTCAGAGAGAAAGCTAGGCAACAGTTGGCAAAAGAAGGTCAACCCTGTCCTATTCTCTTCTTATTTCGGTCCAGAATAGATGGAAGGGGTTAGAATGAGGAGTATCGAAAGTGCCCATTGCCTTAGTAGGAAGATGCCTCTGAAGGTCTGACTTCTTAAAGAAGAAAAAAAGTGCCAAAAGATGGGCAATGACCCCTCAGGTCGGCAAAAGAATAGACATGTCTGAATGTGTACCAACAAAAGCCCAAAAAGAAAAAGGCTCCAAAAGATGGGCAATGAACCCCTCAGGTTAAAATCAACCAAAAGAAAAAGACATGTCTGAATGTGGGCCATCAAAGAAAAAGGGATAGAAGGAAGGACCCAAGGATGACAAATCCCAAACGGGCAACACGGGCACTAGTAGAGAAACTAATTCGACACCCCGAATCCTATTAAGGACTTACCATCATTCATCTTCCTTCTTTAACCTTGCGAGCAGGGTTGACCGACTGGATCCAAGAAAAACCATAGCCTATCGAAGGCGGAAGGTCAGAAGATCTCGGACTAGGCACTTTCTTCCACGTGATGCCTACTCTTAACCCTTAGGTAACGATGAGGGGCACCTATGGCAAGCAAGGCAAAGGATGAGATGGTCATTTCTTTCACACCAAACCAAAAAAATTGAATACTTCAAAAATACCAAACAAATTCATAAAATCAAAATTCTTAAAAAGTAAAAATCCATAACACCAAAAAAGATCATAAAAGTTCCAAAACATCAAAAAAATCATAAAACCATCAAAACCCAAACAAATCAAAAATTTCAAAACACCTAAAAATTTGCTTTGACTAGCTACCTTTGCATTCATGTTTAATTTCAGTCTTGCATATTTCCTTTTGTGCATACTTATGTTTTTCTGTTATCTTTACCTTGATAAGGCCTATGTCCCTTGACAAAAGATCAAGGCAAGGGACTAAGCCAAAATAAAGTTCTAATATCTTCTCTCAAGAAGATGCAGGAACAGGAGAAGGCATGCCAGCTTCATATCCACAGACACTTAGAGGAAGCAAAAATAACAAAAAAAATCAAAAATTGAAAAATAAAAGTAGACTACCCCGACCACTATTAGGACTTGCATTTAGCATTGCATCTATTAAAATAAATAATATTTGAGATGTTGAAGACCTCAAGTCTAAAGGGGGCTGAGCCTGAGAACCCCTTCAAAAAAATCAGTGAAGGTTCAGTCATTCCCTAGGCTTGCGGATAGGCCAAAGTTGAATATGCGGGAATGACAGTTTCTTCACGGATGTCCTGACCCGTTATGTTCAACCTATATCTTCAACTATTTTCCTATACTTAGTTGTATTTCTTTAAACCCAGCATGCATCATTTCATACATGCATCACACCACCATAATCCTGCCATGACCTCTTTCCTGTCCACTATGAACATTTTAAAGATGGTCTTTTATAGCCCCAGAGGAGGTCTTGATTTTTCAAAGAATTAGTTTCCAACATGTTTTAACAATGATTTCATCGAAACAAGAAGTTTTTCCATGTCGAACTGAACCGGTATTGTTGAGTAAAACCTTATGAATTTGAAGAACCCAACCTTGGTTGATTGGCTGTCTCCTCTTTACTTTTAGCAAATTACTGCATTTCTACTGAGTCCAGCACACCATGCAATTCGGGTCCTGGCCGGTAACAATTTTTCCCCATGTGGGATTTTAGTTATTTACTTTCAGTACTGTTCTTCTCCTTAACCAATCAACTAGAGGGAAGATTTCGATAAGACAAAGGGTTATCTCGAAGTCCGGTAAAGTTTTATTCACTCAACTAGGACGATGAAGGCATGTCTAAATCTACACCTTGGCGTCACCTTTTCAGTCCATTACCATTTCATTCCGCTACGCCTCACTACGCTTCACTACATTCGTCTGCGCTGCATTCATGTCATTCCCCTACAAAGTCGATGCCAAGGCGAGGCAAGCTGTAGACACGCAATTTTGGTCCAGTTGAAGAGCTTAAGTTCTTGTTTTCATGAATAATATTTGAGTAACATTTCAAGGGAACTGAGTTTTTCAGAAAAATCAAGTTTTTCGGCGCATTTCGAAGAAGATCGATAGGACGTTGACAGGGGTCAAAGCGCCCTGTATACAGGGCACCTGGCGCCCTATATAGAGGTCACCTGGCGCCCTATATACAGGGCACCAGGCGCCCTGCTTATAGGGCACCAGGCACCCTATATATAGGGCACCTGGCGCCCCATATATAGGGCACCAGGCGCCCTGTATATAAAGCACATGGTGCCCTATATACAGGGCATCAGGCGCCCTATATATAGGGCACCTGGCACCAAATAAAATTGACTTGATCGGTCAATTTGACCCCTCACAGTGACTCGTCTTATCAATTTGACATATCTCATGATGCTGGCGCCCTATATATAGGGCGCTTTGACGCGTGAAACTGCTTTTCGAAAATGGCCAAAGTACCCTTTTTTGGGCTATAAATAGACCCCCATTTGGAGCTGGGAGGAGGTTCCAACTCCGTAACACCCTAGAGTTCATCCAATACCACGTTTCTAAGCCATCTACATCTCCCATAAGCCTTCAAACTGATCCAAGATCACCCCCCAAAAACCCCAAAAACCTGTTGTACTGTCATCTAGAAATATAATTTTTTCTCCACTTTGAGAGCCTCTATCCGTCTCTCCTCTTTCATCCAGCATCCAAACTACCCACCACTAGCTTCATTTGCATATTGTCTACAAGGAGGAGGCCTTACTTCGTCCCGGAAGCCTCCCAGCACTCCGGAGCAGCATCGCGAAGAGGGGAAGAAAATCTGCTCGAGCCAGACTTAGTGCCCCATATACAGGGCGCTTTGACCTTGGTCAATGCGCCTTATAAGTAGGGCACCTGTAGCTACTGCCCTATATATAGGGCACCAGGAGGGGCAGAAGCTTGTATTGCGATTTTCAGAGTCTGATCGCCCGTCTGATTGAGTTTTATCTTCCGTTTTCATCTTAGAACTTTTCATCATTTTATTTGGCATGCTTTAGATCATTTTGCACCTCATATATATTTAAAAACCTACCAAAAATAGGGGTTTGGATTCCGTCCCGATCCGGTTAGTTCATCCCCTTTTGCATGATTCAGAGTCTATACCAAGCATGATACTACACTCACACTAGAGCTGATGATCTTCACTTGTTTTTTTTTTATGTTTCTATGCAGGACATTCTTAGGTGGACCCGATCGAGGTGAAGCTTCAACCCTATTGGAAGTGAAAGAGCTCACTCAAGCTCTCCTCTTTCAGCCGGCCGAGAGAGGAGAAGTTAGAACCTAACAATCTCCCTCCTTTCCCATTCCCAAAGGTACGACGGTCAAGCTTGTTTTCATTCTATTTGCTTTACCTTTAATCATATTTTGGAGCATTCGGCTCCTGGCAACCACACACACACCTACACACACACGCAAACCACCGAGACTCTTCCGGGTGCCTACATGGGGGACATGTGCCCCACCCCAGGGTGCATGGCACTTATTTTTAAGTAGTTGATTTACTCCAACTTCTCCTATAAATTGAGCCAACTTCTAACATTCCAAAGGTTGGAAGATGACCATCCAAGCATCTGAAGATGTCCTTATACCCTCCTATTATTTTGTAGTGATTTTTAGAAAGAGAAAAAGTCAGTTCGAGCTCATCTAGCCGGGGCTGTCTTCTTCGATCTCTACAGAATCCTAGATACATCTACTGCCTGAGTTGTTTGAAGCAATGTTCTTCCTCTCTTAGTTGTCTTTCATTTTCAATAAAAAACATAAAATTCTAACTTTGTGGCTGGTCGTGGAGAGCTCTAAAGAAAAGTCATGCCAGACAGATTCCGATTCTTGTTTGGCTTTCTAAACGGACCCAGATTTACTCATATCTTTTTCGAATAGGCTCAGATCATCATTATTCATCCATATTTTACATTTTTGCTATATCTTTATTTCATCATTATTCATCCATATTCTACATTTTTGCATTATTTTCACATTATATTTAGTTTTGTAACTAAAAAACCAAAAAAGGGGTTAGGAATAACCCGAATCCAGTCAGTTCTTCTTCAATTGTCTATTTTTATGTTATTTTATTTACATCTATTTCACCCAAATTCAATTATAATTGTTGTTTTACCTAATTTATTGTCTAGTTACATAGGAAATCAAGCACCCAAACGTTGAGGACTCTTCTTCATCGGTCGGCCAAAGAAGGAGAAGCTAGAACCCGCCCACTTTCCATCTAAGGTACACATGCTCGATCAATCTCTTATTTAATTCCATTGCATAAAGCAGAGCCCATGGTTCCCGGTGACCACATTCTTACTTTATTTCATGCATTAAATTTTTTTTATCTTTTCTTGCCCACATGACCCGAATAGTCTCTTCATCACCGTAGTGTTGTAGATGGTCGAGTATTTAGGGATCAATGTGAGTAAGGGTAATAAAGGGATCTCCTCCTCCCTCTCTCTCTCTATCTCTGAGGGGTGCTGACCCAGGAACCCCATTTTTGGAGTCGACAATGGGTTGTCTTGTGCCACTGCTTAGACCTCATCCCCATGCCTTTTTTCGTGATTGGGGCATTCTTGGCATTCTTATTCATGCAAGGCAAGCTAATGAGTATCATTGAAATTGTGCTTTGAATGGAGCTTTGGTAGAATGTTGGCACCAGGAGACCTATACTTTTATCTTTGACACCATTGAATGCACTATACTTTTAAAAGAGGTTGAACTCCTTCTAGGTCTTCCTTTAACATCCTTGGGTAAAAAGATGAACATGTTCATGCTTGCAATTCTTCTCACTCCCCAAGAGTTTTTTTCAAAGAATTCATGAGTCCTACAGAAGCCCATTCCATAATCTTGGGTGAGAAGATTGCTCTAGAGGGTTTGTTAAGGTTGTCTCTTGGTTTGATTGAGAGTGTTGTTGATGACATTAGTCTTTTTCTCCCTCAGTTAAAAGGGGTAGCTACATGTCTTGCTTCTACATTTCATTATTCTTTGGATAATGGTTGGATTAATCCTAGTGCTTTGTCTTGTATTATGGCAATTTGGCCTGGAATGCATCTAGTACCATCGATCTTATGCTACCTTTATGATGGTTTGTCTTCCACCTCCATTGGTAGGCCTATGTCTAGCAATTTTCTCTTGTTGGGTGCTTGGGTAGACTGACACTTCATATCTGACATTACTTGCAATAACATGCCAACCTTGAGCCTCTTCCTCCACTGTCTTTTTCATTCTATTTTTTGTGCTAGGCATGGAGGAGAAGGTCATTAACAAGTGCCCGACAATGAAAACTTGTCGTGATTGGCATGTGTACTTATTAGCCATGTCTTGTGTTGGTTTCTCATGTCCACCTCTGTCCATGCTTTAGAAAGTTGTTTGTTCATGCTTCATTCTTAGGGTAGACCTATAACTCATCACTGGCTCTTCTTTTGTCTTGTACAACCCACACAAGTGTTTCCCTCAACTTGGTAGCACTACAACATGGTACCACACCTCTTCCATCTGATAGAAATGTATACCCTACAAGCCAATCATATATGATACAACTAGACATTTCTTGTATCATATTATTCAAAATAAAAAGTATTTATTCATTACCATCTATCTTTAGATACGCATATCGTAATAAAATTCTTGATCACATGTAATGATGATTGAATCATGAAGAAATCATGATAATGAGATCAATCATCTGGATGCTAGTGATCTAAATGTTCCAAGTCATAGGTCCTTGAGATAGGACATTTAGGATCCGAATAGATTTATGTATGTGATATCTTCTTATATGATGAGAATGATTAATCTTATTGGTCATTAGTGTGGAGACACTAAGATACATATACAAGTGCTCATTAGTAGATTGAGTTCACTAAATTGACCATCTTGTAAACCCTGATCAGTATCTTACTAAACTGTCCCATTGTGGTAAAGTTGGATCTTTGACCTGAGTTGCTTTGATTATTAACTTATGGATCACCACCTTGAATGTCCAGTATAGTTAATGAATCAGGTACAAGAGAAACTCGGTGGAGACAATTGAGCGGACAACAAGGGATCGTTCACTCTCGGTAAGAGAGAGAGAATGTCCAATGGAATAGTACTTTAAATCTTTGGCCAAGGTAGATAAGATAATTGTAAAAAGGGGTTTTTTAATTGATTCATTCATGAGTACATGACTCCATAGAGTCAGATTATTAAGGTGGTTGATAGTCGGTGCTAAATCCCTGGCCAACCAGGACATTGCATGGATGAGAATTTAAATCCGTATGGTAACTGATTATGGAAAGGCTCATGAGATGTTATTTAGCTCTCTAAAGTCATTTGAGATCATAAGATGTGGCTTGTACCCTTTATAATCGAAAAGCCATCAAATATGCTTTCAGATAATAGATTTAATTTAATTTAAAAAAATTATTCTTTTTAAATTTGGCTTCAACAAAATTGACTATTGGGCATAGTGGGTCACACACATTAGAACTAATTCTAAGGACAAGGGCAAGATTGGAGCGAAAGAGAACAGGTCCTTGGAAGAAGTTCGTGTGAATACCTCTAGAGGCCGTCCATTTGAATGGTTTGAAGAAGCAAGGAGCATCCACTCTTCATCTCTAATAAGAGATTTTTCAAATCCTAAGAAGGTATATTCTATCTCCTTCTTAATCGGTTCCCGATTTTGTCGTTTTGGTTTCAATTAAGGCTAAGACCTTGAATTCAAGATATCAAAATTATTTTAAATTCTTTGATTGATTCCTTACAGTGGTATCAGAGCCATGTTAAAGCCTTAGTTGAAATCAAAATCGATTTTGAGTTATTTCATGTGTTTTCAATTTTCCCGAAATTGTGTAAACCTTGATTTTCATGGAGTAACCATGTTTCATATGTGACACAATATTGAGATTAGTTTGTTTCATGACAATCTTGTGACATAGGGCTTTTGAAATCTATAGACATCTTGGATTTTAGACCTTTGTAGAGTCTGATAGAGTCCAAGAGATTCGGGCTTTTTGTCACGGTTGTGAAGTCCCCAAATTTAGGGATGAAGGAAACATTTTAAAGTGTTTAGAAGATGGATAATAGACTTACCTTAAGTTTTCTTTCTATTTTAATTTCTAATCATCACTCAAAGAGAAAGAAATTTTTTTCCCGACGAATATGGTATCCGCGATAGTGGCAATTTCCACCGAGTATTTCTCCTTACACAATTTTTTTTGGAGTACGAAACCTATACCAATAGTTTCGTGATACTCTAAGGACTCAATATGCTATTTTTCGGATTTTTCTAACTCCGATTGGACTTAAAAATCTAGGCCAAAAGTCACGGTCAGATTTAGGGTTTTCCCTCTCATCATACCCAGTGGTCCAGTCGATCAAATCTATGTTTGACCCTGATTCGGGTTAGATTGGTGCTAGACTAGGCCGGTTTGACCAAGCCCAATTCGGCAGTTTGGTTTTTATTTTTTATTTTATTTTTAAATTTTTTAAAATGAAATAATTTATAATAAAGTTGGTAAAATCTTAAAAAATTAAAAAATTGTAGAAATTATGTAATGAGTCATTGAAGTGTTTAATGTCTTATTAAATGATATTTAGCCCTATTGTCCTAATATACTCCTTTTTATCTTGAAATTGTTTTAAGATCAAAATTAGTGTATATAATGATTAAATTAATTATGAAAAATATGATTTGACAGTTTTATATTTATATCATTATTTTTGTGGTTTGCACAAGTTTGGGAATCCCTAGATATTGTTATTTGCATGAATGGGCTTATCTTAATGCATGTAAATTGTTTATGCATTCCTTTCATGTTATTTATTTTATGATAAATTTGATAAGTATGAAATTGAGATTTTCAAAATCTATATGTTATAAGTTTATGATATAAAAGCTATATCATATAATTATCACGTATGCGCACTTTTGTCATGTGATGATTTTTTTTGTGTGTGGTTGGTGATCATGGACTTAGTTTTAATTTTCTTGCATTAGTTATTATTTTTGGTAATATAATTAAATAGGGCCTGTGTGCCACCTCCTCCTCTCTCTCTCTCTCTACAATTTGATTATAAATTCTATCTACTCCCCAAGTTTGTACTCCCCTTGGATAAAGCCAAGGTTTCTTATAATGAGATGTATATTCATTGAGTTTGTATACCCCAGACCGCTCGTAATGATAAAAAGTCAGCTTATAGAAGATAGTGAGGGTGAGGACCACTTGGAGAAGAAGTTCCTAAAGTGGAGACATACCAATTTCAGCATCTGATGCAAGCCTTTTAATTTTACATCATTAAGGGTGTTTATGGTGCATGCTTAGGGATAAGTCCATGATCACTTATTTTCTTTATGCATTTTAGATATGTGGATGTGTGCTACTACTTATACCTTAAATATATGATATTCCAAAGGTATACTTATATTTATATATAGCACATATGCTGATGACACTAAAAATAAAATAAAAATTTTTTTATTTTAAATTAAGTTGATTAATGCGGGACATTAAGAATGAATCACGTAGCCTTCCATTGTTATGGCTTTGGTGAACTCTTAGACTAGATGGGTTGGTTGTGCTATCACAAGACTCATTCAGCAATGGATTGGTGACCATGGCCAAGGCTATTAGCCGAACCTTGAGGTGGATCACTTACATAGCTTTGTTGTGCTACCACAAGAGCTATGTGAGGAATCCATTCTCATAAAATAGCAAGTAGATTTGACCTAACTAGAGTACATGATTTGTTGTGCTACCACAAGATCATGACTCTAGATGCTAAACATGACTAAGAATTGTAACAATTATAATTGACAAGAGTTGCCTGCCTATTAAGTATGGGATGATTTATTGTGCTACCACAACGTCATCACCATATTGTTAATGAGATCTTAGTCCCCACTAGGACATCATGAGATGTCGCACCTTTGCATACTAAGGGTTATGCAAATTCGCCAAAATTAGTGAGAGCATAAAATTAAGAAAAAAGACCATATCATAATTTTAATGAATATTTGAAATGTTATCTCATTTTAATTATATCTCCTTGCCGATTTTAATGACGAACCACTTGTTGTGCAGCATACTCAATGCCAATGGGCTCACTGGTCCCAACTTCTCTGAGTGGCTTAGAAATTTGATAACTGTTCTCAATGCTAAGTGAATAGCCTATGTGCTTGAGAAGCCACTACTAGATGAACCATCTGATGATGCTAGTGATGATGTGATTGTCACTTTCCAAAAGCACAAAGAGGATTTAACCCTTTTCTAGTGCTACATGTTAGCCTCTATGAGCAATGAATTACAGAGGCAACATGAAAAGATGGATGCCATGTCCATATTGGCTTATCTTGAGAAACTATTTGGAGCACATAGTCAGACAGAGAGATATGAGATATCTAAGAATCTGTTGAAGACAAGGATGACTGAGGGAACATCTATGCAGAGTTGTAGACACACGTTCTCAAAATGATAGAGTGAGTGGAGAGGTTAGCTGAGCTTGGGTTCTCTATAAACAAGAACCTGACAGTTGACCTTATCCTCCAATCTTTACCATCTTCTTTTTCCTAGTTCATCATGAACTTCAACATGAATAAGTTAGAATACTCTCTAATAGAGCTTCTAAATATGTTGAAGACTGTTGAAGTCACAATGAACAATGGGAAACCTCATGTGCTACTTGTTGGTAAGACCAACAAGAAAAGGAAGGCTAATCAGATGGGTAATAAGGACAAATCTAAAGTCAAGAAAGTAGCCATGAAGATAGAGTCCAAGAAGGACAAAGGACAATACTTCCATTGCCATAAAGATGGCCACTGGAAGAGAAACTACAAGTTGTACCTTGTAGAAATGGCAAAAGGAAAGTTTGGAGAAGCTTCAGGTAATTGTGTCATTGATGTCAATTTGTCTTATAGATCTACATCATGGGTATTAGATACTGGATATGCATCTCATTTCTGTAATAACTTGCAGGTGTTGACAAGTAGTAGAAGGTTGTAAAGAGGAGAGGTTGATCTGTGCATGAGAAATGGTGCAAAGGTTGCAGCATTGGCCGTGGGACAAGCTCACCTCAAGTTACCTTCAGGAGATGTCTTACTATTAGATAGTTGTTATTATGTTCCTTCAATAGTTAAAAACATTGTTTATATTTCATGCTTAAATAAATGTGGATTTATTATGAGCTTTAAAAATGGAAGTTGTTCCATAACTATGAATGGTAAATTATTTGACAATGGAAGTTTGAAGAATGGTTTGTATATATTATATAGGCATGCTCCAATAATGTGTGTGAATGCACATACTAAGAGAAAAAGGGTTGATGTAGATCAAACCTTATTATGGCACCAAAGGATTGGTCATATCAATGAGGAAAGACTCAAAAAGCTCCATAAGGATGGATGCATAAGGGTAAATGATTTTGAATCATTGCCCATTTGTGAGTCTTACCTCATGGGTAAGATGACCAACTCTTCATTTTGTGGACATGGAAGAGAGAACTACTAAGTTGTTGGAACTCATACATTCAGAAGTATGTGGCCTATGTCAACTCAAGCCAAAGGAGGATATTCTTACTTCATTACTTTCATTGATGATGTCTATAGGTATGGTTATGTGTACTTAATGAAGTACAAATATGAAGCCTTTGAAAATTTTCAAGAATATAAAAATGAAGTAGAGAATCAACAAGGAAAGAGTATTAAGACTCTTCGATCAGATCGAGAAGAAGAATACTTAAGTACTGAATTCATATAGTTTATGAAGAACAATGAGATATTATCTTAAAGGACACCTCCATACACTCCTCAGCTTAATGGAGTAGCTAAAAGGAGAAAGCTTACACTGTTAGACATGGTACAGGCAATGACATCTTTTACTAAGTTACCTTTATCTCTTTGGAGATATGCACTCGAAACTACCACATATATCTTGAACAAAGTACTATCTAAGTCTATTCCATCTACTCCATATGAGATATGGAAAGGGAAAAAGCTTGACCTTAAGCATGTTAAGGTCTAGGGTTGCTTTGCCCACATAAAGAGGTATAACCCTGATAAGTTGGAATCCAAGACTGAGAAGTGTAAATTTATGTGGTATCCCAAGGAGACTTCTGAATACTACTTCTACCACCCTGATGAACAAAGGATTTATATTGCTAAAAGAGTTGTATTCCTAGAGGAAAAGTTCCTCCTTAAGACAGTGGGTGCATGACAGAATTTGAAGAGGTTCCAGATTCACAACTAGAGAACACTTCTGCTAGAGTACTGGATAAGGATTCTACATAGGAACCTTGTAGGTCTACACATGTGCCCATCCAACCTGATAGATATGTGGGACATATCTTTGATGGAAGGAGAAAGGTGCGATATTTTGAGAATGATGATCCTAAGACCTATGAAGAGGCAATATATAATATTGACTCCAAGGAATCGGAATTAGCAATGAAATTCGAAATGGACTCCATGTATTCCAACCAAGTTTGGAACTTGGTAGATCCACCAAAGAGTGTTATACTTTTTGGGTATAAATGGATCTATAAAAGGAAAATTGGAGTATATGGGAAGGTGGAGACCTTCAAAGCAAGATTGGTTGCTAAAGGATATCGTTAGAGGCAAAGTGTTGACTATGACAAAACTTTTTCACCAGTTGCTATGATTAAGTCCATTTGGATTTTGCTTGTGATTGTTGCGTACTAAGACTATGAAATATGGCAAATGGATGTTAAGATAGCGTTCCTCAATGGTAATCTTGAGGAAGAGGTGTATATGATACAACCTCAGGGATTTGAATCTCAAGAGCTTCCAAACAAAGTATGCAAGTTGTTAAGGTCCATTTATAGACTGAAACAAGCTTCCCAAACTAAGAATAAAAGGTTTGATGAGATTATCAAATATTATGACTTTTTTCATAATGAAGATGAACCGTGTGTATAAAAGAAGGCTAGTGGGAGTGCTATAGTTTTCTTGGTATTGTATGTGAATGACATACTACTCACTGGGAATGAAGTAAGTATGTTATCATCAGTGAAAGTCTAGCTGTCAAAGAACTTCTCCATGAATGATTTGGGTGAAGCATCCTATGTTTTGAGGATTAAGATCTATAAAGATAGATTCAATAGAATAATTGGCTTGACCCAATCAATGTACATTGACACCATTGTCAAAAGATTTGTTATGAAAAACTCCAAGAGAGGTCTCTTACCTATAAGACATGAAGTTTATCTTTTTAAGGAGTTATCCCCTAAAACTCCCGAAGAGAGACAATACATGAGTAGGGTACCCTATGCCTCAGCCATAGGACTCATCATGTATGCCATGCTATGCACATGGCTTGATGTAGCATATGCTTTAAGTGTTACAAGCAAATATCAGACAGATCCAAGTGAGGGCCACTGGATAGTAGTGAAATACATTCTCATGTACTTGAGAAGAACTAAGGATGCATTCTAGTTTATGGAGGAGCAGACTTGAGACTTCAATGTTACATAGACTCAAGTTTCTAGTTAAATAATGATGATAGCAAATCAACATCAAGGTATGTATTTACATTGAATGGTGGTACAGTGAGCTGGAAGAGTTCCAAGCAAGAGACAACTGCGGATTCTACAACTGAAGTAGAGTACATAGCTGCTGCAGAAGCTACTAAAGAAGTTGTATAGATGAAGAAGTTCATCTTAGATTTAAGAGTTGTTTATACTATCTCTGATCTTGTCCCATTATTTTAAGACAACAATGGGGCAATTGCTCAAGCAAAGGAGCCGAGGTCTCATTAGAAGTTGAAGCACATTCTGTGATGATATCATTTGATCAGAGAGATAGTAGCTCGAGAAGATATAAAGATAGATAGAGTATCTTTAGCTAATAACATTGCAAATCCACTAACTAAGGCTTTGACTCAAAGTGTGTTTGAGGGTCACCTTGAATCAATGGGAATCAAGCATGTAGGTGATTGGCTTTAGTGCAAATGGGAGATTAATAGAAATGCATGTCTTACAAGTCAATCATATGTGATATGATTAGACATTTATTGTATCATCTTATTCAAAATAAAAGGTATTTATTCATTACCATCTATCTTTAGATATGCATATCGTAATGAAGTCTTTGATCATATGCAATGATGATTGAATCATAAAGAGATCATGATAATGAGATCAATCACCTTATCTGACCAATCTGCTAACTTGTTAGACTCGCAAGTTTTCTTAATAATTTTTATCAAAGTTTTATTAGTGGCTCCTACTTGATCATTGTCTTAAAGATAATAGAAAGATTAATGATATAATTTGATGCAATACCTATTAGAAAGGTCTCGTAATTTCTAAGGGAGAAATTGTGGCCCATTATTGATGATGATGTAGCTAAGGATCACAAATTTGGCAATTATGTTGCAGTTGATGAAGTTGCAAATTGTTAATCTCTTGATTTCTACATGTGTATCTACCTTTGCCCACTTAGTGAAATACTTCATTGCTAAGAAAATGAAACATTTGATTTTTTGCATGGAGTTCGAGTCACCAAGGGATCCAATAATATCAAATGCTCACATGGTGAAGGGCCATGGGGCATGGATTAGATGAAAGGAAGATGCTGGACAATGGAACTTATCTGCATAGAGTTGGCATTAATGATAATTGTGGACAAAGATCGAGCAATCTTCTTTTAGAGTTAGCCAATGATTACCCTGCTTGAAGATCTTCTTAGCAAGAGCTTGAGCATTCACATGACCTCCACATGCTCCAGATTGTGCTTCTTTAAGCACCAACTCAACCTCATTTTCATCTATGCAACTTAATAATATTCGAGTCAAACTTTTCTTATAGAGAACTTCTCCTAAGATAGTGTACCTTTAGGAGACCCTTATAATAGCTTTCTTCTCTTCAATAGTTGATCTTGGTGGATATGACTAATCCTAACAATATTTCACAATCTCATGGTATCTTGGTTTCTCAGCTTCTTCCGCTTCTTCCAACTCAAGTAGAGATACTTCCTCTTTCTACTCATTGTATTACTTATTTTCAAATCTCTTCTTGATCTTAAAGAAATGTGCATCTTCTATAGTCGAAATTATGCATCAACGGACATAGATTGTCCTAACTAGCCTGCCTAATGAGACATATAGCAAATATTCTAAAGAGGCGAGAGCATCAACATAGATAATTTAAGCATAAAGAACATGAATGAATTTGAGTTTGAAAAATAGCTTGATGTAGCTAGAGGGGAGTTCTTTATAATATGGCTTAGGCCCATGATGAGATGTACAACACTTGAAAAATACTTGGTAAATAATTAGTTGACTATTACCTATCATCTCCAATTTGGTGGCACTATAGAAATGAGTGGCCTCCTGTCCAACCAACAAGGCTTCATACTCAACTTTATTGCTTGTTGTTGGAAAGTGAACCTGGAAAGCTTGTGAGATGGTGACATGTTTGGGTGATAGAAGGATGATCCCTAGAGCTTCATCAAAATATAATGTCCATAAATTAGAAGATTGTGTGACACCAATTCTTCATTCTAAAGCTCTGACTAAACTAGGTCAAAGATTGGAATAAGATGGTGGGCAAGATGTTCAACAATTACATAGCCTTTGATAGATTTATGCTGAATGTAGGTGATATCAAATTGAGAAAGAAAACTCTGCCAACGTGTTAGTTGATCAATCATGATGGATTTTTCAAGAAATAATTTGACAGGATTAATGAGAGTGATAAGACTAACCTTATGAGTTAATAAATAATATTTAAGTTTATGAACTACCCAAGCCAAGGTGGCATAGGTCTTTTCCATGCTTTTGTACTTCTATTCACAAAAATCAAAGATTTTTCTCATGGTTCTTTTTTGCTAGCCCGATTTGATTGTATCCTAAATATCCATCCAAAAATGATAGGTTTTTAAATCTAGATGTATTATCAACCAAAATATAAATATGAGGTAGGAGGAAGTCATCCTTTGGACAAGCTCGGTTCAATTCCCTAAGGTCAATGTAGATTCATACTTTTTTGTCTTTTTTCATGATAGAGACTATGTTGCCACCCATTTAGGTAGAGGATGACTTTAATGAATTTCACTTGGTGTAATTTGTTGATCTCTTCTTTCATTTTCAATACTATGCCTAGGTGGAATCTTTTCAACTTTTGCTTGATTGGGCTAGCTTCAAATTTTAGAGTTAGTCTATGCTCTACCAATGAGTTGTCTAAACTCAGCATAACTTCATATGTCCAAGAAGATGTGTCTTTATTTGGAGAGCCATGGTTGTTCTTCTATGTATTTCATATTTCGATTGCTATTTACATGTTCATTAGTTAGTTAATTGATGGTTGTCTAAGTTATTTATATGTATGTAATTGATGCAATGAGCTGCATTGTGATGAAAGTTCACTTCACTAGATTATGTTAGTGACCCATGGGCAGTAGAGATTAGTTCAATACGGAGCATCCTTCGATCTCGGATACTATGGTTTATCTCAAGTATACCCCTACCTAGGTGTACTATGAAATTTGGTTACTATATGTTACATTCTACTATATGATAAATCTGGTGTTAGTTTTGTGGCATGGTTATAATGTCCAAATAGTGCATGTGACTTACTCAGATAAAGTGTTTAGTTGTGCATTTTGGCATGGATATTAGTGGTCTAGTTGTGTCATTTGTATTATGATAGGTTTATATGGTGCATGCATATCTAGTTTAATTAAATGTGTGGGTTATGTCAAGTTTAATGCATATAGAATTATGTTAGTCCTCTAGGTAGTGGAAATACACCTTAATTACCTTAATTAAAACTATATAATTAGTGTAAATACTAAGTACTATAATCTAAATTTTTAGGCTTATTATCATTAATATCAATAAGTGTTAAATAGTATAACAGAATAGTCCGGGTGTAAATCTTACTGAGTCAAGTGTGACTCACCCCCTCCATTCTTTAATATTTTTCACATATATATGTTTAGCGTAGCAGAAACGCAGTGATGATGTGAAATTCGATGAGTTAATTGATTACTTATTCAATGTTGATATTTAATTTATTTAGATAAAAATCTATTGTGCTATTAAGATGTAATGATTAGAATTATTTATTAAAATTTATTTTTTATATAATTTTATTTCAAATCAATATTTTTAAAAAATTATGTCGTTAAATTATCTTCCGCTGTGTATGAGTTAGCCGCATAGGCTTGACCTTAACCATTGGAGGGCATGTGAGCAGACGGTGTGATGTTGCGACAAGGGAGTGGGTTTTACGCACAGCTAAGGATGTCAACAGTTACCGATAATCCGATTAACTGACCCGTTCGTTAAGTTAACGATCACTTATAGGATAACTCGATAAGATATGATAGCTTAATGATTTTGGTAACGGTTTATCCGTTTTGTTAACGGTTCAAAAACGGATACACCATAAACCAAACCTGTTAACAAGTATCCGCAACCATTAATCACACCATTTTAAATCAACGATCTGGATTAATCTAGGTATCTCTCTTCACTTCGTGTGCCCCTGCCCCGACCTCCCAACCCCCGCATCCCCATTCCCCGCCCAGCCGTCGCACACCGCAGATTCCTCAAGCAAGCCGTAAGCCAAGGAGCGCACCGGCATTCCGCACCCTTCCTGGGCGTCGTCGACCCGGACACCGACTTCCCAACATCCAACTTCTGAGTTTTGGTGCTAGACGACCTGACCTGGATTCTGGAGTGCCTCCACAGGCACAGCAAGCTACTCATCATCGCCGGCAGTCGGAGGATCTAACCTACATCGAGTCCGTCGTCGACGACGATAGCAAGAGGTTCCAAAGCTGTACATCTCTGAGCCCTCGTCCGACCGCAGTCCAGCCGTGAGCAGCCCTCCTCTTTCAGCCGCAGTCCTGTGTGTAGCAGCTGTCCACGCCGTGCCTCCCAGTCCATAGTGCCTCCATAGTTCGCCGTGTGCCGCAGTCCCACTCCCCAGCCTGCAGCCACCACACATTCACAATGCCAGCAGCCGCAATCCTGTCCCTGCACACTCTGCATCTAGCCGTGAGCAGCCCTTCGTGTCTAGCCACAGTCCAGCCATCAGCCTTGGCCATGAGCAGCCCTTTGTGTCCAGCCGCAGTTCAGCCATCAGCCGTGGCTATGAGCAGCCCTTTGTGTCCGGCATTTGGCGCTCGCACATCCACAACACCCGTAATCCAGCCATGGCGTGAGCAGTTCTTCTCATCTAGCATCAGGCATCTGGTGGATAGCTCTCGCACATCCCCAACGCCAGCAGCCCTTCGCGTCCAGCGTTCACACATCCCCAACGTGGCAACGCTCGACATTTGACGGTAAGGATTCCTCCACAAGCTCCGATGCTCTGTAAACTGTAAACTACGATGTGCTTGGTCTTTTTGCTAGTTTTAGCCCTTGTCTCTTATTTGAAGGTATCTCGTTTCAACAAAAATTTTAACCGACTTTGCTTAGTGAGTGTTGCTCGGATGTTTGAGTCCATTGATAATCGGTTTTATTCTATCAGTATGTTTTTTTGTCTATTTGCAAGAATGAAAATTGTTTATTTTTTATTCTTTTGATACACTCGGCTTTGCTTAACAATTTTATAAAGTTTGATGCTTGAAATAGACATGCTGATTGTTATGTATGTTAATTTTAATTTTACTTCTAATTATTTTATTTTGAAACTAATGTTTATAATTATTTATTATAGATAAATGTATGAAACTGTGGATATGAATGATTCTAATAATGTAGAAATGGAAAGTAGTGTGGCAGAGCAAAGTAATCTTCCAAGTCAAGAGCAGAGTTTGGCAAAATCAAGAAAATTAAGATCAGTTGTATGGCAAAATATGACAAAGAAAAGAAAAGAAGATGGAAATTCGATTGCAATTTGTGATTATTGTAGAAAGAAAATGCGTGCAGATAGTTCAAATGGAACTACACACTTGAAGAACCATTTGAAGTATTGTATAATTTATCAACGTTTGTTAAGAAACAAACCAGATGTTGCTCAAATGATGTTAAGCCCGAGTGAAAAAAAGATTGATGGGAGCAGAACACTTGACATTCTTACATTTGACCAAGAAAAAGGTAGACATGATTTGGCACAAATGATAATTCTTCACAAATATCCATTTGCAATTGTTGATCATATTGGATTTAGAAATTTTGTTAAAAATCTCCAACCACAATTTCAACTTGTTACTTGCAATACAATTCAATCTGATTGCTTGAAGATATATGAAAAGCAGAAGTCAAAAATCTATGAAAAATTGAAGACAAATCATTCAAAAGTTACTCTTACAATAGAGATGCGGACGACTATTGGAAATATAGGTTATTTATGTTTTACATGTCATTTTATTGATAATGATTGGAAACTTCAAAAAAATGTTTTGAATTTTGAGCATGTAAGATCTCCACATGATGCTGATGAATTGACAAAAGTCATAAAAGAAAAAATATATGATTGACATGTAGATGAGAAGTTGTTCAGTATTGTATTAGATAACGCATCAACAAATGATGCAGTTGTGGATCAACTCTTATCCAATTCTCATTTAAGGTCAAACTTTGTTGCAAATGGCATATTATTTCATGTTCATTGTTGTGCACATATTTTAAATCTTATTGTACAAGATGGTTTGAAAGTTAGAGATGTCAGTGAAGTAGTTGATAGAATTTTTGATAGTGTCAAATTTTGGAGAAAATCACAAGGAAGGAAAGAAAATTTGCAGAAATGTGCAAGTCAAGTTGGTGCTCCAAGTAAAGCACTTGTTCTTGATTGTCTTACAAGATGGAATTCAACATTTTCAATGCTTAAGACTACAATAGAGTTCAAAACTATTTTTTCTCATTTGTCTGGGTTGGATAGAGCTTATAAATCACCACCAAGTGTTTTTGATTAGGATTGTGCCTATAAGTTGATTTATTGTTTGACTTTATTTAATGAAGCAACAAACAGATTTTCAGGAACAAAGTATCCCACTGCAAATATTACTTTTGTTGATATATGCTCTATTCGCATGTCATTGAATGAGTTTCTTAAGAGTGATTGCCATCTTATTCTTGCAATAAGTTTGAAAATGATTGAAATTTATGAACAATATTGGGGCAAACCAAGCACTTTGCTAGCACTTGGATGTATTTTGGATCCTAGATACAAAATGAATATTTTGTAGAGGACAAAACTCAACATCCTAGTTGAGTTTTTCTTGTATGAACTTTATGTTGATACTTTTGAAGAGGACATGCATATTAACAACATTAAGAGAGTTCTTTTGAATATGCATGGTGAGTATTATTTACATTACAACTTGCAAAATTCATCATCTTCATCTGAGAATGCAAATACCAGTGGTGCTGGTGCTTCTAGTGTTGAAAATAGAACATTTGCCACAACTGAGATGCCTTCATTATCTTTGATTCGGAGGGGACTTGGTCAATTTCTTCAAGAAGTATTTTTGGTTCAGCCGAAAAATCAGATTTAGATTTATATTTAGAGGAATCAGTTGAAAAATTGATGATGAAAATTTTGACATCTTAAGTTGGTGGAAAGTTAACAATGGATGGTACCCGATTATATCCTTAATGGCACGTGACATTCTAGCTATCCCCATAACTATTGTTACTTCAAAGAGTGCTTTTAGCACAGGAGGACGAGTAATTGATGAATGTCGAAGTCGTTTGGACCTGAAGACAGTACAAGCTTTGTTATGCTCTCAAGATTGGCTAAGAGATAAAATGAGAGGTATTTTTCTTTACATATAATTTGCTATAGTTAAACAATTGTATAAGATATGTCTTTTCATTTATGATTTTTGTTTGTAGTTGAACAAATTGGTACTTTATTTTCGAGTATGAATTTGATAGAAGTTGTTGAATGTCTCTCAAGTTGGTATTGAAGAGAAAAGAGATGCATAAAGAAATGGTTAGTAATCCTTATATTCTTGTTATATAACTGTTATTGACTAATTTAACTTGTTCATGTTTATTGTAACTTACACTATTATCATTTTTATGATAGGTATGTTGGTGGCTTGTTGCATGAGCAGACTGATTTGTTTCAATTATGCTCTCTAATTGGAAAGATGTTGGTGCCAAAAGAATCCTTAGTTTGTTGCCTTTTTTTCTATTTATATTTAGGGTGTGAACTTCTCGAATGTTTTTTGCCATTTTATAGTGCATGTTTTATTTCCATCTTGAAGTACATGGAAAGGCTTTGAAAAAATTTTATTGCAATCAATCTTTGATATGCACAAGACGCTGTTGAATTTAGAAGACTTTGTGCATGAACATGTACAGCTTGTCTAACTATGTATGCTGATATATTTTATGCATGTGTTTTATTTATGGTGTGTGCTTAAATGGTATCAGCTCAGTGGAATGTGTGTATCTAATTAGCTTCTTTAAAGTGCCAGAAATTAAAGATTCTGAGTAATTGTCGCCTTCTTTCACCTGATCAGCTCAACTAAAGATTGGTTGAGTGCTGTCCACGATAAGCATTCTAATCAATATCTGATTTTATTTATATTTCGTAAATAATTTCTAAGATCTGCAGGGTAAATGGTGAATTTATTTTCGCTCCCATCAATCTTATTTTGTTTCTTTGGATGTGTTTATATGTTCGTTAACCATCCGTTATCCGACCGTAAATTATTTTTAAGCGGATAGAGGAATGCGGTTCACGAATACACCCAATATCGATAGTTAACGAATAGCAAATGGATACACGTTTTTCTTATAAAATACGAATACGGATAACACTATTATTCGACCCTTTGACATCCCTACGCACAGCCAGACAGCAGGTTTCGCGCACAGTCGGACCCTCACGTTCGCCCCAACGCATCCGGGCTCCCTGCGCCAGCTTCCAGCACGTCGGCACCGCAAAAGCTTCCCGTCCGCTCACATCATCTTCCGTCGACATTGATAAAAATATTGAGTTTTTGTCTTCTCTTTTTATCGTTGTTTCTTTGTCCGAGTGTTGCTTTTTATATTTATGTTGTTCCGAATAGACAAAAGTTTGAACGTGATGATTTTTTTTGTTTTTAACTTTGTTTCAAAAGAATTAAAATTCTTAAAAAATATAAATCGACCTTTAATTCTCATAAATCAGTGTAAGTATCCTATCTTTATAATGTTATTACTATATTAATATTTTATTGATATGTTAAAGTGTTAATTCTTTTATCATAAAAAGATGGTAAGATCAAAACAAAAATTTTGAGATTATGCTGGAAACTTTGTCGATCAATTTAACTACAAATTTTGTTAAAAAGGGTATTTTTTGGGGAGATTGCTCACCTCAAATTATACTAAATCTCCACTTGAAATAAAAATAGATATTGTCCTTCAAAAGAATTGGTTTTGGTCAGAAACTAAAAAGGTGGTTGAATTTCTTAATCTTATTATTTAAGTATTTTATTTAGTTGATTGTGATGGCTCACCTTTGGGATATTTATATGATATTATGCAATAAGCTACAGAGATGTTAAGATGTCGCATGGAAACTAAGGAATCAAATTTTAAGATAATGTTCGAATTATTTGAATAAAGAAAATATAAAATCATACTTCATCCAATTTATGTAGCTACTGTGATTCCCAACCCAACTTATGTTTTTAAAGAATCATGTATTGATAATGATAACATAAAAATTGAAATTGATTATATTTTGAAAAAGATGTTTAAAGAAAATGAATGAACAGATTTTGTCATCCACATAAGCTTTTCATTCTAAAATTATGTTTTTATTATTGTACTATTTCTCATTTATGTGATGTTTTATTGAAGTTTAGTGAAATTATGTGGCAAGTGATGAACATTTTTCTAAATTGCTTTAAGAATCCTTAGTTAACCTTGTAACACATCATCTTGTGACTAAAATTGGAGTGCATAAGTAACTCAAACAAAGAAAAGAAATTGACTAGCTTCAAAAGTACTTGAAGATTTGTTTCATGTGAGAATGGATTTTTTGATAATATCAAAATTTATAGATCATGAAGTAGAAGAATTGAAGCCAATTGATCTTGACATGATTGATAACTTGTTGATGATTATGTCATCAAAACACATAAAGAAGAAGATTTATTAATCAATAATAATCAAGATGAAGACTCAATATAAGACTCTGCAAAAAACTCAAAATTAGTAATATTTTCTTGACTCTTATAAAAAAGATTCATTGTTATCATTATTATCTTTAGAGACTTATGAAAAAACAAAACTCTTCAAATTCGAAAATTCTGATATAAGAGGTCTTGACAAAGCAACGAAATGCAAGGCAGCGGCAAACAGCCCCCTTACCCAAACAATGGGATATATACCGTAATACCAAAGAAGTTCTTCTAGCGTAAACTACGCAAGCCCTCCACAGAAGTTAAACCGTCGTTATAGGAAACAAATAGAATACAACTGTCTTACACAATAATCAAAACAAAATGCAGATCTTATTCATGACCCCTGGGATCAAAATGACAAAAGATTTTACAGGAGTTGTGCATATTCAACAAAATCTGAACAAGTATTGTCTGCCGCACAAGGGTAAGGTCATCAGGCAGCAGCCTTGAGCTTCTTGGCAATGTTTGCAATGTGCTTCCCCTGGTGGAAGGCCTGGGCAAGCTCCAGTTCAGTGGGGACTCGGGAACCATCCCCGGCGTATGTTCCGGCACCGTACGGGCTGCCCCCTTTCACCTGTTCCATCTCAAACATGCCAGCGCCAAAGGTGTACCCGATTGGAACAAAGATCATTCCATGGTGGACCAACTGCGTAATGGCCGTCAAACTGCGAGGGCAGAGTTTAAACAGAGGGAATAAGACAAGGGCTCCCAACCTCCCATACAGTACATCGAAGTCATGATGGTGCAGTTGTGACGTTCATTGTAATGTCAAATCAATACACGACAGATAGTTGGAACCCCTTAAGTTGAGAAAATTCCATTGTTAGAAAAATAAATTAATAAGTGCAATTAGCTTTTCCCACCCAAATGACTTTTAGTAACATTATGCCACTATTGACCAAGAGAATGCTGATAATTGGTGCTCCGAATCATAACCACATACACGTAGAAATACACATCAGCAGTATGCGTGCGGAATATTCTCCTACCATAGGAAAACATGTAGGAACTTACGGAGTTGTTTCTTGGCCACCACCCTGTGATCCAGTGCTGTAGAAGATTCCTGCTGGCTTGCCTGCTAGTTGCTGTGTTCTCCATAGACCTCCAGTTGCATCTAGAAACGCCTTGAATTGTGCGGCCATCATACCAAATCGTGTGGGAAAACCAAAGATGAACCCATCAGCCTCAGCTAGCTGATTTGGTGTAATGATTGGCACGTCACTCTTTGGTGGAGCGCTCATCTTAGCAAGCACATCGTCAGGGAGTGTTTCGGGAACCTAATGCATCAAAGAGAGAGAGGTTAGAGCTCATCTGCAGTAAGGAGCAGCAGTTAATTTAAGTAAAATGGTGAAAACATTTTCACATTCCAGGGCGGGGATGACCAGAGCATTATCAGTTAAAAGTCTCTGATATGAAGCTTGCAGTTTCAAATATAAGGTCTGACGTAAGTTTGATTCTGGAGCCAGTGAACCAAACCAGAACCTAGGTTAACAGGAAATGCTCATGGGGCGTTTGGTTGCATGACAAATTGAGTATTGTTACAAAAATATGTTTTTGTAACAAAACTTCTTAAAAGAGGTATTTGGCAATCATTAAAATTTATGTTTTTAAGTATGTGATCAGGTGCATCGCCTCAGTAGCCTAGGTGATAAAGTGAGATGAGGCAGTGGTTTTCTGCCTTGCCTTCGCCAATTTCGACTTGGGGAATAACCTCGGCCACCACTGTCACCCCAAGAACAGGACCTAGGCCACCTATCCAGATCTGTTATCGGTCTAGATCCAATAGGCTAAAAGTTATTACATTTTTTTGGCTTAGAGAGTTTTAGATTTGAAATTGATTGAAAAAAATAAGATTTTTTATTATAGTTCTTTCTTGGTTGGTGACTTGGTGTTAGATAGTCTTTTTTTAAATTTGTGTGTTATTAACTTATAATAAATTAATTCAATTAAGTTCCAACATTTTTTTCAATCAATTTCATACATTTTTCAGTTTTAAATTGATGTTATTGCTTTCTTTTGCTTTGAATTTTTGTAAATCTTTTTATGCTGTTTATTGCTTAAATTTTAGCATTTTTATTGTTGTTATTAAGTTGTTCATCATCTGTGTAATCTTTTCAGTTTATTGGTCTTATTTAATCATTCATACACTTTTGGTCTTGTCTTGAATCATCTATCCTGAGTTGATGCTATTAAGTTGTTCAAAATTCATGTTATTAAATTGCTGCATTTTTCCATATTTAAATTGATGTTGATCTATTTTATTTTAACTTGGCTATTACTAAAATGTTGTTACTTTTAACTTAATTGTAATTTTGTATTTCTACCATTTTATACTTCAATTTTAAATTCATGTTTTATTAGTACCTCATGTATATACATATATAAAATAATAAAATAAAAATATACGTTAAAAATTACACTTTGTCTTAAGAACTTGTGGCACCCGCCTCAAGTGCTTGAGGCAAGACAAGCCCCTCCTCGCCTGAGGCACCTTGCACCTCTAATAACGTAAGTTTTTGAAGAGATTTCTTCTTGAACAAATAAAGAGGTGAGACCCCCCTTCTTTATCTTATGGTCTGCCACGTCTTTTAATCATACATGGTTCCCATTCTTTTTTGTTATCACATCTCCCTAAACATGACAATTTTATGTCATTGGCTAGCTTAGATTCTATTTGTTTGGACTTAATTGACATCTAACCTCTGAATCGGTCAGAGGTTAGACATTCATACAATTTGATAAAACGTCTAAACCTTTGATTCGGTAAGAGGTTAGACACTAAGACCGTTTGGTAAAATGTCGGATCTAACATCTGAATACGACAGAAACTTGTTAAAAAACCACTTAATTTTAAGCTATTCACTATAATTTTTTTATTTTCAGAGGTAGGCAACTAAGATTGTTGTGTTCCACAAGATTAAAGATTAAAGATGAAATTAAGATTTTATTTTAATATAATTTTTTATCATGAAAGTGTATAAGAACTTATTGTGCAACCAAATGCCCTATAAGGATAAGGTATGTAAAATGTGAAAACAAATAATGATTAAGTTCAAGCGTAAAAGCACTGCTTTAATTTTTCAGGAACAATTATCAACAGGAAAAAAAATTTGTGATCTCAGTAAGGAAGCTTTTTGCGACTGTAAACTGCCAAGAGAAAATTAAAGCAAATGGAAAATCTTAAAGGTGGACAGAAATGTATAGTTGCAGGAAAGGACAAGATCGGCCATACATAGATTACGTTCAAGCCCAAGGGCATTGCTTTTTTAATTTTCCAGATATAATAATTGCTAGCAAAAAAGCTGTCAACTTAGCCTGGAAGCATTTTTGTGACTGTAAAACTTCCAAGAGAAAATTATACCAAATAGATTGTAAATTTTAAGTGGGTATGCAAAATGGATTCAAAGAACTAAATCTTTTGCATTAACAAGGAAATAACTGCGTCCCAAAAAAATCAAAGGATTTGCAGACAGCTGGACTTAGGCTCCACAAGAAATAAACTTCGAGAGGCCCTCTCTTGTAAAGTCTCAATTGAAGCACCACATTGTTCCCCAAACAAAGATAAGGCATAGGTAGAATTATGGTAATACATATTTAGACCTGCAAATAAATAGATTGTGGAGTCTCTATTACTCGATTAATACTGTTTGTACTTGGTATCAGTATAAAAAAAGAAAAAAATTAACAAAATAGCTAATAGGTTTCGTTGAAACAGATAATAGGTTTTCCATTAATAACCCAGCTAGAATGCATAATTTGGTTTCTTTTGCTTAAAGAGCTTACAAAACCCAGCAAGTAGGGTAAGAATACTACAGGAAACATTCAGTTTTGACCCTTAGATGTGCTTTTCTGCATCATAAAAAGTTGATTATTAGTGCAATTCTTTTGTAAAGTTAATATTTATGTTTTAGGTTTATGATAATAAAGAATTTTCTATCCTTTAATAAAATAAAGTGGTATAGATGCATTCTAGATGCAAACTTAAATATAATAAACGTTAAAAACAGTATAATAGTGTTTAGATTAATTGATTTCATTACCAATATCATCTGATTTGGTTATGGTTTGCCGACAATTATGGACATCCATATTTAAAGTGGTCATTCGCCAACCCTTTCAAGTTTCATCTCACTTATGACTTGGGGTGTAAACGACATGGGGTGTAAAGGGAATGTAATATTCCAAATTTCAGATTTTATTCTGATGAAAATTAGTGGGTTTCGAATTTGTTTTTGTATCCTATAAACTATTGGAATCGGAATTAAATATTCTGATAGTTTATTAGAATCAAAATTAGTTGATTCTATTTCTGTTTTTCTGATTTTGATAAAAAAATAAGTATATATAAGTAAAATTAATTAAAAGGAAATTAAATAAATTATTATATAATATATAAAATGATAAAATGATAAAACTAAAGTTTAAAGAGATTATATCAATCTTTAGTAATTATATGTAAATTATTAACTTATTTCTTTAATAAAAATAATATATAATGTGTATTTTTATAATTATCGAATTCGGTTCTGATTCTGATAATGGAATCAAAATGGGAATATAGTGATTCCAAAATTATCAAAATCAGAACAACTTAACTTTTATCAGAATCGGATATAGGTGATTTTGCTGCTACCGCAACCAGTTTACAGCCCCATTATGACTACATCACATCATCATAATACACAAGTATATAGACACTGACCTGCCATATCTCAACTTCTACTCCTTCAACAGAAGAAGCACCTTTCTTTATCTCTTGGGCAAGCTTCTCTACATGTCCATACATGGAATAGTACCTGGATGTGTAAGTAAAGAATTAAAAAGCCTGAACCACATGACCCATGAAACCAACAACAGAAGACTTCGGAGCAAAGCAACAACTCTCAACCTTCACATTCAACTACTATCTGCAAACAGAAAAGTAAAAACAAGTGAGCAGACTAAACATAATCCATTCGGATGTGTCTACACCAGCGTCAACAATTAAATTACAGGGAGAGAATGTTGAATCTTCTTAACTGTGCTAATCAACAAAATATATAGTGCTAACATGAATATTATGACACAATCATTTGAGGAAATGAGCAGTTCTACTAGATCATTAAAATTTCATGTAGCTAGGTGTTGGCACCGAAATTTTTCAATATATATTATTGTATTAGAATTAAATCCAATCCAATCCTCAATTGGCCTAAGGGTCTGGTCAGTTCTCAGATATGGCCCAGAAGCCTACTTTAGTTACAATACATCGAGAAATAACCCAATTTTAATGTCAATTTCGCAGCCCACCTCTTTTGTATATTGGGCTATGTTTTAACTTCCAGGTGAGCCCATTTTTGACGCCAATACTAGCCCATTTATCAGCTATTGGCGTAGGTAGCTTCCTGACAGAAATTCCCCATTTGCCCCTTGCGAATCAGCCTTGGTGAGGGCAGTTTGGATATCTTGCCAATCTCCGCCACATCAGCAAGAGAGCCAACATCTTCCCCTTCTAAGTTCTAGAATGGCTGGAGTTTATCTGGGAGATACCGGTAGGCTGCATGGGCATATCCTGCAGTCTCCAGAAGAAGGGAAGAATCACAATAACCAACGGGGTGCATATCCGGCAAAGGAATCAAAACATAATCATGGAGGGGCCTGAAAAAGAGCAAGAGATCTCCATTCATCCGGGACTTGCCTCCGGGGAAGGTGGAAGACCAACAGCGTATCTTTGGAACCGTCAGCCTACCTACGGGTGTTTAAAGCTAGCAGCGGGCTAGAAGTGCATCAGGCAGGGGGCTACAGGCTCTCAACTGACTTGGAAGATGGCAGGAAGGGTCACCAAGGGATCCCACAATCCGGAATACCTCTGTGTCTTCCGTAATACCGTCCAAAGAGACCCACAATAGCATAGAAATAACAGACCATCTCCAAAACTTTTTGAACAATCTCTGAAGATCAGAGGCTATCGGAAGGTCGGGAGGAGACGACAGAGGCATCCAAGGACTCCAACGACCCTAAAGATCAGGTAGTAGGATCGCAGGAGGGATCCTACAACGAGCTAGCCTTGTCCGAAGGCCGGAGTTTCCGTCTGGTGCACCCGATGCTCACGGAGCTTCCCTGATAGCAAGGGACCCTTGACCTGTATAAACAACCCTTGTGAGCCTGTCCAGGGGTTCCAAAGGGGTAGAGAGGTTTTGAAGCACCACATAGAGGTTTCAAGGAGAACAAAGGGAGATCAAGAGAAGAAACAGAGGACGTGGTTCATCACAAAGCCACCGCTGAGACGTCTGCCACTGTAAAAGACGGCAACAAGCCGTGGACCCATTGTCGGAGTCAAACGCTACCAAGGTTCATCGCAAAGCCATATAGAAGACCCATTGCTGTCATCATAGCCAAAGGACTCCCAATCCAGCTCCTACTGACTCTTCCACTGCCATCGGGACCAGAGGCAAGCCACAAAGTTGCCTGCCAAGCCTACTATTGCTGTCAGTGCCAAAGGCTAGCCATGAAGCCTTCTACGAAGGCCCTTATAGCCACCAGATCCGTAGGTCCATCATGAAGCCATCCACCATCATCGCCATCCAGATCATCGAGCCACCCCCAAGTCCTCTACAACTCTTGCCAATGCCATTGAAGTCAACAGGGTACTGCGTGGACTCCCAACGAGTCCTCGGTCATCGTCGAAGCCAGGCAGTCACAAGGCTAGATGCTAACCTCCCTACCAGCATTGTTGGATAATAATGTAAAACAAATTTCATCTTATCCTTATCAAGTTGTTAGGTAAGATTAAGTTAGGATGGTATTTATTTTGTTAAGAAATTTATCTTGGTAAGAAGTCTATCAAGTTATTGAGTCTTTGAGTTCATCTCCTCTTTCTCTCTAGTTGTATCTCCTATAAATACATAGTTCACGTAATATAAAGCATTCAAGTTTTGGAGACATCTTCCTCTCTTTCTATCTTTCATAGTGGTATCAGAACCATTGTCGTCTAGCCGTTGCACACCGCAGCGCCTCTTCTTTTTTCAGTAAAGGTTCTCTTTTATCCGTCGGATGTCGCAGCACCAGCACCTGCAGATCACAGCTTGTCACCGAGCCATCGCATCGTTGGAGAACTGTCAACATCGTCCATCGACCATCGTCCTCCGATTTTTCTCCTGGCTACTCTATGCATTGCAACGCTTTTCCAGTCCTTTCTCCCATTTTTTATTCTGCACAGAACCACAAGGAGAACTTTGTGAAGATCATGCTGTCTCCATCTGCAAGCCGATCGACAGTGAGGAGAAGCATTGCGTCGTTTTTTTGTCTGTGTCATTGTTTGTAGACGATGCCACAAGATCTGTAGTTTCTACCGGTATTGCCCTCCCCCAGCTGCTACAGCATAGTTTTCAGCCAGTTGAGAGCCTCGTCCGCCGAGGCCATCTATTATCGAAGCCGCGTTGCTCACCCAGGCCATCCTTTGCTGCTAGCCGCAGCACACCAAGGGGTCAACACATTGGTTGACCAGGAGTCTGCACCCAGAATTCCATGTGCACCAGTGTCAACATCTCAACTTCCTTCAAGCGCGTACACTTTGGAAATCCAAGTTTCTGCGCCACTTTGCTACAATATTTATTTTTTATTTGAGCAAAGTCAACTAAGTGGGTTGACCCAAGCATACGCACAAGTTCTCTTGAAGCCCACCGCACTAGAGAGTTTTGATAGGTATTGTTCATCACCGATTAGTAATTTTGAAAGATTATATGGCACATTTCAATAATTCTTCCACAAATTAGTCTTTGATCTCATTGTTTAATAGAGAGAACTATGTTTTTTGGTTCATTAAGATGAGAACTTTGTTTATTTATCAAGATCTTTGGGATTTAGTTGATAGTGGTTTCGTAGAACCATGCAATGAGAAATTTTTACGTATAACAATAGCATAAAGATATGAGTTGAAGAAAAATCAGAAAAAAGATGCTAAGGCATTATTGTTTATTCAACAAACTATTAGTGATGCAGTCTTTCCTAAAATTTTGATTGCATCTAAATTAAAAGAGACATGGAATATTTTGAGAGGTGAATACCAAGGTTCTCAAAAAGTTGTTGTTGTCAAACTTCAAACTCTTAGAAGAGAGTTTGAGACATTAGATATGAAAAGTCTAGAATTTGTTCAAAATTTCTTTGGTTAGAACTATCTCTGTAATTATTGAAATCAGATCACTTGATGAATCATTTCCTGATTAGAATGGTGTTGAAAAAATACATAAAAGTTTATCTTCTAAATTTGATAATGTTGTAGCAGCCATTGAAGAGTTTAAAACTCTTTCTCAATATTCTCTTAATGAACTAATGACTTCTTTGTAAGCTTATAAGCACAGATTGAATGAAACAACAGAGAACACTTACATGCACTCCTTTCAAAGATAGACATCTCAAAAGATAACAAGATTGAGAACAAGGATGAAGCACAAGATAACCGAGGAAAAGGTAGAGGTCGAGACAAAGGCAAAGGAGAGGAAGATCTAACTTCAGTGATCAGAGATCATATAACAATGAAAAAGATAATCAATATTTTACAAAATTTAAATGTCGATATTGCCCGAAAATAAGTCATTGAAAAAATTTGTTGGACAAAAACAAAGAAACAAGCAAAGATGATTGAAAAAAAGGAAAGAAGAAACTAATGCTAATCTCTTTCTTGTTTGTCTTCACACTAAATCCTATTCACATGATATATGGTTGTTAGATAGTGGATGCAGCAATCATATGACAAGTTCAAGAGAAATGTTTAAAATCATTGATCATTTAGTGAAGATCTTGATTCACCTAGGTGATTGAGAACAAGGATGAAGCACAAGATAACCGAGGAAAAGGTAGAGGTCGAGACAAAGGCAAAGGAGAGGAAGATCTAACTTCAGTGATCAGAGATCATATAACAATGAAAAAGGTAATCAATATTTTACTAAATTTAAATGTCGATATTGCCCGAAAATAAGTCATTGAAAAAATTTGTTGGACAAAAGCAAAGAAACAAGCAAAGATGGTTGAAAAAAAGGAAAGAAGAAACTAATGCTAATCTCTTTCTTGTCTGTCTTCACACTAAATCATATTCACATGATATATGGTTGTTAGACAGTGGATGCAGCAATCATATGACAAGTTCAAGAGAAATGTTTAAAATCATTGATCATTTAGTGAAGATCTTGATTCACCTAGGTGATTGTTGGCACTCAAAATTTCTAGATGAAATATAAGCATATGTAAATAGGGAATGAAAATATTTAATTCCCTATGGCCTACCAATTAAGAAGGGCCTAAGGTCATATGCCTAAGACCGGCCAAATATGGCATATGAAGAAATGGAGCCCCCTCCATATGATGAATATGTTCCCCTAAATCAGGACCTCCCAATGTAATCCATCATGCCTAAGGCATGCTACCGATGGAAATTTGGGAGAGGAAAGGCCAGGTATAACTTCCAGAAGCTAATTCAGCCCCTTCTAGAAGGCTTCGGATATGCATGGTCAGCTGCACTTAGACTTGTGGGATATAGGAGGATATGCTCCCAACCAAAATCTGAAGAGAGGAGGGCTGGAAATCACAAAACAGAAACCAAGTTGGACAGACCCGGCTATAATCACTTAGGTGATTTGCTGTCAATAGAGGGCTCATAGCCGGATAATGTATGAAAAGAGAGGGGGGCATGCCAGTGGATCCCATTCAAAAGGACCCAATCCAGCCCAAGAAGAGGCCGGGTCCTCAAGTATAGTCATCGGACATATCTCCTATCTAGCTAAGAAGAAAGGGAGGTCAGAGGCAGCCTGTACAAGCCATATTGGCTTTTTAAGGGCCTCGGAGATGCTCATAGAGGGACATGTTTATAGTTGAGCATATGGCATCCGAACAGACCCATCCTAAAGGACCCAATCCAGCACATTAAAGGGCCGGGTCCCCAAATCCATGCAACATGTCTCCTGTCACCAACAGAATTCTAAAAAAAAAGAGAGAAGGCCGGATATAGCAAACAGAGGTCAGATGGGCTCCTGTTTAGAAGACCGGCCATAATGATTCAAAGGATAGGTTGTCAAATGGGATGCTCACAGCCGGATATGTATAAGAGAGAAGAGAGGGCAGCCATCTAGCCCGGAAGTTGGAAGGAGGCCCAATTTTATAGATCGAAGAGATTGGTCCTCACACATATGCTCAAATCAGCACAAAAAAAATATAGATGAGAGGGGGGGAATCAATAAACCTACTCAATGGGATTCAATTCAGCATGAGAAGAGGCCGGGTCCTCAAGGATATCCATATATGCATATACTTGAGAGATATAAGGGGTAATTGATGGAGACCCGACTGAAGATGATGCATGAGAGAGCCGGATTTTATACATAAATCAGGAAGATGCACACATAAAGACATCCACATGCGACCGACCACCTATCAATATGTAAAATGCAAGCATGATAAAGGGCAATAGGGAGGCTGCCGACAGAAAATAGGTGAGAAGGCATGGCATGAATGAACAGAATTTGAAATCATTGAAGCTTTGCTTACCCGGGAATAGCTAGGGGGATGTTCACCTCCTCGGCTTGATCCCAAATAGAAGAGGAGGCACCCGAGAGGCTCCAAGTGGCAGGTCCCGGTAGTCCCCCTTGGCAATGGCTAAGCTGCAACAGAATCTGTCTAGGGAAGAGGATGCGACAAGAGGAAGGGAGAAGGCTGGCTAGAAGAAGGCCCGCGGTGGAGAAATCTGTCTCCCATGGAGACTTAACAGATTTGCAACAAAAGAGGAAGAGGAGGAGTTGATCCGCGGGGAAGAGAACAATCTAGAGAATTCAAAATGGATCCGAGAGGGAAGCCAAGGCCATCCAATGGCCGGGATTGGCCAATACTGTATATGGATGCTCCCCGGTCCATTGAGATGACCCAATTGGATCCTTAATGGGATAATATCCAATGGATCCACTATAATGGATATCCGATGGGTGAACCATGAATGAGGTTTAATTACCGGATGTCAAGGCTTTTGGATCCTTAACAAAGTTAATATCCATTAAGAAGATGGATGGCTGAGATTTGATGGAATACCCATCGACCGGATGGATATATGTGCTCAATACAGTCCGGTATGATAAGATGGCCATATTGGATCCTTAATAGGATCAATGTCCATTAAGAGATCAAGGGCTTGGATTAAATGGAGAGACACTTGATCGAGGGCCGGGGTTAAAGGTTGAACAAGTCAAATGGAGCATAGATCTCCTAGATGGCCAGCGGTATGATGCAATGGATCAACCGGATCCTTAGTGGGATTAATGTCCAATAACAAGATCAAGGGTCATGATCAAATGGAGCATCGGTTGATCAAGCAAGCCCATCAAATTGAGGGCCGGGAGCCAATGAGATATGTCTCATTGGATGCTCCCTCGTAAGAGGGAATATAGGAGATGGGGACTGCCACCTGTCCCCCCATGATCTCCCACTTCCCCCATGCGCACACTACCTTGAGGCCCACTCTTCCTTGGGTGAACAGCACCCATCCAAGAGCCTATAAATAAGACAGCCCCGCACATGGAAAAGGGGTCGGAGAAAGCAAGAAGCGAGAGAAGAAGAAGAGGAAGGTCTTGTTATTGGGTGTGTTTTCCGGAGCATCAGAAGGAGGAGCAACTCGGGGCTTGCGGCTGCGTCATACAACAAGATAGGTGCGAGGTTCAGAAGACTATAAGGTAGGACACCATGTTCATCACCCTACCTATCCCCTTCTAAATATCATGCCCGTGGACATGCCAATATTTGTCCCTTTATCGGACCATTCCTGGATACTATATCCTTTGACTAATCTATACTCGCCAATCCCCTCCCAACTTGGCTAGAATATCACCTAGATTGGGTTGGGAATAGTTGGACAAATGTTGAAGTCCCGCGGGCCCATTGAATTGCCTTCTTTGACCTGAAATTCACTTTCACCTTCCTACATAGGTCCATGGGATATCCTCATCTCCCGGATACTAAGAGATGATCAAAGATCAGTGGCTTAGATAGATTCATTTGGTCAGGATATATACCAAAGTGATAGCCACTGCCCCGGGCACATGTAACTCACAACTTGATCTTCTGGTTGACTCTCATAATTGGGTCCATTCTGTCCCCTCCCTCGGATATATATATATATATGTACGTCTGTCATGTAGAGTCTTTATATATATATGAGAATACAATGGAACCAGTTTGATTCCCTTATCAATTCCCTCTCTTTCTTTTAAAAATTTCCCTCGGCCTTGGAATTGTGGGAGATGAAGCTTGAGAGTTTTGCAATCACGGCGAGAAGATGAAGGGCATTCGCGATATCAAGGTGAAGATGAGGTTATACCCGGTCTATTTGGAACCAGCATGATGGACCCAAATATCCCCGGGTAGCCTTGGATGAAGTACAAGGCAAGGGAAGAGGATGGCCAAGCTTGGGCCTTGAAGAGGTGATGACAACCGGTCATGGAAAGGAAGATATTATAGTGAATCATCTTCCGATTATAAAATCAGGAGGCTGAAGGTGTTAAGGAACCGATTCATGTTCATACAGGACATGATTATAGCCCAATATTGAGCACAATCCCATGAATATGCTCTAAACAGGATCAAATACATACATGGCCCTTTTGGTCCATCTTATAAAAGAAGGCAAAATACGGACAGTCTTCATAACAAAGAGTCTCGATATGGAGAGGCTATAGACATATGTATATCCCACCATATGAGGATGTGCAATATGCCATATGGCATGATTAAGACACCTACAATGATGTTCATAGAAAGATAAGCAAAGACCATTGCATATCTATATATTTATATCCCGGTTGTAAGAACCATGTGACACAGAATTTATGCCCATAACAGGTCTTAATCGGGCCTGGTTATATATACATGTATGCCCCTCCCGTAGTAGAGAAAAGCAGTTGCAGTCGGATAAAAAAATTGGAGTTCAACTCCATCAACACAGAAATGTGTTGTATACCCCATGGCTTCAATCAATTTATAAGAATTTGGTTGAAGGAGTTGACTCCGAAAGATAAGTCTGGAGTCCGAGCACTAATCTCTCAAGATGAGACAAGTTATATAGCCCGGACATAAATTAGGCAAAATCCCCATAATGGGACTTTGGAATATGATAATCACCAATACATGCATACCATAGTTTGGAGATTAAGGCCGGAAAGGCCTATGGGGAGTAATTCCTAATCCAAAACATAGTGAGATGAAGCATAGCTTAGTCCACCTGTCTCGGACAGAAAGTGGGGCAATATGCCCATTCCTCTTAATTAATTCCATAATGAAGAGAGCATATGAGTTCGGCTCATTGTGGGAACAAAAAGCAAATTCATATGAAGAGTGGGTCAATCATGGACCTAACCCTTATGTTAATGGAGGGCAATTTTCTGTTGGATAAACATATGATATCCAATTAAAAACATATAGAGGAAGAGTGATCTCATATTTGAGCCTATGAGAAGAAGAAAACAATATATAGGGCCTCCGGACCCGGTTCTAACTTGCCTAAACCAAGGGCAACACAGAGGCTCCTGATTTGGGTCATATAGAGGGCCGAGAGGGATGTCTCATAATCCTATACAAATTTAGTGGCAGAATTATAACCGGATTCAATATCATGTATATGTGGTATAAGCCTGCCATCCTCAAGTTTGTTATTGACCCCCTTTCAATTCCAGAATTAGGGCCTCCATGTGAGACTTCCGGCTATAGGTCACCTAAATCACTAGAGGACTTTCAACTAGCCTCAGACCCGAACATAGCCAAGTCATTAGAGGTCTAATGACACATATTTCAGGCACATATAAGTCAGTCTTTATATAAAATTTCAGACACACAGTCTAGTTGACTTTGGAACTAAAGTCTGGCATTATCCAGGACATCATAGGCTTTGAAGACCCCCCCCCCTTTTTTTATCAAAAGGGGTTTAAAGGTTCATCCCAGCCCCGGAGGTCTATACTGCAGGGACCTCAGTCTTGATCTTGATTATATAAGATCCTTGGCCCTGAGGTGTAGGGGCAGACATGGAAAAAGTAGTAGATTTTAAGGCCGGATATGATTGGACCATGGAGAAGGCTTGTATAAATATCCTCCTGCATATGCAAGGATCTTCTAGGATGAGTGGGGCAATTGGACTTAAGCATATCAAGTGGGCTGTATCTCGGGCTCATATGGGCTTGAATTCTTATGTGGAAAAATTCCAATCCATAGCTTAATATCGGATGGTGACCTGCCCAAGGTCAATGGTTGGATCAATTCTTCTCCCCTTTCGGAAGTCTCAGTGGTACCATAGGTGACATGTATTCAAGGTTCCCGAAGGCCAGCTGCATTTACATTTCGGATGCCAATTAGCACCTAGGACAAAGCTTAATATGGGGAGATTCAGGTGATGTATATTTCAGGCTTATATAAGCCTCATTGTACCTAGCAGTTTGATCATTTCAAGACCAGGTACATAGTACTAGAATAATTTCTAGGTTTAACTTAGAGACTGAATGATGTCTATAAAGCTCAAACCTGATCTCCGGACTTAGGAGGTTCGGATATTATTTATTTCAGGCTTATAAAAGCCTTATTTTGCATGAATTATCGGGGCAGAGCTCCATATGAGAATCTGGATCATAGGCCAGATCTTAAACTCGGACATCCCAATAGGCATATGACTAAACCTTAGGAAATGACCAACTGCCCGAATCTAAGGTACCTTCATGAGCCTCATAGGTAGGTAAAACATAAAATCATGGCCCTTTCCTAAATCCGAGCACATGCATTATAATTAAGTCAAGGCATAAAAGACTTATGTAATGTTTGTCTTCATCCTTAAATATAGGGTGATAGATCCATATGTGGGACCAGTTTTCCTATATAAATTTCGATCTGAATATGCTCAGATTTTGATTAGCCTTAATAATTCAACCTATGTCTTAGTATGAGACACCGAGTTGAGAGACTAATCTCTTGCAAGGTATTGTTTAGAATCCTTGCCCTTACCCTTAAGCTTAGATATGAAGTTTTTGCATTGTCATTTGACCTTATAGGGTCAGTATGCTGCTTTGTATGGGTCATAATCCCCAGACGATTGATATTTTGTGGATGAATATTTTTTTTCTCATATACAAGTTGCTACGACAGTTAATCAAGGGTGTCCGAGAGTCTCGGTGTAATTAACATCGGAAATTCACAACTTCCGATGGAGAGAGGTCCAAAGACAAATTTTATGAACCCTAACCTCGACATATATTTCATATATGAATATCACATATTTTGGCTAATATTTTCTATGAAATATCATATATTTTCATAGTAGCCAAAGATGAGATAATGGAAGTTCATTTTTCAAAATAAACGGAAGTCAAATGAATTTTCAAACCATGTCATACTTATACCTTTATATTTTATTTCTCTTCGAGGTTTCACAGTGATGGAAAGCAAGTTAAAGCTAAAGGAAAATGTGTTATCTCAGTTAAGCTTAAATTAGGTATTGAAAGACAAAGACATGATATTTTTTTTCATTGTTGGTTCAGTCCATAATCTTCTAATGGGGTGTTTGGTTGCATGATAATGAAGGTTTTTGTTATAATTTTTAAAAATTGTAAGAAAACTTGTTAAAAGAGGTGTTTGATAATCATGATAATTTTATGTTTTAACTTCTTAAACAAAAAAAAGGGTCTCACCTCTTTCTTTTTTCTTGTGGTCCCCCACTTTGTTTGGTCATGTGTGGTAGTTACTCTTTTTTGTAATCACATCCCTCCAAACATGATAATTTTATGTCATGACTTGGTTCACTTTTATTTTAATATTTTTTTATCACAAAAGTGTACAAAAAATTATCATGCAACCAAACATCTCATAAGCATTGGTCAATTAGTCCAAAATGGTTATTCTGCTAAATTTTTGAAAAAAAATTTTGAGATTTGAGACAAGAATGATGGACTAGTTATAAATGTAAAGATGACAGAAAACAAGATGTTCCCTTTTAATTTTTTAAGCATTGGTGATTATGCATTGCATGCTTCAACCAAAAATCTATCACGATTATAGCATAATCAATATAAGCATTTATATTTCAATGGTTTGAAATTGTTGAATGTAAAGCATTTACATGTTGATGATATTTGTGAAAGTTGTATTTAAGGAAAATAACATAGAAACTCATTTTTAGTTAAAAACTCATGGAGAGCACATATACCACTTCAACTTGTTCATACAGATATTTGTGAGTTAATGAGAACTACATCACTTGGTGGAAGTAAATATTTTCTATTGTTTATTGATGATTTTAGCAGAAAAAGTTATGATATTTCTTGACTTACAAATTTGAAACAGTGAAACCTCAAAAATTTTTGAATAGATGATTTTGATTTAAATTTTTTTATTTGAATTTTGAAGTTTGAATTTTGAAAATTTATACATGAAATTTTCAAAATTGATTTTAAAATTAATTATTTCGAAAAGTTCAAAAATTCATTTTTTTTATTTAGACTTATTTGAAAAAGATTTTGAATTTTCTAACTGTCTAAAAAAATAGTTTTTTTAAAAGTCTTTTCCAAAATTTTTATTCATCGAATTTAGTTTTACAACTAGGAAAATATCAGTATTTCATAGGAGTATAACTAATTCGACGATATACATAAAAGTATAAGTTCGAGGTTGGGTTCTTTAAAAATTCGTTTTGACCTATCCCCATCGGGTGGTACGAAGACCCGATGTTAATTATATCGAGAACATTCAAATACCTTTGATTCGCCGCCATAGTAATTTCGAAACAATAACATACATCCACAATCGAAATGAACACAATAGGAGCAACGATTCCATAAATTCGATGGAATGCAAACTTTTTTATGTTTAAATTCAATTTGATTTGATTTTGATATTAAAAATTGCTTCCCTTGATTTTTGACTTAATTTCTTTCACATTTTAATTTGTTTGATTCAAAAATTTGATAAAAGATTTGGATTAAAATTGATTTATATTTTGTCCTTATCATTTTTTATTCTTTGAATATTTGATTGATTTTAGATTTGTTAAGTTTATTTACTCTAAATGTTATTTAATTAGTTAAAAAGATTTGATTTAGAAGTTTGAACATTATTTTATGAAATGACAATGTGTTATTTAGAAGTTTGAACATTATTTTATGAGATGACAATGTGCTATTTACTGTTTGTTTGTTTTTTATTAAACTTATTTTATTGTGTTGTTTTTTTATTAAATTTATTGATTGATTAATAAATCTTTTGACTTAGGAGATTTCATCATTTTTTTATTATCCAAAGAATTAACTTAAGATTGTATAATCATTCTTTTACTTTGTTAAGTATATTTTGAATGGTTTTCAATAGGGGTGTAAACGGAATCCGATATTCCGATATTCCGATTCGATTTCGATAAAAATTAACGGGTTTGGAACTTGTTTTTGTATCCTATAAGCTATCGGAATCGGAATCGGATATTCCGGTAGCTTATCGGAATCGGAATCGGAATCAGTTGGTTCCGTTTCCGTTAATCCGATTTCGATAAAAAAATAATTATATATAAATAAAATTAAATAAAATAAAGTTAAATAAATTATAAAATATAATATATAAATTGATAAAATAATAAAAATAAAATTTTAAGAAGATTATATCAAATTTTAATAATTATATGTAAATTATTGACTCACTTTTGAATAAAAATTAATATTTAATATGCATTTCGGATTTTATCGGATTCGGTTCCGATTTCGATAACGGAATCGGAATCGGATCGAAATCGGAACATAGTGATTCCGAAATTATCGGAATCGAAATCGGAACCCCTTAACCCTTATCGGAATCGGAATCGGATTCTGGTGAATCCGCTACCGAATCCGACCCGTTTACAGCCCTAGTTTTCAAATTAATTTTATTATTATTTCTTTATTGAATTTATTTGATTTGTTTATTCTTTAATAAGTTATAAAAATTATTCTTGAAGTTAAAATTTATCTTAAATTAATTTTAAGTCATAAAAATTATGCTTAACAATTTTGATTAATTTTAGTGTTTTCATATTATTTAATTAACTTATTTTATTTCTCTTTTATTATTATTATTTTGATACGTTTTAAATTATTCTTTTTATTTGCATTCCATTTGAATTTATGGAGCTATTTTTAGATCTCATCGATATCAAAGAAATATGCAACATACAATTCCCATTAATTAGAAATTTTGTACAAATTACAAATGTGAGAGACATAAGAGTCATGATCACATTGAATTGAATCAAATTTTTTTATTTGAGTCCATTGAGCCTTTGATAGGTATTATGGAATCGATCATATCGATATGGAGCATAGCACACCGACCTTTAGCTAAAGTTTATGAGTGCTACTTATCGATATAATCACTTATCATATCGATTTTATATTTTGACATGCATACATATATATATATACATTTAACCATTATATAAATCGATATAATCATCCCTTGATGGGATAAAAATTGTACAGCATTGGAGTCATATTTGACATTTATATGCTAACCAATTATTATTATTTTATTCTTTTAGATTATGCCGAAACGTAGAACGTGCCCGATTGGACCGCATCCACTAGCCTCGATTGTTTGATTATTTTCCAAAGACGTAGAGCGTGCCCGAATGGACCGGCCCCCAATTAGTCTTAGATTGGATTATTATTTAGGTTTAAACTTGAGACATAGAACGTGCCCGATTGAACCAACCCCCAATTAGTCTCAAGTCGGTTTGATTGTGAATTTTATTTGATTAACACTAACGTCAAACTTTGACTCAGCCATATTTGTCTTCATTATGTCTTGGAGGCCTGTTTGAGCTCCAGTGAGGCCCAGGCGGCCTTGGAATTTCCTGTAGAATATGGCCCTAGAGGTCTTGGAATTTTCTTGCAGAGTATGGCCTTGGTGGCCATGGAACTTCTTGCAGAATATGGCCTTGATGGCCTTGGAATTTCTTGCAGAATCTAGCCCTGGCGGCCTTGGAACTTCTTGCAAAATCTGACCCTGGAAACCAGATTTTTATATACTTCTATGCTCCCTATTTCTGCAACTTGACATGCTGCCAGCCTTTCAATCTTCCGCAGTGTGGGACAGTTGTTAGGCTTGTACAAAGGTAGGGCAAGGTTTGTGTAAGGGTCATCAAAAGGGCTGTTTTTGCAGCAGGTTTCGGGTCTGTTTAATGAGCACTGGGCTCTGTTTAATGGACCAAAGGGGTTGCTTTGGAGGCCTGAGTTGGAACCTATGTAAGGAGCCGAACAAGGCTGAAAATGGACCTGCAAATGGCCTGTTTGGGATGTTCTGAATGGGTTGAGATCGGGTCACAGGGGACCTGTTTCAGGACCTGGATATCGGCCTGCAAGCGGGCTCGGACTGTGGGCCGGACAGGGGCTGATTGCAGGTTAAATTGGACTGGACATGGGCCAGATCTTGGGCCTGACATATGGGCTCGGACTGGGCCTGAAAAGGGACCAGCAGGTGGGCCGGACAGGTGGTATTCATGGGCCTGGGTTGGGGCATCTGCGGGTGGTTTGGAATGTGGGCCAGCAGATGGCAGGTTATGGGCCTAGTGATAGGCCTAGAAATGGGCCGAATGGGGGTCTTTTGGGCCTTGATCAGGGCTGAAACCAGGCTGGAAGAGGGACTTGCAGGTCCGGTCATGGGCCAGAGAATGGACCTGCAGGTGATCTAAAATGTGGGCCTGGATTGGGCTCGGCTCCAGGGGCAGTGCAGTCCAACTTAGGGGGGTTTAAATGCACCGAAATAAGGCATCTTGTGAGGATGGATAGAGGGCAGGAAAGGGCAAGTAGAACAGATAACAAGAAGGCCCTTAGAGGGCTATAGGGGCATACCCATTATACCTTCTCACCTTGTCTTCTTTTTCTCCTCTTCTCCTCTTTTCTTTTGGCAGTGGGTGGCAGCAGCAGGTGCAGCAAGATGGGGACTCAAACCAGCAGCCTAGCGGCCTTCTCCAACAGCCTCCCACCTTTGAAGACTGGCGCGCCCCCTTCTCTTATAGAGAGTGGGGGCGCAGACGAAGGGCCAGCAGGTGCACAATTAACTGGTGACTCTTGGCCTGCCCTTGGGGGGGGGGGGTTACTCCTTTAATTCTAGATTAATGGCCGGCTGTCCCTTGACCTCCCCCTCCGTAAACTGACCAATGAATGAGCTGAGGTGGCATGTACAGCTGGACCTGTTCACACTAGAGCTGAAGTGGGCCGGCCCTAATGGGCTGCAGGTGTGCCACGGTCTGGCCAGGTGGGCTGGCAGGCTGGAAGGGGCCGAAGTGGGCCTGGATTGAGCAGCCTCGGCCCAATCAGGTCCTGCTCCTGTTGGGCTGTGCGCAAGGCCCTTCCATGGGCCAGAATTTGCTCAATTTAGGATGGAATTTTGGGTTGTCCGATTGGACATATATGGCCTTCTGATTGGGACCAATTTATGGCCTGTTTTGGCCTTCTCTCTACTTTGTATTATGTGAACTATATATTTATAGGAGATACAACTAGAGAGAAAAAGAAGAGATAAACACAAAGACTCGTATAACTTACTAGACTTCTTACCAAGATAAACTTCCTAACAAGATAAATCTCATCATAAATTAATCCTATCTAACAACTTGATAAGGATAAGCTTAAACAATTTTGCATCATTATCCAACATTCTCACTTGATGCAAAATCATTTACATCAAGTAACTTTTTTAATTTATGAAATTTCTCATAACTCAAAGACTTTGTCATGAGATCTACCGGTTGATCTTCAATTATACAGTGTATCAACTTAATTGTCTCATCTGAAACAACTTCTCAAATAAAATAATGTTGTATCTCAATGCACTTTGTATGTCTATGGAAAATTAGATTTTTTGTCATTGAAATGGCAGACTTATTATCACAGGAAAATTTCATTTGCTTCACTATGAACTTGTTGCAAATCCTCAAATGTTGTTGGCTCTGCTAAAAACAAAGCAAAACTACAGGATTTATAAATATCATATAAAGGATGGAATTTTGGGTTGTCCGATTGGACATATATGGCCTTCTGATTGGGACCAATTTATGGCCTGTTTTGGCCTTCTCTCTACTTTGTATTATGTGAACTATATATTTATAGGAGATACAACTAGAGAGAAAAAGAAGAGATAAACACAAAGACTCATATAACTTACTAGACTTCTTACCAAGATAAACTTCCTAACAAGATAAATCTCATCATAAATTAATCCTATCTAACAACTTGATAAGGATAAGCTTAAACAATTTTGCATCATTATCCAACATTCTCACTTGATGCAAAATCATTTACATCAAGTAACTTTTTTAATTTATGAAATTTCTCATAACTCAAAGACTTTGTCATGAGATCTACCGGTTGATCTTCAATTATACAGTGTATCAACTTAATTGTCTCATCTGAAACAACTTCTCAAATAAAATAATGTTGTATCTCAATGCACTTTGTATGCCTATGGAAAATTAGATTTTTTGTCATTGAAATGGCAGACTTATTATCACAGGAAAATTTCATTTGCTTCACTATGAACTTGTTGCAAATCCTCAAATGTTGTTGGCTCTGCTAAAAACAAAGCAAAACTACAGGATTTATAAATATCATATAAAGATCTCATCTTCCTTAACAATCCATTTGACTCTCTATCCAACTCATTTGGATTGTTACCTTTTGCAGAAGTCTCACTTTGTCTTATCTCTACAACTAGAGATAAAGAATCATACATTTCTTTATAGCTTGTCCAAACTTGATCACCATCCAAATTCCGAAATGTATTCTCACTAAATATGACATCTTTGCTTATAAAAATATTTTTGATCAAAGGATTATACAACCAATAACCCTTTGTTTCAACACTATAACCAATGAAGATACATTTCTTACTCTTTTAATCAAGCTTCTCTCTTCTTTCAACATTAACATGAACATATGCAACCGAGCCAAAAACACTCAAATGAACTATGTTAGGTTTCTTACCATGCCAAGATTCAAAATAAATTTTATTCTGCACTGCTTTTATGGGAGATCTATTGAGAAGATAACAAGCAGTTCCTAATGTCTCTACCCAAAATTTATTTGAAAGTTGCTTTGCCTTCAACATGCTATGGGCCATCTCCATGATAGTCCGATTCTTACGCTATGCAATTCCATTCTGCTGAAGTGTGTAACTTACTATGAGCTATCTATGAACACCATTTACTTTACAAAATGAGATAAAATTGTTAGATAAAAACACTCTTCCTCTGTCTATCCTCAAAGTTTTTATATAATCCACTCTGCTTCTCAACATAAACTTTAAACCAAGGTTGGTAGGGTCGGGGGTCACGACCGGGTCGATCGATCTCCAGACCGACCAGGTCACGACCCAAGTTGCGACCTATATTTTATTATTTTTTAAAAAAATCAAAAAGTCAATAAAAATGCAAAAAAAAACCTAAAAAATACAAAAAATCAGAAGAAGAAAAAAAGTTACATGATTTAAACAAATAATTCATCACTTTATTCCAATGTGACATGATCTACATTTTTTATGTAATTTATGTACTCTCTCGTGGCATTTGGGTTGAGTACATAGTTTGATATATGTATACATGACGATTATATTCGTCACTTCCTCAAGCAACCATTCTAAAACTAGATCCAAAAGAATCATCATAACTATCGCAGTCATTGGTTGAATAGATCAAAGTGTCTGATGAATGCACATTATTCATTTCATAATGCTCTTAGCTATATGTAGGGAACCAAGAGCTTTAGGATGAATCATATGCATAATTGGAGACATCATAGTATTGTTCTCCAACTCACTGCGTATATTAACCTCCTTCACGTTGCGGCCTTGCACCATGATCACTGTCTTAAGTCATATGGGTGTATTGCTCCTCGCCGGTAAAGCATTGAGCCGTTATAGTTGTAGGAAATAAATATTAAGAATAATAAACTAATTGAGTAACTAATGAACTAAGTAACTAAACTTTCAAGAATACTTAATGAAATAATAAAATAACTAATTAAATAATTAAATAATTAAACAAGAAAAGAGTACAAAGTTTAAAGCAAGAGTAAGAGAGTAAGTGAGCATTAAGCAAGACTTGAGGAGGAAGAAGAGCCCCATTGGGGCTTTAAATAGCCACCAAGGGGCTGGAATGGAGGGCTGAAGCCCCCTTGACCGTTGACAACAACAGACCGGGTCACGCGACCCAGCCAGGGACCTGGTCGTCTGGTCGAGCGACTCTGCGACCCAACACGATCCGACTGGCCGGGTTGAGACCAAGCCAGTCGGGTGCAAAACTGAGCGCATCTAGCCCGGGTCGCGACCCAAGTCCTGACCTAGCAAACCATGCTTTAAACATCAAAAACTTTGAATATGCTTCAAATTTGTAAGTTGTTGGCACCAAATTTTTTCGCTCAACTCACGCAACATAGATTTGAACAATGCAAAGGTCAGTCCGAAAGTGACCTAGTTTCGGTAAAATAAGGACCTGATGATGCAAACAGACTCTAGAAACGCCTCGGCATAGCTTGATAGGCTACAAATAGCCAAGATAATGTGCTTATTGCATAGCCTTGGTCGAGAGCTTTGCAACGGTATTTAAAACATGAAACATAGACACCGAAAGGCCAAAGCGAACATTTCGCCCCCAACACTTCGGAGCAAGTTGGGATTCTATCAAAGAATTCCAACTTCACCATATCGTCAGTGTCAAATAGAGCTGGACAATGCTCAAAACGGATCAAAAATCTAACCACCGATTAAAAAGATATGCAAAGAATATCAAATTTGGCCAAAGTCCATAAAAAATAACACCAGAGGCATGATGGTCCAAATCATTTTCAGAGCAGCCTACAAACTAAAAATTCAATTTCCCAATCTATGACTATAATCTTGGAAATATTGATGCATTGGAATTAAAATTTAGCCAATAGAAGAATTTAATTGCATCCAATTATAGTTTTCGACATTATCAACGGCCGAGATCGCACCGATCGGTAAAATTGGTAAATCAGAAGATCTGATACAATTCAAGGCATCATAGCCACACATCTTGATAGTACACAAGATCAATGGTCATCAGAGATTATCTCATATTTTTCTAATTTAATCATGGGTGCGTTTAAACAATTTACGGCCAGAATTAATGATAGCTATCAGATCGGAAGCATTCAGATGGGCAAACCGGATGGATCTTCATCTCCCTGTATCTAGCACCTCATATCTGGCCAAAATGCCCTCATCCTCACTTGGTTTTAGTGAAATTCAGCCTTGCCCACACTCTTTGATTAGAATTCTTTTGGTTAAAGACTTCTTCGTGACATAAGACTCTTGTCTTCTTATCCTATCTCTAATTTATCATTATCTCCATAGACATTATCTTCATCTTAATTCAACAATATCCTTGACACCTCATCTTATCCCATTAAATGGCCATCCTTCAGCCTAAAAATAGCTCTCCTTCAGCTGGTTTGTGGGCTCAATGCCCTACAATCCAGGAATGGGGTGCGCCAACACCCATCTTACCTTGAAGATTATTCTATTTTCATCACCCTTTTTCTTAAGATAAATCTCACTACCAACCACCTTATCTTCTACTTGGCTTATCCTTATCTCCCTCTACCACATCACACCCATCAAATGGGCATCATTTGGCCGAACATCAGCTCATTCCCAGTTGGTTTGTGCGCATGACGTCCTACAATGTAGGGAAGAGTGCGTCAACTACTCTCATCTTACACCCACCAGATGGTTGAGTCCCCTTGCTGAATTAAGTCTTTTAAAGATAGATTTCTTTAGGCATTAGGACTCTCAACCCCTCAGCCTTATCTCCTCTTGTAGATGGCACCATTCTCCCCTATATAAAGCCCCCCATCTGGCCTTAGCCGAAACTAGCAACTCTCACCTGTGCGTCAACTTTGCTTCAACCCACTCCTCTCTTTGGTGTGCCATCAACTTTGCTCCAACTCTTCTTCTTCTTGCTTAGACGTCTTCAACAACAAGTTAGCAAGCTCTCATGCCCACTTTTGGTGTTCCAAGTGAAGAAGAAGAAAAGGTCTTCCTCCTGCAAGTGCACCAACAACAAGTGCAGCCAACCCACCTGGTATATGTGCCAACTCCAGCAATAGCAATAGCCATTCTTCATCCTTTGGGCAGCCTTTATGTAACTTCATCTTTCTCCTCCAACACCAACAGCAACTTCATCTTTCTCCTCCAACACCTGCACGCCAGGGAGAAGAAAAAAGAGAAAAAGGGGACACAGCCCTCCCATCTTCAACACTATTTGCAGTAAAAGAAAAAAAAACAAAGTGAGTAGAGAAAGAAAAGAGTACAGTTCACCTTTTTCCTCCCCTCTTCCTTCTCTTTCCCTCGGCCTCCTCTTTGGCCATCCAAAATGCCTCCAGCCACAGCCCCATGAGCACTACATTTCAGACCCCTTGTTGTCCTAATTCAGGTCTCCTTGTTGTCCATGTGCACACAACCCCTAGATGGCATGTAAACAACCCCTTAGACAACCCCATTTGGCATCTCCAAGCAACCCCATGATGTCACCAACATCAGGCCCCTTATTGCCACCCCTCTAATAGCCAAATAGGCTCCTGGACAGGTCCCTAATCAGGCCATGTTCGACCATTCTTGCTGCCCAATGGGACAAACTTCAGAATATACCCAAATTAGGCCCCTCTGATGGCTTTAACCAGCCCCTATTTAACCCATTTGATGGTCACCTGAATAGGCCTTAAAACACCTCATTTCTATCCCCAATCAGGCCTCTTTGAGTGTCCTTAAGCTTGCCCTAGATCAGCCCCTTGTCTGTTCCTTCAATCAGGCTCCCTTGAACAGCCCCCCTTGGCTTCTCCATTTGGTCATCCAATTGGCCCCAATTCTGCCCACCGGTGCAGCAGCCAAACAATAGTCCCATCAGCCCATGTTTGGCCCATCAGAACTCCCTTAAACAGGTCCCTATGTGCCCCTCTGTTGGCTCCCTTGGGCAACTTCAACTTAGTATCAAAACAGCACCAAACACAAGTCATCCTTCAGCTCTCTACATGAAGGTGTTTCACCATCTTCTGCTGCAGCAAGCAAGACAAAAAAAATGGTTAAGACATACAAGTTGTGAAGCTAGCCTTGCTGGCCTTGAAGTGTAAAGAACGGGCCTTGCTGGCCCATGAAGACAAAAATTGGCCTCTTTGGCCCAAGGACTTGAAGACCGGCCCATTGTGTCGATGAGACTTGAACTAGCCCAGTGGGTCTTAAACAAAAATGACTAAGTCTGGATCCACAAATGGATGCTATCCCGGACACTTCAACTTGAACCTTCAAAAATTAACTAAGTCTGAAGAATTAACCCACCACTAAGTGCTGCCTTAGGCTTTATATTAAAATTTTAACTAAATCTGAGGAGTTAGCCCACAACTCGATGCTATCTTAGGCTCTAGTCTTAAAAAAAACAGAAGTCTAGGGAGTTAGCGCACCACTGATTACTGTCTCAAGCTTCACATCTAAAAAAACTAAGTCTGGAGAGTTAGTCTACCACTGGACGCTACATCAGGCTTAGAAAAAAAAACTAAGTTAAAGAGTTAGTCCACAACTGGATGCTCTATTGGACAGTTAGTCCGAACACAATTCCGGTATGTTGACCCAGGCGTATATATGGGGCAAGCTTCCTATGCCGATAGACCCTTCCCACTATGTGGAAAACTCAGAAAGACTTATCCATATAACATGGATAAATTTTCGCACTGATCGGAAATAAGTCATGTTGCCAAAGTTTTCCTAATCTCGTAGAAGTTTACACCTTGGAAAGGAAATCTCCTTTGACAAGTTAAAGACTTCAACACTTAGTCATTTTCTTGACATGGCATATGAACTGTTTATATTGATGAACTTGGCATATGAACTGCCTATGTACCATATACAAGGACATGAACAAATTCTGTGAACTTCAGTCATGACTTGACTGCATGTGATCGAGCATCAATGCTAGCCCAACAGACCGGATAGGATGCAGACTGAACGTAAAACTAAGTTTGAACATACTTAATCATATATGTACCATATACAAGGACATGAACAAATTCTGTGAACTTCAGTCATGACATGACTATATGTGATCGAACATCAATGCTAGCCCAACAGACCAGATAGGATGCAGACTGAACGTAAAACTAAGCTTGAATATACTTAATCATATCTTAAGAACATTAACTAAATTTTAAGACAGATTTAATCAAATCTTAACACAAGATCTAAGTCTAGAACACTTAACCAAATATGAAAAAACTTAGACAAATATGAACATCTAAATTAAAATAATTAATTCAAGTGAGAGTTAACTTCTTAAACAAGACACGTGAAACATGCTAAAAACACTTCAAAATACTTAAAAATTATTTCAAGACAAAATGAGAAATCAAATCCTTAACAATCTTGACTTAAATTTAACCAAGTTGAGTTGAAGTGTAAAACTCTTAAAATATATCGAACACACTTAAATCAGTATCAAAATTCTAACCAATATGAAAAAAAGACTTAACAAATGTTAATCATACTTAAACAAATCAAATTTGTTTAAAACATCTTGAATTCATCTATACTTAAACAAATTTCATCAACAACTTCAACCGAAACTAATTCAAAATTTAACTAAGTCAAAATCAAGTAATTCAACTTGTACATAAAAGCCAACACTTAATGCCCTGTTTGGTAATACTATTAGGTACCTTTATCACTATCAATTTTAAAATTGATATTGATAGGAATCATTAAGAAGTGTTTGGTTAATTGTATCAATTTTAAAATTTGTAGTGCAAACAAAGTATATTATGTAATACAAGTGTCAACTTGTATTACTTTTGATATTGATAGTCCAACATTTGAAAATATTAATATCAATATTGATATAGTACCAAAAATGAAACTCTAACCAAACAGGGCATAAATCAACACTTCAAACTTAAACTCAAATCAATTCCAAGTAAATCAAACTTTCAGCAAGCTTTCAACAAACTTAAAAGGAAAACTTAACCAAAATTGTTTACATCATATCGGGCCCGAAGGGCCGGCACCCTTTATGTTCTTTACATGTTGTGGATGTGCACGTTCTCAACAAAAAATCACTATCGCAGTTAATCAAGGGTATTCCAGTGCTTGTTCGATGTAAATGAAAATCAGATATTTACATCATCCGATGGAAAGAAGTCAAAAAAATATTTTCACGGAACCCGAACCTCGATTCTATACTCTTTTAATATCACCCGACTATTTAGTATCTTTATAAACCATCACCTATTTTGCTAGAAAACTCAGATGTCGATATTTCAAACATAAAAAATAAAACTCCTTTAAAAACACATAAAAAGAAGATTTTTCAAGATTCCCACGTAAGTCAAGAAATACACCCAACTTTTTCCACTAAAATCATCAATAAACAACAGAAAATACTTACTTTCACCAAGTGATGTGATCCTCATTGACCCATAAATATCTGCATGAACAAGTTGAAGTGGTTATGTGCTCTCCATAAGCTTTTGACTGGAAATGAGTTTCTATGTTGCTTTCCATAAATACAACCTTCACGAATATCATCAACATGTTCAAGGTGTGGTAAACCAATTACCATATACTTTTGATTCAACTATTTCAAGCAATTGAAATGCAAATGCCCATGTCGATTATGACATAATCGTGATAGATTTTTGGCTAAAGCATGCAATACATAATCACCAATGCTTGAAATTTTGAAATGGAACATCTTGTTTTTTGTCATCTCCACTTTTATAACTAGTCCATCATTCTTATCTCGAATCTCACAACAATTTTTCAGAAATTTACTAGAATAACCATTTTGGACTAATTGACCAATGCTTAGAAAATTATGGGCTAAACCATGAATGAAAAAAACATCATATATTTGTCTTTCAAATTTTCAATATCTGATTTAAACTTAATTGAGATAACACTTTTTCCTTCAGCTTTAACTTGCTTTTCATCACTTAGGTGAATCATGGTCTTCACTGAATGATCAATGATTTTAAACATCTCTCTAAAACATGTCATATGATTATCGCATTCACTATCTAACAACCATATATCATGTAAACAGGATTTAGTGTGAAGATAGGCAAGAAAGAGATTAACATTAGTTTCTTCTTTCTTTTCTTCAACAACCTTTGCTTGTTTCTTTATTTTTGTCCAACAGAACTTCTCAATATGACTTATTTTCTGACAATATCAACATTTAAATTTGGTAAAATACTGATTACCTTTTCATTGTTATATGATCTCTGATCACTAAAGTTGGATCTTCCTCTTCCTTGTCTCTGTCTCAACCTCTGCCTTGTCTCTGTCTCAACCTCTGCCTCTTCCTTGATTATATTGTGTTTCATCCTTGTTCTCAGTCTTGCCATCTTTTGAGATGTCTAGATTTGAAGTGAGTGCATACTCTAAGGTGTTCTCTGTCGATCTGGTCACTCTATGCTCATGAGCTTGCAAAGAGCCCATTAGTTCATTAAGAGAATATTGAGAAAAATCCTTAGACTCTTCAATAAAAGTTACAACATGATCAAATTCAGAAGACAAATTTCTAAATACTTTTTCCACAACCTTATGATCAAGAAATTATTCACCAAATGATCTAATTTCTTTAACTATGGAGGTAATTCTAACAAAAAAATCTTAAACAGATTCTGGCCTTTTCATAGCTAATATCTCAAACTCTCTTCTAAGAGTTTGAAGTTTGAAGACAACAACTTTTTAAGAACCTTAGTATTCACCTCTCAAAATAACTCATACCTCATTTAATTTAGATGCAACAAAATTCTAAGAAAGACTGCATCACTAACAGCTTGTTGAATAAACAATAATGCCTTAGCATCTTTCTTCTAATCTTCCTTCAACTCATTTCTTTGTGCTATTGTCATACGTAAAAATTCTTCATTTCATAGGTCTACAAAACCACTATCGACTAGATCTCATAGATCTTGATAAACAAACAAAGTTCTCATCTTAATGCACCAAAAAACATAGTTCACCCCATTAAACAATGAGATCAAAGACTGAATTGTAGAAGAATTATTGAGATGTGCGATATAATCTCTCTCAAAATTACTAAACGGTGAAGAACAGTACCTGTCAAATCTCTCCTGTGCGGTGGGCTTCTAGAGAACTTGTGCATATGCTTGGGTCAACACACCTAATTGACGTACTCAAATAAAAATAAATATTATAGCAAACAAGCGCACAAACTTGATTTCCAAGGTGTACGTGCTTTCAGGAAGTGGAGACATTTGCGCCGGTGTGTACGAACTTCTAGGTGCAGACTCCTGGTCAACCAACGTGTTGACCCCTTGGTTGGTGGCACTACGACTAGCAGCAGAGGATGGCCTAGGTGAGCAAAGCAGCTTCAACAGCAAATGGCCTCGGCGGACGAGGCTATCGACTGGCTAGAAACAACGCTTCAGTGGCTGGGGAGGGCAATACCAGCAGCAACTACAAATCTTGCGGCACCATCTACAAACAATGGCGTAGATAAAAAAAAGTAGCCGAAGAGCACTTAACACGATCATTTGCCATCGTACGTTGACACTAAGACTCATTCCTCTTCACCCAAGTTCCTAGTGGGTCCTACCCGATCCAAGCTTTTCCAGCAGTTGCAACAGATGGACTGATCGGCAACGAAACAAAAGCTTAGCCCATTCATTCAACATCTGATGACCAACAGCAACCCTTTGGGTTCATGATAATTAATAAACAAATCAGATAACTATTAAAAACCTGTGAACACCAAAAATTTTCAAATTAAGATTAAATCAAGTCAAATCTCCAATGAGCCGTATGGTTCAAACTTTTAAATATACCATTTAGTTTGGTTCACTTTTGCTGTCATATTATGGATAAAATAGTCCCAAGATCAAGGCCAATTTGCCTAACCCATCAAGGGTTGATCTAAATCTAGCTCAATGCACCCGTTACACATGTTTGGTGGGCTAATTGTAGTCTTGAAATAGGCCCATTACGATGGCCTTTTCCGTAGGTCTCCACGGTGCAGCCTTGATACCTTGGAGAAATCCATGCCACGTCACCTCAACAGCCAATTACAATATCATCTCTTCCTATTTTGGAGGGTCGAGAGACTAGGGCTGTAAACGGACGCGGATAAAATTCGGATTCGCTCCAAATTCGTATCCGTTTAGGCGGATAATATCCGATTTTAGATATCCGTCGGAGCGGATATCCGGATACGGATATTATCCGAATGTTAATCGGAGCGGACACGGAAATGCCCGTTCCGCTCCGTTTAAGATCCGCTCCGAATCCACCTTTGATAATATATAAATAATATATATAATTATATATTTAAAATCATTATATTTACAAATATGATTAAGTATTCTTTATTATATATTAATATACTAAGTTAATATTGATAAATATATGATAAATTTAATATTTTATAATTTTATTTCTATGTATTTGTATATTATTAAATATATTAATTAAATAATATTTAATTAACATTCCGAAGCGGATATTATCCGTATCCGCTCCGAATCCGAAGATTATCCGACTTATAATATCCGATCTGTATTCGTATCCGATTCGGACCGGATACGAATTATCCGAATAGCTAAACGGAGCGGATACGGAAACGTCATATCCGCTCCGTATCCGCTCCGTTTACAGCCCTACGAGAGACAGTGCGCAGCAAGGACAGGTCAGCAGGGAAACTAATTCTCGGTGGATTCCTATGCCAAGCCAGACTCTTTCAAGGATGGAAGTCTCGTAAGGAAAGGAAAGTCCTTCTAAAAAGAGTCTGTGAGAGTCATGGAAGGAAGGGGAGTCAATCCCTCTTACTGCGGACCTCCTCCGAATCCGTTTCCAAGCCGGACACCTTCTTTCGGAAAGTCTCCCGAAGCGGAGGGAAAGATGAAAAGCACGTATAAATGCAGATGCCATCGACCGGGGGTCGGGGAAAAAAAGGTCGGACGCACAGAGAGTTCCCGGATCAAAGAGAGAGGCCGCAGGAAGAAGGGGGGTCATCCGGGAGAGGCGGAGAGCAATCTGGAGGGCGGTGATCCGAGAGAACGGGAGAAGAAAGAGCAAGAGAGACCGAGGGAGAGATAGAGCAGACCGAACCCGTCGGAAGCCGCCGCTGCCGAAAGCGTTTGTGGAAGCCGCCGCTGCCGGAAGCCTTTGCGGAGGCCGTCGCTGCCAATCAAGGATTCCAGAATCAGAATCGGAATCGGGCCCGATTCTGATTCCGATTCCAGGAATCGGCCGGAATCGGAATCGGCCCGGCCGATTCCTAGGAAGGGAATCGACTCCGGATCGGCCCGAAATCGGTTTTTTTTTTGAATTTTTTTTTCGTCAAAAAAAATCAAAAAATTCATAAAAAATTCTAAAAAATAGGAAATGAGTTAGAAAAAAAATTAAAAATAACCAATGCATTCATCCACAGGACCACATCGAATAAATACTAATGAACTCCAATTGAAGACTTGAAGTTAAGTACATATTCCAATTCCATTGATTCAAAAATCAAAGAGATAATACATCATGAAAAAAAAATTACATCATATCAATCTACTACCAAAATTTAGGATATAAATATGGGTCTTCCTCCTCTCCCTGCTGCGCTTGATGCTCTTCCCTCGTGCTCAGTCTTGTATACTGTCCGGGACCATATCCATATGAAAATAATGCCGATGCCATGCTATCAAGGTCGTACGGATCGGACTGCGGGACAACCGGGACGTAAGCAGAGGATCGTGGAGCTAGTGGTGTAATCCACTGCTGGTCAGTCTGGCCAAATGCTGGATACTGTGGCTCATGTATATAAGAATCATGTGTATCCGAATCCAGCGTGTAATACGGCTTTGAATGCCGTGAATCAGGAGGCTCGGCTGCTGCTGATGGCTGCGTCGCTAGTATGCACTCCTCGTCATCATCACCTGAGGAGTGAGAAGGAGCCTGCGTGCTGTCATCTAGGCTGACAGGACGCCTGACCTCTAGCTTCCTTCTCTTCACCTCTTCAGCCATCTCTGAAGTACCAAAAGGTCCAGAATCCAAAGTTTTTTTCAACTTTGCAAATCCTCTCATTTTCCGTGCAGTCACTTTTGTTTTCGTTTTCCCCGGACTGCGAATGGGCTGGGTAGCGGCTGTTGGGACTGGAGCTGGAGCTGGAGCTGGGGCTAAAGCTACAGGTGGCTGCTCCATAGCTGCTGGGGCAGAAGAAGGCCCTGCCTGAGCCTGAGAAGTAGATGGAGGTGGAGCTGGAGCATCCTCCTCGACTTCAACACCATCCAACTCTCCTTCAGCCCATGCACGGTCATCGGGATCAAACTCAGCTGCATGATCCCTGGCTTCCCTCTCCTCTATTCAGGAGGCAAGTGCATGCTCCTCCTGGAATATCTGATCCATGTCCACCTCCTCGGGTGGTGGTGTGGCGGAGGAATGCCTCTGCTCGTATCATGGTTTACGGAATCGATGGAATCGGACCGATTCCGACCGATTCCGGAATCGGATCGGTGGCCTGGCGGAAGGACCGATTCCGGGAATAATTCTGCGGAATCGGTATGAATCGCCTGGAATCGGTCGGAATCGATCCTTGTGGAATCGGTCGATCCGACCGATTCCTTCGGAAGACCAGTTGAACCGGCCCGGTTCGATTCTAGACCGGGAATCGAACCGATTCCGGCCCTTTTAGGGCAGGAATCGACCGCCGCGGTCGATTCCGTCGATCCCGCGGCGGTAGGGCTCGATTCCGGCGATTCCGCGGCGATTCCAGCTTCGATCCGGCGATCCGGGCGTCGATCCGAGGCTGCCGGCACCGGTCGAAGGATTCCGGCGATTCGGCACCGATTCGGCGATTCGGCGATTCCTTCGGCCGATTCCGCCGATTCGGCTCGAACCGGCATCGAATCAACCTCTTCTTCGATCTTTGACCGGTTTTTGGTAAGATTTCTTCGCCGAAAGCTTCGTATGTCCATTCTTACGCGTTTCCGACGAGTCCGAACGTTGTTAAACGTTGTGATTTCCGACCGAACAAGTCCGTCCAAGTTTTGAACTATCCGTTTAAGTCCATTTTGCACGGGAAAAATTACGGATATCCCGTACGCTAATTTACGACCGTTTCCGGCAAATACGTAACCCTTTAAACATACCGAATGGTGTGTTACTTGGGTTGTCTGTTTCCCGAACAGCGTCTAAATCATTTTTTATGTTATCTAATCATTTTTAGTGCATTGTTTACAATTTTTACAGATATAAGCGATGGCCGATCAAGGTGATGCAGCAGCAGCACGTGCTTCCGACGTGGGTTGTGAATCGTGCAAATCGCTCCTCGCTCGTATGGACCACCTGCGAATCGTGCAAATCGCTCCTCGCTGATCTTCTGTCGATCCTTGATGTTCTTTATGCGCAGCCTCATGTTGTAATGACAGAAGACCAGCTTCTCCAGCCGGTTTGAGGTCAATCTGTTCCTCATTTTCGTATGTATCAGGTTGAATGTACTCCAGTTCCTCTCACAATGGGAGGAACTGGTGCTCTGGCTGAGTATCCTGATACCGATGGCAGCAAGTGGATTCCATCCACTCCTGGTGTTCACCTAAACCCACCACTCAGCTGCAAGAAAAAAAACAAGAAGAGAAAAAGTAAACAATTAGCCCATCATCTACCATAACTTATATGAAAAGAAAATAAAATCTTCAACAAACTATTACTATACCAGGTGACACTTTGTCAACTGAATATTTCAGATCAGCATCTGAGTATACGCCGACACTCATCTTATACTTTTGCATCTGAAAATTTTATAAAAACAAACATTAGTTGCCGGGTAAGGATACTCGAAGATATTGAATGAACTCTAACTTACTTCTATCTCAGCCTCTATCCTGTCCTGCTGAGATCGGCACAGACGCTGAATAACAGCAAGTGTACCCCGCATCACCTCGTTGTCGTTCACCACCTGTCCTCCATATTGGATGCGGGGGTTCAAAAAATACCCTGCAAGATTTTATTAGTTAACACCGCGAATAAGACAATTATTCAAAGAAAATATTTTTTAAACCAAGTTACTGCAAGATGGACATCGTGGTGCAAGGTCTTGTCCCATCGGTCATCTATGATCTTCCACCACTTTTTGTAACCTCTGAGATTTTTTTCTTTTATTTTCAGCTTTGCCCGGTCCATGGCATCATACAACGTGCCCATCTAGTCTCTGTCATCTGAGTCTACCAACCTCAAGACAACTACCAGTGGCTCAATGATTCCCAAGTAGTAGGCAATCCTCTCCCAAAACCTCTTGTCAGTGATCTGTTTCTCAGACCTGACAAGAATCTCCAACTGATCTTTCTTGTCGTACGCAGTTGTCCACCATATAGTTGTAATACTCCTCGGACCGTACGAACCTAACCAATGCATGCTCGTGCCGGTGTAAACTCTCCAACGCAATGAAGTTCGTAGCAAATCGTGTCGGACCGGGCCTAACAAGATTGTGTCCTCCCGCGTGAGATCTCACGATATGTAGGAGGCGGTGATGCGAATAAATAAAAAATGTGATGGTCCGCGCCCGCCCGACAAGTGTGGATACACCCTCCTCCTCGCCTATATCCTCTAATATGAGATCAATGGAATGTGTTGCACAGGGCATCCAGAAGATGTGCTTCCTCTTCTCCATCAACTTCCTCCCAGCCGCCTTATATGATGATTCGTTGTCAGTGACAACCTGAACCACATTGTCCTCCCCGATCTCCTCCACCACCGCATCCATCAGAGAAAAAAGAAAGTCGGCATTTTTTATCTTCCCAGAAGCATCTACCAACTTCAAGAATGTTGTCCCCTCAGAACAGTACACCAAGAAGTTTATCATACTCCTCTTGGTGATACCTGTCCACCCATCGCACATAATTGTGCAACCCCCTCCTTCCACACCAACTTAAAACCATCCATCCACTCCTTCAACTCCTGGACCTCCTTATCCAGGCCAACGCCGTATATATGTCTGCTGCCCGGGCTTGCAAACCCGGTCCGGCCCTCACCCACGGTATCCACCATCGTACGGAAGTAGGGGTGGTGGCTGCGTATCTTGGGATGCCTACATCAAGTTAAAAAAAATTGGGATCGAGCAAAATTAAGTTTAAGTAAATAAAACACACATAATGTCAATTTTAATTTAAAAAGTGATACTGTACGTAAAAACCATTTCACAATGTGGCGAACGGCTCTCTTTCAGCGAGCCTCGTTGCCTTCACCCCTTTCATTGCCTGTTTAATCCCCATCTGCCCAGCACTCTGTTTCCTAAATAAATACTCGTTACTCGGTGTAAATCGAGTGCTAGTAGAAATAGAACGGCGGTGTGGCTCCTGTCTCCTGGGGTCAGTCTCTCGGTCCCAGCCCGAGGTAGGGTGAGCCGATGCTGATCGGCCCAAAGCTGGGTCAACTCTGGACCCAGACCCTCCTGCTCCCCTCCTCCTGTCCTCCTCCTCGCAAATGCACGCTCGCTAGCGTGCCCTAGCACGTCTAGCTCGAAGTCCGCGGACTCGTCCTCGCTCTCCGGCTCGGCTCGGTGGTGCCTTCCCCTTGCCTTTCCCTTTCGAGATATAGGCAAATCGCGGTCCCTCCTCCTCCGAGTAGCTCGTCGTGCAACTCCTCCCTCTCGCTCGATCCTAACGCCCCGTTGAGAGGCTCTACCGTCACGTAACCTCTCATCTCCTCACTCTTCTCCCTGGGCACCTTGTCACTTTTCTTGACATTCCCACCGTTTCGAAGAAATGTTGTTTCACGGAACACCCCCGTTCATCTCCTTCCCACACCATTCGCACCGTACCCTCTTCCCCGACCGGGTCTACCACGTGCCCGTGTTCCCAACCCACGTCGGAAGCACGCGCCGGTGTTGCATCACCTTGATCGGCCATTGCTTATATCTGCAAAATTTGTAAACAATGCACTAAACATGTTAAGATAACATAAAAATTGATTTAGACACTGTTCGGGGAGCAGACAACCCAAGTAACACACCATTCGGTATGTTTAAAGGGTTACGTATTTGCCGGAAATGGTCGTAAATTAACGTACGAGATATCCGAATTTTTTCCCGTGCAAAATGGACTTAAACAGATAGTTCAAAACTTGGACGGACTTGTTCGGTCGGAAATCACAACGTTTAACTATGCTCGGACTCGTCGGAAACGCGTAAGAATGGACGTACGAAGTTTTCGGAGAAGAAATCTTACCAAAAACCTTATAAAGATCGAAGAAGAGGTTGATTCGAGGCCGATCCGAGCTTGGATCGGCGGAATCCCTTGAGGATGTTGCTTGGAATCGCCGGAATCGCCGCCGGAATCGCCGGAATCGGTGGAATCCTTCTTTGGAATCGACGGAATCGGCCGGAATCGATGCGCGGCAGGATCGAGGCCGGAATCGCCTGGGAATCGCGCCGGAATCGCCGGATCGAGCTTCTGCCGCCGCGGGATCGACAGAATCGACCGCCGCGGGTCGATTCCGGCCCTTTTAGGGCCGGAATAGGTTCGATTCCCGGTTCGGAATCGGTTCGATTCCCGGTTCGGAATCGAACCGGGAATCGAACCGGGCCAATTGACCCGGTCTTCCGACGGAATCGGTCGGATCGACCGATTCCAGAAGGAATCGGTCGGAATCGGATCCAGGCGATTCATACCGATTCCGCGGAATTCTTCCCGGAATCGGTCCTTCCGCCTGGAATCGGATCGGAATCCACCGATCCGATTCCGGAATCGGTCGGAATCGGACCGATTCCGCCGATTCTGCAATCCATGCTGCCAATACTCCCTTCGGAGCCTGCCGTCGCCACCGAAATCCCCTCCGGAGGAAGCTAGCGCCGCCGGAATCCTTTCCGGACCCTTGCCGCCATCGCCGGGGAAGGCCCCGCTTCCGCTGTGTCTGGGTGCCGGTGCCGTCGGGATGAACAGTAGCGCGGGGGAAATGTCCCCGAAGTTACATCCAGCGTGGAAATCCCGTGGGGTCCACCAGGTGAAGAAAACACAAAAAAAAGGAGAACCGACCGGGCGAAGCCGGCCGGTCCCGCGGGAAAAAGCCACTGGAGGTCCAAACAGTGCCCGCCAAGCGTCCGCCGGTCCAGGAAAAGAGCCGGTCCGGTCCAAACAGTGGACCGGACCTCCTGATCGGCTGAACAGAGCCCCTGTGCAGTGCAAGGCCCTTCAACAAAAAAATAAAAAAAAATCATAAATTAAAAGGACCTTCACCCTGGACCATGGGATGGCCATGCGCTAAAACTATAGGTCAATGAGGTGACGTCCTTGGGAGGTCCTCCACAAGTCCTTACGGACCGGAGCTACTTTCCCTTAAAATTTTAATAATTGTGGGGTTAACTTCTGATTCCCCAAAGTTCATTCGAATTTAAATCTCTTAACGCCTATAAAGAGGCCGCGTGAGGTTTTTTTTTCCTTCGTGGGGTCGATTTTCGATGCCCAAAATTCATTTGAGATAAGTTTCTTAATGCACACAAAGGGCTACAAGAAATTTAATCTTAAAAAATTGTTATGTGAGTTAATACCTGAACTCCAAAGTTTTTATGCCCATGTAAAGCCATGAAGAAAATAAACTCGGAGTTAAGTTTTGTGGAATATCTCCGTGCAGGCAGGGTATTCATGTGCTCCTGTTTTTTTTTTTACATCCTAAAATCCAATTTAATTTAAATAAGTTCAAAGGGATTCCAAATTAAATAAATTCGATTTAAACCAAATCAAGTTAAATCACAACACATGTAAATCAATTTTAACCAAATGATTAAAATAACAACCCATAAATAAAACTCAACTTCTAAAAAATAAACAAAATCAAATTTCCAAACAAATTTTAATAAACAAACCAAATCCAAAGACAAGTCAAGCAAAATTAAATCAAACTTCTTAAATTAAAATTCAAACACCAATCAAATTCAATTCAAATCCAACTCTTAAATTAAACTCAAGATAATCAAACAAAATTAAACTAAACAAACTTCATTTCAAGCCAAATCTGACTTGAACAAATTTAAATCAATCCATAAACAACTTTTAACCCAAATTCAAACCAATTTCAATCAAGTAAACCAAATTGAATAAACTCAATTTCAAACCAAACTTCTTAGGAAGAACTCAAAACCTGCAAATTCAAAATCAACTCAAATCATTTCACACAAATCCAGGAACTGTCAAATTTAAAATTCCCTGAAGTCTAATTAAAATTCATAAAACAAATGGGTTAAATAAGATAAACTCATGCCAAACAAACCATTCGAAAATCAAACAATAAATAAACTATTTCAAACTCAAACCAAGTTGAAATCAACAAACAAATCCAAATTGAATCAAACTTAAATCAATAAGCAACTCAAATAAATTAATTCAATTAAAATGAATGGATCAAATTCCAACTCAAACCAAAAGCAATCAACAAATTAAATTCAACTCAAACTAAATTCAAACCAACAAATTTAATTAAATCAATTCAATTCAAATCAAATTCAAACTAAAATTGAGTGCTTGCCTTCCATCAATTTTATGGGATTGTTTTCTCCTATGTCCATATGTGTGAATGTTTATGGATGCATGTTTTCATGGATTGCTATGACGATAATCAAGGGTCTTCGAGTCATCTCGATGTAATTAACGTCGGATCTTCGCACCATCCGACGGGGAGAGGTCAAAAGAACCTAACAACCTCAACATATAATTTTGACCCTAAGAAGTCTATTTTTTCTAAGAATACCATCTATTTTTCCTAAGAAGTCAATGCTAAGGTCAAATCCAAATTCAAAAGGAAAATGAATTTCCAAAATATAAATTCTTTAAATTTTTGAGAATTTTGAGGCTACATCAAAACCTAAAATAAATAATCAACTTAAACTTAAATAAAAATTCACAAAATTAAATAAACCAAGACTAGTTGAAGGGCTCGTCTTGGATCCAAGGCCGAGGTATCATGGATTACAGAATCAATCGATTCGGATCAGGATCGACCGATTCTTGGATCGGATTCGTACCCACCGATCCAATTTCGGCTGGAACTACCAATCCGACTGGAATTACTGACTGGATCGGTCGGAATCAACTGGATAGGTCGATCCTCGACCGATCCAGGTGGATCGATCCGGGAATCAGTCGATCCGGACCGATTCCCTAGAACCCGGAAGGGTCTAAAATCAGATCAATTCAGGACCCAATTCCAAACCATTTTCCAGTTCGATCCCCCCCTAACCGATTCTCCCTTACCACCCCTCATTCTCACTTCCCCCCTCATCTTCATCGTCTTGGGCTCCTCCTTGACCTCTCCCCCCAACGATCCACCTTGAACAATGGCCGATCCCCCCCTAAATAGGTAAATTTGATCAGGATGAATTCCATAATGCCTATCAAATGTCAAACGGATTCAATCGTAATTCATTTAAATTGTAGGAATTATGGCTTCTATGCCTTCCCTCTATGTGCATGTATGTCAAGTTGAGCAAACAATGAAGATTCCATGTTTGGTGCACATTAAATGGTGTAAATGATGTGAGCAGCATAAATAGACCTGCGGAATTGGAGGAATGCAAACATCTAAAGATAAGGAACTTGCAACAGAGTAACAAAATCAGAACATAAAAAGGGGTCAAAAATAATCTTGCTGGAAGATGAATCCTGCAATTATCTGATGGGACGAACCTCAGTAGGTCTCGAGTAGTAGATATATCAAAAACAGATGGAGCTGAGTAAAGATTGGAATAAAAACGCAGAAAACTAAGGATCTAAAAAAATGCCACCATCAAATAAAAAAATCATTCAGAAATCAGAGCAAACATGAAAAATCTCGGTCAAATCTGAAACCTTAAATCTTAAATTCCAACTCAGATTTTCAGATCCAGAACAATTCCCTGAGAATTAAACTCAAAAAAAAACTCAGTCAACTACCCTCAACACTGCCGAGTCCCAGCCAACAAAAAAAATGAGAAATTTGAAATTTAAACAAGAATCACGAACAAAAAAATCCCATAAGTTTAGAATGATTAATATAGAAGTACAGGCAAACTTAAAACAAAAGGGGAGAGAAGAGAATCAGTTGATCCATGGTAAATCAAGTCTGGTAAGAATTGAAAACTCTAAAAAGTTTGATAAACCAAAATCTTAAAAAATCTGAACCCAAATCTCTAGATCCTACAAATCTGAAAGTTTAAACTCAACTCTCAAACACTCAATTGGAAAGGGTGACAGTTAAGTCCATGAATCTAAAAAAAGTGGGATTTCCGAACATGATTGGTGTTCATTAACAATAAAACAATGTCAAGTATCCAAAATACATGGATCCCATAAGAAACAATGGAGGAGAGATAAGAGTCAAAATGCCCAGAACGTGAGAATGGAAATAAAGAAGTTAAGGCCATCCTATTCTCCAAGTCCAGGTGATCTAAGGACCAAGATATCCCTTTGCGGGATTGAACAAATACAAAGGAGCCAAGGATAGTAAAAGGCTTCATCATCCAAGAGAATTAAAAAAAAGAATAAAATTCTGAACTTGAAAGAAACGCAAGGTCAGAGTTAATTTTCTAGAATCTGCTCTTAATAAAAAAAGAAAAAACAAGACAATATGAAAGACAACGTTAAGAATTAAAGCTGGGACCAAACTTTTTTAACTTGTCACCAAGAGATAATGTAAGCCGAAGAATCCCTAATCATCAGATTTAGAAGTCATGCAGTTCAAATTCAAATTGAATTCAAAAAGAAAGAAAAGATTCAAATGGGAAGTTCTGAAGTTCAAGTCCTAAAACAAAAACAAAAAAAAACTTACAAAATAAATATGAAATCTAAACTCCAAATCTAAAATCCTCAAATCTAAAAACTCACCAAATCCCAAAGTCAAATTGAAATTCCTCAAAATACACTGAAATTGAAAGATAATCAGACTGACAAATTGGGAACCAAAAGCACTAAAAACTGCAAAAGCATTAAGCCAAGCATGAAACCAAACTTAAAGTAAATTCTCAAATTTAAAAGACATCATGTCTTAACAAAACAAACAACAAAACCAAACATATAACATGTCTTAACTAAAATCCAAAACTCAACCCAAATCAAACTCAAAACACAAAAATCAATCAAATTCAAAATAGATCCTTAATCTAAAAGACATCAAGTCTTAATAAAATGACCAACCAGTCTCAAACAAACCAAACCCCTCAAATAGACCTTAATAGGGTGTTTGGTTACGTTTTTTTCCCTCTTTTTGATCTAAATTTTAAAAATAAAAGAGATAAGGTGTTTGGTTGCAGCTTTTAGCTACTGTCTCATTTTTAAAAGTGGAGTACTCTACGTACATAATCTCTTCCAAAATAAAAACAAGGCAGGACTTGTGTTTGTTTTCAAGATAGACGCGGAGGGCGCCGGCGGGGGGAGCGGACAGCGCGGAGGCGCACCGCGGGGGGAGCACCGCGGCGTTACGGGGGGGGGGCTCGGATGAGGATCCCTTGCAAGTATCCGATGAGGCCCCGCCCCTGCGGCGCCTGTTCCGATCCCGATCGTAGAGCACCCTCCCGATGCAGGAGACCTTGGGGGAGGTGGGCTCCGCCGGCTTGCCCCGCTGCCGATCCCCGGGAACATTCTTAGGGAAGAGCCGTACGTTGGCGGCGTGGCGCCGAGCGCTGCGGCCGAGGTATCCCGAGTGCTGGAGCTTGTTGGGGAGGCCGATGATGTGGGCCTTGGCCTTTCCGGCGAAGCGCTGCGAGCCGGAGTGGAGCTTGGGGTTTGGATTGGGGTTGCTGTGATGCAGCGACTTGGGGGTGGTGGCCTCCTTCGTGGTGGCCTCCTTCGTGGTGGCCTCCTTCGTGCGACTTGGGGTGCTTCGCCGGCAGGGGGGAGCACCGCCAGGTTCGTAGAGTCGTTGATCGTAACCAAACACTACTGTCTAAATTTTAAAAATTATGATGATTTTGCCAAACACCAAATAATTAGACTATTTTGATTTTAAAAATAAAATTGAGAAGTCAAATAATTTTGATTTCAAAAACGAGGTTATCATAAAATTAAAAACGCTGCCAAACACCCTATAAACAACTCAAACCAAATTCAAGACAATTTCAAAGACATCAAATTTTCATCAAAACAAAACATATCCCAAAAATGAACCAGAATCAACTCAAATCAAATGCATAAATTCAATGCAACTAAATCCAAAATCATTAAGCGTTTGCATTCCATCAAGTTCATAGGGTTGTTGCTCCTATGTGTTTATTTTGTGGAGATATGTCTTCTACGCACGAATTGCTATGGTAGTTAATGAATAGTGTTCGAATGGTTGTTCAATGAAATTAACATCGATACTTCACAAATCCAATGAAAAATGCCAAAAAACAAATTTTCTAAGAACTCAAACAAACTCAACAAATAAAAAAAATGTGTGGTTCAGATTGTCTAAGTGATAAGGCATTTCCTATGTCTAACACTTGGAATATCTATGGAACCTAATTTGTAAGTTCCTAAATACACATACCACTTTCAATTAGCTATACTCCTATGGAACGCCATCTACTTTCATAGTTGTCCAAGCTTAACCCCAAATAAGAGAAATTCTTTTTCCCAACAAGGAGGAATATAAATTTTCTTAATAAAATAAAATTCGAGGTTACATCACTAGGCGGCGCCTATAGCTAGGCATGAGGCACCTTGTTAGGATGCCTTTTGGGGAGCACAAAAGGTGCCCCCAAAGCACCTAAGCTAGGCATCCCAAGTCTTCTTCATGACTACAAAAAAAAATTTCTTTCGAGGGAGCTCCCCCTCCCCCACAAAGGGTGTTGCATGTTGACCCCTGCTACCTAATCATGCACTTGTAGACACTCATTTAAAGATAGTGTAAACATATCAACATATTTAACTATCACTTACATTATTACATATGTTTAATATTTATAATTATAAATATATGTTATATACTTAAAAAATATAATGTTTTCTCTTAGCCCCCTTTTCACTCCCTCTCACTTAATTTTTCAAAATTAGCTCTTTCCCAAAAAAAATATAAACCCATGTCAATATAATTACATAAATAAAATCACATTTACATGTATACATAAATTCAATTATAACATATAAATATAATTGTATTTCTATATATATGTTTGTATGTATACATAAATATATATAATATTAATATCTAATTATATATTTATATATGTGTATATACTTTTTTTAAGAGTGTGCTGCAACAATCGCTGCGATACGTGCATGAGTGCTCAACATGGGTTTGAACCTGCATCTCCTCTCCAGGAGAACATGGCACAATTGTGAGATGTCCACTACAGCAAAACCGCAGTACATATATATTTATATACACATGCATATATACAAACATCTAATGCTACCACCTAGGCCATCTTGTCACCTAAGCAAAATTGACACTCTTGAACAACTTGAAGGCCTTTTTCTTCTTGACAACTATGAGCTACAACCATGGCACCTTGGATCGCATGGGTCCCCCATGATCAGCCCCATATTGACCAATCCTGGTTGTCCTTTTACTTGTTTAGATTACTTTTTATTTTAGAGAAAAGAATAGCTTTTCTTGATCATGTTGTAGCTATAGTCATGACGTGCTGGATCCCCTCCCCCCCCCAAAAAAAAAAATTTAAAGTCAGTTCGGTACTAACCAATCCATGTCTATAGCTACAACATAATATACCAAGGTGTATAATGTTTTATCAACAGATAAGACGAAGATTTAATAGAAAGTTAGAAACTTTGGATAAGCATTTAAGAGAATGAAAGTTTCAAATTAAAAATTGTAAAATTAAAAACATAACATATGCATTGTAAATTTAAAGAAAACCAAAAGCAAAATACAGTAGTTAGCCTGAATTGAGTAATATTATCTCAAAGCATTCAGTTTAATTATCCATGTTCAATTATAGAATCTAATGAGGACATTAATCATATGATCAAAAATAAGAGGTTGAAGTGAAGATCAGCCACCGGAGTGTTATGCAATCATAAGATTCCACAAAAGTTGAAAGACATATTCTCATTGTAAGACTCACGATGTTATGTGATAGTGAGTGCTAGAAAACGAAGGGAAAGCATGTTTCCAAATATGATAATGAATGCTAGTATTAGAATGTTAAAATTCAATTAGAACCCAGCCAGCTACAATGTATATATGCAAACAGATGTTATATTTCCAGGTAGGCTAACCGAGAAAAACAAATGCAAGAGTAAATTGACAGAATGACAGATGCAATAATGTACAATGGTTCTGCTTATAAAAGGAGTTTCCTGAGAGTATGTAGCAGTGCTAATAAAGTTTGAAAATAAGCTTCCTGCAATATTAAGGTGATCTGTCAATATATCAAATCTAGCAGATCGATTAACTTCAAGATTTAAGACTCTAGGCAACCAACATGTGCTACATCACAAATGCCTTTATGCCAATCTTTCACTCAAAGAATGCTGCAAGAAATAAAATTAACTTTCTGAACTTCAACAACTTATGAGAACAAGCCAGAACATGTTTTAGCATCTTTTTTCCTTTACCAACGAGTATCTCCGCATCCTTATCCACTATTGGTCACTTTGAACCATCCCCAGGATATTCTCAATTTATGTAGTACCAATTCCTTAAAAGAAACATCCATCAATGTCCAAAGCTGATTAAACAACTAAAGGCCCTCCAGCAAATGAAAGGTGATAATAACAAAAAGTAAAAAAGAAGTGCCATAAAGTCAGATACCGTCCAGAATTCTTGAAAGTTAACCTGCCCAAACCAACCACTTCACCAAGCACCAACTTTATGTACAATGGATAAATGGCCAAACACACCATACATAAATTGATTGATATCCACCATCGAACTACTAAACATGCAGATATGGAGAAATACAAGATATGAACAGCTATATGAAACTTAGAAAAGAATCCTACAACATCTGGAGATTTTTCAGAACAAGGAAACAATGATGAAGTTTTATGCCGACACTTAGCTGGAATTTAATGCTGCTATACTTTTTAATAGGTCCTATCAGATACATAATTCCTCCAAATTCAAACGACACCATGTGATCCTAACTTTCAATTCATTTCCTTACGAACGATCAACCCAGGAAGGGAATCAAATAATGATCCTAAATGTATGCAGAAGATAGCCCTCAACAAACTTTGAAATCCCCGACTTAACAAAGGAATGTCCGATATATAATATAACATTATGCTTATTCTCCTACATCAGCGTCTTATCCCCTCTATCCCTATCACAAACAATAGTTGAGAAAAAAAATAGAACCAACATCAATCGGATAGCTTCAAGGAATGAAACAAAGCTGATTACTGATATGATCAAGCAAAAGCAATCGACAGACAGAACGATCGTATTGTCATCACTTCCACTTCGATGAAATCTAGGAATGGAGATAAACGATGACGCAATCTTCAGATCAGTACTCCCAGAAGGCGAAAACGCAAATTGAAGGGATGAAACCAAGCTCAAAGAACCGCGCTGCGAAACTTGAAAAGTATGAAACTGCTTCAGATCCTGTAAAACCCATTAAGAGACACAAGAACCAGACGAAGCGAAGAAAGAAAGATAGACAGAAAAGAAGTTCTGCGGTGGAGCAATGCTTACACCACGTAGACCTTGGTCGCCATCAACGAAGACCTTCGAGGATCAGAAGCAGGAGCAGGAAGAAGAGAATCCGCGTGGAGTAGGAGACGGGAGTTTGTTTAGGACCCCGACCTACAAGGCTACAACTTCAGGTCCGATATTTATAATCACTTTAAACTCCAAACCCTCTTTTCTGGACACCGAATTAATTTTAACTCTCGGTCCTCGCCATGATCAGCCCGGTGCTTAAGCTTTGTGCATCTATCCGTAAAGAGGAAATCAACATCCGCCCCGTTACGGGGGAGTATTTATTTTTTTGTCCTAGACATTTCAAACTTATTTTTTAATCCCATATTTAAAAAAATTGTAACTCCCGCCCCTCTACCACACTAACGGCGTTTACCCCCTCCTTAGTTGTACATATGTTCCCCATTTTACCCCCTTGAAAATCTCTACCGGTTGGAAACTTATACTGAACATTTCTTGTCTTAAAAATTGACGTTCGATTTTCTCTTCATAATGCTAATTATTCATGATCATACATACTTTCAGGACATAGCGCCTTTCGGAGCCAATCCCGCCACCAGATCCAGACCTCAGGTCTGGATGGGATACAGCACCTTCGGTCGAAATCCAGTCACCGGATCCAATCCCAGCAGGTGATAAGGCCGGGCGACACCTTCGAGAGAAGCACAGGCCAGGAATGGGCACAGCGTGGTGCTACGCGAGGGGTGCACTGGCAGGCAAAGGGGAGGGCGAATAGGAGCTATCAAGGTGTCCTGGTTTCAGACCGTTAGGGGCCTGGCTGATGACATGGCGAGAGGGGCTTTTAGGATCCGATTAGAGGGTAGCACATGGTCCTTTTAAGGACTCGAATGGGGCTGAGCGGGGCACGAACGAGAAGGATCAAAGGATTTTTCTCACCTTTTTCTTCTCGAGGTGATCGGCCGCTCTCGCGGGAAATAGGGTGGGAGGTTGGAAAGGGGGGTACGTGGATACCTCTCTTCTCTTCCTCTTCTTTTATGGGTGCTGGTGGCCGGATCGGACCGGCTGATCCTCCTCCCTTGGAAGAAGACCTCGGTGTTGACGTTGGCGGCGGAGGAGGATGGCCCCGGCCGCCTCTTTCTCTCTTGTTGATCTCGCTCCCGCACGGGGAAGATGCTAGACGTGGATACCTCTCTTCTCTCCTCTCTCCTTCCTCTCCTCCGGTGGGCATGTTGCGAGACACTGGGCCTCTCTTGCTGGTCGATCCCCGCCGCAAGCGCTGGCTGCTGCTGGTCGAGCAACAGGGGAAAAGGCCGGCCATTGTAGAGGTTTCGCAAGTAGGGTTGAACCGTCGCCATCGGGGGTATTTTGGGGAGTGGGAAATGTGAGTCGAATGGGATAACGGAGGGGATATTCAAGACATTTTTGTGTGTAACGTTGGGACTTTTAAAAAATTTCGGTAACGATGGGACTTTAAAATAATTTTAAAACTAAAATAGGACCCAGAATTAAAATCCCCATCCGTAAATTGACAGGATTTAAGTTAACTTCTAAGGAGGAGTTATATTTAGGTATTCCGTGAGATTCTAGGGGTGGCAGGAATTCTTTCTTTCATAAACTTTTATCTACTTGTCAACAAAAAAATGGCAGGCTGAAAATCTAATCTTCTTTCTATAGGGGAAAGGACCACGTTAATTAAATCTACTATACGTCATCTGCCTTTATATGCTATGTCTTTATCTAGGTTACCGGGGTTTTTTCTAAGGAAACTTGATCAAATTCAAAGAAATTTCTGGTGGGCTCATAGTTCCTCCCATCCTAGTAGAATACATTTCTCCAATTGGAAAATAATTAAGCAATCTAAAATGCATGGTGCGATGGGTATTAAGAATCTTGTTACCATGAATAAACCTTTGAGCTTGAGACTTTTATGGAATTTTTTGCAGAAAAAAAACTCTCTTTGGGTTCAAGTGCTCTCTCATAAATATTTACAATATTCTTCTATGTGGCATGTTAAGTTGCGGAATACCGACTCTTCTGTTTGACGTTTTCTTCTGTTTTGCTCGTTCCTTGATGCTTAAAATGGGGATGTGGAAGGTGAAGGATGGGACCAACATTGACATTTGGAATCATGTTTGGATTTTGGATGATAAAGGTCCTCTTATTCAGAAAATCCTAAGTGTATTCTTTCCTGGTAAGGTCTGTGATCTGTTATCCAATGGGTCTTGGGATAGTTCTATTATTGCTAACTGGTTTGATGATCATTCATGCGATCGTATTTTGATGACTCCTCTTCATCCTTATTTGGATAAGAATACTCTTATCTGGCCGTATACTTCAGATGGCAATTTTTAATCTTAAGTCTGCTTATCGGGCTCTACATGAAGTTGATCTGCCTCCTGGATCATCTAACCAGTCCATTTGGCATAAACTGTGACATCCTAGGGTGGCTAAATTTCTCAAGCACAAAATTCTTATGTGTCTCTGGAAAGCTTTAACGGGTAATCTACCTACTGATTCACAAATTCATCGAAGATGCCCTTATGTTAGCTCTTTATGTCATATTTGTGAGCAAGATGTAGAGACTTTGGAACATCTCTTTTTGATATGTCCTAGAGCCTCAGCAGTATGGATGATTTCAGCTATTGGGAATAATATTGGTTGGCGATTCTCTTCTCTTAAAGATCTTATTACGTGTTGGCTGGATTGGATACTGAATAAGTCTTATCACTTGCAGATGATGGGAGTTATAGCTCTTTCTGTTTTATGGCATTTATGGAAAGCTAGGTGCAAGGCTTCCTTTGATCACCAAGTGGAGTCTCCTCACAAAATTTTCCATCAAGTCAAGCATACAGTGGATTTATGTTTACTTAATGCTCTGCCATTAGTTGATCAAAGATCTGTAGAGTGGTCACCTCCTCCTCTTCATTATGTTAAAATTAATGTTGATGGAGCTATTTCTGATCATGCAGGGTCCATAGGGATGGTAGTTCGAAATGAAGGGGGGTAGTGGTGCTTTATTGGAAAACCTGGTTATTCCCTTCTCAACATCCACAAGTTATTGAAGCTCTAGCAATCCTTGAAGGATGTCTCTGGGCGTCTTCTTCTTCTTATTAGAAAGTCATTATCGAAAGTGATGCAAAAATTGTGATTGAGGCTATTAACGATCAGGGACTTATGTTATGGAGGCCTCAACATTTTCTTCTTCTATGTCAACAGATTCTATCTCAGAATCCTACCATTTCTCTTTCTTTTGCCCCTCGATCTTGTAATTATGTAGCACATGCTTTGCCTTGTTGGTCGCTGTCCTCTAATTTTAAAGCAATGTATCCGGAATCTTTGTCCGATTCCGTTTCTCTTGAACTGTGTAAGGATATGCTAGGTTAATAATAGTATTTTGTTTTACTGCTTGTTCAAAAAAAAAGTGTTCAACAAAAATGTCATAAATTACAGCAGGTTGCAGAGAGGAGGCATCGTTGGCAAGGACGTGGAAGGGCGGAAGGTTTTTCGGTGTAAACGAAATTTAATATTTTAATATTTTTATTAAATTTTAATAAAAAATTTTAAATTTTAAATTTTTTATCTTATAAATTATCAAAATCAAAATTAGATATTTTATTATTTTATTAGAATTAAAATTGAAATTGAAATCAGTAAATTTTATTTTTTTAATCTAATTTTAATAATAAATAAATATATAAAAAATAAAATAAAATAAAATATATTATATTATATAAATTAATAAAATGATATAAATAAAATTTTAAAGATATAATATCAAATTTTAGTAATTATATGTAAATTATTGATTTATTTTAAATAAAAATTAATATTTAAAAAATATTTAAAAAATTATTAGATTAACATCTGATTTCGATAATAAAAATTAAAATTGGATCAAAATTAGAATATAGTGATCTTGAAATTATAAAAATTAGAAACAAAACTCTTTAATCTTTATTGAAATCAAAATTAAATTTTGATGATTTTACTACCGAATATGACCCATTTACAATCTTAACAGAAACGAAATGAACTTGAGACGAACAAGGAAATAAAGGAGAGACGGTGAAAGTACGAGAACGTCACATTCAGTTAGTCTCTTCTTACCCCCGTTGGAAAAAAAATAAGTGAAACTTTGTTTTTATATTGAGAGATATTATCGTTGCGGAACCATCCACTCCTAAGAAAAAGTAGAAAAGTACTTTATTTTAATTATAATTTTAAATGTAAAACTAAAAAATTTGTACAAAGTCAACCAAACACTATATAAAATGAAATGTGAATTCGACCCGGATTGCGGTCACATTCCCAGCAGTAACCGACGTCATGCAGCATCACGATCACGTATCTATCCTGAAGGATTCAGGTTACCGTCACGTCACCGTGAAGCTTCTGACCTTCAGACGGCCGGGATCTCTGGACCCGCTCGGAATCAGACGACCGAAGAGTGTTGATGCGGGTGGGAATCATGATCTGACGGGGCAAAATGGTTCGGGACGGATAAGCAAAGATCTGACGTATCCGGGCGGTAGGCGCTGTAAACATTTGAACCGTGGCAAGGGACCGCGTTGGCTCCTCGAGCAACAAACCTGGAGAGGTGCCAGAAACAGACCTCGAGTTAAAAAAAATTCGAGGGAGCCACCGGGCCCCCAGGCCCGTCAGCCTGGGCGAAGTAGATGACAATATGACATCCTATCACCCCCACCATGTACATCTGACCAAATGCTGCCTGTCCGACCGGATGGACCAAGTATGGTGCGTTTGGTGAAAATTCATAAATAGATTTTAATTATTAAAAATCTATAATAGTTCAAGTATACAGCTAAATGTATCAGTGAGAGAGGTAAACATAAAGAAAAATCTTCAAAAATTGGCAAGAGACAACTGATTTTTGGGTAGGAGAAAAGATTTTAGAGAAGATAAACAACTTTACCTTTAATTTGATTTTGATTATCATCACTCTTTCGTTAGATTTGTCGAAGAATAATAAAATATATAATTGAATAAAAAAATTTAATAAAATATTTATGTAAAATCAATGACATATCTAAGAAAAAATATACAAAAAAATTTTAATGAAATCTTAAAAATCTCTACCAAACCCAACCTACGAACGTGACCAGCTGAATGAGCTGTTAATGATGTTAGGTTACGTAAGAGAGCCAAGGTGGCAATCTCCAAGTGGACAACGTCGGATATTACGTACGATCGTTGACAATCGAGAGAGAGACATTGTTTTTCTATTGTTAATGATGTGTGCGTACGTACTCACGTACGTATGTGGGGTTGTTGGAACTGCTTTTTTTAAGGAGGGATGACCAATAAAAATATAATTAAAAAGTATGCATAGTTTTTTTTTTTTTTGGTCACGAGTGGCCCAGTGGCCTGAACCCCGCTGGCGCCGCGGGTGGCGAGGGTTCGACCCCCCGGTCGAACCCCACAGGTCGTCCCCCCCTTGGGGACGCCCGGCTTGAACAGCCGCCGGGAGGCAACGCGCTCGAAGCGCCGACCTGCGCCCCCAGGCGCAGGTCCCCGTACCAGTCGAGCCACGCTCGACCGGTAAAAAAAGTATGCATAGTTGTTAATATTTGAAAAATACATTAATACAGTAAGATAGAAGATAATCTAATTAAACAAATTTTAAATAAATAAAAGAAAAGCTGCAGTGGCACACCATTTGAGATCACTGCTCCCTAGGGGTGCAAACGAGCCAGAGCCGAGTAGTATGGTGTTCAAGCTCGGCTCGTTTATTTTACACGAGTTCGAGTTCGAGCTCGAGTTTTAGCGAGTACGTGAAACCCTTATTCAAGCTTGGTTCGTTTATTAATCGAGCCGAGTCGAGCTCGAACTCGAGTAGTAGTTAGACTAAAATTCAATTTATATTTAAACTTAAGCTATATACAAACTTGTTTATAAACTCAAAATCAATAAAAACTCATTTGTAAAACTTTAGATTTAGCTCGTTCATGAAACTCAATTTAAGTTTAAACTTATTTTTTGAATTATTTAATATATTTAAGTGACAATACATAAATATTCATACTTAAAATTTAATTTTTAAAAATAAATATATAATATAATATTTAATCGAGCTGCTCGCGAGCTTATCGAGCCGAGCAGGAGTCTGTTCAAGCTCGGCTTGTTTAATGAGTCGAGCTTTATTTTTTGTTCAAGCTTGTTCATTTAACAAAATAAACGAGTCGAGTCAAGTTTTTATCGAGCCGAGCTTCGAGCTACTTGTCGAGTGTATTGGTTCGTTTGCACCCCTACTGCTCCGACACCCAAATGGATGATGCCGGCGTGCGGAAGATTATTAAAATAAACCTTCACCCACACCACGATTATTGAAATCCGCACGTGAGTTGACTCTATAAAAAAAACTCTCCTAATTATCTCGTTAAAATTCAAAAATATGATTGTACATTTTGAGGTATTTAACTGCACCACAAAAATAATTTACGTGGTGTTTGGTTGGACAACAATTTTCTTATATTTTTATAATAATTTTTTATATTAAAATAAAATAAAAAATTACTTATGATATAAAATTATTATGTTTGGAAAGATAAGATAACATAAATAATAAGAACTATCTATAACTATAAAGACAAGACACCACAAGAGAAAAGAAATAAGAATTTTTATTTTAGAAGAAAATTTAGTTTGTAATGTAAAATTATAATTGTTGTCGAACATTGTTTTTTAATATGATGTTTTACAAAAATGTAAAATTTTAACAAAAACTATATTCTTCATGCAACCAAACATCACATTTGTCTGCAAAAATTTATTTCAAAACAAACTTGTTAAAAGGAAATGTTTGATTACAATGGTTACAATATATTTTAATATAGTTGTTATTGTATAAAAAAGATTGAGCACCCTATAATATGCTGGTGTATGAATAAAATAAATATTCTTTTCATTCTTATCTCAAATCCAAAAATGTGATTCCATACATGAATTACAAAGAATGGTTGAATTAATCATGTATAAAATATGAATCCATTTAAAATGTTGTTTTGAAATAGTGGATCGCTATTCTATTTCTTTCAAAAATATTGTATACCCTAGACCCCTAGTTGTGAAGTCTTAAACTCAAGACCATCTTGTTGTTTCTATTCCAGAAAAAGCTTCGCCATGGACTTGTGAAGTATTATTGCCAACCGCCTCCATGTTTCTCCACTCCCACCTTCATATTCCTCTGCTTCACCCTGGAGCATTGCCACCTCCCTGTTCTATCGCTTCCACTGTTTGAATTTCACACAACTAGTACTACATATCTCTCATGTTGGACCAAGTCTTTGCACAATGTTTCGAACTTCAACATCACAGGATGTGCAACAAAGGTGGGCCATGAGCAAGAGGAATTGAAGCACATCTACATTAATTACACTAAGACATCATGGAGAGGTGAAGAGATTGGGTATTTGTCTTCTCTCTATTGTTAAAGGTATATTATTTTACTATTGTCTCTTTGTCGGTTGTTGCTTTTATATATATGTTGTTTTGATTAGATAAAAGCTTGAGAGCAATATTATTTTTTGTTTTCAACTTTTTCTCCAAAATTGAATAAGTTAAATTCTTAAGAGAATATAAATCAATGTCGACATTTGATTCTCATAAATCATTTGAGGTGTTTTGTCTTTATATTTGTCATTACTCTATTAATGTTTTATTAATATGATGACATTTTAATAGTTTTATGTTTTTTATATTTTATCTATTATAAGAAGATTGTGAGACCAAAAAAAAAAATTTGAGGCCATGTTGAAGAACTTGGTGTCCATTTTAAATGCAAATTTTGTAAAAAAGAGTCTTTTGGAAGGATTGCTTGCATAAAATCTCATCTAACTAGCATAGTAAGTCGTGATATTCAAATATGTTATAAGGTGCTGGAAGAAGTTAAAATTTTCTCACTACAGATGAGAGTAATAAGAAAAATAGGAGTTCAACATTTTTCATCTAATATCTATGAAAGTAGAACAGAGGCAACTTCTACATTCAAAGTTCCAAATAATAGCTCAAACAAATTACAATTACACAATTGTCTCGTAAAAAGGATAAACCATACTTAGACAAGAAATTTGTAAATTTATTTATTATGAATAATATTGCATTTAATATGATGTAATTAAGATCATTTATTGAAATGATGGAAGCTCATTGTGATTATGGAATTGGTTTTATAATGTTAAGTTATTCAACTTTATATACTAGATTGATTCTAGAATCAGGAAAGGATGTTGAAGAACACGTTGTTAATGTGAAATATCATGAGCATCAAAAGATGTACAATAATGTTTTATTCATGGACCCATATTAAAAGAAGATCATGGGATAATGTCATTACATATTTTCTATTAGATGTAGTATTTATAAAATCTTTTCAATGTTCCGAAGAAAGATACAACTTGTTATGGATAATGCTTTGATTTATGAGTCATATAGTGATATTTTGATGGGAAAGCATCATCACTTATATAAGATTCATTGTGCAACACACGATATTAACTTGCTTTTGAAGGACAACTATCAATAAGTCTTTTGTGAATAATATTATTGATGATGAAAAAAAGTTGTTGATTTCATGTATAAACATAACCTTGTTTTATAGATGATGAGAAAATACACAGAAAAATAATGAATGAAAGGGTCATTGCAAGATAATATTTGCTACAAAATTTTGATATTACAATCAATCGTTGATGTCAAAAATCATTTGAGAGTTCTTGTAACATCTTATGAATGGAGAGGTGTAAAGTCATATCATATAAAGGGATTCAGTTTGGTTAAATGCCAAATTTCTTGATTCTATAATTTAAGTGTTTCGTTTGATTGACAATGAGAGCTCAACTGTAGAATACTTGTATGATACTGTACAACGAGCTAGAGAGACATTGAGGGAACACATGGAAACTAAAGAATCAAAGTACAAGGTAATACTTGAATTATTTGATCAAAGAAAAAATAAAAACACACTTCATCCAATTAATGTAGTTGCTACAATTCTCAACTCAGCTTATTTTTGTAGAGCATCAATTATTGACAATGATGATATAAAAACTAACATTAATTATGTTTCGAAAAAAAAGCTTAAAGAAATTGAGCGAGAAGATTTTGTCAAGTAACTTGTGGCATATTTTCCATAGTGAATCTTAGAAATTCTTTATATGAATTGGATTAAGATTAATGAAACTAATCAACAACGTAAATTGTTTGATTGTAACATTAGTTTTTTTTATTAGTATTATTTCTCATTTTATGTGATATTTTGTAAATATTTGGTGAAATTACGTGGAAAGTGATGAACAATTTTTTGTCATTAAGAGAATTGTTATACAAATTCTTAGTCAATAGTATAGCTCATTGACTTGTGTGCAAAATTAGAGTGCATGGGAAACAACTCAAACAAAGAAAAGAAATATACTACCTTGATAAATGCTGAAATATTAGATTTGTTTGAGAATAAATTTTTTGATGAAGTCAAAACTTAATGAACATGAATAAGAAGATTTAAAGTCATTTAATTGTGACAAATTGATTTACTTGTCGAATGCCATTGAAACACATGAAAGAAAATATTTCTTGATAAATACTAATTAAGATGAAGACTCAACTCAAGACTCGGAGAAAACTCACACTATATATTATTTTCTTGAGTTATTTAGAAATGATTGCGTTGATTATTTTGGATGAAATTAAATCTTTTTTAGATTTGTTGTTATTGCTGTTATCTTTAAAGATTTTTAATGATTGTGTGATTTTTTTGATTGTTATGAATCTTATATTTTTAAATGGTGTTTTATACATCTTGAAATATTGTACATTGTTATGATTATTATCCTTGGAAGTATATAATTTTTAGATTTTTTTGAAAATTTGTATGTTCTCTATTTTTGGTACTCATGGTTAAGATAGACCATATAATATTTCATATATATAATATCTCGAAATTTTAAAATGGCTAAATATTTGGTTGAATATTTGATCTTTTTTTTTAAAATTATAAATAAATTATACACCACCTATATTTACTAGTCAAATCATGTGCTTCGCACATGTTCGAATGATATATTACATACTAATTATATATAAATTTATAGGATAATTGAGAAAAATTCTTATGATAGATAAGTACATTATAAAAAAATAGTTAAATTATAAATGTTATAGTTTACTTCTCAAATATACACATAAATCGGTAATCAAACTGGCATTGATTTGAGCAACATTTATATGAATTTAACAACTTTCATTTATAAAGATTGTTTATAATATTATAAACAACACTCCTTTTGTATTATTATTTTTTATTATTATCATAATTATTTATTTGCAACCAATGTAAACATTGATTGATTAAGTTGAATTATGATATATTTTTATATTTCTAGACTTATACATTCCAAATGAAAATGAACATAATGTTGAAAGCAAAATAAGATGAGAAGAATGAAGACATCCACCACAACCTAGCAAGAAGTACATATTACAACATAAATTATCATAGATCAATCTAAAATAGGTAGGACAAAAATATTATGTCAATTAGATACGGAGTAACAAAAAGGCCACTCATGCCTTTGATACAAAACTTTTACTTAGTCATCAAAAATTTGAGTCATGATAAGTTACCATCCATGCATGAATACATCTCAAATAAGCTATATAAAGAGGTAAGTGAGGAATATGTTTTCAAATTTTACTTTGTTCATAGCAAGTCAGATTCCGAATTGACAACGTTAATGTGTCCCACCTGACCAACAAACTTTCTACTTCACAAAAAAAATCCTAAAAGAAAGAAAGTGGGATCCTCTTGCATCAACAATAACAATGCACAAATGTTTTTGGCACACGAAAGAACTTGAATGGGAACGAACATTCAGATCTAGTCTAATTTTCACTTAAACTAAATTCACCTTATGACGACATCACCCGATCCCAATTGGATTAGGAATAACAATTAATCCAAATCTTAATTGGGTTTACAAAGCCTAATTCTCCGAATTGGTCCACTACTGAGACCTACAGAAATTGCTCCAAATCCTAATTGAGTCTACAAAGCCTAATTCAAATTTTCAGTTAAACTTCGGAGATAAAAATTTTAAATTTGAGAATTTTCTTTTTAGTTAAGAGCTTACATCTTACTTTATTTCATTTTTACTTTTGACATTTTAGGTTTATAATGTGAACTGACATTTTTCAATTTTCAGATATGATTACCTTGGTCGCCAATCAAGAAGTGGCAAGTTAGATTAGATGAGTTTGATTTAATCATATTTTGAACCAATTTCAAATTGACTCAAGTCCTTCCTTAAACTTTATAAATTTTATTAATATAGTTGCTTTATCTTACATTCACCAAAAAAATTAAAAATATTCATTTATTTAAAAATACTAATTATAAGAAATGGTTACCTTCTTTTGAGTGAAACTTTCAATAAAATATCTAGGTCATTTATGGTACAAACTGAGCTTAAATCATAGTATATAATCAGGGCATTTGGATTGGCATTTATAAAAAATAAAGTCACATTTGTTAGACATTTATTTCCAATTTTAGAATCTCTAATTCTATTACACTTCTTGCTAGGTAGGAGAATAATAAATTGGGATTTCCACCCATCACTCTTTGACTTCTTTCTCATATATAATGAGAAATGCGGGATAGGAATATGAAAAGAGAGTAACCTATGGTGGAAAAGGAACGAAGAAGTAAAGATAAAAATTTAACAATGTATGTAAAGAAAAACACGAAATGTAATACGTGACTAAAGACATCTCAATTGCCAAGTGTACACATAAAGAGAAAAGGTATTGAAAAACAAATAGAATGTAAAAAAGATAATCGCATATAGAAAAAATATACAGAATGAGAAAACATTTTTAACATTACCGTTAAGTCTCCTTATATACTTAAAAAGTAGCATTTGGGTGTGTCAAGACTCTTTTTCATGTAGAGTACAAAAGTTGATGACCAACCTATTAAGAATAATAAGAAAAGAGAGTAAAGTTGCTCCATGAAAAAAGGAATGATGAAGTGTAGATAAAAAAATATAATCACATATATAAAGGGAAAAGGATAGGAGTCCAGGGGGAGGGGTAAAGCTACTCCGTGGACTGCACTCTAAGGCCAGCCGTTGTCACCATTGAGGGGTCTAGCGAGAACTCCTCTTACCGTGTCAAGTTAAGACGTTGTGGCCGGAAAGAGGGGAATCGTAGCCAATCGAGTCCGGAGAGAAGGTGAAAAGCCGGCATGAGCGCGGTGAGAGGTAAGGGAGGGGTTTCATAGGCTGCAGATATCCTCTTTACTTCACTTTAGCAAATCTCCTCTAAAACAACAACATTGTAGCCTTGCATAGAGAGGAGAGCGGTGTTTTCTACATGGACAAGGTGTCATTCTTGATGCATACACCAAGCCCATAATGCAGGGCCTATGGTGTTATGTGGGATGCGACGTGTTACGTAGAACGGATTCGACGGAGGAAAGTTGGTGGAAGAATTGGAGGACGAATCGAGCGGCTCAATGTTGATCGGACGATCGGGGAAGACGGGGATGAACAAACGGCGTTCGCCCGAGCAAACCAACCAGGAAGGGAGAGAGGGGAGAGAGAGAGAGCAAGAAGGAGAGAGAGAAACGACAAGGAGGGAGAGGCGGTAACGGCGAGGAGATGGGGGCGGAGATGGCACGAGAGGTGGAGATGCCGGTAGGCACTTGTAACATAGGTGAAAAATCGGACGATTGGACGAAACACCTCTGTTCACGTAGTTTAAATAACATGATGTATTTTATTTTGAAGACAATATTTTAGATAGTTTGTGGATTTCATGATTATTTATTTAAATGTATTAGCTAAGTTTGAATTAGAAAGCACTTAAAGGTTTTTAATTGAATATGAGAGACTTTGAAATTTTAGTGAAAGGTCCAAAAGTAACTACTTTGATGACTTAGTTCACAATATGTTCCATTAAAATATTATGAGATTTAAAGTAACTACTTTGATGACTTGGTTTGCAATATAAAGTTTTCTTATTTATTTGACTCTTTCAACTCCCAACATCTTCAACAAAATATGAGAGAGAGAGAGAGAGAATTGCTCAAATTATAACATTTTGTATTGTAAACTAAACATGTATATTTACATGAAGTGAAATGGTATAAGTCAAATATGCTTTGGTCATTATAATGAAGATCAAAGATAATGTTGTGTAGCCCAGTAGGAAGTAGCTAACTCCTACTTTAGTGAATAAAAATGATTAATTAATAGATAGAAAATAGAGAAATTTGCAAAGTAGAAAAATTTAATTAATGTAAAAAATATAAATCATATATATTATAGAAACATTAAAAGTTATGAAATTTAAAAAATTAGAAAGGGTAGGGATTCAAAATATGGAAACTTCGAAAACTTGGAAATCTGAAAAGATTGGAAAAATGAAATTTGAAAATATTAGAAATATGAAAACTTATTAAACACTTGAAAAGTTCAAAAATCCCAGATGTTTGAAATTCTTAAACCGTAAAAAGTAAAATCCTAAAGATACATTAAATCTTGACAGTCTAAAAATTGTGAAAGAAAGAATTTTAATCTAACCCAACCAATAGATTTTTATTATTGAATTTATTGTACTTTATATAGAAAAATACCACAAACAATTTTCATAATGGGATGTTTGTATGCATGACAAATTGAGATTTTATTACAATTTTATATTTTTGTAACAAAACTTCTTACAAGAGGTGTTTGACAATCATTACAATTTTATGGTTTTAAAGAGTTTTACTTTATGAACAAAAAAAAGTAAGTGATACTTTTTTTTATCTTGTCATCTCCCATCTTGTTCAGTCATATATGGTATCCACTATTTTTTATTATCATATCTTCCTAAACCTGATAAATATATTTTATTGATTAGCTTAGATTTTATTTTGATACAATCTTTTATCATGAAAATGTACAAAAAATTATTGTTCAACCAAACACCCTACGTGATGTAAGAGCAAAGCTAGGATGTGAATGAATACATGCCAAACAAATTTTTAAATTTTATAACAGCGTAATATAGATTATAAATTTTAAAAATAAAACTACACAAATACAAAATCAAGTCTTAAACACTTTATGAATGCATATAATTAAGTTGCTGTCAAAATTTTATGTTGCCCGAGAATCTATTAGTAAAATATTTTGTAATTTATCATCACTATGTCCTAGAACTATTCGACCATTGTTGATTTTACATTTATAAAAAATATCCTGTTGTCATATTATATTGTTAAATCATATTTGACAACAATAAGTATCAAGCAATAAATAGATTTATCGATAAGATTATCATTTTTAGATGCTTTCATTTTTTATTTTTATTTAATTTTCTAGTAAATACATATTTATATATTTTAAATTTATGTCATACTTTAATAATGATATAGCATTTATATTTACACAAAATACATTTATAATACCAACAGATAAAATAATAATAGAATGCAATGTTAGTTTTATTTTAAAAAAATAGATAATATCAACTATTAAAGATGCAATGTTGACAATTATTATAAAACAAAGTTTGTAAAAAGGGTGATTAACATTACATTTTTTACACACACACAAAATGAGACCGTATAAAGAAAAATAATGATGTCAGATGTTAAGTTTAGAGTTCAGGTACACTCTATTAGTTATCAATATAATGTGACAAGGGTAGTTGATTTTGGTAATAGATATTTCTACTATCATGAAAAGGGTTAAGTTATTTTGAATAAATTGAAACTTTGTTCTAATTTTGATTTTTTATAAAAAAATAATTTGATTTATGAAAATATAATTTACATTAATCTATACAAAATAAGTTAATAAATGCCATATTACTATTGCATCTAATCTAGCATCTGTAGTATTTACTTTTATTTTGTATTCTTTATATAACAAATTTGTAACTATTTATATATTTATTTATCACAAATCTAAGATACTATTAACTGACCACGAGTTCACCGTGAATGTATTACTATTACATCTAATTTACTATCATTGATATTTACTTTTATTTTGTATCCTTTATATAACAAAATTGTAACTATTTATATAGTTATTTATCACAAATCTAAGATGCTATTTACGTTCAAAGAAAAAGACCACGACGAGTCCATGATAAATATAGACAATAAAAGACTATTTTTCTGAGGTATAATAAAATGGTATACACCACCAATCAATTGAATAGCGATAAATCAAAACGGTGAGGAGAGAGGATGTATCTAGACAACAAGGGAAGCTATATGCTTGTCGATGAAACAAGGACTCCCCGTTCTAATAGATAATAGATTTTAACATCTATCTGTCTTACCTTGATGTCACTAAGAAGTTGAGCCCATCGTAACGTCATCGTAAAGCTTATAGGATGTTTGGTTGCATGATAATTTTTCATACACTTTCATGCTAAAAATTATATTAAAATAAAAAATAAACCAACTCGTAACATAAAATTATCATGTTTAGAAGAATGTGATAATAAAAAAGAGTAACGGTCATACATGTCCAAATAAAGTGGGGGGATCACAAGAAAAAAATAAAGAGGTGAGACCCATTTTTTTGTTTAAGAAAAAAATCACTTTCAAAACATAAAATTACCATGGTTTTCAAACATCTCTTCTAACAAGTTTTCTTATAATTTTTAAAAATTAAAATAAAAATCTCTATTATCATATAACCAAACACCTCATTAGGATGTTTGGTTGTCTTTTTAAAAAATATATATTCTTATTTTTAAAAATAAATATTGTATGTTTGACAAAAATGTCACAATTTTAAACAAAAAGATAGAATTGTTTTGGCACTGTGCTACTCTTCGGATTTTTCAAAGCGCTTGTTTTTGTTCATAAAGGGGCTCCTCCAACACCTCTGAGGCTGGCCTTCGTCGGCAACATGCTCTAGTTAGGAGGGAGGTCAGTTGTGCTGCGGCAAGAGACAACCACGAGAGGGAGGGAGGGTGAAAGGGAAGGAGGGAGGGAGGCCTACCGCGCTGCAAGCCTGCAATGACAGATAACGGAAGGAGGGAGTCCACGCTATGGTGAGAGACGACGGAGGGTGGGAGGGAGGCCACGAGAGAGGAGGGATGGAGGCCTACCGCACTACAGTGACAGGCGATGGGGGTAGAGCGGTTGCGCTATGGCAAGAGACGACAGAGGGAGGGAGGGAGGCCACGAGAGGGAAGGAAGGAGGGAGGCCTACCACGCTACGGTGATAAACAATGGAGGGAGGGAGGTCGCACTGTGGCGAGAGATGACAAAGAAAGGGAGGGAGGCCTACCGCACTATGGTGACAGACAATGGAAGGAGGGAGGCTGCACTGCGGCGAGAGGCTATAGAGGAAGGGATGGACGCCATTAGAAATGGGGTTCACACAGTTCTACACAAACATGTCGCCCCCCCTCTGCGTCACTCGTCCCGTTGGAGAGAGAAATGGGGCCCGTGCAACACATCCCACCTCTGCATTGTCATCACACTAGAGACAGAATGGCTGCCTCCATTGGACAGAGCGACGGGAGTTTTTTTTTAAATAGCACCTTTTTTATTTTTTATAAGAATAGCACCCTAACTTTTAATTTTGCAGGAATAGCACCGTTTGACGAAAGTCGCACTTTCATACAACGACTTAGGGGATTTCAATCACAATCGACTCATTGAGTCATAGGGGGGTGTTTTAAAAGTAAATATAAGTCGGTATTATTTTACACGACTTATTAAAATAAGTCGTTATATATTATAATGACTTTGTAACAAACTAATTTAAAATCGTCATAAAATATAACAACTTTAGGGCATCACAGAAAAGTGCATTTCGGCACTAAGTTGTAGTAATACAGACCAACTTTAAAGTCGTACTATAATAGTACGACTTTACCATGATAGCAAAAAAGAGTCGTGCTAAAAGAGCACGAATTAATTTGAAGCCGGGAGAATACGAAGACGTTAAGTCGTATTATTATATAACGACTTTAAAGTCGTATTATTATAATACGACTTTATATACAAGTCGTACTTTCTAAATACGACTTACAATCCCCCAGAAACCGCCCATCGGAATGTTAGTCGTTATGGTACAGAGCGACTTTAAAGTCGTATTATAATATTACGACTTTATATGGGCCCAACTATAAGTCGCGGAATGATGTTGCGACTATCTGAGAAAGTCGTGGTATATTAGTGCGACTTTCTCAGATAGTCGCATTGTAATAGTGCGACTTATGTTTTACAGAAAATTTTTTTTTTACAGAAAGCTTCGGAGAGAGGCTGTGCTCCTCCCATGTTCACAAAGCCTGTACGTGCCACAACTGATAGAAATGTATGCCCTACAAGCCAATCATATATGATATGATTTGACATTTCTAGAAATATCTCATTCAATTAATTAGACAAATCTTCATTATAAGCTCTTATTAGATGCGCATATCATAATGAAGTCCTTGATCAAATACAATGATGATTAAATCATGATGAGATCATGATAATGAGATTGATCATTTAGAGGTATTTGATCTAAATGTTCCTAGTCATAGGATACTTGAGACAGGACATCAAGGATCCGGATAGACTAGTGTATGTGATGTCTTCTCATGTGATGAGGATGACCGATCTCATTGGTCATTAGTGTGGAGACACTGAGATACACATACATGTGCTTATTAGTTGAATGAGTTCACTGAACTGACCGAATTAGAAACCCTGAATGGTATCTTACCGAACTGTCTATCAGGGTCTTCTATCATCACGGTTGCATGGTTGGACCTTTGACCTGAGTCGCCAAAGATGCCTTGTTGGGTGGAACTTGTGCTTTGACCATTGACTTATGGATCACAATTTAGATGGTCCTATATAGCGATGGATCGGGTACAAGGAAAATCCGATGGAGGCAATTGAGCGGACAACAAGGGATCGTCCACTCTCGGTAAGTGAGAGTGAATGTCCTATGGGATAGTACTCTAAATCCCTGGCTAGGGCAGATAGGATAATTGGAAAAGGAGCTTTCCAATTGATCCAATTCCGAGTACAGGATCCTATAGAGTCGGTACACTAAGGAGTTGACAGTCGATGCCGTACTCCTTTCCGACCGGGACATTGGATGGATGAGGGTTTATATACATGTGGTAACTGATGATGGAAAGGCTCAATAGAGATGGGATTATCCCCATAGCCATTTGGGATCATGGGATGTGGCTTGTACCCTTCATGATCGGTAGGCCGATTAATCTGTTATCGGATAACGGATTTAATTAAAATTAAATAGAATTGTTCTATTTTATTTAGGCCTCAGCCAAATAGGTTATTGGGCCTAGTGGGTCACACACAAAAGGACTTATCCACAAGTACAGGGGCAAGGGCGTAATTTATAGAGATTTTGGGTTTTTATGAAAAATTCCATAATTCTCTATCAATACTAATGGTTTCAGCCAAACCCCATCAAGCCAAGGGTGAAAACCACGTCCCAAGCCTCCTCCCTACCTCCTCCTCTCTCTAGAAGGTGTCCATGGTCGATGGAGCTCCATTCGGGAAGAGTTCTCGAGGCCGGCGCGAAGGGAGAACCTGCTGTGGATGAAGTTCGTGTGGATACTGCTGGAGACCGAACACTTGAATTGTTTGAATAGCTTAATAAGTTCATCTTCTTCATCTCCATGGGATTATATGAATCCCTATCAGGTATATTCGATCCCGATTTGATCGATTTTCGATTTTCGTCGTTCGGTTCCGATTGAGACGGAATCTAAAGGAACCCATAGGAATCGTCGCTTACGCTGCACCAAATTGTAATGTACGATTCCTTACAGTGGTATCAGAGCCCGGTTCAAGTCTCGGTCGAAACCGACTTCGAATCGATATTATTTCATGTTATTTATGTGTTCCCGAATCTGTGCAAACGTCTATTTTGACGAGGCCACCATATTCTGTGTATGACTCAGATAAAAGATTGGTTGGCTTTAGTAGAATCTCGTGATATAGGGCTTTCCAACGCCGCAAACCTTTTGAAGTTTGTATATCTGTAGTGTTCGGGAGAAGCCTCAAAAGTTGGTGTTTATGTCATGCCCGAACCGACACCCGGATTTGGAGATTTTGTGAAATTTCCGTCCACAGAAGAAATTGAGGCTTGTAAAAGGTTTAGGAGATGGGTAATATGATTACCTAGCCTTTACCTTTGATATACAGCTTTGAACGACGGCGGAGGATGAGAATTTTGAGTTTTCCGACGAACTAGGGTTCTGCGGAGTCTGGCGGCGCCGACCTGATTCTTCCTGATTTCCCGTTGATAGAGAATTTTTATCTGAAGGGATATATAAATATTTGGAAACGTCATTTGATGAGGATTCTAAATTGTATTTTTAGAAAATATTTGGCTTCCTGAATAAGGAGTTATCCTTGTTGCAAAATAGAGATTTCTGCTACGGAATCTGGGTGACCGCCGCCTCTTCCTCCTCATTTTTAGGTGGATTGAGATTTTTCCTGGATATGAGGCCGACTGTTTTGGATTCCTTATTCGATAAGGATTCCAACGCATATTGTTACAGATTTTTAGGACTCCTGAATAAGGAGATATGTCCGAGTTAATGAGATTAATTTTCTCCCGAATGAACAGTGCTTTACGCGCCTGTTCGGGGAAGTCGATAGGTGCACGCGCCGGCGCACCGACGGTCGGCGCACACGCGATGGAGGAACACACAGGTGCTCGCCGGCATGGCGCAGTGCGCCGGAGCGCGCGGCGCATGCGCCAGACACTATATTTTATGATTTTAAAGTGTTTAAAATCATAGAAAATTCCTAAAAATTTCCATAAAATTCCAGAAAAATTCTTAAAAATTTTATAATATTATTTAACATGTTTTAAAGTGTTTAATGACATGTTAGATGATGTTTAGTTCTATTTACATAGATTCACTCATGGTTAAACTTTAAAATTGTTTTAAAGGTTTAACTTAAATTATTAGTGTCTTAATTAATTCTGTAAAATGATATTTTACAGAATATAAATTGGGACATTAATTTTTTACCTTGCACAGTATTGGGAATGCATGAATGTTCTAAATAGTTTAGTTTTGTATGTTCATTTCATATAAATTGTTTATATGTTATTTTCATGTTATTTATTTCATGAAAAATTCGACATGCATGAAATTGGGAATTTCAAAATAAATTATATAATTTTATGCTGATATATATGATATATCTCATATAATTATCACGTATGCGCTCTATGTTCATGTGATGAATGTTAGTGTGTATGGAGGTGATCATGGACTTAATTGTGCTTAGCTTGTGATTGCTTTTAATTATGTTGGTTATGTTATTAAATGGGGCCTGCGTGTGCCTCCTCTCTCTCTATACAATCTGATTGGACATTCTACCTCCCTCCATTAATGTACTCCCCTTGGTTAAAACCAAGGTTTCTTATTGAGTTATGTACATTTGTGGGGTCTACGTACCCTTAAGCCGCTTGTAAGAGTTAGAAGCTGGTTCGTGGAAGGTTGGAGAGTGGGACCACTTGGAGAAGCACCCTTCTGAAGTGGGAGCATGCCAACTCAAGCATCTGAAGCAAGGATTTGCACCTATAGGGGTGCCTTAGGTGCATGCTTAGGGTTAAGTCCATGATCACCTGAAGTTATGCATATTTGATATGTGGATGTGTGCTACAGGTTATACCTTAGATATATGATATTTCAAAGGTATTATATATACTTAGCACATATTATTGATGAGACTAAAATAAAATCCCTCCTTGTCATAATTAGGTTGATAAACGTGTGACATTAAGAATGACTCACGTATAGTCTTGATGAGCCAATCTTAGATTGGATGGGTTTGTTGTGCTACCACAAGACTCATTCAGCAAGGGATCGGTGATCATGGCTAAGGCATTTGCCGAACCTTGGGGTGGACCATTTGCATGGCTTTGTTGTGCTACCACAAGGGCTGTGTGAAGAATCCATTCTCATAACGTAACAAGCGGGTTTGACCTAACTAGAGAATATGGCTTGTTGTGCTACCACAAGGTCATAACTTTAGAGGCTAAATGACTAAGAGTTGCAAGAGTTGCAACTGGCAATAGTTGCCTACCTATTAAGTATGGGGTGATTTGTTGTGCTACCACAAGGTCATCACCATAAAGTTAATAGGGTCTTAGTCCCCACTAGGATTTCATCGTGATATCCCGTCTTTGCATAATGAGGGTTATGCAAATTCGTCGAAAATTAGTGGGAGCATAAATTAGGATCAAAGACCATATCTTAATTTTAATGAATGTTTGCAATGTTATATTGATAAAATTATATCTCAGTTGTAGAATACGATAATAAACCACCATTTGTATGGCATATTAGATGCCATATAGCTTAATGGCTCACACTTCTTAGACTGGTTTAGAACTAAGAGAATTGTTCTCATAGTTTACCAATTAACTACTCTACTTGAGAAGTAGGTGTCTCCTAAATTATCTAGTGATATGATAGAAAGATAAGATCTTATCTCATAGACAAGATACATTATTTGCCTTAAACTAAATGTTAGTCTCTATGAGACATAATTATAGAGACAACATGGATAGATGGATATGAGATCCATCATGGCTCATAGTGATGAGATAACTAAAGGGCAACTTAGATCAACAATACATCTTAATTACTTCTTGTTGGTTAGACCAATAGTAAGAAGTAAAATCATTAGATAGAAATAGGAAATAGTTAATAGTAAAAGAAGGTGGTCAAGATAATAAAGCCATAATAAGACATGATTCTTACACTGTCATGATGATGATAAGTGGAAGAGAAAGTACAAAGTGTTTTGTATACAATGCAAAGGTGGAGCTTGAGAAGCTTCATGTATCCAAGTCATTGGCACTTACTTGTTTTAAATATACACTTAATAGTATTAGATACTATATGTGTATATCATAATATTAGATACTATGGATGCATCTAATGGTATGAGATACCAGATATGCATCTTATATCTACAAGGAGTTGTAGATGATGACAAGTAAATGAAGGCTTAATAAAGAAGATGTTAACCTACATATGAAATGGTGCAAAAGTTGCGTCATTATTAGTGGGAGGTGCAATTCTTTAATAGCCTTATGGAGATGTCTTAATAATTAATATTGCTATTATATCCTTCTAAAAGAACATTATATGATTTCCTACTTGAATAAATGTTGATTTATTCTAAGCTATGGAATTGATAGATAATCTAATAGATTGAATGGCAAAGTGTTTGCCAGTGGGAGCTTAATGAATTGTTTAATCATATTTGATATGTTAGCTCTCATGTTATGTGTGAATATTCCTTTTAAGAGGAAATGGTTAATGAGTTATTAGAACTCGTACATCTAGATGTATGTTAGCCCATATCTAGTAAGGCTAAAGAAGAATATTTCTACTTCATTATTTCAAAGATGATGTCTCTAGTTATGGATACATGTACTTTATGAAGTACAAATCTAAGACCTTTGAGAAATTATCTAAGATTAAGAATGAAGTAGAGATACTAATGGAAAGAGTATTAGAACTCTTTGATGAGATCAAGGAGGGGGATACTTAAGTACATAATTTACATATAATAGAAGGATAATAGAATCTAATGGACATCTTTACACATTTTAGCTTAATTGAGTAGCTAAAAGGAAAAGCCATATTATGTAGGACATAATATGAACAATGACAAGCTTTGCAAATTTCCTCTTTGTCTAATTTTGGTTAAGTACTCGTTATAACCACTTGTTCTTAATAGGTACCTTCTAAGTCTGTTCTGATTATTCCATATAGGATATGGAAAAGGGGTTAAAACTTGACCTTAAGCAAGTTAAGGTTTCGGAATGTCCGACCTGGTGAAGAAGTATAACTCTAACTAGTTGGAATATATGACTATGAAGTGTTGGCTTATGGAATATCCTAAGGAAACTTTTGGATATTAAATATATGACCCTTATGTATAAGGGTATGTGTTGCTCAGCTCACTATATTTCTAAAGGAAAAGTTCCTTCTTAAGAAAGATAGTGGGAGCAAGATATATATGGAAGATGTTCCAGTCCCACAACCCAATAACACTTCTATTAAGGTGCTAGTTAATAATTACACAAGGACAAATGATAGGTCTTTACTTGTGTCCATTCTACCTAAGAGATATGTGAGACATATCTCTGATAGATGAAATGAGGCATAAGATAATAAGGATATTGATCCTAGGATCTATATAGAACCAATATAAGATATTGATTGATTAATGGGAAGAGACAATAAAATCCGATATAAATTTTATCTATTCTAATCAAGTTTAGAACTTGATAGATCCACCTAAGGATATAGTATCCATAAGGAATAAATGAATCACTAAAGAATAGATTGGAGTGGATTAGAAGGTAGATACCTTTAAAGGTGAGAATAGTTGAAAAGGATATCATTGAAGTCAAATGGTTGACTATGATGAGATCTTTTACCTATTCCATGGATTAATCCATTCGGATTTTGATTGTAACACTCTATGATTATGAGATAAGCTAATTGGATGTTAAGATAGTGTTCCTCTAAAGTATTTTGAGGAATAGGTGTATATGATACAACTATAGGGAATCAAGTCCCAAATAACATCCAAGAAGAGTGTGTGTTAAGTTCATTTATGGACTAAAGTAAAATTTCCCATAGATCATATATAAGGTTTAATGAGATTAAATCTTATGACTTTGTTAAGAACGAAGAGGAGCCTTGTGTATTCAACAAGATAAGTGGGAGTGCTGTTACTTTCTTGACATTTTATGTTGATGACATACTACTCATTGAGAATGAAGTAGGTGTGTTATCATAAGTGAACCTAGCTATCAAATTGATCCTCTAAACCCAATTTGGGTTTTGAGATCTATGGAGATAGATCTAAAATCAATGCCCAGCTAATGTACGTAGTCACCATAGTCAAAGGGTTTGACATGATAAACTCCAAGATAGGTTTCTTACCTATGTGGTGTGGAGTTGATCTCTGTAAAGTGTTATCTTTGTAGACTTCTTGAAAGATAAAGAGATCACATAAATAGAGCCCTTATGCCTTTGTCATACGGTCTATTATTTATATGATGCTACGTACATGATGTGATTAATGCTCTAAGTGTTATGAGCATTCATCAGGAAAATCCAGGTGAGAGTCACTGGATAGTTTAGAGATATATCATTTGGTACTTGAGAAGCACTGGGAATGTATCTCTATACACTGGAGGATAAGACTTGAAGTCTTGTAGTTTTACAAACACAAGCTTCTAATCAAATAAGTTTGATATTAAGTCAGAATAATGGTGGTGCAGTGAGTTGAAAGAGTTCTATGTGATAGAACACTGTAAGTTCTACAACATATGCAAACAAGTTTACATAGTGGTTGCACACTACTTGAGAAGTAGTCTAGATGAAGTTTTTCATCTACATATTTGATATGAGATTGTCTCAATTTTCTCTGAAAGTGTATCATTGTTTTGAGAAAACAATGGAGTAGAGCTGATGTCTCATCAGAAGTTTAGAACTTCTGTGGCGATACCATACAATCAGAGAGATTGCAACTTATAGAGATATAATTAAAGATAAAGTATCTACCGTTAATAACATTGCAGATCCACTAACTGAAGCAGTTACTCAAAGAGTGTTTGAGCTTCACCTTGAGCTGATACAGATCAGTCAGATGGTGATTGGCTTTAGTGCAAGTGGGAGATTGATAGAAATGTATGCCCTACAAGCCAATCATATATGATATGATTTGACATTTCTAGAAATATCTCATTCAATTAATTAGGCAAATCTTCATTATAAGCTCTTATTAGATGCGAATATCATAATGAAGTCCTTGATCAAATACAATGATGATTAAATCATGATGAGATCATGATAATGAGATTGATCATTTAGAGGTATTTGATCTAAATGTTCCTAGTCATAGGATACTTGAGACGGGACATCAAGGATCCGGATAGACTAGTGTATGTGATGTCTTCTCATGTGATGAGGATGACCGATCTCATTGGTCATTAGTGTGGAGACACTGAGATACACATACGGTGCTTATTAGTTGAATGAGTTCACCGAATCGACCGAATTAGAAACCCCGAATGGTATCTTACCGAACTGTCTATCGTGGTTTTCGTCATCACGGTTGCATGGTTGGACCTTTGACCTGAGTCGCCAAAGATGCCTTGTTGGGTGGAACTTGTGCTTTGACCATTGACTTATGGATCACAATTTAGATGGTCCTATATAGCGATGGATCGGGTACAAGGAAAATCCGATGGAGGCAATTGAGCGGACAACAAGGGATCGTCCACTCTCGGTAAGTGAGAGTGAATGTCCTATGGGATAGTACTCTAAATCCCTGGCCAGGGCAGATAGGATAATTGGAAAAGGAGTTTTCCAATTGATCCAATTCTGAGTACATAATCCTATAGAGTCGGTACACTAAGGAGTTGACAGTCGATGCCGTACTCCTTTCCGACCGGGACATTGGATGGATGAGGGTTTATATCCATGTGGTAATTGATGATGGAAAGGCTCAATGGAGATGAGATTATCCCCATAGCCATTTGGGATCATGGGATGTGGCTTGTACCCTTCATGATCGGTAGGCCGATTAATCTGTTATCGGATAACGGATTTAAATAAAATTAAGTAGAATTGTTCTATTTTATTTAGGCCTCAGCCAAATAGGTTATTGGGCCTAGTGGGTCACACACAAAAGGACTTATCCACAAGTACAGGGGCAAGTGCGTAATTTATAGAGATTTTGGGTTTTTATGAAAAATTCCATAATTCTCTATAAATACTAATGGTTTCAGCCAAACCCCATCAAGCCAAGGGTGAAAACCACGTCCCAAGCCTCCTCCCTAACTCCTCCTCTCTCTAGAAGGTGTCCATGGTCGATGGAGCTCCGTTCGGGAAGAGTTCTCGAGGCCGGCGCGAAGGGAGAACCTGCTGTGGATGAAGTTCGTGTGGATACTACTGGAGACCGGACACTTGAACGGTTTGAATAGCTTAATAAGTTCATATTCTTCATCTCCATGGGATTATATGAATCCCTATCAGGTATATTCGATCCCGATTTGATCGGTTTTCGATTTTCGTCGTTCGGTTCCGATTGAGACGGATTCTAAAGGAACCCATAGGAATCGTCGCTTCTGCTGCACCAAATTTTAATAGACGATTCCTTACAACAACACCTTCAAAAAACATACAACATAAAAAATCTGTACAAGCACGTACGATCTGCCAAAAAATCTGTACAAGCACCTTCCAATTTCACACTCTCATCACAAGGTAAAAAAAAACCTGTGCAATACAAACATTTGCCACACATGCACCCACCCCCATTATATATCAAAACTGTACAAACACATACACAAATAACCTGTACAATATAAACAACCTGTACAATATAAACAACCTGTACAATATAAACAACCTTTACAATATAAACCTGTACACATGCACCTTCCAACTCACAAGATACACATGCACCTTCCAACTCATCAAACAAAAACCTGTACAAGCACATACACATATTTGATTTGGCATCCAACTCACAAGTACATGCACATCACAACATCCACACAAGCTACAAAGTCACATTCCACACAAACATTGTAAATGAAGATAAGATGTTCTAACATCACAAAGAAATTTAAGTAAAGGTAAGTTACCAAAAACAAGTTAGAAATTGATTAATACAAAGCATTTTACGAAAGTTTCTTAATCCTCTACTCTCCCTCTCCTAGCACCCTTCCTTCTGACATATCTTCGGTCTGGACGGGGGAGGGGATTTGCATGTCTTCTTGGACGAAGAGGAGCCGGTGGAGTTTGATCTATCACGTCGGATTGTTGTGTTTGAAAGATGGCTTCTGCCGGTGTGATCACATCCTCTTCACGTTCTTGGGTACCTTGTTGTTGTGTAGTTTGCTCTTGCTATCTTGAGGAAGGCTCCCCTGGACCACTATGTAAAAAAGGAGATTGCAACCATGATCCAAATGGAGTTTGCATCGGATCTTGTGCTGGTGTGAACGTTGGCATCACAATGTGGAGTTTGTTGTACATATCTCTTTGTAGCTCAATGATATCCATCTTTGTTTGCTGAAGTTGATAGTCATTACGTGTAACCAACATTTCCGTGATACGTTTATGTGCACCAAGCTGTTAAAGAGATAAGATCAATAAATAATTGTTCAAACATGCTATCATATGTAGAAATCTTAAATTTAAATGACTATCGGATCTAGCTTTACCATTTCTCGCTCTGAAGGTCCTCTTGGATAATATTGGATTGGAGGATCTGAAGTATTCCTGACAAGGTACGGAATTGTACGTTCCGTATACCAATCGGTATACCTTTGTGTTTGCACTTCATCCTCAACAGCATTTTCTCCTTCTCTATCTCTATATACATGGTCCATCCGTGCATTCCACCATGTAATGTACCGTGCATATTCAAGTGTCCAATCCGTTGACCAACGCCCACGTCCATCCTTTCTGTCATATCGTTCTCGATCATTTGGCTCAATTTGAAGCAGCCCAAATTGTCTCAATACTCTCTCAAGAGCATGCACTTCCATGACCGAGCAACACAATAATGGAACTGAAGCTAACCACAATTCTCTGCTTTCCAAACATACAGGTGGTACAGAATTCATCACCTGTTCCGTGTACGGTTGCCATATTATCTGTCATGGATGAGCAAAAAAATTTTAATTTACATTCATATTCAAGTAAAGACGAGAAAGAATGTTATTATATTATTACCTGGGTAGCTTCCTCCATATCCAACTCATTGCGATACAAAAGTAAAGTGAACCTATGCTTTGGACGTATGATGTCCGCATTTAGGTTCCACCTGCCAAAATAACATACATAACATCACATTACACTTAAGTAAATAATTCACATCATGGTGACATCGAATTTACCTACACCCCACGGGTCGCTGAACTTCAAAATTCTCAATTGACCGTGCAATGAAGGGTCTGCCAACGTGTAGATGTTCCCAAGACCATATCTGTTGAACAACAATATTATAAAGTAGAAAATGAAATATTTTAAAATGAAATTACTCAATAAATAATTCAAATGTACTTGGAGGAGATGAAGACAACCCCCGATACGATTGGCGGTATAAGAATCCCAACACCGCACTACCCCAAGATAACCTCCCACATAAATCTATATCTTCCATAAACAACAAATATTGCATATGAACCTCACTGCCAGAAGTGTCTGGAATCAAAAAACATCCTAAGAACATTAACATTAATGCTCTAGTATGGTGAAGACACACCAACCGGTTCTCCTCGTTATCATCAACCGGTAATTCACCCGTCCGATCACCAAAATGGCTAGACAACCATGTCAATTTTGTAGTTGACCGACTGGGCCCCATGTCATCCAAGGCTGGACGAACACCTAAAAACCGCTCTGCTACGTCGACCCAACTCTCGTAATCCTGGGAAGGAACTCGTATAGGGCTAATGATAGGAGGTCCATCTATACGCAATCCCAATATCATCGAGACGTCCTGTAATGTCATAGTCATCTCACCACGTGGAAAGTGAAAAGTAGACGTCTCAGGACGCCACCTCTCCGCGAGAGCGGTGATCAATTGCCGGTCCAACGGGAACCAGCGAAGGTACGTGAGATAAAAAAACCCGCCCCGCTCTAAGTACTCCAAAACAAGGTCATTATTTACAACCCAACTGGACATATGCCTAAAATGGCTCACTAATGTCAGTAATGTACCACCTTGCAAATATCAAAATAATTATCAAAAAGATTGCTCGTTACAACTATGCACAAAGAATAATAGAAAAAAATAACAAAGGGTTAGTAGAACTAATATTACCTCTGGATCTGTAGATCGATGTCTACCCTGTCCCTGCAAAAGTGACATGTCACGCGGTCCTAGATTCATTGCTGCAAGTTACAATCCAATGATAAGTTACAAAAATTTCAATCATAACATGCAATTAAAGAACATACATGATTGATTATATAGCAAAAATATATATACCAATAACGTGAACAAAAAAAAAACATTAAGAAGTAATATACATACTTGTTACGTCTATGAACACATGTAGAGCGGTTATGACCTCGTTCTTTACAGATACTGCATTGATTTCTTTGTCTACTTGGATTGCGATCCATTACCATTGGCAATCTTTTATTGCGTGGCCTCCCGGTCTTCCGGACAACGCTTGGTGGTAATAACGGGATCAAATTCCTACTTGAATCAAAGGGTGGCCAGTAACGCGCATCTAACACAGTATGAAATTCCCCTTGATATGCTAATCGATATTGATGGCTTGTAAACCAATCTGACACATATGCACATAGATCCCAATTAACAGAACCAATAGCACAAATTGCATGTTTACAGGGAAAATGAAGTAATTGAGGCTCACAACAAGTACAAGAAAGTGATCTTTCATGGATATCAATGCGAAACACACGGCCTAAAGAATCATTTACATCCCATTCTCCCATGTTTACTCGGGCTCCAATAATTATCTCTCTACTTTTTTCTTTCAATTCTGTCAACTTCTTCTCAAATCGTGGAGTAAGATGTGTCCCAAGATTGAAACCCTTTGCACGTCGTTGAAAAAACATCATTCTAAGTCTATGGTATATCATGTGTATAAGAGCATGGATGGGTAATCCTCTAGCAATTTTAAGGACACTATTAAAACATTCCGAGTAATTCGTTGTCATAATTCCAAATCTCTTCCCATCTGTATCACATGCTAAAGCCCAATGCTCTGAATTAACTTGTATTAACCAGTCGTATGCCTCTGGAGAACGTAGTTGGATATCGCCCATTCGACTATTAAAGTCCATCATGTTACAAGTAACACTTGCACTATACATCCTTTTGTAAAGATCTGCCCCAGCAAATTATTTTTGAAAGTTTTTCCGATAATGACGTAGACAGTATCGATGAGATGCCAAAGGAAACCATTGTTCTATTGCATTTTTAATTGAAACATGCCTATCAGAAATGAAGCACAGTTCATGTCGTCATTCTCTAATAGATGGGATGTGTGTTATCATCTGTTCAAAAAACCATGACCATGAATGGTTATTTTCACTATTTACTATTGCAAATGTGATGGGAAATAAGCCTTGATCGGCATCCACACCACAAGCAACGAGTAATATACCGCGATATTTTCCATGCAAGAAAGTGCCATCCACACTTAAAACTGGCCTGCAAAACCTCCACCCTTCAATACACGGTTGAAAACTCCAAAAGAAAAATTTCAACCTTGAGTTGTTATCATCCTCACATAAGTAACTGCATGTTGTGCCGGGCATTGTCAACTTGACAGCTTCCATGTATCTCAAGAGGTGAGTATATGAATTTTCCCAATCACCAAACAATTTTTCGAAAGCTTTTCTTCTAGCATTCCATGCCTTGTAGTATGATGGCCGAATAGAATACTTAACTTGTACCATATCCATTATATCTGTTGGTTGAACATTCAAGCGACATCGAAGTATGGGTAAAATTAAACATGATATTGTAGTGGATGTAAGCTGTCTATGACTCATATTTTGTGCTGAAGTAGTACATGTGTGGTTGCCATCATATTTTGTAACTTTCCACAATCCACCTACTCTTTTGTTAACACAAGCATGTATCCTCCATTTACAACCTTAATGCTTCTCATGGCATATCAAGGTTAGTTTAGACTTCGATGACCTATCTGTTCGGTATTGCACATTACGTTTCAATGACCAAGCAGTAACAGTAGCTATCAAATCTTCTTTAGATGTGAAGACATCCTGTACGGCAATTTCAACATTTTCACCGTCACTTCTAACTATGTCCTCATTCTCTTGCCCACCACCATTTGAATCATCACTATCTATGTATGTGTTATCGGCAATTGCACTATTGATCCAATTGACATCTTCACTTTCATGGTACTCATCAACAACGACAATGCTATCAAGCATTTGATTCGGTACTTCTTCATTATCACTTCCTGATTCTTCATATGTACCGTCTGATTCAAGGTCTTCATTTATGTCTATCTCATTGTGACAAGTTGTTGTATTACTCGGTCCGGCTTCAACATCCGAAGGAGTAATATTACATGTATATTGTGACAACAACTCTGTCATACTAAGATGATTCGACATGTATGGAATTCCATGAGGTTCTGCTCCTTTCCTTAATGACATGGTTAAAATCTATTACCCTGAAAACTTTAGTAAGTTAATCTAATAATCAAAGATAACTTCCTACCTAACTTTTTTAGGACATGACTTAAAGTCTATCACCGGACACATATCTAATTTATATGCAACAAAGGTTACATGAGAAGGTTACATGCACGGGTCCACGGAGAAGTGCATAAATGGTTAATATAAGTATATGCACAATTTAGTAACCAATAAAATTTTTTTACTTAACACTAAATGCCAACCTAGGATGGACTGTCTGCCCCTATATATATATGTGTGTGTGTGTGTGTACTGGCTTGTGATACATAACACCGCATTGCATCAGATGAAGTCAATTTTTAATAAAGAAAAATGGAGATGGCGAGCAGCTAGATATGAAGTCAATTTACAGGAATCTCTCTCTGACCATTAAGATATGTAATAGGGTACAGAGTACTCAGTTAGGCTTTGCTAATTTGGTATGAATATATCATTAGAAGATCAATTTGAACTAGATGCCATAAAAATAAAATCAATTCTGTGAGGACGACCATGTTTAACCAAAAAAACAAGTGGGGGATCATAAAATTGAGGTCTCACCTTTGTAATCTATTTAGAAATTCCACATAAATATATTTTCATCGTGGCTACCTGCCAAACATTATTCATTATTTTGACTAGTGCTGCCAAATAAAACATATATATATATTCATGGAGAACCTCTCTTTCGCCATGCAACCAAACACTCTATATAACAAGTGTTGTTTGATTTGACTAAATGGAGATCTTATCAAGTAAATACTGATCAGATCATGAATATGAGGCTAAATTATATTAGAGCTCAAAATCCCATTCACAAAACGAGATGAAGGGCGCGAGACACACTACAATATAGCACATACAAAGATAATTTGATTCGTTTTCAAAAGCAAATAATATGAAAGAAAAAGAAAGTCTAAGAAAATTTGAAAGAACCCATGGCTGCGCCGTAGTGGACACTATCAGATTGAACTTACCATATTGTATATAGAGCATACACAGACACCAAAAAAAAAGAAAATTTGAAAGAACCCTATATGCACTTTTATACCAACCTGGGATGCACTGTATGCCAACTTTTGAGCCTCCGCATTGTATGCTAATTTTTGGCGAGATAAAAAAAAAACAAATATAGAAAACGTTTATGCTAATAAGCTCAAGAACATTTTACCAAATGGTCTTTACGATCAAAGAAGCGAACAATGCCTACAAAAACGCCTCCTTTTGCACCCTAGCCGGGGTTGCCAAGGACCCTCACCCCTCTACGACCACCGGCGCTGCCAAGGACCCTTCCACCCTAGCCACCGCCGCAAGCCGCCTCAACGTCGCCGCAAGCCGCCTCAACGCCGCCGCCACCAGTGTTCCTGCCTCAATGACGCCGCGCCGCTGCCGTCAAAGCGCAGTCGAACGGGGAGGGCCAGCAAAGTCGAACGGGTGAGCGGGAAAGGGTCCGGGAGGCCCTAAAACAACTTAAGTAAGTCGTGATATCGTACTACGACTTTACCCAAAGTCGTGGTATATTTAAACGACAATAACTAATACAGTATCGGATTAATCTTAACAATATTTTGATCACTAGTCGTATACTAGTTAAACGACTTTACTATATAGTCGTTATTATATATAACGACTTGTAATAAAATTGTTGAAAATCGTTGTATGAAAGTACGACTTTCGTCACACGGTGCTATTCCTGCAAAATTAAAAGTTAGGGTGCTATTCTTATAAAAAATAAAAAAGGGTGCTATTTTTAAAAAAAAAACTCCAGAGTGATGGGGGGAGGCTCCTCTGTGTCGCCCCTCATTTGGACAAGGAAACGGGGGGAGCCAACTCCGCATGCTTCTTGCTTGTCACCCCCTTCGCTGGACAGAGTGACGGGAACCCCCTCCGCGTTGCCCTCCTCCGTGTCCCCCATCCGAGTTACCCCCCCTCCTCGCATCTCCCTCCTTCACATCCCCCTTTGCATTGCTCTCCTCCGCATCACCCCCTCGGCTGGACAGAGAGACGGGGGAGCCCCCTCCACATTGACTTTCTCCATTGGGTTCCTCCCTCTATGCCACAAACCCCCTCGTGATGCCCATCGCCCGTCTTCACATTGTCGCTAGAGTCACTCACCTCTGTGTTTATTGTAATACCGTGGGAAAAAATAGAAAGGGGTTTAAAAAAAAACGAAAATCCTCACATCTCGCCACGTACCTTTCTCTCACCATCTCCGTATGCTGCTCTCCCCCCCTTCGGGAACCTTCTCCTCCGCCGCCTCCGTCCCATTTTTCTTTCGCCGGTTATCACCTCGCCACCATCTCGCCGTGTGGAGCCCTCTCGAATCCATCTCCTCCTTCTCGTGGTCGTCTTCCCAAGCCAGCGCCTCCTCCGTCTACACCACCGTCATCATCGCCTCCCTCTATCTTCTTCTTGGTCAACCTCACCGTCACCGTCGCCACCACCCGTCGTCGTCTCCTCTCCACCTCGAGGTTGCCACCGCAACCGTCTCTCCTCCCTCTCTTCATTTCTTCTTCTTCTTCTTCGGCCTACGCCATCTCCCGCCATCCATGTCGTCGGCGTCGCCCGTCACCACCATCGCCGCTCTTTCCCCCCTCTCTCGATTTTCTCTCTCTCCCTCTCCTTGCCTCTCTCAGATGCCGCCTTCTCTCTCCCTCTCCGCCTTTTCTTCCCGCCTAGCAGGTTTCCCCACGCGAACCCGCACTTGCGGGTGACGCCGCGCCACCCGGCGCCTTGTGCCGCGTGAGGACAGCGCATTTGTGCCGTCCATCCATCCGCCCCCCTCTCGCGCTTTCTCTTTTCTCTCTCTCTCTCTCTCTCTCCATCTGACACTCTTGCTCTCTCTCTCTTCTTCTCTCATTCTCTCTCTTGTTTAGCCCCCTCTCCTCCTAGTTATATAATTAATTAAATTGAGTGGTTTAATTAATCTTGTGATCATTTTTTTTAATGCCAATAGGATTGGAAGATAACCCGGTGTTGCAATCACCTCGTGGTTAAACCAGTTTGGGCTTTCTGGATTTGAGAATTCACTGGACTCCTTGAGGTAGGCATTCCAACTTATCCTTAGCACATGATATTCTAATTAATGTGTTAAAATATGTTTATTAGATTATTAGTTAGAAAATGATGAATAAATGATGGTTTAATTATTTGATTGTCTGCATGTGTTTAATTAGATGTTAGTCATGCCATGCATGTATAGTTGTGTTTAATTACATGATTTGCATTAGTCACATGTAAATTTTAGTTAATTTTGATTAATAATTATTATATTAGATATAATGTGATTGATTAAATAAAATGACATGTATTGATGTATGAAAAATGATTTGTGATCTTTTATGATTATAATTGTATCCGAGTCATGTTTAGAATGATCTTAAATCATTAGTAATTATATTGGAATGGAAGTTGATGACATGATAATTATGGAATGTGGTTAGTTAATATTAATAGTTGCTTGATCATGTAATGTGCATAATTTGGCAAAGTGATATGAACTAATGGTTAATTGAAGTTTAGCAAGTCTAATTTTGATGCATTTTGCTCCTAATTGGGTCTCTTGCATGAATTGTTGAAATAATGAAATTGTGGTACATGACTTGAAAATTGGCATATCTGGTTCAGTGAATTGTATATCTGGCTGATTAAATTGGTTTTGTCTGAGTAGTTATATGTCTTTTACTTATGAGGTTCCTCCAGCCTATGATTAGTGGTCTTGGGGTAGCAGATGACGTAGTGAAATCCGGTGCATTCTTCAATCCCGGATACCGCGGTTTATCTTAAGTATGCCCTACCTAGGTGTACTAAGGATCTAGCTTACTATATGGTACTTCTTATATAAATATTTAGAGCTGGAGTTGAGAATTCCAAGTATAGCATATGATTTACTCAGACATGGAATGGAAATGGTATTAAAGCATGCACAGTAGGCTCATGCAAGTCTAGATGGCATGAACATATAGACTAGTTTAGTTGGTAGTCAGGTTCATGTAGAGGCATGTGTAATCGGTAATTAAGTGAAAGAAATCCCATTTAGATAAATAAACATGATAAATAGCCTATATGATATTATAGCAATTGGTGGGTCTGGTTTATGTATATAATTAGCAATTAGATTTGTTAGTATATTAAGATAGTTGGGTATAAGTCCTACTAAGTCACGTTTGACTCACCCCTTTCTTTATATGTTGTTTTACAGCCGATTTTAAGCACCCATCTCCTGAAGAACTGTTTGTTGGAGATCTGACTTCCACTCTGGGTTCTAGAGAGGTGTGACTTTCTTATCCAGGTTAGTATTAATCTTTTATACCCGATATAGTTGAATCGGGTTAGGCCGTGTGAAAGCGGATTTTTGGTGGCTGTGTTAGCTAGTGTTGTGGATATGTTTGTACTAGTTTTTATGTTGTGTAATCGGTTATGTGAACCGGTTTCTGGTTACCGGTTGTAGAATTTGTGGTTAATTGAATATCAAGTTGTTTTCCTACCACGAGTTTATTAATTTAAAACCAGTTGTCGCGTTCTCGAGTTGCAGTGTTTTCCGCTGCGCGCGTTTATGATCCGGTAATTCGGGGGCGTAACATTTATCTTGTAAACAAAATTGACAGATCTTAAAAAATATAGTTAAATATTTAAATTTTTTTACTTTTAAAATTTAGATTAAAAAATATATATAACCAAACACGCTGTAAGATATTCTTGCAGGCAGAATTTTTGGACCCAGTTCGAAATCAGACGACCGAAGAGTGTTGATGTGGTGGGAATCGTGATCGCACGATCCTGACAAGGCTACACGGTTCAGGATGGCGAATCAAAGATCTGATGTAGCTGGGCGGTAGGCCCATGAAAACATTTGAATCGGGGCAAGGGACAACATTTTTTTTTTTGGGTCACATGGCCCGTTGGCCCGGCAAGGGACAACGTTGGCCTCCTCGATCGACAAACCCCGAGAGGCTCCAGAAATAGACCTGGAAGTTCAAATAATTTCGAGGGAGCAACCAGCCAGCGAAGCATGACGCGAGATGACATCCACTACCCCGCTATGTAGGGGTGTAAACGGAATCCGATATTCCGATATTCCGATATTCTGATTCGATTTCGATAAAAGTTAACGAGTTTGAAACTTGTTTTTGTATCCTATAAGTTATCGGAATCGGAATCGGATATTCCGGTAGCTTATCGGAATCGGAATCAGAATCAGTTGGTTCCGTTTCCGTTAATCTGATTTCGATAAAAAATAATTATATATAAATAAAATTAAATTAAATAAAGTTAAATAAATTATAGAATATAATATATAAATTGATAAAATAATAAAAATAAAATTTTAAGAAGATTATATCAAATTTTAATAATTATATGTAAATTATTGACTCACTTTTGAATAAAAATTAATATTTAATATGCATTTCAGATTTTATCGGATTCGGTTCCGATTTCGATAACGGAATCGAAATCGAAACATAGTGATTTCGAAATTATCGGAATCAGAATCGAAAATCCTTAACTCTTATTAGAATTGAAATCGGATTCTGATGAATCCGCTACCGAATCCGACCCGTTTACGGCTCTACCGCTGTGTAGATCTGACAACATGTCGGCCGTCCGATGGGATGGACAGTGCCGAGCTGCAGTTGATCATGTTGGGGAGCCAACGTGGCAATCTCCAAGCGGACAATGCCAGAATAGTACGTACGAATGTACGATCGTTGATAATTAAGAAAGACATTATTTTTCTAATGTTAAATAAATAAATACTTGTATAGGTATAAATCAACTTTCATGCGCACACGACAATTATTAAAATCGACAGTTCCTTATTGCTCATATGTCGACTTTATAAAAACTCTGTTAATTATCTCATTAAAATTCAAGAAAATGATTTTACATTTAAGGTATTTAGTTGAACGTCAAAAATAATTTACCTGGTGATAAATTTTTATATTAAAATAAAATTTAAGATTACTTAAGATATAAAATTAGCATATTTGGAAGAACTCATCTTTTTATGTTAGAAGAGAATTTCTTTCCAAATGTAAAATTATAGCCATTGTCAAACAATTATTAATAAATTTTTGGTAATTAATTTGTTAACCATCGCTTCCCATCCACCGAGTGTGTGTCTTTTGCGAACCCTTGGTGGATCTCCTCTTCCTCGGTGCTAAGCATTTGGTATCATCCTTGAACTGTGAGCTCTTCAAATTCAGCACGTCGCATCCACCGGTCTGATTTTGCTCTAGTGGAAACGCTCTCTCCTAAATTGTGGGTTTGGGAGCTTATCAAGCCACCTCCCTAGAAGTTTAGCAGAGTAGACAGCCTTTGACCCTGATGATCTACATGATGCTAGGGACGACGGTGTGCATAGGGTATTACTAATGTACATTCATCTTTCACAGGACAAGCATAAACACCATAGCCAGTAGGCTAGGTTCTATGCCAACCACAGGTTAGCTACACACACTTCCCTGGCTCTAGCCATAGACCCAACATTCCATCTTCTTTCTCTCTGATAGACATGGCTTAGCATAAGGGTACAACATCAAGCCGATTCCTTCTCAATGCCAGCAATACAACATAGTGGACATGCAGTAGTGTGTTTCTTCTTTCTCTTCGATGTGGTGACTGTAAACACTCGAAACAGATCCGTAGATCTCTTTTTTCGGTTCTTATGCTTTCTTTAGAGACTTGGTGGATGGGATGTTAGTGTTTGTGGTCATCATGAGCCAAAGACTCCAAAATATAAAAGAATGAAAAGAAATAAAAATGACTGTCGTACCTTTGCAAATGGGAAATTGTTGGGTTCTGACTTCTCCTCTCTCAGCCGACTGAAAGAAGAGAGCTTAATGAGTCCTTCGTTTTCGATCTAGTTGAAGCTCCCCCTCAGCCGGATTTACCTAAAAATATCTATAAGAAAACATAGAAACAAATGAAAGATTCATTAGTTCTAATGAAAACATAGTATTGTGCTCATATTTGAATTCAAACATGCAAAAAGAAAGAGACTAACCGGATTGTGACAAAATTTCAACCCCTATTTAGAAGGTTTAAAGATGCATGAAGATGCAAATGAGTGGCTTAATGTATGCTAAATGACATATTAACGGAAGTTAAAATGAAAGGGGGGAGCAAAAGATCAAGCGGTAGGGTAAAAGAAACTCGAAAATTGAAAAACGGGGTTCGCCCTTGCTAGTGCCCCGTATACGGGGCGCCTGTTGTAGGTGTCCCGTTAATGGGGCACGTTGACCAAAGTCAAAGCGCCCCCTGATGGGGCACTAGGGACCGGTTTAGGCAGATTTTCTTCCCTTCTTTAAGGCGTCACCCTGGAGTGTAGGATGACCTCCAAGACGGAAGGACTTCTTCAAGTAGCCAATGCTCAAGTGAAGCTAATGGGAGAGCGTTTTGGCACTAGATGTAAAGGAAATGGAGTGTAGAAGCCCTCAAAGTTGGAGAAAAATCATATTTCTGAAGAAGAAAACTGTAGGTTTTCGTGTTTTTAGGGGAGGATTTCGGGATGATTTAAGGGCTTGAGGGAGTGTTGTAGAGGCTCAAATACGTAGTGGTGGATGAGATGAATATATGGACGGACTTGGGGTACCCCCAAAACCTCCAACTGGGCGTTCTTCTACAACCCAAAAAATGGTAACTTCATTCTGCTAGACTATCCCTTCAAGAAGCAACTATGGTTTTTTTGGGTTTTGGGAGAGGGTTTTAGGATGGTTTGAGAGCTTGGAGAGGGGTTGTAAGACCTTGGGAGTGTTGTGGTGGATGAGAGGGTTTGGGGCATGCTCTTGGTGTGTCCTAAACCCTCTAAATGGGGGTCCTTTTATAGCTAAGAAGAGGGCAACTTTATCTGTAGAACTGTCCCATCAATCTGTCCAGTAAGTCAGACCAGGAGCGAGTGCCCCACCATTGGGGTGCCTGGCACCCTATTAACAGGGTGCCCAGTGCCCTGTTTATAGGGTGCTTTGACTTGGTTAAAGTGCCCCATTAAGGGGGCACTAGGCCCAATTTGGCCGAAATGCACAGGGAAGTTCCAATTTTCCGAAAAACTTAGTTTCCTTAAAAGAATACTCAAATATACTTCATGAAAACAAGAATTTAGGCTCTCTAACTAGGCCAAAATTATGTGTCTACAGCTTACCTCGCCTTAGTGTCAGCTTTGCAAGGGAGTGACATGAATGAAGCGTAGGCGAATGTAGTGAAGCGTAGTGAGGCGCAATGGAATGAAGTGGTAACGGACTAAAAAGGTGAAGCCAAGGTGTAGATTTAGACATGTCCTCATTGTCCTAGTTGAGTGGAATAAAACTTTACCGGACTTCGAAATAACCTTTTGTCTTATTGAAACCTTCCCTTTAGTTGATTGGCTAAAGAGAAGAACAATACTAAAAGTAAATAACTAAAATCCCACGTGGGGGATAATTTTTACTGGCTAGGACCCGAATTGCAAGGTGTGCTTGACTCAGTAGAGTTGCATTGAAAAGGAAATTGCAAAAATTAAAGAGGAGATAACCAATCAACCAGGTTGGGTTCTTTAAATTCATAAGGTTTACTTAGAACTATCGGTTCAGTTCGAAATGAAATAACTTCTTGTTTTGATGAAATCATTGTTAAAACATGGTGGAAACCGATTCTGTGAAAAATCAAGACCTCTCTAGGGGCTATAAAAACCATCTTTAGAAGGTTCATAGTGGAACTAGGAGAAAGCAGAGAATGGTTATGGTGGGATGATGCATGATGATGTATGAAATGATGCATACTGGGTTTAAAGAAATATAAATAAGTATAAGAAAATAGTTGAAGATATAGGTTGAACATAACGGGTCAGGACATCCATGAAGAAACTGTCGTCCCCGTGTATTCAACTTTGGCCTATTTGCAAGCCTAGGGAATGACTAAGCCCTCTCTGATTTTGTTGAAGGGGTTCTTGTAAGGAATCGTCCATTAAAATTTGGTGCAGCGGAAGCGACGATTCCTATGGGTTCCTTTAGATTCCGTCTCAATCGGAACCGAACGACGAAAATCGAAAACCGATCAAATTGGGATCGAATATACCTGATAGGGATTCATATAATCCCATGGAGATGAAGAAGATGAACTTATTAAGCTATTCAAACCGTTCAAGTGTCCGGTCTCCAGCAGTATCCACACGAACTTCATCCACAGCAGGTTCTCCCTTCGCGCCGGCCTCGAGAACTTTTCCCGAACGGAGCTCCATCGACCATGGACACCTTCTAGAGAGAGGAGGAGGTAGGGAGGAGGCTTGGGACGTGGTTTTCACCCTTGGCTTGATGGGGTTTGGCTGAAACCATTGGTATTTATAGAGAATTATGGAAATTTTCATAAAAACCCAAAATCTCTATAAATTACGCCCTTGCCCCTGTACTTGTGGATAAGTCCTTTTGTGTGTGACCCACTAGGCCCAATAACCTATTTTTTTGAGGCCTAAATAAAATAGAACAATTCTATTTAATTTAATTAAATCAGTTATCCGATAACAGATTAGTCGGCCTACCGATCATGAAAGGTACAAGCCACATCCCATGATCCCAAATGGCTATGGGGATAATCTCATCTCCATTGAGCCTTTCCATCATCAGTTACCACATGGATATAAACCCTCATCCATCCAATGTCCCGGTCGGAAAGGAGTACAGCATCGACTGTCAACTCCTTAGTGTACCGACTCTATAGGATCATGTACTCGAAATTGGATCAATTGGAAAACTCCTTTTCCAATTATCCTATCTACCCTGGCCAGGGATTTAGAGTACTATCCCATAGGACATTCACTCTCACTTACCGAGAGTGGACGATCCGTTGTTGTCCGCTCAATTGCCTCCATCGAATTTTCCTTGTACCCGATCCATCGCTATATAGGACCATCTAAATTGTGATCCATAAGTCAATGGTCAAAGCACAAGTTCTACTCAACAAGGCATCTTTGGCGACTCAGGTCAAAGGTCCAACCATGCAACCGTGATGACAGAAAACCCTGATAGACAGTTCGGTAAGATACCATTCAGGGTTTCTAATTCGGTCAGTTCAGTGAACTCATTCAACTAATAAGCACCTGTATGTGTATCTCAGTGTCTCCACACTAATGACCAATGAGATCGGTCATCCTCATCACATGAGAAGACATCACATACACTAGTCTATCCGGATCCTTGATGTCCCGTCTCAAGTATCCTATGACTAGGAACATTTAGATCAAATACCTCTAAATGATCAATCTCATTATCATGATCTCATCATGATTTAATCATCATTGTATTTGATCAAGGACTTCATTATGATATTCGCATCTAATAAGAGCTTATAATGAAGATTTGCCTAATTAATTGAATGAGATATTTCTAGAAATGTCAAATCATATCATATATGATTGGCTTGTAGGGCATACATTTCTATCAGTTCTCAGGCTCAGCCCCCTCTAAACTTGAGGTCTTCAACATCTTAAATATTATTTATTTTGATATGTGCAATACTAAATGCAAGTCCTAATAGGGGTCGAGGTAGTCCACTTTTGGTTTTTTTTATTTTATGATTTTTTGTCGTTTTTGCTTCCTCCAAGTGTCTGGGGATATGAAGTTGGTATGCCTTCTCCTGTTCCTGCATCCACTCGAGAGAAGATATTAGAACTTTATTTTGGCTTAGTCCCTTGCGAGGAGAGGGCAAAGTTGTCTTAATCTTTTGTCAAGGGACATGGGCCTTATCAAGGTAAGGATAACACAAAAGGAAACATGTAAGACTAAAATTAAATATGAATGCAAATGCAACTAATCAATTAGAGAGCAAATTTTTAGGTGTTTTTGAAAATTTTTGATTTGTTTGGGTTTTGATGTTTTTATAATATTTTTGGTATTTTGGCATTTTTATGATTTTTTGGTGTTTTGGATATTTAATTTTTAAGAGTTGATTTTATGAATTTGTTTGTTGTTTTTGAAGTATTCGATTTTCTTTTGTTTTGTGCGGTATGAAGGAAACGACTATCTCATCCTTTATCTTGCTTGTTATAGGTGTCCCTCATTGTTACCTAAGGTTAAGAGTAGGCATCATGTGTGAGAAAGTGCCTCGTTTGGAATCTTCTGACCTTCTGCCTTCGATAGGCTATGGCTCTCCTTGGACCTAGTTAGTCAACCCTACCCACAAGGTTAAAGAAGGAAGAGGATTGGTGGTAAGTCCTTAGTAGAGTTCAAGGATGTCGAACTCGTTTTTCTATTAGTGCCCATGTTGCCTGTTTAGGATTTGACCCCCTCGGATCCTCCCTTTTAGCCCATTTTCTTTGATGGCCCACATTCAAACATAGTTTTTTATTTTGCTTGATTTGACCCGAGGGGTTCATTGCCCATCTTTTGGAGCCTTTTTTCTTTTTGGACTTTTGTTGGTACACATTCAGGCAGGTATATTCTTTTGCTGACCTGAGGGGTCATTGCCCATCTTTTGGCACCTTTTTTTTGCTTTTAAGAGTCAGACCTTTAGAAGCATCCTCCTACTAAAGGGTAGGATGCTTAAAGCATCCTCCTAAAAAAATTCGTACTTTAAGAGTCAGACCTTTAGAAACCTAAGACGGATGGTGCAATGCGCTCCCGGTGCCACAATCCCCAAATACAAGGCAAAGAATTGGGAACAATCCAACCATCCTCCGAAGGATAAAGGAAGGCCGAAACAACGCAAGTTACCACTCCCTTTAACCCGCAAATGAGGTTATCCGAATCTTCAGAAGCTTTATCCATGCTCTTGAGTGACCACGACAATAGACCTTCAAAGGAAATCTTGCCACTAACAATCAATGAAGAGGCCTCTGTTGGAGTCATAAGTTCCTTTAGAAACAAGTGAGCGGTGAGAGGAAAAGGAGGAATGAATAAGAAGTCTTCTTGGCCGTGAGGTGAAACTGGGAGGCCCAACAACATTTCAACTTCCTCAAGAAGAATGGTGCATTTGAAAGTATCAAGAACGAAAGTATTAGTATCTGGATGCCAACATTCAACCAAAGCCCCCACTAGAGCAAAGCCCCAATAATATTTGGAGCAATTCATCACATGGACAAAGAAATCGGCTATGCCCCACTATCAGAGTACACAACGGGCTTGCAAAGTGATATACGGAATAATGCGGGAAACACATTGACATGAACCATAGCGGAGAGCTCCCTGGAAGGGCAGAGGATCCTGAATAAGCAAGAAGCAAGATGTCAGCGGTGCGCAGATGACCCATCTGTCGAGTTGCCTAGGTGACCCGCCTGCCGGGTCGCCCAGGCGACCTGATGCTGAGTCATTTCCAAGCGACAAGGCCAACTTCAAAGGAAAAATCAAAACAAGAAGAGAATGATCTTTGCATGGGAAGAAACAAGGAAGCGTCAAGAGAAGACTTACAATTCCAGCCATTATCTTGTTAAAAACATGCCTCGGTAGTTCAGAAAATCACCTTGCCTTCCTTGGATGGATGAATCTTGAAGGAAGAGACATTGTGAAAGGAGTAGAAGAACCAACAAGGCAAGCAAAAGTATGGTGTTCACATAAGAGGGACGAGTTGGAGGTCTTAAAGGGGAGAAAAGTAGTCCTGGACACTATTTAAGGCTGAAAAGATGTCCAAAAGTCTAATCTGTCTGCTCTGACAACGGGAGCAGGCGACCCGACAGACGGGTCGCTTAGGTGACCCGACAGACGGGTCACCCAGGCAATCTGGGCACCCGATAGGCGGTTAGAACACTATTCTACTATAAATATCTAATTGAACGTTGAAGACCTTGAGTTCAAGGACGGTTGAGCTTGAGAACCCCCTTAACGAAAACAATGATGGATCAACTATTTCTATACTCATGGATAGGCCAAAGTCTTATGCATGGGGACGACGATTCTCTCCAAGAGTATCCTGACCCGTTAACATAAGACCTATATCTTCAACTATTTGTCTATTTTTAGTTGGCTTTTTTTATTTTTCCCAAAAAAATTATGCATCATCACACTTATGCATCGCAAACACTTCAAACATCAAACAAGTAGTGTTTTGATTTTTTGAAAAGTTTCTCGCTGGATTCAGTCAATTCTAGAAGAATATGGAGTCATTCCACTCCAAACAGAATCAGTACCTTCGTAAAGACCAAATAAACCCGGAAGATCTGACCCCGAAATGATTGGATGTTCATCATATGTTTTTGTTAGTTTAGTTAGCCTTTCTCGGTACAAGTACACCACAGAGTTGGGACGCTAACCGAGATGAACTAATGAGCCACGACTTGGATGTCCCCCACACTGGGGGAAGGCTTCTTCTATTTTCATGCTTGTAGAACTGTATCCATGCAATCAATGACAGGAATAATCTGAAGGGAGCAAATGGGAACGACAAAGGACCGATAATGTTTGACCCTTGCCTAATTAAGCAGTAGTCTGCGTGTCTAATCTACACCTTGGTGCCACCTTTTCAGTATGCACCAATGCATGCCACTACACCTCATTACACTCCATTTCATTCATCTATGCTCCATTCCATGCCGCTCCCCTGCAAAGCCGACACCAAGGTGAGGCAAGCTGTAGACATGCAAATTTTGCCTATTTGAGGAGCTTAAGATTCATGTTTTCTTAGAAGATACTCGAGTTTTCCGATAGAAAAACTAGATCTTTGAGAAAACGGCCCAAAAATGAACTCTGGAGGAGAAGATGACCCCCCTACCAGGTCACCTAGGCAACCCTTCTATCGAGTCATTTCCCAATTCCCGCCAATTCGCCCATTCTGACGGTGGTAGGTGGGGGGTCAAGTCCGGTCAGGTACGGGAAGTGTCCCAGTCAACGGGTCGCCTGCCAGAACAGTGTATGGACTGAACGAAGTGACCCACGAGCGGTGCATGTTCATTCGGATGGTCGGGACTGATCGGACGTAGGCGACCTATTAGACGGGATGCTTGCCACTGTAGCAGGCCCTGGACGGCGCGTGGCGCGCGACGAGCTTTTGGTGCATGCGCATTTAATGGCATTTTTGGTTTCGCTGGTGACCCGTGTAGACACGCCAATTTGGCCTTATTTAGAGCTTAAACCATTATTCCATTGGCAACATCTCTTTTAGACCATCAAAATCATGATGAACCGCCCTTTTGGATGAGCCTAGGTGCTTATTGGAAATATGAAGATGATTTGCTAATTTCTAATCAAATCCGTGTTTGCCGAACAAGAGACTCTTGGTGGTGTGCCAGATTATACTTTTCCCATCATATCCTCTATTTGAAAATTTTTCACAGGATTATATGGACATCTAATTAAAAATTATTCAACGTGAATAATCTTATTCTCTGAGTTATCTTTCCATTGCAACAAACATCATTCAATTCTGATCTCCCATTTGTCCGCAGCGCCCTTTGGAAGTCAGATGCGCAGTTCTGTCCGCACGCAGCACCGATCAAGCCCAATTGCATGCAAGCCCAGCCCATTGGGCACATATCTGACCAATTCACGACCTTACCTTCTTTTTTCCTCCTCCATATCACTTGTTATAGTATCTGGAAGCTTCATGGTCGAAATTAGCATCATCTAATGATGGCAATCCAACTTGTTGTCTTGTATATCAAGACTTGCCATTTTTAGACTAGATTTGTTTCCTCTTCAAGTGGAGACATATTTTGAACATGGAAAAGGTGATCCACAGTTTCCAATCTCTATCAATCATTTAGGTAAGTTTCTAGATGCCTCAGTATGAAAATCAGCAACATTAAATGGAGGAAATCCAACCTATGGTCGGATGTATCAAAACTTGCTATTTTTTGACCTGGTTCTCATTCCCTATAAAGGGAGACTCATATGAATGACCTAAGAAGGGCATACCCATCCTCCAGCACTCTTATCCTCATCCTCCATCCACCCTTGGCTCGTCCCAACCTCCCCAAATCGTCCTCTCTTCGTCCCGGTGCCCGGAGATCATCCTAAAGTGAAGAAGAAACCGGTCTATGCTCCAACGTGCTGCACTTATGATCATCGGTTTCTACAGATCTTTCTAGTCATTTTACGGCCTTACTTCCTTCATAATAAGTGTGCTTCATCAATATATCTTTCATATCCAACAAACATAGATCAATTATGACATTACCTCTGCTTTTTATGGCTTCAACACCAGCGCTGCACAGACAGATCCGAAGTGTTCTCTTCTAAGTCATCATCTTCTCAGTCAATTTCAGTACATTTAATGGTGGATTCAGCCTATACATCCTTCATAGAAATTGTTCCCCGGTGAGTTTTATTTTATCTAAAACAAGAATCATTCAATTTGGATATGTGTGGTTCCCATAGCATGTCCTACATCGACATTGTTCTGGGAGTTTCCAGAACTTCACTGTCCAAGATCCGGATTATCAGGTAAATTCAGATTACTTATCATAAGATTCAGGCAAACTTGTCTTCATATAAAACCACCCTCGGTGAGTTATATTTATTTTGAAACAAACTGCACTTGATTATGACATTGGTGCTGTCTATTACGGTCTCTACATCAGAGCCGCGCAGTTTACATTGAATCTGTCCAACCCGGTTGTCACTTTGCCTGGGTTGTGTTGTCTTTAACCATTCATATTCTCTTTGCTAACTCTTCATTCAAATCATTTAGTTTATATTTAAGCATCATTTTTATTCAATATTTCATCATTTCATACATCATAAAAAACCAAAAAAAGGGGTTAGGGCTAACCCCGAATCCGGTGAGTTTGTTTCCAATTGCCGTTTTGTGTTATTGTTTTTACAGTTACTACACTTTACACAATTCTAATCCCCCTTCACTTGTTTTCTTGTTTTCTTTGTCTACTAGTTGCACAGGTACATCAAGCTAGCATCGGTTGGACTCTCCCTCATCGGCCGGCCGAAGAGGAAGAAGGTTGAACTCACACACTCTCTCCCATGCTAAGGTGCACACGGTCAACTTCTTTCTATTTTCAATACATAAAGTGGAGCCCGCGGCTCCTGGCGACCACTTCTTCAATCTTCTCATGCATTAAGTCATCTATTCCTCACTCTCCTCCCACATGACCCGAACCATGTCCGGTGCTCGAGCGACGCCGTGAGATGAAAGTTCGGGGATCAATGTGAGTGTGGGACCGAGGTGAGGACCTTTTACTGCTTTCCGAGTGTTTTTCGATTCACTCCCCTTTTCCCCCATTCTATCTTTCACCTTCTCTTGAGGTGCCGATCCGGAACCCATTTCTGGAGTCGACAACTTTTTGGCGACCACGGTGGGACAACCAATGTCTTTAACCGTGCTAGCTTGATTTGTTTGTGCAACTAGTTTCATTCTAATTCAATTCTAGTCACTAGATTGTTTGTTTTGTTGCATGATTGCTTGTCTTGTTTGCATATCGCATGCTCTATTTACTTCATTTCATTTCATGTTTTTGCACATTGATTGCTTCTTCTCCTCTTACCCTCCATTTTTACTTTTGCATTAGCTTTTTGCATCGGGTACCGGACTTGCTCCGATCCGTAGGGCATTCGAGGTAGGGGCTCTCTCTCCCAACACATCCTCACCCTCCAAACACCTTCTTGGTGGATTCTTACCTCTCTTCTGGGATATTCCTTCCTAGTTGATTTGGTGGTTTCCATCAAGACCTCCGTAAGTCCCCATCCGTGGAGTATTCCTCTCTGCACGATTGGGCCGGTTGTACCACTTTCCCCAAAACCCGAAGAACCCAAGTACCTACTCGTGGTGATTGAGTGACAACCTTAGGTCTTGAAAGTTGAAGCAATAGGAACCATACCCATTTGAGTGAACAATTGCTAACAATCTATCTAATCTAAGGTTTCAACTCAAATATTGTTGAGTAGTCATTTTAAGAACTTGTTTGCATAACTTGCTTGCTCACAACAACTGAAAACAACCAAAAAATTCTTCTTTCAAAACACCTAAAAAAAAAACAAAAACCTCTTTAATTTTGTGTTCAACTTGTTTTCCAAACAACCAAATTGAAACAAAAAAATCAAACAAAACAAAACATAACAAAAAAATCTTCATTTATGTGCTTGACTTGCCCTTCCTTTTTTAACCATCTTTGAAGAAAGATCGACAGGATGCCCATGATGCTAAGGTCCGAAAGACACGTCGGAATGCTGGACTACTACAAGATGGGTCATTACATGCTATAGCAACCCATGGCCCAACCAGAGGGCCATGTCAATGCCGTTAGAGAAGCTGAAGTTCAAAATCCTACTCATCCACCTGCATCACTTAGTGTAGAACAAAGCCTCCAGGGTCTATCCCTCCATCTAGATCCTGAATCCTTTTCACTTGTGCAATCTTTAACAAAGGGAAAGATGCCCACCAATGAAGATCCAGTCTAGGGAAATCAAGCCCCCTCACCACCCCAATCGACAGTCAGGTCCCTCATCATCTCCTCTCCCAGGCAACCCTGTCATGCCTCTACTCACCCCGTTGTGGGGCATTCATATAATTCTATGCCAGTTCCTACTTTGAAGCCACCACTTCCAACCCATTCATCTAAATACCTTGCACCGGTGGCTCAGGAACCCAACCTCACTCAAGCATTCATGGACAAACTCAACCAAATGGATGAGCACTTTGAAGAACTAAGGCATCGTTTGGACTCGAAGGCCATTCCTAAAATATCTGCTCCATCTTTCCCAGTCCCACATATCCCTCCATCACAAACACCAGCCTACCATCGCTACAATGGCTCAGGTGATCCCTTCACCCATGTCAATGATTTCTTAAGCAAATCATCTCGGTGGCTAAATGATCGAAGAGCTCTTGCTATTCTTTTTAAGAGATCATTGGATGGTGCAACCTGGTTCTTTTCACTAGGGGAAATAGAAATATGGGATTTTGAAATTGTCAAGGAAAAATTCTTGCGACGATATGGGCTGGGCTATTCAATAATTGGGGAAGTAAAAAAAGACATGGAATTAATACAATATCATGATGAATTGAGGCCCATGGCTGAGAAGAACATTGATGCTATGCACCAACCTAGGAGCCCTCCCCAACCCCATCTAGATCATCATCTTCGGCCAACTCCTCGACGTCAGTTGATTAGGCCACCCATGCCCCAATCTCAGCCGGTCATGCAACCCATGTCAATGGCACAATCAATTGTGCACAATCAAGCTCCTCTTGTCAATTGTGCCAATACCTTATTACCTAAACTGGCTCCCCAGCCTTCAACTTAACCAACATTTCTTAAGGTCCATCAGCCAATCATCCGACCATTGGCTTCTCAGCCTATTCCAACAACAACCCCTCGGCTAGCCACACAAGCCTTTGCCCCTCAATCCACTTCACCAACGGTCTCTCGGCTAATCATTCATCCTACGTCGATCGAGCAAACCCCAGATTCTCAACCAATCCCACTGCATAGGGATCCTCCTCAGTTGGTTGCACAACAACCAATCATTTCTTCTCCTACTATTCTTGCTCCTGTTGTAGTAGATGATTCAGACACTTCAACCCTTCAAGCTCTTGCCTTGGCAGAGGAATTAATAACTCCAACTATTTGTGCTCCTGCCACGGCAGAAGAATCAGCTTCTCATCATGTCATTGTTATATCTCAAGATCAAAGTCAGCTAGTAGGGGAGGTCGAACCAAACCCTTCTACCTTTTTGGAATCCCCTAGACTAGGCATGCCCTCTTCCATAGAACATCCTGAGGAGAAGCCTGCTATAGGGAGCTTAGATGAAGGAATCATAAACTTAGTTGATTGTCAATCCAATGATGGACTAGGCAAGGATTTGTCAGGCATTGATCAACTGTTACCATCATTGGAATTGATCAATGAAGATGGTCAGATTGAATTGACCCCTGAACTGGGAAGTAAGGAGACCAAATTGGTCAATGAAATAGGGAGTAAATCCACAAGTCTCCAAAAGGATGTAGACCTTAGCAAGGGAATACTGGGACCTCCTCCAGATAGGCAGGTAAATCCCTTAGCATCAATCTTAGGGCCACGACCCTTACCCCATTCTTCTCTTAAGCAACAATTCGGCCCATGGGCCCATGATCAATCAATCTTAGGGCCATGACCCTTTCTTTATTCTCCTCCAAATCAACGATTAGGCCCATGGGTCCACAATTCCTCAATCTTAGGGCCACTACCCTTTCTTTATCCTTCTTACAACCATCAATCAGGCCTATGGGTTCAAAATCTGTCAATCTTAGGGCCATGGCCCACACCCCATCCCACTCAATTGGGCCCTTATGCCCCATTTTTGGGCCCTTATGCCCCATTTTCGGGCTCTTATGCACATTTTCATCAACTGAGCCCATGTGCCCCTTTCCATCAGCCGGGCCCAAGTGCCCCCTTTATCCAACCGGGCCCATGTGCCCCTTTTAATCGACCGAGCTCTTATGCCCCTTTTCTTCAACCGGGCCCACGTGCCCCTTTTAATCAATCGGGCTTGCATGCCCCTTTACTTCAACTGGGCCCATATGCCCCTTTTCCCCAACTGGGCCTACGTGCCCCTTTCCTTACATCGGGCCCACATGCCTATAATTCTCCCCAATCGGGCCCACCTTGTGCCCTTAATTTTTCTAAATCGGGCCCACGTGCCCTCAATTCACCTCAACTGGGCTCACATGCCCATGTTTTTCTACAACCGGGCCCATGTGCCCAAATTTCTTCTAAATTGGGCCCACGTGCCCACCTTCCAACAAACTCGGGCACACATGCCCACACTCCTTCAACTTCGGGCCTGTATGCCCCCATTTCTTCACCATCGGGCCCACGTGCCCATACTTCTTCAAAATCGGGCTCCCGTGCCCCCACTTCTTCGAATTCGGGTTTGCGCACCCATACTCTTCAATGGCGCCAGCGAGCCCATCACAAATCACAATCTTGCTCCCAACCATTTAAATCGGGTCCATGTGCCCACTCTTTTCATCGGGTCCCTCAAGCTCAACCTCCAATCGGGCCCTCATGCTCATCAACATCAACTGGCCTCTCTAGCCCACATTCAAATCTTGGGCCCACGTGCCCCCTGATTCCGACTACTCCTGGGCCTTCAAGCCCACTTTCAACACACGGGCCCAAGAGCCCATTTTAACTCACTTTTGTTTCCAAGCATGTTTTTGTCCTTTTTGAATTTTCTTTCTATTTCCAAGTTTTACTTTCAACAAAAAAATCAAGGTAGAGAAATGTAAGGAATCAATACATGACAGCGGAAAAATTTTTATTCCATAAAGCCATGATCCTTGCCTTGATCGATGCCGAACGAGTAAAACCAGGAACCGAATATGAAGTAGAACGAGAGTACCTCATGGGATTTCTCAAATCCCTCACCATGGATGAAGAGAGGACATTCCTCCTTGCTGAAAACCATTCAAGTGTCTGGTCTCTAGCGGTATCCACACGATCTGCTTCAATAGACGAGTTCTCTCTTCCTTCGGGCCTCTAGAAACCTTCCAGATCCAAGCTTGACCATGGGAGATCACCTTCTAGAGGAGAGAGGAGGGAGAGAGGAGGCTTGGGATGTGCTCCATCCCTATGGCTTGTTAGGGTTTGGCTTCATAAGCCATTTATATATAGAAGATGGAATTTTTCACAAAAACCCAAAACTTCTATAAAATTGCGTCCATGCCCTCATCTTATTGACCAGATCTATTGTGTGTGACCCACTAGGCCCAATAGTCAATTTGGTTGAAACCTTAATTAATTTAAAAGAACAATTCCTTTAAATTAAATCAAAACCGTTATCCGATAACAGTTTTTACGGCTTTCTGATCATAAAGGGTACAAGCCACATCCTATGATCCCAAATGACTTTGGGGAGTTAAATAACATCCATTGAGCCTGTCCATCATCAATTACCACACGGATTTAAATCCTCGTTCATACAATGTCCCGGTCGGTCAGGGGTTCGACTGTCAACCCCTAAGTATTCCAACACTATGAAATCTTGTACTCATGAATGGATCAACTGGAAAACTCCTTTTCCAATTATCCTATCTACCTTGGCCAAGGATTTAGAGTACTATCTATAGGACATTCTCTCTCTCCTACCGAGAGTGAACGATCCCCTATTGTCCGCTCAATTGCCTCCACCAGGTTTCCCATATACCCAATCCATTAACTATATAGGACCACAATACTAAGTGATCCAACAGTCAATAGTCAAAGTACATAGTATGCCTGGCAAGACATCTTTGGCGACTCAGGTCAAAGATCCAACCGTGCTATTGAGATGTAAGAATAACCTGATAGACAGTTCGGTAAGATACCGATCAGGTTTTCCTAAATTGGTCAGTTCAGTGAACTCATTCCATCAATGAGCACCTGTGTGTGTATCTCAGTGTCCCCACACTGATGACCAATGAGATCGGTCATTCTCATCATATGAGAAGACATCACACACACTAGTCTACCCGGATTCTTGATGTCCTGTCTCAAAGATCCTATGACTAGGAACATTTAGATCACATACCTCTAGATGATCGATCTCATTATCATGATCTCATCATGATTCAATCATCATTGCATGTGATTAAGGATTTCATTACGATATACGCTTCTAATAAAAGCTAGTAACGAAGTTTTGCCTATTTAATTGAATGAGATATTCCTAGAAATGTCGAATCATATCATATATGATTGGCTTGTAGAGTATACATTTCTATCAAGAAATTTCCTGGGTGATACCACAATCTTTATCTTTTACATCAATACTTTTGACTCCGCCATGCTAAATAAGATCCTCCACACCTTTCACTTCATCATATGACTCTGAATCTTCAATCCAATGCGATATGGAGCATATCAAAGTGGAAGCAGTTGGGCAAGGAAAGGCAAGGCAAGCACAAACAAAGTCGTCATCAGCAATGAACTTCTTCTTCTCTCAGGTATTACATTGCATTTATCATCTTTGTGTCATCCACAAAGCAATATTTTTAAAAAAATGATTTTGAATTTCACATGACAATTTTAATTGAGAGAAATTCATGACTGACGATATTTGTAGCTACCTTGTTCTTATTAAACAAATTCTTTACGTTGCAAGGCATGTTTTCAATTTATTCACCTATGGAATGTAATCTACCTCAAAAATGGAGAGAACTACCACTATGACTTGAGTCCACATGTCCTAGGTTGTTGTCTAGGAGTCGAGGGTAGATACCATTCTACACACACAACACGTCCTGATCCCAGAATCCGGATGACCCAACACCCGAGAGAAGCTAGGCAAGGCTTAGAGATGGAAGGAAAACCCTCACCATATTCTCTTCTGTTCGGTCCAAGATAGGCAAAGGGGACTAGAGGGGGAGAGTATCGAAAGCATCCACCGCCTTAGTAGGAGGCCGTCTCGAAAGGTCCAACTTCTCAAAAGAAAAGGATTCCAAAAGATGGGCAATGAACCCCACAGGTTTAAACAAATATGGGCCTGTCTGAATGAGTACCCAAAAATACAGAAAATGAAAAAAGGCACCAAAAGATGGGCAATGACCCCACAGGTCAAAGCACCTGTCCGAATGTGTGCCACAAAAATAAGTTTGTCAATAAAGAAGAAAAGACTCGAAGAGGCCGAACCCCAACGGGCAATTGAGTGTGAGTAGAGAAATCCCTCTCGACATCTCCAAAGCCTATCAAGGACTTTCCCTCAATTTTTCATTCTTACCCCCAAGGTGTGGGTGAACCAACCAAATGAAAGCTAAACTCTAGCCGATAAAAGGTTGAAGGTCGGAAAGATTCTGGGCAAGGAACCCCATTTTGCACATGGTGTCTACCAACGAACCTAGAAAAACAACCAAGTGATGAGAACTTGTGTCAATATTGATTTTTCTCTCCCCAAAAAAATATTTTCAAAAAAAAGCTCTAAAAAAGTTGAATATTTTTAAAAACTCCAAAAAAATTAAATTTGTTCAAAAACTCAAAAAAATAATATTTTTAAAAATCCCAAAAAATTGAATCTTTTCAAAAGAAAGAAAACTTCATTTTCAAATTCCAACAAATTTTCAAAAAAAAATTTTCATCACCATGCTTGGTTTGAATTCTTGTCTTTACATTCATTGTATATTTGCTACTTTATTTTTACACCCTTAAGAAGGCTATTACCCCTTGACAAAGGTCAAGGCATACTGCAACTTGCAAGGGGGATAAACCGCATTGTTGTTCTAATCTCTTCCTTCTAAGTGTTTCAGGTACAAGAAAAACTTTACACCCCTTGACAAAGGTCAAGGCATACTACAACTTGCAAGGGGGATAAGCCATATTGGCATTCTAATCTCCTTTTTCTAGTGTTTCAGGCACGAAGAACAAATGAGGAGAACTTCACAACAAGGCGAAGCTCGCCATTTCCCTCCCCAAGGATTCTTAGGAGGAGGTGCCACCATGACCTCGACCTCAACTTCATCGAGGAGCATTTTCAAGATTTCAATAAGGCGATGCTCGCCACTTCCCTCCCCTGAGGATTCTTAGGAGGAGGTGTCACCATAACCTCGGCCTTAATTTTGCCGAGAAACCTTTTGCAGGTGATGCTCACCACTTCCCTCCCCTGAGGATTTTCAGGAGGAGGTGTCATCATTACCTCGGCCTCAACTTTGCCGAGAAGCTTTTGCTCTGTGTCCTCATTAGGACACATGAACTCTTTTGTGAGAATGCATGTCATCACACCGCAAACTCACCATTATCATTTCCTTTCTTAGCATATATTAGGTGCATTACTATTTATTTTATGCAATGATGTTGAAGACCGTGAATGCAAAGAAGACCAGGCCCGAGATCCCCTTCATCAAAATCCACGACGGTCAGGTCATTCTTTGTGCTCACGGATAAGCCAAAATTGTGTAGTGAGGAACGATGGTTCCCGAATGGGTATCCTGACCTCATAGACAATCTATATCTTCAACTAATTGTTAGACAAGTTTTGTTTTTATTTTCTTGAGCCCAGCATGCATCATATAGTATTAGTTGCATTGCATTTTTCATGATCATTGCATACATTCTTTTAAAATCTTCACCTTCCCACCTTAGTCTCTAAATCTTTTATCCTAATTCCGATCATTCTGTACTCCACTGTGTTTTCTAATCCCACCGTGTTCTCTAGTCCCACCAACCTTTCTAATATCCCACCGTGTCTATTAATCCCACCATGTTCGGTAATCACCTTGTGCCTTCAAATCTTTTATTTCTATCCCCACTGTGACCACTGCAACACCCTTCTTGCTATTCATCCAACCGTGGCAGTCATTTAGTCCTGCCAAGGGCCTTCTATTCGATCAGATCTTGCATTGCTGTTGTCTTCACGGTCTGTGCTTTAACATTTACCTTTCGGAATTTGAGATCATTCCATTCTGAATTGAATCTTGTCTCATGGAAGACTTAAATGAATCTAAGAGCCTGAATGTGCTCGATTGGTATTCTTTTACTTTTTCAAAACAAATCTCTTTTTTAAACTTTAGCCCATCACAGTACAGGAACACCGCAAAGATCGGGTTACCAGCTGATGATGAACCTACGAACCCATGTTTCAGGAACTCCCCACCGCGTTGGGGGTTGGCTATTCTTCTCTTGTGCCAATGGCACATCTCTTACCAATCGAACATAGGAAGACTTGATGAAACATGGTGGTTAACTAGGAGATTTGAGGAGATTCATCTTGCCGAATCTGTTCGTTGAGCGTGTCTATATCTACACCTTGGTGTCACCTTTTCAGTCCATCGCTATTTTACTCCACTGCATTCCATTACAACTCATTTCGCTTCGCTACATTCCTCTACATTTCACTCCGCTACGCTACATGCCATTCCCTTGCAAAGCCGACATCAAGGCGAGGCAAGATGTAGACACGCCAATTTGGCCTTATTTAGAGCTTAAACCATTATTCCATTGGCAACATCTCTTTTAGACCATCTAAATCATGATGAACCACCCTTTTGGATGAGCCGAGGTGCTTATTGGAAATACAAAGATGATTTGCTAATTTCTAATCAAATCCGTGTTTGCCGAACAAGAGACTCTTGGTGGTGTGCCAGATTATACTTTTCCAAGCATATCCTCTATTTGGAATTTTTTCACAGGATTATATGGACATTTAATTAAAAAGTATTCAACATGAATAATCTTCTTCTCTGAGTTATCTTTCCATTGAAATAAACAACATTCAATTCTGATCTCCCATTTGTCCGCAGCGCCCTTTGGAAGTCAGATGCGCAGTTCTGTCCGCACGCACCACCTATCAAGTCCAATTGCATGCAAGCCCAGTCCATTGGGCACATATCTGACCAATTCACGACCTTACCTTCCTTTTTCCTCCTCCATATCACTTGTTATAGTATCTGGAAGCTTCATGGTTGAAATTAGCATCATCTAATGATGGCAATCCAACTTGTTGTCTTGTATATCAAGACTTGCCATTTTTAGACTAGATTTGTTTCCTCTTCAAGTGGAGACATATTTTGAACATGGGAAAGGTGATCCACGGTTTCCAATCTCTCTCAATCATTTAGGTAAGTTTCTAGATGCCTCAGTATAAAAATCAGCAACATTAAATGGAGGAAATCCAACCTATGGTCGGATGTATCAAAACTTGCTATTTTTTGACCTGGTTCTCATCCCCTATAAAGGGAGACTCATATGAACGACCTAAGAAAGGCATACCCATCCTCCAGCACTCTTCTCCTCATCCTCCATACACCCTTGGCTCGTCCCAACCTCCCCAAATCGTCCTCTCTTCGTCCCGGTGCCCGGAGATCATCCTAAAGTGAAGAAGAAGCCGGTCTATGCTCCAACGTGCTGCACTTATGATCATCGGCTTCTATAGATCTTTCTAGCCATTTTCCGGCCTTACTTACTTCATAATAAGTGTGCTTCATCAAGATATATTTCATCTCCAACAAACATAGATCAATTATGACATTACCTCTGCTTTTTACGGCTTCAACACCGGTGCTGCACAGACAGATCCGAAGTGTTCTCTTCTAAGTCATCATCTTCTCAGTCAATTTCAGTACATTTAATGGTGGATTCAGCCTATACATCCTTCATAGAAATTGTTCCCCGGTGAGTTATATTTTATCTCCAACAAGAATCATTCAATTTGGATATCTGTGTCTCCCATAGCATGTCCTACATCGACATTGTTCTGGGAGTTTCCAGAACTTCACTGTCCAAGATCCGGCTTATCAGGTAAATTCAGATTACTTATCATAAGATTCAGGCAAACTTGTCTTCATATAAAACTACCCTCGGTGAGTTATATTTATTTTGAAACAAACGGCACTTGATTATGACATCGGTGCTGTCTATTACGGTCTCTACATCAGAGCCGCGCAGTTTACATTGAATCTGTCCAACCCGGTTGTCACTTTGCCTGGGTTGTGTTGTCTTTAACCATTCATATTCTCTTTGCTAACTCTTCATTCAAATCATTTAGTTTATATTTAAGCATCATTTTTATTCAATCTTTCATCATTTCGTACATCATAAAAAAACCAAAAAAAGGGGTTAGGGCTAACCCCGAATCCGGTGAGTTTGTTTCCAATTGCCGTTTTGTGTTATTGTTTTTACAGTTACTACACATCACACAGTTCTAATCCCCCTTCACTTGTTTTCTTGTCTTCTTTGTCTACTAGTTGCACAAGTACATCAAGCTAGCATCGGTTGGACTCTCCCTCATCGGCCGGCCGAAGAGGTAGAAGTTTGAACTCACACACTCTCTCCCATGCTAAGGTGCACACGGTCAACTTCTTTCTATTTTCAATACATAAAGCGGAGCCCGCGGCTCCTGGCGACCACTTCTTCAATCTTCTCTAGGGGTGGGCACAAAATGGTTCAAATTGAGAAACCAAACCGAACCAGCCCATTCGGTTCGGTTTGGTTCGGTTTGGAGCCCCTTTCGATTTGGTTCGATTTGGAAAACTTCCAAACCAATTTAAACCAAACCTAACTGTTTAAACCGACTTAATCAAAAAAATATAAAAAAACTATTATAGTATTAATAAAAATGATATTTTTATAAATTTTATAATAAAATAATATTTATTTTCATTATTTTTAACTTAAAAATTAGTATATAAATGTAAAAAATAATTAATTTAAATATTTTTATTTATTTTCGGTTTAAACCGAACCAAACCGAATTGATTCGATTTGGTTCGGTTCGGTTTGAGAGAGTGATTCGGTTTGGAAAAAAAATGGTCCAAACCGGACCCAACCGAACTGTGCTCACCCCTAATCTTCTCATGCATTAAGTCATCTATTCCTCACTCTCCTCCCACATGACCCGAACCATCTCCGGTGCTCGAGCGACGCCGTGAGATGAAAGTTCGGGGATCAATGTGAGTGTGTGACCGAGGTGAGGACCTTTTACTACTTTCCAAGTATTTTTCGATTCACTCCCCTTTCCCCCATTCTATCTTTCACCTTCTCTTGAGGTGCCGATCCGGAACCCATTTCTGGAGTCGACAACCCGCTAGACGAGTCATCTTTTGTTACGGATAACACTTTTCATGCCTGAAATGCCCCTGTGGCCCTTTTGCCTATAAAAAGGACCCCCTAACCACTTTTTAAAGGGTTGAAAGTTTGTTAGAAGGGGAGAACGTCCCAAACTCCCAATAGAGAGCCCTAGAGAGCTTCAAGTCGTCTCCATCCTCCAAGCTTCATTGCCTAAGAGATTGAGAGCTTCCCACTTCCATCCACCTCCGTAAATTGACATTCTTCATCCTGTTTCTTCATCGGCATCCATTTTGAAACTTCTTAAGCTCCTACATCAGAGGGGAGATCATCATCTATGTTCTAGGAGCTTCCGGGAGTCATCATCAAGCTTTGAAGGCCTTTCGAAAGCATCGTGGGAGCATCCAGGAGCAAACCAAATCCTGGTGCAGGAGGTGACCCATCTGCCGGGTCACCCAGTTGACCCCCCGTCGGGTCGACCAGGGCTCCAGATTGTCGTTTTTGGAGCCGAAACACGTTTTTCTTCTCCTATCTTCTAGCATTACTCTGTTTCTATATTTTTATCATAGATCATCATGTTTACATGCATATTTAGCTTAATCATATCAAATATCATCTTCCAAAACACATAAAAAGGGGGGTTGGGAGTTATTCCCAATCCGGTTAGTCCATTTCCTTTTATGGTTTTAGTTCATTCCTTTTGCAAGATGCTTCACTATCTTGGTTCTAATTTCACTTGTTTTTGTGGCTTACTTGTTTTTGTAGGAACAACTAAAAGTGCTTCAAGCTCTTTCTTCTTGGCTGGCCGAAAAGAAAGAAGATGGAACCCATAATCTCTCAACACGATCTCTCTACTTAGGTACGTTCGGTCATTTCCTTTAATAGTTACATTGTCTCTTTTCTTTTACTCTTGGAGCCCGCAGTTCCTGGCGACCACACACCAACATCCACCGAAATCAAAAGCCGAAAGAAAGAAGGAGAGGAGTGGCATTCGTCGTTCTAGCCGGGAAGGAGTACCGGCTCAGATCGAGCATCCACACTCGAGGGGTGGTGGTGGAGATGATGGATGGTCTAAGGGCATGCTCGTCACTGTAATCACTTGTCCCTTATAAGGGAATTTAAGACACTGGTGATTGGTGGAGGTGACTGTCTCTAGTGCTTCAAAATAGGGTCATCCCAGAATAGCTTTGTAGGTTGGATCCATCTCAAGCACGTGAAAGTCACTAGTGACTGTTTGGGGTCCAAGCTTTACATCTAATATAATCATGCCATTAGCAGGCTTTTTCGAGTTGTCATATGCGGTCACTGTTATTTGAGATGGCCGAATGTCCTCCTCAGAGATTCCACAAATTTGTAATGTTTTTGGTGGCAGAACGTTAATGGAGGCTCCGATATCGACCAAACATGACTTAATGCCAACTCCATTGATGTGAATTGTGATGCATAAGGCACATTTCCTTATTTTTGTGTCTGCCAATTCTTCCTTTGTGAATGTAAGGGCCGGGTACACACTTATCAGAACCAAAACTGATGAGATTTTTTCTAGGGGGAGGCTCTTGTTCACCATTACCCGTTGTAAGTATTGTTGGAGAACCTTTTGATGGACTTTGGATCTTTTGATCAACTCTAAGATAGAGATCCATGTTGGGGTTTTATCAAGATGTTTCAACAAGTCATAGGATGTCCCAGGCAACGACTCTGCGATGTGTTCTTCTTCTGCTTCTGGTACCAACCCTGACTAACAGGCCTGGGGAAAGACCCTTTGGAACATGCATCCACTCCTGAGAACTGTGGCAAGTTGAGAAGCTATAGTTGGGTTGGCAGTGGCGGGTGATGGGTTAGGTCGAATGATGGGAGCTCATGGGATGGGTGTAATAATGGTGGTTTGAGGCATGGTAGGGTAGGTAGGTTGTGAAGGTACAATTGCTCAGAGAGGGATGATGATGGGTCCTAATGGTGGTGATGATTGTGGTAGATCAACCGGGCGGATTAGGATCCTTCCTGATTGGAGTTGTATGGCTGGTGGTGTTACGATGGGTTGTGATGATAGGTGGTCTATTTAATATGATGGGGTTAGGTGACATAATCGTTCGGGGTATAGAGTGGACGGTTCGGTTGACGTGCATGGCGGAGGTGGCTCCCTCAACTTGCCAATTCTGGCCCCGATCATAATACTCCTCGGAAGAGATCAAGATGGGATTAACATGTTGATTCCCAGGTGGGGATGCATGTGGTGGTAAAGGATTTTGAATGATCCCCAGGCCGGGGTTCTGTTGTTGTTGTTGCTGAGCTGGTGCATGCTGTCGTTGGTTTTTCACTGTTCTGATGTATTCTCCCATCTGGTCCCAGTCAATACTGCCTTGCTCATTAATGTCATGGATGTAGTTTTTGAACTAAAATTAATTTTCCATGGTGTGTCCAGGATATTTGTGAAACAGACAGTATCGCTCTATGTTGGCATTTCGTGGCCACTCCAACTTCTCCCTTGGCAATGCAATTTGCCTTACTGCCATGAGTGCATCGAAGTTGTCTATGAGAGAGTATGGCAAAGGCGGATAATGGCTCCTCTTAGGTCCTACCTTTCGGGGTTCATAGGCCATGGGAGGGGGTGCTTGGTTGTAGTTGGCCAATTGTTGCCATGGTGGTTGGGAAGTTGGGGCTTGTATGGCTGGTTGTTGCGGTCGCTGAGGGATTGGAGCTTGTTACTGAAAAGGGTTTCTAAATGGTTGATTTTGTTGAGGGTTCCTGAATTGGTGTTGATAATTTCTAGGTGGGTTCCCTACAATATTGAGATTTTTGTTGGTCACTATGCCCTCAGTCACTGGGCCAGTTGTGGTAAAAATGATTTTCTTGACAGCTCGGGGTCTAAGATCAAACAAGTTCATGATAGGTGAGTCTCTAAGCTGTGTTTGAATATACTGTGCCCTCTCATAGAGCTCACTTATGGTGGTGGGATGATGCAAAATCAATATGTTCTTTAAAGCCGGAGTGGCATTGGTAATAATCATCTTCACTTGTTCCGGTTATGAAATGGAATCAGTAAGCCTTTCTGCCATTGACCTCCACCTATCAGCATATCTAATAAAGTCTTCAGCATTCCTTATTCTCTCAGTCATGAGGTCAGTGATGAAATATGTTGGTGCGACCCCATCTTGATATCTCTACAAGAATTTAGCTTTGACAATTTCAAAATTACTCGCCTCTGAAGACTCAAGCGAGTAGAACCACTCTAAAGTTGAACCCTCTAATGATCTTCTGAAAAGAAAAGCAAGGGCCCTTGAGTCATTTTGCCACATTACTAACTCATAAAGAAAGTTCTTGATATGAATGAAGGGATTACCGGTCTTGCTGTAGCGATGGTATAGCGGCATCTCAGAGAGAGGTAGATGAAAAGTAGGGAGGGAAGGAAAATAAATTTCATGGACTGCCTTGGTGTCATTCAAATGTCTAAGTTCTCCATATTGCTCATCCATTCAATTGATTTTGTTAATCATAGCCTGATCGACAAAGGGTTCGCTAAGAGGAGTGGGTGCTTGGTGCACCAAAACTTGGATTGGATGGGCCGAAGTGGCCGGATAAGAAGGGTACATTGGGGGATGCACCAAAGGGTGAGTAGGGTTGAAATGATTAGAAGAATAAACTAGTGGTCTAGAAGGAATAACGACATTCGGATCAGGATGATCTAGATTAACCACCGGATGAGGAGAAATTGGAGCTACAAGCCTGAAATAAGAATGGCCATGAGTGGGCATATTGGGTTGATGTGCTACCGACCGAGGGGTAGAGATGTGAAGACCTCCTTCGGGAGGGATGTGTTCGGCGGGTGACTTGCCCTTGAGAATGACTTCGATAGCTTGAAGTTGGGTGGGGTAGGCATGAGAGAATGCCTCCCAAAGTGAATTTTGATTGAGTTGAGGAGAAATTTGACTAGGTTCGGGGAGAATTTCAGGTTCATTGATGGCACATACAGCATCAGGGTAGAAAAAAGACTGGTCATACTCCAACTACAGCTGCTCGTCTCTTTGATCCGCCATTCCGATAACTCATCCTGATCTTAAATTCATAAACACAACAAGAAAAAAAGGTTGACAAATAAAAGCTCAAGGATTTCTCTTTTTTTGTTTTGAATTTTGACCCCTTTTGTTTTGATTTTTTTTAGTTTTTGACAAGCAAGTTAACCTCAAACAAATTTTTATTTTGGTTTTTTAAGTGATTTTAGAATTTTTGTTTAATTTTTAATTTTTGTTCGTAAACAAGTAAAAGCAAAGACTTTGGAATGATTAACACAATTTTTTTTGTTTCAAACTCAAATTAATGGTTTTTTTAAGAGAAATATTGTCTACTCAAATAAATGGGTAAGACCCTATGTTCTCACAATGTCGAGCAATTTAAGGTTGTCACTCCTTTCACAATGATAGATAATAGGTACTCTGGGTTTTGAGGTGAAAAGGTACAACCTGCCCGATCAGTGAAGAGGGAATCCTTCACATTTGGGGAGTTACAGAGATCTTGATAGAAGCTACTCAGTCCTTCTAAGAGGAAATCCCCAAAGGAGGAGTTGGCAACCACCAAGAGGGGTGTTTGGATGTGTAGGGCTTTGGGAGGAGAGAGCATCCCTTCTCGGATGTCCTAAGGAGCCGAAACTCCAATGCAAGCTAAATACGAGTGAAATGTCAAGGAATTAAAAAGCAAGCAATAAGAAAATAAAAGCATACAATGATTAATGAGATGTTGTAGGAAGCAAGTTAACAAGACAATGATATGGAATCAAACTAAGATAGAAGAAAGCACTTAACCTTAACTAAAGATGCTTAGCAAGTTTACTAGTATGAAACTAGACTTGGAAGGAAATAGGCAAGCATATTCAACAGGACATGAAATAGGATGATCTCTAAGATACTAAGTTGAAATAAGATGATAAACAAAGCTAAACATCAGATTACCATGCTTTTTTTAAAAAAAAGGATAAAGGAAAAGCAAGTAAGCTTGAAGAAAAGTAAATGATACTTCAAAGAAATTAGTAAGCAACATAAACAAGTAACAACGAAAATAAATGGAAATGACTCACATAGAAATGAAAATAGTCATGCTTTCAAATAAACATTTTTAGGAAAGAAAATAGGATCTCACTAAAGCAAAGTCAGTCCCACCGTGGTTGCCAAAAGGTGTAAACACCCGAAACAAATTCGTAGATCTCCTTTTCCGGTCCTTATGCTTTCTTTGGAGGCTTGGTGGATGGGATGTTAGTATTTGTGGTCGCCAGGAGCCAAAGACTCCAAAATATAGAAGAATGAAAGGAATAAAAATGATCGTCGTACCTTTGGAAATGGGAGATTGTTGGGTTCTGACTTCTCCACTCTCGACTAGCCGAAAGAAGAGAGCTTAGTGAGTCCTTCATCTTCGATCCAGTTGAAGCTCCACCTCAGCCCGATTTACCTAAAAATGTCCATAAGAAAACATAGAAATAAGCGAAAAGGTTCATTAGTTCTAATGAAAACGTAGTGTCGTGCTCAAATTTGAATTCAAACATGCAAAAGGAAAGAGACTAACCGGATTGGGACAAAATCCCAACCCCTATTTAGAAGGTTTAAAGATTCATAAAAATGCAAATGAGTGGCATAATGTATGCTAAATGACATATTAACGGAAGTTAAAATGAAAGGGGGGAGCAAAGGATCAAGCGGTACGGTAAAAGAAACTCGAAAATTGAAAAATGGGGTCTGCCCCTGCGAGTGCCCTGTATACGGGGCACCTGCTGCAGGTGCCCCATTAATGGGGTGCATTGACCAAAGTGAAAGAAACCCCTGATGGGGCACTAGGGATTGGTTTCGATAGATTTTCTTCTTTTCTTCACGGCATCACCCCGGAGTGTAAGATGACCTCCAAGACGGAAGGACTTCTTCAAGCAGTCAATACTCAAGTGAAACTAATGGGATAGCGTTTTGGTACTAGATGTAAGGGAAATGGAGTGTAGAAGCTCTCAAAGTTGGAGAAAAACCATATTTCTGAAGAAGAAAACTGTGAGTTTTCGAGTTTCTAGGGGAGGATTTCGGGATGATCTAAGGGCTTGAGGGGGTGTTGTGGAGGCACAAATACGTAGTGGTGGAAAAGATGAATATATGGACGGACTTGGGGTACCCCCAAAACCTCCAAATGGGGGTCCTTATATAGCCCAAAAGATGGTAACTTCATTCTTCTAGACTATCCCTTCAAGAAGCAACTATGGTTTTTTTGGGTTTTGGGAGAGGGTTTTGGGACAGTTTGAGAGCTTGGAGAGGGGTTGTAAGGCCTTGGGAGTGTTGTGGTGAATGAGAGGGTTTGGGGGACGCCATTGGTGTGTCCTAAACCCTCCAAATGAGGGTCCTTTTATAGCTAAGAAGAGGGCAACTTTATCTGCAGAACTGGCCCATCAATCTGTCCAGTCAATCAGACCAGGTGTAGGTGCCCCACCAGTGGAGCGCCCCGCACTCTATTAACAGGGCACTCAATGCCCTATTAACATGGCGCCTAGTGCCCTATTTATAGGGCGCTTTGACTTGGTCAAAGCACCCCATTAAGGGAGAACTAGGCCCGGTTTGGCCGAAATGCGCAGGAAAGTTCTGATTTTATGAAAAACTTAGTTTCCTTGAAAGAATACTCAAATATGCTTCATGAAAACAAGAATTTAGGCTCTCTAACTAGACCAAAATTGCGTGTCTACAGTGACCATCAATGAACCAAGATAGGTTCTATTTCAAATTACATCTCCAAATGTCCTGTTTTTGTGCATCTAGCTATTTTAGGGTTCCTGTTGGTGCTTTCGACTAAGAAGAAACCTATCTGCGCTTATCCCACATGATTAGATTTTTTTTTACGCCAGTGTTGCCAAGGGAGTGGAGAGGAAACCCCTCAATCGAGATCTTCTCTGCATGGATGAATACCTATCGTCTTCTTCATCAGTGCCATTGTGACTTCTAAGTGAGATCCACCCTTTTTTTATATAAGGTGTTTATTTCCCTATAAAATTGCATACATACTTTTGTTTAGTTTAGTAATAATTAATCTTAGTCCTCTATATCTATATAGAATTAAAAATTTGTGCATACGTTAATAAAATTATTGTTGTATCTATCTTATGTTATTAAGTTCTTAGTTAATTGATTGTACACGTAATCATTTTATTAAATACTTATTCTTAAAAATTCTTTTAATTTAATAGTTGAGTTTATATAATTGATCAAATTGTATAAAATTGTTGTCTTTATTTACTGTTTAAAGAAAAGTACTACATATTGCTAGTATTTTATTTTTACCTTGAATTAGTTCAAATAGGTCCACGTGACTTCATATTTATTGTATATTTATTTGTAATTTATTTTTTAGTTCTCCTGCCATTACTGATCTCTAGCCTGGATTAGAAAAGTAGAGGGTTGTGGTAGGTGACAACTAGCGTAAAACCTATGTCATTTCTATTTTCATGGATTCAAATCATATTTATTCTTGTGGGAGGCCAAGTTCAAGCTCGAGGGTTAGGGGTACCATGAGTTGGGTTAGGGCAAGACCCCTCCCCACCTAGGGTCGTAAGATAGGGAGTCTGTTGGGGGCAAGCTTTTATGTTAGAGAGAGCATTGGATTAGAAGGAGTGGGGTAGATTTGCACTCTCATAATCGGCCGAGTAGGAAAGTGCACATGCTCAACCCTAGTTGGGTAAAGCCAAAGGCACGATTATGTATTGGTACTTGGAATATAGAAACCCTCTCAAATCAATTAATGGCACTGGTAGACACAATGGAGAGGCATAAGATCAATATCGTCTACATTTAGGACACTAAATGGAAAGAGGAGAAAACCAAAGATGTGGGAAGGTTGGGTTTTAAACTCTGGTATCTAGGGTAGACATCTAATAAAAATGGAGTTGGAATCATTTTAGATAAGGTGGTGTTTGTGGTCTGAATGGGGAAATGATCATCCTAGTCAAGGTGATTACTCATCAAGAGGTAATTAATGTGATTAGCGCCTATGCACCCCAAGTAGGGGCTAGTAGTGACTTGAAAGTTCAATTTTGGAAGGATATGGATGGTATCATACAAGGGATACCAAATGAGGAGAGCATCCTGATTGGTGGTGATCTCAATGGTCACATTGGGTCTCAAGGAAATGGATTTGAGAGCATCCACGAGAGCTTTGAGTATGGGGAGCATAATGAAAAAGGAAAAAAATTCTTGGAGTTTGCCGTGGCCTACGGCCTAATCTTAACAAATATCCACTTTATCAAGAGAGACTTTCACCTAGTAACATTTAAGAATAGGAAGAGTAGGAGCCAAATTGACTCTATCCTTACTAGGAAAGCTATTTATGCACTATGTAAAGATTGCAAAGTCATACATAATGAAGCGCTCACAACCCAACATAAAATCCAGGTATTGAATTTTAAGATCCTAGGCAAGTTGCAAAAGGTGCAGCAAAAAAGTGCCCTTAAGATCAAATAACATGAAATAAGGAGAAGTAAGCAAGAGATATTTAAGAATGAGGCCTCGAAGTTTAATGAATGGGATCCAAATGGAGAGGCCGAGTCAATGTGGGCTAACATGACATCAAAGATTAAGACAATAGGAAAAAATGTTTTTGGTTAGTCTATTAGGTGAGGTCCACCTATGAAGAAATCGTAGTGGTGGAATAATGAAATAAAGAGAGCAGAGGAGAGCAAGAGAGAATGGCTTAATAAATTGACTAACTGTAACATAGGCGAGGCCTTTGAACAATATAAAAGAGTTAAGAGTGAGTCAAAAAGGGCAATTAAATAAGCTAGTGAGTTAGCATGTAGTAGGTTATATGATAAATATAGCACATAAAAAGTAAGCAGGATATTTACCATATAGACAAGTTGAAGGAGAGGAGATCTAAAGACATAGGACAAGTTCGGTGTATTAAAGAAAGGGAGGTGAGGGTGTTGACCTAGGACGAAGACATCCATGAACGGTGGTAATGTTACTTTAAAATGCTCTTCAATGAACCTATTTCAAAAATTAAAGTCTAGTCGAAAGCGGACCGGAGGCTTAGACACACGAAATTGGATAGTCAAAAAAGCTAAAATTCATGTTTTCTTAGAAAATGTTTAATTCTCTTGATAAAAAAATCGATTTCTTGGAAAGACAAGTGAATGGCCCATTGGAGTAGGTAACGTCCCCATAGGCAGGATGTCTGGCATCCTAGAACTTTTGATGTGTGACGTTGCGACATCCCAAACGTCAATCAATGCCCATATCAAGATGTTACTTGTTCCCGTGCAAAGCTAATAGCTCTAACCACGGTAAGTGGGGCATTCATTGTCAGTCAAGTATAGAAATGTCCCATTGACTAGGACATCAAGTATTGTAGCGTATGGCCTGACCAAAGTGACCATTGGGCTGCGTGGACCTAACATGAGATCATATGTTGTACAGTATGGTGATGTCCTATCACCAGAACGTTAGCTATTGTAGCAGTGGTGGTCGGTGCATGCACCAACTTTTGGCATGTGGCACTAACTTTCGGTGTGTGGCCATTTTTAATTTGACTGGCAGACATCCCTATCACTAGGATGTCTAACGTCTTAACTGTCGAGATGTCAGGTGCCGTCTGACGTTGTCAATTAATGCCTAAAATTCCCCTACCTTGTGTCTATAAAAGAAGACCCTCTAACAATGTTTTCAAGGTCAGAAGTTACTGAAAGCTAGTTTGGGAGAGGTCTAAGAGTGGCCCAAATGCACCAATGTTTCTTGCCAAGAGTGTTTTCAAGAAGCTCACCATCCCAATCTTCTTAAGAATTCCATCCTCCACATTGAAACACCCATTTCCCATGACCCCATCACATCATTTATCCCCCAAGCTCTTGAATGCCTCTACATTCTAAGGAGTTCATGAAGGGTCTACTCATCAAAGCCTAGAATGTTAGCATCGACCAGAAAGATTAAGAAACATTGGCTTGAAGAGGATCAACTTTGGAAGTAACAGATGGTACCACAACTAGGATGTTAGACATCCCTGCCTTTGGGATGCCAGATGCTCTCTTTGTTGTGATGTCAACAATCTCTGGTTGACCCAAATTAGCTTCAGGCATAGAAAATGGCATGTCAGTCATGATGCTAGACATCCCCAATGCCAGGACATCAGACGCACTGACTGTCGAGATGTCAGAGACCCCAATGCACCAGATTTGTTTCTAGACCTCCCTTCCCTTAGTTTTTATTATTCCTTCTAGCATATTAGTTCTTCTTGCATCATAAATATGATAGGCATCAGCATGAATGCCATATTCACTTTATGTTTTGCATTATAAACTATTCGTTAGGAATTAAGATATAGTCTTAAGCTGGTTAGTCATTTTCCTTTTGTGGTTTTTATTTTTGTTTTGAAGAAGATGATACACTTTTCCTTAACTCTTCTTCATGTTTCTTCATGTCTTCACTCAGTTTTGAAGAAGCAAATAAGCATCTCTCATGCTCTTTCTCGTCGGCTGGATGAAGAGAATTTGTAACTCTATACTTTTTCATTACAAAGGTATGCATGGTCATCCTCATCCCTTTACCTCATTGATCATCTTTTTTCTTTCTTCTTTTGGAGCTTTTGGCTCCTGGCAACCACACAACACACCACCACCCAAGGGAGCCAAGTAGAGTAGAAGGGGGAGTGTCATGTGCCCATTCCACATCTTTTGGTTACCACAGTGGAAAGCACTTCTGCTTGGAGAGATCTTACTTGCTTCTTCATTTGCCAAGTGAAGTTCCTTGTTATTGTCTTTTCAAGTTTGCCAGTTATAAGGTATTTTCCTCATCTTCTTCAGTATAGGTTTCTTACTGTTTTTCCTGACATCCTCATAGTTGGGACGTTTTACGTCCCCTTTGTTGGGATGTCTTGCAGTTAACTTGTCCCGCTTCTTCCGCTTCTTTCCTTGTCCTTCCTGACATCACTTTCTTCTTGACGTCGGATGTCTCCCTTGCTGAGATGCCAGATGACACTTCTATTAGGATGTCTAGCATTCCAGAGGGTTGTTTTCAGCATTGTTTCCTTTAACTTGTTTAGCAGTCTACTTGTTGTGTTGCCACATGATGTTTCAGTCTATTAGTGCTTTGTTTGTGCTTCATATTAGCTTAAAATGTCATGATGTTTAGTCTTTGTTGTGTTGTTTCAGTTCTTTTCTAGCATGCTCTTCATCTTTATTCTTTCATTAAATTTGCATTGGGCATCGGGTTCGCCTGGCTCACTAGTACATTCTAGACGAGAGGCTCACTCTCCTACCAAATCTATTCCCATCTAGACTCCCTTCTTGGTAGATTCCGATGTCTCTTATGAGAATTCTCTCTCAGTTGACAAAGTTGGTTTCCACCAAGGCCTCTATAAGTCCCCAGACATGAAGGATTCTCTCTTCACTGATCAGGCTGGTTATACCTTTTATCCCAAAAACGCAAAGTACCTTATCGCCTAATCATTGTGAGAAAATATCAACTTTACTTTGCTCGACATTGTTAGAGCATAAGGTCCTATCCATTTGTTGAGTAGACAATATTACACTTAAGAAGCCATTAATCTAAGGTTGAAACAAAAATTGTGTTAGTCATTCCAAGTTGTTGCTATCACTTATTTATGAAAAAAAATTCAAAATTCCAAAAAAATTCATAAAACACCCCAAAATTGATCAAATAAGAAAATTATGTTTGAAGTTTTAATTTACTTATCTACCCACAAAAACTCAAAACCAAACAAAAATCACAAAATAACCCAAAATAAAACAAAATAAAAAATTACTTGAGGTTAACTTGTTTTATAACTTCTTTGCTAAACAAAACGAAGAAAGAACTAAAATCCCAAGGTCCAAAAATAAGTAAGAAAATAAAAAAAAGAAAAGCTTGGTACTCTCACTTGTCACCCCTTTTCTTTTATGTTTATGACCTTAACGTTTGGATGTGTCATTGGCATGGTGAACCAACAATATGAGTAGATATGATACGATCAAGCCTACCACGGGATGCATGATAAGCAGTCATTTCATCCCAATGCCAGTTATGCCGTCATTGAACCAGAAGTCCCACCCAAACCTAGCCAAATCTTTCCCTCACCTCACCCAAATTCTCTTTAGGAGGCATTCTCTCATGCCGACCTCACTTAACTCCAAGCCATCGAGGCCATTCTAAAGGGTAAATCACTCGCTAACCATGCTCCCCCTGAGAGTGGTCCCATATTTCCACACCCTGATTGGCAACTAGTCAACATGATGTGCCAACTGATAGAAATGTATGTCCTACAAGTCAATCATATATGATATGATTCGACATTTTTATAAATATCTCATTCAATTAATTAGGTAAATCTTCATTACTAACACTTATTAAATGTATATATCTTAATGAAGTTCTTGATCATATGCAATGATGATTGAATCATGATGAGATTATGATAATGAGATTAGATATCTAGAGGTATGTGATCTAAATGATCATAGTCATATGATCCTTGAGATGAGACATCAAGAATATGAATAGATTAATATATGTGATGTCTTCTCATATGATGAGTATGACTGATCTCATTGGTCATTAGTGTGGAAACACTGAGATACACATACAAGTGCTTATTAATCGAATGATTTCATCGAACTTACCAAATTAGAAATCCTAAATGGTATCTTATTGAATTTTGAATCAAGGTTTTTCTATCATCACGGTTGCATATTTGAACTTTTGACCTGAGTCATCAAAGATTCCTTGTTAGGTAGAACTTGTGCTTTGACCAATGAGTTATGGATCACCATTTAGATGGTCCGATATAGCAATGGATTGGGTACAAGAAAAATCTGATAGAGGTAATTGAGTGGACAACAAGGGATCGTCCACTCTCGATAAGTGAGAGTAAATGTCCTATGAGATAGTACTTTAAAGATCTGTCCATAGAGAGAATAATTGGAAAAAGAGTTTTCCAATTGATCCGATTCTGAGTACAGGATCATATAGAGTTGATATAACAAGGAGTTGACAGTCAAGGTTGTACTTCTGTCCGTTTGGGGCATTGAATGGAGAGAGTTTATATCCATGTGATAACTAATAATGAAAAGGCTCAATAGAGATAAGATTATCCTCATAGTTATTTGGGATCATGAGATGTGACTTGTACCTTTCATAATTGGTAGGCTGATTAATTTGCTATCAGAAAATAGATTTAATTTAATTAAATATAATTATTTTATTTTAATTAAGCTTCAATCAAATAGGCTATTGGGCCTAGTGGGTCACATACATAAGGACTTATCCATAAGTATAGGGACAAGGATGTAATTTATGAAGAATTTAGGTTTTTATAAAAAATTCCAAATTCTTTATAAATACCAATGGTTTTAGCCAAACTCTTAGGAGTGAAAATCACATCTTCAACCTCCTCCCTACCATCTCTTCTCTCTAAAGGGCATCCATGGGCAATGAAACTCTATTTAGGAAGAGTTCTTGAGGCCGATGCGATGGAAGAAACTACTGTAGATAAAGTTCTTGTGGATACCACTGGAGACCAGACATTTGAATGATTTGAAGAGCTTCGAAAGGTCTTCTTCTTTCTCTCCATGAGATTAGATGAATCCCTATCAGCTATATTTGAACCCATTTTGATTGGTTTTTAGTTTTTGTCGCTCGGTTCTGATTAAAACATGTTCAACATGTACCCATTGAAATCATTGCTTCTGATACAATTCCTTAAACCAACACATAGTCATTCCCACGCCAGGCCCATGACCCTGTATTCCCCTCACTCGGTGGCCATTTTGAATCACTTGGATCCGAATATTGCCGTACCTTCTTAGCCATCAGTCTATTCTTTCAATCATCTTAATCCTACTCGTCTAGTGATTTCTTCACCAACTTATCCTTCTTATCTAGCTACCTTGTCTTATCTAATACCCACACCTGTACGCCAAGCATTAACTCCTTTTCTTGTTCGAGAACCCTCTATCGACCAGGCAATGATCAACAAAATCAATTGAATGGATGAGCAATACAAGGAGCTTAGATGTTTGATCGACGCAAAAGGAATCCTTGAAATCTCTCTACCTTCTCTTCTGACTCTTCATCTACCTCCCTCTGAAATGCTAGTTTATCATTGCTATAACGAAATAGTTAGCCCTTTCATCCATGTCAAGGATTTTATTTATGAGTCCATCATGTGGACAAATGACCAAATGACTCTTGCCTTCTTATTTAGAAGATCATTGAAAGGTCTGGCATTAGAATGGTTCTACTCAATTGATCCTTCTGAGGTGAGTAATTTTGATGTTGTTAAAGTTAAATTTTTGCAAAGATACCAAGATCGGGTTGGACCAACTTATTCCATGACAGACCTCATTGTAGAAAAATGAGCAGCGATGAGGATTTCATAAGATATGTTGACAAGTGGAGGGCATAGTAGAAAAACTCATCGATGCTATTTCAGAGCCAAAACAGGTAAAAATGATCATCATCAATGTCACTTCAGCTGTAAAGAATGTGTTGGCTTTACATCACCTTACCACCATAAATGAGCTCTATGAGAGGGCGTGGTACATCCAAACACGGCTTAAGGATTCTCCCATCATGAACTTGTTTAATCCTAGGCTCCGAGCTGTTAAGAAAGTCGCTTTTACCACAACTGGCCCGGTGACAGAGGGCGTAGTGATCAACGAGCACATTAACATTGTAGGTAACATGCCTAACAATAATCAACATTAGTTTAGAAACCCTCAACATAATCAACAATTTAGAAACCCGTCAACCTCAGCCTTAGCCCCAACTTTAGCATCAATTTCAATCTCGCCAATATTAGATGCAGAACCAACAACCTCGACAACTCGCTACACAAGCTTTAATTCCCCAACAGTCTCGACAGTTAGTCACGCAAGCTTTAATTCCCCAACCACTATGGCAGACAGCCACCTACAATCGAGCACCCCCTCTAATGGCCTATGAACCTCAAAAAATAGAGCTAAAAATAAACCATTACCCACTGCAACCATATTCTCTCACCGACATTTTTAATACTCTCATGGCGGTAGGGCAGATTGCATTGCCAAAGGAAAAGCTCGAATGGCCACACAATGCCCACATAGAACAATATTGTCTATACCACAAATATCCAAGGCACACCATACAAAATTATTTCTAGTTCAAGGATTACATTCATGACCTCCATGAACAAGGCAATATTGACGGGTATCAAATGGGCAAGTACATCAAGTTTGCAAGGAACCAACCTCAGTAGCAACATGCATTGATACAATAGCAACAACAACAGAACCCCGATTTGGGAATCTTTCAAAACCTGTTACCCATGCATGCACATGTGGCCATGTCTAGGAATTAGCGTGCCAGCCCTATCCTCACCATCTCTAAGGAGTATCACAACCGGGATTAGAATTGGCAAGTCGAGGGATCCATCTTTACAATACATGTCAACCTCCACCCCCTAGTCCAACTTCCAACCCCACTATTCTAAGTCAACAAGGTTGAGGACTTGGAAAAGAACTACAAGGTACTGATGGGCCAATTAACTCTATGGGGTTGCCACCAAAAAGCATAGTCAAGGATGATGGAATGATCACCAATAATCAAGAGATAAAAAGCAAAAACTTTGTTGAGAAGACAATTCAAAAATTTGATGACTAAGAGGCACAAGAGCAAGAGCAAAGTAAAGGAATTGATGACTCTAAAGAAAAATTGTATCTTGAAGTTTTTCAACTATTTTTTACTAATGAAGATGGGTGAAACAAAGAACCACTACTGGTTGAACCACCTAAAAGTCATCTTGCCAATCAAACTCAAGAGTTAATATAATCAATTCCACCTTCTGGGGTCTCCACCCTAATTTATTTTAATGATCCTCCCGGGCCTTTGAGCCCACCTACTATTTTCAGGCCCTTAAGTCCACCTTCCTATCAAGCCCTCAAGCCCACCTGATAGAAATGTATGCCCTACAAGCCAATCATATATGATATGATTCGATATTTCTAGATATATCTCATTCAATTAATTAGGCAAATCTTCATTATAAGCTCTTATTAGATGCGAATATCATAATGAAGTTCTTGATCAAATGCAATGATGATTAAATCATGATGAGATCATGATAATGAGATTGATCATCTAGAGGTAATTGATCTAAATATTCGTAATCATAGAATACTTGAGACGGGACATCAAGGATCCGGATAGACTAGTGTATGTAATATCTTCTTAGGTGATGAGGATGACCGATCTCATTGGTCATTAGTGTGGAGACAATGATATACACATACAGGTGCTCATTAGTTGAATGAGTTCACTAAACTACCCGAATTTGAGGATTTTGTGAAATCTTCGTCCACAGAAAAAATTAAGACTTGGAAAAGGTTTTATGAGATGGGTAATGTGATTACCTAACCTTTTCTCTTGATCTCAAACTTTGAACGGCGGCGGGGGGAGAGAATTTTAGATTTTTCCGACAAACTAGGGTTCTGCGGAGTCTGGCAGCGTCTACCTGTTTCTCCCTATTTTCCCATTGTTAGAGAATTTTTCTCTAAAGATATAAATATTTGGAAACTTCATTTGATGAGGATTCTAAATTGTATTTTTTGAGAATATTTGGCTTCTGGGATAATGATTTATCCTTGTTGCAAAATAGTGATTTCTGCTATGGAATCTCGGTGACTGCCGCCTCTTCTTCCTCATTTTTCAGTCGACTGAGATTTTTCCTGGATATGAGACTTACTTTTTTGGATTCCTTATTTGATTAAGATTCCAACGCATATTTTTTTGGATTTTTGGAGGTCTGAATAAGGAGATAAGTCCGATTAAATGGGATCAACTTTCTCCCAGATGAACAGTGCTTTACGCGGGTGTCCAAGGAAGGCGGTCGACACACGCACTGGCGCACTGCAGTCGGCGCACATGCTTATAAATGTCAGCGCACCCGGTGGCGCACGCAGGTGTGGCAAATTGCGCCGGATGGCGCGGCGCATTGCGCTAGACACCATATTTTATAATTTTAAATTATTTAAAATCATAGAAAAATCCAAAAAAATTTCTAAAAAATTCCAAAAAAAAATTGAATTTTTTTAATATTATTTAACAAGTTTTAAAGTGGTTAATTACATGTTAGATGATGTTAAGTTTTATTTACATAAATTCACTCATGGTTAAACTTTAAAATTATTTTAAAGGTTTAACTTAAATAATTAGTGTCTTAATGAATACTATAAAATGAGATTTTAAAAAATATAAATAAGATATTAATTTCTGATTTTGCATAGTATTGAGAATGCATGAATGTTCTCAATAGTTTAGACGTGTTTGTTTATTTTATATAAATTGTTTATATGTTGTTGTCATGTTATTTTCATGCTATTTATTTTATGAAAAATCGACATGTATGAAATTGAGAATTTTAAAAATACAGTACATAATTTTATGTTGATATATGTGATATATCTCATATGATTATCACGTATGCACTGTATGTTCATGTGATGAATGTTAGTGTATATATAGAGGTTATCATGGACTTAATTGTGCTTGGCTTGTGATTGCTTTTAATTGTGTTGATTACGTTATTGAATAGGGCCTGTAAGAAAGACTGTCCTCGTGTTAAAATTTTCTTGGCACACAAAACTAAACTACAAATAAATTTTGTAGGAGGTCAAAACAAAACAAATAAAAAACTTCATTTATTTTACATTGTTTCGATAAGCAGAGAGAATATAGAATGTCACTTCAGCAGAATTGCTAAATAACAGAGTCACCTACATGAGCTATGAAGGCCATGAATGCCTGACGCTAAGAATCCAATATTCCTTCACTTGCCGCATGCAGTGCAACAAGCTTAGAATTCTTTAACAGAAGTGGGTAATCTAGGGAAGGGAAGAAAAATTTCGAAGACACCTAAAGATGTACATATCAATATTTACATTAAGAATCCCAGTATTCCTTCACCCATATAATTGGACAACTTCTATTGCTAGTTTGTAAGGAAAGACCTGTCTAGCTTCCATTTGTCCCTTGTGTTTGGCCTTATGGACGGGACATCTTCAATATGAATGTGGAAATAAATTGAATACATTCTTCATTATGAATCCATCAATGAGTAAAAATCCTGAAATAACCAATTGAATTCATCAATGTTTTGAATATATGACGGAGTAATTGAGAATGCACCCATTTTTACAAGGCTACAAACTTTCACAACCTTGTTCTATGGAACAAGGATACACCCACTTTCACAAAAAGACCAGCTAAGCAACTTACTATCCCTTAGATTAGTAGCAAGAAATTATTACTCTGCAAACATAGTTTACAAATTTAAAAAATATAAATGACTCAATGTTAATTGAGTTCTTTTTACCTCTAATTTGTTGGTCTCATTCAGTTCTATAAGTTCCATGATCTCCTAATTCCTCAACTTCTTATATCACAGAAGAAAAACAACTATGCAACATAATTTTCCAGATTAATAGGAAGAAATCATTACTCTAAGTTCCAACATGAAATGAGAAGACTTAACTGCTCATTCTTCTATTTTGGTATTAGTCCTTTTTTTTAAATTTCCTCCTCTGAAATTTTTTTTATATGCAATAGAATGAATTGTGGCATTGCCAGCATAAAAAAAAATGATATTTAGGTCATTGTTTCCACTACATAGATGACATCTATTTTCAGTTGATTGGACAAGATATGCAATGTAAACATTTTTCTATGTTGTTGGAAGTAAGGACTTTAAGCATTTGGATTGACCAGGGCAATCCCAATCCCAATCCAACGTTAGGAGATCTAAAACCAAGATCGGTCTGGATGTTCTTCCAAAAATATGAACAAACATAAAAACATAAAAAAAACACTCTAACCAGCGATACTTGAAAAAGATGCCATTTGCAATAGATTTCACCAGTTTTATTTGGGTGTGTAAAAAATAAAAGTTGCAGCAAATCAATAAATGAGCTGGACGATTTTAGTAAGAGTTGTCGATTTTTGCCAAATCTGTCAATTTCAAGGCATGACAATTGAACCCTATAATGACGAAGACATCAAGGGAAATATCTCAATTGTGAGATGGAAACGATTCTTTAGTTATTTCCATCATTAACGTAGTACTATACTATGTTCATAATAAGGAACAATTAAATTAGAGACATTGTCACGATGATTAATTTTAAATAGTAAAATCACTGTATATTTATACTTTGGTGCTACTTTCTATTTTACATTTCTACTAACTTGATGGTATAAATTTTTTCTATATACTCCAATCGCAAGGTACTTGATAATAGAAAATGAATGCAATCAAAATTTCATTACAACTGAAATTAAAAAAAAAAGCAGTCAAGGAGGGCTTGTGGTGTTTTAGTAAACTTATAGAACTTAGAAGTGTGTTTTTTTATAATTGCAAAGCTATTGGGTCATTTTGTACTTCAGCAGTAATGAGCCTACAAATTTGTGAGATGTTGAAGAATAAAGTCCCTTTTAGTTTTTATTGGAAGATAGTTAGTAATGTGCCACATATATGAAATACAAGTCAAATAAATTGAATTGGAGCAAAAACAATATGTTATGAAAATGACACAGAAGTAGAGAACCAATTATAAAAAATATTGTCCAAATTGTTGAGCCTCAGCATAAGCTGACATGTAGACATATTCCAATTGGGCTACCAAGGTTGATTACATCGGTACCAGATTGACCACATTACCAATGTTCCACGGTCAATGCCATGTTTGTTGTGGCGAGGAGAAGAAACAGTCTCATGGCTTGATGGAATGCAAACAAAAAAAAGAAACAAGACCGAAGTCGTGAAAATGTAGCAACTCTATGGATGTGAAAGGCAGAAAAAAGAGAAAATCATAAAATCCCGACAAACCATGATTTAACAGACCTTGAATCTAAAGTAATATAAAAAACCACATTTTGTGGATTATGTGAATTATGCAAATATGCAAGAACCGAACGATCTGACAATTTCTAGCCACCAAAAAATTTCTATATGTTCATAAAATGGAGAATGGTAGGCAACCCCAAAGTTCTCACCAAATCAGGAAATTCAAGCAACCAAAAGAAAATTGGAACTCTCAAGAAAAACTAAAAAGTAATCGGGAAGAATCTGAAGGGACCGATCATTCATAAATTTTTAAAACTCGAAAGTTCAAATAAAAGAGGATATATAATTCTACAAAGAAAAAAATTAATCAAGATCTCCTGACCAGTATGCATGAGCTCTCAAGCTCAAACTTGAAATTTCCAAACTAAAAAATGCCAAAAATAAAACCAACATAGGACAAAAACAAGAATCATCACACCAAATTTGAAAGTTTGAAATAAAAAATGTCCAAGTTTGGAATTTGAATCCCAGGTGCTCGTTGCAAGAAATTTCAAAACCCTTTTTTTTTTTGAACAAACAAGACCATATATATATTCAAAATATGAAAGAGTACAAAGATGATAATACAACACTGAACTTAAACCACAAGTAACACACACACAACCTAAGAAAAGGTCGATACGAAAGTATCTTTTCTACGGAACTCAAACAAAGCCACAAATCGACCAACACACAAAGGTGTTTGTAGGGTCGAACAGCAGATAAAAGAACTCCATAAAAGGAGTTTGACAACTGCCATGAGACCGGTTGATCACACCAGTAAAGTGTGGATATCGCCCAAACTCTCAGTCTCAAGATAAAGGAAGTGGCCATGGAGAGGACCAGAAAAGAAACCTTTAAAAAACAAGACCACATGACACCAAACAAAAACAAAAAGCCAAACAAAACACGCCTACATATATAAGCCGGACTCCACATTTCTAGCGCAACAAAAAGAGACAAAGACCTAAAAAACATTTTTAGGTAGAGCGCTAGAAAGGGGAGTGTGAGAGGGAGGTCCCTCCCAAAACAAAACAAACTACAAAATAGTAAACAGAAATTACTCAGTATAACGTAGACAAAAAGTAAAAAGACTCTTAACTCTTAAAGATCCGGTAAAATGGAACGTAAGATGAAACTACTCAACAAAAGTGCTGGAGGAGAGTCTTCAAGTGCCGGATGCAACTGGCAAGGGTTCACCGAAGAGGCCGCCGGAGGCTGCCGGACAACCCCTGGTCCTCCTTCTGTCGGGTCCGCCGAAAGGGGAGCCGCCGGTGAGGGATCCGCCAGACGATGGCCGCTGGACGGGGGTGCCGCCGGACGGGGAAGTTCACCGGCACGGGGGTGCCGAAAGGGGCCGCCGCGGGGGGTCGACACCGGCGCGGGGTTGCCGAAGGGCCCGCCAAACAGGTGAAACCGCCGACGCGGGTTTGCCGAAGGGGGCCACCGGACGGTGACGCCGCCGGTGAGGGCCGCCGGACGAGGAACCGCCGGCGAGGGTTTTGCCGAAGGGGACCGCCGAACGGGGTGCCGCCGGACAGGGGGGGTTCGCCTGCTCGGTAGCCGAAGGGGCCGCCGGACAGGGGGAAGCCGCCGGCAAGGGATTTGCCGAAGGGGGCCGCCGGACAGGGGGAAACCGCCGGCGAGGGATTTGCCGAAGGGGACCGCCGAACGGGGTGCCGCCGGACAGAGGAAAAAAAAAATCCAAAACCCATAACCTCAAAATCCTAAACCAAAGATACTTTACTGTTATTGGATAATTAATAATATTTTTCTTGATTTTGTGTGGATCAAGACATTCTGTATTGGTAAAGATAAATAAATTTTATTACATAAAGAATGAATCTTCTATTTTGTTTCTAATAGTAATATTTTTATGTCAATTTTTTATCAATATTGATTGAGTTATGGAATCTTAAATAACTTTTACGTCTTTAACAAGAAAATATCATCATTAATGATATTTATCTCTATGCAAACGTTTGAGATTTGATAATCGAAAGATATGAAAATTGAAAAATTCAAGAGTCTTAAAGTTTACATAAACATGAAAGGTCAGATTGCAGAATATCAAGAAAAGTCTGAAAACGAAGAAAAGCTTGAAATTTCAACCAGGTATCCAGACAAAAAAAAATGAAAATAGAGGATTCTCATATCTAATCAAGGGGATAATAAAAAATGGAAATCTGATGCTGAAAATAAAATCCAAAGTTCCCTATTGTCGGTATCCAATTTGACTAAAATTCACAAACCTATTTTATGTCAATTTTTATCAATATTGATTTACGGTTATGGAATCCTAAATAAATTTTACATGTTTTACAAGAAAATATCATCATTAATGATATTTATCAATACGTAGATGCTTGAGATTTGAAAATCCAAAGATATGAAAATTACAAAATCCAAAAATATTAAAATTGACAATAACATAAAAAGTCAGAATGCAGAATATTTAAGAGTCTGAAGTATGATACTATTATCTTATCATTGTGTATTTTACCGTTACTGGATAATTAATGCTATTCTTCTTGATTTTGTGTGGAACATGACATTTTGGATTGGTAAAGATAAATAAATTTTATTTACATTAAGGATGAATCTTCTATTTTTTTCTAATAGTAATAGTCTTATGTCAATTTTTTTATCAAAATTGATATAGACTTATGGAATCTTAAATAACATTTACATCTTTAACAAGAAAATATCATCATTAATGATATTTATCTCTATGCAGACGTTTGAGATTTGAGAATTCAAAGATATGAAAATTGCAAAATCCAAGAGTCTTATAGTTTACGTAAATATGAAAAGTCGAAATGTAGAATATAAAAAGAGGTTTTAAAACATTGGAAAAGCAGAAATTCCAATCAGGTATCTAGACAAAAACAAAAAATACGAAAATAAAAGATTCTCATATCTAATCGAGGGGCTAATAAAAAAATGAAAATCTGATGCTGAAAGTAATTTTCAGATCTAGCCAATTTTAAAATGCCTAACGAGGTGGTTAAATGTGATATTAAAAATATGAAATCCAAAGCTCCCTAAAATCCAAAGTTATGAAAAAAAATCTTAAAATCAATAAAAATGAAAAAACAAAACATCCAAAGGTTCCTAAATTTCAGAAACGTGCAAATATGAAAACATCAAATCTAAAATATCATTGAATAGGTAGAAATCAAAACTCTTGAGAACTTCAATAAATCTATAAACAAAGCAACTTAAGAAACTTGATCATTTTATAAATCATGAAATGTTGAAAATATGAAGAAACTCAAAGAAACATGGAAGTTCGTAATTTTTCACAAACGACAAAATTTTTAATGAAACTGAAATTTTGAAAACTTTTAAAATCAGAATCATATAAAAGTTAGAAAACTATTAGAAAAAGTTTCAATCCCAATTTCCACATGGTCAGGTGTTTTGCACAAAGAAATTTGAGTAGTTAACTATGAGTAGGAAAAATGCACCGAACCAAGAAATTTGAGTGATAGAATGATTGCACAAAGAAAAGAGAAAGAAGAAGAAGACTACACCCGATAGTTGTGAAAATCATCAAGGGCACCGAACGAAGCTCCCCTCCTTCAAGGTGGGCTGGCAACAGAAACACTTGAGTGGTGAGTTCGGTAACGGCAACAATAGAGGCTCTTCCTGGGTATTCTAACAAGAAGGAATGGCCGCAGCAACAGAGCTAGGTATTCTAGAAAGAAGGAATGACGTTGGATTTCATACCTGAGATATTAAAGGCAGATGCATGGAAGGGAAGGTCGAAGGGGAAACGGTACATTGTAACGTCTGAGGAAGGGCTAAGACATTGAAGAAGAAGTAATGACGCAGTGAAGGGGAGGTTGAAGAAGGGAGCGCACGACCCTAATAGATGGAGGAAGGATGATGGAAAGCCGCTTGAGAGGAATGGCTTGGGCATTGAAGATGAGGAACGCTGGAGGGATGGGATGATTTGCAGAGGCAGTGGAGGATTTATCGGAGATGGAACCAAAGGCGCCCATGGCTCGGATATTGAAGATGAGGAACACCGCAGAGGAAGGTTGGAGGAACGGGATGATTTGTGGTGGCAGGGGAGGATTTGTCAGAGATGAAAACGGAGGCACCCATGGCTCGGACATTGAAGATGAGGAACACCCCGGAGGAACTCGGGACAAACGGGACTATTTGCGGAGGATGGGGAGAAATTGATGGAGAAGAACTGGATGCACCTACACGGCTATATATATGCATCAAACGGTTGCAGGACGAAAAAACAGCTTCCGCGCTTCTTAGAATTAAATTATATATATATACATATATATATATGAAGGGAATTGGTGCAGTCAAGAAGCCAATAGCACGAGTTGCACAATAGTGTCTATGTTCTGACCGACGAACGTTGTTTGTTGCAATATGAATTATTTATATTTTCGAAGTTTTTTGTAATTTTAAATATTTTGGTTGAAAATTAAAATTCTTAACTATTTTTTAAATTTTATTCTTGTTCGTAAATGAGTCCATGCAGTCACATAAAAATCGCTAACTTGATGTTTTTAACGTTTCTAATAAAAATGTCTCCCCGATAACTCTCAGCTCCCTAAACAAAACGTCTAACCAGTTTGGAAATAGTATTATTTCATTTTATTATTATTAAATTTGAAATTGGTATTGATATGACAAATTGATATTGATATTACATTTTTATTATATCAATATCAGTTATGATATTGATATTTTAACATCTAAAAATATTAATATCAAAATTGATAGATATAATATCATTTGTCCCTTGTGACTCTCGTGACTTGACACGATTTGACATAATCATCTATGATAATATTATTTATATTATTTGGTTTAACATTTTGTAATTATAAAAATATTTTATACATTTTAAATTTATAAAATTCTTGATTTTTATCTCTAATTTAGTTTTACCATGATTAACTTTTTTGAAAAAATATTTAAAATACATAATTACATAAAATAAAATTTTAATTTACATATGAATACATATATTCATTTCTAATCTATAAATATAATTATATTAATGCATGTGTTTGAGTCATTTATAAACTGCTCTCTAGTTGCCTAAGGAGAATTGGCACTCTCATCTTGATTGTCTTTTGCCCCTTGAGAATTAAAATGATATTATGTGAATTTTGATATTGATATTTGTTAAGGATTGCGACAAATATCGCTGGTATAGTGTAGAACTGAAATGTCGACTCTTCAAAGAATAAAGAAACAAAATATATACGAGAAATAGAGATAGAGAGGAGCACACCAGAATTTATGTGGTTCGGAGGTGATACGTTTTATTACGTCCACGGACAAAAACGAACGACTTCTATTATATGAGAAACAAGTACAAAAGATGGAGAATCTCTCAAGACCCAAAACCCTTTACACCCACAAACTCTCTCTATAATATCTCCCAAGATAATAAAAGAAATAGAGAGAAGAAGAGAATAAGATGGTGGTGGCTTTCTCGCTAGTTTGGCCTTGTCTTGCTAATACGTTAGTTCTTGCCCTCTCCTCATACCTTTATATAGAGGTGGTAAGAACTCTCTAGATATGGTTAAAAGATATCTTTTGAATATCTCTAGAAAATATCCAAGCACTCTCTTGATGTGCTTAGAAGATACTTAAGCACTTTTGGATGTGCTTAGAAGATATGGTTAGAAGGGTCCGGAAGAATCCTTGAGTTGACCAAGTCAATCTTTACAATATTTATAGAGGATGAAGTATCAATTTCAAAATTAATAGAGTGAACACTTATATTTATCACGTTTTGTTTAACAACCCATGGTTAGAGTATCAAAATTGATATCAAATTTGATGTTGATATTTGTAAAGGATGAAGTATCAATATCAAATGCGATGGTTTCGAATTTTAACTGTTTGGTAATCTTTCACTTAAAAATATTTAGATTTTTTTGGAGCTAATCCTAAATAATTTATTTTGACAAATTTTTTACTCTTAATCAAACAATAGAAAATGCTTTTACATCTACTTATTAAAATATCTATTTTTTCTTTTTTATAAAAATAATTGCAGGTAATACATTTTCAACCTCCCACTTTTACATGGATCATGTAAATATTTATCACTTAATATTAGTGTAAAAATCTTATTATTATAATTTCTACACTGTAGAAGTGATCGATGATTCGAATTTTCAAGTGGCGGATGAGTCGTAGCCGTAGGGTGCAACGCACGTTTTGTTCGCCTGTGACATACGAATTGTTCGGCAACTCTCCCGCTTCACTGCGGCTCTCTCGCGGTGGAAATTCTTGTGGCAGCTCCTTTGCGGCGCACCCCTCGCACGATGGCTCCCCTGCTCGTTGCGGCTCCTTCGAGGCAACACCCTCGCTGCCGTAGTTACCTTGCTATGGGCGAGGCTTCTTCCAAAAGCTTTGCTGTGGCTCCCTTGTGGCAGTTCCCCCCGTGGCTGTACTCTTGCGGCGCACCCCTCATGTCGCGGCTCTCCCGCTCGTTGTGGCTCCTTCGTGGCACCACTCCCGCTGCGGCAGAAGTTGTCACGACCCGAAATTTAAATAGCATAACCACAAATATGTGACAGTGGGATGAAATCCAACACATGGATTCTATAACCCAAACTAAACATATTACAAAATATCCAATAAAATCCAACAAATTCATGAATTTCCAAACCCAAATTTAAACAATCCTTATTACAAAAAAATTTACATTGAAACAAAGGAATGGAACCATATTGTTAAGTCTAACAACATTCCTGCTCAAAAACAACCAAGAACAACTGTCTAGGTAGAGAATATCAATCATCTCCAAGTGCAAATGACTCTGATTCTTTTGGATCCACCTGAACCTTGTCTTTATGCTCCTAAATCTTCAAAACCTATTGAAAAATTTAACCCACAATGGGGTGAGTCCGGGGACTCCGTAGGATTTACACCCATTTCTGGCCAATCGAATAACTAACGTATAATCAAGCAATGATAGATAACATATCTTAATTGAGATGTAATACAAATATATAGAATGTCATCTATATTAATCTTACAATCCATATCCAAACCATGAATTAACATTAAGAAAAAGATTATGCCAATGCTATACACTTCTAGACCAATACACAAAGATTATACAAGCTAAACAAATATCAAATAAATGACATCAAGACTTAACTTAACATGACCAAACTAAAATAATATAGATCTGATTTTTCTAACATGACATGATTTAGCATCTATACATGACACACAAGTAACATAATTTCACATTCTTTACAAAACACATAGCCAAATAGCAAGAAATTGGTCGTCTTGCTTCACATGTACAAAATGCTTTTACCAGCTCTAATATATATAGCAGTAACATATATTAAGATAGCCTAAAGTGCATCTAGGCATTGGTGACACTAAGGGAAAACTGCGGTAATCTGGGATCTGTGGGAGGGCTGGATTCATCTAAGTTACTCGATGCCTATAGGCAATTGACTAAAATAGGTTGGTGAAGCCTTCCTAGCACGTCATATCAAGAGTTCATAACATAATTTCAAATCATGACATACTTGACCATATCATGCATACATGACATAACGATCTAATTTCATAGCCCTTCATGCAAGACATAACATTTATAACGAACTAAACAAAACAAATGGTAACTCGACTTGGTTGAAATATTCTAAATCAAACCTATACCAAACTTGACCATATGAACATAATCATATCATGCATGACATAATACATAATTTGAAACTAGATTAATCAAAATTTACATAATTTACACACATGCAATGACAAGCCGAACTAGACATACTTAATTACATATTACATATACAAGACAATCAACTTAAATCAAACTTGGCATAAAATAAACAAATTAAGTTCTGATGTAATCAACCATAATCTGACCTAAAAAGGTTCTAAAAGGTATACTTTGATGACCCATGAGTTTTCTAAGTCTACACATAATTAACTTTCAATTCTCGTTCCAAACTAGCATATAATCACTTACATAATTTTCATAGGATCAAATCTGATAGTAAAGACTTATACCCAAGCATAATCATTCTAAACATGTTCCATGATATACAAAATACCAATTTAAAATTTCTGATTTCAAAGATTTTGAGAAAATCATTAATTACAAGTTCAAAGTCTAAAACTAGTCAACTTATGTTCCATAAGTTAAATCATGCATATTTTCTTATCCAAATGAGGTCAAATACATAGACAAGCTTAATAAACCTACCTTGAAACTTCTGTAAATTTTCCGGAATTTTATGTATTTTATACTAATTTTCTTGGCCTTCTTTTTGATTTATGCAATTAATAAATCAGGAAATTCTGAAGATGCTGAACTGGGCGGTCGGACCAGGTTTGAACCGGCTTCTGGACTAGGCTGGACCGGGCGGCTCGGTGGTGTTGGGCTGGTGGCTGGCTGGGCACTCGACCGAGGGGGGGCAAACGAGCGCGTGTGCATGCTTGCGGGATGGAGGCGCGACGGCTGTCAACGGCGGTGGGGTAGCTCCTGGCGACGGTGCTCGATGATGACCGGAGGGGGACTGCAGCAGCAGATGGCGGCAGATGGAGAGGGAGACGCTGCCTGCAGTGGTGACAACAAGGAGGGAGGATGGCCAGCGATGGTGGCAGCGGTGAGAGACTCCCGCGGTGGATTCGACCTGAACAGGGGAGGGTCGCGACGACGAGGCGACGTGGCAGCAACCACGGCGGTGACTGGACGGAGCCTCAGGACAAAGGCAAGGGGAGGATGGAGGCACCTCATAGTGGCAACGACAAGGGGGTGGCAGCTCACGGTGGTGTCTTCCGGCGGCACCGAAGGGCACGCTGGTGGCGAGGCGACGTAGTGGCGAGAGGGAAGTTGAGGTGAGGACGGCGGCATCACGGCTGGGAAAAAGAGGGAGAGAAAGAGACCGAGGTGGGTGGGTTGTGGAAACCGTGAGACAGGGGCATTGAAATCAGCGAGAGAGGGAGAGGTAGGTGTAACCGGCAAGCAGAGCGGGGGTGGGAGCGTTACATTCAGAAAATATAATTAACTTTCTTTTTTTTCAAAACGTTACATTCTCCACCCCTTAAAAGAAATTTTGTCCTCGGAATTTTCAAAACCTTACTATTATGTCAAAGGGGGGAGTCAAGATGATTCAATTCTCATAAACTCATAAATAGATCCTCAAATCATTATACATCTTATATGTGCTAAAACTCTCATCATCCGCTAATATTATCTATATCAAAATTTCTAAATATGTACTCTACCTTCTATATCATACCATTCATGATAATATAATTAGCGCATATCAACTTTAACAAAATCATCATATTCTGCTCTCTCTCAATTTATCATATATTTATGACATTCTTCATGGTAAATAACTATGTAATCTCTAACTTTATCCAAAAGTTTGATCTTGAAATAATATCACCGGTCATCATTTAATTCTATCCTCCTTATACATCAATATTCTTCAATCTTCTTATCAATTATAATACTTACATCCCATCCTTGTTATCATATTTCAAACATGATCACCATAATTATCATTGAAAATTATCTAAAACAATGAAGATTATATTATTCTTATGAGACAAGATTATCAACCTGGTCCTCTTATCCATTTTTTCCCAATGATAATCCATTAATATCTTCTAAATAATTATCGATTTTTCACAAAGATCTCTAATATTTTCTTTCCAATACATTTGGGATCTGTTTGTCGTGCATTGCACTTCCTCAACTATCAATTCATTCGAAATCTCAAGGAACCATAATTATTCTATTGTAATTCTTACATATTCATTTAATCACCACCAATTAGAACTAAAACTCTAAATAATTAGAATGTTTGATAAATTTACCAAATTCCAACCACTTTCAAACAATTAGGAAGACATCACTAACTCATTCTTCTATCTTTATCTGACTTAAAAAAATCATCTCAATTGAATCAAAATCTGAACTAATTATTCATAATCATCTGACATAATCTATATTTACTCCAAACACAACTCCAGTTAAGCTTGACAAATCAGGGATGAGTGGTAACAAATACTCCTTGATTGGAGAGGTTAAGCAAAGATGATGATAGATAGAATAATTCTCAAATTCATGATTCGTAAAGAATAAGGTTATAATCTTGGATGCCATGCCATATCATCAACTTGATTTTTGACAACTTACAAGTGATCAGAACCCTATTAAAACAAGTACTAATCCTCAAAACTAATACAACAATATCTTATCCTTAATAACACAAGGATAATATTAATACAATCATACTACTTTTTAATTCTTTTTCAAAGTTTAACTTCATGATCTTGTTTCCATATCCAACTCTTCCATTCAAATCTCTTAATCAAGTAATCAAGTAATATTTCAATCATCATCATTTTTTTTAGATCCAACATCATACTCCAAGTAACATATGCCATTTTAACCTTATACCACATATGAATTATTCCAAATAATTACACATAAATCAAAATTTTCTCACATAGACAGAATTGAATAACTCATATTATTCCACAGATTATCCAGTGCAATCCTTTTAATGATTCAACAATCTCTTTTATCCATCAATCTATTAGATGATATCATCCCCATATCATTCATATCTAAGCATTATCTAAAAAAGAACTAAAACAATTACGATCCTTACAAAACATGACTATCAATCATAATTCATCATTCAATATTTTTCTAAATGATAAACCTCGACACCATTATCGTCATATTATCACCAACATTCTCTTTCTTGTTACTTGGAGTCCAGAATATGATCATTGTATTATCTTAACCAAATCATTTCCATACATAAAGAGTCATAATTTAATGTCCAAGACATTTCCAATTCTCTTAAACCTCTACAAATATATCATGATCTCTAATTACTTTCTCGATAGGAGTTATATCACAATTCCCAATTACTTCAAACAACTTAAATGATACTCTCAATATGAATCAAAGTCTTGACAAATCTAACCAAATTGTCTTGGATACAATGTTAACTCATAAATATCAAACTAGATCACCTAGAGCCCAAATACTTCCTATGATTCATAAATTCAAGGATCAAAAATTTCATGTCCTTAGACAAGGATATTGGTTGGTAAAGTAATTACTTAGATTCTAGATCGGTAAATAATAGCTATGATTCTAGATACTATGGTTATAATATTGACTAGTTTGTGGTATCATATAGATATCTAATCAAAGCCCCACTCAAACAATCTAATATACATGATCTTCTACATATCTCATATTCAATTCTATGATTGATTGATCTCATTTCTTCTTATAATACATATTAAATCCTTTTATAATAAACATATCCCAATTAACTTACACCAATAATTCAATTATTCTCATGCAGATCATCCTTTGAAATCATTATACAATCCACCTTATTTCTCAATCTGGAAATCTACCAATCTATTTAGCTCTTTATCTTCATCTAAATAAAATCATATCATCATGACCTTAATCATATTCATTTGATCAATCCAATTCACTAGCTATAATAAATATGAGCTTCATCTCATAAAAATACTAAACCATATGATATTGATCAACGATTCAACACTAGAATTCTCAACTCCAATAAAATCTTGCCTTAAGATTGATAAATTCGATTTTTATCAATCTAAACTCCAAGATCAACCAAATCTAAAAGTTAATTATCATACATTGATTGATCATCCAATTTAAATCTCTACTGATTCAATCATTGTCTAATATTAAAATCAAACTGATCCAAATTGATAATCTCATCCTATTGTCATAAACCCAAACTTCAAGATTCACCAAAATCTGAAAATTGATCCTCATAAATGGATACAATCAATTATCCAATCTAGACATCCAATAATATAATCACCAAAGTCTAAAATCAGATCTAATTGATTCAAATAGATAATCTAGGTATCAAATATAATTCACCCAAATCGATATCAAACATCAAACACCCGAGCAGGTCACTATAGATCTTCCTGTCGGGTTAATGCTCTGATACCACTTTAGTAATGACCCGAAATTTAAATAGCATAACCATAAATATGTGACAGTTGGATGAAATCCAACACATGAATTCTATAACCCAAACTAAACATACTACAAAATCTCCAATAAAATCCAACAAATTCATGAATTTCCAAACCCAAACTCAAACAATTCTTATTAAAAAAATACATCGAAACAAAGGAATGGAACTATATTGTTAAGTCTAACAACATTCCTGCTCAAAAACAACCAAGACCAATTTCCTAGGTAGAGAATATCAATCATCTACAAGTGCAAATGACTCCGATTCCTTTGGATCCACCTGAACCTCATCTTTAAGCTCCTAAATCTTCAAACCTGCTGAAAAATTTAACTCACAACGGGGTGAGTCTGGGGACTCCGTAGGATTTACACCCATTTCTTGCCAATCAGATAACTAACATATAATCAAGCAATGATAGATAACATATCTTAATTGAGATGTAATACAAATGTATAGAATGTCTTTTATATTAATCTCACAATCCATATCCAAATCATGAATTAACATTAAGGAAAAGATTATGCCAATGCTATACATTTCTAGACCAATACACACAAAGATTATACAAGCTAAACAAATATCAAATAAATGACCTCATAACTTAACTTAACATGACCAAACTAAAATAATATAGATCTGATTTTTCTAACATGACATGATTTAGCATCTATACATGACACAGAAGTAATATAATTTCATATTCTTTTCAAAACACATAGCTAAATAGCAAGGAATTGGTCGTCTTGCTTCACATGTGCAAAATACTTTCACCAGCTCTAATATATATAGCAGTAACATATAATAAGCTAGCCCAAAGTGCACCTAGGCAGTGGTGACACTAAGGGAAAACTGCGGTAATCTGAGATCTGTGAGAGGGCCGGATTCATCTAAGTTACCGCTGCCCACGGGCAATCGACTAAAATTGGCTGGTGAAGCCTTCATAGCACGTCATATCAAGAGTTCATAACATAATTTCAAATCATGACATACTTGACCATACCATACATACATGACATAACCATCTAATTTCATAGCCCTTTATGCAAGATATAACATTTATAACAAACTAGACAAGACAGATGGTAACCCGACTTGGTTGACATATTCTAAATCAAACATATACCAAACTTGACCATATGAATATAATCCTATCATGCATAACATAATACATAATCTGAAATTAGACTAATCAAAATTTACATGATTTACACGCATTCAATGACAAGCCGAACTAGACATAGTTAATTACATATTACATATACGAGACAATCAACTTAAATCAAACTTGGCATAAACTAAACAAATTAAGTTCTGATGTAATCAACCATAATCTGACCTAAACAGATGCTAAAAGGTATACTTTGATGACTCATGAGTTTTCCAAGTCTACACATAATTAACCTTCAGTTCTCGTTCCAAACTAGCATATAATCACTTACATAATTTTCATATGATCGAATCTGATAGCAAAGACTTATACCCAAGCATAATCATGCTAAACATGTTCTATGATATACAAAATACCAATTTCAAATTTTTAATTTCAAAGATTTTGAGAAAATCATTAATTACAAGTTCAAAGTCTAAAACTAGTCGACTTATGATCCATAAGTTAAATCATGCAAATTTTTTTTATCCAAATGAGATCAAATACTTAGACAAATTTGAGAAACCTATAGTTTTTGTGAATTTTCTGAAATTTTCTGGATTTTATACTAATTTTTTTGGCCTTCTCTTTGATTTCTGCAATTAATAAATCAAGAAATTCTGAAGATGCTGAACCGGGCATTAGACCGGGTTTGAACCAGCTTCTAGACTGGGCTGGACCAGGCGGCTTGGTGGTGCTGGGTTGGTGGCCGGCCGGGCAGTCGACTGAGGAGGGGTACAAACGAGCGCGTGTGCATGCTCGTGGGAGGGAGGCGCGATAGCTGTCGACGGTGGGGGGGTAGCTCCCGGTAGCGGTGCTCGATGACGATGGGGGGGGGACTACAACAATAGACAGTGGCAGACGGAGAGGGAGATGCTGCCCGCGGCGACGACGACAAGGAGGGAGGATGGTCGGCGACGGTGGTGACAACGAGAGACTCCCGCGGCGGTTCTGGCCGGAACATGGGAGGGTCGCGATGACGATGGTGACGCGGGGGCGACCACGGCAGTGGCTGGATGGAGCCTCAGGGCAAAGACGGGGGGAGGATGGAGGTGCCTCATAGCGGCAACGACAAGGGGGTGGCTGCTCGCGGTGGTGTCTTCCGGCAGCACCGGAGGATACGATGGCGGCGAGATGTGGGAACAATGAGACAGGGGGCATTGAAATCGGCGAGAGAGGGGGAGGTAGGCGTAACTACTGAGCAGGGCGGGGGTGGGAGTGTTACATGCAGAAAATATAATTAACTTTCTTTTTTTTTCAAAACGTTATAGAAGTTCTCGCGGCAGCTCCTTTGTGGCGGTACCCTCCCGGTGCTCCCCTTGTGGCGGCAACCCTCTCAAAGGCTGAATATTCCTGGATGCTGCCCCATTCCCAATGAAAACACCGACTCGGCGGCTCCCCCACCTCTAGCTCCTTGGTGGTAGCAAGCTCGTGAGGTCGCGGTCTTTTGTGGATGCCTGCATGGTAGAGTTGCCGAAGTTCAGCTCGTGAAAGCCCAGGCGTGATCGCAAGTAGAAGTCTTTGCTCTCTAGTTTGTCGCTTGAAATTTCGTGGTGGGAGATCACCGTCATCATTTTAAAGTTGATTTCATGGTGGGGGGACGGTTGTTCCTCCCTCCCAATCTCCCTTTCCAACTTTTTGTCTAAACATGTTTTTAGACGTTTTGTCTCTTTTTGTCATGCTAGAATTGCGGAGTCCAGGTTACTTACGTCTATCTTGTCTAGTTTTTCTTTTGTTGTTGTTTGTAGTCCAGTGGCCGAGTTATGACTTATGGTCTGTTTCTCTTAACGTCATAGACACTAACTCTTTCTTGACACCGTTAGTAGGGGCTTTATCCACTCTCATTTGGAATGATTTTCTGGTCTCGAAGTAGTTGTCAACTCTTTTGATGGAGTCTTTACTTTTGCCATTCGACCACGTTTACACCTACTTGTGCTGGTCAATTTGTGGCTTCTTGTTTGTCTGTTGGAAATGTATATTTTCAAGATATCTATGTTTGTTTGTTAACTCAGTCAAGTATTTTGTTGTTTTAAGTTTATCGTTGTACCAAGTATGTATCTCTCTTAGTAGTATATGAATGAATGAGGCCTTTTCTTGAAAAACAAAGACATACAAAGACTACCACACTGTCTCCCAGCTGTCCTACGGACCTGCCGTTGGGGTGGGGGTAGGTCAAGGCTCACATTTGTATTGATTTCGAGACGTATGGGATGTTTGGTTGCATGATAATTTAAATTTTTTCTATGATTTTATGTTTTTGAATAAAAATTGTTAAAAGATGTACTTAACAAACATGACAATTTTATATTTTTAAAGTGATTTGTTTCTTAGATAAAAAAAGGAGTCTCACCTTTATTTATCTTGTGATCTCCATCATATAAAGTAGTTACACTTTTTTGTTATCACATCCTTCCAAACATGATATTTTTTTGTTTGTCGGTTCATATTTTAATTTAATCTAATTTGTTATAATAAAAATATATAAAAAATTATTGTACAATAAAAAATCTCATTAAAATTAATACCGATAACCAAACACCCTATGTTTGCTCCCAACACCCTATGGTTGCTCAAGAACGAATGTAGTGGTGAATTCCATATCACATCCTATGTTCGGCGTTTCGAAGGGCGTACAGTCCACTTATAAAATCCCAAAACAAGAGACGTCTCGCTGCCTCCCACGGATGCTCTCATCTTGCGTCTGTAGCGTCTCCCCTCCAGCACACCTGCCCGTGATCTTTACCCGGAAGGAACACGACAGTCGACACGACGAAGCTGCTAGCCTGTTCTTGCAGATGATGCAACAATTCGGTGGAGGACGTGTAGGACGATGGCGGGGGGTATGGGCTGCGACTGTGGAGATGGCCTCCATCGCAGCTGTCTCTGGTCGATCGATGTACCTCGGCGATTTCCTACCGGATCGCCGGGCTGAAGTGTGGGTGTAGATCATGAAATGTGGGGTTGCAATCCCAGCTGTCATCCGAGAGGACTTAATCAAATTTTGGGTTGATTGACTCGATCCCAACTTACAATCTTGACCGGGTGGATGTTTAAACTTTTTTGTTACTTTATTTCTCATCGTGACTCTATCCGATCTTAACCTTAACTTGGGTCTCAACCCTGTTGACCCGAGTCAATTTAGATTTAACTGACCCGATCTAGTCCCTCGACCTCACCTACTAAGGATAACAAAGAACGAGAAGCGCCAGTAGATTGTTGATGTTGGCCGACTCCTATGCTTACGTATAGGAAAATTACACGAGTCCCTCACAGATTATAGTTGGCTGCAATAGTTACGTGGAGTTGTCATTTATGCTTACGTCAAAATTAGCATGCAATTTTGACATCTAAAAAAATTCTAAGTATTCCAAAGAGGATATACCATGTGAAGTTATCGAAAGAAAAATTTTGAACTTGAAACTTTGCTAAAAATAAAAATATCCTTTTATAGCATATGGATATTGTGTTAAAGGGTAAAAGAGAAGTTTTCACTAACAGAAGCGAACTGTATCTTCATAGAAGATTTTCTTTTCGACAGAAGGCACCTTTTTTTTCTTATCTCGTATTATACAAATTTTTATACATGGATCGTGTATCATAAAGTACTGTTTTCTCATCAAGTACATTAAACCATTTTATATTATTAAGAATTTTTACATAACGCTCATAATTATTTATATTTAAAGTCTTCAGAAACTAAAAAAAATCTTAAAATTTCATGATTTAGGAAAACTAAGTACCCCCTTTAAAAATACCCTAAAATTTCGTTAGTTATTTTTGGATAGATAGGGTACATATAAGAGAGAGAGAGAGAGAGAGAGAGAGAGAGAGAGGGTACAAATGGCTGTTAAGGTTTTAGGGTAGAAAAGCAGATTTGTGGATTTTTTTTTTTACTTTTAGAGATGTGCATTAGTAGACGAGTAGGGTTGTAAAAACAAAATTAAAAAGTAATTAGTTGAGACTTAGGGTCCGTTTGGTTTGATGTAAAACTTAAATCAAAGAAAAGTTTTTCATTGTATCCACTTTTCAAGAAAATTGAAAACGTCAATCGGATATTTGGTTGTCCGTAATTACTTTTCGATGACTTTGTTGGTTAGTGTATCATGTACAAGTAAATATTACAAAAAATATAATTTTTTTCTACGATATTAATTATTTTTAAACAAATATTTTGTATTCATGACAAAAGAGCGTTAACTTAGCTAAATTATTTTAAATAAAATAATTTATTTAATAAAATAACTTTCTCTTTACTATTATGATTACCGGTTTACGCATATAGCGTACAAAATAATTTTTATTTGAAATTGACAGTTTTACACATATATTAATCTACTATTTTTATATAACTACATTTCACTTGTTAGTCAGTTTGATCCATGTAAAATAAAATTTAAGTGAAAATCATTTTTACAGAACTACTTTTCCAAAGAAATTAAAAATAGTATATATTATTTGGTAATACATAAATCATTTGCCTGAAAAATTATTTTTTTACCCGAGTGTATATATATTGAAATATTTTTGGTTATTTATTTTTTTAAATTATTCTTAATAATTTTATGTTTTAAAACTTGATATATGTAAAGTAATATATAATTTAACTAAATTATTTTTTATAAATTCCATCATTTTTATCATTTTAGATATTATACAGCATGATATTTTTAAAATTGAATTTTTATAATTTTACAATTTAAAATTCAAAATATATTAATTAACAAAATTTTGAGTGTTACAAAAATCGTTGGCGTCCGTTCCGTCCAGAAAATGGCATCCGAATTAAGCACCCGGATGCCAAAATCCAGCGCTCATGGAGTCAACGGAGTGACATTTCGTTGACTCACCAATTTCCTTGCATCCAAACGGACTGCATGGCTGAGTTTTCCGGAAATGATGATCTTGCGACGCATTTTACAGATAAACAAACGGACCTTAAGGCTCCTTCCTTTCCTTGATTGTCCCCGGGTAGCGTAGCAATACCCCAGCTCGTAGCACCGAGACCTCTTCCTTCTGCCGTAGGAGGACGTTCCGTGTTCTCTCCCATGCATGACGATCGCCAACAGGTGATTTACCGCATGACATCCACCGACTGGGACGTAGAACGAAAATAAACTCAAATATTTTAGCATTTTCATTCCTAACTTTCAGATTCGAATGGCAACTAAAGAATGTACGTGAGGAAAGACATTCTTCAGGTGCATTTACTAAGGTGATTCCAGTAAGATGTTAGGTTGTTTTTGAAAAAAAAAATTTATTCAACTTTTACATTTCTTATTTGTATCGAAAAACTCTTAAGGGTTGTCTCTAACCCTCCGAATATGGGTCAGATTGTCGATTCAATTTCAACTTTGTTCTTATAGAAGTGAGACAGACATTTTGGTTTTGGCAGATGTCTATGGAGTTTTTTGGATATGTTCAGGCCCATAAAGAGTAAAATGGTCATTTTCCCACCTTAAGTTGGATTTTGACATTTGAGATGTCGTTGTAGAGATTTCGATCAAAGTTGTCTTGTGGGTCCATTCATTTTTTTTTGTTTTTTGTGCCATTCTATAACCTATTGAATATGAGTCAACCATTTGTTCTGACTCTGGCATCAACCAAATTTGAGTTGAGCAGATCCAAAGTCGGTGCCAATTCATTATTGGGCCAACGGTCGATTGATTGGGCTCAATAAGGTTTATTTGGCTCATTCGGCCCATTTGTCTCAAATGTGAACCAAAGTGGGTCTCACTCATTTGTTCGATTTTCTTCTTCTTACTTTTGCCCAAAACTTGCTATTTTTGGGTGCTTAGCAAAAATTTGACGTAAACAGAGTACTATCCCATAAGATATTATCTCTTACTTACTGTGAGTGAACAATCTTGTGTTGTCCACTCAGTCGTCTTTATCAGGTTTCTCTTGAACTCGATCATTGACTATACCGAACCATCATATCAGTGATTTATAAGTCAATAGTCAAAGTACATAATGATAGAAATGTATGCCCTACAAGCCAATCATATATGATATGATTCGACATTTCTAGGAATATCTCATTCAATTAAATAGGTAAAACTTCGTTACTAGCTTTTATTAGAAACATATATCATAATGAAGTCCTTGATCACATGCAATGATGATTGAATCATGATGAGATCATAATAATGAGATCGATCATCTAAAGGTATGTGATCTAAATGTTCCTAATCATAGGATCCTTGAGACGAGACATCAAGCATTCGGATAAACTAGTGTGTGTGATGTCTTCTCATATGATGAGAATGACCGATCTCATTGGTCATCAGTGTGGGGACACTAAGATACACACACAGGTGCTCATTAGTGGAATGATTTCACTGAACTGACCAATTTAGGAAAACATGATCGGTATCTTACCGAACTGTCTATCAGGTTATTCTTACATCTCAATAGCACGGTTGGATCTTTGACCTGAGTCGCCAAAGATGTCTTGCCAGGCGTACAATGTATTTTGACTATTGACTGATGGATCACTTAGTATTGTGGTCCTATATAGTTAATAGATTGGGTATATGGGAAACCTGGTGGAGACAATTGAGCAGACAATAAGGGATCGTTCACTCTCAGTAGGAGAGAGAGAATGTACTATGGATAGTACTCTAAATCTTTGGCCAAGGTAGATAGGATAATTGAAAAAGGAGTTTTCCAGTTGATCCATTCATGAGTACAAGATTTCATAGAGTTGGAATAGTTAGGGGTTGACAGTCAGTGCTGAACCCCTGACCAACTGAGACATTGTATGAACGAGGATTTAAATCCGTGTGGTAATTGATGATGGAAAGGCTCAATGGATGTTATTTAACTCCCCAAAGTCATTTGGGATCATAGGATGTGCCTTGTACCCTTTATGATCAGAATGCCATAAAATCTGTTATCGGATAACAGTTTTGATTTAATTTAAAGGAATTGTTCTTTTAAATTAATTAAGGCTTCAACCAAATTGACTATTGGGCCTAGTGGGTCACACACATTAGATCTAGTCAATAAGATGAGGGCATGAACGCAATTTTATAGAAGTTTTGGGTTTTTGTGAAAAATTCCATCTTCTATATATAAATGGCTTATGAAGCCAAACCCTAACAAGCCATAGGGCTGGAGCACATCCCAAGCATCCTCTCTTCCTCCTCTCTCCTCTAGAAGGTGATCTCCCATGGTCAAGCTTGGATCTGGAAGGTTTCTGGAGGCCCGAAGGAAGAGAGAACTCGTCTGTTGAAGCAGATCGTGTGGATACCGCTAGAGACCGGACACTTGAACGGTTTTCAACAAGGAGGAATGTCCTCTCTTCATCCATGGTGAGGGATTTTAGAAATCCCATGAGATACTCTCGTTCTACTTCATATTCGGCTCCCGATTTTACTCGTTCGGCATCGATCAAGGCAAAGATCATGGTTTTATGGAATCAAAATTTTTCCGCTGTCATGTATTGATTCCTTACACATAATACGTCCAATAATACATCTTTAAAAACTTATGTCAAAGGTCCAATTGTGTATCTATGATAATAGAAAATCTTGATTAATAATTTGATAAGATTAGTTTTTAGATCAGATTAGTTTAGTGAACCCATTCCACTAATGAACACATGTATATGTATCTAAAGTGTGTCCACACTAATAACTAATGAGATTAGTCACTCTCATCTCATGAGAAGACATTCTATACACTAATCTATCTTGATCCATAATGTCCCATCTTAGAGATCATATGACTAGGAAACGTTTATATCATATACCTTAAGATGATTGATCTCATTATCATATTCTAATTAACTATCATTGAATGAGATTAAGCACTTTATTCTGATGTACACACATAATAAAAAAAGTAAAAAAAATACCAATTAATTGAATAAAATATTATAAAAAATGTTAAATTATATCACATACAATTAACTTGTAGGATATATATTTGTAACATCTATATCTACAGATTTAGGTACTATAAGATGTATAAGAGAAATAGAAATAAAAAAAGAATTATTTAAAAATAATAAAATATTTAGTTTATTTTCTTTGTCTATTAAACCTAATTTATATTCGCACTTCTAGTATTTTACAGAATGATCACTAAAGAATGTATGTGAGAACATGTCTACATTATAGTCTAAATCAATGATGTCACACATGTGACATATTTGTGAAATACGATAATAAGGTAATTAATATATTTTAAACTTTTTATTGACCATGATTAAAACATTATCATCTTTTTTTAAGATCTCAGTGAAAGAAATAAGGATAATAGATCTTGTTTATTTATGTCTTATAAAAGAGAAATCACAAGCATTCACTAGTTACAATTATATTGTGTTAAGAACTATTTGATATGTCAATTTGTCATTTTATTGTTAATATGACATGCATCATGTTAATTTTTAAATTGTGTAAATTATAAAGATTAATAAAAATAATAAATTTTAAATATTATAAATAAAATAATTACTTAAATAATAAAAATAATACTTTATAATTAAGATAAAATAATAATAATAATAATAATAATAATAATAATAATAATAATAATAATGATGATGATAAGAAGAAGAAGAAGAAGAAGTTAAAAGCCATCGTGGCCACTTCAGCGTAGACACACCAAATTTGTCCAATGCCAAAACTCTTCGTTACATTGGATGACATCCAAGTTTTCCTATTTGATTACCAATTCTTTGGTTTGTCTTGAAAATGCCTTCATCTTAGATGTATGTGCCACACCCAGGGCATATGCACCTAAGATCAGGACACATTCTTTAGAGTGCAATTCCCCAAAATACTACGCCCCCTACTAGGGAATATACGTCCGTACCCAAGGCATGTCTACTTAACAGAAATTTTGCTATCTTTTTCTTGCAGGATTCAAAGATTTTGTCCTTTTTGCTTAACAATGCCTCCTTGACTACACATATTTGGCTTGACACAATGTCAAGTCATTATTAGCCCTCTGACTAGACGTGTCGCCCTCGGGTAGCATCCCAAAAAAAGTAAGTCATCAACCAAGTCATAGAAAGGATCGAGGTAATCTCATGATGAGATTATTTGAGATTCATTGGTGTTAGGGTGGCATATTAATTGAAGTGCCACCTTCTTGGGCGCATAAGATAAAATCGCCATCATTTGACAATATTTTTCAATTTTAAGAAGATTTGAGACTTTTTCTCTATAAATAGAGGTGTCAATTGAGGAGAAACCAAGGGACAAACAAGAGGGTGTGACCATAGTGCTCCAGCATCCAAAGTGAGAGAAAACACTCCCTTTCTCCATTTCCTTTACCTCCCTCATCCGTACGTCTATGCACCATCGGCCTATATTGCACACGCCTTGTATAGGATAGCACATCAGTTTCTAACAACTATAAAGCACTCTTGTTTGACATTTTTTTGTCCACCACATGCTTCTCCAGCTTCTTCCAAGGCCCCAAAGGTTCCCAAAGTACACTTAAGTCTTCAAAATTCATTGAAGAATTGTTAACAAGAGCAAGCCATCTAGGGCAAGCCTCAAGACCCCCCACTTTGGCATGCTAGGATGTCTACGCACCACTACCTCAACAGCGCATATGCCTGGTCTCTGGTTGCATCTATTAGGGGGTACCCGAATTTCTATTTCTTATTCCTACCATGTCTAGTATGTTAGTTTGTCAATCTTTGTTAGAACTATGGGGATAGTCCCATATTGACTATTTGAGACTTGATATAGTGCTTATATATCCTGGGCCCTTCTACCTTAACACCATGGTTTTGGGGCTTGCAAGATGGTATCATAGTGGGCACTTATCTATCTTTAATACTTGATTATCTTGTCTTTTATTCCCACTGTCCACTTTGGCAGTAAGGGGGAGTGTTAGAATTGTGGGGATGGCCCCATATTGACTATTTGAGATTTGATATAGTGCTTATATATCATGGGTCCTTCTACCTTAACACTATGTTCTTGGGGTTTGCAAGAATCTTGCATTGCCTTTCGTGTTTCCTTTACTACATGCATGCATAAGTCATCAAAGAAAATCTAAAAAAAAAGAGGTTGGGAACCATCGCCCTGAATCCGGTTCGTATCCCTCCTTTTTCCACTTTTGTCATCTCTTTTGAATGGCTACTATGCTTGCTTAGAACTAATCATAGACACATTTCTTTTATTTTTTAATGAGGTGTAGGGACAAACATTAGAATGAAATTGGTAAAGCTTCAAGCTCTTCTTCCTTGACTGGCCAAAGAAGAAGAAGATATGATCCACATAACCTCCCACATTGAAGGTTATGTCTCTCAGTCATCTCTCGAGTTACACTTTACCTTTTATCCTATTCCCCCATATTTAGAACTCGTGGTTCTTAGAGACCACAAACAAACAAGAATGAAGGCACAAAAGAGAGAAAAAGGGGAGGACCGTTGTTTCCGCCATCCACAACGAGAGGTAAGTTGGGCTGTATCCGGTGTTTGGCGATCGGGGTCTTGTGGTCAGAGTTGGGTCAATTGCTTGTAAAATTGACTGGGTCCGACCCGACACCACCCCCAACAAAGGGTCTTGAGGTCGAATCTGGGTCAGTTGCTTGAAAAAGTGATTGTGTCCGACCCCACCCCACCCGAACTGGGCACATCATGGTGAGAATGGTTAGATCAAACTTGGAGAACCCAAAACTTCTCAATTTTATAGTCTTAAGTGTCACCTCTCTCTCTCTCCCCCCCCCCACTTCAAAAAAACAATTTAGAAATAAATTGTAGAAATTATTAATCATTATACAATCATTATAAAATCTATCTTTTCTTGAAAGTGATAAAGAATATTATTTTACAATTTAATTTTATACAATCAAGCGAAATTCAATCTAAGAGGATAACAATTCTCAACAAACAACTTCTAAATTAAACTCCATTCTGGTAAAGTGATTAAATCATTAATTTGATTTAAGTGTGTATTATTGTATTATTGTGTTTTCGTACGTCTCTATACTACAGCGTTCTGTACATAATTTATTTCTATATATTACTACTTAAAATGAGATAAAGGAAAAAATAGATAATCGTCCTTATAATTATTCAATATTTAAAAATGTTACCGTAAATATAAAAACAATACCAAGTTCCTAAAACTGTGTTGAAAATGGTTTTTACCACTTGAAAGCTTGTTTACTTGGTATTTTGTATTTTGATGAAGATTTCTTTGTCTAATAATATCTCTTCTTTATCTCTTCTACACAAGACAAGAAAAAAAAGTTATTGGCCATGACTTCGAAGATCATTACCAAAAATGGTGTTTGCGATGGCTAAAATCAAGTTGTTGCAAATAAACATATACTCATGACTTGTTGAAGAGAAGTCATCACAATAGAGGTGCTAGCGACAGCTTCTACCCGTCACCACTATAACATTGAGAACAACGGTTAGGAGCCGTTGCCAATACTAATATTTGTAACGACTTAAGCCATCATCAAAGTAGGATAAAAATGCTCGAACTTCTATCCAAGCATATTTACGTGGGTACCGACGGTGGCTAAAGGAGGCATTGCCAGTATAATATACTGGCAATAGCTTAAGTCATTGCTAATTGTCATAAAATAACTATTAAGTAGTCAAATCTCAATGCTAACGACTTAATGCTATCACCTATTAATAATGGTGATGGCTAAAAGCCATTGCTAAAGTAGCAAAAAAACCATAGGTGTTTCACTTTTGCTTATGCAATGGCTCTAAGATGAAGCCATTATTAATAGGCGACAACTTTGGTCATCACCACTTATCATGAGCGATAGCTTATATAGCTGTCACTTATAGGTTTAGTAGTGACAAATTCAAAGTTATTGTTTTAGGCTTAGTTCCAACAGCCTATCTAATCATCTTTCTTAAGTTTAGAAGTGATGATATCTCCATATGTCATCTCCAGTGGTATTGGCGACAAGTTTGTGTGTGATGATGTGGCGATGGTGTTAAATCCACTGTCAATATCTTTTTGCAGTGATTTGTGGCATTTTGGTGACAACTTAACGTCATTGTCATTAATCATTTTTTCTCGCAATGACACCCAATCTAGATATGAGAAAACATTTTTGTCAAAAAAGATTCTAAAAATACTAGACCAATGGTATTTAAGGATAGTTTTAGATATGTACTTAATTTTAAAAATTCTACAAACTTCAAATTATTTTTTAGTTTTTTAAAATTTTGAGGCATTTAAAAAATATAAATAATTTGTGAACTAATATGTAAAAATCTCATAAATTAAACATAATTATTCATTAGTACTTAACCATTAATTGTAAAGTAGACTATTTTTCGTTTACTAGCTGTCTTGCTAAATGAATTCCTTTGTAAACATAAACGGCTTTTTTGAAATTTATGGTAAACTTAATTTTGTTTGAATTTATTTTAAGTTTGAGGTTACGCAAAGAACAAAGAGAATGTATCTACTTAATTAGTCTCAATACATCTAATATTTTTATCGAATGCATTACTTTGATGAATTAATATTATACTTTTTATTTTGATTAGTGAAAAAAAATATTGAAAGATAGATGTCGATTTCTAATCCTTGAAATATTCATTTACTTTTAGATATTCTTTTTGTTTTTTAATTGATGCTAATATACTAAAGCTTGTCTGTCATACATGTGAGAGGCTTTCTTAGATAAAATTTAACAAATATAAATATCTTAAAATTTAGGAATTGATGGTAATTAATTGTAAAAAAGTTATCCACAGTAATAATTGGTACATTGCTGCAAAATTCAAATAATGTACACAGAGTTGATCTTTGATAAATATTTAAAATATATTAAGCCCTATTTGGTAATGCTATCAAACACCTCTATCACTATTAATTTTAAAATTGATATTGATGGTAATCACCTAGAGGTGTTTGGCTAATAGAATCAATTTTAAAATTTGTAGTGCAAACAAAACGTGAAATATAATACAAGTGTCAACTAATATCAATTTTGATATTAATACTCCAACTTCTATAAATAGTAATATGAATACTAATATAGTATCATTTTTGATATTCTAACCAAACATGCCATTAGATTTGATAATTAAAATTTTCATAATTTAATTGTCTGTTTGATTAGAGTATAAAAAATGGTAATATATTAGTATTGATATTGATATTTCTAGAAGATGGAGTATCAATATCAAAATTGATACAACTTGACACTTGTATTACATAACATGTGCTGTTTGCACTACAAATTTCAAAATTGATACTATTAACCAAACACCTCAAGGTGATTACCAACAATATCAATTTTAAAATTAATAGTGATAGAGGTGTCTAATAGTATTACCAAAAAGGGCATAAAATATTTTCAAAATAATATTATTTTTCATGCGTCATGCGAAATTCACTTAATGGTGATTCATACTTATAAACCCAAATAATACATCATTGAGATTACATATGAGAAAGGATGACCGAACTCTCAAATAAGAATTTGCTCAAACATAATACATAAACGAATAACGTCCAACAAAATAATTGCACATACATACTAAAGACTTCTATATAAGAAAGACAATAGATAAGATCAATGAACACGGAGACAACCATGACTACAAAGCTACTCAAAGTCATCTTCAACGTAGTTGAACATAACCACTTAACTGAAAAGACATGCACATTGAGATGTTTTGGCAGTTGATTAGCATGGATTTGAACTTTCTTTATAGAGTCTGACATTTGTAATGAGAACAGATGATAATATCATATAAGTGTGGATATTGTCCAAACTGGCATTCTTATTAATCTTATTAGAACTATGAAGATAGCAATGGAAGATGTTAAGACATGAGAGTATTTTGAATGATAACTAAGAATAAGTTTGATAAGTCCAATAAGAACCCACACCTTAGTGCACAAAAAGTGAATACAAGTGTCAGAATAACATGGTAGATTACTCTAAATAGACACTTATGTGGAGTGCCAAAATGGTTGAGAAATTGTGTAAAACTAGACTATATATAAATAGAAGACGAAGAGGGAGAACAACACGATAGAAGAAGGAAAAGAGAAGAAAACTACAAGAAAGGAGTGAACTTTTCGAGGAGGAGAGGTGACTTAAAAGAAAGAGCGAGTTTGAGAAGATTGTGTATGGTTGAAACACAAACTAAAAATTTATATTTAAGTTTATGGTGAGAGCTGAAGAAGAAAAAGATTAGCTTCACAAAAAAAGGAGAATATGTCAAATCTTCCTTTCTCCCGAACACAAATCGTCAAAAATAACAACATTTCCATACATGATGGCCTTAAGTCCTTCGATAGATTGAACTATCCAACACAATTTTCCATGAACAAACAAAAAGAGCACCACCACGATCAACATGCTGACCACATAGTGTTTTGATGAAAGGAATAGCGGCAATGAAAAAGTGCGATTCTCCCACCATGGTGAAGTCCACCCACTTGAACTATAGTTGCAAATGGGTCAGATTCGGTATTGGAATTAGTAGGCTTCGATTCTAATTCCAATAAAAAATTAGTGTTTCTAATTTCGATTCTAATAATACCGAAATGAGCAATTCCGATTTTGATATTGAAATTGGAATGTTCCGATACCGATTCTAATAACCTAGGACCTAAGGAACTCATCACCTCTAACCCTCCATTGCTGCCACCGCATCCAATTCTAACACTGGTGCCACCTCCAGTTCTAACATGGGGAACTTCCAATTTGCTTAACAATGAGGATGCCAAGATGTGTAGGAAGTGAAGATACATGTCAAGAAATGTATGAATTAGGGTTTTTAAAAGGGAATGCCACTTAACAAAGAGAAGTTAATTAGGGCACTAATCTCGTGGGAATGGACAAACACAAAGTAGGAGAGAATAGCTTCCAGCCGAGATCTTGTCATCATATTCTATGTCGAGGATAGCCCTTCATTGTTGGATGAAGTAGGAGAAGCGAGGTTGGCCACAAAGCTGAGGGGGCCACCTCGATGGCTAGGTTCTTCCATCCGAATGGATGAAGAGAAGGGAGGTAGGAGCTGTGGCAGCTAGAGGAGCAACGGTGGAGAGATTTGAAGGGGGGCTTTACATTTGTCACGGTGGTTCTTGGAGGTTGGAGCGGGAAACAAAAACGTAGGGGAATGAAGCTTTTCGGAGTCTCACATGGACCATTGATCTTAAATCTTATCGGTATCGGATAAAACTGGAATTGATGTAGGGTTGTTCCGACTCTAATATATTATCGGTTAATCTAACTTCAAATCTGATAAGTTATCAAAAATGTTATAAAATCTTTATTAATGATAAGTTAATTAAAATCGAGTAAAATAACTAAGATATCAGTTTGCAGCCCTAACTCAAACTTCCTTGAAACAAATACCCAAATATTATGAGCTCAGCATCTTCTCGTTCATCGCACCTTCTTGGGCAATGTTATAAAATTGGGCTGCAGTAGCTCGGAAGCTGCCAACTGTCAGAAAGAGAAGGAGGTGGGTCTTACTGATCGACACGTGTCTCGTCGTGCTTGGTTGCCAGGTCACCGTGGGGACTTCGGCGAGATGCCAGCTTCGACGCGGCTCCATACCCGGCTGCTATTGCTATCCAGTCTACGCACGTGGGGGTATCCTCTTGCCTGTTGCGTCATCATGCACGGAGAAAACGCGTAGGAGGTGAGAGAGATAAACAGTTAAAATAAATTGGTGTTTGGTTGAGATTATATGAGACTTTTTTGTCAAAAATTCTGATTTAAAAGTTCAGTTAAGTGTAATTGATTCATATTAGTTTCTGTGTAATAAAAACACAATAAAATTTTAAAAAATTAAAAGTATAGGTATAAAAAATAAAAATCTCTCAAATCTCATGAGTATGAGTTTTAAAAAATGGTGAGAAAAAATTTTTAACACAAAACCCCAGCCAAACGAGCTGGTCACCGTTACCAACCGGATCACCTTTGGACGCCGCCATACAAACATGGATCGTGTGGTTTGACGACCAACCATGGCGGATTTCGACGGCTCCGGACAGAGTCCAATGCGCCCGCACGATGGAGAGTAGGGGTGTTCACTGCTCGGGTCAACCCGAGGAACTAAATCGAACCAACCTGAAAATGTCGGGTTGGGTTGGGTTTGTTGGGGATCGTTCCCAGGAGCGGAAGAGCGAGGAGATGATGTTCTTGCAGTGTCTAGGGACTCCGATGGAGACTGCACAATATCGGGAACCATTCTCCCGATTATTCCATGTTTTAAGACATTTCCGCCTACACCTCCGTCCCAACCGCAACCGCCTCCGCATACTCCCGAAAATACCCTTTTTGGTTATTCCGGGAAGACGTGACGTTCCCTATTTTCTTGGGATGCTTGGCCACGTAAGCCATACACTAACATCTCCCACTTGGCCATTCATACCAAGTGATTCCTGATCATGCACTCACTATTCGTGAGGACATAATAATTTCTATATCATGAGAGGTCAAAGTATTCTGTATATACTCCCACTTTCAATGAGATACATACATATTCCTTTGCATTTTCACTGTCCATGAGATGTATATATTTTCATATGCACTCCCACTTTCCGTGAGATACATATATATTATTATACAACCTCATTATCCACGAAAATAACAAATGACTCACATATTCCTGAGTCCCATTAAGCCAACATGCTTAATGAAAATTTCCGCCGAGATACCTTTTGTCAAAGGATCGGCAATCATATCACTAGTGGGGATATAACTCACATTTATTTCACCTTTCTGCACAATATCATGTATATAATGATATTATATTTTTATGTATTTTCCTCTTGAACTATTTGCTCCATTGTTAATCAGGCTGATGGCAGCCTGATTGTCACAACCGATCTCAATTGGCCCATCAACCAAATTGAGACATAAATCAATCATAAATCGTCTGATCCAGACGGCATTAGTAGTAGCCATGCTACAGACAATATACTCAACTTCCTGTGTGTATCTTGTCACACACCCCTGTTTCTTGCTACTCCAAGAAACAACCGCACCACCAAAGATGAACAAGTGTCCCGAAGTGGACTTTCCGTCATCTTTATCCCCTCCGAAATACGCATCGGAGTAACCAAGCACTTCAAGTGTTTCCGCTTGGTATACTAACCTGTGGTGCAATGTACCCTTAAGGTACTTCATAATCCTCTTTACAGCTTCCCAATGTGCTGGTCTAGGATTACTTTGATACCTGCTCACTAAGCTTACTGCAAATGCTATATCAAGCCTGGTACAAAGCATTGCATACATTAAGCTTCCAACAGCTTGAGCATAAGGCATGTTAAGCGAGTCTTGACCCTCTTCGGGACATTGCTCCTTGCTTAACTTCTTTCCATAAACCAGAGGTGTATTAGCTGGATTACAATTCTACATCCCAAATCTTCTAAGTACGGACCGTATGTACTTTTCCTGGCTTATGGACAACAATCTAGACTTCCTGTCCCTCTCAATCTGGACACCAAGGACATAAGACGCCTCTCCCATGTCCTTCATCTCAAATTTCTCACTGAGTTCAGATTTAACATTATTCAATTTTCCTACGTCATTTCCGGCGAGCAATATATCATCCACATACAAGGATAATATAATAACTATGCTCCCACTCTTCATGACATATACATAGCTATCCAACTGATTTGGAACAAAGCCGAGTTGAATAATTACATCATGAAATTTGAGATACCATTGTCTAGATGATTGCTTTAATCCATACAAGGATTTTCTTAACTTACATAACATATTCTCCTTTCCTTCCACCTGAAACCCTTCAGGTTGTCGCATATATCTATCTTCCTCCAACTCTCCGTTGTGGAAGGCAGTCTTGACATCCAGCTGGTACAATTCTAAATCCAGATATGCGACAATGGCCAATAGCATCCTTATAGATGCAAACTTAGCCACAGGAGAATAGGTTTCTTGAAAGTCAATACCTGCTTTCTGATTGAACCCCTTGGCAACTAACCGGGCCTTATACTTATCTATAGACCCATCACTCGAAGCTTTCTTTTAAATACCCATTTACACCCAATAGCCTTCCTATTTCTAGGCAAATCACACAATTCCCACACTCCATTAATTTCCATGGAGCTCATTTCTTCTTTCATTGCATCTAGCCATAATTCTGATTCGCGCGATTTCATGGCATCGATGTAATTTATTGGATCTGTGTGATCTTCCTCATTTATGTCTACAGTTAGACATGAAGGTTCACATGAGTATAAATAGAAATCATCCATCCATGTAGGTGGAGTTCTAGTTCTCTTGTTGCCAATTGCAGGTATGTCAGACGGTTCTTCTATCATAGGATTATCTTTACCCTCAACTATTTCTTGTTGAGGTTGTTCTGCTATCCTAGGTTCTTCTTCTATTAGCGGATCATTTCTAGAATCTTCATTATAATAATCATCATCTATCACAATTAGAGGTTCCTTCTCAATTCCATGAGGTTCCTCTTCCTCTAGATTTTCTAGGAATGTAACATCCCTATATTCAATGATCCCCTTTTCCTTATGGAAGAACCTATAGCCATTAGATTTTTCACAATATCCTATGAACTTACATTTCAACGTTCTTGGTTCCAACTTATTTCTAAGTTGTTCCGGAATGAGAACATGGGCTACAGACCCCCATTTCCTGAGGTGACTCAGATTTGATTTCCTCCCATTCCACAATTCATAAGGTGTGGATTCGATAGACTTGGTGGGTATTCTATTCAATATATAACTTGCCGTGAGCAATGCTTCTCCCCAAAATTTCTTAGGGAGACCGGAATGGGATAGCATACATCTAACCACATTCATTAAGGTTCTATTTTTCCTTTCAGCCACACCATTCTGTTGTGGCGTATATGGCATTGTTACATGCTGTTTTATTCCATGCTCTTGGCAATATGACTCAAACTCCTTTGAGTTATATTCTCCACCTCTATCAGTTCTTAACACCTTAATATCTCTACCCAATTGCCTTTCTACTTCTGCTCTATATCTTTTAAAACAGCTGAGTGCCTCAGACTTAGCAGAAATAAGATATACATAGGCATACTTAGAGTAGTCATCTATAAATGTAATGAAATATTCCTTGTTATCATATGATTTTACACTTAAAGGTCCACAAATATCTGAGTGAATCAACTCTAACAATTCATGTGATCTATGTCCTACTGTGAACGGCTTCTTAGTCATCTTTCCAACTAAGCAATGTTCACAAGGTGACAAATCTATTTTTGACAATGGCAGCATATTCATTCTTGCCAATAATTCCATTTTAGATTTTCCGGGATGACCCAATCTAAAATGCCAAAAATCACATTCGGTCTGATAACATAAGGAATACTTAGAACTATCATCTGAATTATTTCTTTCAGTGTCAATTACAGGAATATAAAACAAATCATGTTCTGGGGAAAACTTTCCCGTTGCATATATATCCTCATCCTTTCCAATTGACACTCATTCATTCCAGAATCTAACAACGAGGCCTTTCTTCACCAATGCTGGAACAGATATGAGATTCCGCCGAATTTTAGGTGCATAAAACACATCCTTGAGAATTATAATATTATCCCCAAGATCCAGCCTATAAGTACCAACACCTTCCACATCTATATAGGTGTCATTTCCCATCATAAGCCTCTGTTCACCAGCATTCAATTTCTTTAGGGACACAAGCCCTTTCTTGGTCTTTGCAATATGCCTAGTAGCTCCTGAATCGATCCACCACTCATCTGAATTTGTCAAACTTGCGCCACATTCAGTAACGCCGACAAATTCTCTTTTTCTAGTTCCTTTATCTTCTAGGTGTAAATTTTCACCCACATTTCTATGCTTACTTGGATAGATGGCTTTGTAATGACCAAACTTTCCATAATCATAGCAAGCATATTCAGAAATCTTCTTGTGGTGTCGATATTGAGCAACTAGCTTCTTATTTATTGCATTGGCCTCTATTAGATTCACATCTAGTCCTTTCCTTCTAGCCATTCTAAAAATTTCTGTTGCTAACCTTAAAGGCAACTTGATGACAACTAAAACTGAACTTATAATTCTTAAGATTGTGACAATTATGTTCAATGAGGGTAATTTTCTAATCCATGAAGTGGTGATAAATAATTTCTTTAGAATCTTACTTCCAAAAAAGACTAGATCCTTAGCTCTAACTATTATTTCTTTTTCATGCACTATCACATATTCTCCCTCTTGCATTCTACAGGTATCATACCTATGTAGCAAGAACTGGGTTTTAATTTCTGTGATAATAGCATATCTTTCTATGATAGTATGCCATAATTTTCTAGTCTTCTTATCACCAACTATCGATTGTTCACTCATTTTCTTTTCCGCCTCAATGGGAATTTCATTATGTTCTGGAGTAATGCCCTCAATTTGATTTTCTATATTGTCACAAATTAGACAATATCTAATTTTCTATGCCACATTTCATAGTTCATTCCGTTCAGTTTATCTAATTTTGTCAATTCTATAGCAACTAGTATACTAGCTATAAGGACTAGAAAATTTCTAAAATAAGTATGACAAGATAATATGATATTCCAAATTTGCATGATTACAACAAAGAATAATTTAATAATTCAGCAAACCAAATTTAATATGCTGCTTAAGATATGTCAAACAATCACCAAAAATGGATATCTATATCAAATATGCATGAATATCAAAATAACTCAACATGAATATTATAATAATATTATGTTCAATTATGCAAAAATGTGTAAACTATCCAATTTACATATACAACCAACGTTTATTGAATTGCACAGGCTTATTTACGTATATACGCAATTTATCATAGATGAAAATGCAAATAAGACATAAACAACATAAACGACAAAATGAGAAAGAATTTATGCAAGTAAAATTAACTCTCTTGGCGTACTTAATATCAATGTGTAGTATATCTAAATGCTATAGTCTTATGCAAGTATGTTTCTGTTCGTACTATCTATATATGCCACCAATGCGATAAGGCAAAAACGAGAGGGTCGAGAAGAGGAACCCGGCGGGGTGACCGCGTGTGATGATGGCGCCGGAGAGTCGGCCTGGGAGATCACGGTATGGCGACCATCGGAGGCTTGGAAATCGGGGCGAGGTGCCGTTGCCGGTCGCAAGCACGCGGGTGCGCACGGGTGAGGCCACGACAGGCGCGCGGTAGTCGGGAGCAACGCTGTGCACAAGGGCGATGACAAACTGGGTTGGCGGCCCAGCGGAAGCGGGTGCTTGAAACGTGCTCCTCGGCGATGTCTGCAGCGCCTGGACCATGGCAGCAGGACTCAAGGTCGCACGAGGGGAGGGCATGCCAGCGTCGTGGTGGCTCAGCGCTGGCGCACTGCACACCGAGGCGATGGCGGTGCAGCGCGGGTACGCGCGGGAGAGGCCGCGCAGACAGGCGCACGGCAGTGGTGGTCGCGCGCGGGAGGACGCCGTCAACGGGAAGAAGCAGCGGCGGCGTAAGCGGCCAAGGCGCGCGCACGGCGGTGGATCTTCGTCAACGCATGCGTGGGTGAGGTCGCGGCAGAACGTGGCAGCCGTAAACGGCGCAGCGCACTTGGACGATCAAAGCACGCAGCGGTAAGGCGACAACCTTGCTCTGATACCAATGTTGGGGATCGTTCTCAGGAGCGGAAGAGCAAGGAGATGATGTTCTTGCAGTGTCTAGGGACTCCGATAGAGACTGCACAATATCGGGAACCGTTCTCCCGATTATTCCATGTTTTAAGGCGTTTCCGCCTACATTTCCGTCCCAATCGCAACCGCCTCCGCATACTCCCGAAAATATCCTTTTTTTTGTTATTCCGGGAAGACGTAACGTTCCCTATTTTCTTGGGATACTTGGCCACGTAAGCCATACACTAACAGGGTTGCTGAGATCGGTCGGGTTAATAGGGTTCAAAAAGTTGAACCCGATTTGACCCGGTTAACTATGGAAGCTAGGGACAATGGTCATCATTCTGTCACCCATTCCTCTCGTATGCACTTCATTACGTTGAGTGTTGAGAAGGATAGAATATATAGTTGATAACATGCATGAAATACTTGATATGGGAATAAACATGTGGTTGTTTTCCACTGTTCCACACCCCCTATTAATCCCATATCGGCATTCGGCTACTCCAATAGATGGGCACATGGAAAAATCTTTAAAGCAAACAGGTGACTGCCGTGAACCCTTGCTCATGGGCATCACATTGTTCGGTCAACATGCAAATGTTGACGGAATGTGATAAATAAAATCTTCTTAGTGGAAAATTAAAAAAAGAAAATTAATATAGAAATTTATTATATTAAGCAATACATTCTTTTCCGTTCAACCCGAAATATTTTGGTCCGGGTTGTAACATGTATTCGGGTCGGTTTGATTTTAAATTTTTTTCATTGAAACCAATCCGAACCGACCCGTGAACACCAGAAAGTATATCCGCCCGAAAAAAATGACCCTCGTAAAGAAATCGATTTTCCGAGGGCTACAACGAAATTTCGGACATCCATCCTTCTAGACGCCATTGACTTCTTTGCCGTCGGAATCAACGGGTCGGGCAGCTTCCACGAAGGTGGTCGCGGTGGGGAGTTATGCATGATCCGGAGCCGAGAGGTCTCGTCCTCCTCCCACTAGTTACCGCCATCTCGTATCTACCGCAGCTCGCGGTCCATATTCAAACTTACTAGAAAATACAAGAGGACATTCAATTAAAACCACAATTGAGTTGTAAATCATATAGGGGAACATTATTTTATGACTTCATTCCTTTTTCTCAAAAGATGTACAACGTGAATATTTCACTTAATGATAACTTTGATGGAAAAACAGAAGATAAATAACAAGAGGACTGGATGTATGAATTTGTCTAGAAAATGTAGGCATTGAATAGTGACGACTCAACTTTTTTAAAAATCATAAAATAATTAATAAATGGAGAAATTAACAAAAGGTCCAGTGCAGATCAGACACTTCAACAGAAGATCATATGTCAGAAAACTTTTGATATAAGATTTAACTTTTGTAATTCTTAAACTTTCGTCCCAATCTTCATGTGTAACGTTAGAGCGCTGTTAATTTTTACGCAAATGAGCTATTCACCACTATTCAGTCAGTCACGTTGTTTTGGTTAAAAAGATATAGAGAAAATTGATTAGCATCCTAATTAAACAAATCATTTTAATGAAAAGTTCATTAAACAAATACCCATAATAGTGTCAGTCCGGTTGACATAATTTGCTTGACTAAAAACTCAATCCGCTGGTCCCATCTACGGACCATCATCTTTTCCTTCTCTTTCGACTTTTGCCCCTCTTCTTTCGACTACCCACACCTTTCCCATTTTCAGTCCGAGGTCTCTCTCAGAACCCAGAAACCTTAGAAGATGCCGGCATCGGCGAGCTCCGGTAGCGGCAAGGTCAAGGCAAAGGCAAGCTCGGGGTGTCGGCGAGCTGAGGGGTGACGTCAAGTCATCATAAGCTGCGGCCTTTTGCTCTCTATGATATAACCTTTTGCTTAGAACTGTAAATGGGTTGGATTTGGGTCGGATCAGATCCGAATCCGAACCCGTTATTCTTAACCCATTTTGAGATTCGTATTAAAGAATATGCGATTATCAAATTCAGATGGACACCTCACCTCGAACCTTACCGTCATATTCAGGTTGACCCAAACTGTCGGTGCCCATCATGGTCGTGGAGGAAGTCCCACCTCCGGATCATCCTACGCCCCCAATCCTCTCCCTCCACATCCGCACCCGGAAGTCCCTCAGCCCAAAGTGAAGAGGATACAGATGGCGGCTCACCCCAACAAGTTCGAGATCTCCCAGCCGTCCAATGGTGGCGACTTCATGCCAAAGGTGACATCGGGGTGGTTTTCCTCCACCGTGCGACAGTCAGCTTCGTCATGATGCCGCTCAACACCGCCCAGGTATGGGACACCATCCAGCGCACCGGGGCCACGGGCCTTCCCATCCGCTTCGTCGAGCTGCCCCCATTCCCTTGTGCCAAGCTCGGCCTGTCGGAGGGATGCGAGAGCCTCAACCTCACCCCATCTTTCAATGCCAGTGTCAAGTTCTTCCAGGCAGTCCGCGCCCTCCGGGCACCCCTTGCCACCTACCTCCGGGATCACCCACCTCCAACTTGCATCATCTCTGACATGTGCCACCCATGGACATGAGGGTTGGCAAAAGAGCTTAGCATCCCACGGTTCATTTTCCAAGGCACCTCCTACTTTGCCCTTCTCTGTAATCACAGCATCAAGGAGCACAAGGTGTATGATAACCAAGCGACGAGACGAAGCCCTTATTTGTGATGATAGTGCTCGATTGGATAGAGATACCAAGGAATAGATGCTGGGCTTCTTCTAAGTCTCCGTCACGGAGGATCTTCAGAGCGAGCTGGTTGAAGCCAAGAAGACCTGCCATGGAGTGCTGCTGAACAACTTCTATGAGTTGGTACCTTCCTACACTGAGGCTACCAGAGGCCACCGGCAAGAAGATTTGGGTGATCGGGCCCATTTCCCTCTACAACAACGGCGGCATGACCGACAGAGGTGGAAGAGGTGATAACACCACCGTCAACGGTGGCTGCCGGTGCCTCTGCTGGCTTGACACTAGGAAGCCCGGGTCCGTCATCTTCATGAACTTTGGCAGCCTCACCAGGATTATGCTACTGAAGATCATTGAGATCAGAAAGGGGATGGAGGCTTCCGGCCATGCCTTCATCTGCGTGATCAACGTCACCAAGCAGTCTTCGGTAGTGGAGGCATGGCTTCTTGAAGAAAGTGAATGCGAGGTTGAAGGAGAGATTGTTCATGCTCCTGGGACAGGTGCCGCAAGGGGTGATCCTGTTGCACCCAAATGTCACTAGAATCAGGGCAAAGTAACAATGATTCAGGTTTCATGTGCCTGACCCGATAGTTGAAAATCGGGTTTCATTTACATGTGATACACCTGAATCCATCTCAAAAATTTTTCAGGGCGGGCAGCTGAATGCTCAAACCCGATTTGGATTTTTGATTTGGGTCGGATCATTGAATCTACTAGACCCATTTACAAGTCTACTTTTGCTCTATGTCGTCTCCTCACTTCTTCCATCTCTGTCTTTTCTGCTTCCCCCTTCTTGGTCTTGTTGGGCCTGGGTCGCGCCTGCTTATTTACTTCTGTTTGTTGTGTGTGGCTGAGAGATAAACCAATTGCCATGGTGGTGGCCGCATGGTGATTATCAATCATGGTGGCACCTGGTTATGATTATTGGGCTCTCTCTTCTCTTCGGATCTCTTGATTTGCTGCCACTCGACCATTCTTGTTGCCGCTGGAAGTAGAAAGAAGCACGGTGAAGCTCAGCCATCTGCTATTGCTCTTCAACGCATGGTGAGATATATCAGATTTAGCATCAGATTCAAAGTGGTAGTGGAAGCCGCCATCACCGCCGCCTTGGAGAATAGACCAATGCAAAGGGTTTCCTCTTAGTTAAACAAAATATATTTTTATAAAAATTAACAGAAGTCAGAAGGCCCGATGCAGATAAGGCACTTTAACAGAAGATCCTGTTAAAAAAAGAAGCGTTGTCGTACCTAATTTTGAAGAATAGATGATATATGCTCATATTTAAAGAGATTAAGCTCATAAGTCATTTATGAAATTACAGAATTGAACAACAATGCCGATGTTGTGTTATGATTATTTGGCTAATCAATATAATTTTATGCTTAGTTGATCTATAATGAAAGATAATTCTTTTATTAGAAACCTAATAAAAATATAAAAAAATAAAAAATATGTATATTTTATTTATTAACTTGAAAAGATTTATGGAATAATTAAAAAATAATATTTTTTGTGGATATAGAGACAGTACAAGAAAAGATGTTACTAGTCACAGGATAATGGCCATGGCTTCATGGTGACACCATTGGCCATCTACAAGTGATTGTGACGACTTGATAAAGTCATCGCCAAATGATCTATGAGCGACAGCTGAGGGAATTGTGAAAAAGAAAAGAAAATCTAGAAGTTGGATTTCAGGCAGAGGTTTAAGTCATTAGTGACGGCTTAAACCATCACTATTGAACATAACTCGACTGTTCAATGGTCGGAAGACATTGGCGACAACTTTGCCCATCACCAACGACTTTAAATGTGTCGTCAATGTCTAATATATTTTTAAGTCGTGTGCACCCGCTTTCTCCCTTCTTCTTTCTCCATTCTCTCCCTCTTTTGCAAAAGCCTCCCCCTTTGTTGCTCCCTACCTCGCTATTGTTGTCTCCATCGTCACCACCGTAGACACATCAATTTGGCTTGATTGAGAGCTTAAACGCTTATGTTTCTTAGCTAATATTTTTTAATTTGGGACCGATCTGTGCTAGTATATTTATTGAGCCCCTAGAGAACAACAACCTTCATTGGTATTGTAAAATCTAATTGAAGGAAACTTTTCCTTGGCCAAATAGCTTCCATTTGTGACAAATAGGTAGTTAACCTGAATTTTCATTTGGTTGTACCATGCAATAGAAGAAAGTTGCGTTCTTCAACATTGATTTGTTTTTTAAGCTTTGGGAGGAGAAATTATCTACTTTATACCCATTCTGATTGCAGTATAATCTTCCTCAGCCTGTTAGCTTTCATACTCAATAAATGGGGGGTCTAATCTGAGCTTACGTTTGTCCGTAGCAATCTCTGGAAGAAAGTTGCGCAGTTCTAGATAGACGTGTCTAGGTACTAGATGTGTGCATCCAGTCTACTGGGAGTGTTATAACTCCAAAATTTGAATTTTCAGCCTCCCACCTGCCATTTTCAACTTTGGGAAAGTCTCTGGCTTGCTTTAAAAAGACATGTCCACCCTATGTGCTATACTCTAGGAAAGTGAATCTTTGTCATTTTAGAAGGTATTTACTTATCTTCAATCAAGAGCATCTTACCCTCAATGGCACCGCCAACAGACACATTCATTGAACCTAAACGTGTCTAATTTCTACACAAAAGACTCTGGTTTTCTTGCCATTTTAAATGATCTTGAGCCTCTCTCTATATAAGGAGAGGTGCTCTAGATGCCCAGGAGGTCCTTCTTCATCGAAAATATGAATTCTCTCCCTCCAACTCTAATATTTTATCCTTCCCCTTTTCAATCTCCATCTCTCACAACCCTAGCCTCCCCTCATAGGATATAAAAGTGGAGGGTCACTAGATCACTTGGAGATTGAAGCTTTCATGGAGAGTTCTTCATACACGTGGGCTCTTCATCGTTAGAATCATTCAGATGACTCACGACATCTACAAGGGCACCATCAAGGCTTGATTTTTCTAGTCTTCTTTCTTCTTCTTCTTCTTCTTGTAGCTTGCATTTCAGCATCATTTTATTTTATCGCATTCTTATAATCCAAAAATACTAAAAAAGAGGGGTTAGCCCTCAAACGCGTAGGTGAAGCATCAAAGAACAAACTTGGGCTCCTTGTCTTCGGCTGGCCACAGAAGAGGAACTTTGAAACCCACACATCTCCCTCGATTAATGTACATATTGGTCATCTTCTATTGTCTCTTTTAATTTTGTAGTTCGTAGCTCCTGGTGACCACATCCATTTCTTTCTCTTCGAGGTGCCAATCTGATCTCCAAGTCAACAACCGCCAACCTCCGACCGCTGTCGTCGCTATCGTTGGCTCTTTCTTCAATTCTCTCTCTCTCTCTCTCTCTCATATGTGCACCCACGCACGTGCAGAAGATTGCCATCAACACCGCTGTTGTCGTTAGTTGATATTGCCTTCATCATGCTCAAATCTTCTCCTTTAGGTTCCTACCAACCATAACTAGTTTGTTTATAAATTTTAAATTATATTTTTTAAAAATTTAGTTGGTTTTGGTTTTGTTTGTGTTTCTTTGTAACTTAATTTAGTCAAAATGTTGGTTTAGGATTTATATGAACATGATGTTAATGCGATTTGATTATGTTGTCTGTAACTATTTAATTTTTAAGACTTGTTTAAATGTTAAATTTATCTAGGGTTTGTTAATTTGGTTTAAGGTTTGTTTGTGTAGTTTTTAACTTAATTTGGTAAATTTATTGTTTTAGGGTTTATATTATGTTACTATGCTTTGATCATGTTGTTTGTAAATGTTTAATTTCTTTATAATTGGTTAAATGTTAACTTTGTTTAAATAAATTATTAGTTTAGGATTTAACATCGCGAAGCTTATTAGTTTAATGTACTTTGGTTGCATTTGATTTTGCTTAATTTAATTATTTAAAATGTGTTAATACAATAGTAATTTCATGATAAACCACTTTTTAGTATTTTTTAAAAACATTTTCTATTTTTTATAAAGAGAAAAAAGCTAGTGTAGGATAGAGAAGAAAAAATACTATTAACTAAATACTCTGGTTAAATATAATTATTTAACAAGCATTATTTTAAGAATTTTCATGTGATATGAACATATTTTCAAAAATAGATTATTTTAGGGATCTATTAAGATTTTTATCTTCAATATGACAATAGAATTTAATCTTTAAGATTTTATGGACTAATATTATGTTTTATTTATCTTAAATTCACTTTAAGTGTTATACAAACTCAAAAATTTAAGTGTTGATTTTCAAAACATAACAAAATCAGAAAATCATCCAAACCGGTTTCAAATGGTTTCTAATACCTTTCAAATGGGTTTCTGAAGGTGTTTCAAATCAAACCAAGCAAATGACTGAATGAACTGGATTGGTTAGACTCCTAAGCTCTTTCAAACCAATTTAGCTATTCGATTCTAAAGGTCTTTTAAAACTAGTTTGGTTTATAAGATTTTTCAAAATTTTAAGACCTTTCAAAAATCCCTTTGTTTTCTAAGGTCTTTCAAAATTCGAAGACCTTTCAAAACTGGTCTAGTTTGGTTTTCAAACCCTATAAAGTCACACTTTGATTTGATTTGTAAGTTTTTGAAACCAAACTAGTAATATACGATTTTTTAATAGGTTAATGAGATTATTAATTAATATTTGTATCTTTATTATTTATTTAACCCCTTTTCCTATTTATACCCCATCTTCACCAAAACCTTCCCTCGATTTTTACCCTGGTCGCCGCCGTCCCCCCCTCTCTCTCTCTCTTCGTCGCAGGTCGCCTCTGTCACGACCCGGAACATACAAATGCGCAGCGGAATAAATCCGGAAAATCGAGACAGTTTAGGAGAACAAGCTAACTCCAAAATACTCTATCAAATCTGAATAATTCAAACAACCTGTAATGATCCAAACAAATTCAAACTCTAAGAAATACCACAATTAATCAACACTAAACAACCAAGAAGGACTCAACACATAGTCCGTCCAACAACTATAAAGTTAAACCAAGCAATTATCAACCACAATCAGGAGGGAAAATCAACAACCTAAAAGATATATGTGGTGATCACTCGTCACCAAACTCCTCGTCCTCAGGGTCCTCGAACTGCTCTGGATCACCTCCAACGTCCTCCTCGAAGTCCTCTCCAAACTCCTCCTCGGGAAGAGGCTCCTCAAAATCAGCTGAAAAAAAAAATAACGGGAAGGGGTGAGTCACCACAGACTCAGTAGGACTTACACCCGAACTACCCCACTATAATAATGATTCTAGTGGTATGATAGAATAATAAGCCTAAAAATCAGATTTAATACATAGGGTGTAAACTAATTGTATATCTTTAATTAATTGATTACAAAGTCATTCTATTACCCCATATGATGACATGACTCCAAATGCATAAAAACCGACATAACCTACACATTAGACTACTCTAGGTATGCCCAGAACACATAGACCTGACATAAAACCAATGACACATCTATAACACTACCATCTATGCCAATCCACACAACTAGACACCTGTCTGAGTAAATTCCATGCTCCATCTGATAAATGTAGTCACATCACAAAACTAGCACCAGATTTACCATATAGTAGGAAGTAACATATAGTAACTAAATCCCATAGTACCCCTAGGCAGGGGAGTACTTAGGATAAACCGCGGTATCTGGGATCGAAGGATGCTCCAGATTCAACTAATCTCCGCTGCCCACGGGCCACTAACATAGTCTGGTGAAGTACATTTCCATCACAATGCAGCTCACTGCACTAACCACATTTCACACCATGCAAGCATATATTAACTCAGACAGTAAACATGAACATTTAATTGGCAATCAAACATGAAATACATAGATGAACACCCATGGTTCTATGCACCACATATTTGCATACCATACCACAGTCTATCACAAACTGATGCATATAAATAAGATCATGCAATATACAACCTAACCATGACAATTACATACTTAAACAGAACTACCTATCACATAAAAGACAACAAACTTAAGTCTAACAACATTATGCCTAAACCTTACATCGGCTTTTTATCAAATCGAGATATACATGATTAAGATTCATCGCGATGCAAACATACTAAACTAACTAGGTTCAACTATAAAGACATACCTGACATGCTAACATGCATAATTGAATAATTATCTAACATGATGAATAATCATGAATATAGGACAATCTAAACATGTATGATTACACAAGCTAATCTAAACTCTATCTAATCATGCTAATAAATCCAAAACAACCCATTAATCACAATCTTCTAATCCTGGTGATCTAAACATGTTTCTTACGGTTTAATCAAAATATTAAAGTGCTAAGGATAGCCGAGACGTCTACCTCAACGGCGACGACGAATGGCGCAAGGAATCGATCCGGGTGAAGAATATACCGTCGTGGTCATGACGACGATGAAAGACGGAATCAAATGGTAGTATCCTGACAGCAAGTTAATTTAAAGAGATAATAGAATAACAAAGAATAAATAGAGAATATGGTCATCGGATAGGAGAGAGAGAGAGAGAGAGAGAGAGAGAATGATAGGGGAGAGAGAAGACGATATGAGAGAGAGGGAGGGAGGTACCGCGCGGAGGGGGGGGGAGGGCGGCGCACGGTGGTGCAGGGGGGCGCACGCGCGGACCACGCGCGGAGGGTGGCAGCGCTGGCGGGCGCCGGCGGGGCTGTCGCCGGGCGGCAACTGCGGCGGCGGAGGGAGAGCACTGGCGGTGGTGCGCGGGAGGCGGCAGACGATCGGGCGGCGGCGTTGCTGTGGCCGGCGGGGAGAGAGTGCAGGTGCGGCGGCGGAGCTGGGTGCACGGCGGGCAGACGGCGCTGCGGGCGGCGGTGTGCGGCGGCGTCGGGTGAGCGGCGTTGGACGGCGGCGACCGGCGGAGCTTGGTGCGCGCGGCGGTGGGCAGGCGCTGGGCAGGCGGCGCTGGTGCTGCGGCCGGGAGGGGAGGCGGCGGCTGCGAGGGAGGGTGTGGCCGGCGTCGCTGCAACTGGGTGACGCAGGAGGGTTTGCCGATGTCGGGCGGCAGAGGATGGCCGGCGGTGCGGGAGGGCCGGCGGCGCGGTAGGGTCGGCGGTGTTGCGGGCTGGCGCTGGCGGAGGTTGCAGGTGGGGTGGCGCCGCGGGCGGCGACGTTGCGCGGAGGCCGGCGGTGCAGGTGGCCGGGTGGCGCCGGCGGCTCCCGGGTGGGTGCAAACAGGAGAGAGGAAGAAGAAGAAGAAGGAGAAGAGCGTGGGGCTGCTGTCGGGTGCGCTCGCGGAAGAGGAGAAGAGGGAGAGGGGGAGGGGGGGGGGGGGGCGGGGGGAAAAAATAGGGGGGGGGGGAGGATTCCGTAATCGAGAGGGAGAAGAGAGGAGAGTCCGAACAGAGAGGGGGAGTCCGGTGGGAAGGGGAGCAAAATCCGGCAAGCCGAAGGAGGGGGAGGAGAGAGTCCAGGTGGGAGGGGGGGAGTCCGCAGAAGGAAATATTTTTTTTTTTATAAATAACCGGGGTATTACAGCCTCAATCGCCGCACGGCCGCTGCTTGCGTCCCTCGTCGTGGTTCACCTCCACGCAAATCAACCATGGGTCAGTGCTGACCCGTTGTTCGCTCTCCCTCGAGGGCGCATCACTGCATGCGGCCAGCCGCCGCATCGCAGCGGCCGAAGCCGCCCGCCGTCGTCCGCGCTCACGCCATCAGCCGTCGACGCCATCCTCCGCGTTGACTAGCAGCCTCACCGCCATGTCACGGCGGCCAGCCGCCTGCCCACCCGTGCGCGCCAGCGTGGCCAGTCGCGCAACCGCCGCCGTGCGCCCTCTCCTTCTCGCCGTGTGCCGCCTCTGCTTTGACGCCGGGGCACCCGGCCCCTTATCCGCGGTGAGCACACACTCTCTCTTACCTATTCTCCACTCTCTTCTATTATCATACTATTATCTTTCTTATTTTTTCTCTCTAGTTTAGCCCCTTGATCCGATGGTATCCCTCTCGTTTTTAGATTCTTTTTCCAACAGTCTAGGTGCCATGAGATAGCCCTTTTGATCGATTCAAATTGTGCATCACATCGTCGACATTCGATATTATTTTCGGTTACCAATTTTTTATTTTTTCAGCGCCGATCCGGTAGTCATCCCTGATGTGTCTATTCATTATTATTAAATCTATATGTTAAAATTCTCTATGATTCATAAAATTGACTTTTTAATTAAACGGTGTGTGTAGTTACGTTTTTGTGCTTAAATTGTGAGTTGACATGAATTAATTAGATAGATGTGCGTAGTATCATATGATAATATGTGTTTATATCAATACTTATGTGTATATAAGATCATGCTTAGTTAGTAGTGCGATATTGTTCTTTTTAACTTGTCACCTAGGTATATATTAGCATGTATATGTTAAGTTAAGCTTGTTAAGTTTGTGGTGATATGTTAACAAGATTAGATGGTGTGTTGATTAATTTTTTTTCCAGCACCGAGTTGCATTCATGTCTAATCATGTCTAGATGTTTTATATGTGAATAATGTCTCATTTTAGTTCATTTTGAGCATGGTTGTCTAGTATGGCAATAGTTGTGTATATGTTCAATTTATGTTCATAGATCTAGCATGTATTTGGTCATGGCATGACATGAGTTGTGTGGATGCATGATGCATTGAATGTAAATGAAAGACTAAGCTACACCAAACTAGTTAATTGTGACCCGAGGGCAACGGGGGGTTAGAACCGTCTGGTGCATCCTTTGATCCCAGATCTCGTGGGCATCCTAAATGCCACCATTGCCTAGGTGCACTATGTGTTTTCGTTTTGCTATATGGTACTGCTATATATGATAAATTTGGTGTTAGCTAGTTGAGGTGACAAGACAACGCATTCCTTGCTAATAGAGGACGCATCCCTTGCTAATAAGAAACTTTATAGAGGATAGGTGCATTTGTGAATGTGGTATTTCATTAGAGGATATGTACATTTATTAGAGAATAGATGCATTTATTGCATGGTATTGTAAAGGTGATCTAGTGATGTGTTATATTGTCATTTATCAGGTTGTGTGCATGGCATTTGCATGATATGTCTTATTTGTAGTAGTATCATCATAGGGAGCATGTAGTTGGTGATTATGCATATGTTTACCCCATCCTTTCAGGTCATTTTAGGATGTTTAAAGGTGTTGATTGGTATGCCCATAAGTGCTAGTTGGCAGTTCAAAACACATGGATTAAGGTAAATATTTATTATATTGACTACATTTATACTTATATATAATTAGTTATATGTCAGGATACCTATTTAAGTAACATTTAAGACCTTTTGACTATCCGATTTGACAGATGATAGAGTGTCTACTGAGTTGCCATGCTCATTCCAATCATCTTCTCAATTTTTAAGTAATTAGGTTTAGCACAACAAAATTGTGGTAGATCGATTCTTGAGAATCATTTGGATGATCTTTATGTCTTAGACTAGTATATGTTTTATTAGATTGTATTATTAGCATGATATGTTAGAAAGAATCTTTGGAATTGTGATATTAGTCTTATATTGTTCCAAATTGATATAAATTTAGAAGTTATTTCCCCAGTTATGTTGCCGGATTATGTTCCGTTGTACAGGTTAAAATCTGGGGCATGACAAAATGTGACTGGCTTGGTTTTTAATCCATTTCAAATCCTTTTAAGTCCCTTCCAACCATTTCAAACCAGTAAATTGAATGAATCAGTTGGTTTGATTTCTAATAGGATGTTTGGTTGTTCTTTTTTAATTTAGATTTAGATAATCTTGTTTTTGAAATAAAGACAATTTGCTATCTTAATATCAATTTTTAAATTACATAAACACAAAGTTTGTGTGTTTGATAAAACTGTCACAATTTTTAAAAAATGTAGAGTGGTGTTTGGTTACATTTTTAAAATAAAAAATATTTATCAAAATATATATGTATCAACACAATTTTTGTATAAATGTCAAATTACAAATTTGGATGAGCAAAATTTGTTGTATGAACTGTGTTGTCGGTTCATTTGTTTTATAGGGTGTTTGGTTGTAAATTTTAAATCTAAATAGTTTTGTTTTCAAAACAAAGATTAAGATTTTAGAGTATCATAATTTTTAAAATTAGATGATTAGAAATTTATTGAGTTTGGAAAAAATGAAAATTTTTAAAATTTATGTAAACATGTTTGGCAATATATTATTTTGAATATCCACATGATCATTAAAAAATATCACAATGATATAAAATTAATAAAAATATGGACTTAAATATATGTCACATTATTTATAAATTATTAAATTAAATAAAAAATCTAAAAAACATATATAATTATTTATAGTGGAATGATATAGAATGACTTGTTTCTTTTTACTAATTAATTATTAAATAAAATAAATTACCTTAAAAGTATACATTGTTGAATTATAGATATTATTAATTTAAATGGCATCTTAACAGGATAATTATCTCACAACGTAGCAATGTGTCTTCAACGTAGCAAGATGCCTTCTATGGTTATCCCATAAACAAAACAACTTCGCTCTTGTTTTAAAATTTAGAGAAGTTTTCGAAGAAAGTAAATCTTTTTCAAAATTGAGATAGTCACGGCCAAACACGTTAGAGCATGTCCCTTACTTCCATTTTTTATTTTAAGATAGAAAGTAAGGGAAAAAGTGTATCCAAACACCCCATAAGACTTTTTAAATAGATTTTTAAGTCTTTTCAAACTAAACCAAATCAAATCAAAGGTAACTAAATGAACTGCTTTGGTTAGGCTTCTAAGCCAATTAAAACCAAACCGGCCTTTCAATTCTAAGACCATTGAAAATTGGTTTGATTTGGTTTCTAAACCCTTTTAAATCGATTTGGTTGGATTTATAAAGTCTTTCAAACCAAACCAAACTACATTTTGGTTTATTATATAAGCTATTTCAAAGCAAACTAAACTAATAAATTGAATAAAAAGTATTTTGATTTTTAAGGCCTTTCAAAGCAAATCGATCAAGTACTTATCTGATCATATCTCTCTTTTCCTTAGTTTTAGAAAGTTTCAAATGAGATTCTCGTTCGAGACTTACTTCATCAAGGGGAGGTTCAGTTTGAATTAATTGTGTATTTCAAATTTCATTTTTGCATATGATTGTTCATTTACATATATTGCAATTTATAATTAAAAAACTGTTACTTTACATGCGCAACTTAGATAAGTCTTGGATAAATATCTCCAATAGATTATATCCTGAATATCTTTAAGAAATAGAAGAATTTTTAGATTATGATTTTTATAAATGTAGGACCTGATTTAGACATTGTCAGGACAATAATTTAATTCAACATCTTAGTAAAAGATATTGTAACATTTTTATTTTTGAAAAAGGTATGTTTAAAATACATTTAATATGTGATGGCATATAGTCAAATTATTGAACGTGGATAAGTCACAGCGAAATCGAAGTTGGTGTAGTTGGTGTAATAGAAGAAGATTATGTATAGTTAAACATATCACAAGGTGAAAATGTTAATGATGAAGTGGTGAAAATGCTTGAAGATACACCAAAACAACCAATCTACCGCTAATCATAATAAGAATGAACCAAATGAAGATACACAAAAATATAATTGCCTATTAAAAGATGTCAAAACACCTTTATATGAATATTACAAAGATTAAGTTAAAATTTATTTTAAAGTTGATTTAAGTAAACTAAATAAATAGACTTATAGAAAAATGTATGAATACCCTACTATTTTTATTTAAATATTTATTACCTAAAAATACAAGTGTTCTTGACATTTGGTATGAACTTAAAAAGATGTTAAGGACTTAAGACTTAGTTATCAAAAATTAGATACACATAAAAATGACTGTATTCTCTTTTGAAAAGAGAATGAAGTTAAAATTACATATCCACAATGTGAGGCTCCAAAATATAAAGATGATCTTAAATATAAAAGAAAAAAGGTGGTGCAAATATATTATATTATTTTACATTAAAAGATAGGTTGTAGCATTTGCTTATATCAACGAAAACTGTTAAGTGAATGACATAGCATAATGAGCCACGTTCTTATCATTCGAATGGTGAAATGCATCATCCTCTGAATTCTTCCTCTTAAAAACGAGTTGATGACTTATATATTGATTTCATGTGGGAGAAACTCAACATTCGACTAGGGTTGGCCATAGATGTCTTTAACCCCTTTGGTAACATGTCATCAATGTATAGTGTGTGGCCTGTTGTTGCAATAGTTAAAAATTTACTACCATGGATATCTATGAAAGCGCCATACAATATGGTTTCGTGTTTAATACTGGGTCCAAGAGCTCTCGAAAAAGATATTGTTGTATACTTATAACCATTGGTGGATGAGTTAATGTACTTATGAAAAATCATAATGGAGGCATACGATGTTTTAAAGAAAAAGAACTTTGTCATGAAAGCCATTTTGTTAGGTATCATAAATGATTTTCTTAAATATACAAATCTACCATGATGAAGTACTAAAATAATTAACATGTCAACTTTGTAACGATGAAACATATTCTGTTTGACTAGTTCATAGTCGAAAACAATGTTTTTAGGACATTGTCGATTCCTACCAATAACACATCATTAGAGGAATAATCAATAAAAGTATTTGTTTGATAGCCGACAATGTGGGAAGGGAACACTAAAGATGCTAATAGGATATGAGATATGAAAGGAGATTGACGTAATAAGATTTGAAAATTTGTTTAAGAAAAAAATTAGAGAACTTGAGGAAAAATTTAGCAAAGAACAAAAATTGAAAGAAAAGATGTATTTTTTAGCAACTGCCATAATGTGCTTTCTAAATTTTTCATCATCATTTGGATGTCATGCATATCGAGAAGAATGTGTGTGACAATATTCTTAGCATGTTCAACCTATCAAGAAATGACAAAGACAATCTGAATTCAAGAAAAGATTTAAAAGATTTACAATTTGGTCTAGAATTATATCCACATGAGACTTTGTCTAGTTTTAAGATGTAGTTTATAGGCTTAGCAATTGACAAAAATCTCAGATACTTGATTTAATGATGAATATTCGAGTGCTAGATGTGTATTTCTCAAATTTAAGTAGATGTGTAGATAAAAGTAGTAGAACCATTGGTTAGTTAAAAAAGTTGTGATTCTCATGTCATGATCATTATTCATTTGGCATTTCAAGGGATCGTATCCAATGATGTATTTAGTCCCATTATAGAGTTATGCTATTATTTTAAGATCAATTGTGTTGAAGTTTCAGATAGTAGCATTTTGAGAGATTGAGAGTTTAAAATTGAAATAATGTTGTGTAAATTGGAACAAAATTTTCTACCATCATTTTTTTATGTTATGATCCACCTAGTTATGCATTTGGCTTATGAGGCTAGACTATCAGGACTAGTTTAATGCTAGTGGGTGTATCAAATTGAAAGATATTTAAAAAGACTTAAAAATTATATGGGCAACAATGCGAGAGTTAAATATTTAATTGTTTAGGGCTATTTGATTGAAGAATGTACATAATTTATTGGGAAAATTAATTATAACCCTAGTTAAGAAAATTAGTTTAATAAAAAACTCACTCACCCAATATCTTTAATGATAAACCCAAGTTATCTAATTCTCTTAACCATGTGCCCATTCCGTTAACAGACATCCCTCCTCCGTCTCTTCCTATTTTCACATCCCATATTTGCCCTTGCTTACAAACTTGAGTCGCAGACCCGGTAGGAGGCTCTGGTTTTCACATTCCCTATTCTCTTAACTATGTGTTAACCCCGCCCAAAAAAAGTGAGGGTGATTGTGGCCATGTAATGCCCTAGACCTAATAAGCATGATTGCAGTTTTTATATATATACAAAGAAACGCAGCATGTGCTAAATCAAATAAATCTGGTTAGTGCAAATCAGCATGGCATTACAAAAAGAAAAGCTGCGAAATTCGTAATGAAGTGAAAAAATAATAAATCCGGCCGCAGGAATGGACAACAAAAAATGTGCATGGATCAGAAAATTATTCACTCATGGATGCAACGGCGCCTAGCCCGCTCGAAAGATAAAACAAATCAAGGGCATGAGATGATTAATAATTGTTATTGGTTTATTAAACCAACGAATCAAGGGAATGGTCGCCAGCATATGTCATCTTCATTCAGGCCGAACGCCAACGGTCCTCCAGTGGAGGGGTTGACGACTGCCTTTTTCAATAATTATCCTTTTTTTAAGTTAACCGGCCATGGTTCCCCGGAAAGGGTGGTCGGTGACAAATGTCGTCTTCTTTAAAGTCGAACGCCAATGGTCCCCCAACCGGGGAGCCGACGATGACCTTGTCTATTCATTAAACCCCATCTTGAGCCCTTCAGCCCAGTCCATTCATGAAAGAGGGTCAACCGATCTCAAGCACATGGTCAAACATGCCATTTATCATTCTGTAAGCAGGCTCAACGCATGAAAAAGGGAGGTGCGGTAATCCGATGCAAAAAGAACAGAGCAAAAAACAAAAAAACAAAAAAAACAACAACATGAGCTAAAGGGGCTCACAGCAAGAAACGTAACAGGCCCTCCCTGTGCCAAGGGAACCTCGGAAGAACCCCTCGCAATTCCGCTTGACTGCCCGAGCAAGAACCCACGCAGCAGGCGAGCCCCTCTTGCGTATACAAGGAAGACGGCTGTACGCGGACTGAAGAAATGCCCCCTTTCAGCACAGAAAAAAAAGAGAGAGGGGGAGGAGAAGGAACGGTGCGCACCTGGAAGATTCGATACCAACACTACAGGTGAGCTTCGGACATGAGGCCCCCTACAAACGAGAAGAAGGCTGCGGAACCACCTCGTGCACGATCCAATAGAAGCCAGGACGAGTCTGCAGCATGCCGCCACAAGGTTAGACATCGCGTATTTTCGTCGAAAGCTATAGCGCGGTGGGAGAGCCTTACCTAAGACCGCTGCCCCTGCCCAGCCGTTGCTTGGTCACCTCGTCGCTGGGACAACAAAAGGGCCAGCTGCGTGATGAAGATGGCTCCTCCGGCAACCCCCGTTGAGCCAGAGACTCTGGTCCGAGCAAGAAAGAGGTAAGAAAAAAAATAATGAAAAAAGAAGGTGCTCTCACCGCGGCCCGGCACGAGAGGATACTCGGAACTGAAAATACCCTGGGAAGCAGAGAGTCCGATCGGGAGTACAAGTGAAGGAGAGAAGGGGGGGGTCGCGCCCGTGCTTACCTCTGCCAGCCCTGCGTGATGCAGTCCACCGCGGAGGAGGTGGCTAGTCGAGGAAGAAAACTCGGCCGCACGGCGTCCTCGACCCCTCCACCACAGATGTGTCCCCAGTCGGCGTCGTCTCCACCAACCGGTGCCGTCGCCTTCCCTCGCCGGTGCTGCCACCTTCGAACGAGGCTACGCTGGGAAAGGAAACCACGCCGCAAGCAAGACGCCTGGAACCGCCGCGAACCAGACGCCGGACGCCGCTGAACGAGGCCTCGCACAAGGCTCCGCGCCGCACGAGGAAGAAGACCCCCCCCGAGCGCCAGACGCCGCCGAGGCCCGCCGGAGAAAGGGGTCGCGCCGCGAGGAAGGAGCTTGGAGCCGCTGAGAACCAGGCTCCGAACACCGCACGCACTGGACGAAAGCGCTCCCTGCTCCAGCCCCAGGCGAACCCGCCGCTGTCGTCGTCCTCGCCTGTCCACTGTCGGGCTGGCTGTCGCCTGGCGGAAAGGGGGGGAGGCGAGTCGCAGAGAGGGAAAGGGCGGAAATGCCCCCTCCAGAAGCTTCCCCTTGTCGAGTGCACGGCTCCGAGTTGTCGAAGAGGCGATTTTGACTCGGTCAAAATCAAGCCAGCCCAATAGGAAGTCTCGGGCGCAAGGCATATTAATGTCGATTAAATCAAGGTCGCATGGTGTGGCCGATTTTGACCGAAGTCAAAATCAAATGGGCCTGGCGCTGAGGTGTTTTCGCGACCCCCCCTCCAACGAAAAATAAAAAAAAAGTAGAATGAAATAAATGTCTTGATGGACAAGGCAGTGGGAACAATTTTGACTTTGGTCAAAATTGAGGGGCATTCATCGCTTGGCTTCCAAAGGAAATGAGTAAACAGGTATTTAAAATAAGATCTTCATAATCTTGAAAAGGATATAACATTAAAAAAAATCAATCAAGTTTCGTTTGTTCATCTTTTTTGTGAAGAAAAGAAAAAACGGTGAGAAGGATGGAATATGAGGTGACGGATAGGAAAAAAAAAAGAGAAAAAAAAACAAACAGCAAGAAAAAAAGGAGGAAGAAAAAATCAGCAGAAAAAAAAGTCAGTAAAAAAAGAAGGAAAAAATGATGATGTCCGGTGGCAGCAAAAAAAAGAAGAAAAGAAGAAAGAAGGAGGAGAAAAGAAGAAAAAAATGATGTCCGGTGGCAGCAAAAAAAAAAAGAAAAAAGAAAGAAAAAAAGGAGGGGAGGGAAAAGAAGAGGAAGAAAAAAAAGAGAGGATGGTTTCTGTAAAAAAAAAGAAAAAAAAAATGATGATATCCTTCGGTCAAAAAAGAGGAAAGAAAAAAAGAAGTGAGAGATTCCTCTCATTGGATTATAACATTAAGCAGGGTATTCATTAGTAAATTTAAATTCGTTTAAATTTGTAAGGAGGAAATAGAACCCCCCTAATGGTCCCCAAATGGGCCCAATTGGTGCTGATTTGTTCATTGGACCCATGCACATACTTTTGGGCCTTTATTTTGGCCATTTGTGCCTCAAATTTTCAAAGGGGGAAGGCCCAAAATTTGTCCCAAATGGGAGATCCGAAAATCCTCTTGAAAAATGATTTGAGGGACATTTTGTGTAATTGGCCACCCCAACCCTCCATAAAGGTGACCAAAGCCCAAAATGCCCCCACCTTTTTCCCTCACACCTACCATAAAGCAAAAGGCATAATGAAATATTTCCAAAGTTACCCTCCCCTCTCCTCACACCCTCAAAAACAAGGAGAAGTTGGGGCATTTTGTGGACCAAAATGCCCCTCTCTTTTGGCATATAAAAAGCCATGAAATCCTCTTGGAGAGGAGAGAGGCAACATTCCCTAGGCAAGGTTCACCTTACGTAAAGTGCAAAGAGCTCCCCTTTGTCCCATCGCCCAAGAGAGTGTAAGGAGGGAGGAGAGGTCCAAGCTCCATTTCTCATAGAATTGGCTAAGTCTCAAGGTATACCATGGGCTCAATCACATCATCTCACACCATGATAGCATGTGAAGCATCAAGCAATCAATGGCCTATTAGGCAAGGAGGAACATCACTCACTCATCAAAGCCCATTAAGGCTTTCAAGGCCCAATTGACCATCTTCAAATGAAGTGCAAGACCATGTGCTCCCATTTCAAAACAACCAAGTCCAATCAACTAAGGCCTAATTAGGCCTTGACCAACATGAACAAGAGACCGGTCCAAGGCCCATTAAGGTCCACAAGGCCCAATTAACCATGTTTAAAGGGAGCTCAATGCCATGTGACTCCATTCCAAGCGCATCAAACTCGGTCCACTAAGGCCCAATCCGGTCTTAACCGAGATGAACATGAGATCGACTCAAGGCCCATTAACATGAAAGTGGGCCCATTAAGTCCATGATGACCAAAACTCCAACTAAGCCCACATGAACAAAAATCCAACTCCACTATGAAAGAGAAAACCCCCAACGGTTGGTGGAGGAAAGAGAAAACCCCCAACGGTTGGAAAAAGAACACCCTCAACGGTTGGTGGAGGAAAGAGAAAACCCCTAATGGACCACCAAGGCCCGTCAACTCGGTTAATCCCCAATCGGGAGATACCGACTGGCGGATGAGAGAGAAAGCCCCAACGGCTCACCCAAAAAAAATACCCCAAATTCATCAACTCGGCTCGCTCCCAAACGAGCAATGCCGACGAACAAAAGTCCAAGGCCCATTAATCTGGTTAATCCCCGATTGGGAAATACCAGGTAATGGATGAAAAATCCCAAACATCATCAACCCGGCTCGCTCCCAAACGGGCAATGCCGAGAAACAAAAGTCCAAGACCCATTAATCCGGTTAATCCCCGATCGGGAAATACCGGGTAATGGATAAAAAAATCCCAAATTCATCAACTCGGCTCGCTCCTAAACGAGCAATGCCGACAAACAAAATTTCAAGGCCCATTAATCCGGTTAATCCCCGATCGGGAAATACCGGGTAATGGATGAAAAGTCCAAGACCCATTAATCCGGTTAATCCCCGATCGGGAAAATACCGGGTAATGGATGAAAACCCCAAATTCCATCAACTCGGCTCTCTCCCAAACGAGCAATGCCGACGAACAAAAGTCCAAGACCCATTAATCCGGTTAATCCCCGATCGGGAAATACCGGGTAATGGATGAAAATTCCAAGCCCCATTAATCCGGTTAATCCCCGATCGGGAAATACCGGATAATGGATGAAAATCTCCAACGCCATCGATTCGGCCAATCCCTAAAAGGAAATGCCGGGTCGTGGGTATCATGTCCAAGACCTAGCAAGTCGGTCAATCCCCGATTGGGAAAATACCGCTTGCTGGATGTGGAATCACAAAGCATTGGATCAAAAAAAAAGAGGAGACCGTGAGGCTAAATTCAAGGCAGATGCCGCCTTCTAGCCCCCCGGATCTAGTCCCAAAAAAAGGAGAGGGAAGCAGAAAGATGACATGAAGAAAAGGGGGAAATAATGGGAGAGGGGAGGCAGTGCCGATACTATTGCTTGTTATTTCATTATTTATACTAAAAAAATAAACACATATTTCTTTTTCCTTGCATTTGTCCCGTCTTGAATGTGTTACCATGGCAGTTAATCAGGGGTTACTGAGCCGCCGCTCAGTGTAATTAACATCGAATCCATTCGTGGATTGATGGAGAGAGGTCCAACCATAACTTAAAGAACCCACACCATAACCTCGCTATGTTATTCATGATAACTCTAATAATCATAAAATTATTTTAATACCGAAAGAGGTAGAGCGAGAATCGTGTCATCATCGTTGCCGAGGATTTTCGCGCCAAAAACGATAAACGAGGGAAAATGTTGTCGCACCCGCACGATATAATATTTTATTTTTATCCCTCAAATAATTTTTCACCAAAAATTAACCACAATTTTCGCCGTGAAAGAGAGTTTTTTTTTTTAAAAAAAAGGGGACGCGGAGCGGTAAAAAAAAAGAGATCGCTAGGTTCGTACACTATGGCTGTTGACCTTGTCTACAACACATCATAAGTACACAACACCTAGAAGGAATAACCAATATATGGGTGATGCTAATTAGGTATGCAATATGACAAAAACAAAAGAAATCAGAAGAGTAGCATGTAGCAAATAGAAAAATGTTCAAACTTTTATTTTTAGTTTTTTGCTGTTATTAGACTAATTTAAATTTTTAAAAAATTTCGCAAGTGATCTCTTGTAATTTTATGTGTTATTACATTTTTTATCAATTGTACACTATTATATGTTAATAGATCAAATTTACAAGTAGACTATCTATTTTTAATAGTATTATAATTTATCAAATTTTAATAAAAGTAAACTATTTATTTTTATTATAATTTATTATTATCAAAATAATGATTTAGAATGATACATGACTTATCAAAAGTTAATTTTATTAATAAAGCGTAGATTGGGATGTCTGTTATTTCTTTTGCCAATAGAGAGGTAATTGGGTCATTTGAAAAAAAGTTAACAAGGTGAGGAGGAACTTGGGGTGGAAGTTATATAAATTGCAAAAATTAGGTCTTTCATTAAATATTTTCTGACACAGGGCCTCATGTGAAAGTGCTTCACAAGATATGGGCCTCCTGTTAATTTCAATTAATTTATTTCTACGTATATGTGGATGTGAGCGAAAGAGGTAGGGATCGAAATTATGATGGTGGTCCATATAAAAATGATCACAAAGGGAGTTTAATATTTAAACAATTTGGCCATCAATTGAGATGTAGACTTGTGCTTCTAATTTTGACAAAAAGAGAACATGATTTAATCCATACATATGTTTTGAGTCAAATTGATGATATGGAAGCATAGTGATGCTCTTAATGATAGAGAAAGTATTGAACAAATTTTTTTCAATATGGTTCATATCACACATTCATGAGTTAAGGAATATAGTTTTTTCTAGGTACACTAAAAAACTTAAGATTTTGTCATTTAATCCTTTAAGATTTGCATCATTATTATCTGGATATATATGTAATAAATTTATATTTTGAATGATAGGTTCAAATTTCACCAAATCAAATCAACTATGTGGTGCCATTGTGGATGTCGAATTTCAAAATAGTTGTGACGGATATTAGATATACTTGAGATATCTTTTGATAAGAAGTCATTTAATATTTTTTGAATATGAATGGTGGGATGTGTATAATAAAGATGGAGGTTTTAAGGTTAAGGATTATGGTTTTATATGATTAAATACACAAAGCAACTAAGGACTGATGAACTATTTGCACTTGCAAATTCAGTAGAACAAGTTCTTTATGTGGATAATAACTTGAACAAGGAATGTGTTATACTAGTAAAATCCCTACCTTTTAACTACTGTAACATTTCAAAAAATGAAAGTGATAATAAAGTAGAACCATATCAAGAACACCTTGTTAATATATTTATAACATTTGGTATAACCGATGAAGACGTACAACTTCAAGAAACTCAACCAATACAAATAAAAATATAAAATTTATATTTATTCTGGTCGAGTTTCTTGAATTTGTTCTTGATATAGTTCTACTTTCATTTTCCAATATACAATAATAGTTATAAGGTGAAAATTTTACTGGTATAAGGATAAAGATTGGGATAGAGATAGATATCATGATCGAGATAGGGATAGAGGTTGGGATTAGGATATAGATAGAGATAGAGAACGGGATAGGGATAGGGGCCAGTTTAGATAGAGATTGGGATAGAGATAGAGATCGAGATAGTGATAGAGACTGGTTTGGATAGAGATAGAGATCGGGATCGGGAAAGAAATAAAGAACACAAACCATAACTATTTAGGTCAATTCGCCTAAATGAACATAAAATTAAAAAAAATGAGTTAGAACACAAATCATGGCCAGTTAGTTCCATCCAAACCGGTTTGGATTGGCCTAAATGGCATAAAACTCAAAAAAAGAGTTAGAAACCAAAACATGGCCGTTTAAGCCAATCCAAACTAGTTTCCTAAATGGCCATAAAACCTAAAAAATGAGTTAGAATTCAAACTGTGGCTGGTTATGCCAATTCAAATTGGTTACCGATTTGGATTGATCCAAACGACCATAAAACACAAAAAGAAGTTAGAAACCAAAATTTGGCCATTTAGGCCAATCCAAACTGATTAACAATCATAAAACCCAAAAATAGAGTTAGCAAGAAAATGGTGGCCATTAGGAATCCTAACCGGTTACAATTATTACATACAATGTAAGTATAGTAAATGTCAAAGAGGAAAAGAGAAGAGGGTTAGGATAGAGTAATATTAACTCAAAATGCTTATTTAAATATTTTAGTTCAATAATCTAAAAAGGTAAAAAATATGACAGAGATTAATGTAAAATCAAAGCATGATGTACAACGTGAAGGTTACCCATAGTAAATGTTGTAGAATAAAGAAAACACATTTTAAAAATATATGTTTTTAAAATAAGAATGTTAAGATGAGTACATTGATAGATGAGATTATATGTGATATATAATTAATATATTAGATGAAATCGAGAAGTAGTGTCAAGTGAGGACCTATGAAAATGGAGAGAGATTAAGATGGTTCTAACACATGAATCATAGAGCTAAGAAAGCTTGTATTTGAAAACTGGACGATGTCTAAATTGTAACATCAAAAATATAATGTGGTGAACTTCTTTTTTACGCGTCTGTTCTTTAGAAAGAAAGACATCTTCGGACTTATTTAGGAAAATAGATGATACCTAAAATATTAGGTAGTCCGGTGATAGTTTAAAAATATAAGAACCAAGGTTCGGGTTCTTTGAAAATTTGATTTTTGACCCCTCTCTGCCGGATGGTGCGAGTATCCGACGTTAGCTTATATCGAGCAACGGCTTGAACGCTTTTGTTTAACCATCGCGGCAACCTGTTTTTGGAGACATGCACATCCACAGAAAATAAGGAACTCAAAAGGATAACGACCTTTTGGGTCCGATGAGATGCAAACCGATTTAGTTCGGGTTTGTTTTATTTGTTTGTTGGTTGACTTGAAAGTCGGTTGTGTTGATTTTGGCTTTTGATTTAATTTGTTTGATTGGTTTGTTTGTTGTTTATTTTGGTTTCGGTTTGACTTTTTGGTTTGTTTTGTTTTGAATTTATTTGATTCAATTTGTTTTGGTTTTAATTTTGATGTGTTTGAAGTGTTTTAAGCATGTTTGGATTTTTGATTTGGTTGGTTTTCTGAATTTCCAGATTCTGGATTTTTTGGTTTTGAGTTGATTTTGACAAGCTTTAGATGTTTGAAAGGTTGTTTATTTGATTTCTTTTGAAAAAGGTTGATCATTGTCATTTATTTGTGCAAGGTTCGGTGAATTTTAAGTGAATTTTCATATTGCTAAAACCAGATTTTTGAAGTCGGTTAGAATCTATTTTTGGTAGATTGTTCAAATCTGATTTTTTGTTTGCAGATTTAATTGAAATCTGATTTTTTTGGTGGTTGACAGATTTGGTTTAAATATGAATTTTATCTGTTTTGACTTGATCAAAATCTAATTTTAGTTTGATGTGTTTCAAAACCGGTTCGGCGGTTGGATTAAACCGGGATAAGTTGAATTTTAGATTTTCCTTTAATTCTGATTTTCTGTTTGGATTCTCAGATTTTTGTTTAGTTCTGTTTTTGGTTTGAATTTTCAGATTTGGTTTAGTTCTGTTTTTGGTTTTATTTTTTTTAGTTTGGCGGTTTGCATCGCCTCCGACCCATCGGGCTACCATTAGGTGCCTGGTTTCATGCACCAATGTAGGCATCAAATTTTCATTTCATTGAAGAAAGGGGTACATCGGTGTACAATATGGTCAATCCTTCCCCCAACATAGGTTTTTTTATTACTTTGAAAAATTTCAGCATTACGACGGCATGCCGGTCATTTTCCAACTTAGTGAAATTTACCCATCAAAATGGGTAGCTTTTACTTAGCCAAATTGGGGGAATAATCGACGGCTACAGGAACTTGCCCGCGCCCCCGTCCGGATCGACGGCTACAAGAATATGCCCATGCCCCCGCCCAAGGTGGAGTTCCTCGCTAGGGGTGAAGCTCCTTAATTTAGATGTTGCTTTCGCTTTCTGAATTTTATTTTATTTGTTTTTGAAGGCCACTTCGGGCCGGTTCATTCCTTCGGCGTTCAAAGCCGGGCTTCAATTTGCTTGAGTTGGAAGGACAGCTTCTTGGAGGCCAAGCCGGACCCGTGAAAGGGCCGTTGAGACAGATCCCTCCCTTGATGAGTTGAGGGGAGAACCGGACCCGTGAAAGGGCCGTTGAGGTTCATCCCTTTCTTTGCCAGTTCAAGCCACAAGGGGGCTGCTGCAACCTTCTTTTTCTTCATACTTTTTGCACTGCTGCAAAGGAGCTGCTGGTGGGCTTCTTGGGAAGCAGATTGGACCCGTGAAAGGGCCACTAGGTTGAGCCTCAATGGGGCTGGAACCTGGCTGCAAGGGAGTTGAAAATGGTCCTGTTTTGGGCCTGAATTGGGTGCCGAACATGGGCTGGAAATGGACCGGTTTGGGGTCTGTTTAGAGTGCCTGCAAGTGGGCTGGAACCGGGTCACAAAGGGACCGGTCATGGGCTGTATATGGGCCTGTTTGGAGGTCTGTTGGATGGGCTACAAAGGGCCGAAAATGGGCCGCCTAAAGGCCTGTTTTGGGCCAGCTTTGGGTAAGCTACAAGGGGCTGGAAGTTAGCCACGTGAAGGCTGCCAGACTTGGGCTGAATTGGGGACAGTTCAAGGCCTGGGTAAGGACCAGGAAATGGGCCGATTATGGACCAGTCCGGGGTCTGCTGGATGGGCTGAACAGGTCCTGAATTGTACTGGGCAAGGGCCAGATTTTGGGCCTGATATGTGGGCTTGGACTGGGCCTGTAGAAGGGCCAGCAGGTGGGCCGGACAGGGGCTATCCATGGGCCTGGATTGGGGGTACCTGCAGGTGGTTTAAAACGGGTCAGATAGGGACTGGATATGGGCTTAACCTGGGCCTGCAGGTGGGCGGTTATGGGCCTGATGGTAGGTCTGGAAATGGGCCGAAATGGGGCTCTTTTGGGCCTTGATTGGGGCTGAAACCGGGTCACAAGGGGACTGGTTTTTTTTTTGCTCTGGACAAGGGCTAGAAAGGGCCAGATTTATGGGTTCGGCTCAAGGGGATTACAGTCCAATCTAGGGGGTTTGAATGGACTGAAATGGGGCATTTTGTGAAGGTGGATAAGGGTAGGAGATAGCAGGTAGAATCGATAGAAAGAAGGCCCTTTAAAGGACTACATGGACATACCAACTATCCCTTCTTACCTCGTCTTCTCCTCGTCTTCTCCTTCTTTCTCCTAGCAGCAGGTGACAGGCACAGCAGCAGGGCACAGCAGGTGACACTTCGGCAGCCTGGCGGCCTTCTCCAGCAGTCTCCCCCCTGGTGGCTGGCGTGCCCCTCTTCTCTTATATAGAGTGGGGGGCAGATGAAGGGCCAGCCGGTGCACAATAACCGGTGGCCTTTGGCCTTCTCCATTGGGAGTTACACCATTTAACCCAATTAATTGATTGGCTGTCTCTTGGCCTCCTCCTGGCCTCTTCAACTTCCCTCTCCCATAACCTGACCAATTGATGGCTTGGCATGGTGCGCATGGAGGTGGCAGGTGGGCCAGGTGCGCTGGCAGGCTGGAAGGAGCCAAAATGGGCCTGCATTGGGCAGCCGCGGCCCAGCCAGGTCCAGCTTCTGCTGGGCTGTGCGCCAGCCTCCACATGGGCTGGACTTTTTTCTGATTTGCATGGGCTCATGGGCTGGCTGACCAGAACAGCTATTGGAGTACCCAATTGGGCCTGATTTGACTAAATCATGGGCTGTCCGCGCTACACTTAAGCCCACTTTTTCTTTGGCCTGATTTCCCTTTTTTTTTTGAAAAATCTGGACGCCAACACTACCCTAGAACATCCGAGGAGAAATTAAGAAGGGGAAGGAAATGTAGAAAGGGAAAAGTAAAATAGATACATTGGACTCCAGAGAACGAGTTTTTTACAATGCAATTTTGTCAATCTAAGTTAGCAAACATCTTCAACCCTAGAACATCGGGGGAGAAATTAAGGGGAAGGAAATGTAGAAAGGGAAGAGTAAAACAGATACACTAGACTCCAGAGAACGAGTTTTTTACAATGCAATTTTGTCAATCTGAGTTAGCAAACATCATCTACCTTAGAACATCCGGAGAGAAATTAAGAAGGGGAAGGAAATGTAGAAAGGGAAGAGAAAGATAGATACATTGGATTCCCGAGAACGAGATGGACAGAAGTCTCTAATCATCATCCACCATTTCACACGTGTTCTCATTACTCGATGAACTAGGGTAGGGACACCGGGGAAAGGGATTGGAGTAGCAACGGAGAAGGGGGGAAATCTGCAGTTAGAGAAAACAAATGAAAGCATAGGAAAAGCAGTTAGATGCTTTTTTCATCAAGAAAGGATAAATCTGTGAATGACTATATTTCAAAATTGACGTCAGAATAACTATCTAGCGCACCCTAATCAACAATCATAACAAGAACATCTGTAGTACTTAACCTCATTAAACTTGTATGGCCAAACCGAACATAAGAAGGGATTAAAAAATATTGCTCAAAGATGATTGGACAATCTGGAATTTGACTAAACCAAAATATAGATTTGAATTCCAACATGACAAGCAAATATGAACATATTTTTTTAAGGTGGGACTATGATCTGACAATTCTGGAACCTAATGAAATTTGAAACCAGCAAAAAATGCAACAGACTGAAATATGAAATCAAAGATTGATAAGGAGTCTGAAAATGCTATCATCAAAGAGTCCTAAATATAATCTCGAGAGCTCATGGGCTACCAAGATCTAAGAAATCCAAATTTGTTAAGTTCAGTAAACCAGAAAACCTGCAATTTTTTTAAAACAGAATACCCATAAATCGTGGGAATCCGGAGAAATCTGACCACTCAAAAGGTGCTTGGAGCTCAGGAAACTAAAACCCCAAAACTAAAAAAATAAATAAAACTAAAATAAAATAATCAGATTTGCAATCAAATCCCAGTCAAAAAGAATCCTAACTAAAATACAAAAAAATCTGAAGTACTCTTAAAATCTGAAACTGTAAATCTCAGTTCTGAAACATAGAACTAAAAATGCCAAAAAAGTCCTGAAATTCCCAGACATAGGAATCTAAAAATCAAAATACCAAACTTCTCAAATCTAAAATTTTAGATGCCTAAATCCAAAATCTCAATTCAGAAGTGTCAAAGGTTCCAAATCTGAGAAGATGCAAATATGAAGAATGGATGCTCAAATAGAGAGCCTACATCTAAAAGAGAAGAATTGATTAGTTTCTGAAGTAACTGGTGTTACAAACCTTAGAGGATTCCTATGACTTATATGATAAAGAATCCGAGGTTACCAGACTTTAAAAACAAGTAAAACTAACATTCTGAATTTTCAGTCACATCAAGAAAGAGAAGATTCAAAAGGGATGAAATATTAAATCACCAATTTCAGATTTACAAACAAACATGTTAAAAAATGAAACCAAAAACAAGATATCCAAACAACAAAATCAGGCCCCTTGAATCATAATCCTAACAAATCACAAATAAAAGACTTATATCAAAATTTGAAACTGGAATCAAATTCCCCAAAAATAAAAAATATAAGAGATAATAATAAATCCATACAATCCCAAGTCAAAGAAAAAAAAATCAAGATCTTAAATTTTAGATTCAAGGAATGAGAAATCAAAAAATGCTTTACCCGTCCTTCCTAACTTTGAATTTTTGAAGTATTTCAAATTTAAAATCATAAACTCAAATCTCTTTAATTCAAATTCTAATGAATCTCAAACAAGAGATCATCAGATCCCAAACATTAATAATAAAATCTAAAATCTTGAATCCCCTTAATCTGAAACTATCATTAAGGTTGAGATTGGACATAATAACAAAATATAAAAGGACACATGTAAATTCAACTCAAGCCTTTTCAACTGTCATTAATGGGCAGTAAGATCAAAGTTAGGGCTAATGTGGAGTACTTCAAATTTGAGCTATAGAAATGAAACTGATCCATTGAATATGAATATATAATCATAATCATTAGAAATTCAGTACACAAGTTTTATCTACAAAATCTATGAAAAGCGGAAAAATAACAATACCTTTACAATAACAACACCACCATCAGAGAGTTTTGCAAGTCTCTCTTCCGGTTTCTCTTTGACGTGCTTAGCTCAATTGAAGAGCTCAACCACCACAAATTACAAATGTACAAAACATGATTAAGAAAAGTCGTATATCCAACAATGATTTGCCCTATGAAAATACTTGAAAACACTGGGGAATCTTCATAAAAAACAAACCGAAAGCCAAACCAGAGAAACAGTGGCCAGCCTGCACTGCCAACTTTCTTCAAGGATGTAGTGGTGGTATGCCCATATTTGTTACTGAATTATGTAAATCAAGATAAATCATTAGTTTAGCTTAGTTAAACCCTAGTTCGAACTTCGAAGATTAGATCGAGCACTAAAAATTGAGATTGATTAACATTCTCCGCCAAGCGCACCGCCTCCCTCCCAACCTCTGTAGCTATCGACATCTCACAACAGAGTCAAAACACCCTCTCCGCCGCTTGTTCTGTCTCTTCCGGAAGTAGGTGATTGGGTGGGTGGGCTCCGATTGCTGTTTGGCCCACTGCCGTGACTGTGACCAGAAGGAGGAGCCCGAGTTCCAGGACATTCACGGCTTTGTGGACGGTGTCTGACAACCTGAAGACACGTATCTGTACCCCAACTCGAGGATCTTCAGCTACGCTGAGCTCTACATCGCCGTCAGCGAGCTTAGCAAGAAGGAGCTGCTGGGTAGCAACAGCTATGGCCGAGTGTACCACGCTGTGCTTCCCAGTGAGGGCACCGTCATTGCCGTTAAGTGCGTGGCAGCCGACCACCGGAAGATCAGTTCGAGAAGGCTGTCGTGGAGGGCTCGATGCTGAGATGAGGTGCGGATGGGTGGTCAGGAGGCACAGGGGCTGTAGTCTTTTTTTTTTTTTTTGGACAACATAGCACAGTGGCTAGGTGTGGTTCGAGTACCCCCGGATAGGTGGACAGGAGGCACAGGGGCTCTAAGTCAATAGTATTGATTTTAATATAGGTAAGAACTTGTATTAATTTTGAGAGACTTTAACATTATTAATTTTAAAAGTGACAACATTATCCAAACACTGTTAGATAGTATATCGGTATCAATTTTAAAATTGTTAATGACATAGATACTCAATACGGTTCCCAAACAACCCATAAGCTAACGCAAGAGCAGGATAATTCAATATAAAGTTGAGTAGTGTATTAAGTTTTTGGGAAAAGTTGATTAATGGGATGTTTGGTTGCATGATAATTTTTTGTACACTTTAATGATAAAAAATTGTATTAAAATAAAAAGTGAACCAACTCATGACATAAAATTATCATGTTTGGAGGGATGTGATTACAAAAAAGAGTAACTACCACACATGACCAAACAAAGTGGGGGACCACAAGAAAAAAGAAAGAGGTGAGACCCTCTTTTTTTGTTTAAGAAGAAAATCACTTTTAAAACATAAAATTATCATGGTTACCAAACACCTCTTTTAACAAGTTTTCTTACATTTTTTTTTTAAAATTAAAACAAAAACTTTCATTATCATGCAACCAAACACCCCCATAAAAGTATTGTTTGGTTGCATGTAAAGTCACGGTCCAACGGAAACTTTTTCCTTTGACCAACATGAAATCTTGATTTCTTCATCCTGAGAAATCAAAGGGAGGCAGTTTTTAGGAACGTTTCAGCTCTTCCCTTTTAGACTTAGTTTTTAATTTTGAATATTTAATGATCTATATGTTTGACAACAAAAATATCTTTATTGAAAGTTTATTTTATTACATAAAAATGCTCATTTTTATATATTCTATTTATAATTTTTATCAAAATTTTAGTTAGCAGATGAATTATTTTTTATTATACTATTTTTATATATAGCTTGTTAGAAAAGTTTACGGTGTTTGATTGTATATAGGGATGTAAATGGTTACCGATTATCTGATTATCCGACCCGTTCATTAGTTAACGCACAGTTAATGGATAGTTTAAATTTTCCGAATAAGCTATTCGCGTTTGTTTACTGATTAACCGTTATTTTAGCGGATGCGGTCATGGATACACTATAAACCGAACTTGAAAACCGTTATCCGTATTTGTTAATTAATACATAATACGATATAACTCACAATTTATGACATCTAAGCATATATGTCCCATCTAGAAAATCTTATTGTCCTTAACTCACCAGTTCACCCTCCTCCTTGAGATCTTAACATTGGATAAGTCTTATCCTGACGTCCAACAACGATGGTGCGTTTGATGGTGCAATCCATGTACACACTTTTGTTGCAAATCGACTATCTCATGTTTTATGTTGGACATGTATTATTTTGGACATGTAATTAAGATTTTTTCTATCTCATATTTTGTGTTGCATATCTAATTATTTACCGTAGACTCAAAAGTTATTTTTACTATAGACTTGTAAATTATTTTTTTATATCTCATGTTTTGTGTTAGATATATAATTAAGAATTTAATTTTGTTCATTACTATAAATAGATACTTTTAATCGTAATATATATATTTTTATGTGTGTCTTTATCGGTAAAATTATCTTTACTTTTTTATTTTGCTAAGTTGTATCATACATATGTTATCTCTTTGTATATTCGATAACCATCCGTTATCCGACCGTAAACCATTTTTAAGCGGATAGAACAATGCGGTTCGTGGATACACCCGATACCCGAACAGCAAGTGGATACACCTTTTTCTTATAGGATACATATACGGATAATATTATTATTCGACCCGAATCTGACCCGTTGACATTCCTAATTATGTAGTGTATCTTTTAGTTTAGTTGCTGGTGTATTGAAAAATTTCAAAATATAAATTTTAAACAAATTAATAATATTATAAGGAATATAATTTTAAGAAAATATTTTATTATATAATTAATTTCAAATCATAAACTTGATATTTTATAACTATTTCTACAATATGTAAACTTTACATGAATTTAGAAAAATAATTTCCAGATCTCCAAATGTTGAATATATTTTTAAGATAATTATTTACAAAGAACCAAAAATAGACCTTGTTTTCAAAGAAAATAGTTTACTGAAAACCAATTAAGAGATTATGTTTTGTCATTGTCCCTGAAAAGGTTACGTACTCATGAAAAATGATTTACACGAAAAATCAAGTTTAATAACTTTATCGTATTATAGAAGATGTGTCATTCTTAATATATATATATATATATATATATATAAGTTATTTATTCTTTACGCACCTTAACAGTCCAAAGGAATGTCTACCTCATGTATTCTTAAGTATATTTTTCTGGAAATGCTAAGCCAAATCAAATTGATCCAAAGACATTTCTTTCAAGAAACTTAATTCTATGCATGTTATAAATTAATCGATCAATTTCATACATGCCAGAAATGTGCCAAAATATGGATATTCTCCCTCGTTAGGGTTGGTTTTAATTGTTGATAAATAAAAATTTGGAATGTAGGATTTATTGTGTGGTAAGTTAAGTTTTTTTTGAAAAGGTGTGGTAAATTAAGTAGCACAACCGCAAAATACGCACTCTATAATAATTAATAGTTACTCTCACGTGTGAAGAAAAAATAAAAAATAAAAAAATATTTTAAACATGGTATAAGAATATTGTACACAGAATTAATGAGTATATATAACGCTAAATAGATTGTCATCGGAGTGTCACGCCCCGGATTTAATCCTGCACAGCGGAACATAATCCGACGACGTAACCGGGGAAAATAACCCCTAAAAATATCGGTTTGGAACGAATGAAAACAACTAGATCCAAGTTCATAATTTCACAAATTCAAATTCCATCAACATCACTAATCACTACAATCCAAACTAAATTAAATACCATTTAAAGACATAATGATCATCCATTTGCTTCTTGGGAAACGATCCATCACGCTTCTGCTGCGCTAAACCTGATTACCTGAAAAAAAATTGATAGGAGGATTGGGATGAGTACGACGACTCGCAGACACCCCATCATCCGCCCAATTGGATAGCCAAAAGGCCCTAGATGTTAATTAAACAAGTACCCGTACCTACACTCGATTATATAAGTATAGACTAGTCAATATAATAAATATTTGACTTAATCCACGCATTTTAAACCGCCAACCAACACCTATAGACACACCAACCAGCACCTATAAACCTCTTAAAATGACCTGAAATGGTGAGAAAAACACATGCGTAAACACCTACTATATGCTCCATAAAATGATATGCTATAAATGGGACAAACCATGCATACACCAAGCAACCGAACATGACAATTTAGATAAAAATGAAATACATCTCTAGACCACCTATACCACACCATGCAATAAGTGCACCTATCCTCTAATGAAGACCACATTCACATAGATGCACCTATCCTCTAATAAGAACCACACCTTTTATTTTCTTATTAGCAAGGAATGCGTCGTCTTGCCACCTCAACCAGCTACCACCGGATCTATCATATATAGCAGTACCATATAGTTAAACGAAATCCCATAGTGCACCTAGGCAGTGGTGGCGCAGGCACAAACCGCAGTATCCGGGATCGAAGGATGCACCGATCGTTCTAACCTCCGCCCTCGGGTCACGACTAACTAGTCCGGTGTAGTTGTTTTCATTAGAATTTCAATGTATCATGCATTCACCTCAATCATGCCATGCCATGATCACACTTAAAAGATAAATGACATACACCATACCATGCTATGACAAATATACCATCAATGAAAATACCGGGACCAACTACACCTAAACAATATGTTCATGATGCTAGAACCATAAAATGACAATAATACATATGAGCTAGTATGATACCACCACGGACTTTCAATCAAAATATGATATAAACGGACCCAATCAGACCATATCACCTAAATTAATGACAATAACATAGCCAAAACAGATTTAATAATGTTAGCTAAAACATTAATTAATCTTGTTAACCTATCACCTTACATATACAATGATATTAACTCGAAAGAATAACCAAGGACTACCTAGATGTAGGTTATCAAAAATGGACTATAATCAACCATGAACATGATGATTAACATGCTATAGACAACTTAAAATAACCCTAATACGACCTCCATTACATGCGAAAGAACTAACACCGCTAACCAATCTAACCACAACATACAGTGCCAACCTGACTAATTAAATCAATAGTAATCACTACAAGTCATGGAGGATTAAATAAGAATTTTTAAATGATAATAGACACGTCAAGGGTGCCTACCTGATCGACGTTAAGGAACTCGGGAATCGGCGACCGAAAGCGATACCGAACGCGACGACGCGGTGCACAAATCGAACCACCCAAATTAAAGATCCTCCACCTCCTAGGCTATTGGAAAAGATAGAATAGGGGGGGATCGAACCATCGGATCAAGGGGGATATTTAGAGAAAATAACAAGGAGAAATAAATAATACCATGGATATTAGGAGCTAGGGGAGAATATATATGAGAGAGAGATCTTACGGTGGATAGGGGCGGGGCACATCGGCGCGCGGGGAGATGGCGCACGGGGAAGGAGGGCTGGCGCACGGTGGCCGGCGATGCCACGGCGGCGGAGGGCGAAGCGGCACACGCACGGGCGGCTGGCCGTGGGCGCGGGCGGGGACGGCATCGCGCGGGGAGGCGCGCATTGGGCGGCCACGCCGCGGCGACGCGGGACGGCGGGCGGGGGCTGGCGCTCGCGCGCGGGCGGTGACGAGGCGGCGCGGGTGAACACGCGGCGCGAGGGCTGCGGGCGGGCGGATCGACGCGGCGGCCGCCGCGGGCGGACACGCGGCCGGAGGGGCGTGTTCTCGCGGCGAAAACCGCGTGCGCGCGGGCGGGGCTGTCCGCGGTCGCGGCGGACGGCGGCGGGTGACGACGGGGATGGCGACCAACGAGGGGGGGGTTGCCGTGAGAGGCGGCGGCGCTGCCGGTGGCCACGGGCGGAGGGGCCGGGTGACGCGGCGACGGGGTCGCGGCGGCAGAGCGTTGGCGAAGAGGATGCGGACGCGAGAGAGAAAGGAAGGGGACGGTTCGCTTGGGCAATCCGGAGGAGAGAAAAACGGAAGGTGGTATAACGTAAAGGAGGGAGTAAATACGATAATAATCTCCTAACTAATAAAAACAATATTATTTAATATTAAAATATTCATAACGTTACAATCTACCCTCCTGACAAAAATTTTCGTCCTCGAAAATTCAACCGAACTCACCGAACAACTACAGGTGAAGACGCCTCATCTCTTTTTCTACTAATATCATCCTCAATGTAACCTTATTAGTTAACAATATCCTCTCCACTTCAATCTCATAATCCAAATATCATACAATAATAAAAATCAAATCTAAAAATCTCTAATCTATGAAAACATCTCATATCATATAGGCATTCTCCCAAATCACATATATTACTCAAGTTCATTATTCTCACGTAGACCAGATGAATTGATCTAATTATTCTCATATCTATCATAACAGTCTTTTCAAAATTCTACCTTGCTACTGAATTTTTGATATAAGTTGACCAAACTCTCTATCCACATATCTACCAATCTAAATTATCTATACATTATCTATATCATCCAATCACATTACCTCATGACCTTACTTCTAATGATCATTAACATGAATTTTCGATGTGTCAATTTGAAAGTTTTGCAGATCAATATGATATGGATCAAGTATCCTTCACAAAAGTATTCAATAATCCAATAGCCTTTACATTTCTCGAATTAATAACCTTGTCTAAGATTGATAACATTGATCAACTTCTATCTAACATTTCAATACATTAAATTTGAAAAAAATTTAACATCATAGCATACATCCATAGTGCTATCAACTACACAATCTACTTATCTAATTAATAATCCAATTATGATCCAATATCAAATTTAATTGATCAACCAATATCTTATATAAAGACTGATATACCTCATCATCATCACTCATCACAATATGACAATCAATCTATTACCATCTACTCAAGTTTAAATCTAAGTATGCAAAGTATACTCCTAGCTAAATTTGTAAATCAAGATTTGAAGAGAGAAAAAAAGAGAGTACTTAATCAGATAAGTTAAACTCAGATCAGATAGGAAGAAAAATTCTACAGTTCTAGATCGATGGATAATAGATGATGATCTAGATAATATGATATGCTCTAAAGTTTATACCTGATCTTCTATAAATCTCATCTTCAATATCAAAACATTATCAATGCTAAGCTCATGCCTATGTTTTCATAAATCTATTCCAAAAATTCATATTGGTAAATCTTTCTCCAAATATGATATATTCTCATCTTTCTCATATAAAGCTCCAGAAGTTTGTTCAATTCAAAATAGTTTGATATCAATGCTTTTTTTTTCCATTCAATCTCAAAGCCAAGTTTCACAAAATAATGATGCCATGAAATGAAGTGTATCACCAGATTTATGTTATCCACTTATCCAATCAATGTAATTATTCTTAACCTCTATATAATTCATGCACATATGATCTCAAATATAATCACCTCATACCCTCTATATTATATAAGTCCTCAAGATGACCAAATCACTAACTTCCAAGTAATTCTAATGAATTTACTACTTTTAACAATATTAACATCACTTAAACCATAAAGATTCAATAATCAAGTATATCATCATAATCAAAAATAAATAAATTATCTCTAACCTTCATCATAAGAACAATATCTATTTGTAATCACATATAATCAACAAATGATTCTCACTCTTAATGAGTTCTCAACTCTCATATTTTACAAATTCATCTCAATATTACTCCTACATGATATATTCTCATTCTCATTCTATCTCTATCTAATCTAAAAGACCCTTTCCAATAGACCAAGGTCCAAACTCCACATAAGATCAACCTATGAATGGTCACAACATACAATTAAGATGACCTAAAGTCAAGATTTGGCTAGATTGATCAAATAAGATATAGCGAGATAAAGAGTTCAAAATCGATAATGAAAATCAAAGATTGTGATCGGGAGAGTATATTTATAATATCAATCAATTGCTAGTACATTACAACACCTATCTATAATCATACTAAAGTCGTTTATAATTCTCCAACTCATACTAAATCATCTAAGTATCTCTCCTCAAAACTTGCATTTTGATCAATATTTCATCCTTGTTAGCATGAAAACAATGTCACTAAATCCAAGCATTATAAAATTCTCTTGATCTTTACTTTACAATTTCAAATTGATACTCTCATTCCTATGCCTCATTTCTTTTCCATTCAAAACTATATAGTGGAAGCAATACTTCAATCATCATTTCACTTCAAATTTGATAAATCTAATACCAAAATCACATCTCATCCTATCTTCATACCACACATTGATATTCCATCAAATAACATACAATGATAAATCGGATTAATCCTAGATAGACAAAATAAATCATTATCATCATCCCATATAGATTATCCAGTTAAATCAATTTGAAGATTCACTAATCTATCATTTATCTATTGATCATATGATATCATCATGATTCCAACCATTGAATTTACTATCAATCTAATCACTAACCATGTTAAATCTGAAAATTCAAACTTAAAGTATAGACCAACATAATAATGATCAAGCATCATATATCAATCATTCGATAATCTGATATATATAACCCAAGAATCTTACCTTAAGATTGATAAGAAGCAATTCTTCATCAAGCCAAACCACAATATCGAACAAACTTGAAAATTGATCATCATACATTAATCATCCCATCTAAGCCTCTAATGACTCGATCACCCTCTAATATTAAAATCCAACAAATCAAATTTGATAATCTTATCCTGTAAACATAAATCCAAACTCCAAGATCCACTAAATCTGAAAATTAAATCATCATAAAATGATATCTATATTTATCCAATGTAAACCTCTAATAATCCAACATCAAACTTCTATGTCATTCAATCTAATAGACAACCTAAATTATTCAGTCTACCCAAGATCATTTTCTTCCAAACATCAATTCCATCTAATCCAAACCGATATCATAAACTCGGGCTAGTCAAAAATAGACCTTAAGGCCGAGTTAATGCTCTGATACCAAGTTGTCACGCCCCGGATTTAATCCTGCACAGCGGAACATAATCCGACGACGTAACCGGGGAAAATAACCCCTAAAAATATCGGTTTGGAACGAATGAAAACAACTAGATCCAAGTTCATAATTTCACAAATTCAAATTCCATCAACATCACTAATCACTACAATCCAAACTAAATTAAATACCATTTAAAGACATAATGATCATCCATTTGCTTCTTGGGAAACGATCCATCACGCTTCTGCTGCGCTAAACCTGATTACCTGAAAAAAAATTGATAGGAGGATTGGGATGAGTACGACGACTCAGTAGACACCCCATCATCCGCCCAATTGGATAGCCAAAAGGCCCTAGATGTTAATTAAACAAGTACCCAGACCTACACTCAGTTATATAAGTATAGACTAGTCAATATAATAAATATTTGACTTAATCCACGCATTTTAAACCGCCAACCAACACCTATAGACACACCAACCAGCACCTATAAACCTCTTAAAATGACCTGAAATGGTGAGAAAAACACATGCGTAAACACCTACTATATGCTCCATAAAATGATATGCTATAAATGGGACAAACCATGCATACACCAAGCAACCGAACATGACAATTTAGATAAAAATGAAATACATCTCTAGACCACCTATACCACACCATGCAATAAGTGCACCTATCCTCTAATGAAGACCACATTCACATAGATGCACCTATCCTCTAATAAGAACCACACCTTTTATTTTCTTATTAGCAAGGAATGCGTCGTCTTGCCACCTCAACCAGCTACCACCAGATCTATCATATATAGCAGTACCATATAGCTAAACGAAATCCCATAGTGCACCTAGGCAGTGGTGGCACAGGGACAAACCGCGGTATCCGGGATCGAAGGATGCACCGGACTGTTCTAACCTCCGCTGCCCTCGGGTCACGACTAACTAGTCTGGTGTAGCTGTTTTCATTAGAATTTCAATGCATCATGCATTCACCTCAATCATGCCATGCCATGATCACACTTAAAAGATAAATGACATACACCATACCATGCTATGACAAATATACCATCAATGAAAATACCAGGACCAACTACACCTAAACAATATGTTCATGATGCTAGAACCATAAAATGACAATAATACATATGAGCTAGTATGATACCACCACAGACTTTCAATCAAAATATGATATAAACAGACCCAATCAGACCATATCACCTAAATTAATGACAATAACATAGCCAAAACAGATTTAATAATGTTAGCTAAAACATTAATTAATCTTGTTAACCTATCACCTTACATATACAATGATATTAACTCGAAAGAATAACCAAGGACTACCTAGATGTAGGTTATCAAAAATGGACTATAATCAACCATGAACATGATGATTAACATGCTATAGACAACTTAAAATAACCCTAATACGACCTCCATTACATGCGAAAGAACTAACACCGCTAACCAATCTAACCACAACATACAGTGCCAACCTGACTAATTAAATCAATAGTAATCACTACAAGTCATGGAGGATTAAATAAGAATTTTTAAATGATAATAGACACGTCAAGGGTGCCTACCTGATCGACGTTAAGGAACTCGGGAATCGGCGACCGAAAGCGATACCGAACGCGACGACGCGGTGCACAAATCGAACCACCCAAATTAAAGATCCTCCACCTCCTAGGCTATTGGAAAAGATAGAATAGGGGGGGATCAGGCCATCGGATCAAGGGGGAAATATAGAGAAAAGATCAAGGAGAAATAAATAATACCATGGATAATAGGAGCTAGGGGAGAATATATATGAGAGAGAGAACTTACGGTGGATAGGGGGCGGGGCACATCGGCGCGCAGGGGGAGATGGCGCACGGGGAAGGAGGGCTGGCGCACGGTGGCCAGCGATGCCACAGCGGCGGAGGGGGCGAAGCGGCACACGCACAGGCGGCTGGCCGTGGGCGCAGGGCGGGGACGGCATCGCGCGGGGAGGCGCGCATTGGGCGGCCGCCGCGGCGACGCGGGACGGCGGGCGGGGGCGGGGGCTGGCGCTCGCGCGCGGGCGGTGACGAGGGCGGCGCGGGTGAACACGCGGCGCGAGAGGCTGCGGGCGGCTGGACCGACGCGGCGGCCGCCGCGGGCGGACACGCGGCCGGAGGGGCGCGTTCTCGCGGCGAAAACCGCGTGCGCGCGGGCGGGGCTGTCCGCGGTCGCGGCGGACGGCGGCGGGTGACGACGGGGATGGCGACCAACGAGGGGGTTGCCGTGAGAGGCGGCGGCGCTGCGGTGCCCACGGGCGGAGGGGCTGGGTGACGCGGCGACGGGGTCGCGGCGGCAGAGCGTTGGCGAAGAGGATGCGGACGCGAGAGAGAAAGGAAGGGGACGGTTCGCTTGGGCAATCCGGAGGAGAGAAAAACGGAAGGTGGTATAACGTAAAGGAGGGAGTAAATACGATAATAATCTCCTAACTAATAAAAACAATATTATTTAATATTAAAATATTCATAACGTTACAGGAGCGTTAACCTCGAAAAATTATCAAGCACGGTGTTGTGACAACCGGAGAAAACCTATCACGTACGAATTTCTCATTCTTACACAAACATGCTAAACCAAACTGTCGGGTAATAATCCAGCTATTCAACACAGGCCACAACTCAAATGGGAAAACAAACCAAAAGACAAGTCCTATCAACATAATAGCGCAAATCACCAGTTCACAACTAAACAACTCATTTAATCTCACTAGAGGAGAATATGTTAGTGGCGACGAGTTATTGACGACAACTTTTGAAAACCATTGTCAACAACTTCTAAAGCAACGACTTGTGTAAAGTCATCACTAATAAATGATAAATAACGACAGCTACCATTAGTCGTCACTAAGAAAATCATTAGTGATAGTCAAAGCTGATGCAATACACAGGAAATGAAAATCCGCACTGTGTAGCGACGGTCAAAGCTGTCGCAATACTCAGAAAATGGAAATCTGTGCACTTACTGGCAACGGCTTAATGAGCTATCGCTAGTAAGAGTATTAGCGATGGCTTGAGCTATCGCTAATAGTACCAGTCGATCGTTGAACGGTCAAGTCGAATTGAGTCGTCGCCAATGTGACTTATGGCATTATTGGCAACGATTTTAAGGAGCCGTCACCAATAATTTGGTCTTAAATCCCTCGTCCATCCTCCTCCACCCCCCTCCCCCCCCGCACATGCTCTCGACTCTCTCTCTCTCACGCTCTTGCTATCGACGCCGCCCCAACTGCCGTTGGTGCCACTGCCACCGTCACCGCCACTGTTGCCGTTCCCACCACCACGTAGGCTGCTGTCGCGAAGGCCGCCATCGCCACCGCCATGGCTACTACTGCCTCCGCTATCGCCGCCTTTGTGCAAGATTGCTAGGAGATAACCCTAGCTAGGGTTAACCGGGCCTCATTTAAGGTATGCATCTTCAATGTTCTTTTAAGCTAAGTTTTGATAAATTATGCCTATTTTAGGGATTACGACATTGGTTGATAAACCCTAGTTTGGATGGCTTAGTAACATATAAGCTAAGCTAGTAATATATGACATGAGTTAATAATTAAATGGCTTATGCCTATTTTAGAGATTATAAATGATTAAATACTTGTATGACTTAAATTGTTTAATTGCCACGTATAAACATTTCCTTTTCAACATCAAGTCTAATATATATTGTTTTATCTCTTTTTCAGGAAGCTTTAAATGAGATATTCACTCGAGAGTTACTTCTTTCAGTGAAGGTTCAGTTATATATTGATTTCTTTATTAAATTATCATTTTATTGTACTTAAATTATTTATTAAAAGAAATGAGTAACTTAGACAAATCGTGGATGCATATTCCTAATAGATTAGATTCTAGGCATCTTAAAGGGTTCGAATATTTTTTAAACTATGCTTTTCATTATTCTAGAATACAATTTAGACATGGACAACAAAACGACCTAATACAATGTCCTTGTAAAAAATGTTGCAATACATTTATTTTAAAAAGAAATATTGTGAAAGAACACCTAATATGTGATGGCATATGTTTAAATTATCAAATATGGATATGCCATGGTGAAATTAAAGTTAATATTAGAAACGAAGATGTTACAATCTTAAACGAACCACAAGATGATCATGTAGATGATGAACTAATGGAAATGTTACAAAATATTCAAAATATTCTATTCGACATAATGAGGAAGAACACACTGAAGAAAATTTAAAATATTCTATATTATTAAAAGATTCTAAAACACCTTCTTCTAGATACACCAAGGAGTTGGAGATATTATCACTCAGTCTATTGAGATTTGCATCATCATTAAATGGTTATATATGCAATGGATTTAGATTTTGAATGTTGGAATCCGATTCAACCAAATCAACTCAATTATGTGTTGTTATTGTGAATGACCATATTCAATCTGGTTGTGATGGATATTATAGACATATTGGATATACTTGAAATATCGTTCGATAGGAATAGTCGTTTAATACTTTTTGAATATGAATGGTGGGATGTGTGTAATAAAGATCGACGTTTTAGGGTTAATGAATATGGTTTTATATCATTAAACACACAGAGAAGATTAGAAACTGACGAACTGTTTACACTGGCAAGTCAAGTGGAACAAGTTTTTTATGTAAATGATAACTCTAATAACAAATGGATGTTACCAGTACGATCACTACCTCGTAACTATTATAACATTTCAGGAAATAAGAGTGATGATGAAATTAAACTATATCAAGAACAACTTATTAACATACCTATAACAATTGGTATAACCGACGAAGATGTACAACTCCAAGATACTCAACCTATACAAATAGAAATTTAATCCAAAATGCCAAGTCCCCAACTCGATATTGGATTGCTCAATCCAAGTCCGTTCTGGGTTTGGATTGGGCAATCTGACATCGGGTTGGGTAAAAATCCCCAAGTCCCCAACTTGAAGTCGGATTGCCCATTCCGACCCGTTCCGAGTTTGAATTGGGCAATCCGGGATCGGATTGGGCAAAAATCTCCAAGTCCCCAACCCAAAGCTAGATTGCCTAATCCAAGCCCATTCCAGGTTTGAATTGGGCAATCTGACATCGGGTTGGGAAAAAATCCCCAAGTCCCCAACTTGAAGCCGAATTGACCAATCCAAGCCCGTTTTGGGCTTGAATTGGGCAATCCGGCACCGAATTGGGCAAAAATTTTCAAGTCCTCAATCCGAAGCTAGGTTGCCCAATCCTAGCCCATTTCGGGTTTGAATTGGGCAATCCGGCATTGGGTTGGGCAAAAATCCCCAAGTCCCCAACCCAAAGACAGATTGCCCAATCCCCAAGTCCCCAACCCGAAATCATATTACCCAATCCAAGTCCGTTTTGGGTTTGAATCGGGCAATCCGGCATCGGGTTGAGCAAAAATCCCCAAGACCCCAACCCGAAGCCGGATTACCCAATCCAAGCCCGTTCCGGGTTTGAATTGGGCAATCCAGCATCGGATTGGGCAAAAATCCCCAAGTCCCTAACCCGATTTCATATTGCCTAATCCAAGCCCGTTCCGGCTTTTAATTGGGCAATCTGGCATCTAGTTGAATAAACTCAACTCGTAGCCTACTATTTTTATGTGGCAGATGAAGAGTGTTTTCAGCAAGAGTCGGAGGACATCTCAGACGGCTACACCTTCTGAGGGTGGTGGATCACAAGGTCGATCTCACGCATCCAGAGATAGACCTTCCACCTCCAAGGGTGTTGCTTCCGAGCTAGCTCGGGAGGCACCCCATGAGCCTAGTCCATCTCAAGCTCATTTTCACCGGGTTCCGACGGTGTCACCTACATATGGTAGTAGTCCATCTTTCCATGCTTCAGGTATATATTTGACTATATTTAAGTATGAATTTTTCTTAAAAATATTCGTTGTCTAATTGAATTTTTTACTTTATGTTTGAATAGCTACATTAGTTAGACGTGGGAGAGGTCCAACAAAGGCCATCAGTGTGCGAACACTAAAGCTTGATGAATCATACAACATCGATATAGTAGGAGGATCTGGCGTTAGATCACACAGGTAGGAGTTTACCTCCTACTTAGGAGTTATGAACAGAGTACATTGTGATTTGTGGGAACACAATTACATTGCTTTGGCGCAGGAGAAGAAGGATGACATATTCTGTGATTTAGAGGTAACATGATAATTATTCATGTTGTTTAAATTTTTGTGAACTTTTTAATCATTCTTATATTGATGCAGTAACATTTTACATTTGAGTGGAATCCCCAATCTAAAGCACAAATATTAAGGTATATGGGAGATATGCAAAGGAAACAAAGGAATCATCTGAAAAGAAAGGTAGAATATAATTTATTAATCATGTAATTTTTTATTAGACCAATTTCTTGCTAATAATATTTGTGTACAGTACTTTACATGATGATCAGTGGAGGAAGCTCATGCCAACGTTCCTTCACAATGCAATGAGGAACAATGGCATCATATGTGCCATTTATAGAGACAAGATGAAGCCAGGGTAAAATCAAACAAATCTCTTCTTTTTATACTTTGTTTAGTAATGTTAAGAAATATTATTTCAATTTTTTATATATATTTGTAGGCACTGAGTGAAAAGAATGTTTGTAATAGGCGGCAATTAACAATGCCGCACAGAAGAGAAAGAACAAACATACACCAGTTAGAAAGGGATTTTGTAAGTAGTAAAAACTTAAATTTTCATATTAGTTGAACCTTATTTCTGAATTTTTTTTTTAATTTTTAGCCTAGGTACAAAAAGAAGGTTGTCCTCCAACTCGTCTAGAAGTATTCCAGATGAGTCAAACACATGAGGAGCTTGATGGAGTGATCATTTAGAATAATGACCAAAGTCATCTTATGATGGTAATGATTGGTTTATAAATGATTTTTTTTTCTTATAATTTATAATTCAACAATTTAATTTTATTTTTTTATCATATTTAATATATAAAAAATTATACATGGATTGATGAATCCCCTAGCATCTGAATCCTCGAATGCTGTGGTATCGCAGCCTCCACTCACCATGGTGGAGGCTTTTGTATCCATCTACGGTAGAGATTGACCGAGATGGATCCGATGTGGTGGGCGAGGTGAAACTCGCAGCATTTGGTATGGTGAGACAAGTGGAGGTGCTTCTACCTCTACTCAAGAAGTTCGGGGCCTTAGAGCTCAGGTGGCGAGGCAAGGAGAACTAAATGTTTGTTATGAAGCTAAAATTACTTCATTGAAACAACAATTGGACAATCAACAAAAATCAATCCAATATAATTTCGATCGCCTCAATCAAATTATAGAAGGATTGTCTCAAAGGTTCCCAGCTTCTGATCTGCCATCCACATCGGGGCATCCTCTGCCTCATCAAATAGATGACAGAAACAACGATGACGACGAGGAAGGTGAGGAGAGTGAAGATGAAGACGAAGATAAAGATGACGAATAAATATGTATATTTTGGACTCTCCTATGTGTCAATGTTTCTATGTATCAAAACATTTTGGCATATAAATAAAATGTATTATTTGGTATGTTTTATAAATGTGTGTTTGTGTATGTGGATTGTGAATGATGATTATCGGATCATCCTGGAAGTTATGTAAATGTATGCTTGTGTATGTGTATGTGGATTGTAAATGTGTATTTGTGTATCCCAACCCATTTTCGGATTGGTCGATCTGATTCTGGATCATTCTGGAAGTTATCAAGAATGACTGATCTTCCTGATTCGATCTAAGAATTGGTTCAATCCGGTAAAGCCAATTAATTTTTTTTGGCAGGAAAAAATTATTGGCGATGGCCTCCACAGCCATCGCCAATAAGCTTATTTGCAATAGCTGAAGTCATCCCAAATGAGGTTTCAGCTGTCGCTATACCCAGAAAAAAACATCTAAAGTAGGCATCGGCTGGTTCTGCTTAACATTTGCGATGATTTATTCATCCATCCAAGAAACTTATTTGCGACAGCTTAAGCCATCGCAATACCCAGAAAAAAAACACCCAAAACCCTGTCGGGGTGGGTTCTGTTTACCATTTGCGATGACTTATAGCCGTTGCCAATAACTTTCTTGGTGACGGTTGAATCAGCCGTTGCCAATAAGTTTGCCGTCTTAAAATTATTTGTGACAGCTTACGTTTGGCCGTCGCCAATAACATTGGTGACGGGGTTATTTGCGATGACTTGGCGACGACCGGAGGCCCGTCGCCAATATATATTGGCGACGGCCTTTTGGTTATTTGGGATGGTGTCAATCCGTCCCCAATAACTTAATTTTTTATAGTGTCTAAACAGCTCAAATATTTCACTAGACGAAGTCCCTCTACACCAAATCCAAAGAACTCTGGATCACCACCATGTACTTCTTGATCTTCACCCTCTAGATTAGGCTCATCACAACTTCTTAAGCACAATAAATAAAAATCAGGGGTCGATCAATCACCAGAGACTCCATAAGATTTACACCCTTCAGTCGCCAATCAAATAACTAGATAATAAAGTAATTGTACATAATGTATCAAATTTGAAGCATACCATAAAAATATAAGCATGTGTCTTCTATAATTAACCTCATTAGTTCATATCCATTCAAGAAACAACTTATGGAATGATTCTATTCACCAATACTCTTTTCTTAACCTTTAGCATGCTAAACCAACATGATCTAAATAAATGCATGTTGAAGACTACAAACCTTAACCTATTATGATCTTTCTTTGTATGAACAAATTTAAGTTTTTCTAAACATGCAATGACCAATTTCTTCTTATATGTCATATAAACAAGTGGTTTCATTTTCTTTCAAACATATTTTCATGTTTACAAGGAATTCATCATCTTTCCTTTTTATATCACATGCACAAGCACTTGCACCAAATCTAATATATATAATTAATATATAACTAGACTAGATCTAGATTGCACATTGGTAGTGATGTAATTAGGGTACACTTTGGTATTCGGGATCGATAGATGCTTCAAAATATTCTTATCACTGCTTTCCATGAGTTTGGATCGAAAGTTTGGTGAAGTTTCATAGCACATAACACGTGGCTAGTGACTATTAACATGACTTATCAGTCTAATTCATCATTTCATATCGTTAACATAATTATCTCAAACACATGACATCAATTGCATGTCATTTATTTTTATACTATTTAACTAACAAAATCTAGGTATCATTTATATCAAACAAGTCACATTAATATGATCCAAACATGATTCATACCATACAAGTCACATTCTTAACTTTCCAACAATTACCTAGGCTAAACATGACACCTACATATTGATCGTACTTTCATGGTTCAATCATTCTCAAAACTCACAAAGTTTCCAAATCAATTTTAGATTATCACTTAACATGCAAAACTATTTGACATGATGTTGATTGTATTAAATGTGAGCTCCTGTACATACTAATCATATTTAGCATCTTTATAAAATATTCCGTCTAGTTATCAAGCTATTAGGGTAGTTTAGAGGATAACTTGTCATAAAACTCTATTAACATTTAGCTTTTGCACCTATGATCATCTTGATAACTTTATGCAAATCTTTCGTATTAATAAAGTCAAAGAGGTAGATGAACTTGAGTTATACCTATTTGATTTGAGTTTTAAAAAATTATAATTAAGATTAGAAGACTAGGATTTCTAAGTGGCATCTTACTGTAGCAATGGCCTAATGACAATTAATGGCTTGGGAGGGCACTCGACAACCGATAGTGTGAGATTGTGGTTGGTACGTTGTCCAAAAGCATGCCAATTTAATAGATAGCAAAAAAATACAAGTAACTAAGATAAATTAGAACCAATAAATGGCAAGAAATAGCCAATGGATAGCGCATTGGTGCTAGGAACTTGACATAGTAGTCAGACACGACATTGATTGAATTGACTAGGATGTGACACTCGAAAGTAATTGGTTCCTACCAAGTTGATTCGAGGACATAAACCTGCCAGGCATCGAGAGGAAAAGACTGACATAAAGAGGTAGATTTGAACATTATGTACTCTAATTGACACTGGCTAGGTTGTAGTGTCCAAGTTTTAGCTGACTCCACTAAATGGTTGCTCATCTGTATCCATGCTATAACTTGTGACAGTGGTAGATTTTTCATGTGGGTTGATATGTCATAGCTTATACAGAATCTCAATATTCCAATTTGCCTTATGGGAGATTGGAATTGTATAAGGTATCCTAGTGAAAAGTGAAAGGAAAATGTCCTAGGAGGTCCTATTTATATTTAGACCAATCATAGACCTTTTAACCATCACATTAGATAAAAATTGGGCTATGGTCTTTGTTCGGTTGAGTGGATGAAATTGTTTCCTTCTTGTCTATTATAAACACTTCCTTGTTGCTTTAGTGACCATTTCTCTTTGTATATTAACACAAATCCCCCTAATGGCCCTAGGAAGAAATGGCTTAGGGTGGAAGCTGTATGGTTCGATCACCCCTCTTTCAATAACCTTGTTTCTATGTCTTGGAACAACACCTCTTCTTTAATTGTAGATTATGGCAACAAAATGAGAACAATGAGGAAGCATATGATCCGTTGGAAGAATTTTGTTTTTGGCAGCCTTATACATCAAATTGACTCCACCAAGGATGAGTTGATTCAACTTCAAGGTACCCCGATCGATCAAGCTCAGCTAGATGAATGCAAGATGCTTGAGTAGAAATTGAAATGGTTAGAAAACATGGAACAAACATACTGGAGGCAGTGAGCAAAGATTTGATAGAAATGTATGCCCTACAAGCCAATCATATATGATATGATTCGACATTTCTAGAAATATCTTATTCAATTAATTAGGCAAATCTTCATTATAAGCTCTTATTAGATGCGAATATAATAATGAAGTCCTTGATCAAATACAATGATGATTAAATCATGATGAGATCGTGATAATGAGATTGATCAGCTAGAGGTATTTGATCTAAATGTTCCTAGTCATAGGATACTTGAGACGGGACATCAAGGATCCGGATAGACTAGTGTATGTGATGTCTTCTCATGTGATGAGGACGACCGATCTCATTGGTCATTAGTGTGGAGACAACGAGATACACATGCGAGTGCTCATTAGTTGAATGAGTTCAACGAATCGACCGAATTAGAAACCCTGAATGGTATCTTACCGAACTGTCTATCAGGGTTTTCTATCATCACGATTGCATGGTTGGACCTTTGACCTGAGTCGCCAAAGATGCCTTGTTGGGTGGAACTTGTGCTTTGACCATTGACTTATGGATCACAATTTAGATGGTCCTATATAGCGATGGATCGGGTACAAGGAAAATCCAATGGAGACAATTGAGCGGACAACAAGGGATCGTCCACTCTCGGTAAGTGAGAGTGAATGTCCTATGGGATAGTACTCTAAATCCCTGGCCAGGGTAGATAGGATAATTGGAAAAGGAGTTTTCAAATTGATCCAATTCCGAGTACATGATCCTATAGAGTCGGTACACTAAGGAGTTGACAGTCGATGCCGTACTCCTTTCCGACTAGGACATTGGATGGATGAGGGTTTATATCCATGTGGTAACTGATGATGGAAAGGCTCAATGGAGATGAAATTATCCCCATAGCCATTTGGGATCATGGGATGTGGCTTGTACCCTTCATGATCGGTAGGCTGATTAATCTGTTATCGGATAACGGATTTAATTAAATTAAATAGAATTGTTCTATTTTATTTAGGCCTCAACCAAATATGCTATTGGGCTTAGTGGGTCACACACAAAAGGACTTATCCACAAGTACAGGGGCAAGGACGTAATTTATAGAGATTTTGGGTTTTTATGAAAAATTCCATAATTCTCTATAAATACTAATGGTTTCAGCCAAACCCCATCAAGCCAAGGGTGAAAACCACGTCCCAAGTCTTCTCCCTACCTCCTCCTCTCTTTAGAAGGTGTCCATGGTCAATGGAGCTCCGTTCGGGAAGAGTTCTCGAGGCCGGCGCGAAGGGAGAACCTGCTGTGGATGAAGTTCGTGTGGATACTGCTGGAGACCGGACACTTGAACGGTTTGTAGAGCTTGAGAAGCTCATACCCTTCCTCTCCATGGGATTATATGAATCCCTATCAGGTATATTCGAACCCGATTTGATCGGTTTTCGGTTTTCGTCGTTCGGTTTTGATTGAGACGGATTCTATAGGAACCCATAGGAATCGTCGCTTCCGCTGCACCAAATTTTAGTGGACGATTCCTTACAGTGGTATCATAGCCCGGTTCAAGTGTCGGTCGAAACCGACGTCGAATCGACATTATTTCATGTTATTTATGTGTTCCCGAATCTGTGCAAACGTCTGTTTTGACGAGGCCACCATATTCTGTGTATGACTCAGATAAAATATTGGTTGGCCTTGGTAGAATCTCGTGATATAGGTCTTTCCAACACCGCAAAGCGTTTGAAGTTTGGATCTTTGTAGAGTTCGGGAGAAGCCTCAAAAGTTGGTGTTTCTGTCATGCCCGAACCAACACCCGGATTTGGGGATTTTGTGAAATCTCCGTCCATAGAAGAAATTGAGGCTTGGAAAGGGTTTAGGAGATGGATAATATGATTAACTAGCCTTTACCTTTGATATCCATCTTTGAACGACAGCGGAGGATGAGAATTTTGAGTTTTCCGACGAACTAGGGTTCTGCGGAGTCTGGCGGCGCCGACTTGTTTCTTCCTGATTTCCCGTTGATAGAGAATTTTTCTATGAAGGGATATTTACATATTTGGAAACTTCATATGATGAGGATTCCAAATTGTATTTTTTGAGAATATTTGGCTTCCTGGATAAGGAGTTATCCTCGTTGCAAAATATAGATTTCTGCTACGAAATTTGGGTGACCGCAGCATATTTTTCCAGATTTTTCGGAGTCCGGTATAGGGAGATATGCCCGAGTTAATGAGATTAACTCTCCTCCGAATGAACAGTACCTGCTCGGGGAGGTGACCGGAGCACCCGCCGGCGCATGGAGTCTGGCGCACGCGTCTCTTAAGCCCGGCGCACCCCGCGGCGCAGTGTGGCGCACGCCGGATGGGCGCAGTGCGCCGCCGCACGCGGCGCAATGCGCCACATTATTTATTAAATGATTTTAAATTGTTTAAAATCATAGAAAAATCCGAAAAAAATGCCAGAAAAATCCTGAAAAATTCTATAATATTATTTAACATGTTTTAAAGTGTTTAGTGACATGTTAGATGATGTTTAGCCCTATTTACATAGATTCACTCATGGTTAAACTTTAAAATTGTTTTAAAGGTTTAACTTAAATTATTAGTGTCTTAATTAATTCTGTAAAATGAGATTTTACAGGATATAAATTGGGACATTAATTTACGACCTTGCACGATATTGGGAATGCATGAATGTTCTAAATAGTTTAGTTTTGTATGTTCATTTCATATAAATTGTTTATATGTTATTGTCATGTTATTTTCTTGTTATTTATTTCATGAAAAATTCGACATGCATGAAATTGAGAATTTCAAAATAAATTATATATAATTTTATGCTGATATATATGATATATCTCATATAATTATCACGTATGCGCTCTATGTTCATGTGATGAATGTTAGTGTGTGTATGGAGGTGATCATGGACTTAATTGTGCTTAGCTTGTGATTGCTTTTAATTATGTTGGTTATGTTATTAAATGGGGCCTGCGTGTGCCTCCTCTCTCTCTATACAATCTGATTGTACATTCTACCTCCCTCCATTAATGTACTCCCCTTGGTTAAAACTAAGGTTTCTTATTGAGTTATGTACATTTGTGGGGTCTGCATACCCTTAAGCCGCTTGTAAGAGTTAGAAGCTGGTTCGTGGAAGGTTGGAGAGCGGGACCACTTGGAGAAGCACCCTTCTGAAGTGGGAGCATACCAACTCAAGCATCTGAAGCAAGGATTTGCACCTAGAGGGGTGCCTTAGGTGCATGCTTAGGGTTAAGTCCATGATCGCCTAATTTTTGTGCATATTTGATATGTGGATGTGTGCTATATTTTATACCTTAGATATATGATATTCCAAAGGTATTATATATACTTTGCACATATTATTGATGAGACTAAAATAAAATCCCTCCTTGTCATAATTAGGTTGATAAACGTGTGACATTAAGAATGACTCACGTAGCCTTCCGTTGTTATGGTCTTGATGAGCCAATCTTAGATTGGATGGGTTTGTTGTGCTACCACAAGACTCATTCAGCAAGGAATTGGTGACCAAGGCTAAGGCATTTGCCTGACCTTGGGGTGGGCCATTTGCATGGCTTTGTTGTGCTACCACAAGGGGTGTGTGAAGAATCCATTCTCATAACGTAACAAGCGGGTTTGACCTAACTAGAGTATATGGCTTGTTGTGCTACCACAAGGTCATAACTTTAGAGGCTAAATGACTAAGAGTTGCAAGAGTTGCAACTGGCAATAGTTGCCTACCTATTAAGTATGGGGTGATTTGTTATGCTACCACAAGGTCATCACCATAAAGTTAATAGGGTCTTAGTCCCCACTAGGATTTCATCGTGATATCCCGTCTTTGCATAATGAGGGTTATGCAAATTCGTCGAAAATTAGTGGGAGCATAAATTAGGATAAAAGACCATATCTTAATTTTAATGAATATCTGCAATGTTATATTGATAAAATTATATCTCAGTTGTAGAATACGATAATAAACCACCATTAGTATGGCATATTAGATGCCATATAGCTTAATGGATCACACTTCTTAGGCTTGGTTTAGAACTAAGAGAATTGTTCTCATAGTTGACCAATTAACTATTCTACTTGAGAAGTAGGTATCTCCTAAATTATCTAGTGATATGAAAGAAAGATAAGATCTTATCTCATAGACAAGATGCATTGTTTGCCTTAAATTAGATGTTAGTCTCTATGAGACATAATTATAGAGACAACATGGATAGATGGATATGAGATCCATCATGGCTCATATTGATGAGTTAACTAAAGGGCAACTTAGATCAACAATACATCTTAATTACTTCTTGTTGGTGAGACCAATAGTAAGAAGTAAAATCATTAGATAAAAATAGGAGAGAGTTAATAGTAAAAGAAGGTGGTCAAGATAATAAAGCCAGAATAAGACATGATTCTTACACTGTCATGATGATGATAAGTGGAAGAGAAAGTACAAAGTGTTTTGTATATAATGCAAAGGTGGAGCTTGAGAAGCTTCATGTATCCAAGTCATTGGCACTTGCTTGTTTTAAATATACACTTAATAGTATTAGATACTATATGTGTATATCATAATATTAGATATTATGGATGCATCTAATGGTATGAGATACTAGATATGCATCTTATATCTACAAGGAGTTGTAGATGATGACAAGTAAATGAAGACTTAATAAAGAAGATGTTGACCTACATATGAAATGGTGCAAAAGTTGCATCATTATTAGTGGGAGGTGAAATTCTTTAATAGCCTTATGGAGATGTCTTAATAATTAATATTGCTATTATATCCTTCTACAAGAACATTATATAATTTCCTATTTGAATAAATATTGATTTATTCTAAGCTATGGAATTGATAGATGTTCTAATAGATTGAATGGCAAAGTGTTTGCCAGTGGGAGCTTAATGAATTGTTTAATCATATTTGATGTGTTAGCTCTCATGTTATGTGTGAATATTCCTTTTAAGAGGAAAAGGGTTGATTTAGATCAATCTACACTTTAGCTTTATATAGACATGGAGAATGGGTTGATGAGTTATTAGAACTCATACATTTAGATGTATGTTAGCCCATATCTAGTAAGGCTAAAGAGGAATATTTTTACTTCATTATTTAAAAGATGATGTCTCTGGGTTTGGAAACATGTACTTTATGAAGTACAAATCTAAGACCTTTGAGAAATTATTTGAGATTAAGAATGAAGTAGAGATACTGATGGAAAGAGTATTAGAACTCTTTGATGAGATCAAAGAGAGGAATACTTAAGTACATAATTCACATATAATTGAAGGATAATAGAATCTAATGGACACCTCTTTACACATTTTAGCTTAATTGAGTAGCTAAAATGAGAAGTCATATTATGTAAGACATAATATGAACAATGACAAGCTTTGCAAATTTCCTCTTTGTCTAATTTTGGTTAAGTACTCGTTATAACCACTTGTTCTTAATAGGTACCTTCTAAGTACATTACGATTATTCCATATAGGATATGGAAAAAGGGTTAAAGCTTGACCTTAAGCAAGTTAAGGTTTCGGAATGTCCGACCTGGTGAAGAAGTATAACTCTAACAAGTTGGAATATAAGACTATGAAGTGTTGGCTTGTGGAATATCCTAAGGAAATTTTTGGATATTAAATATACGACCCTTATGTATAAGGGTATGTGTTGCTCAGCTCACTATATTTCTAAAGGAAAAGTTCCTTCTTAAGAAAGATAGTGGGATCAAGGTATATATGGAATATGTTCCAGTCCCACAACCCAATAACACTTCTATTAAGGTGCTAGTTAATAATTACACAAGGACAAATGATAGGTCTTTACTTGTGTCCATTCTACTTAAGAGATATGTGAGACATATCTCTGATAGATGAAATGAGGCATAAGATAATAAGGATATTGATCCTAGGATCTATATAGAACCAATATGAGATATTGATTCATTAATGGGAAGAGACAATAAAATCCGATATAAAATTTATCTATTTTAATCAAGTTTAGAACTTGATAGATCCACCTAAGGATATAGTATCCATAAGGAATAAATGGATCACTAAAGAATAGATTGGAGTGGATTAGAAGGTAGATACCTTCAAAGGTGAGAATAGTTGAAAAGGATATCATTGAAGTCAAATGGTTGACTATGATGAGATCTTTTACCTATTCCATGGATTAATCCATTCGGATTTTGATTGTTACACTCTATGATTATGTGATAAGCTAATTGGATGTTAAGATAGTGTTCCTCTAAAGTATTTTGAGGAATAGGTGTATATGATACAACTATAGGGAATTAAATCCCAATAACATCCAAGAAGAGTGTGTATTAAGTTCATTTATGGACTAAAGTAAAATTTCCCATAGATCATATATAAGGTTTAATGAGATTAAATCTTATAACTTCGTTAAGAACGAAGAGGAGCCTTGTGTATTCAACAAGATAAGTGGGAGTGCTGTTACTTTCTTGACATTTTATGTTGATGACATACTACTCATTAAGAATGAAGTAGGTGTGTTATCATAAATGAACCTAGCTATCAAATTGATCCTCCAAACACAATTTGGGTTTTGAAATCTATGAAGATAGATCTCAAATCAATGCCCAGTTAATGTACGTAGTCATTATAGTCAAAGGGTTTGACATGATAAACTCCAAGATAGGTTTCTTACCTATGTAGTGTGGAGTTGATCTCTGTAAAGTGTTGTCTTTGTAGACTTCTTGAAAGATAAAGAGATCACATAAATAGAGCCCTTATGCCTTTGTCATAGGGTCTATTATTTATATGATGCTACGTACATGATGTAATCAATGCTCTAAGTGTTATGAGCATTCATCAGGCAGATCCAAGTGAGAGTCACTGGATAGTTTAGAGATATATCATTTGGTACTTGAGAAGCACTGAGAATGTATCTCTATACACTGGAGGATAAGACTTGATGTCTTGTAGTTTTACAAACACAAGCTTCTAATCAAATAAGTTTGATATTAAGTCAGAATAATGGTGGTGCAGTGAGTTGAAAGAGTTCTATGTGATAGAACACTGTAAGTTCTACAACATATGTAAACAAGTTTACATAGTGGTTGCACACTACTTGAGAAGTAGTTTAGATGAAGTTTTTCATCTACATATTTGATATGGGATTATCTCAATTTTCTCTGGAAGTGTATCATTGTTTTGAGAAAACAATGGAGTAGAGCCGATGTCTCATCGAAGTTTAGAATTTACGTGGCGATACCATACAATCGGAGAGATTGCAACTTATAGAGATATAATTAAAGATAAAGTATCTACCGTTAATAACATTGCGGATCCACTAAGCGAAGCGATTTACTCAAAGAGTGTTTGAGCTTCACCTCGAGGCGATATAGATCGACGGATGGGTGATTGGCTTTAGTGCAAGTGGGAGATTGATAGAAATGTATGCCCTACAAGCCAATCATATATGATATGATTCGACATTTCTAGAAATATCTTATTCAATTAATTAGGCAAATCTTCATTATAAGCTCTTATTAGATGCGAATATAATAATGAAGTCCTTGATCAAATACAATGATGATTAAATCATGACGAGATCGTGATAATGAGATTGATCAGCTAGAGGTATTTGATCTAAATGTTCCTAGTCATAGGATACTTGAGACGGGACATCAAGGATCCGGATAGACTAGTGTATGTGATGTCTTCTCATGTGATGAGGACGACCGATCTCATTGGTCATTAGTGTGGAGACACTGAGATACACATGCAGGTGCTCATTAGTTGAATGAGTTCACTGAACTGACCGAATTAGAAACCCTGAATGGTATCTTACCGAACTGTCTATCAGGGTTTTCTATCATCACGGTTGCATGGTTGGACCTTTGACCTGAGTCGCCAAAGATGCCTTGTTGGGTGGAACTTGTGCTTTGACCATTGACTTATGGATCACAATTTAGATGGTCCTATATAGCGATGGATCGGGTACAAGGAAAATCCAATGGAGGCAATTGAGCGGACAACAAGGGATCGTCCACTCTCGATAAGTGAGAGTGAATGTCCTATGGGATAGTACTCTAAATCCCTAGCCAGGGTAGATAGGATAATTGGAAAAGGAGTTTTCAAATTGATCCAATTCCGAGTACATGATCCTATAGAGTCGGTACACTAAGGAGTTGACAGTCGATGCCGTACTCCTTTCCGACTAGGACATTGGATGGATGAGGGTTTATATCCATGTGGTAACTGATGATGGAAAGGCTCAATGAAGATGAAATTATCCCCATAGCCATTTGGGATCATGGGATGTGGCTTGTACCCTTCATGATCGGTAGGCTGATTAATCTGTTATCGGATAACGGATTTAATTAAATTAAATAGAATTGTTCTATTTTATTTAGGCCTCAACCAAATAGGCTATTGGGCCTAGTGGGTCACACACAAAAGGACTTATCCACAAGTACAGGGGCAAGGACGTAATTTATAGAGATTTTGGGTTTTTATAAAAAATTCTATAATTCTCTATAAATACTAATGGTTTCAGCCAAACCCCATCAAGCCAAGGGTGAAAACCACGTCCCAAGTCTCCTCCCTACCTCCTCCTCTCTTTAGAAGGTGTCCATGGTCGATGGAGCTCCGTTCGGGAAGAGTTCTCGAGGCCGGCGCGAAGAGAGAACCTGCTGTGGATGAAGTTCGTGTGGATACTGCTGGAGACCGGACACTTGAACGGTTTGTAGAGCTTGAGAAGCTCATACCCTTCCTCTCCATGGGATTATATGAATCCCTATCAGGTATATTCGAACCCGATTTGATCGGTTTTCGGTTTTCGTCGTTCGGTTCTGATTGAGACGGATTCTATAGGAACCCATAGGAATCGTCACTTCCGCTGCACCAAATTTTAATGGACGATTCCTTACAAGATTCACTAACACAACTTTGGTAACAAATGTTCCAAGCTTTTCCACACCAAAGTCCTCAATAGGAGAAGATGGAACATGATCATGGGGTCTACAAGAAGAATGGCAGTTGGTTTGTAGACATGGGTGACATTAAACTGGTTTTTGGCTCCTTATTTTGAGCCTTGTGAGCCCTGGTCACTGAACATTCCCCGCATTTTGATAATCACTTTGGCTGTCTCCCTTACCTGCATCCCATCTCCTTACTAGATAGCCTTACCCTCATAGTCCCACCTTTTTTAGAAGAAATTAAAACTACCATTTTTGTTATGAAACCAGAGAAGGCCCTAGGCCCGTATGAATTAATTAGCCCCTTTTTTTCATTGACTTTGGCTCCATATCAGCCATGATATCCATTCCTTTATTGGGAATATCTTTCAAACATGGGTTCTTTCTTATGGTTTAAACCACACTATTATATCCCTAATGTTAAAAACTAAATGCCCATGCTGCCCTCACTAATTTAGATCGATCTATAGTTTATGCAATGTCTTGTTGAAAACTTTATCCAAATTCTCGCCCTCAGATTAAAGCCTTTGCTGCCAAACCTCATCCCTGACTGCCAAACTACCTTTGTGCCAAGCCATCTCGGACTAGACAACATCATAATTTTGCAAGAAATTAATAATGCTCTTAGCTGGAAAAGGGGCAAGCAAGTTTTTTTTTATGGCAAAGCTAGATGTTCATAAGGCATATGATAAATTGAGTTCATATTTCTTAAGAAGTATGTTGAGCTACTTTAGCTTCCCAGAGCCCTTCATTAATTAGGTCATGGCTTGTACAACTACTACCCCTTATGCTATCAATCTCAATGGACATATTTCTGATTTTATCAAATTTTCGAGAGGAATTAGACAAGGCTATCCCTTGTCACCTAATATTTATATCATTTGTGCCAAATCACTTAGTTGCCTCCTGAACAGGGCTATTTATGATAGTAAAATTTCTAGTATTTTCATTGGTAGAGGAGAAGAAAATGTCTCCCATTTAACGTATGCTGATGATTTAGTCATATGTGGGGTGGCTAAGGAGGAAGAGATTGAGAACCTTCGATCCATTCTCAATGTTTATGAGCAGATTTCCGGTCAGGAAATCAACAAGGCAAAATTCACAAGTAGCTTCAGTAGGAATGTGCAGCCAGAATTGATTATCAAATTGTGTCATATTTCAGGTTTTTCATTGGCGGACAAGGGAGAGCTATATCTTGGCATTCCTATTAAGGGGTAAGAATGCTCATTTTGACAATATAATACAAGGCTATCAAAACAAGTTGCCAGGTTGGAAGTTGAACATGCTCTCTATAGGGGGTAGAACCACCCATATCAGGTCTACTTTAAACTAGATTCTAATCCACACCATGTATGTCTTAAAATTTCCTACCAAGATTATTAATAAGTTGGATACATAATAAATTTTGGTGGGTGCACAAGAATCAGCCCCAGAAGAACCACTTCTCCAAGTGGACTTCTATTAAGTAGCCTAAGGTGGTCAGGTGCCTCGACATTAGAGACTATAAGGTTCTTAACCATGCCCTAATCATGAAACTCACCTAGAGTTTTTTTCATACTAAGGGTAGACTGTGATCTAATGTGTTGCACTATAGATATCTTGAAAGCAAAATTTTTTGGGAGGTTCAATTGAAGGGCATGGATTCCCTAATTTGGAAACTTATGTTGCAGACTAGAGGGATTATCTGCCAAGGCTGCCTTTGGAAGATCAAGACTAACTCCAACATTAGCATATGGAATCATTCTTGGATTGCTCACAGAAGGGCCCCCCAGTCCTCATCAATCATTCTTCTTTGACCCCTACTCATGTCAGCTTTTCCCTATCGGATGGGAACTGGGACATACATAGGCTCTATCTTTGGTTTTATGCTATTTTTATTAACCCGATTCTAAAAACTCCCATCTATCACAATATTGTGGAGGATGTACTAATTTGGCCCTTCACCTCTTATGGATCTCTCACCACTAATCAGCTTATAGATACATCAAGGACTTGCGTATTCTCTCAGGCCCATTAGATAGTTGGCACCAGTTGTCATTACAAGAAATTCGTGCTTTACCTACGCAAAAAAAAACATAGGTATAGGCTATTTTTCCGTAGGTAGAAGTCTTTACCTACGGAGCTATCTACGGACCCATCCGTAGGGCTAGTACATATAGGTAAATGTTTTACCTACGACGGATCCGTATGTATAGTGTGAACTATACCTACGGGTGTATAGTTCATACTATACCTATGAGTAAACATACACCCGTAGGTATAGTTCACACTATACATACAGATCCGTCGTAGGTAAAACATTTACCTACATATACTAGCCTTATGCGACCAATCCGTAGGTAACTCCGTAAGTAAGGCTTTTAGCTACGGAAAAATGGCCTATACCTACGTTTTTTTGCATAGGTAAATCACAAGAATATGATGTATACCTAAAAACGTTCTTTCTCTTTACCAACGGGTGTAATATCCGTAGGTAAATATATCCAACCACATAACTAAAGCTTGATCTTCGACCACAATATATTTCACTCATTGCACTCCAAACATTCCACTCATTCCACTTAATATAAACACAATTCACACAAAAACTCATACGACTTTCAAAAGACCTCATCACTCAATCTAATCCAAATTTTGACAACACTTCACAAATAAAACACTGAAAAAATAGAACCTGCTCATTGCAATTATGACTTGATCAAAAATATAACTTCATTCACCTAAACATTCTTATATACACCATTCACAACTTGACCAAAGATTATAAGCACAAGACTTTGTTGATATAGAAACCAGAGTAGTACTTTGTTGATGAATTCTAATAAACAAGCAAAACATGTTTACCAATCGGCATTGAAAATGTATCACTATAAGCACAAGCTAAATTCTACTACCATCATGAATGAAGTTAGGGAAATGACTAATATTTTACCTGATGTCCTCACATACATAGGAAACAACATTTTTGGAGTTGTAGTGGGAACTTGAGAAGGATCTTGTAGTTTCAATTTCAATAGTAGGAACCACAGAGCTCCAACATAAAAAATAAAAGTAAATAATAAAAGAAAAAATGATCACAATAGCAACAACAACGCCACTTACATTTTATTTTCTCTTTTTCTTCACATCAACACCAAGAGGCTTTATTGTCCTTGCATTAGCATCAGTACCCAAAAGACCATTCACGTTCATATTAGAAGGTGGCAGAGGTGGCGATGGTGGAAGTCCTACATAAAAAGAGCCAAATCAAGATTGGTATTCCAGACTATGTTTATCTCATAGAATAAAAAAGATATTCCATGTTGACATGAAGAAAAGATGCGGAGTAGAAACTTTACCTATGATAGCACACTATCTACAGTACGAATTGCCAATATCCTCCAATACACGAAGCATCTCCAATTATCTTGTAATGCTGTTTTATTTCATGAATGAACAAATTGTGACCCTATAATGTTGTTAGCATAGACAAATAAACATTACTCATAACATGAAAAAATAACCAACCTGGTCTCGGATAGAACTAAGAAATATGAAACTAAGGAAATCTATACTCCTTTATCAAACTGAAAGATTGTGCAAAATCCTTAGCAGTTTCTCTTGAGAAACCAAGCATGTAGTTTTCTTAGGTGTCTCTATTGTGATAAGTGGTAGTTACCAAAAAATACATAAATGTAAGTGTAGGCTATAAAATAAAAATATAAATGTAGAGGATCTATAACAACACAAAGAGATGCCCCAGAAAAAAGTTAACTGAAACTCTCATCACTAAATAGAGATAAAAAACACTTAGTGATCCTAGCTGAAGGAAACTATCAAGTTCACAATATCCTCAGCTATGAGTAAAGAGACATTCCTACAGAAACACCCTTCTTGTGCTCTCCAATCAGATAGAGCAGTAAACCATAAGGAGCTCTTAGGGATCTTAAATATTTAAGTTTAATATGATAAGAAATAAACCTTAAATGAGAAGTCACTGGTATACATGACATTAAACACAAGATTTAAGAAAAAACATTTTGATGATCTGGCAGTTTGATGATCAGGGATGATTGATGCAACTATAAACCGAGGAAACATATAGAAGAACAATGTAACAAATGTGAACCAGATAAATATACTTACCTTGGGCTTTGGATGATCATAAAAGACATGTAAGGTAATACCCAGTAGTTGACATTGTCTTCCATCCATCCTGCTGAGTGAACACACTCAACCTTCTTACAACAGAACCTGCTAATTACAAACTGTAGTTGAAAAAAATCTAAAAAAAATAAAACGTACTCATCAAACATTCATACATCTGTTATATACACCATTCACAACCTTCCTATATATAGACTATCCTCAAATCAGAGTGATACAACAACCAGGTCTGATTTATAAAGAAAAATTCATAAACGAAATACACATCACAAAGTTGAAATATATAAAATAAGAATATGAAACCACTCACAATCCACCAGAAGTTACATGAGTTTGAAATATCACCACAACCATAACATGACCTTCAAAACCACCACAACCAACAATCAATTTCAACGATAAAAGACTTAGTTGTCAACCATCCATAGTCCTCATTGATCATTTTTCATCAAAAATAACCTGGAATGTAAAATAAAAAAATTAAAAAATTAATTATATATTTAATTAATAATTGTGAGTAAAATATATAATTAGAATAACTTACATAATCCTTGAACCATATAATATGGCTTCCAATAGCATCATGCATTTTCTATCTATGATCATCCTTAATGAACAATGGGGCATTTGGCTTATGAACACGAACAATAGACACCTCATAGAATACATCTCCGAGGTGCCTTGACATCACCATTTTCTTGGCATTGTTGCTTATGAACAAACCTTCAGCAACGCCCCTTCCATATCTACCAACTTAACATTCTTTCCTTTTCCCTATTAAAAAAAAAACAAAATTTGAAAGGCCAGGAAAGATTGAGAATTGGCTGGTTCAGGTGAATATTCATATTCCAATCAACAAATTTAAGGGACATGAAAGGCAGATCATATATGAAGCACAACTCATACACTGTAGCGATAAAAAAAGAAACTCAGATCATATATGAAAGGAAGGTCATATATGAAGATAAACACCTTCACTTACATTATCTTCGGCTGAACTTGACAATTTGCTAGAGACCAAAGATAGAGGTGCAGACTACACAACAATGCATAAAAAACAATTAACATGACTTACTGGTTTTGTGCATTTTCAGAAACAACTTTGTATAATTTAAATTCAAAATATTATACCTCGACATTGGGATGGGGAGCATCCTCAAGTTTAGCTACTTTTGATTCCAAAAGCTAAAAACGTGGATGTAAGGTCTTATCTTCAATTTTAGACTTTTCAGCTTTGCTCTCCCCCCATAGTTGATTTGGTGTTCGCCCTATGCCAATACTCCTAATTCTCCCATGTTTGTCTTCACCGAGAACTTTGGCAAAGACATCTTCCTTTGTTGCCATTGAATAAGAACTAGTAGATGGTTGGCATTGTTTGAATGCCTTAAGTTTTCCCTTTAATGTTCAAAGTATCTTAGACAATACATATGAAATATATACAGAAGGCAAAGGCATCAATGTTACATAGTCCTCCGCGAGGTACTTCATATATATAGGTAAGTGGTTCACTATACACTTATGATTGCTATTGCACATTCATTGTTGATAGCCTTGCCAACCTTTATGGTATGACTGATGATGAAAATGCCTGTTCTGTCCACCTCTTTACCAGTTTTTCACTTCTGAAATTTGAATAATTATGGGCATTTAAGAATTGACATTAAACATCTGTAATGCATAAAAATAGTTGGTACTAACCTCTTTTATCCTGATATCTGCACATGTCTGAGTTCCAGCACAATGAAAGATCTTTTGAATGCTCTTATTTTTATGATTCACCTTACTTTTCCTCTACAAGTTACAATTCACAAGAGATAGTAATGTAATGCATAAATTATGAATACTTATGATGAAAATAACAGTTTACCTGGAATTCATTAGAAGTCCAGGCTATCCTTGCTGACTCTCATGTTTCAGGGGTAATGTGCAATCCTTGAGGTGGCTCTTTCTCATTTATGTACTTCCTCCTAAGTGAATACTTATGATATTTCCATTTCATCCTAAGATCTTTCATTATAAACATCTTTTGTAATTGATCTCCATCATCAACTTCATATTTTCTCTAAAAAATATTAACCATGTCGTTTGGTAGTCATTGACAAGTCATAATACATAACTATAAGATACTGAGACAAGATAATTATTCAATTTACCTTGATAAATGCCTATATGTTGTTGACATTTGATTGTGGCATCTTATCCCAAGATGCCACATTGATCGGGCATTTCTCACAATTCCTTGAAACTGTCCCCAAAATGGTCCTTAGTGACCTTCCACCGGTCCCAATCGGCTGTCTAAGTTTATTTCATTCAGCAACAATCAGTTTCTCATCCTTCAATACCTACACATCACGGCAGTATGTGCGACCTCAAGTTTTCTTTGGAGGAACATAATCTATGATTGTTTTGTCTTCCGTATTTTAGTCCCCTTTTTGAGCATCTGTGTTCTTATCACTGGAGAATGTAGAGGATGGTATGGAAGATGATGCAGAGGAGGTCAAGCAGTCTCCATCTCGACCATATTTTAAAACTTTGACAATAAAGGTGTCAATATTGAATACTGGAAACCAATCTTTTGTCATCTACAAGAAAAATGTTAAATACCTCATGAATAGAAGAATTTAAATAATAATTTATGTTCTAGGAGACATTGAGTTCACAGTGTGTACAAAATATGGGTACGAAGAACGAGAAAAGGCATGTGGGGCACCCTTTATGAAAAGGTAGGCAAAATAGAGTGAAGAAAACCCACACTCCATGCCATCCCTTTGTTGTGGAACCTAGATGAAGCAAATGCTCAAACAGTGCAAGTAATTAAATTACTATAAATAAAACAATTTATTCATAACTCATTAAATTCATACTGAAGGTATGTAGTATGGAGTGGATGTCAAACTCTGTTTGCTAACCATTTTACCATCACTCTCATATAACTCCTTCAAAAATCTGAAGAAAAAACATACCCTTCTATGAATTTAGATGTACAAATGATGAAAATTAAAGTGGAACTCATACATTACCTTCTAACTATTGGCTCTTGCCTTTGTGGCTCAGTCATGTGAAGAGAGTCTAACATGACTGTACATGGTCCAAAATCAAAGTCAAAGGAATTTGCCAAGTTACATAATATTAACAGTCTCTAGTGTCCCCTATAATAAATTGGTAGTAACTTAGAAAGAAAATAGCCCAACGTAGAGTGAAATGCCCTATTAATTATGACTTACCCATCAACTATGGAGACAATGACATACATTTTGGAGAAGACTTCTCGATCCCTAAGTACTTCTATAATCCTATGCCTACCATTAAGATACATAGAAAATATCAAACAATGTACTATTGTGGCATTTATTTTGTGGGTCATTTGAAGTTGACCCCACATGTGGCTGCAAAATTTCAACGATAAATGGTTAGATGAATAAGTAAAGCCAAAGAATTCTAATTCACACATAACACATCCCCATAGACCATAAGTTCTGTCACTTGTTGATAAGTGCCATCTGTCCAAACAATTACAACAACTTTCTCATGCATGAAAAATGTCAGGCACATGTGAATAAGTAAAGTCAACTATTGCATAAAACACATAAAATTAATACAAAGTTGAAAGTCACCAATGATCCATATATCCATAACAATCTGAAACATGACAAGAAGCACTTATGCACCAAAAAAAAAACAAATATGTAAGATTCCCAAGAGATAAATAATAACAACCTCCAAGTAAGTAATTGTGCTTGTTTGATACTATTCTACAATTGGTAGTCCTATTTTTCAAGTATCTGTCTTTGCAAAAGATATCTTTGCTTATGTCCTATCAATTCTGGCAACGCTTACATTGAACTAACGCATTTAGAAATAAGAAACATCATGAAATGAAATTATTTATAGAAATCTTAGTCCATGAACTGCCGAAACAAGTCAGAATCCAACTTTTAAATGTATATGTGTATTAAAATGTAACATTCCAGGATTATGTTAGCCCTTGAACTCATACATCTGATGACATTTTGGATTGAGATGGAAACAGTCTGAAGTCACCTATTTTTAACTAAATCAAGTCATACCGAGACAATATATCCTCTTCCTTTTTTTTGACTAAACAGGGTTCTAACCTGCTATCAGATTTGACTGAACATGACAGGTCCTTCATGTTGGAATCAGATACATTGAACTAACACATATAAAATAGGGTGCAGTCCTTTGAATTCTGGCAAATAAAATGTTTTATAGAAAACTTACTCCATGAATTGTAGAAACAAGTCAGAATCCAACTTCTGTAGTGCCTTTGGCATATCGTAGATGTCTCAATGTACTTTATCTTCTTTGGTTGTGGTGGGTTGGATGAATTACCTGGACTTCACAAACCTTTATCCTTTGAATCCTTAGAGCTGCCACCATCTGATTTAAACGACAAAGACTCCATAACCTTCTTTCCCTTGTTTGCATAAAACACATCAATCAAATTTCAGTAATTAATAAAGAAAAAAAATATAAATGAAATCATCATATAAAAGCAACTTACTGTGGACGCCCGATTCAAGTTGGTTCTCCCCGGCTAGAACGATGAACGCCATTCCTCTTCCTTCTTTCTTTCGGCTTTCGACTCTGGTGGATGTTGATGTGTGGTCGCCAGGAACTGTGGGCTCCAAGAGTAAAAAGAAAGAGACAATGTAAGTATTAAAGGAAATGGCCGAACATACCTAAGCGGAGAGATCATGTAGAAAGATTATGGGTTCCACCTTCTTTCTTTTCGGCCGGACGAGAAGAAAGAGCTTGAAACACTTTTAGTTGTTCCTACAAAAACATGTAAGCCACAAAAACAAGTGAAAGTGGATTAGAACTAAGTGAAGCATCTTGCAAAAGGAATGAGCTAAAACCACAAATGAAAATGGACTAACCGGATTGGGAATAACTCCCAACCCCCCTTTTTATGTGTTTTGGATGATGATATATAATATGATTAAGCAAAATATGTATGCAAGCATGATTATCCATGATGAAAAACATAGAAACAAAGTAATGCTAGGAGATGGGGGAAGAAAAACGGGTTTTGGCTCCAAAAATGGCAATCTGGAGCCTGGGCGACCCGACAGGGGGGTCACTTGGGCGACCTGACAGACAGGTCACCTCCTTCACCAGGACTCGGCTTGCTCCTGGATGCTCCCACGATGCTTTTGGATGGCCTTCAAAGCTTGATGATGGCTCCCGAAAGCTCCTAGGATGTAGATGATGATCTCCCCTCGGATGTAGGAGCTTGAGAAGCTTCAAAATGGATGTCGATGAAGAAACGGGATGAAGAACGTCAGTTTACAGAGGTGGATGGAATGAGAAGCTCTCAATCTCTTGGGCAATGAAACTTGGAGGATGGAGATGGCTTGAAGCTCTCTAGGGCTCTCTCTTGGGAGTTTGGGACGTTCTCAACCTTCCCACACTTTTTCCACCCTTGAAAATGTAGTTGGGGGGTCCCTTTTTATAGGCAAAAGGGCCACAGGGGTATTTCAGGTATGAAAAGTGTCATCCGGAATAGAAGATGATCCGTCTACCGGGTCATTAAGCGACCCGATAGGCGGGTCGCCTAGGCGACCCGCCTGATAGGTTACCTGCAGAACCATAAATGCCATTAAATACGCGTGCGCTGAAAGCTGGCCGCGCGCCGTCCGGGGCCTGCTACAGTGGTAGGCGTCCCATCTGACGGGTCGCCTACATCCGATCAGTTTCAACCATCCGGACGAGCATGCGCCGCTTGTGGGTCACTTTGTTTGGTCCGTGCACTGTTCCGGCAGGCGACCCATTGACTGGGATGCTTCCTATACCTGACCGGACTTGACCCCCACCTACCACCGTTAGAACAAATGGATTTGGCGAGAATTGGGAAATGACCCATTGACCGGTGTAGACACGCCAATTTGGCTTTATTTAGAGCTTAAACCATTATTCCATTGGCAACATCTCTTTTAGACCATAAAAATCATAATGAACCACCCTTTTAGATGAGCCGGGGTACTTATTGGAAATATGAGGATGATTTGCTAATTTCTAATCAAATCCGTGTTTGCCGAACAAAAGACTCTTGGTGGTGTGCCAGATTATGCTTTTCCCAGCATATCCTCTATTTGGAAATTTTTAACAGGATTATATAGACTTCTAATGAAAAAGTATTCAACATCAATAATCTTCTTCTCTGAGTTATCTTTCCATTGTGTCACGACCCGGAATATACAATAGCGCAGCGGAAAATAAATCCGGATTATCGGGACAGTTTAGGAGAACAAACCAAATTCACACCATAACTCTGAATGATTTAAAACAACCTGTAATGTTCCAATCAACTTCAAATTCCAAGTAAACACTAAACAATTTCTAACTAACAGTAGAAGGAACAATCAAGCAACCTAGATAATAAGTGGTGATCACTCGTCACCGAACTCCTCGTCTTCAGGGTCCTCAAGTGGCTCTGGATCAACTCCAAGGTCTTCCTCGAACTCTTCTCCAAAGTCCTCCTCAGGAAGAGGCTCCTCGAAATCAGCTGAAAAATTTAATAATGGGAAGGGGTGAGTCACCACAGACTCAGTAGGTCTTACACCCGAACTACCCTACTATACTAGTGATTTCTAATGGTATATAATACATATTAAGCCTAAAAATCAGATTTAATACATAGGGTTTAAACTAATCATATATCTTTAATTAATTGATTACAAAGTCAATCAACTACCCCATATGATAACTAGACTCTATATGCATTAAAAACCAACATAACCTACACATTAAACTGTTCTAGGTATGCCCAGAACACATAAACCTGACATAAAACCAATGACACATCTATAACACTACCATCTATGCCAATTCACACAACTAAACACCTGTCTGAGTAAATACCATGCTCCATCTGATAAAATGTAGTCACATCACAAAACTAGCACCAGATTTACCATATAGTAGGAAGTAACATATAGTAACTAAATCCCATAGTACCCCTAGGCAGGAGAGTACTTAGGATGAACCGCGGTATCTGGGATCGAAGGATGCTCCAGATTCAACTAATCTCCGCTGCCCACGGGCCACTAATTTAGTCTGGTGAAGTACAAAACAACCACAATGCAGCTCACTGCACTAACCACATTCCACACCATGCAAGCATATAAATAACTCAGACAGTAAAACAGGAACATTTAATTGGCAATCAAACATGAAATACATAGATGAACACCCATGGTTCTATGCACCACATATTTGCATACCATACCACAGTCTATCACAAACTAATGCATATGGATAGGATCATGCAATTTACAACCTAAACATATCAATTACATGCTTAAACAGAACTACCTATCACATAAAAGACAACAAACTAAATTCTAACAACATAAGCCTAAACCTTACATCGGCTTTTTAACAAATCGGGATATATATATTTAAGGTTCACCGCGGTGCAAACAATGCTAAACTAGCTAAATTAAACATATACAACCTATCCTGATGTCTAACATACATGGATACTCAAATTAATCTAAACATGCATGGATTAAACAAATTAATCTAAGTCTATCTAAGCATGCCATTAAATTAAAAACAGCCCATTATTTCTAGCCTATTAATCATGATGATCTAACCATAATTTTTACGATTTAAATAAATATATAAAGTGCTAAGGATAGCCGAGACGCCTACCTTGACGGCAACGGCGAACGGCGCACGGAATTCCAAGGAAATTGAATTTGGCGACGAAACTGCCGCGGTTGCGTCGGCGATGAAAAACCGAGCCGGGTAGGTGGTTTCAAAACTGCCGGTAGAAGGGAAATAATAAATTAGGGAGCTTGATAGAGGACAATAGGAGAGAGGGCGATAGGAGAGAGGTTGTATTACCGCGCTGGAGAGAGAAGAAGGGTGCACGGCGGTGCACCGCGGCAGCGCGCGTGGGCGCGGGTGGCGCACGGCGTGCGCGGCCGGGCTGACGTGGCGGCGGGGAGGGGTGTCGTGGCGGCGGCGGGCGGTGCCGCGCGGCGGGCAGCGTCGCGAGGCGGGACGGCGCCGACCGACCGGCGGCGTCACCCGGCGGGTGAGGCGGGTCAACGGGCGAGCGGCGATGCACGGGGAGGAGACGCGGCGGCACGCACGGCGAGGCGACGACGTCGCGGCGGCCGAGCGCTCGTACGAGGTACGAGGAGGCGGCGACCGAGGCGGGGCTGCGCGCGGCCGAGGTGGCGACGCGCGGCGGTGGGCGGCGCGCACGAGGGCGGCGGTCGGCGTCACCGCGGCGAGCGCGGGAGGCGGCGGAGACGCGCGGACGCCGAGGCGGGCTGTCGCGGCGGAAGGAAAAAGGCAGGAGGGGGGGGAAATAGGGTTTCGCGGTGGGGGAGAAAAACGGCACCGGGGAGGGTTTCTCCCGGGGGAGGAAAAAGGGGAATAAAAAGAAGGGGAGAAGATTAAAATATTAATAAATAATTATTAATTTTTTTTTCTCTTCTCTTATTTAACTAAAAACGTAACATTACACATTGCAACAAACAGCATTCAATTCTGATCTCCCATTTGTCCGCAGCGCCCTTTGGAAGTCAGATGCACAGTTCTGTCTGCACGCAGCACCAATCAAGCCCAATTGCATGCAAGCCCAGCCCATTGGGCACATATCTGACAAATTCACGATCTTACCTTCCTTTTTACTCCTCCATATCACTTGGTATAGTATCTGTAAGCTCCATGGTCGAAATTAGCATCATCTAATGATGGCAATCCAACTTGTTGTCTTATACATCAAAACTTGCCATTTTTGGACCAGATTTGTTTCCTCTTCAAGTGGAGACATATTTTGAACATGGGAAAGGTTATCCATGGTTTAAAATCTCTCTCAATCATTTGGTTAAGTTTATAGATGCCTCAGGATGAAAATTATCAAACATTAAATGGAGGAAATCCAACCTATGGTCGGATGTATCAAAACTTGCTACTTTTTGATCTGGTTCTCATCCCCTATAAAGGGAGACTCATATGAACGACCTAATAAGGGGAATCCCCATCCTCCAGCACTCCTCTCCTCGTCCTTCAGCCACCCTTGGCTCATCCCAACCTTCCCAAGTCGTCCTCTCTTCATCCCGGTGCCCGGAGATCAATCCAAAGTGAAGAAGAAGCCGGTCTATGCTCCAACGTGCTGCACTGCTGATCATTGGCTTCTACAGATCTTTATAGTCATTTTAAGGCCTTTCTTCTTTCATAATAACTGTGCTACATCAAGATATCTTTCATCTCCAACAAACAGAGGTCAATTCTAACATTCCCTTGGCTTGTTATGGCTTCAACACTGGTGCTGCACAGACAGATCCGAAATCTTCTCTTCTAAGTCATCATCTTCTCAGTCAATTTCAATACGTTGAATGGTGGATTCAGCCTATATATCCTTTATAAAAAATTTTCCCCGGTGAGTCCTTTTTATTTACAGCAAGAATCATTCAATTCAGATATCTATAGTGCCCATAGCACGTCCTACATCGACATTGTGCTGGGAGTTTCCAGAATTTCATTGTCCAAGATCTGGCTTATCAGGTAAAATAAGATTACTTATCATAAGATTCAAGAAAACTTGTCTTCATAGAAAACCACCCTCGGTGAGCTATCTTTATTTTGAAACAAACATCACTTTATTATGACATTGGTGCTGTTCATTATGGTCTCTGCATCAGAGCCGTGCAGTTTACTTTGAATCTGTCCAACCCGGTTGCCACTTTGCCTGGGTTGTGTTGTCTTTAACCATTCATATTCTCTTTGCTAACTCTTCATTAAAATCATTTAGTTCATATTTAAGCATTATTTTTATTTATTTTTTCATCATTTCATACATCATAAAAAAACCAAAAAAAGGGGGTTAGTGCTAACCCCGAATCTGGTGAGTTTGTTTCCAATTGCCATTTTATGTTATTATTTTTACAGTTACTACACTTCACACAGTTCTAATCCTCCCTTCACTTGTTTTCTTGTCTTCTTTGTCTACTAGTTGCACAGGTATATCAAGCTAGCATCGGTTGGACTCTCCCTCATCGGCCGGCCGAAGAGGAAGAAGGTTGAACTCACACACTCTCTCCCACACTAAGGTGCACACGGTCAACTTCTTTCTATTTTCAATACATAAAGCGGAGCACGCGGCTCCTGGTGACCACTTCTTCAATCTTCTAATGCATTAAGTCATTTATTCCTCACTCTCCTCCCACATGACCCGAACCATCTCCGATGCTCGAGCGACGCCGTGAGATGAAAGTTCGGGGATCAATGTGAGTGTGGGACCGAGGTGAGAACTCTTTACCGCTTTCCGAGTGTTTTCCGATTCACTCCTTTTCCCCAATTCAATCTTTCACCTTCTCTTGAGGTGCCGACCTGGAACCCATTTCTGGAGTCGACAGCTTTTTGGCGACCACGGTGGAACAACCAATGTCTTTAACCATGCTAACTTGATTTGTTTGTGCAACTAGTTTCATTCTAATTCAGTTCTAGTCACTAGATTGTTTGTTTTGTTGCATGATTGCTTGTCTTGTTTGCATATTGCATGCTTGATTTACTTACTTCTTTTCATTTTATGTTTGCGCATATTTATTGTTTCTTCTCCTCTTACCTTCCATTTTTACTTTTGCATTAGCTTTTTGCATCGGGTACCGGACTTGCTCCGATCCGTTGGGCATTTGAGGCGGGGGCTCTCTCTCCCAACACACCCTCACCCACCAAACACCTTCTTGGTGGATTCTTACCTCTCTTCTGGGATACTCCTTCCTAGTTGATTTGGTGGTTTCCATCAAGACCTCCGTAAGCCCCCATCCGTGGAGTATTCCTTTCCGCACAATTGGGCCGGTTGTACCACTTTACCAAAACCCGAAGAACCCAAGTACCTACTCGTGGTGACTGAGTGACAACCTTAGGTCTTGAAGATTGAAGCAATAGGAACCATACCTACTTGAGTGAATAATTGTTAACAATCTATCTAATCTAAGGTTTCAACCCAAAAATTGTCGAGTAGTCATTTTAAAACCTTGTTTGCATAACTTGCTTGCTAACCATAATTGAAAACTACCAATTTTTTTTATTTTTTTACAAAACACCTAAAAAAAACAAAAAACCTTTTTAATTTTGTGTTCAACTTGTTTTCCAAACAACCAAATTGAAACAAAAAAATCAAACAAAACAAAACATAACAAAAAAAATCTTCAATTGTGTGCTTGACTTGCCCTTCTTTTTTTAACCATCTTTGAAGAAAGATCGACAGGATTCTCATGATGCTAAGGTCTGGAAGCCACGTTGGGAGGTCGGACTACTACAAGCAACAAGAGTATGAGCCGAGTTTCTACAAGCTTCAACAACGACCCATGGTCCAACCCAAGGGCCATGTCAATGCCGTCAGAGAACCTGAAGTTCAAAATCCTACTCATCCACTAGCTTCACTAAGTGTGGAACAAATCCTTCAGGGTCTATCCCTCCATTTAGATCCTGAATCCTTTTCACTTGTGCAATCTTTAACAAAGGGCAAGATGCCCGCCAATCAAGATCCGGTCGAGGGAAACCAAGCCCCCTCACCACCCCAATTGACAGTCAGGCCCCTCATCATCAACTCTCTTGCACAATCTTGCCGTGCTACTTTGCCTACTCACCCTATTGTGGGTCACCTACCTGATTCCATGCTAGTTCTTACTTCTAACCCACCTCTTCCAGCCTATTCATCCAAATACCTTGCACCGGTGGCTCAGGAACCCAGCCTTACTCAAGCATTCATGGACAAACTCAACCAAATGGATGAGCGCGTTGAAGAACTGAGGCACTGTTTGGACTCGAAGGCCATCCCTAAAATATCTGCTCCATCTTTCCCAGTCCCACATATCCCTCCATCACAAACACCGGCATACCATCGCTACAATGGCTTAGGTGATCCCTTCACCCATGTCAATGATTTCTTGAGCAAATCATCTTGATGGCTAAATGATCGAAGAGCTCTTGCTATTCTTTTTAAGCGATCATTGGATGGTGCAGCCCTAGAATGGTTCTTTTCACTAGGGGAAGTAGAGATATGGGATTTCAAAATTGTCAAGGCCAAATTCTTGAAATGATATGGGCCAGGCTATTCAATAATTGGGGAAGTAAAAAAAGATATGGAATTAATGCATTATTCTGATGAATTGAGGCCTAAGATTGAGAGAAGCATTGATGCTATGCACCAACCTTGGAGCCCTCTCCAACCTCATCCAGATCATCATCTTCAACTGACTCCTCGACGCCAGTTGATTAGGCAACCCATGCCCCAACCATAGCCAATCATGCAACCCATGTCAATGGCACAACCAACCACGCTTAATACAGCTCCTCTTGTTGCTTGTGCGAATACTCCATTACTTCAACCGGCTCCCCAGCCTTCGACTCCACCAACATTTCTTAAGGTCCATCGGCCAATCATCCGACCAATGGCTTCTCAGCCTATTCCAACAACAACCCCTCGGATAGCCATGCAAGCCTTGGCCCCTCAACCCACTTCACCAATGGTCCCTCGACCAATCATTCATCTTGAGCCAATCGAGCAAACCCCAGCTTCTCAACCAATCCCACCGCATAGGGATCCTCCTCAGTTGGTTGCACAACAACCAATCATTTCTTCTATTACTCTTGCCTCAACAAAGGAATCAATCACTCCTACTATTCTTGCTCCTATTGTAGTAGAAGATTCAGACACTTCAATCCTTCAAGCTCCTGCCATGGTAGAAGAACTAGCCACTCTGATCATTCATGCTCCTGCCATGGTAGATGATTCAAACACTTCAACCCTTCAAGCTCCTGCCCTGGCAGAGGGATTAATAACTCCAACCATTTGTGCTCCTGCCATGGTAGAAGAATCAACTCCTCAACATATCCTTGCTCTCTCTCAAAATCAAAGTCAGTCAGTAGGGGAGGTCGAACCAAACTCTTCTATCATTCTAGAATCCTCTAAACTAGGCATGCCCTCTTCCCCAGAACAACCTGAGGAGAAGCCTACTGTAGGGAGCTTAGATGAGGGGATCACAAATTTAGTTGATTGTTAAGGACTAGGCAAGGATTCTCCAGGTATAAATCAAATGTTGCCATCATTGGAGTTGATCCCTGAAGCTGGGGAGAAATAATTGACCCTTGAACTGAAAAATAAAGGAATAGAATTGGTCAGTGAAATAGGGAATGAATCGACAAGCCTCCTGAAGGATGTAGACCTTAGAAAAGGGATACTAGGACCTCCTCCAGCTAGGCAGGCAAAATCCTCGAAATCAGTCTTAGGGCCGCGACCCTTGTCCCATTCTCCTTGTAAAGAACAATCTGGCCCATGGGCCTACAAATCATCAATCTTAGGGCCACGACCCATTCTCTACCCTCCTCCAAATCAAAAATCAGGCCCGTGGGCCTACAATTTCTCAATCTTAGGGCCACCACCCATTCTTTATCATTCTCACAATCATCAATTGGGCCCATGGGCCCAAAATCTGTCAATCTTAGGGCCACGGCCCACACTTTATCCCACTCAACTAAGCCATTATGCCCTTTTCGTCAATCGGGCTCTTATGCCCCTTTTCATCAACTGGGCCCATGTGCCCCTTTCCATCAGCCGGGCCCACGTGCCCCCTTTATCCAACCAGGCCCATGTGCCTCTCTTCATCAACTGGGCTCTTATGCCCCTTTTCTTCAACCGGGCCCACGTGCCCCTTTTAATCAATCGGGCTTGCATGCACCTTTACTTCAACTGAGCCCATATGCCCCTTTTCCCCAACTGGGCCTACGTGCCCCTTTCCTTCCATCGGGCCCACGTGCCTATAATTCTTCCCAATCGGATCCTTGTGCCCTTAATTTTTCTAAATCAGGCCCACGTACCCGCAATTCACCTCAACCGGGCTCACATGCCCATGTTTTTCTACAACCGGGCCCATGTGCCCAATTTTCTTCTAAATCGGGCCCACGTGCCCACCTTCCAACAAACTCGGGCACACATGCCCACACTCCTTCAACTTTGGGCCTATATGCCCCCATTTCTTCACCATTTGCCCGCGTGCCCATACTTCTTCGAAATCGGGCCCCTGTGCCCCCACTTCAACTATGAGCTTGTGCACCCATACTCTTCGATGGTGCCCACGAGCCCATCACAAATCTTCCAAATCACAATCATACTTCCAATCACCTAAATCAGGTCCACATGCCCATTCTTTTCGTTGGGTCCCTCAGGCTCAACCTCCAATCGGGCCCTCATGCCCATCAACAACAAATGGGCCCTCTGTCCCGCATTTAACTCTTGGGCCCACGTGCCTCTTGATTCCAACCATTTCTAGGCCTTCAAACCCACTATCAACTCCAGGGCCCAAGAGCCCATTTTAACTCACTTTTGTTTCCAAGCATATTTATTTCTTTTTAAATTCTCTTTCATTCTCTAAATTTTACTTTCAACAAAAAAAAAATCAAGGTAGAGAAATTTCATGTGTGATACCTCAATCTTTGCCTTCTATATCATCAATCCTAGTTTCACCATGCCAAATCAAATCTACCACATCTTGCACCTCACTGTATGACTCTTACTCTTTGATTCAATATGGAGCATATCAAAAGTGGAAGCAGCATGACAAGGCATGGCAAGCACAAGTAAAGCCGTCATCAACAATGAACTTTTTCTTCTCTCAGGTATTACATGAAATTTCATTCATCATCATTATGTCATCCGCAAGGCAATATTTTTTTGAAATGATTTTGAATTTCACATGACAATTTTAATTGAGAGAAATTCATGATTGATGATATTTGTAGCTACCTTATTTTTATTAAACAAATTCTTTACATTGCAAGGCATACAAACAATTGATTCACCTATGGAATATAATCTACCTCAAAAATGGAGAGAACTACCAGTATTACTTGATTCCACATGTGGTTGTTCTCTAGGAGTCGAGGGTAGATACCATTCTACACACACAACACGTCCTGATCCCAGAATCCGGATGACCCAACACCGAGAGAAGCTAGTCAAGGCTTAGAAGTGGAAGGAAAACCCTCACCCTACTCTCTTCTATTCGGTCCAAGATAGGAAAAGGGGACTAGAGGGGGAGAGTATCGAAAGCATCCACCGCCTTAGTAGGAGGCCGTCTCGAAAGGTCCAACTTCTCAAAAGAAAAGGGTTCCAAAAGATGGGCAATGAACCCCACAGGTTTAAACAAATATGGGCCTGTCTGAATGAGTACCCAGAAAAGTAGAAAATGAAAAAAGGCACCAAAAGATGGGCAATGACCCCACAGGTCAAAGACTTGTCTAAGTGAGTGCCACATGTAGAAAAGACCTGAAGAGGTCGAACCCCAATGGGCAATTAGATGTAAGTAGAGAAATCCCTCTTAACATCTCCAAAGCTTATCAAGGACTTTCTTATCAATTCTTCATTCTTACCCCCCCAAGGTGTGGGTGGACCAACCAAATCAAAGCTAAACTCTAGTCGATCAGAGGTTGAAGGTTAGAAAGATTCTGGGCAAGGAACCCCATTTTGCACATGGTATCTACCAGTGAACCTAGAAAAACAACCAAGTGATAAGAACTTGTGTCAATACTGAATTTTCTCTCCAAAAAAATATATTCAAAAAAACTCCAAAAAAGTTGAATATCTTCAAAACTCAAAAAAAAATTTCTCAAAACTCCAAAAAAAATGAATATTTTCAAAATCCCAAAAAAACTTTCACAAAACTTCTTTGCCAAATTCAAACAAAATTTTAAAAAAAAAATAAAAAAAATTCACCATGTTTGGTTTGAATTCTTGTCTTTACATTCATTGTATATTTGCTACTTTATTTTTACACCCTTAAGAAGGCTATTACCCCTTGACAAAGGTCAAGACATACTGTAACTTGCAAGGGGGATAAGCCACATTGTTGTTCTAATCTCTTCCTTATAAGTGTTTCAGGCATAAGGAGAACTTATTACCCCTTGACAAAGGTCAAGACATACTGCAACTTGCAAGGGGGATAAGCCATATTGGCATTCTAATCTCCTTTTTCGAGTGTTTCAGGCACGAAGAACAAATGAGGAGAACTACACAACAAGGCAATGCTCGCCACTTCCCTCCCCTGAGGATTCTTAGGAGGAGGTGTCACCATAACCTCGGCTTCAACTCTACCGAGGAGCTTTCTTTGCAAGACTTCAATAAGGCGATACTCACCACTTCCCTCCCCTGAGGATTCTCAGGAGGAGGTGTCATCATAACCTGGGCTTCTACTTTGCCAAGAAACTTTCACTCTATGCCCTCATTAGGACACATGAACTCTTTTGTGAGAATGCATGTCATCACATCGCAAACTCACCGTTATCATTTTCTTTCTTAGCATATGTTAGGTGCATTACTATTTATTTTATGCATTGATGTTGAAGACCGTGAATGCAAAGAAGACCTGGCCCGAGATCCCCTTCATCAAAATCCACGACGGTTGGGTCATTCTTTGTGCTCATGGATAAGACAAAATTGTGCAGTGAGGGACGATGGTTCCCGAATGGGTATCTTGACCTCATAGACAATCTATATCTTCAACTATTAGTTATACAAGTTTTGTTTGTTTTCTTGAGCCCATCATGCATCATGTAGCATTTAGTTGCATACATCCTTTCATAATCTTCACCTTCTCACCCTAATCTCTAAATCATGTATCCTGATTCTGATCATTCTGAATCCCACCGTGTTTTATAGTCCCACCGACCTTTCTAATATCCCACCGTGTCTATGAATCCCACCGTGTTCGGTAGTCACCTTGTGCCTCCAACTATTTCATTTCTATCACCACAGTGGCCACTGCAACACTATTCTTGCTATTCATTCTACCGTGGCAGTCAACTCATCTCGCCAAGGGCCTCCTATTTGATCAGAACTTGCACCGTCACTATCTTCACGGTCTGTGCTTCAACATTTGCCTTTTGGAATTCGAGATCATTCCATTCCGAATTGAATCTTGTCTCTTGGAAGACATAAATGAATCTAAGAGCCTGAATGTGCTCGATTGGTATTCTTTTACTTTTTCAAACAAATCTTTTTTTAAACTTTAGCCCATCACAGTATAGGAACACCGCAAAGATCGGGTTACCGGCTGATGATGAACCTACGAACCCATGTTTCGGGGACTCCCCACCGCGTTGTGGGTTGGCTATTCTTCTCTTGTGCCAATGGCATATCTCTTACCAATCGAACATAGGAAGACTTGATGAAACATTGCGGTTAACCAGGAGACTTGAGGAGATTCGTCTTGCCGAATCTGGTCGTTGAGCGTGTCTATATTTACACCTTGATGCCACCTTTTCAGTCTATCACCATTTCACTTCACTACATTCCACTACGATCCATCTCGCTTCGCTACGCTTTCTCTACATTTCACTCCACTACGCTACATGCCATTCCCTTGCAAAGCCGACATCAAGGCGAGGCAAGTTGTAGACACGCCAATTCGGCCTTATTTAGAGCTTAAACCATTATTCCATTGGCAACATCTCTTTTAGACCATAAAAATCATGATGAATCACCCTTTTGGATGAGCTGAGGTACTTATTGGAAATATGAGGATGATTTTCTAATTTCTAATCAAATCCGTGTTTGCCGAACAAGAGACTCTTGATGGTGTGCCATATTATGCTTTTCCCAGCATATCCTCTATTTGTAAATTTTTCACAGGATTATATAGACTTATAATGAAAAAGTATTCAACATCAATAATCTTCTTCTCTGAGCTACATTTCTATTGCAACAAACGACATTCAATTCTGATCTCCCATTTGTCCGCAGCGCCCTTTGGAAGTCAGATGCACAGTTCTATCCGCACGCAACACCAATCAAGCCCAATTGCATGCAAGCCCAGCCTATTGGGCACATATCTGACAAATTCATTATCTTACCTTCCTTTTTACTCCTCCATATCACTTGGTATAGTATCTGGAAGCTCCATGGTCGAAATTAGCATCATCTAATGATGGCAATCCAACTTGTTGTCTTATACATCAAAACTTGCCATTTTTGGACCAGATTTGTTTCCTCTTCAAGTAGAGACATATTTTGAACATGGGAAAGGTTATCCATGATTTAAAATCTCTCTCAATCATTTGGGTAAGTTTCTAGATGCCTCGGGATGAAAATTAGCAAACATTAAATGGAGGAAATCCAACCTATGGTCGGATGTATCAAAACTTGCTATTTTTTGACTTGGTTCTCATCCCTTATAAAGGGAGACTCATATGAATGACCTAAGAAGGGGAATCCCCATCCTCCAGCACTCCTCTCCTCATCCTCCAGACACCCTTGGCTCATCCCAACCTCCCCAAATCGTCCTCTCTTCATCCCGGTGCCCGGAGATCAATCCAAAGTGAAGAAGAAGACGGTCTATGCTCCAACGTGCTGCACTGCTGATCATTGGCTTCTACAGATCCTTATAGTCATTTTACGGCCTTTCTTCCTTCATAATAACTGTGCTACATCAAGATATATTTCATCTCCAATAAACAGAGGTCAATTCTAACATTTCCTTGGCTTGTTATGGCTTCAACACTGGTGCTGCACAGACAGATCCAAAATCTTCTCTTCTAAGTCATCATCTTTTCAGTCAATTTCAATACATTGAATGGTGGATTCAGCCTATATATCCTTCATATAAATTGTTCCCCGGTGAGTCCTCTTTTATTTACAGCAAGAATCATTCAATTCAGATATCTATAGTGCCCATAGCACGTCCTACATCGATATTGTGCTGGGAGTTTCCAGAACTTCACTGTCCAAGATCCGGCTTATCAGGTAAAATCAGATTACTTATCATAAGATTCAAGAAAACTTCTCTTCATAGAAAATCACCCTCGGTGATCTATCTTTATTTTAAACAAACATCACTTTATTCTAACATTGGTGCTGTTCGTTATGGTCTCTGCATCAGAGCCGCACAGTTTACTTTGAATCTGTCCAACCCGGTTGCCACTTTGCCTGGGTTGTGTTGTCTTTAACCATTCATATTCTCTTTGCTAACTCTTCATTAAAATCATTTAGTTCATATTTAAGCATCATTTTTATTTATTTTTCCATCATTTCATACATCATAAAAAAACCAAAAAAAGGGGGTTAGTGCTAACCCCGAATCTGGTGAGTTTGTTTTCAATTGCCGTTTTGTGTTATTGTTTTTACAGTTACTACACTTCACACAGTTCTAATCCTCCCTTCACTTGTTTTCTTGTCTTCTTTGTCTACTAGTTGCACAGGTACATCAAGCTAGCATCGGTTGGACTCTCCCTCATCGGCCGGCCGAAGAGGAAGAAGGTTGAACTCACACACTCTCTCCCACGCTAAGGTGCACACGGTCAACTTCTTTCTATTTTCAATACATAAAGCCCACTTCTTCAATCTTATCATTCATTAAGTCATTTATTCCTCACTCTCCTTCCACATGACCCGAACCATCTCCGGTGCTCGAGCGACGCCGTGAGATGAAAGTTCGGGGATCAATGTGAGTGTGGGACCGAGGTGAGGACTCTTTACCGCTTTCTTAGTGTTTTCCGATTCACTCCTTTTCCCCAATTCAATCTTTCACCTTCTCTTGAGGTGCCGACCTGGAACCCATTTTCGGAGTCAACAACCGGGTTGCCTAGGTGCCCCGACAGGGGGGTCATCTTCCCCTCCAGAGTTCGTTTTTGGGTCATTTTCTCGGTGATCCGGTTTGTTTATCAAAAAACTCGAGTATCTTCTAAGAAAACATGAATCTTAAGCTCCTCAAATAGGAAAAATTTGTGTGTCTGCAGCTTGCCTCTCCTTGGAGTCGGCTTTCCAGAGGAGCGGCATGGAATGGAGCGTAGATGAATGGAATGGAGTGTAATGAGGTGTAGCGGCATGCAATGGTGCGTACTGAAAAGGTGGCACCAAGGTGTAGATTAGACGCGTAGACTACTGCCTAATTGGGCAAGGGTCGAACATTATCGGTCCTTTGCCATTCCCATTTTCTCCTTTCAAATCATTCCTACCATTGATTGGATGGATATAGTGCTGTGGGCATGAGATAGAAGAAGGTGAAGTAGCTTGCCCCCCAGTGTGGGGGACCTCCGAGTCATGGCTCATGAGTTCATCTTGGTTAGCGGCCTAGCTCCGTGGTGTGCTTGTACCGAGAAGGGCAAACTAAACTAACAAAAACATAAGGTGAACATCCAATTATTTTAGGGTCAGATCTTTTGGGTTCATTTGGTCCTTGCGAAGGTACCGATTCTGTTCAGAGTGGAATGATTCCATGTTCTTCTAAAATCTACTGAGCTTAGCGAGAAACTTTTTGGAAAACCGGAACACAATGCTTTAACGTTTGGAGTGTTTGAAGAGTGTGCGATGCATGAGCGTGATGATGCATGATTTATGATTTTTTTGTTGGGGGTAAAATAAAAAAAGCAAATGAAAAATAGGCAAATAGTTGAAGATATAGGTCATATGTTTAACGGGTCAGAATACTTTTGAAGAGAACCGTCGCCCTCGTACATAAGACTTTGGCCTATCCGCGAGTTTGAGAATGGTTGACCCATCATTGTTTTTGTTGAGGGGGTTCTCCGACTCAACTGTTCCTGAACTCGAGGTCTTAAACAATATTATCATGCAATTACAAACTAAAATGCAGCACATGTATATATGTTTTTTTTTGTTTTACCATGAGAAATTATAGTGAATTGAAGATGGGGCTTCCCAGTGTCAGGACAATAGGGGTAATGAACCATCACCGGGTCATGAGGGATAATGGCCTGTCATCGGTCACCAGGTGACCCACCTGGGGAGTCATCAACTAGTGGAAGAAGTGACCTGGCACTGGGTCATTAGCTAGCGGAGGAATTGACCCGGCATCAGGTCACCAGGGGTAGTGACCCACCTGGGGGTCATCAACTAGTGTAGGAAGTGGCCCGGCATCGGGTCACCTAGGCGACCCGGGTGGGGGGACGTCTGGGTCCTTCAACTGCACAACTTCCTTCCTGTGGCTGTTACGGACAAACGAGAGCTTGGATTTCACTTTCGTTTGTTGCGTATGAAAGCTAACAGACCAATAAAGATCATCCAATAGTTATATTGGACAAAAGACAAGTAGCATACCCTCCATAAGCTTGTAAAGACAAGCAAGTGTTGTAAAGTGCAATTTTCTTCCGATGCTTGATACGATCAAATGGGAAATTAGATTAACTTCCCATTTGTCACAAATGGAGGATATTTCTCTGGGGAAGAGCTTCTTTCAATTGGATTTCATTTTACCAATGAAGGTCATCCTCCAAGGGCACATTAAGCATGGTCTAGAATGTTATCTATAAAAACATGAATTTTAAGCTCTCAAATAGGCAAGCTTAGCATCAAGTAAAGCATAATGAGGCATAGTAGAATAAAGTGGTGATGGATTGAAAAGTCAAGCCAAGGTGTAAATTTAGACACGCTTACAAAGACCTAGTTGAGCAAACTGAGCTTTGCCGTATTTTGAGATCACCCTCTTGTTCCTTCCAAACCTTCTCCTTGGTCGATTGGTTTAAAATAAAGAATGTGGCATGGGCACAAATATTAGTAAACTAAAAGATACACCCTATGTGATGGGGGAATAAATGGCATCCCGTATGGTGGGAAATCGTCATTAGCTAGCACCTGTACTGTGTGGTGTGCTGAACCAAGAAATGCAGAAATTCCAATCGACTAGGGTTGGGTCTTTAGGTTTATTAGGGGTTTATTAGGAGCACTGGCTTAGCTCGGAGTGGAATAACCTCATATTTCATAGAAAATAATCATTGAAGCTTGCTAATAAATTGATTATTCGGAAAATCCCCAATTGTATCTAAGGGTTATAAAGGTGGACCACATGGGGGACCGAAGATGATAGGGTCTGCATAGGGGATATGCCTAGATGGAAATGTAGATGGTCTGCGTGGGGACCGGGAAATGGAGAGCACCACGATGGGAGCTAAAACTTGATGGTCCATATGGGGACCGGAAGTGAAAAGGTGACATAGCAGGATAAAACACTGTGAGATGAAGAATAAGACTATGGTGGGATAAGGAATGTGACCACAATGGGATAATGACATGGCAGGACTTTATGATGGGATGCCAAGCCCAAGATGGAGTGACACTTAGAAGGTGGGACAAACCTTAGGATGGTTTAGAACACAATATGTCATGAGATGCATGAAAATGATGCATGAAATAATGCATGCAGGGTTTAAAGAAAAGCAAATTAGCATAAGAAAATAGTTGAAGATATAGGTTGCATGTGATGGGTCAAGATACCTCAAAAGGAACAATCGTCCCCGTACATACAACTTTGGCTTATCCGCAAGCCTAGTGAGTGACTGAGTCATCATTGATTTTGTTGAGGGGGTTCTCAGGCTCTGCCCCCTCTAGACTTGAGGTCTTCAACATTTCCAATACTATTATTTTGATAGATGCAATACTAAAATGCAAGTCTTAATAGGGGTTGAGGAAACCCTCTTTCTTGATTTTTCTATTTTCTAATTTTTTTGTTGTTTTGCCATCTCTAATTCAAGTGCTTGAGGAAGAGAGTTGATGCATGTGCTCCTTTGTATGGAGTTTTCATTTCGTACATTAACTTGAAAAAAGAAGATTAGAGCTTTATTGTGGCTTAGTTCCCTTGCATGAGGAGGGCTAGAGTTGCCTTGATTCTTTGTCAAGGGATGTAAGCCTCTTCAAAAGGCAAAAGTGATAACAAGAAGAAATTAAATATGCATTACATAAAAGAGACATGCACAACTGAAATTAAATATGCATGCATAATCAAAGATGTTTCTTGGTTTTGAATATTTTTTTAATTTGTTTGGGTTTTAGACTTTTTGACTTGTGCAAGACCAAAATTAAATGTGGATGTGAAAGCATATGATTGAAAATGTTTTGATTTTTTGAAGATTTTTAAATTTGTTTGAATTTTAAGAACTTGATGAATGTAAGATTGAAACTAAATGCAAAGGGCATGCAATTAAAATGTTTTTGTTTTGAAAAAATTCAAGTTTGTTTGAGTTCTAAAATTTTGGTGCATGCAAGACTAAATGCGAAAAGTATTCGAAAAATGTTTTGGTTTTGAAGATTTTTGAAAATTCTGAGTTTTGAGACTTTTCAATTTGTTTATCTTTTTAAATTTTTACTTTTTTTTAGAGAGGATGGTTATCATTTGCCCTGGTCCACTTGGAACGGGTGTCCCTAATTGTTTTCCAAAGAGCAAGATCATACACCACGTGATGGGTGGGAGGCCTTTCATTCAGAATCCTTTTGACCTTCGACCATCAATCAGCTAGGTTCTGCCTAGATCTGGTTGGTCTACATTACCCATGGGGGTTAAAGAAAGAAGAACCTTAAAGATAAGTCTTTGGTAGACTTTGGGGGTATTAAATTTGTTTCTCTACTAATGCCCACTTTTCCGTTGGATTCAGCTTCTTTGGGTCCTTCCTTCTTTTATTGATTTGCCCATATTCTTTGGTAGCCTACATTCAGACAAGTCTTTTGTATTTTTTTTGATTTGACCTGAGGGGTTCATTGTCCATCTTTTGGACCCATTCTTTTCTTTTCTAGGGCTATTTTTTGTGGTACTCATTCAGACGTCTTTTCTTTTGTTGACTTGAGGGGTCATTGCCCATCTTGTGGCACCTTTTTTTCTTTTAAGAAGTTGGACCTTCCGAGATGGCCTCCTACTAGGGTGGTGGGCACTTTCGATACTTCTTCTTCTAGTCCCCTACATCCACCTTGGACCGAAATGAGAAAAGAATAGGACAGGGCAGACTTTCCTTCTCCAAACTTTGCCTAGCTTTCTTTCCAGTGTCTGGTCATCAGGATTCCGAAATCTAGGCATATGGTGTGTGAAGAATGGTGCATACTCTTAATTCTTAAAGAACAAGCGAAGGCACCCAAGAGCTAGTGGAATTTGGATTGTGATGGTCATCCTCTCGATTTTGAGTATTTATAATTTTCTTTTAATTTTTACTAAAAAACATTTTCAAGAAGAAATAATTCCATGGATGATTCACTATGCCTTGACTTACGTCACTCATTATCTTTTCGATATTTTGATCCTGGTTGAAAACATACTTGAACATCATCAAATTCTCTTAGCTATCCTCTCTACGTAAAATATTTTTAACATATGTTACGATTATACTCGTAAATGCTTTTGAAATCAATGCCTTGAGTATAACATGCTAACAATGAATACATGCATGCAGTACCTGAGAGAGGACGAAGTTCGTTGTTGGTGACGGCGATGCCAGGATGGTGTAGTTGCCACTTGTTCATGCCTTGACCTGCCTTGCTACTTCTGCTTCTTCCCATTCGGTAACAGATTAGTGATTTTAGTCAATATGATGGTGGGTGAGATGTAGAAGAATAGCAAGGGTTGGCATTTGATGATGATGTTGAGAAAGGTTTGAGATATCATCATGGAATTTTTTCACTTTATTGGAATAAAAGAGTTGTTACTTAGATTGAAAGAAATGAGATAAAAACAGACTTGGGAGCCTAATAAAAGAGGTGAGCCCAATAAAAGGAGGTGGGGCACGATCACCCAATTCAAGAAGGTGGAACAGGATCGTAGTCCTAAAGATGGATGATGATGGGCTCTTGGCCCGATTCAGGAGAATTGAGGGGCATGATGGCCCTTTTTGAAAAGATGAGGGGCGTAATGGCCTAATTGAAAGATAAGGGGTACAATTGCCAAATCTGGAAGCATGAGAAGTGAGATGGCTTGATTGAAAGGCATGGGCTCGACGACCCTATTGAAAGAGCAAAGTAAGGACACAATGACCTGATTAAAAAAGCATAACTAAAAACATGGACGCTACGACCCAATTGAAAGGGCATGCTTAAAAATATTGGCGCTATGGCATGATTGAAAAGTATGATTAAAACAAGGGTGCAATGGCTCGATTAAAAAAAGCATAATTAAAAATAGGGGCTCTATGGCCCAATCAAAAATGCATGATTAAAAACATTGGCATTATGGCCCAATTGAAAAAGCATAATTAAAAATAGAGGAGCTATGGCCCAATCGGAAATGCATGATTAAAAACATGGGCACTACGGCCTGATTGAAAAGCATAATTGAAACAAGGGCTCAATGGCCCAATTGAAAAAGTATAATTAAAAATAGGGGTGCTATGACCCGATTTGAAAAATGGACACAATGGTTGAATTGAAAATTAAAAATAATTAAAACATGGGGGTGTCAACCTAATTGGAGATGTGGGCATGATGACCCAATTTAGTAGTGAAGTTGGGCACATGGGCCCGACTGAAGGAATGTGAACGAACATGCGAGCTCAATGGAGGAAACGAGGCACGTGAAACTGGCAAAAGAGGAATTGATTGGGCTTGTGTGCCTAGATGAAGGAATGGGGTACATAATAGAGAGAGTTGGGCTCGTGGGCCCAATTTATAGACATGGGCACTAGGGCTTAGTTGTTGAGGATGGGCACATAGGCCCGAGGAGGGGCTAGTGGGCCCAATCTTGGAAGAGTAGGCATGCGGGCCTATCTTGGGAAGATGATGGGCATGTGGGCCCAATTGGAGTGGTTGATCGGGGCATGTGTCTAATTGAAATGGATAGAGTGGGGGCCATGGCCCGAGAATTGAAGGAGGGATGCATGGGCCTGATTAAAAATGATGATGGTCATGAGGGCCCGATTTGGAGGGATGATGGGCATGTGGGCCCGATTTAAGAGAGTGGGCATGTGGGCCCGATGTAAGAGGACAAGGGTCGAATGTAGATAAGTGTTGGACACTAGGGCCTGATTTGTAAGGATGGGCACATGGGCTCAATTGGTGGGCACCTCAGCCCGACTGGGAAAGGTGAGGTGAGGGCCATGGCTCGGAATTGATGAGGAGCGGCCTATAGGCCTAGTTGAGAAAGATGAAGTGGTGGTTGTGGCCCGAAAATTGATAATGAGGTAGCAAGAGGGGCACGTGGACCCGACTGAGATTGATGATGGGTGCATGGACCCAATTTGGTAGTATGGGTTCGTGGGCTCAATGTAGGAGGATGTTGAGGGCTAGATGTGGAGAAGTGTCGGGCACTTGGGCTCGATTTGTAAGGATGGGCATATGGGCTCAATTGGTAGGCACGTGTGCCCAACTAGGAAAGGTAGGGTGAGGGACATGGCCCGAGAATTCGGTTTAGGAGAATGGGAGTGGGCTTGTGAACCCGAGTATTGAAGATGGGCTTTATGGCTCAATTGACCTAAATGGGCTCTAGGGCCAGTCTAGAAGCTTGAGATGACTTTGAGAAGGAAGTTGGAGCGGGGGAGTGCCTAGCTGGAGGTGGTCCTAATAATCTATTCTTTCAGACCCTGCTACTTGAATGATTGTTGACTAACCCGGCCCTAGCGAGTTGCCATATAAATGAATGCCTAGTTGGAGGGGGTCCTGGAATTCCCTTGCCTCTAGCCTTAGTCGGCTTGTGATTGGATTTTCTCTTCCCTTTAGCCTTCTTCATTATTTTCCATGTGGGTGGCCCCGATATTCTCAAGGGTCGAGGAATCGATCGTGGGCTATATTCATTTTTCTTTAATTGTTCCCCTTTTGTAAAATGAATTTCTAAACTCTCAATTGTGATAGTTAATTTTGTCTTGCCCTTCTGAGGCTCAGGAGCTGATTCATGAAATCCAAGTCTTGGCCTTGTGATTGAAAATAGGGTTTGCATTGGATGTGCTATCCCCTGTAATTCCTTACCTAGGCCCTTGCTAGCTTGATATACAAGCATCTCCATAATTCTCCACCCAAAGTTGTTAATTGTTGGCCTCTCCCTAGGTTGTTCAATGATGGAGAGTGTGTCTTTCTCTATGGGTTTTTGAGGGATGGAGATAATCGATAAAGCATTAGATTCAGGTATATCATCACAAATTATGATTTTGGATTCTTCTACATATAGATCTGGTTTTTGATTGACTTCCTTCTGAGCTTGTTCAAGGATGGAGGATACATTGGGCTCAAGGATCACCAAAGTGGTAGGTTGAGAGTCAGATATCAGAGAATCATTGATTTCAAGCTCAGATTCCCCCACCAATTGATCTGGTTCATTATTGGTTGGCTCTTGAGACTCGGTCAAGATTGTCATGACCGATTGGCAAATAAGGGGAGCCAACTCTAATTCTGGGGTAGGGGCACAAACTTTTGGAAGAGTTTGATTATGCTTAGCTGGTTGTGAAGGTTGTTGAAAAATAATGGGTTATGCAACCGGCCAAGGTTGAGATGCAATTGGTTGAAGAGTTGGTGGTTGAATGATTAATTGAGGCTAAGGAGCCAAGGTTTGTTGTGCAACTGACTGAGGAGGAGGATCCATGAATTGTTCGACTGATTGGGGTTGAGGAACCAGTCGAGGCAAAGGAGCCATGGGTTGAGCAATCAATTGATGAGGATGTTTTTGATGAATCTGATGGAGTTGTTGAGAGATAACCCTATGTTGTGTAGGGCTCATAGGCCGGTGCCTAGGGTTTTCTATTGGGTTCCCTACAATATTAGCACTCCCACTTTCATTAAGGACTTGATATCTTGGATTGTATAGCTCCATGATTGGTGTGTCCTTAAGTTGAGCTTGAATGTATCTTTCCCTTTCATATAAATCATGCATATTTGTGGGATAATTCAAGGCCAAAATATTCTTCAAAGCCGGTATGGAATTAGCAATGATCATCTTGACCAATTCCGACTCAGAAATTGTATATGCAACCTTTTCAACCATCAACCTCCATCTATCAACATATTGTGTAAAGTCCTCATCCTCTCTCATTTTCTCGGCCATTAGATCAGTGAGGGAATAGGCCAGCTCAATGTGATCCTTATATTTTTGTAAAAATTTTGCTCTAACTATATCAAAATCTCCCGCCTCCATTGGGTCAAGTGAATAAAACCATTCTAAGGTTGTCCCATCTAATGACCATCTAAAGAGGAAGGCCAGGGCATTCCGATCATTTTTCCATTGAGATGATTCATACATGAAATCCTGAACATGAGTAAATGGATTACCGGTGCCGTCATAGCGGCGATAGACTGGTGTTTGAGAAGGTGGGATGTAGGGGAGAGAGGGAATAGAAATTTTGGGGGCTGCTTGGGGATCTATCAAGCATTTGAGTTCTACGTATTCTTCCTTCAGTTGGTTGAACTCATTAGTCATGTCTTGGTTGACTGAGGGTTCTCGGTCAATAGGAGAGGGTGGTTGCATCGAGAGATGTGTAGGAGGTGCCTGAACAATAGCAAGGTAAGCCGATGTGGCTAAGCGAGTGGGATCCACTCGCGAGTGTAGACACACAATTTTGGCCTAGTCGGAGAGCTCAAATTCTTATTTTCATGAAGTATATTTGAGTAACATTTCAAAGGAACCGAGTTTTCCAAAAAAATCAAGGCATTGACCAGGGTCAAAGTGCCCTGTATACAAGGCACCAGGTGCCCTGTATATAGGACACCTGGCGCCCTATAAATGGAGCGCCAGGCACCCTGTATATAGGACACCAGACGCCCTATAAATGGGGCACCTGGCACCCGGTCAAATTGACTTGACCGGCTGATTTGACCACTCACAACTCGTCTTATCGAATTGACATGGCTCATGATGCTGGCACCCCGTATATGGGGCGCTTTGCCACGTGGAACTAGTTTTCAGATTTAACCAAATTTCCCTCCTTTTGGCTATAAATAGACACCAATTTGGAGCTTTGAGAAGATTCCAACTACGTCCAACCCCCCATCTCATCCAATACTATGAATTCAAGCCCTCAGTACACTCTCTAAGCCCTCAAATCACCCCAAAACTCTCTTCAAAAACCATAAAAACCTACAATTTTAGCCACCTAGAAATACAGTTTTCTTCCAAATTTTAAAGCCTCTACTCACCATTCCTCTTACATCCAATGACCAAACACCCTACTATTTACATCATTTACATATTGGCTATAAGGAGGAGCTCTCGTTTCGTCTTGGATGTCTTCCTACACTCCGGGGCGACGCCATCAAGAGGAGAAGAAAATCTGTCAGAACTAGTCCCTAGTGCCCCATAAATAGGGTGCTTTGACCTTGGTCAACGTGCCCCATAAAGGAAACACCTGCAGCTGGCACCCCATATATAGGGCACTAGTAGGGACAGACCCCGTTTTTCATTTTTTGAGTTTCTTTTACCCTCCCTTTTGATCCTTTGCTCCCCCCTTTCATTTTTAACTTTTATTAACATGTCGTTTAGCATGCATTAGGTCATTTTGCATCCCTCATATATTTTAAAACCTACCAAAAATAGGGGTTGGGATTTAGTCCCAATCCGGTCAGTTCCTTCCCATTTGCATGTTTAAATTCGAACTTGAGCAAGATTCTACACTTTCACTAGAACTAATGATCTTTTCACTTGTTTCTATGTTTTCTTATGGACATTCTTCGGTAAATCCGGCCAAGGTGGAGCATCAACTGGATCGAAGATGAAGGATTCATTAAGCTCTCTTCTTTCGGCCGGCCGAGAGAGGAGAAGTCGGAACCCAATAATCTCCCATTTCTAAAGGTACGACGGTCATCTCTCCATTTCATTTCTTTTCATTCTACTATATTTTGGAGTCTTTGGCTCCTGGCGACCATAAAACACTAACATCCCATCCACCGAGTCTCCAAAGAAAGCGTAGGGGACGGAAAAAGGGGAGATCTACTGATCCCGTTTCGGGTGTTTACACCTTTCGGTGACCATGGTGGGACTGGCTTTGCTTTAGTGAGTTCTTCTCTTATTTCCTAAGAATGTCCACTTGAAACATGCTTATTTTCACTCTAGTTCTCATTTAAGTTATTTCCATTTCCTTGCATTTCTATTTGCTTGCTTACATGTTTGTTTATATCCTTGAAACATCATCTTGTTTCTTCTGATTTACTTGCCTTCCGTTGGTCCTTTTAAAAGCATAACGATCTGATTTCTAGCTTTGATTATCAACTTACTTCACCTTAGCATCTTAGATATCATCTTCATTCATCCCTTGTTGAGTATACTTGTCTATTTCCTTTTAAGCCTAGTTTTCCTTTAGCGAATCTTTCAAAGCATGCTGAGTTAAATTAGTGCTTTCTTCCATCCTAATTTAATTTCATATCATTGTCTTGTTCACTTGCTTCCTACAACATTTCATTAATCATTGTATGTTTTTATTTTTTTTCTTGCTTGCTCTTTAATTCCTTGACATTTCACTCGCATTTAGCTTGCATTGGAGTTTCGGCTCCTTAGGTCATCTGAGAAGGGAGGCTCTCTCCTCCAAAAGCGCCACACATCCAAACACCCCTCTTGGTGGTTGCCAACTCCTCTCCAAGGATTCCCTCTCAGAACGACTGGGTAGCTTCCATCAAGGCCTCCATAAGTCCCCAGACGTGAAGGATTCCCTCTTCACTAATCGGGCAGGTTGTACCTTTTCACCCCAAAACCCGGAGTACCTATTACCTATCATTGTGAAAAGAGTGACAACCTTAGATTGCTCGGCATTGTTAGAGCATAGGGTCCTACCCATTTATTTGAGTGGACAATATTTCTCCTAAACAAGCTATCAATTTAAGGTTCAAACACAAAAAATTGCGTTAATCATTCCAAGTCTTTGCTATCATTTGTTTGCAAACAAAAACTGAAAATTAAACAAAAAATCCCAAAGTCACCTAAAAGGAACCAAACCAAAAAAACCTTTGCATGAGGTTAATTTGTTTGATAACTTGCTTTTCCGACAAAAGAAAATCGAAACAAAAAAGGGGTCAAAAATCAAAAAAAATAAATCCTTGAGCCTTTATTTGTCAACCTTCTTTTTCTGTTGTGTTTATGAATTTAAGGTCAGGACAAGTTATTGCAATAGCGGATCAAAGATACGAGCAACTACAGTTGGAGTATGACCAGTCTTATCCCTACCTTGATGCCGTATGTGCCATCAATGAACCCGAAGTCCTCCCCGAACCTAGTCAAACTTCTCCTCAACCCAATCCAAATTCACTTTGGGAGGCATTCTCTCATGCCGACCCTACCCAACTTATGGCTATCAAAGCCATCCTCAAGGGCAAGTCGCCCACCGACCACATTCCTCCCAAAGGTGGTCTTCACATCTTTACCCCTCAGTCAGTGGCATGTCAACCCATTGTGCCCATTCATGGCCATTCTTATACCGGGCTTGTAGCCCCAATTTCTCCTCATCCGGTGGCTAATGTTGTTGTTTCTTCTAGGCCACTAGTTTACTCTTCTAATCATCTCAACCCTACTCACCCTTTGGCGAATCTCCCAATGTACCCTTCTTATCCAGCCACTTTGGCCCATCAAATCCCAATTCCGGTGCACCAAGCACCCACTCCTCCTCCTCCTCTTGGAGAACCTTCTGTTGATCTGGCTATGATTAACAAAATCAATCTCATGGATGAACAATATAGAGAGCTTAGATGTCTAATTGACACCAAGGCAATCTCTAAAATTTCTCTTCCTTCCCTCTCTACTTTTTATCTACCTCCCTCTGAGATGCCAGTGTACCATCGCTACAACGAAACCGGTAATCCATTCATTCATATCAAGGACTTTCTTTATGAGTCGGTAATGTGGCAAAATGACCCAAGGGCCCTTGCTTTTATTTTCAGAAGATCATTAGAGGGTTCAACTTTAGAGTGGTTCTACTCGCTTGACTCTTTAGAGGCGAGTAACTTTGAAACTATTAAAGCTAAATTCTTGCAGAGATATCAAGACAGGGTCGGGCCAACGTATTCCATAACTGATCTCATGGCTGAAAGAATGAGAGATGATGAGGATTTTATCAAATATGCTGATAGATGGAGATTGATGGCAGAAAAGCTTACTGATTCCATTTCAGAACCAGAGCAAGTAAAGATGATCATCACCAACGCCACTCAAGCTTTAAAGAACATGTTGGCTTTGCATCACCCCACCTCCATGAGTGAACTCTATGTGAGGGCACGGTATATTAAAACACAACTTAGGGACTCACCTATCATGAACTTGTTTGATCCCAGACCCCGAGCTATCAAGAAAACCACTTTTACCACAACCAGCCCAATGACTGAGGGCGTAGTGACAAACAAAAACCTCAATGTTATAGGGAACTCACCTAGAAATTATCAACACCAGTTTAGGAACCCTCAACAAAATCAACCATTTATAAACCCTCATCAGCCTCAACTTCAACCTCAGATCCAATCCCGTCAACAACAAGCTCCAATCCCTCAGCGACCGCAAGCCCTAGTTCCACAACCACCACGGCAACAACTAGCCAACAACAACAAGCACCCCCTCCCATGGCCTATGAACCCCGAAAGGTTGGACCCAAGAGGAACCATTACCCGCCTTTGCCATACTCTCTCGTGGACATCTTTAATGCACTCATGGCGGCATGGCAAATTGCATTGCCAAAGGAGAACTTGGAGTGGCCTCAAAATGCCAACACAGAACGATATTGTCAGTTTCACAGATATCCTGGGCACACCGTGGAAAATTGTTTTCAGTTCAAAGAGACTACATCCACGACCTTAATGAGCAAGGCAGTATTGACTGGGACCATATGGGGGAATACATCAGAACAGTGAAAAAACAACGACAGCATGCACCAGCTCAGCAACAACAACAACAGAACCTTGGCCTGGGGATCATTCAAAATCCTCTACCTCTACATGCACCCGCACCTGGAAATCAACACGTTAATCCCATCTTGATCTTTTCTGAGGAGTATCATGATCAGGGCCAGAATTGGCAAGTTGAGGGAGCCACCTCCGCCATGCACATCAACCAAACCATCCATTCCATACCCCGAGCTACATCAGCCAACTCCATTACTCTCAACTAACCACCCATCATCCGAGCACCATCACGACCCATTGTAAGACCACCAGCCATACAACTCCAACTAAGACGGATCCTAATCCGCCAGGTTGATCCACCACAAACAATACCACCACTAGGACCCATCATCATCCCGCCCCGTGCAACCATACCTTCACAACCTACCTATCCTACCATGCCTCAAACCACCATCATTACACCCGTCCCAAGAGCTCCCATCATCCTACCTAACCTTCCATCCACCTCTACCATCTCAACTATAACTCCTTAACTTGCCACAGTACTTAGGAGTGGGCGCATGTTCCAAAGGGTCTTTCCCCAGGCTGGTCAGTCATGGTTGGTACCAGAAGCAGAAGAAGAACACATCGAAGAGCCATTGCCTGGGACATCCTATGACTTGTTGAAACATCTTGATAAAACCCCGACATGGATCTCTATCTTAGAGTTGATCAAAAGATCCAAAGGCCATCAAGAGGTTCTCCAACAATACTTACAGCGAGTAATGGTAAACGAGAGCCTCCCCCGGAAAAGATCTCATCGGTTTTGGTCCCAAGAAGTGAGTACCCAGCCCTTGCATTCACAAGAGAAGAGTTGGCTGACCCAGAAATAAGGAAATGTGCCTTATGCGTCACAGTCCACATCAATGGAGTAGGTATTAAGTCATGTTTGGTCAATACCGGAGCCTCCATTAATGTTCTGCCACCAAAAACATTACGTCTTTGTGAAATTTCTGAAGAGGATGTCCGGCCATCTCAAATAACAGTGACTGCATATGATAATTCAAAGAAGCCCGCTGACAGCATGATTACATTGGATGTCAAGCTCGGGCCTCGAACAGTCACTATCAACTTTCACATACTAGAGATGGATCCAACCTACAAAGCTATTCTGGGATGGCCCTATTTGGAAGCACTAGAGGCAGTCACCTCCACCAATCACCAGTGTCTTAAATTCCCTTACAAGAGACAAGTGATTAAAGTGACTAGCATGCCCCTAGATCATCCACCTTTTCCTCCACCACCCCTCGGGTTGCCAAAATAAGCGAATTTTGACAATCTTGGATCTTCTAGAAATAAGTAGGCAGCCTAGGCAAGTGTGTGATAGAAATGTATGCCCTACAAGCCAATCATATATGATATGATTCGACATTTCTAGAAATATCTCATTCAATTAAATAGGCAAAACTTCGTTACTAGCTTTTATTAGAAGCGTATATCGTAATGAGTCCTTAATCACATGCAATGATGATTGAATCATGATGAGATCATGATAATGAGATCGATCATCTAGAGGTATGTGATCTAAATGTTCCTAGTCATAGGATCATTGAGACGGGACATCAAGAATCCGGATAGACTAGTGTGTGTGATGTCTTCTCATATGATGAGAATGACCGATCGCATTGGTCATCAGTGTGGGGACACTGAGATACACACACAGGTGCTCATTAGAAGAATGAGTTCACTGAACTGACCAATTTAAGAAAACCTGATCGGTATCTTATCGAACTGTCTATTAGGTTATTCTTACATCTCAATAGCATGGTTGGATCTTTGACCTGAGTCGCCAAAGATGTCTTGCCAGGTGTACTATGTACTTTGACTATTGACTGATGGATCACTTAATATTGTGGTCCTATATAGTTAATGGATTGGGTATATGGGAAACCTGGTGGAGGCAATTGAGCAGACAATAGGGGATCGTTCACTCTCGGTAGGAGAGAGAGAATGTCCTATGGATAGTACTCTAAATCCTTGGCCAAGGTACATAGGATAATTGAAAAAGGAGTTTTCCAGTTGATCCATTCATGAGTACAAGATTTCATAGAGTTGGAATACTTAGGGTTGACAGTCAGTGCCGAACCCCTGACCGACCAGGACATTGTATGAACAAGGATTTAAATCCGTGTGGTAATTGATGATGGAAAGGCTCAATGGGTGTTATTTAACTCCCCAAAGTCATTTGGGATCATAGGATGTGGCTTGTACCCTTTATGATCAGAAAGCCGTAAAAACTGTTATCGGATAACAGTTTTGATTTAATTTAAAGGAATTGTTCTTTTAAATTAATTAAGGCTTCAACCAAATTGACTATTGGGCCTAGTGGGTCACACACATTAGATCTGGTCAATAAGATGAGAACATGGACGCAATTTTATAGAAGTTTTGGGTTTTTGTGAAAAATTCAATCTTCTATATATTAATGGCTTATGAAGCCAAACCCTAATAAGCCATAGGGCTGGAGCACGTCCCTAGCATCCTCTCTTCCTCCTCTCTCCTCTAGAAGGTGATCTCCTATGGTCAAGCTTGGATCTGGAAGGTTTCTAGAGGCCCGAAGGAATGGAGAACTCGTCTATTGAAGCAGATCGTGTGGATACCACTAGAGACCGGACATTTAAACGGTTTTCAACAAGGAGGAATGTCACCTCTTCATCCATGGTGAGGGATTTTATAAATCCCATGAGGTACTCTCGTTCTACTTCATATTCGGTTCCCGGTTTTACTCGTTCGGCATCGATCAAGGCAAAGATCATGGGTTTATGGAATCAAAATTTTTCCGCTGTCATGTATTGATTCCTTACAGTGTGGACAAGGAAAAAAGAGAAAAATGAAAATGTTGGTTGGCACATAATGAAGAGTTTGGGATACCAGGAGGGTCGAGGACTAGGCAAAGAACTACAAGGCATAGCTAAGCCAATCAATCTAATGAGGTTACAACCAAAAAGTTGGGTAGGGTATGATGGAATGACTATCAATGGTCAGAATCTCAAAAGAAAATACTTTTTCGGATGCTTACAAAAGTTTTTCATCAAGAAAGAGACCATTCAACTGGCTGAGAACAAGGAAGAACAAGAACTAGAACAAGACAAAAGAAGAAGAACGAACGACTCTGAAGATGACTTGTATCCTGAAATATCTCTTTTGTTTTCCACCGATGAACAATGGTCAAGTAATGAACCACTCTAGGCTGAACCACCTGCTGACCCACCCAAGGGTCATATTGCCAAACCGACTCAAGAAAAAGTCCAACCAGCTCCATGAGGGCCTTCCCTCATTATGTCATCTTTTAGGGCTGATGCCCCAACTCACCTTGATGCTCTCCCTGGGCTTCTTGGCCCGATCCCTATTTCTAGGCCCTCAGGCCCAACTTATGGGTCTGCGTACCCACTTGTTGCTCTTGGGCCACCGAGCCCCTCCACTGAATCCGGGCCTTTGCACCCATTTTCTCCAATTTTTGGGCCCTCGAGCCCATCTCCTGAACCCAGGCCCTCTAGCCCACATCTTCCTTTTGGGCCCACAAGCCCACCTTCTTCCGTGATCATCCAGTCGGCTAGCCCATCACCTCTTTCTATCAACATTGGGCCCGAAAGCCCCCTCTATCAAACATTGCTTGAAGTCTTCTCCTCTTTATCAATATCTCAGCACCAGGCATCCGAAGCCCATTCTGTCTTTATGTTTAGCACTCCCCCAAAAAAATGTCCGCCTAGAAACTCAAATTTCGATCGAGGAAACATCTCAACTTTCCCTGGAAGGGTATTCAACCCAAGGAGCCACCAGATCCTTGATTGACCTCCTTTGCCCTCCACTCTCTCTAATAAATTCCACTCCCTCCACCTCCTCTTCCTCCCCTTATTTACCTTCTTCTTCTTTAGGTTTAGTTTCCAATAAAAAATAGGACAAAAACTAGAGGTAGAAGAGTTCCTGAAAGATACCTGCATCAGTTAGCTCAGAAAAGCATAGGATGTGCCAAGCTACCTGAGTATCTAGAAAATGCAATCCAGCTGGATGAAATCCGATATGAGGAGAAGGACAACATTGATCAAACTTTAGGGGTCTATGCGGTTGTGTCGGGAAAGGATCCTGACATCGAGGACGAAGAAGAGGATTTGGCTGATGCTTACGCATCCGGATTAAAGAGGTTCGAAGAGTCGTCAGCAACGGTAGATGAACCAACTAAGGAACTTAATCTTGGAACAACAGAAGATCCTAAGAACAACCTCATTAGTGCCAACATCACCCCTCTAGAAGAATAGAATCTAATGGGGGCACTACAAAAATACAAGGACATGTTTGCTTGGACATATGAAGATATGTCGGGGTTAGACAAGTCATTGGCAGAGCATCGATTAACTTTAAAACCCGAAGCTACCCCGGTCAAGCAAAAGTTAAGAAGATTCCACCTAGACATAGCATTAAAGATGAAAGAAGAGGTCGATAAGCTACAACAAGAAAAATTCATTAGAGTCGTCCTTTATTCTCAATGGGTGGAAAATATAGTCCCGGTCATGAAGAATGATGGAAAAGTTCGAATTTGCATTGACTTCAGGGACTTAAATCGAGCGTGTCCAAAAGATGATTTCCCCTTCCTCATATTGATATTCTTGTTGATAACATAGCTGGATATGAAAGCCTATCATTCATGGATGGATATTCAGGGTATAATCAAATTCGGTTAGTAGAAGAGAATCAAGAGAAGACCTCATTCACTACACCTTGGGGGACTTATTGCTACATCATCATGCCCTTTGGATTAAAGAATGCCAGAGCAACTTATCAAAGGGCCATGGTGGCGATATTTCATGATATGATGCATAAATTTGTAGAGGTGTATGTGGATAATATGGTGGTTAAATCTTGGACCCGAGATGAGCATGCTAAGGTGTTAAAAAGGGTTTTGCAGCGAGCCAGGGAATATAAGTTTAAAATGAACCCCAAGAAGTGTGTGTTTGGAGTGTCATCCAGAAAGCTACTTGGGTTCATCGTCAGCAAAAGAGGCATTGAGATCGATCCCAACAAGGCCAAGGCCATCATTGATATGCCTCCATCAAAGAACTTAAAAGAACAGAGAGGGTTAATTGGTAGGCTACAATTTGTTCACCGATTTATCTCACAACACTCTCAAAGGTGCAAACCTTTTTATGAGTTAACCAAGGTGAAGGCCGAGTTTAGATGGAATTCAAGGTGTTAGGTGGCATCCGATGGTTTAAAGAAGTATTGGTCAAGCCCACCTGTGCTCAAACCTCCGGTTCCTGGAAAACCCTTAATCTTATATGTCTCAGTTTTTTAGGGATCCCTCGAGGCAGTATTAGCATAGTTAGATGATGAAGGGAAAGAGCGAGCTACTTACTATCTGTCTAAAATCTTTGATCCTTGTGAGCAGAAGTACACAACTATGGAGAAAACATGTGCCGCCCTGGTTTGGGTGGTTCAAAAGCTTAAGCACTACTTTCTGCCTCACGAGGTTAATCTCATTGCTCGCATGAATCCCATTAAGTTCCTCCTTGAAAAATCTGTCCTGATTGACCGGTTAGCACACTGGCAAAGCTTTCTTTCTCAATTTGACATCACCTACATCCAACATAAGGCGATCAAGGGATATGTGATTGCTGAACACCTCACCCATCATCCTATCCCAATCATTGATCCTATCCAATTAGAATTCCCTGATGAAGAATTGATGTCCATTCGATCATCCAATCTATGGACTTTATATTTTGATGAGACAATAAACTCTCACGGTAGAGGGATAGAGATCGTTCTTCTGTCACCCGAAGGTGTCACCATTCCGCAGGCTTTTCAGCTCCATTTTTCAGCAACAAACAATATAGCTGAGTATGAAGCCTTACTGGCCGGACTGGAGGCCGCTCACTTCTATGGTGCCACTGAACTAAGGGTGATCGATGATAGTCAGCTGATTCTCCGCCAAGTGCTTGCCAAATACCGCACATCTTATCCTGGGCTCAGACCGTACCAAGAACTCACTGCCTGTTACATCAAGTTGTTCTCCAAACTCGAATTCATTCATGTTCCTCGTGCTCAAAATATTCTTGCCGATGCTCTCACCTCTCTGGCATCTTCACTATCCGTCCCGCTAGGCAGACAGGTTAGGACGATCTATGTCCACCGACGTACCATTCCGGCAGTAGAAGATGCACAATTCTTGAAGGTTAAAGAAGAGCTTGAAAGGAAGGAATACATTGAGCAAAAGGAAGAAGTGTCTTTGGTCGAGCCGGAAGAATTAGAAGAAGGTGAGAAACCATGGTATTATGAAATTGCAAATTACTGTCAGGATCAGACATATCAAGCAAGGTCAACCACCGAAGAGAAGAAGGCTATCAAGAGGGTCTCCCAAAGATACACCATTTTAGGTGGAGTGCTTTACAAAAGGAGCCTGGCCGGCATTCTATTAAGATGCGTAGATGAAGAAGAGGCTGAATTGGTGCTAAAAGAAGCACATTCCAGAGTATGTGCAGGCCATGTAAATGCTCAAGCCCTCGCCAAGAAGATCATCAGGCAAGGGTATTATTGGCCCACTTTAGAAGAAGATTGCTCGATCTTTGTCCAGCACTGTCATCAATGTCAACTTCACACCGACAAGATTCACTCTGCCACATCCTTCCTTCACCCAATTCATGCCCCATGGCCTTTCGCCATGTGGGCTTTTAATGTTATCGGACCCCTTGGTGACCCAAACTCCACAAACAAAATCAAATCTTTCATCCTAATGGCAACAGAGTACTTCACCAAGTGGGCAGAAGCGGAAGCATACGTGGAAAGCAAGGCATCAACAGTATGCACCTTCATCAAACGAAAAATCATTTCCAGGTTTGGGATCCCAATCGACATCATCACCGACAACAGACCTCAATTCATCTCTCAGGAGCTGCAGGACCTTTGTTACAGGTTTCGCATCAAATTGCACCATTCATATCAATATTATTCTCAAGGCAATGGTCAAGCAGAAGCCACAAATAAAACTCTGATAAAAATCATCAAGAAAACGTGTAAGTCTAGCAAGTTCGCGGACTGGCCAGATAAGTTAGTTGATGCTCTATGGGCCTACTGCACTTTTGTTCAAACTCCAATGGGTCAAACCCCCTATGCCATGGCATTTGGGATGGAGGCAGTAGTCCCATACGAAGTAATCATTCATTCCCTCCGAGTCCAGATCGATCGAGACATCCCGATGGATAAACGCCAAGATTCCCTTCTTGTGCAACTCAAACTCTTGGACGAAAGGAGGCTGGCCATTGCCGAACATGCTTGGTCTTACCAGAATAGACTTAAAAGATTTTATCAAAAGAGGGTGGTAGAGAGAAAATTTGAAGTCGGTGAGGTTGTGCTTAAAAGAATATTTGTTAAGCCAGGCGGTCCCCGCTTCAAACTTCAACCTAATTGGGAGGGCCCGTATGTAGTCTCATCTATTTACGATGGTAACTCATACAAGCTAACTAATGCAAAGGGTGATGAACTAGCTCATCCCTAGAATGGTGTATACTTAAAAAAATATTTCCCTTAAAAGAAAAACAAAAATCACAAAAAAATCTGTAAAATCCAAAGGTGTGAAGAATGGTAGTAACATCTAATACTTGCTTGTTCGGTGCCCCAACTTGTCACTTAGGGAAATAAGGATAGGCATCATACTACAAACACTACACGCCTAGATTTCAGGATCCGATGATTGGAAGTCAAAGAGAAAGCTAGGCAACACTTGGCAAAAAAAGGGTCAACCCTATCCTATTATCTTCTTATTTCAGTTCTAAATGGATGAACGGGATTAGAATGAAGAGTATCGAAAGTGACCATCGCCTTAGTATGAGGACGCCTCTAAAGGTCTGACTTCTTAAAAGAAAAAGTGCTAAAAGATGGGCGATGACCCCTCAGGTCGGCAAAAGAATAGACCCGTCTGAATGTGTACCAACAAAAGCCCAAAAAAGAAAAGGCTCCAAAAGATGGGCAATGAACCCCTCAAGTCAAAATCAAGCGAAAGAGAAAACCTGTTTGAATGTGGGCCATCAAAGAAAACGAGCTAGAAGAAAGGACTCGAGGAGGTCAAATCCCAACAGGCAATGTGGGCACTAGTAGAGAAACAAGTTCGACATCCCTAAACCCTACTAAGGACTTACCACCAATCCTCTTCCTTCTTTAACCTTGGGGGCGGGGTCGACCAACTAGGTCCAAGAAGAGCCATAACCTATCAAAGGCATACGGTTAGAAGATTCTGATCAAGGCACTTTCTCACACATGATGCCTACTCTTAACCCTTAGATAACGATGAGGGACACTTACAACAAGCAAGGCAAAGGATGAGATGATCGTGTCCTTCACACCGAATAAAAAAAATCAAATATTTCAAAAACATCAAACAAATTCATAAAATCAAAAATCTTAAAAATTAAATATCCAAAACACCAAAAAATCATAAAAATGCCAAAATACCAAAAACATTATCAAAAATTCTCAAAAACACCTAAAAAAATTTTCTTTCTAAATTGACTAGTTGCCTTTTCATTCATGTTTAATTTCAGTCTTGCATATTTCCTTTTATGCATACTTATGTTTTCCTTGTTATCTTTACCTTGATAAGGCCTATGTCCCTTGACAAAAGATCAAGGCAACTTTGCCCTCTCCTCGTAAGGGACTAAGCCAAAATAAAATTCTAATATCTTCTCTCAAGTGGATGCAGGAACAGGAGAAGGCATACCAACTTCATATCCCCAGACACTTGGAGGAAGCAAAAATGACAAAAAAATCATAAATTGGAAAAAACCAAAAGTGGACTACCCCGACCCCTATTAGGACTTGCATTTAGTATTGCATCTATCAAAATAAATAATATTTAAGATGTTGAAGACCTCAAGTCTAGAGGGGGGCTGAGCCTGAGAAACCCTTCAACAAAATCAGTGAAGGCTCAGTCATTCTCTAGGCTTGTGGATAGGCAAAAGTTGAATATGCGAGGACGACGGTTTCTTTGTGGATGTCCTGACCCGTTATGTTCAACCTATATCTTCAACTATTTTCTTATACATATTTGTATTTCTTTAAACCCAGCATGCATCATTTGATACATCATCATGCATCATCCCACCATAACCACTCTTTCCATTCTTCTTCTAGTCCGACCATGAACCTTTTAAAGAAGGTCTTTTATAGCCCCTAAAGGAGGTCTTGATTTTTTGTAGAATTGGTTTCCACCATGTTTTAACAATGATTTCATCAAAATAAGAAGTTATTCCATTCTGAACTGAACCGGTATTTCTAAGTAAACCTTATGAATTTGAAGAACCCAACCTTGGTTGATTGGCTGTCTCCTCTTTACTTTTTGCAATTTACTTTTCAATGCATTTCTATCGAGTCCAACACACCATGCATTTCGGGTCCTGGCCGGTAACAATTATCCCCACGTGGAATTTAGTTATTTACTTTTAGTACTGTTCTTCTCCTTAACCAATCAACTAGTGGGAAGGTTTCGATAAGACAAAGGGTTATCTCGAAGTCTGGTAAAGTTTTATTCCGCTCAACTAGGACAATGAGGGCGTGTCTAAATCTACACCATAGCGTCATATTTTCAGCCCGTTACCACTTCATTCCACTGCGCCTCACTACGCTTCACTACATTCGCCTACGTTTCATTCATGTCACTCCCTTGCAAAGCCAACGCCAAGGTAAGGCATGCTGTAGACATGCAATTTTGGCCTAGTCGGAGAGCTCAAATTCTTGTTTTCATGAAGTATATTTGAGTAACATTTCAAGGGAACCAAGTTTTCTAAAAAAATCAAGGCGTTGACCAGGGTCAAAGAGCCCTATATACAGGGCACCTGGTGCCCTGTATATAGGGCACCTGGCACCCTACTTATAGGGCTCCAAGTGCCCTATAAATGGGGCGCCAGGCGCCCTACTTATAAGGCACTAGGCGCCCTATAAATGGGGTGCTAGGCGCTCTATATATATGGCACCAGGCGCCCTATAAATGGAGCGCCAGGTGCCCTATAAATGAGACGCCTGGCACCCAGTCAAATCGACTTGACCGGCTAATTTAACCACTCACTAGGAATCGTTTTATCGAACTGACATGGCTCATGATGTTGGCGCCCCGTATACGGGGCGCTTTGCTGTGCGGAACTGGTTTTCAGATTTGACCAAAGTTCCCTCCTTTTGGCTATAAATAGACACCCATTTGGAGCTTTGGGGAGAGTCCAGCTCCATCCAACCTCCCATCTCATCCAATACAACGAATTCAAGCCCTCGGCACACTCTCTAAGCCCTCAAATCACCCCAAAACTCTCTCCCAAAAACCATAAAAACCTGTAGTTTCAGCCACCTAGAAATACAGTTTTCTTCCAACTTTGAAAGCCTCTACCCACCATTCCTCTTACATCCAACGACCAAACACTCAACCATTTGCATCATTTACATATTGGCTATAAGGAGGAGCTCCCATTTCATCTTAGAAGTCTTCCTACACTCTCGGGTGACGCCGTGAAGAGGGGAAGAAAATCTGCCGGAACCAGTCCCTGGTGCCCCATAAATAGGGCGCTTTGACCTTGGTCAACATGCCCCATAAAGGGGACACCTGCAACTGGCGCCACATATATTGGGCAATAGCAGGGGCAGACCCCGTTTTTCATTTTTCTAGTTTCTTTTACCCTCCCGTTTGATCCTTTGCTCCCCCCTTTCATTTTTAACTTTCATTAACATGTCGTTTAGCATGCATTAGATCATTTTGCATCCCTCATATATTTTAAAACCTACCAAAAATAGGGGTTGGGATTTAGTCCCAATCTAGTCAGTTCCTTCCCATTTGCATGTTTAAATTCGAACTTGAGCATGATTCTACACTTTCACTAGAACTAATAATTTTTTCACTTGTTTTTATGTTTTCTTATGGATATTCATAGGTAAATCCGGCCAAGGCAGAGCTTCAACCAGATCGAAGACGAAGGACTCATTAAGCTCTCTTCTTTTGGCCGGCCGAGAGAGAAGTCGGAACCCAATAATCTCCCATTTCTAAAGGTACGATGATCATCTCTCCATTTCATTTCTTTTCATTCTACTATATTTTGGAGTCTTTGGCTCTTGCAACTATAAACACTAACATCCCATCCACCAAGTCTCCAAAGAAAGTGTAGGGGTCGGAAAAAGGAGAGATCTACGGATCCCGTTTCAAGTGTTTACAGCGAGCAAAGTGGAGGTTGGGAAAAAGGGGTTGGACTAGAGATATGGCTCAAAGGTCGAGAGGGACAGGAACAAGCCGAGTTTGAGCTCAGTGTGCTTGTCCCTGAATAAGAAAGAGAGCAAGGGATAGCGGGTGTATAGGCCAATGGCCTTGTAGGACTAGAGTGGGTCAAGTCTGGACTAGTTGGGTTTGTACCCGAATAGGAAGGGGAAAAGGTGATGGCATACCCGGTGTAGGAGTGATCGAGTTTGGGTGCACCAAGTTGATGAGCCACTGATCGAGGACTAGAGATAGACTGACCATGACTGGTAGAAGCATAGCCAATAAATGACTTGCTACCCATGACAGTATGGACATCAGTCAAAAGCTGATCTAGAGTGACATGGGAGGCATGGGGTCCTAAGATATGGCTAAAATCATATGTATAATGTTGTACACCTTCTTGTTACATCTCAGACCTGTTGGTAGTGTAGTAGCTCGCTGTGTCAATCATCCTGCTTGACCTTGATGACACCGACATACTGTTATGTGAAAGAAGAATTTTTGTTCTTTTGTTCTTTTATAAGATTTTTTTATGTTTTGAATTTTTGTTGGAAAAACAAGTACTTACCTCAAGCAAAGACTTCTTTTTGGTTATGTATTTTTTTGGTTTTGACTTTTGTGAGAAAAACAAATATTATCTCAAGTACAATTTTTTTGGGAATTTTAAAGATTTTTGTGAGAGAGTTGCTCCTCTCTTTTTTTTCGCTTTTGTTGTGCAAACAAGTTAAAACAAAGACTTGAAATGATTAAACGCAATTTTTTGTCTAATCTTTAGATTAGTGGGTTTTAAGAGAATATTGTCCTCTCAATGATAGGTCAGATCCTATGCTCTCACAACGCCGAGCAATCTAAGGATAACACTTTTCTCACAATGATTAAGTTATAGGTGACACCGGGTTTTGCGATAAATGGTACAACCAGCCCAATCGGTGAAGAGGGAATTCTTCACTTTTGGGGACTTACGGAGGTCTTAATGAAAACCAATCTAATCAACTAAGAGGGAATCCCTGAAAGAGAGATCGGAATCCACCAAGAGACACAGGTGGGATGAAGATAGCTTTGGGAGGAGAGTGAGCCTCCCGTCTTGGATGACCTAGTGAGTCGGGCGAACCCAATACCCAATGCAATCTAAAGCAAGAAATGAGCAAGGATGAGATGGCATACAATAAGAAAGGAAAACAATGCAACGACCAACAAATAATAACTAAGATGATGATTAAACTATCAAGAACAATAACCAAACAAGTCAAAGATGCTGGAAAATATTGACTTTTGCAAGCTTGATTCAAGAGAAATGAGCAATAGCAAGTGAAACTAAAGACTGCAGCAAGAAAAGAGCTTCTGGAAGAGAAGATGACCCGGCAGGGGGGTCGCCAGGTGACCTAGCAGGCGACCCGGCAGGGGGGTCACCTGCGGAAAACAGAAAATGAAACCAAAAGAAAGCTCTTGATAACTAGGGTCCTGCGGGGACCGAAATAGCATGGATTTGAAAGTAAACTAAGGGCAAGATGCTTATCGATGACAGTAAATGGAAATGCAAGTGGGCCCATGTAGGGGCCTAAGGAAACAGAAAGCTCTAAATCACAAAAACAGGAAATGACCCAATAGGGGGTCATCTGCGGAAATATGACACTTCCGGGAACTTGTTTCTCCAAATCGTAAGGAGATCCACACGGTGATCGGCTAGATAAAAAAAATAAAAGTCAATATGAAAATAACTAAAGTGGAAGCAGGCTTACATGGAAATGGAGGAACATTTAAGATCACTTCAAGCATGAGATGGCCCCACCGTGGTCGCCAAAAGATGTGGACGCCCGATTCCAATTGATTCTCCCTAGCTAGAAAAACGAATGCCACTCCTCTTCCTTCTTTCTTCCGGCTTCCGACTCTGGTGGATGTTGATGTGTGGTTGCCAGGAACCACGGGCTCCAAGAGTAAGAGGAAAGAGACAATGTAAGTATTAAAGGAAATGACCAAACGTACCTAAGCAGAGAGATCGTGTAGGGAGATTATGGGTTCCATCTTCTTCATTTTCGGTCGGCAAAAAGAAAGAGCTTGAAGCGCTTTTAGTTGTTCCTACAAAAACATCTAAGCCACAAAAACAAGTGAAAGTGGATTAGAACTAAGATAGTGAAGCATCTTGCAAAAGGAATGAGCTAAAACCACAAATGGAAATGGACTAACCGGATTGGGAATAACTCTCAACCCTCCTTTTTATGTGTTTTGGATGATGATATATGATATGATTAAGCTCAATATGTATGCAAGCATGATTATCCATGATGAAAAACATAGAAACAAAGTAATGCTAGGATGTGGGAAGAAAAATGGGTTTTGGCTCAAAAAATAGCAATCTGGAGCCCTAGGCAACCCAGCAGAGGGGTCACCTGGGCAACCTGACAGACAGGTCACCTATTGCACTAGGACTCAGCTTGCTCCCGGACACTCCCATGATGCTTTCAGATGGCCTTCAAAGCTTGATGATGGCTTCCAAAAGCTCCTAGTATGTAGATGATGATCTCCCCTCGGATGTAGGAGCCTAAGAAGCTTCAAAATGGATGCTGATGAAGAAACAGGATGAAGAACATCGGTTTATGGAGGTGGATAGAATGGGAAGCTCTCAATCTCTTGGGCAATGAAGCTTGGAGGATGAAGATGGTTTGAAGCTCTCTAGGGCTCTCTCTTAGGACTTTGGGACGTTACCAACCTTCCCACACTTTTCCCACCCTTGAAAATGTGGTTAAGGAGTCCCTTTTGATAGGCAAAAGGGCCATAGGGGCATTTCAGGTATGAAAAGTGTTATCCAGAACTGAAGATGACCCATCTGCCGGGTCATTGGGCGACCCGGCAGGCGGGTCACCTAGGCGACCCGCCTGACAGGTTACTTGCGAAACCATAAATGCCATTAAATGCACGTGCACTGAAAGCTGGCCACGCACCATCCAGGGCTTGCTATAGTGGCAAGCATCACGTCTGATGAGTTGCCTACGTTCGATCAGTTCCGACCATCCGGACGAGCGTGCGTCGCTCATGGGTCACTTCGTTCAGTCTGTGCACTATTCCAGTAGGCAACCCATTGACCGGGACACTTCCTGTACCTGACCAGACTTGACCCCCCCACCTACCACCGTCAGAATGGACGGATTTGGCGGGAATTGGGAAATGACCCATTGACTAGGTCACCTAGGTGACCCGGCAGGGGGGTCATCTTCTCCTCTAGAGTTCATTTTTGGGTCAATTTCTCGGTGATATGGTTTTTTTATCAGAAAACTCGAGTATCTTCTAAGAAAACATGAATCTTAAGCTCCTCAAATAGGCAAAATTTGCGTGTCTACACTTACATCACACTTCAATGGCATCTATATCTAACCTACGAACAAGCATTTCATACAAATCATTGTCGTTTAGATTTATTGTTATTTTCTCATTAGATAAGGCTTGTATATCTTGGAATTCAGCATATTCTTTGGAATTAACACTTGATAAGCTATAAAAATCACGTGGGATCGTCTTACGAAGAATAAACCAACCAACATTCTTTGGGTCCTCTACATACCAAACTTGTTCTGCCTGTAATGCCAAGATATAAGGCTCATTTGTTCTTAACTGACATGTTAGATTCACCAGAACAAGAGATCCATCATGTTTCACCCCTCGGTGCACATATATCCAATCACACTTAAGCAACACTATCCTCATATGACCATAGTAGTCAACTTCAAAAAATTCATCAACCACGCCATAGTAGGTAACATTTTCCTCCATGTTCCATGACTTTAAAGGTCCACTTGCAGTCAATACAACGCCAGAGTTTTGAGTAACTCGTTGTTGTTCAACCTTTCTTGTGTGAAATCTAAATCTATTAACTATACATGATTCGTACTTCTTAACCACATCAAGCGGTAAATCTTTAACCCAAATAAGATAAGATGACATGTCTCCCCTAGTCAACTCTTGTAGCTTAAGCTCCTAATAAAAACAAAGAATTTGTATACATATTACAAAAATATCGCCACATCCTACCACAAACATAATAAGATACAAAAATAATAATTACCTTAGCTTTTAGCCATTGTCTGAATTTAGATGTATGAATATGCTCAACCTCGCTTTCGTTCAACTCAAGGTACATCTCTCTAAGTTGATATGATCTATAAATTGAATATGATTAGTTTGCATATGTATATATGTTTGTTATACTCTAAAATTATAAATGAAAATTTAAACTTACTTGGCGTACTGGTTCAAAGCTGTATAGTTGAATATGATATAAATATGTATTTGCAACAAATCATTTCTTTGTAGTCTCTTGTTCCTAGATGCTCCACATAGACAACAAGTCTCCATGAAAATTTTTCATCCTTCCTCTACCACCTTTGGACGATATTCCACTTGTCATCGTGGTCTATTTAACTATGTCTCCATATCATCATTTCAATATTGAGATGCAAATATCATTGCTTCAGACATAACATATCTTTTGGAAATTGACCCTTTAGGGTAGGTCTAATTCCTCACATAAGATTTTAATTTGGCCAAGTACCTGAAAGTTAGTAGCAATAAATATTGATTTAAATCAATCGATAAAATTAAATGTATAAGTGAAAGTAATACCTCTCAAATAGGTACATCCATCTATACTGAAATGGTCCAGCAATCCTAACCTTATCTGCTAAATGAATGAACAAATGAACCATTATATCAAAGAAAATTGGAGGAAATATCATCTCCAGATGGCATAATGTTCTTGCAACATCTAAGCCTTGTTGGTAGAAGTCTTCAACAGAAGCAACTTTTGAATAAATGTTTAAGAAAAATTGACAAATGTCACTTAGTGATAAAGAAACTTTTTTTTGGATTGCTCTAACAGCAATTAGAAGTAATTATTGCATAATGACATGGTAGTCATGAGTCTTCAACCCCCATAACTTCTTATCTTTGTTAACAAATCATTTTGCAATATTTGAGGAGTAGCCATCAGGAACCTTAACGGATCGAAATAACTTGAAGATAGTTTTCTTCTCTTTCTTACTACATGTGAATTGGGCAGGTGGTAGCACTATCCTACCTAGCTCAACTTCTTGTAGGTGAAGAGATTCTCGAATGTACATCTTTTATAAGTCTTAACGAGCTTGCAGCCCATCTTTATTTTCTCTTCAATCGAGAGAAGGATGCCGAGTATACTCTCGCATACATTCTTTTCAATGTGCATCAAATCTAAATTATGGCGAAGCAACAAAGATTTCCAATATGGTAACCTAAAGAAAATACTCATTTTCCTCTACCCTAGATACTTATTCTCATCCTTCTTACTTTTTCTTTTCCTCTTGCCTTTGTTCTTTTCAAGACCTTTTGCGACATGTGAATTAAAATCATCTAGTTGTTGTATTATTTCAAGTCCAGATAACGTCAAAGGCTTGTCATCCCATTCTTCATGACCATCAAATTGTTTACTCATTTTTTGAAACTTATGTTTGTTTGCTAGCCATCTCTGATGACCCATGTAACAAACTTTTCCACTACATTCTAGCCAACTTGAAGAGGTGTCCTTATTACAAGTAGGACAAGCTAATCGACCTTTTGTACTCCAACCTAACATGTATGCATATGCTAAAAAATCGTTAATAGTCCATAATAACGCTGCACGTAGATGGAATTGTTCACATTTAGCTGCATCATATGTATCTACACCGTGCCAGAGAATCTCAAGTTTCTTTACTCTTCAAAAAAGACATAAAGAGAACATTGGGAAAGAGGCTACTCATTGAAATAGAGGTGCTACACATAACAACCAGCTGGGGTAATGGTGATGTTCAGATAGCAATTGGCATCCCATAGTGGCTTTGGCAAAAAAGATGGTGGTGCTTATGGACGATGGCAATCGGGAGCTTGGTGAGGATGATATAACCCCGACTCTTGCTGCTAAGAGATGAATCAATAATGAGAGACAAAATGGGCATCAAGCTCAAAAGAGAGTGGTAGAGGGGAACTTATCGCAAGAGGACTACACATAGCTACCAGTGGATGCATCGAGCACAAACAAACCATGGTCCTAGTTCGTCAATGTCAGAACAACAATGCAATCAAGGATATCTTTGGTGCAATGACAACAAAGTGAGGACTACAGTCACGGCACGGGCAGAAGAGGCTCAAATGTGGTGGGGTGGCCGTAGGTGAGTGATGCTTAAGTCAGAGTTTCTCACATTGGCAAGCTGAATGGTGAGGGGCAACTGGTGAGGCAGCGGGTTAGTGACGCAAATGAGAGGGTCATCGGGCACTTGAGGCAGACAACGCTAACTACGGTGACAGTAGGTGCACTCTACTAGGTGAAGAAGGGGGCAGCCGCAGTCTCTAATAGGGGGCTGCTGTGACCCCCGTCGGTACATGTCACATGCCTTACATATCAGGTACATCTTGTTTCTTTGTGTATTGGTGTGGGGTCACGGCAGCCCCCATTGGGGACTGTGGCAGTCCCCTCCTCCACCTAGTGGAGGTTGCCGAGGGGTGGAAGCCGTTAAGGCTCCCAGCAACCCCAATTTTCTATTTTACTTTTATTTTCTTTTTTTTTAATCAAGATATTACAAAAAGGAGTTCTTCTGCTCATTACGTATATTGCTTCAATATCTGAATAATGTGTTTTATCCTGCAAAATACCTACTAGCATGTCTCAAATAGCTTCAAAATTATGTTGGGAAACTCTATTTCTATGAGAGTATAGTACACTGATTATTGATAGCATTATCCAGCAAAACCAAAGTCATTGGTATGTATCCTAGTCTTTCATCCAAGCCCAACAAAATATGCATGCTCCAATCTTATGAAAGTGTAGAGAGAGAGGGGGGGAGGGAGGGAGGGTCTATATATGAACGATGTGGGCTAGAGCTAGATGAGGATGGTTGCTGAAGGGAAGAAGGCAAGGGATTTCTAGGAAGTGAACTATAGGGAACTAGGAAGGCTAAGAAACATACGGTGCAGGTGCATCTCTAGAAGGGACAATCCTGGGATATATAGTAGGGTTGGCAAACATCAGCACCTTGGGGAGATATATCTATGTATATAGAGAGAGAGAGATGACTAATCCAGTCAGTAGTTGTCAGATCTGGGCATGGAGTTTGTAGTAAGTCGAAGATGGGGCAGACATGCCAACGTGGGCATTGTGCATATCATATTACTCCGGGCATGAATCTCCTCAGGAATGTGTAGGGGGACTATAAAAATCTCTCAAGGGAGACATGAAAGGACTTGTGCACCATACCATGATCTTATTCAACTCAAAATTATTTGTTGATTTAAGCATTGAAGAAAAAACTATGATCTAGTATCAAACATTTTCTTTTTGTGCATCTGTTCATGTTCTTAGAGTGTCTGATTTTGCTCTCTAGTTTGTACATATCTCAACTTCTTCTACAACAGTTATGTAAGTAAGAAGAATCAAATTAATTATTTACACACGTTAAATATAGTGTCTACTTTTCTATTTATTTTCAAATATAAATATATAAAATGATATGATTTTTTGGACTCGAGTCCAGGGAGATATATTATTCAGCCACTGATAACACCCAAGTGACGAGAAGAACATGAGAATCAGAGATGAATATTAATCAACATAAAAAATAAACTCTTTAATATGTTTTTAATTTTAAACAACTAGCTCTTTTATAATAATAAAAATATGTCATATTTTCTACTGAATTTTTAAATTTGACATGTTGTCAATGATTTAGTTAGTTATCGATCTAAAATTATGAAAATCTATGCCCTAACCCAAAAATTTCATGAAGTATGAGGTTTTGATCTTAACAAGTACACAAACTAAAATTTGTTAATGACTAATGTTAAACATCATGCCAAAATCAAATCAAATTCTAAAGGTCTAAGAAAGCACTGTCAATCCTCCAGACTGATTACAATCAATTATTCATAATAAAATTAATTGTTAAGTTTACCTCGATATTTATTAAGTGATTCACTTGTTATTTGACTTGACATGCACATTATTAAGCCTATAAGATGAAACATGACTTATTAGACTTTATCTCCTATTTGACCTAGGATCCGACTATGGATAAGATCTTAATCCTAGTCAAATTTGGAATGGTCCATCCTCTCTATATAAGCACAGACATGGCTGTGACTCCCCATACGGTTGCACCATATGACTCAATAGAGAAAAGAAACATCCGAAGGAGATAGACAATTCCTATCCGACAAATCTTATTCGTTCTTCATTTTTTGCATTGCGATCATCATCAGGTATTCTTGAAACTCCAACATGTGGTATCAGAGCCAAGTTGAGAAGTGTCTAGAGTTTGACTAGGATTAGGATCCTGCCCATAGTCGAATCCTAGGCCAAATAGGAGATAAGGCCCAATAAGTTGTGTTCCATCTTATAGACCTGATAGTGTACTTGTCAAACTCAATAACAAGTGGATCACTTAATAAATATCAGTGGAAACCTAACACTAATATCCTACTAGGAGATCAATCCTCTCCAAAACTCTCGTGATACGAATCTTCATATTCTATTTCACCTTTGAGTTTCACCACTAGAATGGACACTTGTCAATCATATAGATAGAGATCCTGTGATGTTATATAACCTACAAAAGTCATGGCTTCACATGATATATATAAATAACTAACATTTAAATTATTGCATTACTCATTTAAACACATTTTATGTATGGTAGTTCAAATAGTTTATCTTCTTAGAATTTAATTCATACAAGGTTTATGTCACGCCCCGGATTTCACAACAGGCACAATGGAATTAATCCGGTGACGAGAACGAGGAAATAACCCCTAAACTACGTCAGTTTGGGAAGAATAAAGAATAATAAGTCCCATTTCATAATTCACATGATTTAATCCAAAAATAAATCAAAACAATGCTAAAATCTAATTAATTTAATTACTAGAATTATATAAGAAACCAACTAACTACATGGATTCTCAATTGTCACTATGCTCTTGCTGCGCTAATCCTACAATCCTGAAAAATATTAAAAGATTTGGAATGAGTCACACGGACTCAGTAGGACTTATACCCGAACTTTCTTATTATATTTATCAACCTATATGATTGCAATAAATAATAAAATCAACACAAATCAGATTATAACATAATCACTAAACTAATTATCTGGATTCAATTATTAAAATTGAGATCCTTCTAAAATCAATTAACAATTTATCTTGCCTCTACACATACTAGACTAATGACTTAACCAACCGATCTACTCTACATGTCCATGCAACATGGACCTACATGAGCCTACAACTAATCCATCACAATTCCATTTGTTTGAGTAGATTATATGCTCTACTTGGCGATCCTCACTATAGCCCTAAATATATATAAGAAGTACCATATAGTAAGCTAAATCCCGAAGTACGTCTAGGCAGGGATGTACTTAGGATAAACCGCGGTATCTGAGATCGAAGTATACACCAAATTAATCTATTTTCACTGCTGCCCATGGGCAATACTATCATAGGCTGGAGGAACAAATATTCTATCATGCACCATAGCATCAATAACATTTCACAAGTAAAAGTCATATAATTACTCAGACATTTATAAATTCAACAAAACAAATATCTAGAATTACTGAATCACATTTGCAATTTCATTGAACCATATGCCAATTAACAAAGTCATGCACAACAATTTTCTTAATTCACATTTTCATGCAATAGACCCGATAAGGAACAATATTCATCATAAACAAACATGCTAACCTCAATTAATCACAGTTTAATATTAATTCATCAAATGATGCACATTACAAATTTATGCACAAATAATATTAATTAATTATGCTCTAGAATTATCATATAAAATCAAATTCTAATTCAATTTATCTATTAATAAGCTTTAAGATCAAACATAACATGAATCGGATATAAATACAATCATAACAAGTATATTTCAATTTTTATGAATTAATACAACCAATCCAATTAATCACTACAATATAAAACTAATTTTTAATGATTACTAAATAATAATCAATCAAATTTATATACAACTAATGCAATCTATGAAAATGAATGGAACTATACATGAGTGACAATTAAATAAACTCATGTCGACAATAAAATAAATAAACTGCCATTTATTCACCAATTTCTAGTTATCAATCTAATAAACATGTTTTAACAAATTAATTAAAATATCGAGATGCTAAGGAAAGTCGAGAAACCTACATCAATGAAGGAACGATCAATACAAATCCAATGGGTGCCAGTTAAACGACGATCATTGAACGACAACGACAAATGGCTATGACAAAACTAAGAGGATATCAATATTTTAATAAATTGCCAATTTATGTAAAAATCCTAAGATAAAGTAAAAAAAGGTGATGGCGAGCCTCACCTCAGCAGATCATTGAGAAAGCGGCACCAGCTATGGCTGCACATGGGTGATCGCATCCAGAGGTTGAGCGATAGTGGCTACCGTGCATGGGAGGTGCACAGACAGGTGGGAGCATGAACACGCAAGGGAGGGACAGCCGGACAGCCATATGCGGATGGCAGGGGAGTAGGGGTGCAAACGAACCAATACACTATACATGTAACTCAAAGCTTGACTCAATAAAAACTCGACTCTACTCATTTATTACGTTAAAAGAACAAGTTTGAGCAAAAAATAAAGCTTGACTCATTAAACGAGCCGAGCTTGAACTCATGCTCGGCTCAATAAGTTCGCGAATAGCTCGATTAAATATTATATTATATATTTATTTTTAAAAATTAAATTATGAGTATTAATAATTAAATATTGTCACTTAAATATATTAAATAATTCAAAATTTGAGTTTAAACTTAGATTGAGTTTGATAAATGAGCTAAATCTAGAGTTTCACAAATAACTTTTTAATGATTTTGAGTTTTATAAACGAGTTTGTATATTGCTTATGTGAATTGAATTTTAGTTTAGTTATTACTCGAGTTCGAGTTCGACTCGGCTCGATTAATAAACGAATCAAGTTTGAATAAGGGTTCAACATACTCATCAAAACTCGAATTTGAACTCGAACTCGTGTAAAATAAACGAGTCGAACTTGAACATCGTACTATTCAACTGGACTCGTTTGCACCCAGACACGGAGGCACACCTGGGCAGGCATAGTGCAGGCTGAAGTGGGGAAAGCCGGGGTCAAATGCGAGGAGGCCGGTCACAGCGGTGGCGACAATGGCGATGCTCACGGTAGGCTCGTCGCACAGACGTGACGGAGGAAACACGGTGCGGCAGCATGCACGCGAAAGGGGAAGAGAGAGAGTGAGAGAGAGGCATCGAAAGGGGGTGTAGCATGCCACACTCGGCGGTGCATGAAAGCCGTGCGCAAGGTGCCCGTGTGCATGAGGCGGCGCATGCGCAGGTGGCGCACGCGGAGGCGCCAGCGGCACACAAGGGGACGGGGCAGGGTTCAAACGGGCGCGCGACGGAAAGAGAGAGAGAACAAGGGGGGTTACGGCGGGCACCGCGACCGCGCGGAAAAAGAAACGTAAAGAGAGGGAGAGAGCGGAATAGGGGGCCGGCGCCTAGCGCTGCGCCTGGCGGCGGGGTAGCTGGCCGCGCCCATTGGCGTACCAGCCACACGGGCGAAGCGCAGGCATCCCGCCGCATTGCGGCGGCTACCGCGGCCGCTTGGGCGCATGGCACGCGCAACGAGTGGGAGGTGGGGGTACGCGGTGAAGACAACGACGATGAGGAGGAAATAGAGCTAGGGGGGAGGCGAAAAAAGGAGACGATGGCGAAGACGATTCGAGAGATCGAGAGAGAGGCGGAGAGGCGAAGGTAAAAGGAAGGCGGTGATGTTTTTATAAAAAGTCGGACGTTACAGTTTTACTATCTAGAACTTTATAAAATTATGGAAAGATCATTAACTGAGATCTAAGCGACACATCTTACTACTTGACTCTATCAACATAGTGCCTGACCATTGACTGACTTAACACATGCATTCGACATATACTCGTAAAAGTACATGAAAAATGACTATCACAATATGTAATACGCAGTCTAACTGTTTTTTCTATATCACAATCATTCACTTTCATAACATATATTGTACGGCACATGTGAACTTTCACCAAACTTGCACATGATCTAATATAAATATATATATTTCACATATAACTAATAGAAATCCCATGTTACAATATCTATATATAGTGGCACTTACTCTTTGAGATCGAAGAATATTTTGAACTCTAATTTCTTATTGTCCACAGGCACATCAAACGTCTAATAAAGTGTAAAAAACGTAATGCAGCTCACTGTTTAGTTTCGTTATTCACATTCAAAAGTATCACATGGTCACTCCTTCAATCCTCATAATGCATCACACACATGCATAGTCTAATCTTTGATGCAATCATAATACATATTATAATACTTATGCTTAGGGTTGTAAATAGTTCAGTTTGCTTATGAGTCATTTTTTTGAAACTGAAACTAAACCGGGTTGAGACTAAACCTTGAACTGATTATGATGATTTGGTTCAATTTGTCAGTTTAACCTACATTTAAATAAAATAAAATAAAAATAAATTAATTTATAATAATTAATTAAAGTTAACATTAAGATTAATACTTTATTTATAATATACCTACTTATGCAGACTAATTTGGAGTCTAAGTGCCTATTTGGCACCAGAAAAGTTGAAGATAAACTTGATTTATTCTCTAAATTTCATAGATAAAGTAGATTTATCCACAAATTAATCTTATACCAAACATTCCCAAAGTGACTAGACCAAATATAGGAGACTCTTCTACGTGAACACTACAAGAAATCATGTTAATAGGGACGGGTTAATGGCGATAGCTCAAGCCATCCCCATTAAAGCCGTCAACAATTACAAAGTTATAGGTAACGGCTTAATGAAGCCATCGCAATTACGCTTATTAGCGACGGCCTAAGCCGTCGTCAAACCAGAAAATGCACCCGAAAAATCCATCGGGTCGGGTAAATGGCGATGGCTGGTTAAAGCCGTCGCCAATAAATCAAGGGTTTCCCAAATACCATGTCGGCCCCCTTCCCTCTTCCCTCCGCTTGCTTCTCGACGTCGTGTGCTACCGCCGCCTTGCTACACAGTTGCTGCTGCCAGTTCCGCCATTGCCGCCGTTGTTGCGGCCTCCTCCTCGCGCTGCCATGGCCTCTTCCTCGCTGCCACCTCTACCTCCTTGCGTCGGCACCGCCACTGCCTCCTTGCGCTACCGCCAGCATTGCCGACACCCTCCCTACATCCGTACAGCCGACCTCTTCCATCTCTACGTATATTTTAACCTAAAAATTGTTATTTATTAGTTTCTACTTAAGTGTTGGCTAGGTACGATGCATGTTTACTGGTTTAGATTAGCCTAATCGACTACAGATTGGGTTTTAACTCAATTTTAAGATTTTTATGGTCGATTAGGTCAATCCAATACCGTTACTAGTTTGGATTGGCCTAATCGACCACGAATTGGGTTCTAACTCAATTTTGAGATTTTCATGCCCAGTTAGGCCAATCTAATCTAGTTATGGGTTTAAATTGACTTAATCGGCCACAGATTGGATTCTAACTCAACTTTGGAATTTCATGACTACTTGTTAGGTCAATCTAAACTGGTAGTCCAATCCAAACCGGTTGGCAACGAATTGGGTTCTAATTCTATTTTGGGATTTTCATGGCCGGTTAGCTAATCTAAATCGATTTAATTGACCTAATGGATCATGAATTGGGTTCTAACTCCATTGATTTAGATTGACCTAACCGGCCATGAATTGGATTTTAACTCCATTAAAATATATAGTAGGACAACGCCCACAAAAATAACTGAAAAAAATATTTTTGTATGTTGAAGGTCAAGAGAGATAAGACGACATTTTAAATCGACTAAAACTGGAAAACCGGTTTGATTTGTCCAAAATTGTTGTTATAGAGCAATGGAAGTCTCAAATCAGTTTGAATTGGTTAAAATGCCAATGGGACAAATCAAACCGGCCCCAAATTGGTATTATAAGTCAATGAATTTCTCCAACCGATTTGATTTGGATAAATTAAATGCCGTGGAAACGGACTCAAATCGAAAGAACGGTTTGATTTCTCCAAAAATGGCATTAGACTTACATTAATTGCCAATAGGGGGGTTTAAATTGGCTAAGAAGGGTACGGAAAACCAACTCAAACTGGCTTTCCGGTTTGGTTTGACCGAAATTGACATTATAGGTCCACTACTAGAAAAGTTGGTATTTACTGCAAATAATTATGTCACAAAAACTCATAATATTGCAGTAAAATATTTTTTACAGCAACAAATATTTACGCTACACGTCGCTGTATAAAACTCTCTCACAATATATTTTTAACTGCAACAAATATATTTTGCTATAAAAATAATATTTACAGAAAACATAATTTCGTAGTAAAATCTTATTATTATGGCAAATTTAAAGTTGCAGCAAAAAGATATTCACCGCATAATTGATGTTGTAATAAAATCATTTTTACTACTAATTAAAAATTACGTCAAAATTTTATTTGCTATGCATTTGAAGTTGCAGTAAAATCATTTTTACTGCTAAATCGTAATTTTTATTATGGCAAATTTAAAGTTGCAGCAAAAAGATATTCACTGCATAATTGATGTTGTAGTAAAATTATTTTTACTACTAATTAAAAATTACGTCAAAATTTTATTTACTACGCATTTGAAGTTGCAGTAAAATCATTTTTACTGCTAAATCGTAGTTGTACTAAAAAAATTTAACTGCATATTTGATGTTGCAGTAAAATATCATTTTTACTACTAATTAAAAATTACACCAAAATTTTAGTTGCTACATATTTTATATTGTAGTAAAATATTTTACATTATAGTAAAATTTTATTTGCTATTAAATCAAAATTATGATACTCCAATCGTCACCCTATTCTTATCAGCACTGAGACAACAATAGCAACAACGAGCAAAGTGTCAGACTTAGGGAAGGGGGACAAATATACTAAAGTTTTCCATTCTATAGCAAGCAGGAGAAAGAGGGAACTTTATTGATTGTATTAAAATCATAAATGAAGAGCATAAAGTGAAGTGGAGTATTCACCGCACTATAGTGGTCTATTATTGAGGAAGGATGGTGCCCCTCTTCGCACTCAATGAAATTCACCACACTATCCTCTGAAAAAAGCAAACTGTTGGTAGAGGACTTCTCGATGGAAGAGATCAAAGAAGTATCCTTCCAATTAAGCATCTCCAAGATCCTGGGCCTGATGGCTTTAATTTGGTAGAAGCACGTACTTTACCAAATTCTCTGATTCCATTCTCTGCTTGAAAATAGTCAGCACACTTTTTCATCATCTGTCATGTATAATCAAGATTGAACAAATTTTGAATTAACAAAATGAAATAATCTCAACCAGGTCTGAGTTTTCCGGTAATCTCAACTTTCCGGAATGAAATTCTATCATTAGTTGCAGACTTGCATATGTTGTTTTGCTGATTCTCGTCTTTGACGTCCTCGTTTCTTTAGAGCTTGTTCTTTTATGTGTGATGGATACAGTGCAGCCGTGTAGTACTATTAAAAGGAAAATAGGAAGGTTGCCATAATTCTAGATTGCCATCCAGCTATATATAGTTTTAATCAATCATCTTCTTGATTTGACCCTTTTTTGTCAGCCATAAAAGAAGATATTTACCCAAGTCAATCATAATTAGAACAGTTACTACCAAATTCTGTACTATCCATGGATGTCACCTAAAAATAACATAAAAAACAAGAACCTAACATCAGAAAAGAATGCACACACAAGACATACACTACCAAAAATATGGCATCTAAAAGTTCAATAGAAGAATACACAGATTTCAGATGCTCTATATGCTATCCAGAGAACGTCATAGGACCCTATTGTTTAGAAACACAAAATTAGGATAACCATGCAACTCTTCTAATATAAAAATAATCTAAACATATGATTGCATAAGACCCTATTATTTAGAAACAATTTAAACATATGATTGCATAAAATCTGTACCAAGAGAATGTCATAGGACTTACCATTCTTCCATACAAAATGATGCTCTACTATTAGGAATGACAATGACAAGAACAAAAACACCAACTATTAAGTTTTGAAATGTCAAAGACCAAAAAAAGATAGTATGTGTCAAACAATCCAAATTCATCTACTATGATGCCAAGTTAGAAGGTGCATTCGTGTGAGGCATGCATGTTGCTTTAATTGTTGTAATCTCTGCTCGAAATTCTTCTCTCATTTTTCGAATTTCTTCTCGCATCTGTGTCATCATGTCATCCTTCACTTTCAGCTGAGATTGTAAACCACTTATCGTTGAAGCCATGGCTGAAGATTTGGAAGGTGGCTTTGGACCATATCCACGGCCTCGAACATATCCAGACTTCTCACCAAGCACAGATGTCATTGCCTCTTGTGGAGTAAGAATTTGTGATTCATCTATCTCAAATGAGTCATCTAGTCCAACTTGTAACTTTTCTTGCACAAGATCCTATAAAAATGTATAAGATTGATTATAGAAAAATATTTAGCATTATTGTAAAAATAACACAATATGCATGCATGGAGTAAAGAACATTACATAAACAATCCTTGATTGCTCACTCCCCCAAGATCCATTCTTTTTTCTGTGTGTCAATCGCCATAGCTCATGAGCTTCTGGCTCATGACCATCCTCATCTCGCTACATGTAAAATAAATAATAAATTAGCACTTATTCATATTCACAGAACAATCAAAATGACAAGTAGTTTTACCTCAACCCAACTAACTTGTTTAAATGATCTTCGACCTGTGATATGGCTAATGATTTGTTTGGATCTATTATTTTTGTTTCTCGCACTCATGGCCTTAAAATAATACTAAGTGTAAATTAATCATGACAATAAATATAAAGATAAAATATGATTACATACCTGATATTTTTCTGATCCAAAATATTCAACTAACCATGCCCATTCATTTGGTTTTACCCCAATAGCTCATCAAGTTTACCATTCTTAATAGCTCGACCATTGCGCTTGAATATATTCAAGGAACATGATGATTCCTCAGTGATATCTTTAACCCTACTAGACTTGTTCAATTTACTATCAACATTTTGTAAATATCTTGAGCAAAATATCATGCATTCCTCAGAGAGATATCCCTCTGCAATTGACCCCTCTGGGCGAGCCTTGTTTCGTACATAGCCCTTCAGTGTACGTAAGTACCTACAAAATGAATTTAATTATTACAAAAAAAATTATACCAAAACGTGAAAAATATATAACATTTATGAGGATTTGTCTTACCTTTCAATGGGATACATCCAACGAAATTGTACAGGACCTGCGATGCAAGCCTGTTGTGCTAAATGAACCACTAAATGTACCATTATATCAAAGAAATTAGGTGGAAACACTCTCTCTAATTTACACAAAGTCATTGGTATTTGGGAGTCAATATGCTTGATTGAATCAACTTTCAAAACTTTTTCACATAAATCAAAGAAAAACTTGCTTAACTCAACTAATGGGTCACAAACAACAACATCTAGTAGTCCGCGTAAAGCAAGTGACAATAACCTTTGAATCAAAACATGGTAATCATGACTTTTTAATCCCCTTAATTGACATTCCTTCACATAAGTACAACGAGATATGTTTGAAGCATAACCATCTGGAACTTTTATATCTTTTAAAAATTGACATACAAGCCTCTTCTCCTCAGTGGATAATGTGTATTTTGCAGGTGGTACATGAACCTTTTCTCCAACTTCACGGATATGTAACTCATTCCTAATGTTCATGTCTTGCATATCAAGACAAGCATTAATGTTGTCTTTTGTTTTTCCTTCCATGTTCATCAATGTCCCTATAAGGCTATCGCACACATTCTTTTCAATATGCATAACATCAAGATTATGACGTATTAAAAGTTTGCTCCAATATGCCAGCTCAAAGAATATGCTATGTTTTTTCCAATTATATAAAAGTTCACCTCGTTTTCTCTTTCCATTTGCCTTTCCAAATGTCACTTGTGAAAAACTAGCATACCGCTTCAAAACTTCATCTCCCGTCAATGGCCTTGGTGCCATTCGCATTTCTCTCTTCCCATCAAATGCATTTCTATTTTTTCTCCATGAATGATTAGTACCCAACCAACGTCGATGGCCAAGATAACAAAACTTTCTTCCATATTTTAAACGAGTTCGCAGCGTATGTTAACGGCATATATTAACAGCATATAATAAAGATATAGCAATTGTTCGCAGCGTAGCGTATGTTCACAGCATATATTAACAGTATATAATAAAGATATATGCTTTAGCAATTAAAGTGATAAAGGAAGATTAAAAATATTTAAAAAATTACTAGAACTAATTAAATATTTAACTTTAATATCTTTACCATTCTCTTCAAAAAAATTCAAATATAAATTTTTATATTGTTTAACTATAAACATATACATTTTGAATTACATTGAAATATTAATAATAATAAATTGTACCGTTATATTATATTATATTATTTATGACAAAATTTATGTTTACAGTAAATAAATATCTTTTTTGTGGAAACTAACTAAAATTACTATTTTAAGTTAATTTTTTATTGTAACATTTTGAGTTGCGGTAAATAAATATATTTTTTGTGGCAACTAACTAAAGCTGCTATTTTAAGTTAATTTTTTATAGCAACATTTTGAGTTGCGGTAAATAAATATATGTTTTATGGCAACTAGCTAAAGTTGTTATTTTAAGTTAATTTTTTATAACAACATTTTGAGTTGCGGTAAAAAAATATATTTTTTTGTGGCAACTAACTAAAGTTGCTATTTTAAGTTAGTTTTTTATAACAACACTTTGGGTTGCTGTAAAAAAGTTGCCGTAAAAATTCTAATTTCTTGTAGTGTCAATAAACATATTTTAATTGAACAAAATGCTATGGAAACTGAATAAAACCGGAAAGCCGGTTTGATTTGTCCCAAATTGGCTTTATAAGTAAATGAATTTCCCAAATCGGTTTGATTTGGACAAATTACTTGCTGTGAAAATGGAGTCAAATCGGAAAAATGGTTTGATTTCTCTCAAGATTGGGTTAGACATACATTAATTGCCAAGAGGGTTTAAATTGGCTAAGAAGGTATGGAAAACCAACTTAAACTGGTTTTCCGGTTTGGTTTGACCGAAATTGGCATCATAGGCCAATCAACTTGTTTTAATTGAATAAAATGTCGTGGAAATCGACTCAAACCGGAAAGTCGGTTTGATTTGTCCGAAATTGGCATCATAGGCCAATGAATTTCTCAAACGGTTTTGTTTCCTTTTCTCCCAAATTGGCGTTACCAACAAAATCAATTTTGCTCTTTGAAACGCAATGTCATTGATATGTTTATCTTATGTCGGCTTTATTTCTTATTTTCAGGTAGTTTCAAACAACATTCTCGTTCAAGACTTTCTTCTCTTGGAGGTGGTTCGGTTTGTGTTTATTTTGTTTCGTTTATATTATTGATTATTTTTGTGCATATATATCTTTATTTATATTAACCCAAAAGGGGTTACATGACGAGTAGCTTAGATAAGTCTTGAATAGATATTCCTAACAGATTAAATCCTACGTATCTTCAAAGAGTAGAAGAATTTTTAAATTATGCTTTCGATGAATGTAGGACTCGATTTAGACATGGACTAGACAAAACTTTGATTCAATGTCCATGTAGACAGTATTGTAACACATTTTCTTTAAAAATAGATGTAGTTAAAGAACATCTAATATGTGATGGCATATGATCCAATTATCAAATGTGGATAAGTCATAGAGAAATTGAACCTAGTTTAGGTATTGATAATGAAGTTCGATTAAATGAAGCACAATATGAGAATTTAAATGACGAGGTGATAGAAATGCTTGAAGACATTCAAAATATTCAAGGACCATCTATACATCATGAAGGTGAACCAAGTATAGAAACACACAAGCATTTCTTGCTATTAAGAGATGCGGAAACACTATTATATAAAGGATGCACAAAAATATCTAAGTTAAAATTTATTTTAAAGTTGTTCAGTTGAAGTCAATAAATGGTTTGACTGGAAAATGTATGAATAGTATATTGTCTCTATTTAAGGATGTATTGCCCAAGGATGCAAGTGCTCCTAACGCTTGGTATAAACTTAAGAAAATTGTTAAGGACTTAGGACTTAGTTACGAAAAGATAGATGGATGTAAGAATGATTATGTTCTCTTTTGGAAAGAGAATGCACATAGAATTAGTTGTCCACAATGTGAGTCTCCCAAATATAAAAATGATCAAGAACATAAGAGTAAGAAGGTGGCATGGAAGATATTGCATTACTTCCCTTTAAAAGATAGGTTGCAGCGTTTGTTTATATCAACAAACACTTCTATGTGGATGTCATGGCATAGTGAGCAATGTTCGTACATATCGAGAGGTGAAATACGTCATCCTGCCGATTCTCCCACTTGGAAAAGAGTGGATGAACTTTATCCGAATTTTGCGTCGGAAAAATGCAACATTCGGCTTGGATTGTCCGCCAATGGTTTTAACCCATTTGGCAACATGTCTTCAAAGTATTGTGTGTGGCCTATAGTTACATTGGTTTATAACTTACCACCTTGGATGTGTATGAAAGCGGCTAACATGATGATTTCATGTCTAATACCAGGTCCAAAAGCCCCCGTAAATGATATTGATGTATACTTACAGCTATTGGTGGAAGAGTTAAAGGTATTTGTGGGAGATCGGATTGGAGACATACGATGTTTTATCGAAACAGAATTTTCTATTGAGAGCCATATTGCTGGGTACCATAAACGATTTTCCAGGTTATGCCAACCTATCTGGATGGAGTATTAAGGGAAAATTAGCATGTCCAATATGTAATGAGGAAACAAATTCGGTTTGACTAGTTCATAGCCGGAAACAATGTTATTCCGACGTATCGCATAGAAGTGGAAATGTGGTTGGCCGGAAATCGACATGGATTGGTTTGGCCGATTTGGCCGGTTTGCCCGATCAAAGCTGGATTCTGGCTTGGATTGGACAAACCGGCCGATTAGTTTGGAAAAAGGCAAGAAAGCCCACCCCAAGGCCAATTTGCCCGATCCAAGCCGGAATTCAGCTTGAATCGGCCAAACCACACCCCAAGGCCGGATTGGCCGATACAAGCCGAAATTCGGCTTGAATCAGCCAAACCGGCCGATTCATTTGGAAAAAGGCAACAAACCACACCCCAAGGCCGGTTTGCCTGATCCAAGGTTGGAATTCAGTATGAATCGGCCAAACCGGCTGATTAAATTGGAAAAAAAAGGCATGAAACCCCACCCCAAGGCCGGTTTGGCCGATACAAGTCGGAATCCGGCTTGGATTGGTCAAACTAGCTGATTCATTTGGAGAAAGTCAAGGAACCACACCCCATTGCCGGTTTGGCCGATCAAAGTCGGATTCTGGCTTGGATCGGCCAAACCGGCCAATTCATTTGGAAAAGGAAAGAAACCACACCCCAAGGTCGGTTTGGCCGATCCATTTGGAAAAAGGCAACAAACCACACCCCAAGGCTGGTTTGGCCAATCCAAGCTAGAACTCGGCTTGGATCGGCCAAATCGGCCGATTACTTTGGAAAAAGGCAAGAAACCACACCCCATGGCCGGTTTGGCCGATCCAAGTTGGATTCTGGCTTGGATCGGCCAAACTAGCCGATTCATTTGGAGAAAGTCAAGGGACCACACCCCATGGCCGGTTTGGCCGATCAAAGTCGGATTCTGGATTGGATCGGCCAAACCGACCAATTAATTTGGAAAAAGGAAAGAAACCACACCCCAAGGTTGGTTTGGCCGGTCCATTTGGAAACAAGCAACAAACCACACCCCAAGGCCGGTTTCGCCGATCCAAGCTAGAACTCGGCTTGGATCGGCCAAACTGGCCGATTAGTTTGGAAAAAAGCAAAAAACCCCACCCCAAGGGCGGTTTGCCCGATCCAAGCTAGAATTTGGCTTGGATCGGCCAAACCGGCCGATTAATTTGGAAAAAGGCAAAAAACCCCACCCCAAGTGCCATTTGCCCGATCCAAGCTGGAATTTGGCTTAGATCGGGCAAGCCGGCCGATTCATTTAGAAAAAGGCAAGAAACCACACCCTATGGCCGGTTTGGCCGATCCAAGTCAAATTCCAGCTTGGATTAGCAAAACCGGCTGATTCATTTGGAAAAAGGTAACAAATTACACCCCAAGGCCGGTTGGGCTGATCCAAGCCAGAATTCAGCTTGGATTGGCCAAACCGGCCGATTAAATTAGAAAAAGGCATGAAACCCCACCCTAAGGCCGGTTTGGCTGATCCAAACCGAAATTCAGCTTGGATCGGCCAATTCATTTGGAAAAAGTCAAGGAACCACACCCCATGGCCGATTTGGCCGATCAAAGCTGGATTCCGACTTGGATTTGCCAAATCGGCCGATTCATTTGGAAAAAGGAAAGAAACCACACTGTAGACACGCAATTTTGGTCCAGTTGAAGAGCTTAAATTCTTGTTTTCATAAAGAATATTTGAGTAACCTTTCAAGGGAACTGAGTTTTCTAGAAAAATCAAGTTTTTCGCCGCATTTCAAAGAAGATCGATAGGGCGTTGACCAGGGTCAAAGTGCCCTATATACAGGGCACCAGGCGCCCTGTATATAGGGCACCTGGCACCTGGTCAAATCAATTCGATCGACCAATTTGACCACTCACGGGGACTCGCCTTATCGATTTGACATGGCTCATGATGCTAGCGCCCCATATATAAGGCGCTTTGCCGCGTGGAACTGGTTTTCAGATTTGACCAAAGTACCCTCTTTTTTGCTATAAATAGGCACCCATTTGGAGCTTTGAAGGGATTCCAGCTCCGTCCAACCACCCAACTCATCCAATACCATGAATCCAAGCCCTCAGCACACTCCCTAAGACCTCAAATCAGTTCAAAACTCTCTCCCAAAAACCCCAAAAACCTGCAATTTCAGCCACCCAGAAATATAGTTTTCTTCCGACTTTGAAAGCCTCTACTCACCATTCCTCTGACATCCAATGACCAAACACCCTACCATTTGCATTATTTACATATTGGCTATAAGGAGGAACTCCTATTTCATCTTGGAGGTCTTCTTACACTCCGGGGCGACGCCGCGAAGAAGAGAAGAAAATCTACTAAAACCAGTCCCTGGTGCCCCATAAATAGGGCGCTTTGACTTTGGTCAACGTGCCCCATAAAGGGGACACCTGCAGCTAGCGCCCCATATATGGGGAACTAGCAGGGGTAGACCCTGTTTTACATTTTTTTCAGTTTGTTTACCTTTCCGGTTGATCCTTTACTTCCCCCTTTCATTTTAACTTTCATTAACATGTCATTTACCATGCATTAAGTCGCATCTTTGCATCTTCATACCTCTTTAAAAACCTATCAAAAATAAGGGTTGGGATTTAGTCCCAATCCGGTTAGTTCCTTCCCTTTTGCATGTTTAAGTTCGAATTTGAGCATGATTTTACACTTTCACTAGTACAAATGATCTTTTCACTTGTTTCTATGTTTTCATATGGACATTTGTAGGTAAATCCGGCCGAGGCGGAGCTTTAACCGGATCAAAGACGAAGGACTCACTAAGCTCTCTTCTTTCGGCCAGCTAAGAGAGGAGAAGTCGGAACCCAACAATCTCCCCGCTTTAAAAGGTACGACGGTCATTTTTATTCTTCATTTTTATTTCTTTCTACTATATTTTGGAGCCTTTGGCTCCTGGCGACCACAAATACTAACATCTCATCCACCAAGTCTCCAAAGCAAGCGTAGGGGCCGGTAAAGGGAGATCTACAGATCCCGTTTCGGATGCTTACACTCACCCCAAGGCCGGTTTGGCCGATCCAAGCCGAATTCTGGCTTGGATCGGCCAAACCGACCGATTAATTTGGAAAAAGGCAAAAAACCCCACCCCAAGGGTGGTTTGCCAGATCTAAGTCAAAATCCAAGTCGGAATTCAGCTTGGATCGGCCAAACCAGCCGATTCATTTGGAAAAAGGCAAGAAACCACACTCCACGGCCGATTTGGCCGATCCAAGCCGAATTTCGGCTTGGAGCGGCCAAACCGGCTGATTAAATTGGAAAAAGGCATGAAACCCCACCCGAAGGCAGGTTTGGCCGATCCAAGCCGACCTGGATCGGCCAAACCGACCGATTAATTTGGAAAAAGGCAAAAAACCCCACCCCAAGGGTGGTTTGCCAGATCTAAGTCGAAATCCAAGCCGGAATTCAGCTTGGATCGGCCAAACCAGCCGATTCATTTGGAAAAAGGCAAGAAACCACACTCCATGGCCGGTTTGGCTAATCCAAGCCGAATTTCGGCTTGGAGCGGCCAAACCGGCCGATTAAATTGGAAAAAGGCATGAAACCCCACCCAAAGGCCGGTTTCGCCGATCCAAGCCGGAATTCAGCTTGGATTTGCCAAATTGGCCGATTCATTTGAAAAAAGGCAACACCTTAAGGTCGGTTTGGCCGATCCAAGCCGAAATTCGGCTTGGATCGGCCAAACCAGTCGATTAATTTGGAAAAAGGCAAAAAACCCCCACCCCAAGGGTGGTTTGCCGGATCCTAGCCGAAATCCAAGCCGGAATTCAGCTTGGATCGGCCAAAAAGGCTGATTCATTTGGAAAAAGGCAAGAAACCACACCCCATGGCCGGTTTGGCCGATCCAAGCCGAAATTCGGCTTGGATCGGCCAAACCAGCCGATTAAATTGGAAAAAGGCATGAAACCCCACCCGAAGACCGGTTTGGCCGATCCAAGCCGGAATTCGGCTTGGATCGGCCAAACTGGCCGATTCATTTGGAAAAAGGCAACAAACCACACCCCAAGGCCGGTTTGGCCGATCCAATCTGGCTTGGATTGGCCAAACCGGCCGATTAATTTGTAAAAAGGCAAAAAACCCCACCTCAAGGGTGGTTTGCCTGATCTAAGCCGGAATTTGGTTTGAATAGGCCAAACTGGCCGATTAATTTCAAGTTGCTTTATCAACTTTATTATATTGCAGATGAAGAAATTTAGCAAGAGTCGACGTACATCTAGGAGTGGGACAGTCGGTGGATCCACCGATCAGTCCGGTGGTTCTCAGGGCTCATCACAGCCTACCCAGGATGTGATGCCATCAGGTGGACCATCCCGAGCAGTTGACACTCACCCTACTGCGGCGATGCCCCTTACAGACTGTCCATCTTCTTCCGCCTCAGGTAAATATTTAATTTTTTATATTTTGTAGATGTATAAACATCAAATTCTAAATTTGTTCGAAATTTTGGCATGTAGCTACAATTGCTAGATGTGGGAGAGGTCCTACAAAGGCGTAAAATGTGCAGACATTAGCGCCTGGGCAGACCTTGAACGTCTGGGTCATTGGAGGATCAGGTGTAGGCTCGAATGGCCAGGAGTTCACCTCATATCTTGAAGTTTGCAACAGGGTACATTGTAATTTATGGCAACATAATTACATGACCTTTCCAGATGACAAGAAAGATGTGATATTTAGAGATCTCAAGGTAAATAAAAGTACTTCAGCTTATTTGTTTTTTTTTACTTAAAAATTACTAATCTATATATTCTTCCTACTTGTAGCAACATTTTACATTTGAGCGATCTCCATCCATAGATGCAGAAATTTTAAGACATGTGGGGGAGATGCAAAGAAAACAAAGGAATCATCTGAAGAAGAAGGTAAGAATTTCAAATTTATTTTTTTAGTAAATGATTGTGTATTATAACTAATACAATTTTGGCGTACAGTATTTTACAGGACGCTCACGGGAGGAGGCACTTGTCGTTGTGCCTCCACAATGCGATCTGGACCAGTGACGTCATATGTGTGAGATATGGCAGAGGGACGACAATATGGTAAAGAATCTATTTAATTTAAAAATTATTCACATTTGATAACTCAATTTTTTTCTAAAAAAACTAACGTGTTAAGAACTTGTTTGCAGGCACTTAGCCAAAGGAATAAAACAAACAGGGCTAATTTTAGCATGCCTTATAGGTGAGGAAGAACCAACACTCATTAGCTTAAGATAGATTTTGTAAGTTTCTAAATTTTTTCTTATTCACTATTAAATATCTCGATAATAGTACTACTATTTTCATAATGGTTTTCTTTGAATAGACAAACAAAGAAGGGCGTTGTCCTACCCATCCAGAGGTCTTCGAGATGACTTAAACAAAAGAGGCAGAGGATGGATCCCTCGTATGGCGCAACGAGGAAAGCCGTTAAGTTATGGTAAAAATATTTTTTTTGTATCATTAGACAATTTTCATTTCATATAGTAACTGACTTTATATTTACATTATGTAGGACGATATGCGGCAGTTGATGAATGCCCCCCAGTCAGAGGAATCAGATGCTCAAAATTCTGAGCATCCATTCTCTCCTGAGGATGCATTCATCACCGTGTTCGGCAAAGACAGGCCGGGACGGATCCGATTTGGGGGGAGAGGATAGACCCGTAACACTGGTATGGTGTAAGCAGTGGAGGTGCAAGTACCTCTGCGGGTTCGGACTATCAGGAGTTGGTGGACAAAGTCGATGCTCAAGTTAGTCAAATCGAGAAACAAAACTCGATGATCAACTCGCACCAACAACAACTGAACGCCCAACATCAACAATTTCAGGAGTCGATGACACGACTAACACAAGAAATGTTAGCCAATTAAACAGTAGACTCCCCCACCTGAAGATCCATCTAGTTCGAGGCCACCTTTACTACATAGAGGTGCACGGAGAGACGAGGAGGAGGACAATGACGACGAAGATGAGGATGACGAGGAGCGTTCTATTGGGGAGGATGAGTGAAAGAGTTTTCTTCCCATTTTACTATTTCTTTGTATTTGAGATATTTGTTGTGTACAGAACAAATTTTATAAATGTGAATCTTTCTTGTTAAAGAATGTGAATGTTTCTTATTTATGAATGTGAATGGTTATAAGTCAATGAATGTATGGATGAATGTGTGGTTGTCTATCCTCGAGTGTCTATGAATGTATTAAATTTGGGAGCGACGGCTTCAATGTGTTGATTTGAAAGTGTACAAGAAAAGATTGTATATTCACGTATGGATGTGTTTCTATGTAATACATTCATGTACAGGGCATTTTTTTAAAAAAACTGTAAGTTAATGGCGACAACTCCTTCTAGTCATCGCCAAAAAAGTTTTAAGCGACGACTGTTTACGTAATGGCGATGGCTGGAAGCCGTTGCAAAACCAGAAAATGCACCCCGGGATCACTTCTGGCGGTGCAAAAGTGGGGTTTGGCGACGGTTCCCAACCGTCACTTATAGAAACTGTAAGTTAATGGCGACGGCTCCTTCTAGTCGTCGCAAAAAACGTTTTAAACGACGACTGATTATGTAATGGCAAGGGCTCTCAGCCATCGCAAAACTAGAAAATTGCACTCCGGTATCCTTTTCGGCAGTGCAAAATTGGGTTTTGGCGACGACTGACAACCGCCGCTAATAGTTGGTCGGGTTTTTATGTTTACTTGCGACGGCCCAGAGCCGTCGCCAATAACTTTAACAACGATGGCTTGCATTTAGCCGTCGCCATTATTATTGACGACGGGCTTATTTGTGACAGCCTTGCGATGGCTTATAAGCTGTCGCCATTATCATTTGGCGACAGCTTTTGGGTTATTGGCGACAGCGAGCAGCAGTCACCAGTGATCCTGTTTCCTGTAGTGGAAGTATGTACTTTATCTCAAAGGTTCTAGTCTCATGAATGAAGGCTAATAGTGGAAGTATGTACTCGTATCTCAAAGGTTCTAGTCTCGTGAATGAAGGCTAATTAAGTAGTTAATTTTTGTAACATGCAATCTCTTCTGAGCCTAATCCATTGCATAATACATTTTATTTTTCATGTGGTATGGTTTATGTAAGCTAAACTATGATTTTCCTTTTGTAACCATAATACAAGCCATTTTGATTTTCAACACAGTGTTCAATAAAACTTAAATGAATTGAATATATAATTATGAAACAACTTTCATGCTTTAAAAGGTCAAAAATAATTTATGCCATCTAATTAGAAAATTTCTAGCACAACTTATTTAATCATAGCCCTATCATGCTTCACTTTATTCATATTTAATAAAAGAACTCATTATAAAAAGCATGCATTATAAGTTAACACCTAATTATAAGTCAACTATCACATTTTAATCATACATTGTACTTGTTAATGATAAAATAAGCTAGATGCACCTATCTGAATTTATTATATAGTTTATGCTTTATATTCATTTCATTTTTATGTTTTACTCGGTCGTTTTGGGTATTGTAGTCATTGGGCAATTCATGGGCCTATGCACGTGTAGACATGCACAACGGTTCTGGGGTGCAAGCACGCACTAGTGCGCGCGGCGGCGTGGTGCTAGTAGCTAAGGGGCGCATCGGTGTGCCCGTAGGCCACGGCCACAGAGGCAGCTCGGTTGGGTACACTAGGGTGCAAGTTGGGCCCAGGCGGGTTAATCGATGTGCAGCCAGAGCCTACGTGGACGTGAGGCCAGCTGGACTGGACTGGGCCATATCACTAGGGCAGTAAACGAACCGGATATGACGTTTTCACATCCGTTCCGTTTAACTACTTGGATAATTTAAATTCGGTCCGAATCAAATACAAATATGGATCGTATATTATAAGTCAGATAATCTTCTGATTTGGAGCAGATATGGATAATATTCGTTTTAGAATATTAATTAAATTTTATTTGATTAATATATTTAATAATATACAAATACACAGAAATAAAAAATAAAAAATAAAATTTATCATATATTTATTAACATTAATTTAGTATACTAATATATACTTGAGAGTATTTAATCACATTTATAAATATAATGATTTTAAATATATAATTATATGTATTATGCCTATATTATCAAAGATTGATTTGGAGTGGATCTTAAACGGAGTGTAGAAGGCATTTTCGTGTCCGCTCCAATTAACATTCGGATAATATCCGTATCTGGATATCCGCTCCAACGGATATGTTACATGGGATATTATCTGTCTAAATGGATACGAATTCGAAGCGAATCTAGATATTATCCGCATCTGTTTACAGCCCTATATACCATAGGTGATGGTGGCAGCTGTGCAAATAGACGTGGCCATACAAGCGACCATTATATTGGTGGAGCCAAGTTGTGTATAGCTGGCACCCATGCAAGATTGCCCATGCAATAGGGTAGCTACGTCCGGATGGAGCTACGTCCGGATGGACTAGTAACCACACGGGACCGATTAGGAGCCACTGTGTAGGTTGCACAACAGAGTGGAACACAAATTATCTTTTATTAATTAATATTTTTACTTAAATTTTTTAATGTCATACAATTTAACAATCAAATTGGGTCAAACATGATAATATTTTTTTGATTGACATATTAATATTATTTTTATTATTTAATATATGAGGTATAATATACTTTACCCTTAAAATAATTTTTGTCTTCAAAAAATTTATACAATTAGCTCTCCAAATAATTTGTTGATCTATGTTGCATTTCATGCACAAAAATTCTTATGAATAGAATTTTAGATATTCTGAAATATCTAGTGTTACATGTAGTGTGTAGAGACAATCTTGGTATTCCAATTTGAACACCTTACTCTAGGCATCCCAAGATTGTATGTTGTTCATCCCTAGGAGCCAAAAATTGTCTTTGTTGTGGTAACATGTTGGGGGTAACAATCTTGTTGTTCCTTGAGTACTCAAATTTGTTTTCACACAATTGGGGTGGGTATGTTTCTACTTCAATAAATTTTCTTTCATACTCTATTATTGTCACTGCTCCTTTTTCTAGTTGTATAAACTCCTACATTTTAGCATATCACACATGAGATGGGATATATTTTCCTTGAATATCTTAATAAAGTCCTCCCATGTGAGTTTTTATTTGATTCTCAATAAAATTAGTGTGTAGGATAGATTCCCACAATACTTCACTTAACAATTGTAACATGCGTGATGCTAAATATAACATTATCCTCACTAGGACATTGGATTACCTTGAACATTTTTACTTTTCACCTTATCAATATTTTAGCCATCTTTGAGTCTCTTTATCCCTTAAAAGTTGACGTGCTCATTTTACAAATACTCAATATTTTACCAAGTAAACCAATGGCTCGGATATGAGTGTGTTGTACCATCTCATTAGTCACATTTGCATGAAAATCTTGCTGGGCTAAGCTTGCACAGTCTGGAATAACCCTTGGATGGTGTCTAATAAGTTGAACGCTCTAAGGGCTTGCGTCTCCATCTAAACTAGTGCTTCATTTGGTACAATCCAGCTTACTATCAATGATAAAGACATCTTGTAGGTTCTTATTCTCTCACTGATGATAGTTTTCATGAGATATATATACCAAAGAATAAAATACTTTACACTCTATTTTGGTAACTATATTAAATACCTCTATCACTGTCAAACTTGAAATTAATTATGAAATAAATCATGAAAAGATGTTCGATTATCACTATTAATATTTAAACTTTTGGTGCAAACAAAAGACACTATGCAATACAAGTGTCCACTTAAATCAATTCCAATATTGTATCAAATTCAATATTGATATGTTTACAAATATCAATATCAATAACCAAACAAAGCATTAAGTCTGCTTGATCTAAATTTAATATACAAAATTAGTCAACTTAGTCCTTACTTCTAGTCCTAAGCTTATAGCTCCAACAATTTAACATTTGTATGTTTGTCTTTTCAAAGTTTCGCTCTGATACCAACTTCTATCACAACCTAAAAAATAATGTAGCGAAAATGTTGTATCTCATGATAGAATCATAACATTCATGAATGAAGTAGGAGATTTGGATTGAACAAAGCATCAACTAAAATTTTTCATTGACTAATGTTCAACATTATGCTAAGATCAAATCAAACCCTAAAAGATTTAAAAGAATGTGGTCGATACTTTGGACCAATTACAATCAATTTATCTATAATATAACAAATATCTTAATGAGAGATCACTCTTCTCCAAAACTCTTGTGATTCAGGTCTGTTTCTCCTAAATAACATTGGGGTTCCTTCATTAGAATGGATTCCTTGAAATCTATAAAACGTATTTAAAAATAAACCAAGGGGGAGTCACATTGAACTTAGTTCCTATTTATTGCCAATGAGGCAGATCATGAAACAAAGAATTGGGAGTTAGCCCCACCTAACTAGACCTAGATCACTCGAGGTCGGCAACCGTGTCTGATCGGATAGAATCCAAAATAATGGAGCAACCGGGCCAACATGGGTGACCTAGGTCAGGCTGAGTCAGCAACATTCTGACCTAGCCTATCTAGCCAACTTAGTGGTTGGATCGGTTAATTCGATGTGGAGTCATATCAATTTGGACCAAATCTAATTGGATCAGGTTGAATCTGTCTGACCCGATCTGACATTTCATGATTTAATTCATATCAAGTATTCTTACTAACTAAAACCTTATCAAATTATGTAAAGACTATTAGCTAGGATCTAGATAACATGACTTACCATCCGACTCCATTTACATAAGTGCATAATGGATAACTAACTGAACATTTACATTTGACTTATTTTAATACTTCTAAGAGTACCAAAAAGAATGATTATCACTATATACCATGCAAGTTCTAACTTTTTCTTTTTCTATATCACTATTGGTCATATTTACAATATATGCCATACAGCACTTGTAAACTTTTAAGAAATTGCACCAAATATAATATACATAAGTAATTCATATTGTGAATTGAAATCTTATAATGTATATTGATAATGACACACTTAAGATTAGTTATGGTATTGACAATCGACAAATGTTTCGAACAATTCTATTTTTTTGTTGTCTACGAAGTTGTTGGCATCTAAAAATGACAATTTTTAGGCAAAATACACAAAAGAAAACCAAACAAATAAGTGGGACCCACTTTTCATCACATTTTGGGATCAACGGGCTGAATGAGCCCAATAAGTCTTATTGGGCCTAACCAATCAAACGGTGGCCCAATAATGATTAGACATCACCATTTGGTATGCCCAACTCAAACTTGAGTAACGCCGAAGATGGATCAAAAATCTAACTTGTATTCAGAAAGTTATGGGTGAAACAGTGAAAATGGACTTTCAACTGGCCTTTGGTAGGCTTAATAGGGACCCAAATGACAAAACAAGTAGGCCCATGATATTATACCAATTAAGACATTTGCAACGGTGTCTTAAATGCCAAAATCTGGCTCTAGGTGGTAAAATGACCATTTTCCCATATTAGGCCCAACCAATCAAATGCCAGTCTAATAACGATTAGACACTACCAAAAAGTCCATTCAACCTCTAAATGAACAATGCCAAAGTTTAATCAGAAATCCGACCCATATTTAAGAAGTTATGAGGAAAACACTGAAAGTCGATTTTCATATGGCCTTATCAGGGGCATATTAGACCCAAAAGACAAACACAAGTGGGTCCATGGGACAATACCAGTCGAGGGCTTTGCAATGGTATCTCGAATGTCAGAATTTGGTTTTGTACGAACCCCAAATGGTAAAATGACTTTTTTGCCTTTGGTAGGTTTGGGCAATTGAAGGCAAGCTTGACAATATATTAGCACATCACCATGTTCATGTAACTCCAACTAGAGCAACATTAAAGTTAGATAAAAAATCCGACTCATCTCTAACAAGATATGGATAAAATAGTAAAAGTGAACTTTTAGACAGTCTTTGCAGAGCTTAATGGGCCCAAACGATCAAGTCGACAGGCCAACAATATTACCTCAGTCAAGAGCTTCGCAACAATGCCCTAAATGTCAGAATTCAACTCCAAGTAGAAAAATGACTCTTTTGCCCCTACCAGGCTTAAACAAATCAGGGCAAGTCCATCGACATCCAACACCATGAAAATGTTCTCTTGACTTTTAGAAGAACAACACCAGTGTTAGATCGACAATCCGACACGCAGTTGAGGAGTTATAGACAAAATTTAGAAGTTTGCAAAGCTCGTGTGTATCCCATGGTAGGGGCAAATTTGTCCAGACATTCATAAACCGGTTATTTTTACCTAAAGTCCAACATCTAGGTGCATTAATACTTAATTGTATTTTAGATGTAATTTTCATAATTTGTTAGGGTAAAGATTGAACCGATCAGAAATTACAACAAACCCGTGATTTTCTAACAAATTGTAGGCCCTCAATCGTAGATACGATGGTGCACAAGATCTATGGCCATCGAAGCATCTTTGATTAATTTTGGAGTTAGTTTAATTAATTTCACCCAAAATTAATATTGACTATTTGATTTATAGCCATCATGATCGAAATTAGATCAAACTATTTGATCGATAGCCATCTAAAATGCCAATCATCACTTTGTTTCTCTCTCCTGCTAGTATACCTGCCCCCCTTTTGGTTCCTACAATCTAGGAAAGAGTTGATATGAGGTATTTATCTTCCATTATCTCTTTTTAAAAAATAAAAGAAAGAAGTGGAAAGGAAGGAAAGAATCAAGGAACGCACCAACTACCATCCTCTCTCTCCCACATACTCCAGTACCGTACCTCCTCTGAGTTAATGTAAGATATTATCTTCCACTATCTCCATTTTGAAAATAAAAAGAAAAAGAACAATCGAAGGAAAAGATAAAAGAAGAAGAAATGTCTTTTTTTAACAACAACGACAAAACATATTCGATAAAAAAGTACAACAAATATGCAATGACATACTTGTCTCCTCCTTTCCTGCGTATCTGTCAACGGGTGGATTTTAAAAAAAAATAAAAAGAAAAAAGAGAGGATGGAATTAAGGAGGTTGCGGCCCAGCGGCTAGGGATGTCAACGGGTCGGATACGGGTCGAATAATAGTATTATCCGTATTCGTATCCTATAAAAAAAGAAGTATCCACTTACTGTTCGTTAACTATCGGTAATTGGTGTATCCGCGAACCGCATTGTAATATCCGCTTAAAAACGGTTTACGGTCGGTTAACGGTCAATTAATGAATATATAAGCATTACTAGAAGGTATTTAATATACACAAAAAATGTTAGCTTTCTCCTAACATGTATACTTAAATATCGTAGTAAGATAATACAGAGATATCATGTATACTAGCACCATGAAGTAAATATTTGCCAAATAATATACATTTTCAACAAAAGTAGGGAATGAACTTGACCTATGATCCAAAGTAACTAAGTAACATAGACGATTGCATACAATGGCCCACGTCTGTCAAGTTCATGAGAATGTTTCAAGACGAGAGCGAGAGAGGGGTGACAGTGCTGCGGGTGAACCGGAAGGAGAGAGAGAGTTGGAAGCCTCGCAGCGCCACGCGGACGCGGACGTCGCTAGGCACAACGGTGCGGCCGAGGTCACACCGGCCACCCAAAACCAACGAGGTCCATGACGTAGCCGTTGACCGCCACGTCAAGGTGAAGGTGCAATGATGCAACGGGTAGGGCGTCGGGCAAGGAAGAAAGAACAAAGCGAGAAGTTGAAAGGTCGGACTCGGAGATTCTCACAAATTAATTTTAGGGTTTTTGAGATTGACATATTTCTTGAACGTTAAATGCTGATATATTTTCAACCGTTGGATCAAGTTTTACTTAACGGGTTCGGAAACGGTTTATCGGGTTCGGTTTATACTGTATCCGTGATCGTATCCGTTAAAAAGACGGATAATCGGTAAACGGCTAAGGATACCCTATTCGGAAATTTTTGATGATTCTTTAACCGTCCATTAAGTTAACGAACGGGTCGGATAATCGGATAATCCGCTACCATTGACATCCCTACCAGCGGCCCCGTATTTCTCTACCTCTTTCCTTACTCCCTACGTGACCTATCAACGTGGGAAGAGAATATATAAAAAAAAAAAAACTGCAAGAGAGGGCGGACGTCCTGCATTCCAACGGCCATCTGCAGCACCTCCATTCTCCCATCCATCTTCCCACGATGTTCTTTAGAACCCAGCGACCAAGAGGGAGAAAGGAGAGAGCGCATCAAGGTCTGTAGGATCCAACCGCAGGAGACTTCCAACGCTGCCCACGTTCCCCACCTCCATCCTGCTAGGCCTCCACCACCAAGGCTTCTATGTTCTGCAGAGGTCCACCTGCAGCAACCACAGGAGAGGGAGAAGCTACGGTTCTCATCCAACAGCCAGCCACGTCCGCAGCATCTCCTTCACAGCCACCTGCAGAAAAAAAAAGACAGAAAAAAGGGAGGGCATAGCTGCACCTTGCTGCAGTCGCCGGTGATCAACAAGAGGAGGAGAAATTGTCTCCTCCTGCTACTGTTCCAGTCAAAGCAAGAAGAAGAAGAGGAGGAGGCGAACCTGTCTCCACCTGCTGTTCCAGCCAAGAAAAGAGGCATTCTGCCTCCAATGTCAACAGAAGAAGAAGGAAGTGAGCCCCGGTTATGATCATGTAGCCCTTCAAGTCTTCTCCTTGCCCCTTTCCCTCTTATTTCTTTTTCTTTCTTTCCTCTTGCCATGGCCAAAATCTGCAGCATCCCTAAAGTCCCTTTTTCCTGCCCCATGTGCACCCCAAAGGAGTCATCGGCCTCCCCTTTCTCCAGAGCAAAAAAGGGACCTGCAGTCCTTCCTGCGCCACCACCCAAAACTAGTGCATAAAAACCCTATTCGGCCCATCAAAACAGGCCCTATTCGGTTCCCCTTTCGTGGCCATCTGCCTAGGGGTGGGCACGGTTCGGTTTGATCCGGTTTGGACCATTTTTTTTCCAAACCGAACCAAACCGAATCACCCTCCCAAACTGAACCGAACCAAACCGAATCAATTCGGTTTGGTTCAGTTTGGTTCGGTTTAAACCGAAAATAAATAAAAATATTTAAACTAATTATTTTTTACATATATATACTAATTTTTATGTTAAAAATAATAAAAATAAATATTATTTTATTATAAAATTTATAAAAATATCATTTTTATTAATACTATAATAGTTTTTTTATATTTTTTTATTAAATCGATTTAAACAGTTTGGTTTGGTTTAAATCGGTTTGGAGATTTTCCAAATCGAACCAAACCGAAAGGAGGTTCAAACCGAACCGAATGAGCTAGTTCGGTTTGGTTTATCGGTTTGAACCGTTTTGTGCCCACCCCTACATCTGCATGCCCCCTCTTCAGACCCCTAAACAGGTCAAAATCAGACCATCTCAAGGCCCCCTACGGCCCACCTGTCTGCCCCAATTTTGCCCCAATCAGGTCCGGAAAAAAAGACCCAGGTTCGGCCATGCCAAGAGACCCCTAAACAAGTCTTAAAATAGCTCTTGTTGTCTAAAAACATTCAACAGCATCTTATTTGTACTACCTTGCCAGGAGAAGAGAAGAGGGTCAATATTCGGACCCCTTGCCCACAGGATGGGTTGAGGAACTCCCCGAATGGGCCTCTGTTCTCTACCTCTTAGTGAGCTCTTGTGTCAATTCAAAAGAAAGAACCCAAACCGGTCCCTTCAACAGCTCGGTTTAAACCCCTTAAAAACCCTCCTACCTCTGCCTCCTATGCGCAGCTCCTAAAATAGAACACTAAAAGACCCTCCCCCCCTTTGCAGCCTAAAACAACCCTCACAATAGCCCCTTAAATGGCCCAATTCAAACCCTAAACTTGTCCCCTACGTAGCGCCTGAAACTGGCTCCCAAACCTATTCAATTCAACCCACTCTAATCCACTATCACAGCCCTTGAACACCCCACAACAAGTGCTGGTCTGGTCCCAAAATAGGTGAGGATGTCAAAAAAGTGCCTGATCGGCCTTAAAACAAGAGCTAGTTCAATCAAGGCAAAGCGGGTCAAAAATCGAAAAAATTCAGATTGCTATCTTCATGCGCCGGTGGATGGACATGATGTCCCGGGTCCTCTTGGAATCTGTGCGATGGGCCGATTGTCCACCTGGGTGTGTTTCCCACCTCTCCATACAAAATTCCAAAAATCCCCAAAATTGATTTGCTGCAAAAAAATCAGAAATGGAGAACTGGAGTGAAAAATGGGCCACCCAGGCCCATATGATGCAAATCAAGCCACCAAGGCCCAATAAGTTGAGGATGGGCCAATTGGAGCACAAAGACATGAAACCAACTTTATCAGGTCATGAGATATGAAGCTGGCCATTGGATATTAGAATAAAACAAACTTAAATAAATTTGAAATGCAATAATAAGGAGATTTGCATCATTTTGTGGCCTCTTCAAAATAGGGTGGCTAATTTGACAACATTTCCGAAACGCTGACCCAAGCGTATGCATGGGACACATTTTCTATGTGGACAGACCTTTTTCACAACATGGAAAACTCAAAAGACTTAACCATGTAGGATAGGTAAATTTCTTTATCAAGAATGAGCTGATGTGTCATTATAATGCCGAAATTTTCTCTCGACATTTTAGAAATTACCTAAACGAAGGATAATGACTAAGTTTAATTCTTCATACAACCAATGTACATCGACATGTCAAATCAATGCAAAACTCAAGTGCCGATGTGGACTACTGTACGTCGGGCATCGATGCTAGCTCGACAAATCAAATAGAATGCAGACTGAACATAACTAAAAAGATAAAGCAAATCTAAAAATTCCTTAAAAACACACATCATTAAATCTAAAAATGCAAAAAATCAGATTTCTAATAATTTGGAAAAATACAAGCACAATTCCCTCAATTTATTGAAATTCAAATCCTTAATCAAATGATAACTAAATAATTTCAAGGAAACTAAATAAACCACATTAAGAAAACTCCAAAACACCAAAATCATTCATAAAACAAAAAAATCAGATCATTAACAATATAAAATTTAAAATTAACCATATCAAACCAAATCTCAAAAACACTTAAAACTCACTGAATATATCTAAATCAATATTTAAACACCAACCAACATAAAGAACAACAAAAATACCTTAATTAACATGTCAATTGAACCAAAGAAATCAGATTTATTAAAACATCAAAGTTCATCAAACTCCAAACTTAAACAAAAATAACTTCAACCAATTGAAATAAATAAAAAAATCAAAATCAAAACAAAATTCTAACTAGTTGAAACCAAACCAAACCTAAATTAAACAATTCAAAATAAACACTAAATTTAAGTCAAACTTAAAATTTAAATTTACAATTTAAATCAAACAAAGTCAACTTTCAACAAACTAAAAACAAATTTGTTTGTATCATCGGGTCCGAAAGGCCGGAGCCCTTTCAAGTTCTTTTTTACTATGTGGATGTGCACACTCTCAAACAAGATCCCTATGGAAATTAATCAAGAGTATTCGAGTGATCGCTCGATGTAAATGAACATTGGATATTCACACCATCCGACAGAGAGAGGTCAAAAACAAATTTTCATAGAACCGAACATCGGTTCTATACTCTTACAATATCACCGAACTATCTACTATTATTATGGGTTATCACCTATTTAACTAGAAAATTTGGACATCCATATTTCAAACACAAAAACAAAACCTTTTTGAATAATTAAAAATTAAGGTTCCCACAGAAGTTTTGTTATTTATATTCAAAAGCACATTACTAGTTTATTCTTTCAATCTTCACAATGTATGACATTCATGCATCCTCTAATCTTAGACAAAATCATAATACATACAATGATACTTATGTTGACTAATTAAGAGTCTAACTGAGTGGATCAAATAAATAAGACTATTTTACAAAATGCATATTCACTAATACACACATATCAAAGTTTCTAATCTCATGAATGAAAATTAAGTAACCAATTTTTTTGGCACATGACTTACCCCTCATAGTATCCACTTTTACATGTGATGTGCTTAATACAAATTAATCACTTAATTTCTTCTAAGTCTAATCACATCACATAATATTTCTTATTTTTTATGTGCTATAGCTCAAGTAAGTTAATTAATAATTTTATTTTTACTTTAACCATAGTACATGCCACTTTAATTTTTTACTCATCATTCAATAAAACTTAGATAAACTTGTACCTAATTTTGAAAAATGTCATGCCCTCAAATATAAAATATAATTAGTGTCATCGAATTAGAATATTTTTCTATCACATAACCTGTTTAATCATATTTCTATCATGCTCTACTTCATTCATATTTAATAAAAGAATTCAATATGATTTAACACCTATTTATGTGACAAATATCATGTTTTATACTTTTCAATGATAAAACAAACTCAGAGACACCTAGCTGATTGTTTTTATTCTTCTCTATTTATTATGTACTTATTAATTCTTCTTAAAACACATTCTATAGCAACCGGTACAAGCCGCATATGCAAGTGCTGGTTAAGTAGGTGTAGGCGAATGCGGTGGTTTCAGGCAGGGTGTAAACAAACCAACGACACACTCTCCAAGTATTTGAAAACTTCTCCTTGATAAAAGTTAGACTAGACTTGTTTGACATGTTAAATGAAGCTTAAAGAGCAAGCTTGAACAAAAAAAGTAGATACATTAAATGAGCAAAAGTTGAATAGACTCCTATTCAACTCAATAAACTCGCGAATAGCTCAATTAAATACTTGATTGAATATATGCTTAAAAAATTGAGTATTAATAGTTATACGAGAATTTAATGGATGCCTAGTCTACAAATATAACTTCAATGAAAAATCTAGTGTCCAAAATGCATTAACAGAAGACCTGGTTGGACAAATTATTATAACTCCCTTCCCAATTTGAATTGTAACAGTTAGGAGGAGCGAGAAAAGGATGTTTATACCTTCTTGTTATAAAAAATGGCTTTCTCTTGACCTCTAGTTACCTAACATGATAGAATATTTTTCATAAAATTCCAACGGCAACAATGTAACACAAATTCCAATAGCAACAATTTAACACCAACAATAATACACAAAGTGACAAAAAATAATTAATACATCAACATTAAGACAAGAAAACTCTAATATGTCTTTCTTGCTCGTTCTTCTAGTCACCACATCCGAGTTCATCGGACAACTTTGGATCTCTCTCTCTCTCTCTCTCTCTCTCTCTCTCTCTTGATCGAGATCAATCGATCAATCAATTGATCTAGCCAAAGAAGAAAAAAAATACATGTATCATATTCTAGAAGATGCCATTGCTGGATGGTTGAAAAAGATGAAGACAAAGATGAAGAAAATGACGTTGGGGTCATCCGCGTTGGCCTCCACTACCGTAAAAACGATTCAACACTATCATGAAGATGATTTGACATGACTAAAAAGTCCCTTCAGCCATCACTGCAAAGATTCTCCAACTCTCCAACGAAGACTCCTTCACCGTTGATGAAGGCTTTGCCACTGTTGCATGAAAACACTTCGATGCTCCAATGAAAACTCCTTTGCCTTTGACAAAGATTTCACCGCTGCTGTGAAGATGCTTTGACGCTCCAACAAAGACTCCTCTACCATTGAAGAAGACTCCTATGCCACCATCGTGAAGATGCTTCGTCCACCACCATCCAAGGTGATATGAATGTATACCCTATAAGCCAATCATATATGATGTGATTCGACATTTCTAAAAATTTCTCATTTAATTAATTAGATAAATATTCATTATTAGATCTTATTAGATGTGTATATCGTAATGAAGTCCTTAATCACATGTAATGATGATTGAATCATGATGTGATCATGATAATGAGATTGATCATCTAAAGATATGTGATCAAACTATTTTTAGTCATAGGATCCTTGAGATCAGATATCAACGATACAGACATATTAGTGTAGGTGATGTCTTCTCATGTGATAAGGATCACTGATCTCATTGGTCATTAGTGTGAAGACACTGAAATACACATACAATTGCTCAAAAGTCGAATGAGTTCATTGAACTGATCGAATTAGAAATCTTGAATCGCACCTTACCAAATTGTCAATCAGATTTTACAATCATCATGATGGCATGGTTTAACCTTTGACTTGAATTACCAAAGATATTTTGTTGGGCAAAAGTTGTGATTTGACCATTGACTTATGAATCAAGTTCAGCATAGCGAAGAATTGGGTACAAGAAAAATCTATTGGAGATAATTGAGCAGTCAATAAGAGATCGTTCACTCTCGGTAAGTGCGAGTGATTGTCATATGAGATAGTACTCTAAATCTCTAGTCAGGGTAGAGAGAATTATTGGAAAAGAAGTTTTTCAATTAACCCGATTTCAAGTACATGATTCTATAAATTCGATATACAAAGGAGTTGACAGTCGATGCCATACTTTTTTCTGACTAGATATTGAATGGACAAGAGTTTATATCCATGTTGTAACTAATGATGAAAAGGTTCAATTGGAGATAAAACTATCCCCATAGCCATTTGAGATCATAAGATATGACTCGTACCCTTCATATCAATAGGTCGAATAATCTATGATCTAATAACAGATTTAATTTAATTAAATAGAATTGTTCTATTTTAATCAGGCCTTAAACAAATAAGCTATTAAGCCTAGTGGGTCACACACATTAGGATATATCCATAAGTACAAGGGCAAGGATGTAAATTATGGAGATTTTTTTATAAATACTAATGATTTCAACCAAACCCTATCAAATTGAAGGTGAAAAGTCACATCCTCAACCTTCTCCCTATCTCCTCCTCTTTTTGGAAGGTGTCCATGGGTGATAGAGCTAGGTTAGGGAAGAGTTCTTGAGCCCCATATGAAGGGAGAACCTATTATGGATAAAGTTCGTGTTTATACTGCTAGAGACCTGTAAGGAATCAATACATGACAACGGAAAAATTTTAATTCTATAAAACCATGATCTTTGCCTTGATCGATGCCGAACGAGTAAAATCGGGAACCGAATATGAAGTAGAACGAGAGTACCTCATGGGATTTCTCAAATCCCTCACCATGGATGAAGATAGGACATTCCTCCTTGCTGAAAACCGTTCAAGTGTCCGGTCTCTAGCGGTATCCACACGATCTGCTTCAATAGACGAGTTCTCTCTTCCTTCGGGCCTTTAGAAACCTTCCAGATCCAAGCTTGACCATGGGAGATCACCTTCCAGAGGAGAGAGGAGGGAGAGAGGAGGCTTGGGACATGCTCCAGCCCTATGACTTGTTAGGGTTTGGCTTCATAAGCCATTTATATATAGAATATGAAATTTTTCACAAAAACCCAAAACTTCAATAAAATTGCGTCCATGCCCTCATCTTATCGACCAGATCTATTGTGTGTGACCCACTAGGCTCAATAGTCAATTTGGTTGAAGCCTTAATTAATTTAAAAGAACAATTCGTTTAAATTAAATCAAAACCGTTATCCGATAACAGTTTTTACGGCTTTCTGATCATAAAGGGTACAAGCCACATCCTATGATCCCAAATGACTTTGGGGAGTTAAATAACATCCATTGAGCCTTTCCATCATCAATTACCACACGGATTTAAATCTTCGTTCATACAATGTCCTGGTCAGTCAGGGGTTCGGCACTGACTGTCAACCCCTAAATATTCCAACTCTATGGGATCTTGTACTAAGGAATTGATCAACTGGAAAACTCCTTTTCCAATTATCCTATCTACCTTGGACAAGGATTTAGAGTACTATCCATAGGACATTCTCTCTCTCTCCTACCGAGAGTGAACGATCCCCTATTGTCCACTCAATTGCCTCCACCAGGTTTCCCATATACCCAATCTATTAACAATATAGGACCACAATACTAAGTGATCCATCAGTCAATAGTCAAAGTACATAGTACGCCTGGCAAGACAACTTTGGCGACTCAGGTCAAAGATCCAACCGTGCTATTGAGATGTAAGAATAACCTGATAGACAGTTCGGTAAGATACCGATCAGGTTTCCCAAATTGGTCAGTTCAGTGAACTCATTCCACTAATGAGCACCTGTGTATGTATCTCAGTGTCCCCACACTGGTGACCAATGAGATCGGTCATTCTCATCATATGAGAAGACTTCACACACACTAGTCTATCCGGATTCTTGATGTCCCGTCTCAAGGATCCTATGATTAGGAACATTTAGATCATATACCTCTAAATGATCGATCTCATTATCATGATCTCATCATGATTCAATCATCATTGCATGTGATCAAGGACTTCATTACGATATATGCTTCTAATAAAAGCTAGTAACGAAGTTTTGCCTATTTAATTGAATGAGATATTCCTAGAAATGTCGAATCATATCATATATGATTGGCTTGTAGGGCATACATTTCTATCAAGACCAAACATTTGAATAGTTTGAAGAGCTTCAGAAGTTCTTCTTTTTCCTTTTCAAGGAATTAGATGAATCCCTATCTTGTATATTCAAACACATTTTGATCAATTTTCGCTTTTTGTCGTTCGATTCTGATTGAGACATGATCAACATAAACTTATATGAATCATTGCTTCCACCGCACAAATTATTTTAGGATGATTTCTTACACTAGGGCTTGAGAAGGAGCAAGGGGAAGGTAATGCTTCAAGGGTTGAGTTCGGAGGTCTGTCGATGAAGACTCCTCTAGCGCCGCCTTGAAGATGCTTTGTCTACTACTGCCCTAGGGCTTGAGAGGGAGAAAGGGGAAGGTGAGGTGTCGAGGACAGGGTTGGGAGGAGTGATTTACTTGGGTGTTTTATTAAATGTTTTATGTTGAACGGGTTTCTTGGAAACAATATTTGGTAAAAAGACTTTTCATTTAAGTGATTTTGATAATTGGGCTTCAAATTAATTTTTCCATAATTATATATTACTTAAATTATAAAATGGGTCAAAATAAAATTTGATTTGACTTTAAACTTAGAGTGAGTTGCACAAATGAACTAACTTTACTAGTTGACCAATGAGTTAAGATCGATTTTGAGTTTTATAAATGCATTTATTTCAAGTTTGTCACGACCCGGAATTTAAATAACATAACCACAAATACGCAGCGGAAATACACAATGTCGTGACAGTGGGATGAAACCCAACACTTGGATTCCACAACCCAAACTTAAACAATTAATTTTCTAAGATCCATCAAAACAAGATAATAGAATCATACTTCTAAGTCTATCCACACTCTTGCTCAAAAACAATCAAGATCATCTACCTAAGTAGAGAATTCCAAGAATCTCCATGTGCAAATGACTCTGATTCCCTTGGTTCCACTTGATCCTCATCTTCAAGCTCTTAAATCTTCAAAACCTGCTGAAAAATTTAACCCACAACGGGGTGAGTCCGGGGGACTCCGTAGGATTTACACCCTTCACCCATCGATCGAGTAAATAACATATAATCAAGCAATGGTACTTAACATATCTAACTTGAGATGTAATACAAAAGTATAGAATGTCTTCTATATTAATCTCACAACCCATATCTGAAACATAATTATCTTCAAAGAAAAGATTATGCCAAAGCCAATTAATTCTAGACCCAATGCACACAAGACCATACAAACTAGACAAATATCATCTAAATGACCTCAAGACTTAACTTAACATGACCAAATTAAAACAGACAAATCTGATTTTTTTTCTAACATGACATGGTTTAACATCCATACATGACACACAAGTAACATATTTCATATCCTTTCCAACACATAGCCAAAGAGCAAGGAATTGGTCGTCTTGCTTCAACATGTACATAATGCATTCACCAGCCTAATATAAATATAGAAGTAACATATACTAAGCTAGCCCAAAGTGCACCTAGGCAAAGGGTGACACTAAGGGAAAAACCGCGATGTCACTGGGATCCGTGGGAGGCCGGATTCATCTAAGTTACCCGCTGCCCACGGGCGATTGTCTAACATAGGCTGGTGAAGCCTTCATAGCACATCATATCAAGAGTTCATAACATAATTTCAAATCATGACATACTTGATCATACCATGCATACATGACATAACCATCAATTTCATAGCCCTTCATGCAAGACATAACATCCACCACGAACTTGACAAGACATATGATAACCCGACATAATTGAACATGTTCGGAATGACAACTCGTACTATTCATGATCAAATTGACATGACTAACTATGCATAGCATAGCCCATGATCTGAAACCAAATTAAACATATTTTGCCATAACTAGACAAGACTTGTACTAATCGACTTGATTGACATATTCTGAATCAAACATATACCAAACTTAACCATTTGAACATAATCATATCATGCATGACATAATACATAATCTGAAATCATACTAATCAAAATTTACATGATCCTCACACATGCAATGACAAACCGAACTAGACATACTAAAACATATGTACAAGACACTTAACCTAAGTAATGCTTGGCATAAACTAAAATATTAAGATCTCATGTAATCAATCATAATCTGACCAAAACAGGTTCTAAAAGGTATAATTTGATGACCCAAGAGTTTTTCAAGTCTACACATAATTAACCTTCAATTCTTGTTCCAAACTAGCATATAATCACTTACATGGTTTTCATAAGATCAAATTTGATAGAAAAGACTTCTACCCAAGCATAATCAAGCTAAACATGTTCCATAATATACAAAATACTAATTTCAAGTTTCTGATTTCAAAGATTTTGTGAAAATCAATAATTACAAGTCCAAAATCTAAGACTAGTCAACTTATGATCCATAAGTTAAATCATGCATATTTTCTAATCAAAATGGGATCAAATACATAGACAAGCTTTAGAAACCTACCAGGAAGCTCTTGTAAATTTTTAGGAATTTTCAAAATTTTCCTGCTATTTTTATGGCCTCAAATCTAATTTCCGGATTTATTAATTCCGAAAATCAGAAAAATCCCGAACCGGCGTCGAACCGGGCGGTTCGACCGGCTGAACCGGGAGGCTGGACCGGGTGGAGATGGACCGGGAGGCTACTGGCCGGTTCGCCTGGGCGGCTCGCGACGGCGGCGATGGCGGTGTCGACGGCGACGACGGCGGGTGGAGCTCGCGACGGCGGCGGTGCTCGCGGGCCGAGGAGGTCGCCGGCGGTGCTCGACGGCGCCGGGCCTGGCGACGGCACGGCAAGAGGAGGGCTGGCCTTGGTGGTGACGACGAGAGGGCGGCTCGCGGCGGTTCCGGTCGGAACAGGGGACGTCCGTGACGGCAACCGGGGGGGGGGGGGGGGAACGGCTAGGGTGTGCATGGCATGGGGAGGAATATGAGAGAGAGAGAGTGGGGGCGATACCGTGGAGGGGGGGGGGTTGGCGCACGGGTGGCGCAGCGGGCGCCGCGGCCGGGAGGGGAGGTGGCGGCCGCGAGTGCGGCGCGGCGGCGTGCGAGTGGCCGGCGGGGAGAGAGCGTCGGCGGCGTCGATGGCGGAGGGTGGCGCAGGTGGTCGGGCGACGGCGGGCCCCGGCGAGGTCGACCGGGGGGAGGAACGCCGCGTCGGCGACGGCGGCGGCGTGTGTGAGGTGGCGCCGGCGGAGGCTGGCCGGCGGCGAGTGGGGGGAGGCGACGGCGGAGGGAGCTTGGCGCCGTGTGGCAACTACGGCGGTGACGTCCGACGAGCAGGGACCCGATGAGGGGGGGGGCTGCGTAGACGAGAGGGAGACGGGCGGTGACATCGGCGAGAGAGGGGCGCGGGTGTAACTGGCGAGGGGGGGGGGGGGACGGAACCGGCGAGAAGGAAAAGGGGGGAGGCGTTACATTTTTTTTTTTAAAGCCAGGTATTACATTCTTCACCCCTTAAAATAAATTTCGACCTCGAAATTTCAAAATCTACTATCTAGTCGAAGGGGGAAGTCAAGATGATTCAATTCTCATACACTCATAAATAGATTCTCAAACCACGATACACAATATATGTGCCAAAATTCTCATCATCCACTAATATTATATTATCCATCTCAAAATTTCTAATTATACACTCTTCCTTCTATATCATACCATTCATGATAATCTAATTATTGTATCTCGATTTCACAAAAATTATCACATTTAGCTCTCTCTAATTTATCATATGTCTATACCATTCCTTCATAATAATTAACTCTCCAATCTCTAACTTTATCCAAAAGTTTTATCTTCAAATATTATCACCGATCATCATTTACAATTCTAATCTCCTTATACATCAATATTCTTCAATCTTCTTATCAATTATAACACTTAAATCTCATCCTTATTATCATATCTCAAACATGCCATACTCATCATTGAAAATTATCTAAAACAATGAAGATTATATTATCCATATGAGACAAGATTGTCAACCTAGTCCTCTTATCCATTTTTTTCCAATGATAATCCCCTAATATCTTCTAAATAATTATCAAGTTTTCACAAAGATCTCTAATCTTTTCTTTCCAATACATTTGGGATCCGTTTGTCATGCATCGCACTTCCTCAACTATCAATTCATTCCAAATCTTAAGGAACCATAATTATTCTATTGTGATTCTTACATACTCATTTAAACACCACCAGCAAGAACTAAAACTCTAAACAATTATGATGTTTGATAAATTTACCAAATTCTAACTGCTTTCAAACAATTAACAAGATATCACTAACTCCTTCTTCTATCTTTATTTGACTTGAAGATTTTCTCAACTAAACCAAAGTCTGAACTAAATATTCACAATCATCTGACATAATCTATATTCACTCAAAACATAATTCCACTTAATATTGACAAATCAGGGATGAGTGGTAACAAGTACTCCTTGATTGGAGTGGTTTTGCAAAGATGATGATAGATAGAATAATTCTCAAGTTCATGATTCGAAAAGAATAATGTTATAATCTTGGATGTCATGCGATAACATCAACTAGATTTTTGATAACTTACAAGTGATCAGAACCCTACTAAAACAAGTACCAATCCTCAAAACTTATACTACAATATCTTATCTTTAATAACACAAGAATACTACTAATACAATCACACTAAACATTTTAATTCTTCTTCAAGTTTAGCTTTATAATCTCGCTTTCCATATCCAACTCTTCCATTCGAACCTCTTAATCAAGTAATATTTCAAAAATGTTCTTTCCTAAGATAGACTCAACATCATACTCCGGGTAATATATGTCATCTTAACCTCATACCACATATATGCATCATTCCACTAATTACACATAAATCAGATTACCCTCACATATCATCAATTGAATAATTCAAATTATTCTACATACGTTATCCAATGAAATCTCTCTAGTGATTCAACAATCTCTCTTATCTTTCAATCTATCATATGATATCATGTCATGTATCATACACATCTAACTATTATCTAAAGCAAATAAAATTCTATTATCCTTATAAAACAAGAGTATCAATCATAATTCATCATTCATTTTCTTTTTCTAAATGATAGACCTAAACACCATTATCATCAAATTATCACGAACATTCACTTTCTTATAATTTGAAATCTAGATTCTGATCATCTTAATTAACAATCAAATTATTCCTATGCTTAAAGAGCCACAATCTAATGCCAAAGACATCCAATTCCCTTAAACCTCAACAAGCATATCACGATCTCTAATTACTTTCTCAATAGAAGTTAAATCACAATTTCCAAATTACTCCAAACAACTTAAATAATTTTCTTAATACGAATCAAAGTCTTAACAAATCTATATCTAACAAAATTGTCCATGATACAAATTTAACTCATAATTATCAAGCTGAATCACCTAGAACCTATATACTTCCTATGATTTAGAAATTCATGAATCAAAGATTTCAAGTCCTTAGTCAAGGATATTGTTTGGGAGAGTATTTACTCAGATTCTAGATCGGCAAATAATAACTATGATTCTAGATACTATAGTTACAATATAAACTAGATTGTGGTATCATATAGATATCTAATCAAAGCTCCACTTAAACAATCTAATATACATGATCTTCTACAAATCTCATCTTCAATTCTATGATTGATTGATCTCATTCCTTCCAATAGTACATGATATATCCTCTTATCATAAATATACTCCAATTAACTTACACCAATAATTCAATTATTCTCATGAAGATCATCCTATAAAATCATTATAAAACCCACTTATCAATATGAAATTCTACCAATCTAACTAGCTCTCTATCTTCACTTAAATAAGAAATCATATCATCATGACTTAATCATATTCATTTAATCAATACAATTCACCAGTTACACAAAATTTGAACTTCATCTCATAAAGATACTAAACCATATGATATCCATCAACTATTAAACACTAGAATTCTCTACACCAATGACAATAAAATCTTGCCTTAATTGATAAATTGATTTCTATCAATCTGAACTTCAAGATCAACCAAATCTAAAAGTTGATTAGCATACATTGATTGATCATCTAATTTAAATCTCTACATATTAAATCATCAACTAATATAAAAATCAAATTGACCCAAATTGAAAATCTCCTCCTATTGTCATAAACTGAAGCTTCAAGATTCACCAAAATCAGAAAATTGATTCTCATAAATAGATTCAATCCATTATCCAATCTAGGCATCCAATAATGTAACCTTCAAAGTCTAAAATCAGATCTAATTGATTCAAATAGATAATCCAAGTATCAAATCTAATTCACCCAAATCAATATCAAACACCCGGGCAGGTCAATATATACCTTCCTACAGTTAATGCTCGATACCAACTTCTCGTCACGACCCGAATTTAAATAACATAACCACAAATACGCGGAAATACACAATGTCGTGACAAGGATGAAACCCAACACTTGGATTCCACAACCCAAACTTAAACAATTAATTTTCTAAGATCCATCAAAACAAGATAATAGAATCATACTTCTAAGTCTATCCACACTCTTGTTCAAAAACAATCAAGATCATCTACCTAAGTAGAGAATACCAAGAATCTCCATGTGCAAATGACTCTGATTCCCTTGGTTCCACTTGATCCTCATCTTCAAGCTCTTAAATCTTCAAAACCTGCCGAAAAATTTAACCCACAATCGGGGTGAGTCCGGGGACTCGTAGGATTTACACCCTTCACCCATCGATCGAGTAAATAACATATAATCAAGCAATGGTACGTAACATATCTAACTTGAGATGTAATACAAAAGTATAGAATGTCTTCTATATTAATCTCACAACCCATATCTGAAACATAATTATCTTCAAAGAAAAGATTATGCCAAAGCCAATTAATTCTAGATCAATGCACACAAGACCATACAAGCTAGACAAATATCATCTAAATGACCTCAAGACTTAACTTAACATGACCAAATTAAAACAGACAAATCTGATTTGTTTTCTAACATGACATGGTTTAACATCCATACATGACACACAAGTACCATATTTCATATCCTTTCCAGAACACATAGCCAAAGAGCAAGGAATTGGTCATCTTGATTCACATGTACATAATGCATTCACCAGCTCTAATATATATATAGAAGTAACATATACTAAGCTAGCCCAAAGTGCACCTAGGCAAGCAGACACTAAGGGAAAACCGCAAGTAATCCGGGATCTCAGTGGGAGGCTGCATTCATCTAAGTTACCCGTCGCCCACGGCGATTGTCTAACATAGGTCAGGTGAAGCCTTCATAGCACGTCATATCAAGAGTTCATAACATAATTTCAAATTATGACATACTTGATCATACCATGCATACATGACATAACCATCAATTTCATAGCCCTTCATGCAAGACATAACATCCACCACGAACTTGACAAGACATATGATAACCCGACATAATTGAACATGTTCGGAATGACAACTCGTACTATTCATGATCAAATTGACATGACTAACTATGCATAGCATAGCCCATGATCTGAAACCAAATTAAACATATTTTGCCATAACTAGACAAGACTTGTACTAATCGACTTGATTGACATATTCTAAATCAAACATATACCAAACTTAACCATATGAACATAATCATATCATGCATGACATAATACATAATCTGAAATCATACTAATCAAAATTTACATGATCCTCACACATGCAATGACAAACCGAACTAGACATACTAAAACATATGTACAAGACACTTAACCTAAGTAATGCTTGGCATAAACTAAACAAATTAAGATCTCATGTAATAAATCATAATCTGACCAAAACAGGTTCTAAAAGGTATAATTTGATGACCCAAGAGTTTTTCAAGTCTACACATAATTAACCTTCAATTCTTGTTCCAAACTAGCATATAATCACTTACATGGTTTTCATAAGATCAAATTTGATAGAAAAGGCTTCTACCCAAGCATAATCAAGCTAAACATGTTCCATAATATACAAAATACTAATTTCAAGTTTCTGATTTCAAAGATTTTGTGAAAATCAATAATTACAAGTCCAAAGTCTAAGACTAGTCAACTTATGATCCATAAGTTAAATCATGCATATTTTCTAATCAAAATGGGATCAAATACATAGACAAGCTTTAGAAACCTACCTGGAAGCTCTTGTGAATTTTTAGGAATTTTCAAAATTTTCCTGCTATTTTTCTGGCCTCAAATCTAATTTTCGGATTTATTAATTCCGAAAATCAGAAAAATCCCGAACCGGCGTCGAACCGGGCGGTTCGACCGGCTGAACCGGGCGGCTGGACCGGGTGGAGATGGACCGGGCGGCTACTGGCCGGTTCGCCTGGGCGGCTCGCGACGGCGGTGTCGACGGCGGCGACGGCGGGTGGAGCTCGCGACGACGGCGACGGCGGGCAGGCTCACGGCTGAGGAGGCTGCCGGCGGTGCTCGACGGCGCTGGCCTGGCGACGGCAACGGCAAGAGGAGGGCTGGCCTTGGTGGTGACGACGAGAGGGCGGCTCGCGGCGATTCCGGTCGGAACAGGGGACGTCCGGCGACGGCGATGGCAACCGGGGGGGGGGAACGGCTAGGCGTGCATGGCAGCATGGGAGGAATATGAGAGAGAGAGTGGGGACGATACCGCGGAGGGGGGGGTTGGCGCACGGGTGGCGCAGCGGGGCACCGCGGCCGGGAGGGGAGGTGGCGGCCGCGAGTGCGGCGCAGCGGTGCAGGTGGCCGGGCGGGGAGAGAGCGCTGATGGCGTCGATGGAGGAGGGTGGCGCAGGGTGGCCGGGCGACGGCAGTCCCGGCGAGGTCGACCGGGGGAGGAACGCCGCAGCCGGCGACGGCGGCGTGCAGGTGAGGTGGTGCTGGCGGAGGCTGGCCGGCGGCGAGCGGAAGGCCGGCGGAGGCGACGGCGGAGGGAGCTTGGCGCCGGGTGGCAACTACGGCGGCGACGTCCGGACAAGCGAGGGACCCGATGAGGGGGGGGCTGCGTAGACGAGAGGGAGACGGGGCGGTGACATCGGCGAGAGAGGGGCGCGGGTGTAACCGGCGAGGGGGGGGAACGTAACCGGCGAGAAGGAAAAGGGGGGAGGCGTTACATTTTTTTTAAAAACCAGGTATTACAAAGTTTGACTTGAATGTGTATTGAATTTGTGTTGAGTTATTATTCCAACCTGAGTTTGGGCTAGCCCTAATTAAATAACTGAGTCAAATTTGAACAAAAGTTGGATATACTCGTAAGAGCTCAAATTCCTCATGTAATAAACAAGTTAACAAACATAATACTCAGCTTGATTCTGCTCACTTGCATACCAGGGAATAGATAAAGAGTAAAGGGTGCGATGGCAGAGATTTAAAATTTATTAAATAGAACAAATCCAAATCTCACTAGCAAACTCTAATCCTAACAGGCCCTAGATGGGGATTTCAATACTAACGGGGGGGGGAGAGAGAGAGAGAGAGAGAGAGAGAGAGAGAGAGAGAGAGAGAGAGAGAGAGAGAGAGAGAGAGAGAGAGAGAGATTTTTCCTATCTAATTAGTTTTTTCGTAATTGGGTTTCATATTATTATATATTTTCAAGTCAAATTTGGTTTAAGATAAATATTAAATTATCTTTATATTAATTGATAATATTACCTAAGTGCAATTTAATATCTTCCAATTCCTGGTTGAGTCAAACTTGTGAATACTTTTCTTTTTGACTGTGACATCATAGTATTTATCATTATATTATTTTATTATTTACAAGACACCTAATTAACGACTCCGGTATACATTTCACCTGAACCGGAAAAGACTAGCTAAGTCGTACCTGTATCCGCGTCGAATATGTTGTTTTTAACACTTGAAAATATTTCGGAGCGGAAAATTAACGAATGAATTTTCTTCTTCTTCTTTTTCAACAAAAAATTAAAAATTAGAAAAATCCGATTCGAGAGAGATAATATTTGACGTCCAGTGGATTCAAGTCCGGTGGGCGGATTGCTACGAAGGATCCCAGTGCGTTCGCATTCGGATGCCGTAGCGGTTTTCAGACCTACGACCCCCCTCACGACCACGGCATATTGCCTCCTACGGCAACCCCCGCCGGCTGGCACTCGCTATTTCCATAGTCTGAACGCAGACCATATCCAAACGGCTCCGCAGCGGTAAGTACACCCGAGAGCCTCTGGCCGCGGGGTCCCCCTCCTCATCGGCTTTAGCCCTCGACGGCCCTTCCTCGAATCCTCCAGTCTTCCTTCTCCACCTCTTCCGATCAGCCATCTCTCTCCCCCCTCCGCGGGTAGGGCTGATAGAAACAGGGTCTGCGTGCTGCTGCGCGCGGGAAGAGAGAGAAGCTGAGCGTGATGGAGGTGGAGTACCCGGACGACTTCAAGTGTCCTATATCGCTGGAGGTGATGACCGACCCGGTGATCTTGTCGTCGGGGCACACGTTCGACCGTGCCTCCATCCAGCGTTGGCTCGATTCCGGCAACCGCACCTGCCCCGTCACCAAGCTGCCGCTCCCGCCGCAGCCCTCTCTCATCCCCAACCACGCACTCCGCAGACTCATCTCCACTTATGCCGCCGCCTGCCCCCGTCCCCGTCCCCGACCCAGCTCCTGCTCCCTCTCTGATCCTGCCTCTTTCCTCGCTGCCCTCTCCTTTCCCTCGGACGTCCGCACACTTGGCCAGCTCCGCGTTCTCGCTAAAGACCCGGCCTTTCGGCGCCTCCTCTCGGAGTCCGCCGCCGCCTGCGCCGTCATCATGCAACACGCGAGCGCTGGGGACTTCCCCAAGCTCCAGGAGGTTGCCCTCCGCATCGTACTTGACCTCAGCCTAGACGGGGACGACGCCAAGGTGGGGCTTGTGGCCGACGGAGTGGTGGACCGGCTCATTGCGGCGCTCCGCGATGGTCCGCCCGGTTGCCAAGCCCTTGCTGCCACCACCCTCACAAGTCTGGCAATGCTGCAGGTCAACAAATGCACGATCGGCGCCCACCCCTTGGCGATCGCGACGCTGATGGATGTCCTCAGGAAAGGGAAGGGGCGAGAGCGGCGGGAGGCGACTACAGCGCTATACGTGCTGTGCTCCTTCCCGGAGAACCGGCGGAGGGCGGTGCAATGGGGGGCTATCCCTGTGCTGATGGAGGTAGCTGGGTCCGGGGTGGAGAGGGCGATAGAAGCGCTGGAGCTTCTATGGAAATGCCGGGAGGGGAAGGAAGAGATGGGAAGGACTCAAGGTCTTGTTAGGATTTTGGCACGCGTTCTGCGGAAGGGCAGCACGAGAGGGGTCGAGGACGCGCTCTTGATGCTCAACTTGATTTGCTCTTACAGTGAAAGAATGTGCTCAGAAGCCATCCAAGAAGGGGTTTTGGAGGTGTGCGCCAGTTTAGCTGACAGTGGGAAGATTGGGAGGAACGCAGGTGTGTTGATAGATACGCTGCAAAGTAGGGTTCTTCCTGGAATGGTTTTGAACTGAGATTAAATTGGGGGGATGGATTCATATCTTGATGATACATTGCAGTGGACGTTAGGTTGGCTGGTTTAATGAAGTTTCCATCGACTGCTATGGTAGATGTCCAGTGTAAAAATGCGCCTTTTTTGCCCTTGTGATGTACAGAAAGGAATTCGAGTTTCAGTTTCGCTTAAGCTTTGTCCTGTTTATATTGGGAAAGAATGTAACCTTTATTCAGTTTAATTGTTCTTCTTCCAACAAATGTGATTTGCTGATCTCGATCTGTTTATGTCCTCGATAAATGTGGTAGCTTTTTTTATTATTTTTCAAAATGCTAGAACACTTTGATTGGGGTCTTGCATCAGCTGCTTGGTTATTCTTGACAATTCTGGTTCAAATTGATAAAATAGTTTATAATACCTGTATGCTCCTGGGTTCCCTGCTGTTGCCTTCATGTAAATTGTTATACTTAGACTATTCACTAGAAAAAACACTGCTGTTTTTACAAGTTTGTTTAATTTTCTATCTTACATTATGGAAAGTGAGGTAATAGTTTAAGTTCTTGGTTGTTTTGAACTCAGGCATAGGGTTGTTACCATGCAGTCTGTCAGTGAGGCAGAGCACCTACTGTAGTGCTTCCTTCTGATTATAAACCTGCCAGCTTGTAATGTAGGGTGAATTTTATTTCTAAAGGCTTGTAAAGGGGCATCTGTAAATGCATATGACTACTCCATGTATCAGGCCATTAAATGTTAAATGTTGGGTGTTAGCTGAATTATCCACTTTACTGCTATTGTCCATTACCTGGTGTTTGTTTCTTCCTCAGTTTGTGCCTCAGGTGTCCACTTCACTACATTAACTCTTTGAAGTTACACTATTAGTGCATTGTTCTGTTTCTTCATATGCCGTATTCACAGTGGAAGTTTGGTCAAGCAATGTCCCATTGGAGTGGATTATGTGGCAAAGTTCTCTCGTGGCTGGAGAAAAACAGTGGGTTTTGCAGGGTGATAAGTTGTGTACTTATTGATAATGTTTTTCACTCTGGACAATTTGAAGTGGGGTGGGGGTGGGAAGGGGAAAGGAAATGCATGATTTTCTAACAAATCTTAACTTCTTTGAATATGGTGACTTTCTATCTAGATTCTGGTGGTCTTTCTCTCTCAGATTTAACTCTTATTTGGTGGCCTTGGATGTTCTTGGCGCCCCTTATTCTTTGTTAGAGGCATTTGGTTGTTGTTCTTACTCATCTTTCATTTTTTATTCATGTGAATTTCTGTTTCTAAGCAATTTCGAACTAAGATAAAATGGCATTTTAGGACAGAAAACTTTGATGTTATCTAAACTCCAATTTTGGGGATGTTAATCTCTTTATTGTGTTATTATTATTTGGTTTTAGTTCTTTTTCTATCAGCAAATTTCTGAATGATGTGGAACTTGTAACAGCAGTGAGAAAAGTGTGTCCAACAGCAATTGACAGCTATTTAATAGGACTATTTATAATCTATATTTTTATGGACATTTTGCCTAGTTTTCTCAATTGTCATGCATGACTTAAACAAATTATTTGATCAGCTTTTGCATTTTTTGGTGACCAATGATAAGATGTATGCTGTTTGATGTTGTCTATTATCAACAAGGGTCATATAGGATTGGTGCGGGCGAGTGAGTCAGCAGGTTGTATTTTGATCTCAGCCAGACCGATACCTGACAAGTAAGCCTATTATCTTCATGCTTCATGATTTTGAAGAGAATGTTTTCAGCTATATGAAACTCCGAGGGTTTGGCAGAAATTGTTGCCTCGATCTGGTTAAGTTAACAAAAATGCCCTAATGATTGAGAGTCCTGTGCAAATTTTCTTATGGATTAAATTAGCTGGATTCTACGTGGTATCCTGTTTCATCAACTTCATAATACCCCAAAGTCATGAATGCCCTTTATACTAATCATTTAATTTCTGTGATGCTATTCTCCACTAGTTTTGGTTTAAGGTTGAAGTTACACATTATTCTTCTGGCATGCCTATTGTGCATAACTTTAAGTATGCTCTACAGATATTTGGTTTTTTTTATGTGATTTAGCATCAAATAGGGTGTTCACATATTGGACTGGTTCAACAAAGGGTTTGATAAAAATTCAATATTCTAATGAATCAAGCCAAACAGTTTGGTCAGTGTCGGTTTGTTGGTTCATCACATACAATTTATTTATAAAATAAAGATTAAATTAAATGATATAAGATTAAACCAAAATATAATATCCAACTAGGGTCAACCTTAAGTTCAATATTTTATTTGTATGAGAGAACTCTCTTCGGTATCCCTCTGTGTATAAAAAATGTGATATAAAAAATAAATTGGGTCAACCAGTTCGGTTGGGTTCTGAGGGGGGGGGGAGGAGGGGACTAAACTGAATCAAATTATTTATCATATATCGGTTTCATGTTCCATTCAGTTCAAGAAACTGAATGGCTGACCTTCCGAACTGAAATGAATGATTTGGCTCAGTTTATTCTGATTTTCAGGTTGTAGTGGTGGTGGTGGGGGAGGGGGTAGTCAAGTATAGGCCAATAGGCTATGTTAGAGGTCTAAGGCTCGTAGGACGAGGAAGGGTTTACCTTGCCTCAGGCTAGGTAGTAGTAAGGAATTTCAAGTAGGGATTGGGATTGACATTGGGTTCAGGTTGACCGATTCAAAGGAAGAAAATCTGTATGGGTTCCACTCTTCCAAAAATAGGAAAAAAAATAAAAAAATGGAAACAAATTACATAGGATGGACTACTGTCGCCTGGTGGTGATCCGACTCAAATCAGGGTCAGACATAGGTCGCGGAATCAGCCGATTCTTGGATCAGATCAGTCATTGCCAATCCAATTCTTGGCCGAAGGACCGATCAGGAAAAAAGTTATGGCAGAATTGGTCGGGATTGGCCAGATCGGTCAAAATTGGATCGGAATCGGACCGGAATTGGAATCGGATCGGCCGAATCAATCGGGATTAGAATTGGAATCAGAATCAGATTGTTTTTTCTTTTTTTGCTATTCCAATCAGATCGAGCAGGATCGGCCAAAATCGATCCGGAATCAGATCGGAATCGGATCAGTTTTTTTTTTTTACTTTTTTTTCTTACCGATTTTGGATCGATTTTCTTTCATTGGATCGGTTGGAATTGGTCTGATCCGATCCAATCCGGATCGGATCGGTACCCACCGATCAACCCGAATTGACCACTGCAATACCTTAGAGCTCAATCCCAGTGGAAGTTCCTTCCGGGATCATGCTCCCTCTTGGGATCAGGGCGGCCTATGATGATCCCAATTCTGATTGGGTTGGCCTATGCTGATTTTGATTTCGATTGGTGAATCCTGCAAACCATAGGTGGTAAAGACAAATGGAGTGGGGAGGGAAAGGTAGGGCCTTGCATCTCCTAGGAAGACTGGAGGGTTGCCAGAGGTAGTCAGGTCCTTTGTAGACTGCTGGAGGCCGGAAACCACACTGTATGCTGCTCCTGGTGCGACCCATTTCTCTTTCTCGCTAATGTGTTTCAGCTTCGCTTTTATAGAATAGTTAGTGGGGAAGAGGGGGTGGATCACAAAACCAGCGATCACGGCCATCTCAGGCAAGGGAGATCCATTCTCTAAAAGTGAAGTTGAAACACATTATTGAACATTGGCCTCCAACATCCCGGCCTTTGACAACATCTTAAGCCCTATTGGCCTCCGGTGATCCTCCAGCTTCCTAGGAGGCATTCATGGCAAGGAAGGCAGGGTTGGGGGTCGGCCCGGGGTCGGTCGGCCCCAAAACCGACCTAGTCGGACGGGGTCACGACCCCGGGTCGGACGGGGTCGGATGGGGTCGGATTTATTTATTTTATTATAAAAAATTATATAAAAATAAGAAACAAATAGAAACAATAATTTTTATGTCATATATTTATGTATACATAAAATATATACATAAATATAATTATATTTTTTATATTATAATTGAATATGAGTGTTTATCTATGTATACAAGTGAATATGATTTTTTTGTGATTATGTTGTATTAATATATGTTGGGAAAGAGTTAATCTTAAGTGAGAAGGTAAAGATACTTAACAAATAAATTAATAAATTTTAAGATGTATCGTATATTTAGAATTATAAATTTTAACTATACGTAATAATATAAATGATAGTAAAATATTATTGTACAATCAATAAATGGAACACTCAAAAAATAATTATTTTTGACAATTTGGTGTGTGTGTGAAAGAGAAAAGAGTTAAAATAGATCTTTATAAAATGTAAGTATATAACATATATTTATGATTATAAATCTTATATATATGTGATATATAAATGATAGTGAATTATTGTTATACTATTATTAAATGCGGCGCAGAGTAGTCGCGGATCGACCTGCGCGGTCAGGTCGCGGGGGTCAAGAGGGCAGCGCCCCTTGTGGAGGGTATCAGGGGGGCAACGCCCCCCGAAGAATTTTTTTTTTTAATGGTGGTAACGGGGAGGGAGAAGAAAAATTTTTAAGTATATAATAATAATATAAAAAAATTTGACATAGGTCGGGTCGCCCCGGGGTCGGGCGACCTGGCCGACTAGGTCGCCGGGTCGCGCGACCCAAAGCTGGGTCGCGCGACCCCCCGTCGGGCCGGCTTGGAGTCAGCCCGGCGGGGTCGTTTCCGGGCCGGTCGGCCCGGAAACCGGCCGGGTCGGGCGACCCGGGCGACCGGGTCGCCGACCCGGCGAACCATGATTCATGGCACCTGATATGGCTGCCTCGATGGAGGTGGCAATGTTGGCGACAGCCTCGGGCAATATTGGCTGAGTCCAGGCGGCAACTGCCTTTGTGATTGAGCTCATTGCCTTTGATAACTTAGCCAACAGGTGATTTGGGCTCAACAATTGCTGCCTTGTCACCATTGAGCTGCAAAAGTGGTGAACAAGTGTCGGTTGCAAGATACAATTGGAAGGTGTATGCCAATATACCTCAGTTTTGACAACAGAAATTTTTTAAGTGCTTGATAGGTGTTCAGGTTGTGGTCATTGGTGCGTTTCTCTCCGATTTCTTGTTTGGGGTTCAAACGGAATTCTCATTATTTTTTAACAAAACGGATTTATATGCCAGGATGGGCTCTCTGCCGTTTTAACATCTGGATTACAGTTGTACAACTGGTTGATTACTTGCACAATTCGATGTCTACCATAGATATATATCTTTAGTTCCAAGCATCAATCGGGGCTAGAGCTGTTCACTATTTGGTTCAACCCGAAAAACCAAACCAAACTAATAATTTGGTTCGGTTTAGTTTGGTTTTGAACTACTGATCAGTTTGGTTTACTTTTTAGGACTCTTCAAACTAAATTAAACCGAATAATTGAAATAAAAAATATTTTATTTTTAGTTATATATAATACAATATTTATGTCTCTTTTCTCTTAAAAATAAACTTGTTTCAAGATTTTTTTAAGATAAATTAATGAAATGTATAAACAAATATATTAAATGTGATTTAAGACAAATAAAATAAAATTATATATTTACATAGTTACTCTATTTTAGTAAAATATGATTTGAACCGAACCAAATCAAATAAATTGAATTAATTTGATTCGGATTAGTTTAGTTTGGGAGATAGTTTGGTTTGGTTTGATTTGAGAAAAAATATTCAAAAATCAAACCAAACCAAGACCCCTAACCAAGGCTAGTAACGTGTTCTATTTGTAACTTTGTGCGTGTGGCCTCTCTCATCAATAGTCCGGACAGAGCTTCATACTGTGGTCTTCTATATTTAAGTTGTTAAGGTTACGATTCATTGACATTTAGATAACTGGCATGTCTTATGTTTTTGCTATTTATCGTTGCTTGTTTTGTTCTCAGCGTAAGAACGTCATGGGGTTTAATCTCATTGGACAAAAGTCTCCTCTCAGAATATTTGTTGTATTTGTAAAAACCAGATGTTACATGAAGCTGAATTTGCGTATCTTTTTGACTTCATGAATGTACAGGGCATGGTTCGCCGGGTCGTGACCCGGGCCTGACCCGGTCGGTTTTGGGCCTAACCGACCCGGTCCCAACTCCCAACCCCACCTTCTTTGGTACAGGATAACTTTTACCAAGAAGCTGAATGGATGTGCATATCCTCAACCAATTTGTAAGCTTTAGTGCTTCACCTTTGGTCTTCCTGGTTGTATCAGTCTCAAACAAAGCATAGAACAATTAATTTGATTATCCAACCGCACTAACCAGGTATTAAGAAAATCAAGTGTGTTAGGAGTAGGATATGAACTTGTAACTTCATGTGAAGATAAAGGCATCACTTAGCTGCAATCTCTGCCATCAGACTTTGATATTGAAGCTTTAATCCAGGTTAAGGAGGAAGAGCCGAAGAGGTCGTTACTGTAAGTGGAATAAGACGGGGCATGGCAAGAGAGTGAGAGACGCCACTTGTGATCTTTGACATATCTGAACACATCACTGCTTGTCCATATTTTTAGGGGTTTTCAATTTACAGTCCTAAATGGGTGGATGAATTATTTTTAAGTCCCACCGTTCGACAAAATTATTTTTTAGACATAAATCTGTTTGTTTTAAATGTTATAATCGTTTCAGGCAACTTTCCCCTATTCTGCCGTTCCTAAAAACAGTGTTGCTCCTCACTTGGGCGGTCGTGAAATCCGAGTTTCGTCGCAAGTTAAGGGCAAACCAAACTATCACTATGGTTTGACGTATGAAACGCTTTTATTTTGTGCAGCATTTCGTACAGCAAATTGCTTGAGTTATTTATTTTACGAAAAATCTCCTTACTCGTTCTTGCCATATTTATCATGTGCACAAATTTGAAAGGTTGAAGGTTTATTTGGATTTGGATCTATGTAAAAATAAAATAAAGTAAATTTTTTTATATAGTAAATTATTTAAAATTTAAAATATAATATATTACTTAGTTGTATTTAATTTTTTTTCATTAAAAATATAATTAATTGTGAGTGTATAATATTTTTTTAAAAATAATTAATTATTATTAGTTATTAATGTCACGGTATACATGAAATGGATATATACGATAATATAATTGGAGAAAAAATCTCTAAAAAATATCGGTTTCGAGAACACAAGTATACGTTCAACTTATAATTAAAATAATATATTAAACTTAAGAATACATTATACATTTAACGTTCAACTAACTTTCTAAATAATGATCTACTATGTTTTCATTGTACTAACTTTGAATATTTGAAAAATTTTAGAACAACTAGAATGAGTCACACTAGATGATAATTCATCATTTGACAATCGAATAGTTACAAAACCAAACAATGATACATATAAATCAAATTTGAAATCTAACATAAAAGTAAAAGTAAATGCCTTTTATAATTATCCCACTAATTCATAGCCAATCAAAAACTATTATTTTTGAAAGATTAAATCAAAGTCACACTTTTAAATAATTAATATATTAGACCACATAAACTAAACCAATGCATTCTAAAATGTCTCATAACTTAACCTGACATAACCACACCATAATTAAACAAATCTAACATTTCTAAATATGTAATGATACCAACATCCCATAAGCCATACAAACAAATAAATTCATTTCTCTTCAAACATATTACGAAATAGCAAGAAATTTGATGTCTTGCTTTCCACATCATATGAACAAATATTTCACCAGCTCTAATATATATAGTATTAACATATACTAAGATAGACCCATAGTGCACCTAGATAAGGGGTAGCACTTATGGTAAATCGTGGTATTCGGAATCAACAGATACACTAGTGGTCCATTTGTTTGTCCGGAAAACAGGCCGCTGGATCATCTTTTCCCGAAAACTCAGTTATGCGGTCTATTTGGTTGTCAGGAAATTGGCTGGTCAATGAAATGCCCCTCCGTTGACTCCAAAAATGATGGATTTTGGCATCCCTATTATTAATCCGGACGCCGTTTTTTGCACGGAACGGAGGCAAACGACATTTTTAACACTCAAAAATTTATTAATTAATATAATTTAAATTTAAAATAGTAAAATTATAAAAATTAAATTTAAAAAATAATATAATATTTTAAAGTAATGAACATGATAAAAGTTATAAAAAATAATTCAGTTAAATTATATATTACTTTACATATATCAAAATTTAAAACATAAAATTATCAAAAATAATTTTAAAAAAAAATAACCAAAAACATTTAAAAATATATATTCAGGTAAAAAGTTGTGATTTCAAACAAATGATTTATGTATTACCAAATAATATATACTATTTTAATTTCTTCAGAAAGGTTGTTCTGTAAAAATGACTTTCACTTAAATTTTATTTTACATGGATCAAACTAACTAACAAGTGCATTATAGTCATAAAAAAATAGTAGATTAATATATATGTGGTAAAATTGTCAATTTCAAATAAAAGTTATTTTTGTACGTAGAAAAATTCTTATTGTTAAGAAAAGAATATTTTACCTTACCTGTTAATCATAATAGTAAAAAAATTTATTTTATTAAATAAAATATTTTTATTTAAAATAATTTAGCCAAGTTAACACTCTTTTGTCATAAATAAAAAATATTTGTTTAAAAATAATTAATATCTTATAAAAATTATCTTTTTTTTGTTATATTTACTTGTAGATGATATAGTGACCAACAAAGTCATAGAAAAGTAATTACGGACAACCAAATGTCAGCTTGACCTTTTCAATTTCCTTGAAAGTGGATGCAACGAAAAACATTTTCTTTGAATTAAGTTTTACGTCAAACCAAACAGACCCTAGATTATTCTACATCTTCTACTGTCAATTAATGGGATAGTAAGTAACATAGGTTAGTGAGCTTTCATAACATGTCATTAGCAAGAGTTCATTGTATTCATGTATTCATACAATCCACATACTAATAGACATCTAACTTAAATACTTTTTTACGCAGGACATGTAAGTTGCCATGGTCTACACAAGTTTATAACATACTAACACAATCAACATGAAATGGACATATTTCACATTATACATAACAAAATGAACATGAACCAAATCATACAAGACAACCATCATGATCTAAATCATCCTAGACCAATTTATATGATCTATACCCCACAAGACAATCAAACATAATATGGACGTTACAAGACAAACTAGCACATAACATACTTTTCAAGTCATATAAATATGATTTCGGTCATACTATGACAAATTAACATGATTTTGACATGAATTATAACATACAAATCAAATTAACACAATCTATGCCATACATGACCAAATCTACCTTATTACAACATGAACTTGATTTAAACATGATCCTAAAACATTATCTTTTTTTCATATTTCCTTCAAGCTAGAACATATTGTTTCTTAATCTGATTATAAAGTAACCATAAGATCAATTGACATGATATTAATCTCAATAAGAAAAGTTATTGTACATAACAAAATATACTAATCATACATAACATTCTTACAAAATATATGTCAAGTTATCATAATAAATCAAAGAATAATCATGTAATTCATGAGACATCAACATATACACATATTTCCTAAACCACCCATTCAAAACTTGCTAAATTATTCACATGACAAAATCATATTCAAAACACAATATTTAGTACAAATTATCAAACTTTTTACTTAACAAATTTACTAGCTTACCATAAAAAATTCATTATTTTTATAAACTAGTTCATACATATTTCATAAGAATGGTCAAATAAATAACCAAGATCAAGATTAACATCTACCTAAAATTTTTGAAATTTCTTAGATTTGTAAGGTATTCTCTAGCATCTTAGTGTGTCGGACCAAGCAGTGACGACATAATGCAGAGGTTGGCGACCAAATGAGGTAGGCTTCTACTATTTCTTCTCTTGTTGGTGGGAGAGAGAGAGAGAGAGAGAGAGAGAGAGAGAGAGAGAGAGAGAGAGAGAGAGAAGAGAGAGACATGATCTCAAAAGTGCAAGGAGGAGTGGGGTGCAGTGCGTGCGAGAGCATGGAGGGGGTAGAGATGCCAAGTCTACACCTCATCGACAACGTCATGGTAGGCAATGGCAGTGGCACCAAGAGGCGATAGCAGTAGGAATGTCGAGTAGGTGACGATTAGTGTGTCAAGGTGGCACTGGTGGAGGTGCCAGAGCGACGGATGTGATCAACTAGAGGTGAGTCAACAAGGGCGGAGAAAAAAGAGGTGTGGATGCTCTTCTTCCCAGAGTAGGGTAGGGTAGGGAGAGACAAAGACGATAGAAAGAGAAAAGATGGTGGTGACAGACTCACCACGATGGTGCTATAGATGGGGATAGTGATGCACAATTCTAGATGATGGCACAATGAATAAGGGAGTCAAGGGTGGGGGTTGTGGGTGGCTGGCAACACACATAGGGGGCAAGTGGCACTCATAGGAGAGAGAGAGAGAGAGAGAGAGAGAGAGAGAGAGAGAGAGAGAGAGAGAAGGGGAGGGCACCGTGGCATCCTTCCTATGATAGAGGGGCTAGAGGGAGATGAAGAGAAGGGGGCGATGCTACTGGTAGTGTTCACAAAAGGGCTAAGGTGGAGGTGCAAGGTGAAGTGAGAAATATGGAGAATCAACTATAGTAAGATGAAATTGATTTGTCGAGCAAGAAAATAGTGAAATAGAGAGGGAAGAATAGAATGATTGAAAATGCCCAATTGAGCTCAATGATGCTCAATGTGTAGTATATATATGTATTGAACACATGCGAGATACAATATAGTATTGATGACATAGAAAATATATGAATTATAATTACAAGTGTAATTATTTAATTGTTTCACATCATCCTATATCTCTTATATAACTCTCTTTCCTAACATGCCCCTCAAGTTGAGCATGGGACCAATGTTCAACTTGTCATGAAGGAATTCAAAAGGTTGAACTGTGCGTGACTTTGTAAAGATGTCCGCAACCTAATCTTTACTTGAAATGTGCTTGATGATGATTTCTTTATTCATAACAAGCTGCCGAATAAAATGAAAATGGACTTCCACATGTTTTGTGCTAGCTCTAAAATTGTATTGGCTATGAGGTACATGGTAGACATATTGTCACACTAAATAATTGGTGGGAAAGTGAAAGATAACTTAAGTTTTATAGCTAGTTGAACAGTCCATAGCAGCTCTGTAATTGCCATAGCCATTGATCTTAATTTTTCTTCTGTACTAGACCTTGCTACTATCCTTTATTTTTATGCACACTGACTAATCAAATTTGATCCCATGTATATGCCAAAACTAGTGGTTGATCTCCTATCATTAGGGTATCTTGCCCAATTTGATTCGAGAAGACATTAAAATTGAAAGATATAGGTTGAAGATATGATCCAAACTTAAATGTATGTTTCAAGTATCTCAAAATTCTTTTAACAAAAGCTAAGTGTTGGTTAGTTGGTGCTGACAAAAATTGACATAATCTATTAACTACAAAAGCTAGATTCAAATGAGTGATTGTCACATAATGCATGGATCCTACTATGCTCTTGTAAAAAGTGGGATCAGTTAATAATTCACCATCATCTTGAGAGATTATTCTTTACTGCAATAGGTGTAGAGAATGGTCTTGGATTAATAAGCTATGCTTTCAGTAGCATATTTAAGATGTACCTTTGCTGTCCAAGAAATAGACCATCAATTGATTTATGTACCTCAATACCAAAAAATAAGTGTAAATTGTCAAGATCTTTTAACAAAGGAGTATGACCAAGACTAGTAAAAAGATGATGCAATGCCTTCAGCCTATTTCCAGTGATGATTATATCATCAACGTAAGCCAAAAGATATATAAAAACAATGTTATTGGAAAATAAAAATAAGGAAAGGTCACATACAAAATCTTTAAAAGTAATAGTTATCAAGTTAGAATATAAGTGGAAGAACCCAGGTCTAGGGGCTTGTTTTAGGGTGATTTGTGAAGCTTGGAAACAAATGAGGGATAATGTTTGTCAACGAAACTTGGCGGCTACATCATGTAAATTTTTTCAATGAAATTAAATGAAATTAACATGAAATAAGGCATTATTGACATCTAATTGCTTGATATCTTATCCATGAGACATAGCTACAAAAAATATAAGTCTTATTGTAGATGGTTTTACCACATGACTAAATGTCTCAAGACCAAATTCTTTATTCAATCCTTTAGCCACAAATTGAGTTTTATGCCTAACCATCACACTTTAAAATTTGTCTATGGGTTCATGTTGACTTTGTCCCAACTAAAACTGAATGACAAAAAATCAAATAGAGGATACAAGTCACATTTCATGAAGGATATAAATTCATTATCTAATAACAGATTATCAACTTATCGATTGTGAAGGATATAAGTCACATTTTATAATCTCAAATGGTTATAAAGATAATGTTGTCTTCATTGAGCCTTTCCATCACCAATTATCACATAGATATAAACCTCATCCATTCAATGTTCTAGTCGGAAAGGAATACGACATTGATTGTCAACACTTTTGTATACCGACTTTAAAGGATCCTGTACTCTAAATCAGATCAATTTAAAAACATTTTTTTTTAATTATCACATTTACCCTAACCATAAATTTAGAGTAATATCCTATAGAACATTCACTCTCACTTACCAAGAGTGGACGATCCCTTATTATCTGCTCAATTACCTCTAATAGATTTCCCTTGTACCCAATCTATTGTTGTACTAGATCCTCTAAACGGTGTTCCATAAGTCAATGGTCAAAACACTAGTTCTACCCAATAAGACATCTTTGACAACTTAGGTCAATGGTCCAACTATGTAACCGTGATGATAAAAAACCTTGATTAACAATTCAGTAAGATACTATTTAAAGTTTCTAATTCTGTCAGTTTAGTGATTTCATTCGACTAATGAGCACCTGTATGTGTATTTCAGTGTCACCACATTAATAATCAATGAGATTAATCATCTTCATCACATGGGAAGACATCACATACATTAGTATATCTATATCATTGATGCCATGTCTCAAGAATCCTATGACTAGAAATATTTAGATCACATATCTTTAGATGATCAATTTCATTATCATGATTCAATTATCGTTGTATGTGATCAAAAACTTCATTACGATATATGTATCTAATGAGAGCTAGTAATGAAGATTTGTCTAATTAATTGAATTAGACATTTCTAGAAATGTCGAATCACATCATATATGATTGACTTGTAGGGCATACATTTCTATCATAACGGTCTTTTCCAAAGGAGAAATAATAAGAAACCAAGTCCCATTATGTTGTAAGACAGAGAATTCTCTTGAGACATGACATTTCTCCAACATAAATGTTTATTAGCCTATCAAAAAGAGGTTGGTTCAATATCACCATTTCTCTCAGCAAGTCAAGCATATTTACCTATTCAAGTTGACATAGTTGGTTTAGTTGTTCCTAAAATCTTAGCTAGTGACCAAAATTTTGGTGGAGGACTAGGCATAGATTGAGTTGGCAGGAGAAGTAGTCTGTTAAATTGTAGAAGTTGGTTAGTGAGACATATTTGAATGACTGACATCATTAAGCATTCATCCTATAGAATCATTTGAATGAGAAGCAAAAGCATTAATACTGAGATAATTTAATCGACCATGAGCCTCATTATAAACTCTATTTGTATCACCTACTGAAGGAGCCGGTAAAGAAACCAACCAAGGTATTGAATTAGAACTGTCATTGCTTTTAACCATGACCTTTTAAGGAAAAGATTTCTCATCAAAAATCACATTTCTAGCAATGAATACCTTACTAGTATAAGGTTGCAAAATCTATATCTTTTATGGTTGAGATTATATCCTAGAAAGACACAACACTCAGATCTTAAGTCAAATTTGTGTTGGTGGTAAGGTTTCAAGTGTGGGTAGTAAGCATAGCCAAATACCCGTAAAAAATCATACCATGTATCTCTATTAAAAATCTTTTCATAAGGTGATAAATTTTGAAGAACTAGAATGAGAAGCAATAGCATTATTACTAACAAAATTTAATTGATTATAAGTCTCATTATTATGAACTCTATTTGTATCACCTGCTGAAGGAGTTGGTAAAGAAACAAACTAAGGTACTAAATTAGAATTGTCATTGCTTTTAACCAAGACCTTGGAGGGAAAATATTTCTCATCAAATGTCACATTTCTAGCAAGGAAGCATTTCCAGTATCAGGTTGCAAACATTTATATCCTTTATGGTCGAGGCTATATCCTAGAAAGACACAACACTCAGATCTTAAGTCAAATTTATGTTGGTGGTAAGGTTTCAAGTGTGGGTAGTAAGCATAGCCAAATACCCGTAAAAAATCATACTATGTAGCTCTATTAAAAATATTTTCATAAGGTGATAAATTTTGAAGAACTAGAATGAGAAGCAATGGCATTATTACTAACAAAATTTAATTGACCATAAGTCTCATTATTATGAACTCTATTTGTATCACCTGCTGAAGGAGTTGGTAAAGAAACAAACTAAGGTACTAAATTAGAATTGTCATTACTTTTAACCAAGACCTTGAAGGGAAAATATTTCTCATCAAAAGTCACATTTCTAGCAAGGAAAGCATTTCCAGTATCAGGTTGCAAACATTTATATCCTTTATGGTCGAGACTATATCCTAGAAAGACACAACACTCAGATCTTAAGTCAAATTTATGTTGGTGGTAAGGTTTCAAGTGTGGGTAGCAAGCACAGCCAAATACTCGCAAAAAATCATAGTCTAGAGCTCTGATAAATTTTGAAGAACTAGAATGAGAAGCAATAGCATTAATACTGATAGAATTTAATCAACCATAACCCTCATTATTATGAGCTCTATTTCTATCACCTGCTGAAGGAGCCAATAAAGAAACCAACTAAGGTACTGAATCAAAACTATCATTGCTTTTAACCAAGACCTTGTAGGAAAGAGATTTCTCATCAAAAATCACATTTCCAGCAATGAAGACCTTACTAGTATCAAGTTGCAAACATCTATATCCTTTGTAGTCGAGACTATATCTTAGAAAGACAACACTCAGATCTTAAGTCAAATTTGTGTTGGTGATAAAGTTTCAAGTGTGAGTATCAAGCACAAAAAAATATTTGTAAAAAATCATAGTCTAGAGCTTTATTAAAAATCTTTTCATAAGGTGATAAATTTTGAAGAACTGGAGTTGTTAATGATAGAAATGTATGCCCTACAAGACAATCATATATGATATGATTCGACATTTCTAGAAATATCTTATTCAGTTAATTAGGCAAATTTTCATTATAAGCTCTTATTAGAAGCGAATATCATAATGAAGTCCTTGATCAAATACAATGATGATTAAATCATGATGAGATCATGATAATGAGATTGATCATCTAGAGGTATTTGATCTAAATGTTCCTAGTCATAGGATACTTGAGATGGGACATCAAGGATCCGGATAGACTAGTGTATGTGATGTCTTCTCATGTGATGAGGATGACCGATCTCATTGGTCATTAGTGTGGAGACACTGAGATACACATACAGGTGCTCATTAGTTGAATGAGTTCACTGAACTGACCGAATTAGAAACCCTGAATGGTATCTTACCGAACTGTCTATCAGGGTTTTCTATCATCACGGTTGCATGGTTGGACCTTTGACCTGAGTCGCCAAAGATGCCTTGTTGGGTGGAACTTGTGCTTTGACCATTGACTTATGGATCACAATTTATATGGTCCTATATAGCGATGGATCGGGTACAAGGAAAATCCGATGGAGGCAATTGAGCGGACAACAAGGGATCATCCACTCTCGGTAAGTGAGAGTGAATGTCCTATGGGATAGTACTCTAAATCCCTGGCCAGGGTAGATAGGATAATTGGAAAAGGAGTTTTCCAATTGATCCAATTCCGAGTACATGATCCTATAGAGTCGGTACACTAAGGAGTTGACAGACGATGCCGTACTCCTTTCCGACCGGGACATTGGATGGATGAGGGTTTATATCCATGTGGTAACTGATGATGGAAAGGCTCAATGGAGATGAGATTATCCCCATAGCCATTTGGGATCATGGGATGTGGCTTGTACCCTTCATGATCGGTAGGCCGATTAATCTGTTATCGGATAACGGATTTAATTAAAATTAAATAGAATTGTTCTATTTTATTTAGGCCTCAACCAAATAGGTTATTGGGCCTAGTGGGTCACACACAAAAGGACTTATCCACAAGTACAGGGGCAAGGACGTAATTTATAGAGATTTTGGGTTTTTATGAAAAATTCCATAATTCTCTATAAATACTAATGGTTTCAGCCAAACCCCATCAAGCCAAGGGTGAAAACCACGTCCCAAGTCTCCTCCCTACCTCCTCCTCTCTCTAGAAGGTGTCCATGGTCGATGGAGCTCCGTTCGGGAAGAGTTCTCGAGGCCGGCGCGAAGGGAGAACCTGTTGTGGATGAAGTTCGTGTGGATACTGCTGGAGACCGGACACTTGAACGGTTTGTAGAGCTTGAGAAGCTCATCTCCTTCCTCTCCATGGGATTATTTGAATCCCTATCAGGTATATTTGAACCCGATTTGATCGGTTTTCGGTTTTCGTCGTTCGGTTCTGATTGAGACGGATTCTAAAGGAACCCATAGGAATCGTCGCTTCCGCTGCACCAAATTTTAATGGACGATTCCTTACAGTTAACTTATTAACAAGATGAATTGCTCACAAGACAACTTCATTCCAAAACTAAAATGGAAGACTGACATTATTAAGAAGAGCTAGATATGTCTCAATTATATGTTTATGTTTCTTCTCAGAAATTCTATTTTGATTATGGGTGTGCGAACAAGCAATCCTATGAGTTATTCCACAACTTGAAAATTGAGACAAATTTTTTTACTCTCTTCCCCAATCACTATAAAAAATAATTTATTTTTCTAGAGAAAAGATTCTTCAAACAATTTTTGAAATGAAGGAAGACATGAAATACATCACTTTTACTAGTAAAAGGGTATAACCAACAAAATATACTATAATGATCAATGAAAGTCACATAATATCTATGTCCACAATGACTTAGGTGAGGTGAAGGTCCCCACACATCAGATGCAACAATCTCAATAGGTTTCTTTGAAACAAAACTAGAGGAAGAAAAATGTAATTTATGACTCTTGGCCACAGCACAATGTGAAAAAAACATCTAAATTTTTTGAGCTAAAAAGGTACTCTTATAGTATCAAGAATTGTATTTATTGTTGAACATAGCATGTCTAAGTCTTTGGTGCCAAACTTCGACAGTTTCAGTCGAATGACATAGTGGAGCTCCACCAACTTGAAACATTAGACAATAAAGGTTTCTAACTTTACGCTTGTGAGCTAATGGTTTCATATTCTTGATATCCTTAACAAAACAATCATGAGAATAAAACTCAAAATAAGCATCATTCTTCATTATAATTTGAAGCATGGATAACAAATTCTTGACTAAAGAAGGAATATGTAAAGTGTTATTGTGCTCGAAGAAATCAAAATCTGAACTCCCAATATGAGCTATGTTTAACATCACCATTGCCTATTTGCACATTTTCATTTCCATTATATGGAATTGGATTGCACAAAAGATCAAATTCTAGTGTCATGTGATTGGTAGTCCTAGAATCCGGATTCCATGATGGATCGGTAATGCTATTAGCAGAATTGACAAAAGAAACATTAGTTGAAAGAGACTAAAAAACATCAAAACTATGGGTTGATTATGCAAGAAGTTCCCTATAGTCCTAAAACTAAAATCAAACCTCTTCCAACAATGAAGAGCATGTTGTCCATGTCTATCATACAGCTGACACACACTAGGGTATATTGATTATTCTTTTGGCTTGTCATAAAATTATAAGAGTTACCATTTATAGTTCTATTTGAATATGTCTGTTGTGAATTATGAAATATTGCTATACTATCAATAAATGTGCACTCAAGAATTGCATATTGACCTACGCAATCAGGTTGTGGGGGGTTAAGAGAGAAGCACCCCTTGTAGAGGATATTAGGGAAGCAGAACCCCCTAAAATAAAGGAATTTTTAAGTCATGAGACTGTTGGCGACCCGATCGGCCGACCGAGTTGTTGAGTCGCATGACCAGATTTGGGGCTAGACCGGGTTAGTCCAATCGGGTCGCATGACCGAACACTAGGGCTGGAGGCAGTTTAGCCCTAGACCAACTCAGCAAACTTTGAAGCAATGATCAATGAGCACAAAGGAGATTGTTTTACATGAGAGAAGAAGAAATGGGGATTTCAACCTCTGCCAAAGTGAGCAAAGATGTATACCATAGTGTTCTAAGGGACGATTTGGTGCAAGATTAATTCGGGAATAATTAAGATTTATCTCTAAAATTTAGAAGGTAAATTAAGTTTATCTTCTAAATAATTATGTACCAAATAGATCTTGAGGGATTTGTTTTCCTTGAATCATCGTCTAAGTGTCTTAATTAGAGTTACAACTTATTACATAGGAGGTAAGAATTACAATATAATCAAATAAAATATTTTATTATATCATACTCCGAAAGCAACATTTACCTGTATTAACTTAGTGCTAAAGTCCGTATAAAATCAACTCCATGAATGTTAACTAGATTAAATAAGATGATGATTGTGCTAATCCTAACAAAACATAAAATTAAAAATGACACTAAAATGACTCCTGATTAAATCAATCAGATTCACCATTAAAATTTAATAACAAAAAATATCCAAATTAAAAATAAAAAATTAATATACTAAGTTTTTTTTAAAATTTTATTTATAACAACAGAAATTTAGTGTCGATCGAATCGATTTTGTTCCTTCATCAATATTATTTATGCAAAGTTAGGGATATGACTTATGAAACGAGGTCGAGTCCATCATGGCGTACGATGTCCCGATGCGGCCCAGTGAGCTCTCCTGTCCACCTCAAATTGGGCCTAATAACTCAATGATTGTTAATGTCTCTTTTATATAAATATATCAACTGAGACTGTCATTTCAAGCCTCTCATACGCCCACCAAAAAAAAAATTTAAGTGTACTTGTTTTTCTGTTCAACATTAAAAATTAAATCAAAACCAGAAATTTTATTTGTATTAGGACAACTACCCGTTTGATTTGGCTTGAAAGGTTCTTCGAAACAAATCAAACCCTTAAATAATCCTACTGAATAACCAAAATTAGATTTAATGTTTAATTTAACTTAGGCATACTGACAATATTCGTGTAATATTGTCACGTAGCATTAAATAGTTTGATAGTTACTTAGGTAAAATTAATCATATAAATAAGCATATTCTATACGTTGAAAAAATATGATCGAAATTAAATTCAATAAAATCATACATTGATGAATTTACTAGATTTTAAGAAAACTTGAAGGGTCAACTTATCTTTGTGGTTGAGCGGGACCCGCTTTCCACATACGTTGCAGGACAATACAACTCTACGCTGTACTAATATAAATACATATTTTAAAAACAATATAATAAAATCTAAATAATTAAACTAGGATTTATATGTATATATAATTATATAGTTTATAATGTTAAATTAAAGTTGCATTTGATTGATCTAAGTACACCTCTAACTCCAAATTTAGATCACTTTTTAAACTAAAAACTAAATAATTAACATTTGAATAAAGATTCATTTATATTCAAATAAATTTAATTTTGAATAATAAGTCATTAAAAAGTAGCTCACATGCAATTTAAAATGATGACAATGCTACTTACTTATGAGTATAGAGTTTTGTAGATGAAAAGTATGTGTGCCTCTTCCAACAGTGCACACGTGGGACACGTGAGTTTGTTTCACCGCATAAGGTTCTTCGTGCACCAAATTTTCAAGAAAACTTAATAAAAACCCTCGTTTGGTTGCTTGTAAGAGCAAAGTAAACAAAAAAGTACTTATCACTGACCAATTTTAAATCGGCATTTTAGCATCTCACCATCAACCATGAAATGGTTCGAAATTTGATATTAAATTAGTATCTGGAATACCTATAGGTTATAAGTGTTAACGATATATTTTATCGAAGAAATTTTATTTTTATAAAAAAATAAAAGGTAAGGGACTCATTTGTCTTAAACGATATTTTTGTAATATATATAAGAGTAAAATTAAAATATATAAAAATTTATTTTTATAATAGTTAATTTTATAAAAATTGCTTTGTACACTAGTTAATTTTGTTAAATAAAATGTATTCATATTATCAAGATTCTATTATAATAAAAACCCTCGTTTGGTTGCTTGTAAGAGCAAAGTAAACAAAAAGTACTTATTACTGACCAACGTTGTTAAATCGGCATTTTAGCATCTCACCATCAATCATGAAATGGTTCAAAATTTGATATTAAATTCGTATTTGAAGTACCTATAGTTATATGTGTTAACGATATATTTTATCAAAAATATTTATTTTTTATAAAAATAATAAAAGGTAAGGGACTCATTTGTTTAAAACGATATTTTTGTAGTATATATAAAAGTAAAATTAAAATATATACAAAATTATTAAAATATATACAAAATATATACAACCAAACAGATAACGAGTGACGTTTTCAATTTAAATCGGAAGAATTTTATTTTGAATTTATTTTTTTCTTGATTTTTTCAGTACGAAACCAAATAGACCCTAACACCTTCGCACCGTTGTCACACGTTCACGTCCCAGTTCCCACCGCCTATGTCTTCCGGATCGACGTGGCTGCAGAACAGCCACAGGGCTGGCCGGCGGGCTGGCCTCCGAGAGATCGCCCGAGATCGACCGGGTCAATCGGGTTTACGGATTGTCGGATTCGACCCAATAAAAAAAATCGAATCACATCCAGCCAATAAAATTTGGTTACACACTTGAACCGAACCTAATCGAACCGAACCTTGGCTCACCGGTTCACCCATTTTTCAGGCGCTACCTGTGTCCTTTAATTTGGTTAGACGTGGGCGTACTTAGAGGTTGGCGTTATGTCCTAATGGGGTGTTTGGTTGCATGATAATTTTTTGTACACTTTCATGATAAAAAATTGTATTAAAATAAAAAGTGAACCAACTAATGACATAAAATTATCATGTTTGGAGGGATGTGATTACAAAAAAGAGTAACTATCACACATGACCAAACAAAGTGGGGGACCACAAGAAAAAAGAAAGAGGTGAGACCCTCTTTTTTTGTTTAAGAAGAAAATCACTTTTAAAACATAAAATTGTCATGGTTACCAAACACCTCTTTTAACAAGTTTTGTTACAATTTTTAAAACTCTAACCAAACGGGCCATTAATTTGGTTAGACGTGGGCGTACTTAGAGGTTGGCGTTATGTCCTAAGCCTCATTTGTTTGGACTTAAAGTTTTTTTTTGTGAAAATAAAATCAAAATATTATTGATAAGTAAAAAAAACCATACACGAGGGCGGTGTGGAGCCTTACATCGGACCGGATACTTGACTAAAATACGGTAAGATGGAATAACTTATGCCCTGTTTGGTTAGGGTTTCATTTTTGATACTATATCAATATTGATATTAATATTTTCAAATGTTGGAGTATCAATATCAAAAGTAATACTTGTTGACACTTGTATTACATAATATGTTTTGTTTGTATTACAAATTTTAAAATTGATACAATTAACCAAATACCTTGTAATGGTTCTTATCAATATCAATTTTAAAATTGATAGTGATAGAAGCACTTAATAGTGTTATCAAACAGGGTGTTAAGGACCGATGACCATGGTAGCTAGAAAAAAAATATCAATTGCACGACTAAACAATCCCCATATGGTTGAACTTAGAGCATCCATTGGGGAAGAGGGCAGAGAACATTTTGACTTACGCCTTATTTGGTAACACTATTATGCCCTGTTTGGTTAAAGTTTCATTTTTGATACTATATCAATATTGATATTAATATTTTTAAATGTTGGAGTATCAATATCAAAAGTAATACAAGTTGTCACTTGTATTACATAATATGCTTTGTTTGCACTGTAAATTTTAAAATTGATACAATTAACCAAACATCTCTTAATGGTTCCTATCAATATCAATTTTAAAATTGATAGTGATAGAGATACCTAAATAATAGTGTTACCAAACAGGGCATTAGGTACCTCTATCACTATCAATTTTAAAATTGATATTGATAGGAACCATTAAGAGGTGTTTGGTTAATTGTATCAATTTTAAAATTTGTAAAACAAACAAAGCATATTATGTAATAAAAGTGTCAACTTGTGTTACTTTTGATATTGATACTCCAACATTTGAAAATATTAATATCAATATTGATATAGTACCAAAAATGAAACTCTAACCAAACAGGGCATTAATTGAGGTGTAACCTCTGAAGTGGTCCAAAGTTAGATATTGAAAACTTTCGCTAATGGCGCGTTTGGTTAGAGTTTTAAATTTGATACTATATCAATATTGATATTGATCATTTTAGAAGTTGGAGTATCAATATCAAAATTGATATAAGTTGACACTTGTATTATATAATGTGCTTTGTTTTCACTACCAATTTCAAAATTGATATTACTAACCAAACACTTCTTAGTGATTACTATGAATATCAATTTTAAAATTGATAGTGATAGAGATATCCAATAGTGTTACCAAACATGGCGCAAAATATGTGGATACAATAGTGGCTTCTTCGTAAATCATTTTTTTAAGTGGTTCACTACTTCATTGTACCTTTTATATTTTTCAGAAGCTAATAATTAATGCCCTGTTTGGTTAGAGTTTCATTTTTGGTACAATATCAATATTGATATTAATATTTTTAAATGTTGGAGTATCAATATCAAAATTAATACAAGTTGACACTTGTATTACATAATATGTTTTATTTGTACTACAAATTTTAAAATTGATACAATTAACCAAACACCTCTTAATGATTCTTAAAAATATCAATTTCAAAATTGATAGTGATAGAGGTACCTAATAGTGTTACCAAACAAGACATAATGGCCTGTTTGGTTAGAGTATCAAAAATGATACTATATTAATATTGATATTGATATTTCTAGAAGATGGAGTATCAATATCAAAATTGATACAAGTTGACACTTGTATTACATAACATGTGTCATTTGCACTACAAATTTTAAAATTGGTACTATTAGCCAAACACCTCAAGATGATCATAGTCCATATCGATTTTAAAATTAATAGTGATAGAGGTGTCTAATAGTGTTACCAAACAGGGCATAAGCTTGTGCTGCACGAGAGAAATTAGAGAAAAAGTGTAATATCTGGCGTTTTTTTAAAAAAAAAAAGTAACCGCCCACCCCGCCCTGCCCTCTCTCTCCCTCTCGCCAGTCACCCACCCCGCCCCGCCCGCTCTCTCTCTCTCTCCTCTCTCTCTCTCTCTCGTCGGTTACACCCGCCCACCCCGCCCTCTCTCTCTCTAGCCGGTTACGCGCCCCCGGGCCTTCTTTCTTCTTCCTCTTCTCCCCCGTATGCGCGACCACCGCCGCCGCAGCCACCCTCCCGGCCTGCCGCGCGACCAGCACCGACAGCCGCCTTGCGCGCCAGCGCCGGGCCGCCGCCATCGCCTTGGACCTTCCCCGGACCAGCCGCGCCGCGTGAAGCGCCGCCCGGCCGCCTCTGCCTTCGTGGCCAGCCGCAGCGCGGACCCGCGGCCGCCGCCGCCGTTGTTGCAAGCCCCCCACTCTGTAGTATATATCCCCCCCGGGTGGCACCGTCGAGCTCTCCCCCGCACCGATCGCCACCGCCATCGCGTTCGCCGCCGTCGGAAGCTGCCCCGCCGTGCCTCCGCCTTGCGTGCGCCATCGACCACGCCCCCTGCCATCACCAGCCACCCGTCCCTCCTTCCTCCTCCCCTTCGCCACTGTTCCCAGCCCCCCCTTCGACCGCCGCCGCGATCCATCGCCGTCGTCGGAAACCGTCGCCGGACGTCCCCTGTTCCAGCCGGGACACCGCCGTGAGCCTTCCTCTCGCCGTCACCGCCATGGCCAGCCCCCTTCCCTGCCCGCCGCCGTCGCCAGAGCCGTTGCCATCGAGCTCCGCCGGCTGCCTCCTCCGCCGCGAGCTCCGCCGGCGGCCTCCGCCATCGCGAGCGCCACCTCCGCCGTCGCGAGCGCCGCCGTTGCCAACGCCGCCCGCGAACCGCCGCCGTGAGCCGCCGGTCCAGCCGCGGTCCAGCACCTCCGAACCAGCCCAGTTCAGCCGGTCGAACCGCCCGGTTCGGTGCCGGTTCAGGAAATTCTAATTTTCGGATTTATTAAATCCGGATATTAGATTAAGGCCAAGAAAAATAGCAGAAAAATACATAAAATTCTATAAAATTCTAAGAAGCTTCCAGGTAGGTTTCTCAAGCTCTTCTATGTATTTGATCTCATTTTGATTAGAAAATATGCATGATTTAACTTATGGACCTTGATTTGACTAGTTTAGACTTTTGACTCACGATTAGTGAATTTTCTCAAAAATCCTTGAATCCAGAACTTTGAAAATGATATTTTGAATATTATGGGACATGTTTGGCATGATTCTGGATGGGTAGAACTATTTTTCATGGGACTTGACCATATGTTATTTATGTATATGTTTATGTGCTAGAATGGGCCTAGAATTGAAATATAATTATGTGGAGTTTCGGAAAATCAAAAGTCATCAAATTTCACTTTTTGGAACCTGTTTAGGTCAGATTATGGGTGTTGACATCATAAGTTAGCTTGTTTTGATTATGCCAAGCTTGATTTAAGTTAATTGTCTTGTATATGTAAGTATGTCTAGTTCGGTTTGTCATTTCATGTATGTAAATCAAGTAAATTTTGGTTAGTTTAGTTTCAGATTATGTAATATGTCATGCATGATATGATTATGTTCATATGGTTAGGTATGGTAATATGTTTGATTCAGAATATGTCAATCAAGTCGATTAGTACAAGTCTTGTCTAGTTATGGCAAAATATGTTTAATTTGGTTTCGTATCATGGGCTATGCTATGCATAGTTAGTCATGTCAATTTGGTCATGATTAGTACGAGTTGTCATTGAGAACAAGTTCAATTATGTCGGGTTATCATATGTCTTGTCAAGTTCGTGGTGGATGTTATGTCTTGCATGAAGGGCTATGAAATTGATAGTTATGTCATGTATGCATGGTATGATCAAGTATGTCATAATTTGAAATTATGTTATGAACTCTTGATATGACGTGCTATGAAGGCTTCACCAGCCTATGCTAGTAAATTGCCCCGTGGGCAGCGGGTAACTTAAATGAATCCGGCCCTCCCACAGATCCCGGATTACCGCGGTTTTTCCTTAGTGTCACCACTGCCTAGGTGCACTTTGGGCTAGCTTATTATATGTTACTGCTATATATATTAGAGTTGGTGAATGCATTTTGTACATGTGAAGCAAGACGACCAATTCCTTACTCTTTGGCTATGTGTTCTGGAAAGGATATGAAATATGTTACTTGTGTGTCATGTATGGATGTTAAACCATGTCATGTTAGAAAAAAATCAGATTTGTCTCATTTTGTTTTGGTCATGTTAAGTTAAGTCTTGAGGTCATTTAGATGATATTTGTCTAGCTTGTATGGTCTTGTGTGCATTGGTCTAGAATTAATTGGCTTTGGCATAATCTTTTCTTTGAAGATAATTATATTCATATATGGGTTGTGAGATTAATATATAAGACATTCTATACTTTTGTATTACATCTCAATTTAGATATGTTACATACCATTGCTTGATTATATGTTATTTTACCCGATTGATGGGTGAAGGGTGTAAATCCTACGGAGTCCCCGGACTCACCCCGTTGTGGGTTAAATTTTTTAGCAGGTTTTGAAGATTTAAGAGCTTGAAGATGAGGATCAGGTGGAACCAAAGGAATCAGAGTCATTTGCACATGGAGATTCTTGGTATTCTCTACTTAGGTAGATGATCTTGCTTGTTTTTGAACAAGAGTGTGGATAGACTTAGAAGTATGATTCTATTATCTTGTTTTGATGGATCTTAGGAAATTAATTGTTTAAGTTTGGGTTGTGGAATCCAAGTGTTGGGTTTCATCCCACTGTCACGACATTGTGTATTTCCGCTGCGTATTTATGGTAATGTTATTTAAATTCCGGGTCGTGACAAAAAGGGTCTGTCCGAATGAAAATATCATTTTACCGTAGTCAATGAATATCATTTTACGTTGACCTCCAAAGAAGAGCGGACGCAGATTTTCTGGAAAACATCTTACATGAGGTCATTTTATGGGCAACCAAATAGACCCTCGAGACTTCATACATTTTATTTTGTGAAATGCAAATGTCTTCTTAACTAACCTCTAAACATATTTTTATATTTTACTAAATCCATTAAGGTGAGTTTTATAACTTTTTATTTTTCAGATCTAATCCTCCAGCAGATAAAAGGATGAAAATTATATTTATGTATTAGAAAGAGTAAGAAAGAGAAGGTCTCAATATGTTAACAAAGCCAATACATCAAGGATAAAAAATGAAACGTTTTGATAAAAAATGCTGACATCAAAGAAAGGTGAAAAAATTACTTTGATATTCTTTTTAATGACATCTTTTTAAAAAATTAGAAGACAAAGAATATAACAAAGTTTAATTTAAATTATATTAAAAAATTAAAATTTAAAAATAAAAAATATTGAAGATGATAAAAATAAGTAAAGAATGTGATCCAAATAATATCCCTATTGAAATAAGAAAATGTTTGAAAGATTTACGAGTAAGAAGATTTACATGACTTCTTAACAAAATCTTAATCTCTAAAAAATTGCTAAATAAATAGAGAAAGTTTATCATCATCGTACCGATTTAAAGATTTTACAAATTTTAGAGGAACCAAGCTCCTGAGTACTCATAGTATGAACCTATAGGGAATAGTCATTGAATGGTGATTAAGAAGTTGTATAAATATTTTATCTAATCAATTTAGAATTATGTCAAGTAGATCTACAATTGAAACTATTTTTCTTGTTAGAAGGTGATAAATAAATATTGAGATATAAAGAAAAATTTACATATAATGTTTATTGACTTGGAAAAAAACTAGTGATAGAGTTCCAATAGATACTTTGTGGTGGGTTTAGAGTGAAAGATGATGCCTATTAGGTATATACATGTGATAAAAAGCATGTATGATGAAATAACCACTAGTGTATGCTCAATTACAGAAGGAATTTAAGATTTTTCTATTTTAGTTAGCTTGCATTAAGGGTATGCAATAAGTATGCACATTTTTACATTAGTTACGATGAATTAACAAAGATTATATAAGATGATATACTTTGGCATATGATGTTTAAAAATGATATTGTATTGATAGATGAACATAAGAATGCGTAAATAAAAAGTTAGAATTGTAAAAAAAATTAGTGATCAAGGGTTTCAAAGATAAGTAGAATTAAGAATATATGCATTATAAATTTAATAAAAATAAGGAGAAGAAGGTGAGGTAGTTTGTATGGATAGGGTGATTTTATCTTGAAGAAATGAGCTAAAGTATCTTGAATCAACTACTTAAAAAGATAGAGAATGTGATAAAGATGTTAACTATATGATTAAAAGATTTTAGAAGAAGTGAAGATTGGCAAGGTGCACTAGGTGCATTGGTTGGGTCAAGGTGGCTAGGCTAGGCCATGCTTAGGTAGGTGATAACACATTGGCCAAGGTAGTGCATCTACGCATTGAGCTGTAGTGCAACCACATATTAGGCAACAACAAAGAGTCCATGTCACCAACATTGGCTAAAAGGAGACCTCTTCACACTCTCACATATGAGAGTGGTGTAGATATACAAATTTGACCTAGTTGTAAAGTTCAAAACTCTTTTTTCGTAAATGACATTTAAGTATATCTATTTAAAAAAACCAAGTTTTCTAAAAAATCTAGGTTTTTTGTGCATTTTTCGCATTTGCCTGACCCTAGTATCCCCTCAATAGGACGTTTGATGTCATGTTAATGGGACGTCACAAGACATTTGACATCCTAGTAAGGGGACATCAGAACCCTGGAATCTAATTTTTGGTGGGTCTTATCTAGCCCAAAATTGATGTACGACTGCATATAGTACTCTTGATGTCCCAACAATGAGACATCTTGTAATTAATTTGACCTGAGCGGTGTGGTGTTAGATGCATGCATAATGCATTAATTGTGCTGCTTTGACATGACATCATGATAACGAGACATCATGCCCCAAAGTTAGCTTTTAGGTCCCATCGGAATGACACACATCAAAGATGTGTGCAGCACTTTAATGCACCGTCACGTCCAAACGTCATGTTATTGGGACATTTTCTACTGGCAAAAGCCTTTTCTACTTTCCAAATTACCTTTTTGAGAGACTATAAAAGGGGCTCTTTCCAATGTTTTGACGGTTTGCTTTTGTCTCTCCTCTTGGGTTGCACATCACTCTTCATCCTAAGAACCCCATTAAGCCCTCATACCCCCTAGAGAATCCCTCTAAGATTCTCTAAGTAGAGCTCTTTCTTTCCAACTTCCTTATCTTCTTCCATACTTTTGGAGGTTTCCTACTTTAATTCACACCTCTTCATGGATCATCTCCTCTTCCTACACATATACTAACAACTAGGAGGTCATGCACAAGCCCAGAGTAGAGCAAGGAAAAACCACCAATGCCAACCTAATCCAAGGACTTGATGCTCCGTTTGTGGAGCATTAGAATTTTCAAAATCAGGGACTTTAGGCTGATAGCCCATTTCGTCCCATTTTTCTAATATTTTTATTATTTTTATATTTTATTTATAGTTTACCATTATTTTGAATATATTCAAGCATTTATTTGCATCCCCATGCATTTTGAGATCCCAATAATAGAGGTTGGGATATAGTCCTAATCTAGTTCATTCCTAACTTTTGTCATTATATGTTTATTTCAATTATGCTACTACACATTTTGTAATTCTAATGTTGCTTTTACTTTGTTTCTTTTTTTTTCCTTTTTAACATTTAAGAAGAAATTGATTGGAGTGAGCTACACTTGCACTAACCAATTTGGAACAAAAGGAACATCTCAAGCTCCTTTTTCTCTGCCAACTGAAGAGGAGAAAGTTGAAATCAACAACACCAAGCACATCTCCTCTGCTAAGGTGCACATGGTCAAATTTCTAAATCTCTATGTATGAATTATCTTAATAGCAAATGATCAAAAAACCCTTGCCATTCTCTTTAGGTGATCATTAGATGGGACAACCCTAGAATGGTTCTATTTGCTTGACTTACTAGTGGTAGGCAACTTTGACATAGTTAGGACAAAATTTTACAAAGATATAAGGGTCGTGTTGAGCTGGCATATTCACTTTCTAATTTAATGGCTGAGCAAATGAGAGAAGATAAAGGATTCACAAATTATGTTGATAGATAGAGATTGAAGGCCAAGAAACTCATATTCAATTTTCGAGCCAATTTTAGTCAAGATGATCATTGATAATACTATGTTGGCTTTAAGAAATATTTTGACCTTGCTTTATCTCACAAACATGCATGATTTGTATCAAAGGGCAAGATACATTTAAGCTCAACTTAAGAACACACTAATCATGGAGCTATAAAATCCAGAATATCAAGCCCTCAATGAAAGTAGGAATACCAAAGTTGTAGGAAACCTAATTGAAAATCCTAGGCATCAACCTAGGCTCTCTTCCAAACATAGGGTTTCTCCTCAAAAACTCCATCAAACTTATCAAAAATGCTTTCCCTAACTAATTGCTCAACAAATGGCTCCCTTGCTTCGACTAGTCCCTTAACCTTAGCTGATCATACAATTCATGAATCATCCTCAGACAATTGCACAACACTTGGCACCTTAGGCTCAATTGATTGTTCAACCCTCAACTCTTTAGCCAATTGCACCTTAGGCTCAATTGATTGCACAACCTATTATTTTTCAACAATCTTCTCAACAAGCTAAGCATAATCAAACTCTTCCAAACACTTATGTCCCTATCTTGGCATTAGAACTGGCTCTCCTTACTTGTCACCTGATCATGATGATCTCGATCTTATCTTAGAAGCAAGCCGATTGTGAGTAAGATAGATCAATGGAGAAATCCAAACTTGAAATTGACAATCCTCTTATATTAGACTCTCAACCTACCACTCTAGTGCCCCTTGAGCTTGATACATCTTCCATCATTGAAAAAACTCAGGAGGAAGGTGACCAAGGATAGGATCCGCATGTAGAAGAATATGAAATCAAATCTATAATGGCCTGCCTAAATCAAGCACTTAATAAAATATCTACATTCCTTGGGAACCTCTAGAATAATATGCACTCTTCATTGAACAACTTAACGATAAGTCGACACTTAGCAACATAGGGTGGAGAATCACAAAGATGCTTGGATATCAAGCTAGCAAGGGCTTAGGCAAAATATAGGAGATAGCACAACTTGTGCAACCATTATTTTTGATCTCGAGGTCAGATTCCAAACATCTATTCTTGAATCAAAGAAAGGCAAAACAAGGCAAATCCTTTCAATTGGGAGTTTAAATAACCATTTTTTAGGAGAAACAAAAATTGAGAAGAGAAAACATAACCCACAATTGGTCCATCAATCATTAAGGATAACAAAACTGTCCACTAGGCAATCAGATAAGAAAGTTGAGGGGAGGAAGAAATCCAAACGCGAATCAACTAGGGTTGATACAGTTGGATTATTCACAAATTATTCAAGCAACTAGGTTTGAGGCAAAGGATTTCTAGGGCCCCCTCCAATTGGGCAAACCTTTACGAGGCAACCTATTAGGGTTGGGTTACTCAACAATTATCCAAGTAGTTAGGTCAGGGGAAAAGGATTGTCAGGACCTCCTCCAGTTAAGCAAGCCCTTTTTTTAACTCTCTCTTCAAGGTCATCTCGACTTTCTAGATCGAGCCTTAGTCAATTGGGTCGTCAAGCCCTTCTTCAACATTTAGGCTCACGAGCCTATTCCCATTATTTTAAAAAGGGTTCATAAGCCCATGCTAATTTCATTAAATCGGGCTCACATATCCATCATCCTTTCAAATCGAGCTTGCATGCCTACCATGTTTCTCAATCAAGCCTTCATGCCCCTTATACTCCTAAACCAAGCTCACATTCCATTCGCCTAAACTGGTCCATGGGCTCTTAAATTCTAATTGGGCCCACATGCCCACCGTCACTCTTGATCAGGCCCACACAACCCTCCTTCAATAGTACCTTCAATTCTCAGGCCAAGGCCCCCATTCTATTCATTCCAGTTGGGCCCCTATGCCCATACTTTTGACTTGGGCCCTCATTTCCAACACTTTTCCAATTTAGGCCCATATGCTTATCATCTTTTCCAACTGGGCCACACATCCACCAACCGAGCCCATGTGCCCATCATATTTTCAAAATAAGCCCAATGCACACATCATTCTCCTGAATTAGACCCACACACTCACCATCATTTTAAATCAGGCCCACATGTCCATCATCTCACTAAATTGGGCCTAGGTGCCCACTCTTTTGAATTAGGCCCAAGTGCTTACTCTTCTAAATCAGGCCTTTGCGCGTCATCATTTTCTGGAATTAGGACCACACACCGACTGTCATTCAAATCGAGTCTAGGTGCCCAATCTTTTGAATTGTGCCCAAGCGCCCACTCTTCTAAATTCACCTTTGTGTCCATCATTCTTTTAAATCAGGCCCATGTGCCCATCATTCCCCTCAATTGGGCCTACATGCCCACCCTCCTAAATTGGGTCTATGTGCCCATGTGCCCATCCTCAATGAACGGGCATGCACACCCATGTCTCCAAACTGAGTACGTGCATCCAACTCTCCCCTCTTCACTAGGCCCATAAGTTGTGTTCCTTTTGTAAGGAATCAATATATGACAGCGGAAAATTTTTGATTCCATAAAACCACGATCTTTGCCTTGATCGAAGCCGAACGAGTAAAATCGGGAACCGAATATGAAGTAGAACGAGAGTACCTCATGGGATTTCTCAAATCCCTCACCATGGATGAAGAGAGGACGTTCCTCCTTGCTGAAAACCGTTCAAGTGTCTGGTCTCTAGCGGTATCCACACGATCTGCTTCAATAGACGAGTTCTCTCTTCCTTCGGGCCTCCGTAAAACCTTCCAGATCCAAGCTTGACCATGGGAGATCGCCTTCTAGAGGAGAGAGGATGGAGAGAGGAGGCTTGGGACGTGCTCCAGCCCTATGGCTTGTTAGGGTATGGCTTCATAAGCCATTTATATATAGAAGATGGAATTTTTCACAAAAACCCAAAACTTCTATAAAATTGCGTCCATGCCCTCATCCTATTGACCAGATCTATTGTGTGAGACCCACTAGGCCCAATAGTCAATTTGGTTGAAGCCTTAATTAATATAAAAGAACAATTCCTTTAAATTAAATCAAAACCGTTATCTGATAACAGTTTTTATGGCTTTTTGATCATAAAGGGTACAAGCCACATCCTATGATCCCAAATGACTTTGGGGAGTTAAATAACATCCATTGAGCCTTTCCATCATCAATTACCACATGGATTTAAATCCTCGTTCATACAATGTCCCGGTCGGTCAGGGGTTCGGCACTGACTGTCAACCCCTTTAATAATCCGACTCTATGAAATCTTGTACTCGGGAATGGATCAAGTTTGGAAAACTCTTTTTCCAATTATCCTATCTACCTTGGCCAAGGATTTAGAGTACTATCCATAGGACATTCTCTCTCTCCTACCGAGAGTGAACGATCCCCTATTGTCCGCTCGATTGCCTCCCACCGGGTTTCCCGTATACCCAATCCATTAACTATATAGGACCACAATACTAAGTGATCCATCAATAGTCAAAGTACATAGTACGCTTGGCAAGACATCTTTGGCGACTCAGGTCAAAGATCCAACCGTGCTATTGAGATGTAAGAATAACCTGATAGACAGTTCGGTAAGATACCGATCAGGTTTTCCTAAATTGGTCAGTTCAGTGAACTCATTCCACTAATGAGCACCTGTGTGTGTATCTCAGTGTCCCCACACTGATGACCAATGAGATCGGTCATTCTCATCGTATGAGAAGACATCACACACACTAGTCTATCCGGATTCTTGATGTCCCGTCTCAAGGATCCTATGACTAGGAGCATTTAGATCACATACCTCTAGATGATCGATCTCATTATCATGATCTCATCATGATTCAATCATCATTGCATGTGATTAAGGACTTCATTACGATTTACGCTTCTAATAAAAGCTAGTAACGAAGTTTTGCCTATTTAATTGAATGAGATATTCCTAGAAATGTCGAATCATATCATATATGATTGGCTTGTAGGGCATACATTTCTATCAATCTCCCACTTGCACTAAAGCCAACCACCCACATTGGCTGATCTCTATCGGCTCAAGGTGAAGCTCAAACACTCTTTGAGTATACACTTCGATTAGTGGATCCGTAATGTTATTAACGGAAGATACTCTATCTTTAATTATATCTCTATCAACTGCATTCTCTCTGATTCTATGGTATTGCCATAGAAGTTTGAAACTTCCAATGAGACTTTGGCTCTACCCCATTGTTTTCTCAAAACAATGCACTTTCAGAGAAAGTTGGGACAATCCCATAAGCTAGATGAACATCTTTATCTAGTCAGCTTCTCAAGCAATATACAGTCATTATTCAATCTACTTTAAATTAGTTGTAGAATTAGCAGTGTTCTCTTGCATGGAACTCTTCCATTTCATCGCACCACCATTATATTGACTTATTATCAGACTTATCTGATTAGAAGCTTGTGTTCATAAAACTACAAGACTTCAAGTCTTATCCTCCATACATTAGATATATATCCATAGTGCTTCTCAAGTACTCAAGGACACATCTCTAAATTATCCTGTGACTCTCACAAGGATTTACTTAATGAATGCTCATAACACTTAGAGCATGAAGTCATGTGCGTAGCATCACAAAATGTGATAGGTCCTATTGCAAAAGCATAAGGGCTATACTAATGTGATTTCTTTATCTCTTAAGAAGTCTACAAAGACATATCTTTAAAGATATCAACTCCACACTTCATAGGTAAGAAACCTATCTTGGAGTTCACCATGTCAAACTCTTTGACTATGGTTATTATGCACATGAATTGGGTAAGGCCAAGAAACCTTTTAGATCTATCTCCATAGATCTTAAAACCCATATTAAGTTTGGAGGATTAATTGATAACTAGGCTCACTTATGACAACATACTTACTTCATTCTTAATGAGTAGTATATCATACATATATGATGTCAAGAAGATAATAGCACTCCCACTTATCTTATATGAAAACACAAGGCATATCTTCATTCTCAATGAAGTCATAAGATTTAATCTCATTAAACCTTATCTACCATTTATGGGAAGTTTTACTTGAGTCCATAAATGGACCTTATGCACACACTATTTGGATGTTTTGGAACTTGATTCCCAAAGGTTGTATCGCATATACACCTGTTTCTCAAAATAACATAGAGAAACACTATCTTAACATCCATTTGACATATCCTATAGTCATAGTGTGTAACAATCAAATCCGAATGGATTAATTCCATGGCATAGGTAAAAGGTCTTATCATAGTCAACTATTTGACATAAATGATATCCCTTTTAACTATCCTTACTTTGAAGGTCTCTACCTTCTAACATACTTCAATCTATTCTTTAGTGATCCATTTATACCCTATAGATACTAAATCCTTAGGTGGATCAATCAAGTTATGAACTTGATTAGAATAGATAGAGTTTATATCGGATTTTATTGTTTCTTCCCATTTTGAATCAATATCTCATATTGCTTCAATATAAATCTTAGGATCATTATCCTTTTATCTTATGTCTCATTTCTTCCAACAAAGATATGTCTCACATATCTCTTAGGTTGATTGGACATAAGAAAAGATCTATGATTTGCCCTTGTGTAAATATAAGCTAGTACCTTAATAAAAGTGTCCATGGATTGTGGGACTGGAACACCTTCCATTTATGCCTTGCTCCCACTGTCTTTCTAAATGAGGGACTCTTCCTCTAGAAATATGTACAGATGAGCACCTCATACCCTTCTCCCTGAGGGAGACATTAATATCCTTAAGTTTCCTTAGGATATCCCACAAGCCAACACTTTGTAGTCTTATATTCCAACTTAATAGGGTTATACTTCTTTACCAAGCCGGACATCTCCGAAACCTTAACTTTCTTAAGGTCAAGCTTTAATCTCTTTCCATATCTAATATGGAATAATTGGAATAGACTTGAAAGGTACCGATTTAAGATCAAATATCTATATTGAGTGCTAACCCCTAAACAGACAAAGAAGAATTTTGCAAAGGTTGTCAATGTCCGTATTATGTCCTACACAATATGGCTTCTCATTTTAGGTTGCTCAATTAAGCTAAAATGTATAAGAGGTGTCCATCAAAATCAGATTATACTATCCTTCCTTTATGTGTGAATTATTACTTAAGTATTCCCTCTTTGATCTCATCAAAGAGTTCTAATACTCTTTTCATTGATATTTCCTTTCCATTCTTAATCTCAAATAATTTCTCAAAGGTTTTGGATTTGTACTTCATAAAGTACATATGTCCATACCTAGAGAAGTCATCTTTGAAAATTAATGAAGTTGAAATATTATCCTCTATCTTTAATAGATATGGGCTAACATGCATCTAGATGCATGAGTTCTATAAACTCATTAGCCCTCTCTCCATGTCTAACAAATGAAGAGTTGGTCATTTTGCTTAATAAGATAAGACTTACATATAGTTAATGATTCTAAATCATTTACCTATATGTTACTATCCGAATAGTACTCCTTAAGTCTTTTCTTATAAATATGACCGTATTATTAAACAATAGATTGATCAATATCAATCTACTTCGCCTAATGAGGATTTTTCACACATATTATAAGAGCATACATATCTTATATGAATAAACTCTTTATTATGCTCTTACTGGTAAACACTTTACCAGTTATCATCTTCATACCATAGAATAAATCTCCATTTATTCAACTAGGAAATGAAAATAATATTCTTTTAGAAGGATAATTAAGACAACTCTAGAAGGCTATAGAAAATTTGTATCTCCCACTAGTAATGATGCAACATTTTGTACCATTTCATATGTAGGTCAACAATCTTCTTTAAATCTTCATTTACTTGCTATTATCTACAACTCATTGTAGATATATGATGCATCTCTGGTATCTCATACTATTATATGCACCCCTAGTATCTTATACTAGAATACACATACATAGTATCTTATACTATCAAATGTGTATATAAGACAAGTAAATATTAATGACATAGATACATGGAGCTTCTCAAGTTCCACTTTTGCATTATGTGCAATACACTTTGCACTTCTTCTTCTACTTACCATCATCATGATAGTAGAGGAATGCTATGTCAAATTTGGGTTATAATATCTTGACTCACTTCTTTGACTTTTAACTATCACTATCTATTTCTATCTAATGATCTTACTTCTTTCTATTGGTCTTACCAATAAGAAGTATTCAAGATGTATTATTCTTCATCGCCTTTAATTAGCTCATTACCATGAGCTATGATGGATATCAAATCCATCTATTCATGTTGCCACTACTAATTTTATCGATAAAGGCTAACATCTGATAGAAGGCAATCAATACATCATCGCAATGAGATAAGATCTTATCTTCTCTCACATCATTAGATAGTGTAGGAGATACCTACTTCTCAAGTAGGATAGTCAATAGGTCAACTATGAGAACTATTCTCTTAGTTCTAAACCGATATAAGAAGTGTGAGCCATTAAAATACTTAGCATCTAGCATGCTAGATTAATGGTGGTTTATAATATTCTACAACAGAGATATAATTATATTAACATTACAGACATTCATTAAAATTAAGATACGGTCTTTCATCCTAATTTATACTCCCACTAACTTTTCGACGAATTTGCATAACCCTCATTATGCAAAGACGGGATATCACGATAACATCCTAGTGGGGACCAAGACCCTACTAACTTTATGGTGATAACCTTGTGGGAAACACAACAAGTCATCCCATACTTAATAGGTAGGTAACTTTTACCAATTGCAACTCATGCAATTCTTAGTCATTCAGCCTCTGAGTTATAACCTTGTGGGAAACACAACAAGCTATATACTCTAGTTAGGTCAAATCCGCTTGTTACGTTATGAGAATGGATTCTTAACATAGCCCTTGTGGGAAACACAACAAGGCCATGCAATGGTCCACCCCAAAGTTCGGAAAATGCCTTAGCCATGATCACCAATCCCTTGCTGAATAGGCCTTGTGGGAAACACAACAAACCCATCCAATCTAAGATTGGCTTATCAAGACCATAACAACGGAAGGCTACGTGAGTCATTCTTAATGTCTCACGTTTATCGACCTAATTAAAACAAGGAGGGATTTTATTTTAGTCTCATCAACATAGGTGCTACATATAAATATTAATATACCTTTGGAATATCATATATTTAAGGTATAATCTGTAGTACACACCACATATCAAATATGCATTAAAACATAGGTGATCATGGACTTAACCCTAAGCATACACATAAGGCACCCCTATAGTGCAATTCCTTGCTTCAAGCTTGAGTTGGCATGCTCCCACTTCGAGAAGGGTGCTTCTCCAAGTGGTCCCGCTCTCCATTCTACCACGAGCCGGCTTCTAACAATTACAAGCCAATAAAGGGTACACAGACCCACAAATGTACAACTCATAATAAGAAACCTTGGTTTTAACCAAGGGGAGTACACAAATGGGGGGAGGTAGAATGTACAATCAGATTGTATAGAGAGAGAGGAGGCACACACAGGCCCCATTTAATAGCATAACCAACTTAATTAACCAAACAATCAAAAGCAAAGCATATTTAAGTCCATGATCACCTCCATATACACACACCAACATTCATCACATGAACATAGAGCGCATACGTGATAATTATATGAGATATATCATATATACCATCATAAAATTATATACTGTAATTTTGAAATTCCAAATTTCATGCTTGTCGAATTTTCATAAATAAATAACATGAAATGCACATATAAACAATTTACATGCATAAGACAAGCAATATAAAATATTCAGATGATTCATGCTTTTACAAAAATTCTAAGAGCATTAAATTAATTTCCAAATCATAATTCTTCAAAATCACATTTTTCAGAATTTATTTGAACACTAATTTAATCAATAAAGATTTTAAAACAATTTTAAAATCATTTATAAAATGATTCTATGGCAACCAAAGTCCAAAACTATTTAACAGGTTCATAAACATTTTAAAAACCTATTAAATAATTTCTCGGAACTTATATCATCATTAATTTCATTAATTTTGATCTTAAAACAATTTTAAAATCAAAATAGTAGAATTCAATGACAAAATAGTAAAACTCTATCTAATAAGTCATTAAACACTTTAATAACTCATTAAATAAATTCTACAATTTTAAGAATTTTTCTGGAATTTTCTGGCAATTTTTCGGATCAAAAATGAATTTTAAACAATTTAAAAAGCATTTTTGAATTAAATAAAGGGCGGCGCAGTGCGCCGGCCAATGAGCGCTGGCCACGGCACCTCGGGCTCAACGTAGCTCGCCACGTACCCCCGGCTTGCGCCGAGGGCCGTCGGCCGCGCGCCGCGCGCCGTGCGCCCTCGTGCGCCGCCGCGCGCGCCGGGGCTAACGCGGCGCGCGGCCGCGTACCCCCCGGGGGTGCGCCCGCCCTACCGCCACGTACCCCCCCTCCGCGCGCTGCCGGGTCCGGATCCGATTCGGACTCCGTCTTCTTCGCCCGATAAGGGCTGGGCGGATTCCGGAAACCCTAGAAAATCGCCGACTTTCGGGCCTGATTTGGGGGGTCAAACGGTGTCCAAAAAATCGTAGAAAATATGCGTTGGAATAATTGAACAATAAGGATTCTATATATTGAAGTTTAATCTCATGAAAAATTCTATACAACGCGCAGTTTCAGGAGGAAGTTGCCACGGCCGCATTTAAACCAAAACGCAAATCTCTCTCAAATCCGGCACCTCCAAGGGCCGTTGAGTGTTCAATAACTTATGGAAACTCTAGAAAACTTAATTCCCTATCTTCCTACGTCATTAGACAGAGGTATTTGAGTCCAAATAGGTAAGTTCATCAACTCCCCCAATTTCGGCCGGATTTTCGGATATGATCATCTTAGCAACTTTCCGAACTCATTCCGGACTCTCCGGATGGCAAAAATTCATGAGGTTTGCGGCATTGGAAAGATCTCATCCACTAGTATCCAATGAATCTAACCATACACAGTTTAGTATCTCATAAAAACTGTGGTAATTAAATAAAAACAGCTCTGTATGCAGTTTCGGGAAAGCAAGAAATCACATGAAATCAAGCCAATTTCGATTCAACTTCGACCAAGGCTTCAACCAGGCTCTGATACCACTGTAAGGAATCAATATATGACAGCGGAAAATTTTTGATTCCATAAAACCACGATCTTTGCCTTGATCGAAGCCGAACGAGTAAAATCGGGAACCGAATATGAAGTAGAACGAGAGTACCTCATGGGATTTCTCAAATCCCTCACCATGGATGAAGAGAGGACGTTCCTCCTTGCTGAAAACCGTTCAAGTGTCTGGTCTCTAGCGGTATCCACACGATCTGCTTCAATAGACGAGTTCTCTCTTCCTTCGGGCCTCCAGAAACCTTCCAGATCCAAGCTTGACCATGGGAGATCGCCTTCTAGAGGAGAGAGGATGGAGAGAGGAGGCTTGGGACGTGCTCCAGCCCTATGGCTTGTTAGGGTATGGCTTCGCCAAGCCATTTATATATAGAAGATGGAATTTTTCACAAAAACCCAAAACTTCTATAAAATTGCGTCCATGCCCTCATCCTATTGACCAGATCTATTGTGTGTGACCCACTAGGCCCAATAGTCAATTTGGTTGAAGCCTTAATTAATATAAAAGAACAATTCCTTTAAATTAAATCAAAACCGTTATCTGATAACAGTTTTTATGGCTTTTTGATCATAAAGGGTACAAGCCACATCCTATGATCCCAAATGACTTTGGGAGTTAAATAACATCCATTGAGCCTTTCCATCATCAATTACCACATGGATTTAAATCCTCGTTCATACAATGTCCCGGTCGGTCAGGGGTTCGGCACTGACTGTCAACCCCTTTAATAATCCGACTCTATGAAATCTTGTACTCAGGAATGGATCAACTGAAAAACTCTTTTTCCAATTATCCTATCTACCTTGGCCAAGGATTTAGAGTACTATCCATAGGACATTCTCTCTCTCCTACCGAGAGTGAACGATCCCCTTTTGTCCGCTCAATTGCCTCCACCAGGTTTCCCATTTTCCCATTCCATTAACTTTTTAGGACCACTATTCTTTGTGATCCATCAGTCAATAGTCAATGTACATAGTACGCACAGCGAGACATCTTTGGCGACTCGAGTCAAAGATCCAACCGTGCTATTGAGATGTAAGAATAACTTTGATAGAACGGGTTCGGTAAGATACCGATCGGGTTTTCCTAAATTGGTCGGGTTCAGTGAACTCATTCCACTAATGAGCACCTGTGTGTGTATCTCAGTGTCCCCACACTGATGACCAATGAGATCGGTCATTCTCATCATATGAGAAGACATCACACACACTAGTCTATCCGGATTCTTGATGTCCCGTCTCAAGGATCCTATGACTAGGAGCATTTAGATCACATACCTCTAGATGATCGATCTCATTATCATGATCTCATCATGATTCAATCATCATTGCATGTGATTAAGGACTTCATTACGATATACGCTTCTAATAAAAGCTAGTAACGAAGTTTTGCCTATTTAATTGAATGAGATATTCCTAGAAATGTCGAATCATATCATATATGATTGGCTTGTAGGGCATACATTTCTATCACCTTTTCCTACTACCAAGATAAGTTTGCTTAGCTACGAAGAGCAAAACTTGTGTTTTATTGTACAATATCTGAGAATTCGCTGCATGGACCCCGATCATCACCACTTAAAATTACAAGACCAAGTTTTTTGGCACATCCAATAAAGAAGGATGATGTGTCCAATCCCAATGGACGTGCATTTCCACCCCATCAGATGTGTCTAAGTGGTAGGTACACTAGGTGTTTTGGATTTCCTACCTACTGATTGAGTGTAAACCCTAAGGTAGATGTGTCTACTTAACCTGGATGTGTCCTATTTAGGCTAAGTGGCCAAGCATTTCTTTTAAATGAACTCATCCGGTCAACTGGATGCGTCTTATTGAAGGAAAGAGATTTGAAATTTAAATCTCTTGCTAGCCAACTTTATGGATAATTAATGATTTCCTTCCATTGAATACGTCTAATTAATTTGGACATATTCATTTTAAGAAGAGGCCTACTATGCTTTACTCTCTCAAATTAAATAGTGAAGAGGTCTCCCTCCTTTGACCTAGTGATATACAAACAGAGAAGGTCATGCCCAAGTGGAGCCATGCGCAATAGTGATGTGGGCAGTTTGATAGTGTTGCATGGCATGCAAATAGGCTGGATCAGAGCTATAACGGCCATGCATGTATGAAGTTGGTTGCCTACGTGTGCAAGGGAGATGAGGTTTTGTTACTTCTATGGGTTACTTAGGCACGAGCATGCTAATTGTGACAAACTTAATTGACTGAAATCATTAATTAAACCACCTCTTTCATCTGCTCTTAAAGAAGAATTTCAGGCAAAGCTAACATTTAGGTATGGAGATTGGATCTCAGTTGATGGCAGAATAGCAGGGGAGGGAGCAGACCAGATAGGTACAAAGTGCACTGTGCAGCAGACCATATCTCATTTAATGCAGGTTCGAGTGTCAATGCAGAGCATAACCCCCTTATCCCCTTACCCCCTCCCACTCCTCCATTATGCCCTTCGTAAGCAAGTCAAACACTGCCATACTCTCGCTATCCCCTACAATGAAAGGCTGAGTCAACCTTATTTATTTTTGGAGTACTTGGTACAAGCTGGACAGGAGGCGACAACAGAAAGCACTTATTGGCCCAAGATTTTGCCACTCAACAAAATTGTTATTTTTCTGTTTTTCGTTCAACACCATCTCAAATACCATCAAATAGTATGTTACAGACCCTACTGCCCACTTTTAATCAACTCCCGACCCACTGGGAATATACTGGCATTTCAGTCATAAGCAGAGTGTCTATTTGGACCAGCTTAGTCCTATTTTTGACACTTCTCTAGGGTCCAGGCCAAACTTGACACCCATAAATGAAAATAGATCTTGCAGCAACAACACAAGAAGAAGGAACAGTGCCCTGGTAGTTAAGAGAACAAGCCCAATAGATAAGGCCCATAAGAAGTCCTGAAGATGCCTATTTATTCAATATTTTGTGGAAGAAAAGGATATGGCCTCCACCTCAATAGTGATAGGTTCGCTAAGCAAAGATAATTCTAGGGTTGTAGCAGCTGACCCAAAAAAGCTGCTAAGTCACAAATGAAGATAATAGCTTAGAACTGTCGTGGTGGGAATGGGCACCCAACAGTCCAAAACATTGACAGGCTTTCCCATTCAGTGAAACTAGACATTTTCTTTATTGCAAAAACAAAATGCAACTTGAGAACATCTGAGGCTTTCTTCAAAACCAGGAATATATCTAATTATGCTGTAACACCTTCGTCTTGACGGACTGGAGGTGTGTGGTTGTGGTGGGTGAATAATTTGGAGTTGGAGGTCATAGAAAATTGTAGCTCTTGGCTGGCGAGCTCAGTGACAGAAAAGTCTACGGGGTTAAGTTTTATTCTTATTACAACATATGCATCAACAAATTACAAAAAAAGAATTGACATGTGGCTCCAGATGACTTCCTTTATGGAAGAGCACACTTACCCAGTTTGTCTTATAGGAGATTGGAACTGCATTCATTTCCAAAATGAAAAGTGGGGGGAGCAGCCCCGATCAATTCCCATTTGGTTTAGTTTGAACACTTCATTCAGGATAACAGATTGGTGGATGTTAGATTGGAAGGACCTACTTTACCTGGACAAACAAAAGAAAATTTGATTTTAACATCCGAGAAAAGCTGGACCGGTGCTTGGCTGATATGAACTGGATTTACATGTTCCAAAATGCCAAGGTGTGTACTTTACCTGTTTATTATAGTGATCATTGTCTGTTGTTTTTAAATAAAAACCCCACTATTGTGTTCAAAAGAGGCTGGTTCAAGATGGAATCGACTTGGTTTGAACATTGGTCTTTTAAAGGTTATGCAAAAAAGGCTTGAAAGCAAGGTCCGAATATTATTTTAGGTTACTCTAAGAAGATGGATAATTATAGGAAAGGCATTCTGGTTTGGAAAAAGAAGATCTTTGGGAACATTCACAATCAGATCAATGAAGTTAAGGATAAATTGGAATCCCTACCTGATATCCCCGCTAAGCAACAATAGATTAATATAGAGCTTGACCTGCAAGAGAAGCTTAGAAAGCTGGAAGTTATGGATAACGCATATTGGAAACAAAGAGCAAAAGTTTTCTTGCATAACATGGGAGATAGATGCACAAAATTCTTTCACATGAAGGTTCTAAATAGGAGAAGATGGAATAAAATTCTGGGGGTCTTCAAGCATAATGGTGTTTAGTCTTGTAATTGATAGAAATGTATGCCCTACAAGCCAATCATATATAATATGATTCAACATTTCTATATATATCTTATTCAATTAATTAGGAAAATCTTCATTATAAGTTCTTATTAGATGCGAATCTCATAATGAAGTCCTTGATCAAATACAATGATGATTAAAATATGATGAGATCATGATAATGAGATTGATCATCTAGAGGTATTTGATCTAAATGTTCCTAGTCATAGGATGCTTGAGATGGGACATCAAAGATCCGGATAGACTAGTGTATGTGATATCTTCTCATGTGATGAGAATGACTGATCTCATTGGTCATTAGTGTGGAGACACTGAGATACACATACAGATGCTCATTAGTTGAATGAGTTCACTGAACTGACCAAATTAGAAACCCTGAATGGTATCTTACCGAACTGTCAATCAAGGTTTTTTATCATTACGGTTGCATGGTTGGACCTTTGACCTGAGTCGTCAAAGATACCTTGTTGGGTGGAACTTGTGCTTTGACAATTGACTTATGGATCACTGTTTAGATGGTCCAGTATAGTGATGGATCGGGTATAAGGAAAACCCGATGGAGGTAATTGAGCAGACAACAAGGGATCATCCACTCTTGGTAAGTAAGAGTGAATGTCCTATGGGATAGTACTCTAAATCCCTGGCCAGGGTAGACAGGATAATTGGAAAAGGAGTTTTCCAATTGATCCAATTCCAAGTACATGATCCTATAAAGTCGGTACACTAAGGAGTTGACAGTCAATGATGTACTCCTTTCCGACGGGGACATTGGATAGATAAGGGTTTATATCCATGCTATAACTGATGATGGAAAGTCTCAATAGAGATAAGATTATCCCCATAGCCATTTGGGATCATGGGATATGGCTTGTACCCTTCATGATCGATAGGTAGATTAATCTGTTATCGGATAACAGATTTAATTAAATTAAATAGAATCATTCTATTTTATTTATGCCTCAACCAAATAGGCTATTGGGCCTAGTGGGTCACACATAAAAAGGACTTATCCACAAGTACAGGGGCAAGGGTGTAATTTATGAAGATTTTGAGTTTTTATGAAAAAATCCAAAATTCTTTATAAATACTAATAGTTTCAACCAAAAACCGCATCTCTAACCTCCTCCCTACCTCTTCCTCTCTCTAGAAGGTGTCCATGGTCGATGGAGCTCGGTTCGGGAAGAGTTCGCGAGGTCGGCACAAAGGAAGAACCTGCTGTGGATGAAGTTCGTGTGGATACTACTGGAGATCGGATATTTGAACGGTTTGAAGAGCTTGAGAAGCTCATCTCTTTCATCTCCATGGGATTATATGAATCCCAATCAGGTATATTTGAACCCGATTTAATCAATTTTCGGTTTTCGTCATTCGATTCTGATTGAGACAGATTCTAAAAGAACTCATAGGAATCATCGCTTCCATTGCACCAAATTTTTATACACGATTCCTTATAGTAATTTGAGAGATATTAACCATAATTTTAGTTCTTACTTCTCCCAACTATTTGATATCACTAGCCTCAATCCTCAACATTATGGTAGACATCTGAAACCTAACAAGGCTCTGGGCCCGAATGGTATTCCCTCGGGTTTTTTTTCAATATATGTGGGAGGACATCCAAGAGGATTTAGCTGTGCTCATTCAATATATGTTCAGGTCCCAAAATATTCCCCTTGGTTTAAATCACACTATTATTGCTCTTATTCCCAAGAGAGAGAATCTGACAGGCCCTGATCATTACAGACTAATTAGTTTATGTAACATCATGTTCAAAATTTTTACAAAAATGCTTGCTGGTAGAATCAAAGCTCTTCTGCCAGATCTGATTTCTATTAACCAAACAGCGTTTGTCCCGGGTAGAGTGGGACTGGACAATATTGTTGTGGTGCATGAGATCATTAATTCTTTTAGGTTTAAGACAGGCAAGGTGGGTCAGTTTATGGAAAAACTAGATATTAGCAAGGCCTATGATAAAATATATTGGCATTTTATTGAAGTCATGCTCACGAGTTATGGTTTTTCTTCTGAATTGATTCATATCATCATGAAATGTACAAATTCTGTTACATATTCTCAGGCAGGGCTGCCCACTATCTCCATACATTTATATTATGTGTGCTGAAACCTTGTCAACCATTTTCAACTCTTTTGAGGAACAGGGTAAATTTAGGGACATTTGTATAAGCAAGGGAGGTCCTAAAGTTACTCATTTAATGTATGCTAATGACATTATTATATGAGGAAAAGCATCCTTGGAGAATGTCACAAATATGATGGCTATTTTGGATTTATATCAAAATATTTCAGGTCAGTCTATAAATGCTTCAAAGTCTAGCATTACTTTGAGTAGGAATGTTCCCTAGCATATTCAATATTAGATAGTGAGATAGTGACATATCGGGTTTTGCCAAAGCTGTCCCTTTTGAAAAATACTTGAGAATTCCTCTTGGCATTTCAGACCACAGAATTAATCATTATGAATGGTTGGAAGGAAAAAAATTTTCTACGGCTAAGCACACTACACTTATTAAGTCTACATTAAATCAGCTACCTATCCACATAATGTCCATCAAGAAAATTCCGAAAGGGATTATAAAAAAACTTGACAGTTATCAGAATAGTTTTTGGTGGGCCCAATAGCAGGGGGAGGAGAAAGATTCTTTTCAAAAACTGAAATTCTATCAAACAACCTAAAGTGGGAGGGGGTTTAGGGATTAGAGACCTATCGATTATGAATGAGGCTCTCCTCGTTAAATTGGCTTGGTCTTTCCTTCATGATACACATAAATTGTGGGTTAAGGTCCTCTCCGAGAAATATTTAAAAATGGAAAATTTCTGGGAAGTGAAGCCTTTGGTCTCTAGCTTTGATGTCTGGAAGAATATTTTGATTGCCAAGCAACACTTGGCTAGAGGGGGTATTTGGAAGGTTAAAGATGGATCTTCTATCAATATTTGGAAACAATACTGGATTCTTGACAAAAGGGGACCTCCAACTACTAACAACACTCATCTAGAGAACATAACTTATGTGCGGGACCTTATCACTCAGGGAAGATGAGACATAAGTAAGTTAGAGAGAATTTTTACTGCAGATTCTATTCACAGGATTTTAAGAACCCTGATTTTTGAGGAGGAGAAAGACAGACTAATATGGCCATTTACCTCAAATGGCATTTTAAACACTAAGTCAGTGTCCAGGAATTTGCAAGAACTAAATCTCCCACTAGGACCTTTTAACTTGTTTATTTGGAAAAAAATTTGTGGCATCCGAACATAGGAAGAATCTTCTCTCAGAAAATTGTTATATTCCTTTGAAAAATCTTGGAGAATTCTTTACCTACAAATGAAGCTATCTCCCAGAGATGCACTTATATTGATGCTCTCTGTAATATTTGCCAAGGCCAACCCGAAAATATTGATCACATTCTGTTGGAATGTCCCCAGAGCTGAGTAGTCTAGTTTGGTTCTACTTTGGGTTTCAGTGACACCTGGATTACCAAAGGCTCGGAGTGGATTATAAATACATTTTTGGATTGGATTTTGTGCTCAAATCATGCTCATTTATACTCAGGAATTTTTGGACATATCTATTATATGGCATATATGGAAGAGTCAGTGCATCACTTCTATAGAAAATACTTACAAAAATCCGGCTTGGACCTTGTCCTATGCAAAAGAAGATGCAAATTTTTTTCCACTGCAAGCAAAGGAATTTTCGCAAGTTCTTATCTCAAAATGGGTACCCCCTCAAACAACTTATATTAAGATTAATGCAGGTGTTGCGGCAAAATGAACAACAAGGAACAATTGGTTTAACTGTCATAGACTCTGCGGGTAGACTTTTGACTTTGATGGCATGTACCTCCGACTTCATAGATCCTTAGGTTTTGAAAATAGAGGTTATTGACGAAGCTTGTTCTTCTACGTACCAAGAGCAAGCGCCGACCATCATCGAGTCCGATGCCAAGACAATGATCAGTACTATCAAAGGAGACGAGCCAGTTGTTTGGAAGATCAGCACCCTCGTGCTCAGATGCATAGGGAAACTGCAAGCCGCTTCCGCCTCCATCAGCTTCTGCCCGAGAAGCTCCAACGAGGCAGCGCATAGGCTGACCAGATGGGCTTTGCGGAATGTCCTAAATTTCTCCTGGTGTTCTTCGTGTATTCGGCTTCTGCCCGACTTAATGGATCAACTCTCCAAGAATTTGAAAAACTCAAACTCTCCGAGGATTTACCGACTTTTGTAAAGGCGTCGGGCCTCATCACTTAGGGTCCATTTGGTTCCCCGTAAAACTAAAATCAATGAAATTGATTTATGTGGAGTACTTTTTCCAAGGAAATTAAAAACAACATCTACTATTTGGTTTCTTGTAAATTATTTTCCATGAAAATATTTTCGGGCGTTTGGTTGTCTGTAAATTATTTTTTCGAAAACATTTTCGGTCGTTTGGTTGTTTGTAAATCTATTTCAATGATTTCATATCTTAAAATTTGATATAAATTTTTTAAAATAATAAAAAATCTAAAAAATAATTTTTATAACAATTAATAATCATATCCATTATTATAAATTTTATAAAATATGACATTATTTTAAAAAAATCAGAAATTATTGAAAATTTAAACATTTTCAATAATTAAAGTAAAAAATATTTTACGTTTTGAAGTCAAAATTGAGCCTAAAAAATTCACTAAAATTAAACTGATGATAAACCCTGCCATTTATTGAGCCTAAGAACATAATATTTAATTAAAATGAAATAACTAGCTACTGTAAAACTAACTCATGACCCTTCAAAAACAAAATAATAATATGTACATATGTGGTTTGTCCATTGCATGCATTGTGAGCATGATATATGGGAGTCGTTAAAATACTATTTCGTTAATAATTGTATTAGGCAACCAGATTTGAGCCATGTAAACAAGTTTAATAAATTCATGTTAAAGTCATGATGTATCAAACCATGAATTGCAAAAATTGGCCATAGCCAACATATCATTCAAAAATTTGTTTCAACACATGCTAACCAGCATAAAAGATACACCATACCATAGTCTCCAATAGAAATAAGATACACCACAGTGCCATACAAAATGGAAACAGATGGAGAAAAAAAAGAAGGAAAAACAGCTTCTTCAAGAGATGCGATTTGCTTATGCAAGACCTCCAGCTTCTAGTATAATTTGGATGCAGACGTTTCTACATCTGAAAATAAAAAAAAAGGAGGTGAAAGTTCTATCATTTAAAATCACAAATGGGTGTAATAATCACATGAGTAACAAAAACTGCACTGGAACTGAACACTTGCTTCTTTGGCTAACTTGTGTTCACAGCTGCTGGTAAACGCCCTTTCTTATAGCAAAGAACACAACTAGAACATCTCATAGACTTAAACATGGTGTTAAAATTGGATCGAAAAATTATTCCGCAATTGACATAGGGAAGAACTATAACAATAAAACACAATTCCGCAATTATTCCGCAATTATTCCGCAAAGAACACAACTAGAACATCTCATAGGGAAGCAGTAACCACTAAAGCAATAAAGCCGGAGAGCATGTAATCAAAGATGGAAAGAAGCCCAAGCTACCTCAAAGCACCCATGTTTTGCGGATTAAGAGTCTAGTCGTGAAGTATAACAGATAAATGGGGTTGCAAGTTTAAAGTATAGGTAAGAAAAAAAAAGCAATCAGAGAGCAAAAGAAACCAATACGAGAACCGTATTCTGACACCATCCTCATCGAGTCAAACCCAGTAGTAAACACCAACACCACCCAGGAAACAAACCCAGAAAGAATTTTCAAATAATGCAAGCTAAGAATGCTATGAATGACATAAATTTATCGTGATGTGATAATGAAAAAGATTGGGAGTTATATAAAACCGAAAAGGGTGTAAACTATTAGCAGCTTGTACAACTAGAGTAGATGCAATTTTTATTACCTCTCAAGTGCATTGCACTTCCAAGTACCCGGCAACTGGTTGAATGCAACATAGACCCTCCATTTCACTAGGATTGCTATATGCCTGAAACAAGAAAATGGAGAGTGAAACATGATCTACTCAAACATAATGAAAGAAGATATTGACAAGTTGTGAAAATAGATGTTTGACCTTAAAGTGGACCATAACCAAAAAACTCTTCCAACCATTTTTGACGTAGAGCATCACTTCTAGCAAGAAAAGATCTTGCTTGTATCTCATTTTCAAGAAGATGATCAAAGGCTTTCACCAACTCTATCTCATCATAACCTTTGCATCCCATCACTTCGCATATAATTCTTTTGATATATCACGATTCCTACTCTTTGAGATGGCTGAAGCTAACTCACCAATTTTATTTGCCAAATGATCAAACTTTAAATCTAGCTCTCTCTTTCTCTTTCCCCCACCCCCTTTCACTTGTTGGGAAGTAGATTGAGTATCTAAGCTCCTAGATGGTGTAGTTTCCGCCGTATCCTCATCAATATTTATAGGTATCCCTATGCCTTCCACATCAACCATGGGATCGGCCATAGCTCGAGCAAAACTCCCAGTCGCCTGATCATCTCCACAAATGGCCACTAATTCTTCATATAAGTCAATAGGTTTATTCAAATATGGTTCATCCTTTGGATGTGCCTACAAAAATAAAAAACAACTAAGTTAAATATAAACTTGCAACACAATTTAAATAAATGATGAAAATACCAAAGAAACTTACATGGATGTATTCATTAAATGCATCTTCATCCATGGTTATCATCTTCTTGTCATTATCCCAACCAACTCCACTCAAATCTTTCAATCTCTTGATGGCAATGTATTTTGTTTTCAATGTTCTTAAATGATTCTCTACATTAGAATCAGAACAATTCACCTTGAACTTCTCACTAACTGCACGAGGAGGAGCCACAAAAGCGGGTCTCTTGAAAGACTTGTCTACTTTCATCCCATTACTAACTTGTTCCATCAAACACTTCGTAAATATTTTGACATGCTACTTGTCCATCTAAAATTGTTGCTACCTTTCTTGTATGAGGTGGTTTCTTGAGATTGAAGACTATCCATCCTAAAGAAACTACAAGATATTTCACATCAAACAAAATAAATTTTCATCTGAACAAACATATATAAGGAGAAGTCATTTCATATAAACATACATTGTTTAGACCATGCAAAATAGCTTATGTAGACACGCAATTTTGGCCTAGTTGAGAGCTTAAATTCTTGTTTTCATGAAGGATATTTGAGTAACCTTTCAAGGGAACCGAGTTTTTCGGAAAAATTAAGGTTTTTGGCACATTTTGAAGAGGGCAAAACCCTGTGTGTAAGGGCACCTGGCGCCCTACTTATAGGGCACCAGGCGCCCTATAAACAGGGCACCTAGCGCCCTGTATATAGGGCACCAGGCGCCCTGTATATAGGGCGCCAGGCGCCCTATAAACAGGGCGCCAGGCGCCCTATAAACAGGGCGCCTGGATCCAAATCTAATCGATGTGACAGGTTGATTTGACCCCCCGCAGTGACTTGTCTTGTCGACCTGACATATCTCATGATGCTAGCGCCCCATATACAGGGCGCTATGCCACATGGCACTGTTTTTCGAAAATGGCCAAAGTGCCCTCTTTTGGGCTATAAATAGAGCCCCATTTGGAACTTAGAGGAGGTTCCAACTCCGTGCCACCCTAGAGATCATCCAACACTACGATTCCAAGCCATATTCACCCTCCAAAAGCCTCCAAACCGATCCAAAATCCTCCACCAAAAACCCTAAAACCTTCTGTTCCTGTCACCCAGAAAAATGATTTTCCTCCCACTTTGAGAGCTTCTATCCGTCCCTCCTCCTATATCCAGCACCCAAACCCTCTTCCATGGGCTTCATTTGAGTATTGTCTACAAGGAGGAGCCCCTACTTCGTCCTGGAAGCCTCCCAGCACTCCGGAGCGGCGCCGCGAAGAGGAGAAGAAAATCTGTTCGGGCCAGACTTAGTGCCCCGTATACAGGGCGCTTTGACTTGGTCAACGCGCCCTATAAAGGGGGCACCTGCTCCTGGCGCCCTATATACAGGACACCAGGAAGGACAGAAGCTTGTTTTGTTATTTTTGGATTCCGATCGTCCGTTTAATCGAGTTTTTGTCTCCCCTTTTTGCTTTTGCATCGATCATCATGTTATTTAGCATGTTCTAGAGCATTTTTGCATTTCATATATGTTTAAAACCTACCAAAAATAGGGGTTGGGATCTCGTCCCAATCCGGTTAGTCTCTTCCCATTTGCATGTTTGAATCTAAATTCGAGCACGATACTATGCTTTCGTTAGAACTAATGAAACCTTCACTTGTCTCCTTGTTTTCTTATGGACATTCTTAGGTAGATCCGATCGAGGTGGAGCTTCAACCGGATCAAAGGCAAAGGATTCACTAAGCTCTCTTCTTTCGGCCGGCTGAGAGAGGAGAAGTCGGAACCCAACAATCTCCCCACTTTCAAAGGTACGACGGTCATTTTCATTTCTCCATTTCATTTCTTTTCGTTCTACTATATTTTGGAGCCTTTGGCTCCTGGCGACCACACCCACTAACATCCTATCCACCAAGTCACCAAGGCGGGCGTAAGGGGGTCCGGAGTGGGGAGATCCGCGGATGTCCCGTTCCGGGTGCTTACACCTTTTGGCGACCACGGTGGGACCGACTTTGCTTTAGTGAGTTCTTCTTTTTTTCTAAGAATGTCCACTTGAAAACATGCTTCTTTTCAATCTAGTTCTCATTTAAGCCATTTCTATTTCTTTGCATTTCTATTTGCTTGCTTACATGCTTGTTTATTTCCTTGAAGCATCATCTTGTTTCTTCCAAGTTTACTTGCTCTCCGTTTATCTTTTAAAAGCATATCCATCTGATTTCTAGCTTTGATAATCAACTTATTTCACCTTAGTATTTTAGATATCATCTTCTTTGATAAGTCTAGTTCTCCTTTAAATCTTTCAAAGCATGCTTAGTTAAATTAGTTCTTTCTTCCATCCTAGCTTAATTTCATATCATTGTCTTGTTCACTTGCTTCCTACAAACATCTCATTAATCATTGTATGCTTTTATTTTCTTCTTGGTTGCTTCTTATTCCTTGAAATTTCACTTGCATTTAGTTTGCATCGGAGTTTCGGGTCCGCCCGTCTCCTTAGGACATCCGAGAAGGGAGGCTCTCTCCTCCCAAAGCCCCACACATCCAAGCACCCCTCTTGGTGGTTGCCAACTCCTCCTCCGGGGATTCCCTCTCGGAAGGACCGGGTAGCTTCCATCAAGACCTCCATAAGTCCCCAGACGTGAAGGATTCCCTCTTCACTGATCGGGCTGGTTGTACCACTTTATCCCAAAACCCGGAATACCTATTACCCATCGTTGTGAAAAGAGTGACAACCTTAGATTGCTCGGTGTTGTGAGAGCATAGGGTCCTACCCATTTATTTGAGTGGACAATATTTCTCTTAACAAGCCATTAATTTGAGATTGAAACAAAAAAATTGCGTTAATCATTCCAAGTCTTTGCTATTACTTGTTTGCAAACAAAAACTGAAAATTAAACAAAAATCCCAAAATCACCTAAAAAGAACCAAAACAAAAATTTGCTTGAGGTTAATTTGCTTGACAACTTGCTTGTCCAAACAAAAGAAAATCAAAACAAAAGAGGTCAAAAATCAAAACCAAAAAAATTCTTGAACTTTTATTTGCCAAACCTTCTTTTTCTGTCGTGTTTATGAACTTGAGGTCAGGTCGAGTTATCGGAATGGCGGATCAAAGATGCGAGCAACTACAATTGGAATACGACCAGTCTTATTTCTACCCTGATGCCGTATGTGCCGTCAATGAACCTGAAGTTCTCCCTGAACCTAGTCAAACTTCTCCTCGACCCAACCCAAATTCACTTTGGGAGGCATTCTCTCATGCCGACCCTACCCAACTCCAGGCTATTAAAGCCATCCTCAAGGGCAAGTCCCCCACCGACCACATTCCTACCGAAGGTGGCCTTCTTATTTCTACCCCTCGGTCAGTGGCACACCAACCCAATGTGCCCACTCATGGCCATTCCCATACCGGGCTCCTAGCACCAATTTCTCCTCATCCGGTGGCTAATCTAGATCACCCCCATACGAATGTGGTCGTCCCTTCTAGACCACCAGTTTATTCTTCTAATCATCTCAACCCTACTCCCCCTTTGGTGCATCCCCCAGTCTACCCTTCTCATCCGGTCACTTCGGCCCACCAAATCCCGATCCCGGTGCACCAAGCACCCGCTCCTCCTCCTCCTCTTGGGGAACCTTCTGTCGATCTAGCTATGATTAATAAAATCAATCGCATGGACGAACAATATAGAGAACTCAGACGTTTGATCGACGCCAAGGCAGCCCCCGAAATTTCCCTTCCTTTTCTCCCTACTTTTCATCTACCTCCCTCTGAGATGCCGGTATACCGTCGCTACAACGGAACCGGTAATCCCTTCATTCATGTTAAAGACTTTCTGTATGAGTCAGTAATGTGGCAGAACGATCCAAGGGCCCTGGCTTTTCTTTTCCGAAGATCATTGGAGGGCTCAGCTTTAGAGTGGTTTTACTCACTTGACCCTTCAGATGCAAGCAACTTTGAAATCGTCAAGGCCAAATTTTTGCAAAGATATCAAGATAGGGTCGGACCAACTTATTCCATCACCGACCTCATGGCTGAAAGGATGAAGAATGATGAAGATTTTATCAGGTATGCTGATAGGTGGAGAGCAATGGCAGAAAGATTGACAAATGCACTGTCCGAATCGGAACAAGTTAAGATGATCATCACCAACGCCACTCCCGCTTTAAAAAATGTATTGGCATTACATCACCCTGCCACGATGAGCGAACTCTACGAGAGAGCGCGGTATATCCAAACACAGCTCCGAGACTCTCCCATTATGAATCTTTTCGACCCTAGGCCCCGAGTCACCAAAAAAACAACCACCACCACTTCTGGGCCCGTGACTGAAGGCGTGGTAACCAACGAACACGTCAATATCCTAGGGAACCCGCCCATCAACCACCAACAAGAATACCGGAATCCCCAAGATAGAAACCCACGCCAAATCCAACCGGCACCTCGCCCCCAGATCCAACCCCAACCTTTCCGCCACCAAGCGCCGAACCAATACCCCCAACAATCAATACAAACACCAGTCCCCCAGCAACCCCGGCAGTTGGCCGTACAGACCTTTACACCTCAACCTCCCCGCCAACCGACCACTTACAACCAGGCACCTCCCCCCGCCACCTATGTACCACGAAGCGCAGGCCTAGGAGAAATCATTACCCGCCATTACCGTACTCTCTCGTAGATATTTTTAACGCTCTTATGGCGGCGGGGCAGATCTCATTGCCAAGAGAAAAGTTGGAGTGGCCGCAATGCCAACACGGACAAGTGCGCTTGTACCACGTATTCCCGGGGCATACGGTGGAGAACTGCTTTCGGTTTAAAGATTACATCCATGACCTCCACGAGCAAGGAAGCATTGACCGGGGCCAAATGGGCGAATACATCAAGGCAAGAAGAACCAACCCCGGCGAGCGGCGGCGAGGCACCAGCTCGACATCAACAACAGAACCCGGCACGGGAATTATTCAGAACCCGCTACCCGCGCATGCACCGGCAACAGCACCAGAAAACCAGAGGGTTAACCCCATCTTAACCTCCACTGATGAACCCCGCGATAGAGGTCAAAATTGGCAAATCGAGGGACCTGCTTCCTTCACCAACTCCCCAAACCATGTTAACCGAACCGTTCACTCCATACCCCGAGTTATTCCCGCCAGAAGAAGCCAACCGCCGATTATCCGCACGCCACCACAACCAACCATAACACCACCAGCCATACAACTCCAACCGGGTAGGACCTTGATCCGCCCGGTCGAGCCCCCACAAATACCACCGCCACTAGGACCCATCATTGTACCACCTCGTGCAACCATGCCACCACAACCCACCCGTATCCCTACAACTCGGACCATCATCACTACACCTCTGCCTAGGCCTCCCATCATCCGACCTAACCCTCCGTCTATCTCCACTATACCAACCATAACTCCCCAGCTCGCCACGGTGCTTAGAAGCGGGCGTATGTTCCAAAGGATTTTTCCCCAGGCCGGTCAACCAGGACGACCGCAAGAAGAAGAAGAGGAACACCCAGAAGAGCCAGTGCTAGGAACATCTTATGATTTGCTGAAGCACCTTGATAAAACCCCTGTGCGGATTTCCATTCTGGAGCTGATTAAAAGGTCCAAAGCTCATCAAGAAGTTCTTCAACAGTATCTGCAAAGAGTGATGGTTAATGAAACTCTCCCCCCAGAAAAGATTACATCAGTTTTAACCCCGAGAAGTGAACACCCTGCTCTCATTTTCACTAAAGAAGAATTGACCGAACCAGAAGCAAGAAAATATGCACTATGTATCACTATCAGTATCAACAGAACAGATATTGAATCTTGTCTAGTTGACACCGGTGCATCTATTAATGTCTTGCCCCCAGAAACACTACAGTTGTGTGGAATCCCAGAGGAAGATATTCGGCCATCACAAATCACTGTGACAGCATACGATAATTCCAAGAGGTCCGCCCATGGCATGGTCACACTCGAAGTCAAACTCGGACCCCGGGTTGTTACTGTCGACTTCCATGTTTTGGATATGGATCCAACTTACAAAGCCATCCTGGGAAGGCCTTACCTGGAAGCATTAGAGGCCGTAGCTTCAACCAATCATCAGTGCATCAAATTTCCCTTCAAGGGACAAGTTGTCAAAGTAGTAAGTATGCCCGTGGATTGCTTGGTTACTCTCCCCCCTGGCTTGCCGAATCAACCAGTATTTACAATCCTCGATCTACCAAGGGATAAAAGACAGTCTAGGCAAGTTTGGAGAAAGAAGAAAGATGACGCCAAAACTCTTGGGTGGCGTATGATGGAGAGTCTGGGATATCAAGAAGGCCAAGGACTGGGGAAAGAACTGCAAGGCATCACAGAACCCATTCAGCTAGTGAAGACAACATCAAGGAATGGGGTAGGGTATGATGGGACACGTGATAATGGCCAGAAGGCCGGCCAAAAATACTTCCAAGGATGTCTTCGCAAGTTCTTTGATAAAAGAGAAACAATACAAATGATTGAAGAGCAGGAACCACAAGAACAAGTGAAGAGAAAGAAGGTGGGCAACCAAGAGGATGAGACACATATTGACGTATCATGGTTATTTGCTAAAGAAGGGTCAAGTGATGAATCGTTCTGCAACGAGCCTTCTAACAGTCAAAATCCAGGGCATTCACCAAGTGTCATCCCCTCGGATCTAGCAGACTCATTCCCGACAAATCCATTGTCAGTTCCACCAGATAGCAAAAACGGATGCCCTCTTTACCCGTCTTTGCTTGATTTGTTCCCCTCTCTATCAATATCTCAACCCGTGTTGGAAACAACAACCAACCAAACCTCCTCTGTGTTTATGTTTAGTACTTCTCAAAAAGATCAAAAAAAAACGTCCTTTTCTCGACCCAAATCTCGCTCGAAGAAACGTCCCAACTCGCTCCGAGGGATGACCCAAATCAGGAGGCCACCCGATCTCTGATCGATCTCCTTTGCCCTTCGTCAATAAATTCCACTCCATCCACCTCCTCCTCACCTCCTTATTTACCTTCTTCTTCTTTAGGTTTAGTTTACAGCAAAAGCAAAACAAAAATCGAGGTAGAAGAGTTCCGGGGAGATATCTCGCATCGCTAGCTCGGAAAAGCTTAGAATGCGCCAAGCTACCGGAGTATTTAGAGGATGCAATCCGGATAGGAGAAATTCGATATGAGGAGAGAAACAATGTTGATCCAACTTTGGGGGTCTACGAGGTTGTATCAGAAAAGGATCCTGACACCGAGGATGAAGAGGAGGATTTGGCTGATGCCTATGCATCCGGTTTAAGAAGATTCGAAGAACCATCAGCCACGGTGGATGAACCGACTAAGGAACTTAATCTTGGAACACCGGAAGATCCTAAGAATATCCTCATCAATGCCAACCTCGCCCCTTTAGAAGAACAGAATCTAATGGGGGTATGGCAAGAATACAAAGACACGTTCGCTTGGACATACGAAGATATGCCGGGGTTAGATAAATCATTGGTAGAACATCGACTGACTTTAAAACCTGGGGCTACCCCGGTCAAGCAAAAGTTAAGGAGATTCCACCCAGACATAGCATTAAAGATGAAGGAAGAGGTCGATAAGTTGCACCAAGCAAAATTCATTAGAGTCGTCCTCTATCCACAATGGGTGGCAAACATAGTCCCGGTCATGAAAAAGGATGGAAAGATTCGAATTTGCATTGACTTCAGGGATTTAAACCGAGCGTGTCCAAAAGATGATTTCCCCCTTCCTCATATCGATGTTCTTGTTGACAACACAGCTGGATACGAAACCCTATCATTCATGGATGGATACTCAGGCTATAATCAAATCCGGTTAGCAGAAGAGGATCAAGAGAAGACCTCATTCACTACACCTTGGGGAACTTATTGTTACGTTGTCATGCCCTTCGGATTAAAAAATGCCGGAGCAACTTATCAAAGGGCCATGGTAGCAATATTTCATGATATGATGCATAAATTTGTAGAGGTGTACGTGGATGATTTAGTGGTCAAATCTCGAACCCAAGAGGAGCATGCTGGGGTATTAAAAAGGGTTTTGCAACGAGCCAGGGAATATAAGCTCAAGATGAACCCCAAGAAATGTGTGTTTGGAGTATCATCTGGAAAGTTACTTGGGTTCATTGTCAGCAAAAGAGGCATCGAAATCGATCCCAACAAGGCCAAAGCTATTATTAACATGCCTCCACCAAGGAACCTAAAGGAACTGAGAGGGTTAATTGGTAGGTTACAGTTTGTTCGCCGATTTATCTCACAGCACTCCCAAAGGTGCAAACCTTTCTACGAGTTAACCAAGGCAAAGGCTGAATTCAGATGGGATTCGAAATGTCAAGAGGCATTCAATGGTTTGAAGCAGTATTTGTCAAGACCACCTGTGCTCAAACCTCCGGTTCCCGGCAAATCCATGATCTTATACATCTCAGTCTTGGAAGGATCCTTGGGAGCAGTGTTGGCACAAGTAGATGATGAAGGGAAAGAGCGAGCAGCATACTATCTGTCCAAAATCTTTGATCCTTGTGAACAAAAGTATACAACCATGGAAAAGACCTATGCCGCCCTGGTTTGGGTGGTCCAGAAACTCAAACATTACTTTCTGGCTCACGAGGTTAATCTCATTGCTCGCATGAACCCCATCAAATTTCTTCTTGAAAAATCTGTCCTAACTGATCGTTTGGCACGCTGGCAGAGTTTCCTCTCCCAATTTGACATCACCTACACCCAACAGAGGGCAATCAAGGGCTATGCAATTGCCGAGCACCTCGCCCATCATCCTATCCCAACCTTTGACCCTATTCAGTCAGATTTTCCCGATGAAGAATTGATGTCCATTCAATCTTCTAATCTGTGGACTCTATATTTTGACGGGGCATTAAACTCCCAGGGTAGAGGGATAGGGATTGTTCTTCTGTCTCCCGAAGGTGTCACCATTCCACAGGCTTTTCAGCTCCATTTTCCAGCAACAAACAATATAGCTGAATATGAAGCCCTGTTGGCCGGACTGGAGGCCGCTCATTTCTACGGTGTCACTAAACTAAGGGTAATTGGTGATAGTCAGTTGATACTTCGCCAAGTACTGGCCAAATATCGCACATCTCATCCTGGGCTCAAACCATACCAAGAACTCACCACTTGCTACATCAAGTTATTCTCCAAACTCGAATTCATTCACGTTCCTCGTGCTCAAAATATTCTTGCCGATGCTCTTGCCTCTCTGGCATCTTCACTATCTGTCCCGCTAGGCAGACAGGTTAGGACGATCTATGTCCGCCGACGTACCATTCCGGCAGTAGAAGATGCACGGTTCTTGAAGGTTAAGGAAGAGTTTGAAAGGAAAGAGTACATTGAGCAAAAGGAGGAAGTATCTTTGGTCGAGTTGGAGGAACTAGAAGAGGGTGAGAAGCCATGGTATCATGAGATTGCGAATTACTGTCAGGATCAGACATATCCACCAGGGTCAACTGCTGACGAGAAGAAAGCCATAAGAAGGGTCTCCCAGAGATACACCATCTTAGGCGGGGTGCTTTACAAAAGGAGCTTGGCCGGTGTTCTGTTAAGATGTGTAGATGAAGGAGAGGCTGAATTGGTGCTCAAAGAAGCACACTCCGGAGTATGCGGAGGCCATGTAAATGCTCAAGCCCTCGCCAAGAAGATCATCAGGCAAGGGTATTATTGGCCTACTCTGGAAGAAGATTGCTCGATCTTTGTCCGGCACTGTCATCAATGTCAACTCCACGCCGACAAGATTCACTCTCCCGCATCTTCCCTTCATCCGATCCACGCCCCGTGGCCTTTCGCTATGTGGGCTTTTGATGTTATCGGACCCCTCGGTGACCCAAACTCCACAAACAAAACCAAATCCTTCATCCTAACTGCAACGGAGTACTTCACCAAGTGGGCAGAAGCGGAAGCATATGCGGAGATCAAGGCATCAACGATACCGCACCTTCATCAAGCGCAACATCATTGCCGGAGTTCGGAATCCCGAGCGACATCATCACCGACAATGGACCGCAATTCATCTCTCAGAGCTGCATGACCTTTGCAACAGGTATTGCATCAAATTGCATCATTCATCTCCATATTATCCTCAAGGCAACGGTCAAGCAGAAGCCACCAATAAAACCCTGATAAAAATCATTAAGAAGACTTGTAAGTCTAGCAGGTTCGCAGACTGGTCAGATAAGTTAGTTGATGCTCTATGGGCCTACCGCACTTCTATTCGAACCCCAACAGGTCAGACCCCCTATGCCTTGGCATTTGGGATGGAGGCGGTAGTTCCATACGAAGTAATCATTCCTTCTCTCCGAGTCCAGATCGATCGAGATATCCCAATGGATGAACGTCGAGATTCTCTTCTCGCGCAACTCGAACTCTTGGATGAAAGGAGGCTGGCCGCCGCCGAACATGCTAGATCTTACCAAAATAGACTTAAAAAATTTTATCAGAAGAGGGTGGTAGAGAGAAAATTTGAAGTTGGTGAGGTTGTGCTTAAAAGAATATTTGTTAAGCCGGGCGGTCCCCGCTCCAAACTTCAACCAAATTGGGAGGGTCCTTATGTTATTTCGGTCATTTATCCCGGTAATTCATATAAGCTGACTAATGCAGAAGGTGAAGAACTAGCTCATCCCTGGAATGGTGTGTACCTCAAAAAATATTTCCCTTAAAACAAAAATCACAAAAAATCTATAAAATCAAAGGTGAGAAGTATAATGATAACATCCAACGCTTGCTTGCTCGGTACACCAATTTGTCACTTAGGGGAATAAGGATAAGCATCATACTGCACACACTACACGCCGAGTCTTGGGATTCGATGATCGGAAGTCAAAGAGAAAGCTAGGTAACGCTTGGCAAAAGAAGGTCAACCCAATCCCGTTCTCTTCTCGTTTCGGTCCAGAATAGATAAAAGGGGTTAGAATGAGGAGTATCGAAAGTGCCCGTTGCCTTAGTGGGAGGATGCCTCTGAAGGTCTGACTTATTAAAAGAAAAAGGTACCAAAAGATGGGCAATGACCCCTCAGGTCGGCAAAAGAATAAGACTTGTCTGAATGTGTACCAACCAAAGCCCAAAAGAAAAAGGCTCCAAAAGATGGGCAATGAACCCCTCAGGTCAAAATCAAGCAAAAGAAAAAAGGAAAGACCTGTCCGAATGTGGGCCATCAAAGAAAAGGGCTAGAAAGGAGGACCCGAAGATGTCAAATTCCAAACAGGCAATACGGGCACCAGTAGAGGAACAAATTCGACACCCCTTAATCCTAGTAAGGACTTACCATCAGTCCTCTTCCTTCTTTAACCTTGCGGGTAAGATTGACCGACTAAACCCAAGAAGAACCATAGCCTATCAAGGGCGGAAGGTCAGAAGATCCCGAACTAGGCACTTTCTTACACATGATGCTTACTCTTAACCCTGAGGTAACAATGAGGCACACCTATGGCAAGCAAAGCAAAGGATGGGATAATCATGTCCTTCACACCAACCAAAAAAATCAAATACTTTAGAAAATACCAAACAAATCTTGAAATCCCAAAACACCAAAAAATTATAAAGCCATCAAAACCCAAACAAATCAGAAATCCCAAAACACCTAAAAATTTGCTTAACCAGTTGCCTTTGCATCCATGTTTAATTTCGGTCTTGCATGTTTCCTTTCTGTGCATACTTATGTTTTTCATTATTTTACCTTGATAAGGCCTATGTCCCTTGACAAAAGATCAAGGCAGTTTTGCCCTTTTCTTGCAAGGGACTAAGCCTGAATAAAGTTCTAATCGCCCTTTGAGTAAATGCAGGGAGTCAGGAAAAGAAGTCAACAACCATCACTATGGAAAAACAAAGTACATCAAAGATAGGAGGGGGCCGGCACATCACAAATCGCCGCCTCCCTCTGCTGGAGCCTGATCACCCGGAGGTGGCATGGCAAGTCTCTCCTCACCTCTCCTCCTATGACTACTGGTCTGAGAGGAACCCGAATGGGTAGGTCCCCTCAGCGTGGTCCCACGAGAGTCGGAGCGGTGGGAATGGCTCCGGGATCGGGACTGCAACATCTGCATCATCAGCTGACGATGCTCTGCCTCCACTCGATTGAGCTCCCTGGCATGCTCAAGGCGAAGAAGAAGGAGCTGCTCGGACTCTGGTCGTGACAACTCAACTACGCGAGCTTCCAGTCTCCCGACCTACAAGATGACAAAGAGATGCATCAGTTACAGAAAAAGCAGTTTAAGAAAGAGAATCAGACATGTACCTCCTGTGTCAGCTCCTCTATCCTCCGAGCAGTCTGTGGAAACCAAAAGAAGTGTCAATCCAAGCATTTCCAGTTTAAAATCAAAATAAAAACATCGCACCTCGGAAGTGGAAGGACCAGGATCCGGAATATCTACGAGGGGCTCGAGCCCGAGCTCCCTCTGTAGCTCCATCACCTACCGGAAAAACGTCAGGAAACAAAAGAAAATGATGACAAGCAGAGCAGAAAATTATGTACCTTGTCCTGAAAACCCAAAGGTTCATCAGTAGAAGGCGGCTGAAAACCCAAAGGATCACCAGTGGGAGGCGGAGCACCCCCTACAGGAAGATCAGAAATCCTCGCCCAAAGATCCTTGTTCTACAAAAAGAAAATGTTAGAATCAAGCAAAGCAGAGCAAGAGAAAGTCAAGGAGATTCACCTCAGTAGTAAGGGCCTCCACCCGTTCCTTCAGCTGGGCAATCTGCAAGAAAATAAAAGATTAGCAAGGCAAATGAAGAAAGAAGACAATATAAGTAAAAGCAGTAATCACCTCAAGAAGGAAGCCCGTCTCAGAAGAACCGCTCCCGGGATCGGCAGGAATGAAGGGAGGAGGGTCGACCGGCAAAGGGTGAGGAGGTAGCTCGGGATCCGTAGGCTGGCTGAAGTCAAACGGCTCGAAGGGAGGCTCATCAAAAGCTGTCGGCTCAGGGGCAGCCGGATGGGAACCCAACTCCAGTTCGGCCACGCGCTCGCGGAGCCGAGAGATCTGAAAAGAAGTACAGAGGAGACAGTTAACAACATTCATTCAAGGAATTAAAGAAAAATAAAGAGTGCTACCTGTCGAGGGGAACCTCGGTAGCGACGTCGCTGAAAGAAAGAAGAAAGGAATGTCAGTTAACCAACAATGGAAAGGTGCAAAATACAGAAAATACCTGTCGCTCCAACTCAGCCTCCAAAGATGCTGTCCCCGCCCTCAAACGAGACAGCTCCGCCTGAATGCTCTGAAAGCAACATACAGTTAGACATCAAAGCAAAAGAAGAACAGTGGTAAAAACAACAAGTGCGTACCTCTCCACCCTCGGTGAAAAGGTGGGCGAATGTCGCCACATAGCGACGCAGATAGTCATCACTATCAGAAGCACTGGAAGTCACTGGGGTGCCACCCCTCTTCCAGATCCGGACAGCAAACTGGCCTTCCTTCTTCCAGTCAATCTCCTGGATCAGGCCGCGAGTAGAACGACCCAGGTGTGGGTAAGGTGGAAGATCCACCCACTCCTGGTGAAGCCCCAATGAGCGCATCGTGAGACGCACCCAAAGTGGCTCCATCTCGTTCGAGCGAGATCAAGAAGGTGTCACGGCCAAAAGCCGGACGACCCTCCAAAACCCACGGCTGCCGATCCAAGTGAAGATCTGAAAAAGGTTGCCATACCACCTGAAAAAGCAAGGCAGAGCAGTAAACAAGAAGAACCAAGAGTTAAGAAGGAGAAAAGTAACAGAATACCTCGTGATGAGGAAAGCAGAGCAGCTGCCTCCTCAGGTTCTCCACCTGGTAAGGATGGGAGGAAGCAGATCGTGTAGCAACCCAGCTACCGATAAGAGGGTACTCAGGGTCATCCTTCAGCAGAGCACGACCCAGGGGGATATAATAGTAACTCCATACCTGTCAAAATAAAAGCTCAGTTAGTCACCAAAAGAGACAAGGCAGAATTAATAGTGAACAAAAGAACAAAGGCATACCTGAAGAAATGGAGTAAAGCCGGCTACTGAAACCGGACCGCTCTCCATCGCCAGCGAGGAGAACAGATGAGCCAGCATAGCGGCACCCCACGCATACTCACCAACCTTCGACAGGTCAGCAAGAAAGGGGAGGAACCGCAAGTGCACCTTATCCGTCTTCGAGGCTAGAAGAAGACGGGTAAGGAAAAAAAGGAGGAACCGGCGGAGATCCTGGTCGGCTTCAACAGTGCCCTCCTCACCGACCAGGGAGCGCTCGACGCGTTTCGTCAACTCGTCGAGCACAACCGCCACTATGTCATCCTTACCCACACTGGCGTTGCCCAGACCAAGCAGGTTCCCGACAGCTGTGCGCTTCATAACGCGCAGTCCGCCGGGGCAGTGTGGGACCAGATGACCCAGGAAATCCCGGACCATGGCCGAGTAATCGCGATAGGTCTTGCCGGTGACGGCACGACCATGAACACGAAGACCCGTGATCCGGGAGACATCCTCCAAGGAAGGGACCATATGCCCCCAGGGGAAGAGGAAGGAATGGGTGGTGGAGTCCCATCTCTCCCTCAAGGCCTGGATCAGAGGGAGGTCCTCCCAGAAAGCCGAGCAACGAAGCAATGGGCCAAAACCCATTGCATCAAGCCGTACCTTCTGGAAGTCCTTCAACCCCTGGTAGGCATGGAAGACCATCTCCCAGGATATCCGGGACTTGATCTTCCCCTGCACAATCAAAACAACCATGTTAGAAACAAAGCAATCATGAATAAATTCAATTAAGGGGAAATCGAGATTCGATTACCGAAACAGCCGGAGGAGGATGGAGAGTGGGCAGCTCCGACGAGCCCGCACCAGCAGAGGAAGAAGCGCCGGCGGAAGAAGAAGCACCGGCAGAGGAAGAGGCTCCGGCGGCACCCGAAGCATCAACACGAGACCTCTTCGTCATCTGCATAATTTCAAAGCGTTAGAAAAGGTAAAAATCAGCAAAGCGAAGAAAGCGGGGGCCTGGGGACCAGGTGCCCCATTTATGGGGCGCCTGGACCAGGTGCCCCCATGATAGGGCGCCTGGCGCCCCCATGATAGGGCGCCAGGCAGAGCCTAGCGCCCCATCATAGGGGCGCTAGGGGGTTCAGCCCCCTTCTCTCTTCCCATTTTGATCCGGAACGACTCCGGATCGGTTTGGTCCCTTCTGCGAAATTAAAGACAACGAGATAAACTACAAATCTGCGGTTGGAAGAAACTTACTGTGAGATCCGCACGATGCGCTGCGCTCCCCGGAAATGTCCCGCCCAATAGAAAAAGTAGAAAAGATGATGGTGAAATGAAGAAAAGTGCATGGGTGAAAATATAAAGTGCTTTGGTCAAAATTTTCAAAATTCTTAGAACGTGTCCACAAGCAATATTCTTCGTGAAGAACACAATTTCATTGCCAAAACATTGATATTCTATTACTTTTGCATATTTTTGCTATTTTTCTGACACTGACAGGACAATGACACAACTGAAAAGAAAAAACTACATCATGCAAACTTTAAACCTACACTGATCAAGTCCTAAACAAACAGAGTGCATAACAAAAGCAAAATACAAGCAGACTCATTCAGAGAGCAGAGATGCAGATCAACCACCGCGCAGCTTCCTCAGCTTCGCCACATACCGGCTCTTCCAGACTTCGTCCTTGTCCATGTAAGCACTCGGCGAGAAACTTTTGCAAATTCCCCAGATAGCAAGGATGCTCTGGCACTCCTCAACATCAGCCGCCGTGCCCGTCTGACGATCTTTGATGGATGGAATATGAGAGAGACGAGGGACTTTGAGCCGCGGTTGGCCCAACTGAAGAGGACATCGGTGAGGGTTGTAGATAATAAAGGAAGTACCGGTAATCAACCGGAGATCCACCCCTGGGGTGGGAGAGGCACGAACATTCTGGCGCATAACCGCCTCTGTGGGACAAACAAAGCCGCTGCTGCTCATCGCCGAAAAGTACAAACGCCAGTCAGCGCGGGTCTTCACTGAGGGGCACTTGTTCTGAACCTTATATTCCATGCAAAGGCGGTTGGTGAGAGGCTGGAGGGGGCTCCGAGCGAAAAGCCGGGAAGCCGTGGCCGGTCCGAAGCACACGTCAAACTTAAAGTGCCAGTCAACCCAGCACACGAACAAGAGAATGCTGCCGAACATAGGCCTGCCAACCCTAGCAGAAGTCAGGCCGTCATAAAGGTAGCCCAGCATCGAGTGGGCTATGCACTCATTGGACCAAATGCCCTGAATGCAAGGAAGGCAGGTAGGATCAAGCCACCCGTCCTCACACGGGTATAGGAGCACTGAGGCAAGGCAAGCGGTGACGCCTTTGGCACCAGGCAGCAGAAGGTCCTCATTATCACCGGCGCCTTGAATCACGCCAATGGACCAATCCGCCAGTGCTTCGGTATAAATACGGCCGCCTACCATAATGGATCGGGCCTCTCCGGTGGTCATAAAGCCGCGGAGGAAGTCTAAACCGGTGACCGGTCCGACAGGGATAAACATGGCCTGGCCGAACCCAGGCATGGCACCAAGCCCCATAAACAGCTCTACCTCCTCCAAGAGAACGGTACATTCGAAAGAGTCAAAAACAAAAGTGTGTGTATCGGGATGCCACATCTCGAGAAGCGCACCCGCCAAAGAAAAATCCCAGAAGTATTTGAGGAGGTGGTTGGCGTGAACGAGGATGCCGTTGAAGCCCCACCCGCTAAGAATGGTCCGCACATGAATGTTGATAGCAGCCATTAAGCGGGCTATCCATAGCACCTGGCCGTATCGGCGAGCCTCGGGAAAATTCGGAAGGTCCTGCAAAATAACCGCGCAATTAGAAAGAGTTTTGAGACAGAACAAAGGAGCGTGCCTAATAAAGACACTACCACTCCCATGGACACCCGGTTCCGAATATGGCACGGCACTTCGGAGAAACTTTTCATCTCATTTGAACCGGTCAGGCGGGAGGAAGAAGAAGCCATCGAAGCAAAAGGAGGGGCAAGAGGCACTGTAGCTGGTGTAGGGGAGAAGAAGGGAGGGACCCCCCTTCTTATAGAAGCCAAAACTGCCTCGGGAAGGAGCAGAGTTGAAGTCCGCGCAGGTGCCCCACTTATAGGGCGCCTGGCGCCCTGTAAGTAGGGCGTCTGGCGCCCTGTAAATAGGGCGCCTGGCGCCCTATAAATGGGGCGCCTGGCGCCCCATAAATGGGGCGCCTGGCGCCCCATAAATGGGGCGCCTGGTGCCCCATAAATGGGGCGCCTGGAGCCCTATAAGCAGGGCGCCTGGAGCCCGGAATTTTGCATGTATTATCATATATCTTGCATGTATATCGTTGAAGACCTCGAGTCTAAAAGGGCTGAGTCAGAGAACCCCTCCAACAAAATCGATGAAGGATTCAGTCACCTTTTAGACCCACGGTTAAGCCAAAGTCAAATGAACGGGGACGACGGTATCTTCACGGATGTCCTGACCCGTTATGTTTGACCTATATCTTCAACTATTTTCTTATGTTTATTTCTATTTCTTTAAACTCAGCATACATCATGCATTATCATACAGCATACATCATGCAGCATACATCATGCATTATCTTTTTCATCACCATCTTTCTATGGCTCCTCGAGAAGGTTTTTGATCTGCCCGGAAGATCCAATTTTAATGGTTTCATCGAAACAAGAAGTTTTTCCATGTCAAACTGAACCAGTATTCTTGAGTAAAACCCAATGAATTTGAAGAACCCAACCTTGGATGATTGGCCTTTTTCTCTTTACTTTTCGCAATTTGCTACATTTCTGCCGAGTCCAGCACACCATGCAGTTCGGGTCCTGGCCGGTTACAGTTCTCCCCCACGCGGGATTTTAGTTGTTTACTTCTGTTCTTCTTTTTAACCAATCAACAAGAGGAAGGGTTTCGATAAGACAAAGGGTAATCTCGGAATCCGGTAAAGTTTTGTTTTACTCAACTAGGCCAATGAGGGCGTGTCTAAATCTACACCTTGGCGTCACCTTTTCAGTCCATTACCACTTCATTTCGCTACGCTTCATTACGCTTCGCTACATTCACCAACGCTTCATTCATGACACTCCCCTACAAAGCCAACGCCAAGGCGAGGCAAGCTGTAGACACGCTATTTTGGCCCAGTTGGAGAGTTCAAATTCTTGTTTTCATAAAGAATATTTGAAGCACGTCGTGTTTTCCGGACAGATCGAGTTTTGGCACATTCCGAAGGTGGGTCCATCAAGCAACCATACCAGCCGAATGCCCTGTATATAGGGCGCCAGGCGCCCTATAAACAGGGCGCCTGGATCCAAATCTAATCGATGTGACAGGTTGATTTGACCCCCCGCAGTGACTTGTCTTGTCGACCTGACATATCTCATGATGCTAGCGCCCCATATATAGGGCGCTATGCCACATGGCACCACTTTTCGAAAATGGCCAAAGTGCCCTCTTTTGAGCTATAAATAGACCCCCATTTGATTCCAAAGGAGGTTCCAACTCCGTGCCACCCTAGAGATCATCCAACACTACGATTCCAAGCCATATTCACCCTCCAAAAGCCTCCAAACCGATCCAAAATCCTCCACCAAAAACCCTAAAACCTTCTGTTCCTGTCACCCAGAAAAATGATTTTCCTCCCACTTTGAGAGCTTCTATCCGTCCCTCCTCCTATATCCAGCACCCAAACCCTCTTCCATGGGCTTCATTTGAGTATTGTCTACAAGGAGGAGCCCCTACTTCGTCCTGGAAGCCTCCCAGCACTCCGGAGCGGCGCCGCGAAGAGGAGAAGAAAATCTGTTCGGGCCAGACTTAGTGCCCCGTATACAGGGTGCTTTGACTTGGTCAACGCACCCTATAAAGGGGCACACTGCTCCCCGGCGCCCTATATACGGGGCACCGGGGAAGGACAGAAGCTTGTTTTGTTATTTTTGGATTCCGATCGTCCGTTTAATCGAGTTTTTGTCTCCCCTTTTTGCTTTTGCATCGATCATCATGTTATTTAGCATGTTCTAGAGCATTTTTGCATTTCATATATGTTTAAAACCTACCAAAAATAGGGGTTGGGATCTCGTCCCAATCCGGTTAGTCTCTTCCCATTTGCATGTTTGAATCTAAATTCGAGCACGATACTATGCTTTCGTTAGAACTAATGAAACCTTCACTTGTCTCCTTGTTTTCTTATGGACATTCTTAGGTAGATCCGATCGAGGTGGAGCTTCAACCGGATCAAAGGCAAAGGATTCACTAAGCTCTCTTCTTTCGGCCGGCTGAGAGAGGAGAAGTCGGAACCCAACAATCTCCCCACTTTCAAAGGTACGACGGTCATTTTCATTTCTCCATTTCATTTCTTTTCGTTCTACTATATTTTGGAGCCTTTGGCTCCTGGCGACCACACCCACTAACATCCTATCCACCAAGTCACCAAGGCGGGCGTAAGGGGGTCCGGAGTGGGGAGATCCGCGGATGTCCCGTTCCGGGTGCTTACAGCTTATCCAACATAAAAGGAAAAGTTATGCACATAACTAACATAAAAGGCAAAGTTGTTTGCATAAACCATTACATAAATACAAATTACATAGTATACGCATGCCACATTTCATTTGCCATTCTATCTCTCATAGATACCCATACTGCATTGTCTTCTCTTTCTTCTCTTCTTGTCCTATGTTGTGACCTCACTTGAGTAGAAAACCCTTCCGTCTCTATCACGGTAAGCAACTCATCATTTGGGTTCAACCCCAAAATAAAATTGTGCAATATGCAACATACAAGGACAAGCTCTACTTGTGTGGTAAATGGAAAACACGGAGCTTCATTAATGATACGAAAACGTCTCTTCAAAAGGCCAAAAGCTCGTTCCACAGTAGTTCTTAAAGAGGAATGCCGAAGGTTAAACAACTCCTTCATATTAGTAGGGGTGTAATCACCAAAATGCTTGAGATGATATCGGACACCACGATAAGGAGATATAAAACCGGGCCGTGTGGAATAACCAGCATCAACAAGAAAATATTTTCCTACATCCAAAAATAATTTTATAATGAGATTTATGATATACATATGCAAACAACGTCGACATGATCATAAATTTAAAATAATATTACCATTTGGCACTTTAAGCCCATTTTGCCTTTGAAGTGCATCTTTTAAAACAAGCATATCATGTGCTGAACCCTCCCAACCAGCTAAAACATAAGAAAATGTAAGATCAAATCTAACAACAGCTAGTACATTTTGCGTTTGTTTGTTTGTTTTACCACGGAATCTTGCAACACTATCAGATGGAACTGATGCTAAAATATGAGTACCATCAATGGCACCAATACAATCCTGTTTTGTAACTAAAATTTGTTAGCATCTATCAAAAATTATTATTAAGAATAAATACAATCAATTAATAATTACCTTAAACCACGGCCAATAGATATCTCTCGCTTTGAATCTCATTTGGTATAGATGCATCCGGTGGGTGTATGTAATCATTGTGCAATTGTCGAATAGCCTTTAAAACTTGATTAAAATAACGACTAACGGTCTCTCCAGAGCGATGATAATTTACACTCATGACTCCATTTCTCACATTATGTGCTATTGTATGTAGGAACATTAACAACTGTTCTTGTACAGTAACATGAATGGTGTCATGTAGCAAGTTCTTTCGACGCACAACTCCACATAATTGGTAAAATGTCATCCTATTCATCCTTATCATCTTTATACACGTTGTGTCATCTACACCGATAATACTATGCATGTATTTTCTTCTAATCTCATTTCGTTTGTTATAAGATAACCTTGGAATGCTTTCTATTTCCTTATCCTCTTCATTAAATTCTATAAGAATTTCCAGTGCCCCAACACATGCTGCTAAAGCTCCCACAACTGTAGCATCAACTTCATCATCGTACGTGAAATTATTGACCTCCATCTATAAATTAAAATGATAAAAGTGTAAACAAATCATAACAATGACTGCAACAAAAATAAACAGGAAGAAAGTCACATGCTCTCAATTATCTTTGAGCTCTACCGTATATCTACATGAGATTATTTTTACAGCTTCTTATAAGCAAAAACAGGACCATGTACTTTAACAATTATAAGGTATTGGCTGTGGGAGCAGTGGAAAATGCAGAGAAGCCGGGGCTCTCTGGCAGATCCTAAGGACCTGATGTGAGAGGGATCCTGGTAGTCCCAAGGGGATTCAGACAGGAGCAATAAAACAAGTTCATTAAACTTTAATCTAAAATTGAGCAAAATAGACCTATCTACTAGTTTAAATTTAAGAGGCTCAGATTTGGAACAGGTCTGTGAGTTACATGATTGCAATGCTCTGATTCCGTAAATTTCATACATTTGGTTTGCTGATCCCCTCAAAAACTTTTCTCAGATTTTTTATCTATGAATAAAGCTCAGATTTTGAATCTTTAAAATTCATATTTGAATCCTCAGATTTCAGATTGCAGAATTTTTAGTTCGGATCTCCTGCAGATTTCAGTTTTCTGCACATTCTCTGATTTTCGGCTGCAGGTTTTTATGGGCCTTAAACTTTCAAATTTCTTTTATTTACAGACTTCCGATTGCTGATTTCAGATTTTAAATTCTGCATATCTTACAGGCTTCGGTTTCCTGGTTTTAAATGCAAAGTTCAGATTTTGAATCTTTAAAATTCAGACTCCATATTTCTTGCAGATTCTGCATTTTTAATTGATTTCCAGATTGCAGGTTTTTAAATGGGTTCTGCACAAATTCAGATTTCAGATTTTATGGGGTATTCAGATTTTCAGTTTTCTGGATTTCGTGCACACTTGCACATTCAAATTTCAGATTTTTATATTGCAGACCTTGTGTATTTCAAGTTCAGAGGTTTTTTATTTCGGGTTCAAAACTTTTTACAGTTTTCGGGCTTTAAATTACATATTTCTCCGTTGATTGGCTCAAGGTTCGATTGGCATTTGACTTGTTTAACGTAGGCTCCCCCACGATTTGAAAATTCAATTAACATTTCTGGATCCCCCACTGGAGGCTCAAGTTTCTGTTTAAAAAAACCCAGAATTACAAATTTTTATGTTTGTTACTATTATTTTACTCATTTGCATTCCGGTCATTTCATGGAGCCGTTGAGCTAGCCTTAAACCTGAACCAAATGACTGCCTTGTCTTACCACCACCCTCCTAAATGCCCCAAGGCCTGAACCAGTCAAATTCATCTTTGAATTGAAAAAGAATCGCCTTATCATGCTTTCTCTGCAAGGGACACTCCCAATCTCTCTCCTAACTCTGCTAACATATCATCCTTGTCTTTAAATGAAACCTACTCTTTTCCCTTCTCACAAGATGCAGCAACAGCTCCACAGATAACAAGCAGCTCCTCAGTTCGCAAGGGGGAGAGAGCTGCAGACAAAAATAGTCAGCACGAGGACCCAGTCTGCCCAATCATTTCCCCATCCAAAAGACCAATCCCCATCACAAACAAGTCCAGATAAAAGACCAATCCCCATCCAAAATAAAAGCTCCAAATATTTACAAACAAGTCCCAAAATTTCTTAAACCAGTCCCCATCACATAAACGACCAACATACAAGGCTTGCAGAATTGGAATTGGAGACCGGATCAGCTAGTGTCCCTTTTGATATGATCCAGATCAAATCGGCAAACACATTGGTGATGCTACTCCAATTGGGAATTAATTCGGCGAAGTCCTCTTCTATGTAAACCAATACTAATTTTGAAGGTCTTTGAATGTTCTCTGAAATTTCCATATTTTTGGGGCCCGAGGCTTTTCCTTTTCCTATCACTTTTCTCATTGCAAATCCAAGAAAGTAGAGAATAAATCTCAGAAGTTTCTGTATAATCTGGAAAAATCTCAAAAAACTCTTGAAGATATCCAACGCCACCTGCAGCCGTCACCTTGCCCAACGCCACCTGCAGCCATCACCTGCAAGGCAGACGCGGCTGCTCTCTGCATCTCCTGCGACGCCGATATCCATTCTGCCAATCCCCTTGCCCAACGCCACGAGCACGTCCCGGTCGCCCCCTTCTATGATTCCCCCGCCGCCGTCAAGCCCGGCGCCGTGCCGGATCCTCTCCTCAAGACCTGCGACGACGAGGCTAACGCCAATACCCGTGAGTCGGAGGAGGCAGAGGCCGCCTCCTGGCTGCTACCCAACCCCTCCTCTGCCGACCCCCAAAACCAGAAGATGCCGACGAGAAAGGGGAAATGAAATCACGGCGGCGGGGGGGGGGGGGGTGGGGGGAGGTAGATTACAGTGTTGAAACCTCTGCCTTGTAGATCCCTCTTCCTCGTCGCAGTGTCGGAGCGTCGAGCCCTCCTCCTCGTCGAACCCTCCCGGTCGAGCCCTCTCCTCATCGCCTCTTGGCCGGCCGGAAGCTCCTCGTCGAGCTCTCCTCCTTGTCGCCTCCTGGCCGGAAGCTCCTCCTCCTCGTCAAGCCCTCCTCCTCGTCGCCTCCTGGCCGCCTCGAGCCTCTCCCAAAAACCCTCGTCCCTGGCTCGAAACGGCACCCCGCGGAAAACGGCGTCGGCTCAAAATTTCCGGACGCCAAATTCCCTCGATGAGATGGTCAAGGGATCAAGTTTTCCATTGACCTTCCGTTTTACGGATAAACAAATAATGCGATGTAAAAAAAAATCGGGAAAACTGATGTATGCAGCCGGTTTTACGACTAAACAAACAGACCCTTAATACATTTCAGTTTTAATGACCAAAAAAAAGTTATACTAGGTGTCATAATAATATATAAAAGAGATTAACTAATGCCCAAGAATTCCTAGCGAGAAAAGCCAAGACGCGGGTGAAGCACCGCTTTCTGACTGGGTTGGTTTCGTAGGCATCAGAAGTCAAAGACGCGGCGCTAACAAGTCGGACGCGTGGCCAAATTTACGGCTCATGCTGTCGCTTTCAAACGTCGTGATAGGTGGTGTTCCTTGACCAAAATAAAACAGAGAAGATGGCAATAAAGTTCTAAAGGCCGTCAAGTTAAAAAAAGAATATATTAAAATAAGATCTAGGTCAATCAATGACGTAAAATTGATATGTTACGATAAAAAAGAGTGAAAATTCTCTATGACAGCGAGAGGTGGAGGAGCGCAAGATAAAAAAATAGAATTTTAATCTTTTGTCTAAGAAAAATTTCTTTAAAAATATCAACTTCTAATAGTTGTCAAACATCTCTTTTAACAAACGTTTTAAAAAAAAATTATAACAAAACTCAATTTATCATCTAACCAAACAGTTTGTAAATTAGTAACTTCTATTTACTTTTTTTTAACTATCAATAGATTTAAACAGATTTATAAATTTTTAAATCAAATCAAATGAACGAATTGAATAACTTGAGTTAAATTAAATATTTATTTTAAATATTAATTTGATTTAGTTCGAGACATAGATTGATCTAATTTGGTTAGAAAAAAATTCCGTATGAATCAAAATAAACCAATTCATGGACAACTTTATCAGGGATAGAAATTCAAGCAGAACTTGAGAGATTTATTCCTTCCATAAAGAACCCTCTCTTTCCTATCGGTCTAACATATTACAAACAAGTCAGGAAGTTGGGGGCAACATCTTGATTTATTATTATTATTATTATTATTATTATTATTATTATTATTATTATTATTATTATTATTATTATTATTATTATTTGAAAGAGTGTTGCAGTTGGCCGATCACCGCAATACAGATCACCTAGGATCAACCCCTGAGGCCCTGTTTGGTATGGGGATAACCTAGGATAGACCTGGTTTATCCCCAATCCCTTGTTTGGTATACATTTAAAAATAGATTTAACCTAGATTAAGTTAATCCAGCTTATCCCCAAAATTAAGGATAAGTGCAGGGATAAATCATCCCACCTCATACGGAGGATACGACACCCCGAGGCCGAGTTCCGTCTGGCGCCGGGGGGGGGGGGACCTCCGCGGGAAGCTCCGGCCAGCAGCTCAATCCGGGGGGGGTGCGCTCTGATCGTCCGCGGGAGGGGGAGCTGGGAGCTCCGTCCGACGGGGAGCCGCCGGGGGGGGGGGCCCGAGCGCCGGCGGGGAGCCGCTGCGGGGGGGGGGGGAGGGGGGGCTGCGTCGTCCGCGGGGGAGGGGGAGGGGCCCGAGCACCGGCGGGGAGCCGCCGCGGTGCTCGTCGTCCGCGGGGAGGGGGAAGGGGCACGGGGCGCCGGCGGGGAGCCGCTGCGGGGCTTTGTCGTCCGCGGGGGAGGGGGAGGGGCACGGGCGCCGGCGGGGAGCCGGCGCGTGGGGCTCTGTCGTCCGCGGGGGAGGGGGAGGGGCACAGGCGCCGGCGGGGAGCCGTTGCGAGGGGGAGGGTTTTGGGCACGAGCGCCGTCCGGCGGCTCCCACAACGACTCCACATCCGAGACTCGCCGGGTGCGGGCGTCATCGTCCCCGCGCTCTTCCTCCGCCGCTGCCGCGGGTCTCCGGTGCGGTTGAGCGAACACGCGGCGGGCGCCAGAGAGCGCCGGACAGGTGTTCGATCTTGGTCCCGAGAGAGGGAATCGGGGGAATATACTTGACCGGGGAGCGAACGAATGCCCGCGTGTTCGCCGGCGGTGCCCGGGGGGAGGGGGAGGGGGGGCGCGTGAGGGCTGGGAGCTCCGGGGGGCGGGGTGCGAACGCCGGCGGGAGAGGGACACCTCGGTGGGGGAGGGGGGCGAACACCGCGGTGCCCGGACTCCGGGGGCGGGGTGGGGTCTGCGGGATGGGGGGCGGACCGCCGGGAAGGAAGGGGAAGGGGGGCGTCCGCCGAGGAGAAGGGGCTGGGAGCACGGTCAGAAGGGGCTGGGAGCACGGTCCCCGGGGGGTGTCTGCGGGAGGGAGTGGGGCACTCTGTGCGCCGGGAGGGGGGTATTATAATAATTTTTTTATATTTTTTATTAAGTCCATTTAAACGATTTGGTTTGATTTAAATCGGTTTGATTTAGTTCGATTTAGTTCGGGAGATTTTCCAAGGCGAACTAAACCGAACGGGGTTCCAAACCGAACCGAACCGAATAGGTTAGTTTGGTTTGGTTTCTCGGTTTGAACCGTTTTGTACCCACCCCTAGCCGGGAAGGGGGGGCGGGGAGCGGCTCCGCGGGGAGCATCATCCGTCTTCGTCTGCCGGGTTCTGTCCGAAGGGGGGCGGGCTGAACTCCGTCCGCGTTTAAGCTTATTTTTATTTATATATTTAAATTATACTTTAAATTTATTATATAAATGTGTAAGCGGGTTAAGATGTTTATGAATATGTTATAAATAATAGAATAATCAAAATTAGAGGTTGTATATGATTGGGATTAAATTTGAATTACCAGATGTAGATTGATTTGAAGAGTATTTAGTTGCAATGTTTCTAATTTAATTAGATTTTAAAAATGAAATTCAAATTTGAATTTATTTGTCATATTTTTAAAATCATTTTATTTATATCTTAAAATTTATATTTATATTTATATTTATTATATAAATATATAAGTTGGTTAGGATTTTTATAAATATGTTATGGATAATAAAATAAGATAATATAAACAAGGTAAAAATATAAAAATATAGGATTATCCTCGAATTTATTGTTAATATACCAAACATAGGATAGGGTTATCCCTAAACTTATCCTAAGTTAAACCAAACATGATGAGGATAGGGTTAACCACAAGGATTGGTTTATCCCTATCCCCATTAAATTTATCCCGATACCAAACGACGCCTGAATGTCTTCCCCTGAACAAAAGGAAGGGACCTCGCTCAGAGCTGGTGTTCCCACTACGGAACAATTTGTTTTTGTTATTAATATCACACACATGTTATTATTTATGTAAACTCGCTCAATTTACTTAATAATTAATAAGTGATTTTGAGCGAGTTAATAATGTAGATAAGTGATTAATAACATGTATAAGAAATTAATAACTAAAAATGAAGGGGTTAATAATATATTTAAAATATTAATAATATACTTAAAAAATAGTAACTAAAATAACTTGCGGCACTGTGCCCCGCGGAAAAGGTATCCTCTCCTCCGCTCCGCTGAAGTGATAGCGACTAAGGTGGTGTTTGACTAGGCTTAATCTGAAAATCTTAAGTCTTAATTTTACATCTAACCTCTTAATGTGTGGTAAAAAAGTCCTTAATTTCATTAAGACATAAGTGATTTACGTCGTTTGATAAAAAATCTGAACCATCCACTTAATCTTCTTAAAATTGTAAAACAACTAAACATGAACTTTGTATCCAATCGATCGCATACACATCCACAATTTTAGTATGCGAAATCCTACGCCGAATTGATTGCACAAAGATAAATATTATTAATACACCAAGAATATGTTCAAAATCGAAGTAGAAGACAATATAAATCATTGATTCCACAATCACTCATATTGTTTTTCATTAATTTATAAGTCGACCCACAAGCTCATGGAGCTAAAAGTAAAACGCCCTCCGATCGAAATTGAAAATGAGAGCACGGTTCAAAACTCGGACAAGAAAACAACCTAGAACGAGAGATGTTCCCTTCCCCTTCTTGTCTCCACCAATTTCGAAATGTTTGCACCTCTGTAAGATGTTCGGTTGTATGGTAATCGCACAAAAAAATAAAATATCGTAACCATCAATAGGTTGCACCTCTGTAAAATAATGCTTGCGGCTACGACACCGCAACTTCAAGACGATCTTCTTGGTTGTTTTTTCCTATTAGTCAAGGATATGCGAGAGACCAATTTTTCAATATTTCGTCCATAATTCATGGTAAGAGAAGTGTAATCCTTCAACACCACAACACAAGTGCAGGTGGATTCAGAGAGCACCAAACAAGATTTCAACACAGGCACACACAACTTTGAAACATTCTCAAAGACATGACTCAGAACAAAATATAAAATCAAATGAGGTGCTTCCTGCATGCCTTGTTCTTACAAAAGGTTTTCTTTGTTTTTGGCACATTCACCTACAATAAAGAGAAATTCATTTGCTGGTTTTGGTATGAATGTGTCCGGTGGAGGTTTGCAACCTGCAGAACTGACTGCTGTGTGCTCATCAGCCAAGTGGAAGATAAACAGATGAATCTATATGCTGCACTTGACGTTAATCGTACTCAGTGGCTGGTTGATGCCAACTAGTGTAATCAAGCTGAATTCAACCAGCAAGCTCCCATCCTCAAAAAAGTGACAAAATACTCATTTTTCTCATCACCAAAAAAAATAACAACAATATAAACAGAGGTTTTCAGATACCACACCCAGTTCAATGGAAATAGTATCATGCACTCGCTTGTATAATTCTCTTGCAGTGTCGGGCTGAAAGTTCTTTGCTAGGAAACACTCAAGATGATCGACCTTGGGATACAACAGAGCAGACATCAATAAAGCAACTGGCCAAAAATCCTTCACTTGCCTGAGAAAGAACCCTGTGAATCGAACTAAAAGTAATGTCAGTGAACAATACAAAATACCAAAAGCACAACCACTTATTTTCTTGACATGATTACAGATCCATTAAAAAAGTTGCAAACAGTACAACCTGGTCCTTCAACGACCTCCTGCAGAGAGGTAAGAATGGTTGGAAAACTTCTCAGACTAGAAGCCACAAGATCTTATTTTGTTTCATGTTCTTGACATCCAAATATAATAATCCCTTCTTTCCCCCATCTCGAGTGGAGCACAGGGATGTAGGGATACAAGTGTAGGAAATAAAGATGTCCTTTCCCATAGAAGATTTATACCAACTAAAACCTTCAATAACCAACATTAAAATCTCACCTTGAAAAAGATAACAGAAAGGACGTCAATGAACTATTGCTGGCACTACCTGGAAAAGTATTTTTGGTGGGAATTTAACGATCTCCTTTTAAAATGAGCATTTGCTAGTTTAATGCATTAGAAATAAGCTATCAAATAACGTACAAACCCTGTACCTACCACAGCTATAAACCTGACTTCCAGCTCCTTTTGGCATACAACAAAATCAGATACCAAGAAGCAACCCAAATTTTCTTTTAAACCAAATGCGATCTCATAGTGCATTTTGGTGTGGTATAGAAAATTCTAATGTGCCATGAGTTAGCAACGTAAAAGCAGGTGCCATGAGTTAGCAACGTAAAGTACACATGGTAGATAAGGCTTATAGAAGTAGATATCGGTGCAAGAATGTAAAAGCAGTGCAACAGGAAAAGCAGTGAAAATGCTACAGGACACATTTTAACCTGCCAATATACACATTTTAACATGCAAGTTGATGGAGATTGGAGAAACAACTAATCAAACAGTCACAAAGTCGCCACTTTCTCTGTCTGCATACAAAACATGATCTGGAAAAGGGGAAATACGTAATACAAGCCAGGTTTTTGGAAATGAACTTTCTGGACGATACCTATGAAGCTTGTCGTCTTCGTCTTTGTGCTTGTCTACTTTCTATTAAGTTGTTTGCCACGTGGTCTCGTAACTCATGCATAAATTGTTGATCAGCTTGTCTTGATAGTCCTCCTATAGTTGACTCGAGTGTTGTATCTACACTCACTTGCACTTGTGATGATTCTAAAATATATGCATCTGGATCCTCATAATATGTAAATAACTGGTCTCTAACCTTTTCTTTTCTTAGATAATTATGCATTGCACAACAACTGATTACAATGTCTCTTTGAGCTTCTAAAGAATACGGTAACATTTTGGTGAGAATACGGTATCGTGCTTTTAGAACACCAAAAGCCCGTTCTATGACATTTCTAAGCTTTGCATGGCCTTGATTAAACATTTCCTCTTTCCCTCGAGCACGCTCTCGATGTCTAAAATCACTAATCCAATATCGCACATTTCTATAAGGGGTCATGAAGTATCTAGTATGAGCATAAGCAGCATCACAAAGATAATATTTATCTGTAAGAAAATTAATATAAATTTCAAAACTAGAAATATAACATTAATAAATATTAATAATATTAAATAGGTACCTGGAGGAGGAAATGGAAAACAATGTTGTGCATCGTATGCTATCTCGTGTAAAATTCTCGAGTCATGTGCAACCCCTTCCCATCCAGCAAAAACAAAAGTGAACATCATGTTAAAATCACATACTGCCAAAACATTTTGATAGCACTCATCTCGTCCTCGACCTCTATAAGGAACTTGTTTTTCTTTGGGAACTTTGGCATGTATAAGAGTGCCATCTAAAGCACCAATAGCACCCTACATAATAAAATAAACATTAATAATAGAACAATATTAATTCATTGAGGCAATATACAAAAACATATAGTAATGATAAATTTTACCTTGAAAATTTTTCGTAATTTTTTGTGATAGCCTGGGATATTTGGATCTGGATTAAATGTAGTTGGTACAATCATTTCCTTTGAAAACTCCATCATTGCTCCAAGTACTTCATGAAAATAATAATGCACTGTTTGTGTTGAATGCTGAAATCTTCTTTTTATTATTCTTAAACATTTTCCGTGACTAATGATGTTAAGAAACATTGCTATTTTTTCCTCTACAGAAATGTAGCGACTATCTCTCAACCACTCCTTTTGTCTAAAATAGCCACATAAATTAATATATGTCTCACGTGGTATCCGCATCAACTCCTCACATTGTGTGTCATTTCCTGTCAATAGTTCTATAGTGTGTGCAGCACCACTATATTGAGAGGTTAGATCCTTATTTCTTTTTATTCTTTTCTTCTTTTTCCACCACAAATAAAGAAAGCATAGAATCTTGAACCTTCTTTTCAAACTTCGGGGAAACATTTCTGCTATAAATAAAAACATAGAACATGACACAAAGTAGCATTACTAAAAATGTAAAAGACAACATAATTTGAAACATCCAAAACATAATTTAAAAGTAGCATCCAAAGCATAATCTAAAAGTAATGTCCAAAGCATAATCCAAAAGTAACATATTAACATCCAACACATAATCCAAAAGTAACAAAACCTAAGATAACATAACACCAATATCATGACATCAAAATATATTCTTCATCTTGAGCATACTCTTCGACCAATTCATCCTTGAAGCATCGTCTTCAACAATCTCGCACCATTGAATCCATTGTTCACGCATTTTTTCATCAGAGAATAGGACAAATTTGCATGAGCATATAATAAATCTGTGCGATTTAACTTCATTTCATCTAATTTTTTGCAGCAATCCTTTAAAGTAGGCGTATTGATATGAGCGAGATTGGTGGTTTTAGAACTTTCAGCATCACTAATAAATGCATCAAGCACTTTCTCAAACTTTGCATCAATGTCATTAGATTTTCTCTTTTTGTTTGAATTACCCAATTCTGCAATTTCAGGCTCTGTAACCGACTTATGAGAGTTTGAAGCATCTGGAGCATTAATGAGAGAGATATTATCAGAATCATTTTGCTCCTCTTCTTCTCCAATTGTAGTAGACGATGCATTAGGTGCTTTAGAGAACTTGCTTGCTGGACCCCATCCTAAATTTCCTGTGGCTGAAACACCTTCAAATAAGGCCATGCCTTCCTCCTCCCACCTAAAGCCACTTATTCTAAATGATGATGCCTTAGGATGTACCTGTAAACAAAAAAAAAATTATTTAGTATTATTTTTTAGGTGAAAAATTTTTATTATAACTAGTTAAAAAGATTTACCTTTAAATATTCATCCCATTGCTCAGGAGTCCAATCCATTGTTTTAGTGATTGAATTGTAACCATGTCCTGTATTCTTTCTTACAAGATTTGTCCATTCCACATACATTGTCCTTAGATAATCAAATTGATTCTTCATTTGTTTTTGTGTTACATCAACTCCAAATTTCTCCTTCATTTGCTTTCCAACTATAATCCACGATTGCTTTCTTAAGGATGTTCCTGTCCTTCCAACTCTTGCCACCTCGCCAATACAACATTGTAAAAAAAATTTGACTCTTTCATTATCTTTCCAGCTAGTTCTCATAACACCCTTGGTATTGCTTGTTCCTTCCATATTATATATCCTATAAGAAGATTAATGAAGTGTTATAAACTAGGGATCACATGAAAGTTTTATAAAAATTAGAAGTTAATAAACCCTGACAAAATAACATAAGTTGATTTTATATTGTTGTTTGCTGGAGAGCAACACATGTAAGTAAATTCTTAAAAGATGCTATAAACAACAAAAAGGGAATAGATCCTTAACAAGAATAACTACAAATGCCAAGAAGAAATGAGAATTAAGGATAAGTCACATAAATTCTTTAGAAAACTATAGAGAAAGAAAAGCTTTTTCACATGATGAATGACAAGAGCTTCTCACATGATAAGTCACATAAATACCTAAAACCAATTTGAGCGAGAAGAAAATCTTCTTCTTCGAACCCATTTGAGCCCATTTGAGCATATGCCCTTATCATTATGTTGCATAGCCCAAATCGGGTTTTCTCCCAAAAAATTGGCTGATTCAGCCGATCCGATCCGGATTGAATCGGAATCAGGACCCACTGATCCGGTTCCGATTCCACCATCCTTGAACAGTCCAAATGGTGAAGTCTTATCCCCAAATAAACCTATACACTCGAAGACGGATGATGATGATGGGGGTGGTGGTGGTGCTGGAATTGATGATAAAAAAGATCGGTTTTACTCTCGCCCGGAGGCTCTCGCCTTGTCCACCGCTTCCGGAGGTAGGCCTCGCCGGTCTTTCCCGGCGGGCTGCCTCCCCGCTGCTGCCTCCGCGCCTTCGGCACCGACGCCTTCTCCCTCGGTCGCCTCTGGTGGACCTCCCTGGACACACACAAGAAAGAGCATGCTGCCTTTTCAATCTCTGCCCAGAATATCATGCACACATCGCCATCGGATCAAGATGATGACGATAATCCATACAAGAGAGGATCACCCCCAAGTTAGAGAAAAAACCTGAAGAAGAATTTCCGGACAAATTAAATTCGCCTAAATTTCCTCCTTTGATTATTCTCTTGCTAGAAGGCGTCTTGGTGCGTCAGAATTTTGTACCGGCAGCTAGATGCTCTTCGGACTGATGGATCGTGTAACACAGGACAAGTCCTGCTAGACGGACATGGCATCAAGACACTGAAGCTGAGGTGGGTGAGACAGCAGACGGGGCTGGTGAGCCAGGGGCCAGCTCTCTTCGCGACCTCCATCAGGGAGAACCTTCTGCTGGGGAGACCCGACGCCACCCAGGCTGAGATGGAGGAAGCTGCGAGGGTCGCGAATGCCCATTCCTTCATCATAAAGCTCCCAGAAGGCTACGAAACCCAGGTATGTCTCTCTTACCTGCGCACGCCGGCGCCTCTTCTCTAGTTCTTCTCCACCCAAAGTCCCATCTAGCGGGCCGGCAGTATTACGCGGTAGGTGGCGAAGAATACCTATGCGAGATGCTCCAGTCGCCTCCGCAGTGGCCCAAAAGCGTCCGCTGTTCCAGTCGCCTCCGCAGCGGAAGCCTCCACCGCAAGCTCCAGTCGCCTCCGCCTAGAGGCCTCCGCCGTGAGATGCTCCGCTCTAGTCGCCGCCGCCTAGAGGCCTCCGCCGTGAGATGCTCCAGTCGCCGGATGCTTCAGGCGCGGAAGTCACCCTGAGGCCTGAGCGCTGTCGACCCGTCGAGCTCCGCCCTAGGTGGTATCGTCTGAATCGAAAAAAGCTAAAGAGAATCACTGAATCGCTCAGACGGTTTTCAGAGTTTAGACGTCAAATTAGAGGTTACATAAGTGATTTTACCAAACAACCTAAAATGTCTAATATCTTACCGAATCAGACTTTAGATGTTCAATAAGCCTAATCAAACGAAGCCTAAGTGTTATTTGATAATGCGGAAATCAAGGTATCATCTCTTATATCTAAGTAGGTTACGTAGATATCTAAAAATTTAAGATAAAATAGATGAATTTAAAATTAAATATAAAAATAAAAATAAATATTTTTAAAAGTAATTACAACAAGTATATTAAATAAATAAAATTAAATAAAAAATTTATTTGTCCGGTAATGATGAGTATTACCAATAAACATGTATAACACCGACCAACTATATACACAAAGATTGTACCTAAATGAAAACCTAATGACTAATATCTGAACATGAATTTCCATACATAAAGTTATTTGACAATAACAAATTAATTTTTAATCTAATTTAAATATACCAAGTATTATTTGACAATCGCAAAGTAACATTTGAACATTTCATTTTTAAAATTTATTTCTGTTTTTAAAATTTTATGAAGTGATATTTATGTTTTGTTAATTTGTTATCTCAAACATATTCATCTTATAAAAATATTAATAATCAACATATTAAATAAATAATTATTGATAAGATAAAATATGCATACCTATCATTGAGCATATTAATAGTGAACATACAAAATAAATAAATATAGATAAAATTAAATACGCATGCATTAGAATTTTACCAGCAAACAATTTTTAAAAAAATTTAAAATTAAACACAAAATAAAAAAAACTTAGTTAACAAAGAAACATGATTTGCTTCTATCAAGTAAAATAAAATTGATAAAATTATTCTATCAAGATTTTAATAAGTTTGATCTTAATTGATATAAAAAATTTGACTATGAAAAATAAATAATAAAAATAAGGTGAGCAATCTCTAAGTAAACATGATGAATTCTTCCAACGTTGGATGGAGCATCCCGCAGGTGATGACGAAGCTTCCTGCATCACCCCAATTAACCGTTCAGAGGTTAACAGCTGCCTTTGCCTGTATTCAGTTCTTAAATTGTAAATATTAAGAAACAGTCTGAAAATATAAAGGAAAAATTAATTAGGGACCCAATCAAGCAAAACACTTTAATCAAAAAGCCATTGACCAAATACTCATTTATGAAACTCCGATCGACTTAATTTCTTTAACCAAAAACTCATTCCGTCACTTCCCGTTAACAATCCATCAACTTTTTCCTCTCTTTCCACATTTGCCCCCTCTACTTTCGATCACCTCTGCTGCCTTTCCCCTTTTTGATCCAAGATTTCTCTAAAAACCCTAGAGGACACTTTCGTTGGGCCAGCGGCAAGCTTGGGGCGTCAGCGAAGATCTTGGTTCTCATAAGCTCGCGGCTGAGTCGTTTTCTTCTTCAGCAATCATCTCTCTTATGCCGAGGGAGGGTGCTCGAGAAGGAGATGAACGGCACCCTACAGGGTGTTGAGTGTTAGGGAGGCTCCCAATTAGGGGTGCAAACGAGTCGAGTCAAGTCGAGTAGTATAGTGTTCAAGTTCGACTCATTTATTTTACACGAATTCGAATTTGAGCTCGAGTTTTAACGAGTACGTTGAACTCTTATTCAAATTTAGTTCATTTGTTAATCGAGCTGAGTCGAACTCGAAATCGAGTCTTAGTTAGACTAAAATTCAATTCACATTTAACATTAAGTTATATTGAAACTCGTTTATAAAATTTAAAATCAATAAAAATTTATTTGTAAAATTTTAAATTTAGCTCATTTATAAAACTCAATTTAAGTTTAAACTCAAAATTTAAATTATTTAATATATTTAAGTGACAATATATTATTATTAATACTTATAATTTAATTTTAAAAAATAAATATAAATATACTATTTAATCGAGTTACTCGCGAGCTTATCGAGCCGAGCAGAAGTCTGTTCAAACTCGACTCGTTTAATGAGTTGAAGTTTATTTTTTTGTTCAAGTTTGTTCATTTAACGTAATAAACGAGTCAAGTCGATTTTGTATCGAGTCGAGCTTCGAGTTACTTGTCAAGTGTATTGGTTCGTTTGCACCCCTACTTCCAATTGAGGAAGGAGAAGAACATGAGCATGTGAATGGGACCCTGCCTACGAGATGATCGACGGGAGAGGGAACCCTACGAAGACCATGTGAGCGAGATGTCATGCAGGAGACGTTGTTATCAGGTTTGTTAATGCATTTCTTCTCGTGAGGGTATTGCTGCCTTCTTGTCATTCACTTGAGAGAGGTCATTATGCTCTAGGCTCCTGCAATCTCACGATTGGAAAAAGGATATTTCCATTTTATTGCAATCTTATACGTTTTCATCTTCTCTCTTTTCTTATCTCCGTGTTCTTATATTCACCATTCGGATTTAATCCTCACACCCAATGTATGATGTGAAATGGGAAAGAGACTAATTTATTCATCAAAATATTTTGTTCAATCATCCTTAAATATTCACGTGGTTGTATGAAATGTTACCAGATAAAATAACAATTCAATGGTTCCTTGAATTTCACATTATTATCACAGCAAAAAAAGTAATATCATCTCTTTTTTATCTAATAAGAATTTTTTAAAAATATTTTTGTAATATTTATTAAATATTTTTATGCAACTTTACATATTTTTAATGTTATGAAAAATAAAGATAAAAAATTGTGATGACATGGAATGTTTTGCTACTGTTTACCTAAAACAGCAGTTATATAAATATATTTTTATAAAGTAAATCGTCATTTGTTCACCTGCATATTGATATGCGCAAATGGGTCAACTGAGCAAAAGTCTGACAAAGCGCTGACGTTAAACGTTGTGATTGAAGCGAAAATTTTAGGAATTAAAAATTTTGGATCTTGTATCGCATATTGTCTGACGTACGATCTTCTGCTAAAGTGTTTCGTGAGAACAGGGCCTTTCGTTAATTTCTCCAAATATAAAAAGCTGACCGATTCAGATTTTAGAGACTGTTAACCCAATCAAACCGGTCTCATTAGAATCCCTGGGTCGACGCGAGGTTGCCTTCCAGCCCCAACACAGTCTTTCGTTCCCATCTCTCTGTGCATCTGAGCGCCGCCCTTCAATTTGCCCGGCACTAGGGCTGTAAACGGATGCGGATAAAATTCGAATTCGCTCCGAATTCGTATCCGTTTAGGCGGATAATATCCGATTTTAGATATCCGTCGGAGCGGATATCCGGATACGGATATTATCCGAATGTTAATCGGAGCGGACACGAAAATGCCCGCTCCGCTCCGTTTAAGATCCGCTCCGAATCCACCTTTGATAATATATACATAATATATATAATTATATATTTAAAATCATTATATTTACAAATATGATTAAGTATTCTTTATTATATATTAATATACTAAGTTAATATTGATAAATATATGATAAATTTAATATTTTATGATTTTATTTCTATGTATTTGTATATTATTAAATATATTAATTAAATAATATTTAATTAACATTCCGAAGCGGATATTATCCGTATCCGCTCCGAATCCGAAGATTATCCGACTTATAATATCCGATCCGTATTCGTATCCGATTTGGACCGGATACGGATTATCCGAATAGCTAAACGGAGCGGATACGGAAACGTCATATCCGCTCCGTATCCGCTCCGTTTACAGCCCTACCCGGCACGGATGCCCACGAGGAGCTGCTGCTGCTGCTTCCATGAGATCGTTATCCACGCCGCTTTGTCTTGCCTTCCTTGTCTCTGCCGCGGCAACCCTCGGTTCTGCCGCAACGGGGAACTCGCTCGCCGCCGGCAAATAAATCAACTACAACGAAACTCTGATATCCACGGACGGAGCCTTTAGCTCAGAGAGCGGATCACCTCAGTCCCAGGGTGCAGAGAGAAGTCTTAGTCCCCAATCAGAGGCGGTCACATACCCCCGTCACTTAAGTAACGGTTCAAGTTATGTTATTGAACCGGTTCGGTGAATTGCTCCCGAAAAGGGGTGAACCGCTACCGAGCCCTTTGTAAATCACTACCGACGGGTAGTGATTTACAAAGGACTCGGTAGCGGTTCACCCCTTTTCGATAGCGGTTCACCGAACCGGTTCAGTAACATAACTTAAAAGCCTTGAACCGCTACCGAAAAAATGTGAACTGCTACCGAGCCCTTTGTAAATCACTACCGACGGGTAGTGATTTACAAAGGGCTCGGTAGCGGTTCACCCCTTTTCGGTAGCGGTTCACCAAACCGGTTCAGTAACATAACTTGAACCGCCACTTAAGTGACGGGGGTATGTGGCCGCCTCTTATTGGGGACTGAGGCTTCTCCCTCCACCCCGGGACTGAGGTGATCCGCGTTCTTTAGCTCGGGGTTCTTCGATGCCGGAGCCAACCGTAGCTACCTCGGCATGTGGTACAACCGGACCGGATCCCAGTCCGCACGGTGGTCTGGGTTGCCAACCGGCAGCGGCCGCTCCCCGTCTCCTCGGTATGGGTGTTCATGGTTTGATTTGGTTTGATTTCTTAGTATTTTTTCTCAAATCAAACCAAACCAAATCAAACTATCTACCAAACCAAACCAAACCGAATTTCGATTTGGTTTGGTTTAGTTCGGTTCAAACCATAATTTATTAAGGTAGAGTAAATATGTCAATATATAATTTCATTTTATTTATTTTAAATCATATTCTATTAAAATTTAGTATATTTGTTTATAAATTTCATTAATTTGTCTTAAAAACTCTCGAAACAACTTTATTTTTATAAGAAAAGGCACAAAAACATTGTATTATATATAATTTAAAATAAAATATTTAATCTAATTTGGGTTATTCGATTTAGCGGTTTGATTTTGTTTGAAAAGTTCTAGGAACCAAACTAAGCCGATCAATAACTCAAACCAAACCAAATCGAACCAAACTCCTGATTTGGTTTGATTTTTCAGGTTGAACCAAATAGTGAACAGCCCTACTCCTCACGGTCCCTCACTCTGTTGCCGAATGGGAGCCTCGTCTTGACCGACGGAGCGTCCACCACCTACTGGTCGACGGGAATGGCCGCGGCCTTGCGCAACCCCGTGGCGCGCCTCCTCGACGGTGGGAACTTGGTCGTGCTCGAGGACGGCAGCGATGGGTATTATTGGCAGAGCTTCGATCACCCCACCGATACGTTGCTTCCCGGCATGAGGCTCGGTTTCAACAACCTCACCGGAGAGAGCTATGCCCCCACGGCATGGAAAGCCGCGGACGACCCCAGCCCTGGGGACTACTCCTGGGTTTTGACAAGCCGGGGAGTGCCGCAGGCGTTTACTCTGAACAGAACGGCGAAGCTGTGGCGCGCTGGACCCTGGGTTGGGGGGCGGTTCAGTGGGGTTCCCGAAATGAAAGACAGCAGCCTGTTCACCTACGCTTATATCGATTCTCCAGACGGAACCTACTTCCAGTTCAACGTCTGGAACAATTCCATGGTAACCCGGATAACGGTAAGCCCGTCGGGCGCGGCGCAACATCTTCAATGGGACGACGGCCGCCAAACCTGGACGGCGCTGTGGATAGCGGTGAATGATACCTGCGACAGGCTCGGTGCGTGTGGCATGAACGCCCTCTGCGTCTCCACCCCGTCGCCCGTCTGTGAATGCCCGGAGGGCTTCCGATCAAATCAGCCGACGGGAGATGCCGGCGCCGCCGCAACGTGCGGTCGGGAAAAGCCTCTGTCCTGCCCGCGGGGAGGAAAGGACAACTTCGTTCTCGTGTCCGGCGCCAAGCTGCCTGACACGTCCGTAGCCACGGTGGACAAGAGCTTGGGCGTCGAGGAGTGTAAGGCGGCGTGCCTCCGGAACTGCTCCTGCACGGCGTTCACCAGCGACGGGAGCGGGTGCATCACCTGGTTCGGCGATCTCAGCGACGTCAGAATATACACCAACTCTGGCCAGGATCTGTACGTGCGCGTCGCTTCCGAAGGTGCGCTCTTTTTTCTTTTTTTTCTTGATCATTCTCGTATCATCCTGATCTAATTTTTTATATTTTTAATTACATCTCTGCTCTCTTTCTGTTATTATTGCAACATCTTTCCCTTCGTTTACAAGCCACGTTGTTCTTTCTTGTTGGAGACCGCATGATTCAAATATTGGGATGGAGTGAGGTTCATCACACGTGATCGTCCGAGGGGAGGATTACCATCGACTTATCACCCCCTCGTAAACAAAAAAAGAACGTGCACATAGACGTAAGTGTTTACGAGAGAGTCGTGACACTCGTTCATATGTGATTGTGCCTCCTACCTATGAAGTGCACTCATTAGGATGAGGTTATTACTTGCCTAGAGTAGCTTGACATTTCTACCTTATAACCCACGAGCCAAGGTCTCTCAGACGGGCGTCTGAGAGATTACCCCAAGTCCCACATTCATCAAGTGTAGGACCCACCTCTCATATTTAGGGTTGATTTTTATTTCTTCTATTTTTCTCAAATAACATAAATATGAGTCACATGAGATGCGAGCCTTACTATAGTGTCAATCAAGACAAATGAGCTTAATTGGACAAAAGGATTCTCAACTTTCATGACATAATATAATTAAAAGTATCTCTTTAACTCATTAAAATATATTTTACATCAAAAGTTTGTAATAAGTCTCTATCTTTTTACATTAGTTAAGAATAAATTAACAAAAATTATACAAGATGATATATATTAATATATGATATTTGCAAATGATATCATATTGATAAATGAGACATAGTGAGCGAATAAAAAATTAAAATTGTGAAAAAATATTTTAGAGACTAAAAATTTCAAAATAAGTAGAATTAAAATAAAATATATATATATTATAAATTTAATAAAAATTAAAGAGAAGTAGGTGAAAATGTTAATTTGGATGGGACAATATTATTTCAAAGATCTTAATTCAAATATCTTGAATCAATTATTTAATAAGATGGAGAATGTGGGGAAGATGTTAATCATTAAATTAAAGTAGGTTGGATGAAGTGAAGATTGACTACAGGGGGTTCTCTGTCATTGTAAGATTCCACTAAAGTCTAAAAGAAAATTTTATCAAACTAGTATAAGACATACAATGTTGTATGGTAGTGATTGTTGGACAATAAAAGAAAAACATACTTCTGAAATAAGTATTGTTGGAATGAAAATGTTAGGATGGATAAGTGGTCATACTAAATTAGATAGAATCAGAAATGCATATATTAGAGAAAATGTAGAAGTATTGACAATTGTAGATAAATTGAAAGAATAGGGATTGAAATGATTTGGACATATTAAACATAGATTTAGGGATGCTCCCATAAAAAATATAAAAAAAGGACATGGTAGACCTAGATTAACTTCGAGGAGGGTAATTCAATATGATTTAAATGATTTAAATATCTTTAAAGAGGTAACTCAAAATCGACATCAATGGAGAAAAAGAATCCATAGGGTCTACCCCAAGTAATTTGGGACTAAGGCTCGAGTTAAGTTGAGTATATTTATGAGATCAAAAATTAGGCTAGTTAGATGGGGTTGAGCAAAATTAACAATTTGTATGGGCCAAAACTGGGCTAGATCAACAATGTAATGTGAACTAGGTCGAGTCAATACAATATATTTAGATAAGGCCAACTTCAAGCTAGGCCAAGCCCAGCCCATTGACACCCTTACAATTGCGAGAGAAAAAAACTAGAATGAAAGAAAATGAATTACAAGATTAATAAGACTTGATAAGATGGAAGGTCAATCAAATCATCCACTGTAGGTGATAGGAGAAGTTACTTACCATTGTAAATTAAGAAAATTTTTATTCATTGGAAGCCACAATTAGACCCTTTTAGACTTAGGAGATAACACAATAATCACTCATGATTTAGAGAGAAAGTTGCATATTGAAATGCTAAGTTACTATATAAAACCTCATAATCTCATTTAGTATCATCTATTTCTCAACCAAAAGCAACAAATGACTTTTTGGAGACATCAATCAAAAGCTCTTCATGTTTTCTTTATTGCAAGTTCCTCAACCTATATTTGTTGCTCATGTTTAGACATGTCATTGGATCTATAAAGTCCAATAAATTGATCCAAACTTGAATAAGAAATCAAGCTTGGATGTTAGTGGGTTTACCCAGAAGCATGTTAAATCAAGTTTGGGTTAAATTTTCAAAAATCCATCATATTTTATATAAATTTGTTTATTGAAACTTGAAACCATCTATCATGTTCACTATTTTGCTAATGAGCCACAACGTCATCCTTGATAGTCAGGTGTCATGGATACAGGTCGCCAATGTTTTGCTCGATGATGTGACACTTGTGGGTAGTGTTACACGACCCTCCACTTAAGCCATCTCTACTTCCTAAGCCTAAGGAGGAATGCAAGCTCGGGAGTTCTGTTGCCTCTAATAGATCATACCAACCTATGGCTGCAGCACTTACTGCCATTGGAGCATCAATAAACTCTACAGTTTCCATCCAAGGGTGCTATCAATGAAAGATATTGATTCTCTCTATTAACTTTAGTGGAGCAAACAATGGCCTCCTTAGACATCAACTTTGTCCTTGCTTAGAAAGCTCACCGGCAACCCCATAGACTTATCTCTATCTTCTTTGATGTCACTACTATAAGGAATCAATACATGATAGCGGAAAAATATTTGATTCCTTGAAACCATGATCTTTGCCTTGGTCGATGCCGAACGAGTAAAACTAGGAACCGAATATGAAGTAGAACGAGAGTACCTCATGGGATTTCTAAAATCCCTCACTATGGATGAAGAGAGGACATTCCTCCTTACTGAAAACCGTTCAAGTGTTCGGTCTCTAGCGGTATCCACACAATCTGCTTTAATAGACGAGTTCTTCCTTCCTTCGGGCCTCCAGAAACCTTCCAGATCCAAGCTTGACCATGGGAGATCACCTTCAAGAGGAGAGAGGAGGAAGAGAGGATGCTTGGGATGTGCTCCAACCCTATGACTTGTTAGGGTTTGGCTTCATAAGCCATATATATATATAGAAGATGGAATTTTTCACAAAAACTCAAAACTTCTATAAAATTACGTCCATTCCCCCATCTTATTGACCAGATCTAATGTGTGTCACCCACTAGGCCCAATAGTCAATTTGGTTGAAGCCTTAATTAATTTAAAAGAACAATTCCTTTAAATTAAATCAAAACTGTTATCCGATAACAGTTTTTACAGCTTTCTGATCATAAAGGGTACAAGCCACATCCTATGATCCCAAATGACTTTGGGGAGTTAAATAACATCCGTTGAGCCTTTCCATCATCAATTATCACACGGATTTAAATCCTTGTTCATACAATGTCCCGGTCGGTTAGGGGTTCGGCACTAACTGTCAACCCCTAAATATTCTAACTCTCTGGGATCCTGTACTCAGGATTGGATCAATTGGAAAACTCCTTTTTCAATTATCCTAAGTACCTTGGCCAAGGATTTAGAGTACTATCCCATAGGACATTCTCTCTCCTACCGAGAGTGAACGATCCCTTATTGTCCGCTCAATTACCTCCACCGGGTTTCTCTTGCACCCAATACATCAACTTTACTGGACCATCAAGATGGTGATCCATAAGTCAATAATCAAAGTACAAGATATATCCAGTAAGACATCTTTGGCGACTCAAGTCAAAGATCCAACCGTGTTATTGAGATGTAAGAATAACCTGATAGATAGTTTGGTAAGATACCGATCAGGTTTTCCTAAATTGGTCAGTTCAGTGAACTCATTCCACTAATGAGCACCTATGTGTGTATCTCAGTGTCCCCACACTGATGAGCAATGAGATCGGTCATTCTCATCACATGAGAAGACATCACACACACTAGTCTATCCGGATTCTTGATGTCCCGTCTCAAGGATCCTATGACTAGGAACATTTAAATCACATACCTCTAAATGATCGATCTCATTATCATGATCTCATCATGATTCAATCATCATTGCATGTGATCAAGGACTTCATTACGATATGCGCTTCTAATAAAAGTTAGTAACAAAGTTTTGCCTATTTAATTGAATGAGATGTTCCTAGAAATGTTTAATTATATCATATATGATTGGCTTGTAAGGCATACATTTCTATCAGCTACAAGTTCTAGGACTGGCCAGATTCAAGTTAAGCCTAGTAGAAGCAATGCGTTGCATAGGCTTGCCAATGCTAGGTGAATAAAAATATATGGACATACATTAGCCTAGTAGAAGAAGATAAGTGGACCTTTTCAGTAGAAAACTTATAAAAAACTAGTTTCATCAACACAGTTGTATTTTATGTCCTTTGGAAAAAAAGTTATTATGTGAAACAAGTTTAAAATGGCCAAGTAAAAGGACCCATAAATAGTTTATAAAATATTTTTTTAATTATTTTCAACGGGACTAAGAATCAACGAAGTTTTCTAGTTGTGTACATTGACAATTTTTAACTACTTTTCCAATAGCTATTTCAAAAATAACACTATAAACTTAGATATCGTTTGATTGTCATTTTTGACAAATATAAAAGAGATACATTCTTTGCCAAAAACAAGATCCATGTAGAAAAAAATAGTCATTATATAAGTAGATAAGAAAATGTCAGCTAACTGCATAAAAATGAAATTATATAAGGATGAAAAGAAATTACAATTTGTATTTAAATTTGTGCAAAGAGTGCATAAAGATGCAACTAAAAACATATTAGTAATAAGGGAAAGCATACAACATTCCAGTAAAGATATAGATATTCAAGATGCTCAAGCTTCATCATAGAAGTATGATCAATTTGTGGCACTTCTATCGTGGGATGTGGTTCTTCTTTAGACATATTAAAGATTTTGATTACACGAACAAGGCCAACGATAGGGTACATGGCTTGGTAACTTCTTCTCCCAGTCATTGGGTACCCAAAGCTCCTTCTCAGTGAGGTTGTTGCACATTCTCCTCGCTCTTACTCATCTTGGCTTGGGAGCAACTTTCCTTCCCAAAGAACATGTCATTGGTGCCCTCGGTGTTTGAATCATGGGGATAATCTCATGTTGACTATCACAGACTTGATAATGTGTTAATTGTAAGAAATCATCCATAAAAATTTGGTGCAGTGAAAGCGATGATTCCTATGGGTTCTTTTATAACCTATCTCAATCAGAACCGAACGACGAAAATCAAAAACTGATCAAATCGGGTTCGAATATACCTAATAGGGATTCATATAATCCCATAGAGAGAAAGGAAATGAGCTTCTCAACCTCTCGAAGCTGTTCAAGTGTCCAGTCTCCGACAGTTCCACACGAACTTCATCCACAGCAGGTTCTCCCTTACGCCAGCCTCGAGAACTATTTCCGAACGGAGCTCCAGCACCCATAGATTCCTTCTAGAGAGAATAGGAGATAGGGAGGATGCTGAGGAAATGGTTTACATTCTTGGCTTGATAGGGTTTGTCTGAAACCATTAGTATTTATAGAGAATTTTGGAATTTTGCATAAAAACCCAAACTCTACATAAATTACGTCATTATCCCTGTACTTGTGGATAAGTCTTTTTGTGTGTGACCCACTAGGCTCAATAGCCTATTTGGTTGAGACATAAATAAAATAGAAAATTTCTATTTAATTTAATTAAATCTGTTATCCGATAATAGATTAAGCGACCTACCAATCATGAAGGGTACAAGCCACATCCTATGATCCCAAATGGCTATGGGGATAATCTCATCTCCATTGAGCCTTTCCATTATCAGTTACCGTATGGATATAAACCCTCATCCATCCAATGTCCCGATCGGAAAGGAGTACAACATCGACTATCAACTCCTTAGTGTATTGACTCTATAGAATCATGTACTCAAAATTGGATCAATTGAAAAACTTCTTTTCCAATTATCCTATCTACCCTGGCCAGAGATTTAGAATACTATCTCATAGGACATTCACTTTCACTTACCGAGAGTGAACGATCCCTTGTTGTTTGCTCAATTACCACCATCAAATTTTCCTTGTATATGAACCATCACTATACTGGACTATCTAAACAGTAATCCATAAGTCAATAGTCAAAGCACAAGTTCCACCCAACAAGGTATCTTTGGTGACTCAGGTCAAAGGTCCAACTATGCAACCATGATGATAGAAAACCCCGATTAACAGTTCGGTAAGATACCATTCAGGGTTTCTAATTCGGTCAGTTCAGTGAACTCATTCAACTAATGAGCACTTATATGTGTATCTCAGTGTCTCCACACTAATGACCAATGAGATCGGTTATCCTCATCACATGAGAAGATATCACATGCACTAGTCAATCTGGAACTTTGATGTCTTATATCAAGTATCTTATGACTAGAAACATTTAAATCAAATACCTATAGATGATCAATCCTATTACCATGATCTCATCATGATTTAATCATCATTGCATTTGATCAAGGACTTCATTATGATATTCACATCTAATTGGAGCTTATAATAAAGATTTGCCTAATTAATTGAATAAGATATATCTAGAAATGTCGAATCATATCATATATGATTGGCTTGTAGGGCATACATTTCTATCATTAATATATCTTGGGTTATTCAACCACATTACCATAGTTTTGGTGTTTGTAAGATAATGTTAAAGCAAACATTTATCTTTCCATAATAATTGATTATCTTATCTCTTATTTCCACTACCAAATATGATAGTGGGGGGAAGTGTTAGAATCATAGGGATAGGCTCATATTGACTATTACAAACTCGATAGTATGCTTATGTATCATGGGCCTTCAATCTCAACACTATGGTTTTGGGGTATATAAGACCCAAGGCCATAGAAACACTTATTGGAGATGATGTCATAGATGTTGCCCTTTATGAAGACATAATTGGACTTGCCATCTTTACAGCCGTTTTAAATCTTCAATTCTACTATCAGGTGACCTGTAACTTCAGAAGGCGTGGGTCACAGTCGACTAGTGAGTTTTGGGAGAAGCTTCACATGATTTGGGATTCTAGATGCAGTAGCACTGGAGGGTTAGAGATGTAAACCAGGGCAATTAGAAGAAAGTTGAAAAACAAAATAGAATGGAGACTTAGCTGAAAATCACTATTTTGAACTAAATCAGAAAAGCTTGTTTTAGGGGCCTATTTAAGTGGTTATCTTAAAAGATGACGGGGCAATTTTACGTTTTGGAAGTTTGCTTTAATTTCAACATAAACTACAGAAGTACCATCGACCCAAAATGGGTTCACATAGTTGAGGATGGAGGTTCGCCCTACATCAACACCCTCGATCTGAGATGCTTATATTGCGGGATGCTTGCTCTAATGATAGGGAAACCTTCCTCTTCTTTCATGAACATGTCGCCAAGTCAGAGAGCCTGGACTTCACATATTGTGTGATGTGTGTACCGGCACGAATGGAGGTGTGGAAGTATTTTCCAAGAATGGAAGGACAACCATTGCCACTATGATTGAAGTGCCACAACTAGAAAATCTACAACAACAATTTGTGCACTATTGGGCAACTACTCTGATTTCCTATTCATTATAGGCATTGAGGATCTGTCGATTGTGTTCCTTGACAATAGTATGTCTAGAATGATGCAAGTCAGCTGTCTTTGGGGAATCGTGTTGGATCACCAAGGATAATGCATCAAAAATGGTAGTGGCAACCTTCCCTTGGGCCTTAGAGTTTCAGGCAACATTCAAACCAACATTTGGAGTACATAATCAGGTTCAGTTCTCAATCGTATATGTAAATAATTTCATGTCATATATGTCAACTCCGAAAATGGGAATGTGTGTATAGGTTGGCACCTCAGAATATTAAAAGAGGAGATTCTCACCTCAGCCAATGCTCACCTTGATCCCTGAATATTCTGCCCTCAACGACACTTGGGCACCAGAGAGACAGTTCAAGTCGTGTGGGAGGAGGATGAGAAAAATAAATTAAAGGAGGATAGAGGAAGAGTAGGGGATGAGGTAGAAGTAGAGAAATGTGGTCGCTAGAAACTATGGGTTTAAAAATTAAATGAAGTAAAGTATAAATACTTGAATATGATCATGTGCACCTTAGCATTGAAAGATGTGTATGTTGGTTTTATATGCTGGTTTAACCTTCTTCTTCTCTGGCCAGCCAATGAAGAAAAGTCTTTAACCACTACTAGCTTGATGTTCTTGGAGACGATTATGGTTTAAGAAATCGTCCATAAAAATTTAGTGCAGTGAAAGCGACGATTCCTATGTATTCCTTTATAATATGTCTCAATCAAAACTGAATGACGAAAATCGAAAATCAATCAAATTGAGTTCGAATATACCTGATAGGGATTCATATAATCCCATGGAGAGGAAGGAGATGAGATTCTCAAGCTCTTCAAACTGTTTAAATGTTCGATCCCCAGCAGTATGCACACGAACTTCATCCATAGTAGGTTCTCCCTTCGCGTCAGCCTCAAGAATTGTTACTAAACGGAGTTCCATCACCCATGGACGCATTCTAGAGAGAGAAGAAGGTAGGGAGGAGACTGAGGACATGATTTACAGTCTTGGCTGGGTAACTTTGGCTGAAACCATTAGTATTTATAGAAAATTTGGAATTTTTCATAAAAATACAAAATCTCCATAAATTACGCCCTTGCCCCTGTACTTATGGATAAGTTCTTATGTGTGTGACCCACTAGGCCTAATAGCTTATTTGGTTGAGGCCTAAATAAAATAGAATAATTCTATTAAATTAAATTAAATTTGTTATCCAATAACAGATTGATCGGTCTACCGATCATGAAGGGTACAAGCCACATCCCATGATACCAAATAGCTATGGGGATAATCTAATCTCTATTGAGTGTTTCCATCATCATTTATCGCATGGATATAAACTCTCATCCATCCAATGTCCCAGTCGGAAAGGAGTACAGCATCGACTATCAACTCCTTAGGATACCGACTCTATAGGATCATGTACTCAAAATTAGATCAATTAGAAAACTCCTTTTTTCTAATTATTCTCTCTACCTTGGCCAAGGATTTGGAGTACTATCCCATAGGACATTCACTCTCATTTATTGAGAGTGGACGATCCCTTGTTGTCCGCTCAATTACCTTCATTAGGTTTTTCTTAGCTCGATCATTCACTATACTGGACCATCTAAATGGTGATCCATAAGTCAATGGTCAAAGCACAAGTTCTACCCAACGAGGCATCTTTGGCGACTCTGGTCAAAGGTTCAACCATGCAACCGTGATGATATAAAATCTTGATTAATAGTTCAGTAAGATACCATTCAGGGTTTCTAATTCGGCCAGTTCAGTGACTTACCATGCAACCATGTATCTCAGTGTCTCTACACTAATGACTAATGAGATCAGTCATCCTCATCACATGAGAAGACATCACATACACTAGTCTATCTGGATCCTTGATGTCCAGTCTCAAGTATCTTTTGACTAGGAACATTTAAATCAAATACCTCTAGATGATTAATCTCATTATCATGATCTTATCAAGATTTAATCATCATTACATTTGATCAAGGACTTTATTATTATATTCGCATCTAATAAGAGCTTGTCACGAAGAATTTGCCTAATTATTAAAATGAGATATTTCTAGAAATGTCGAATCATATCATATATGATTAGTTTGTAGGGTATACATTTATATCATTTGGGATGCTAGGTACAAGCTTGGGACAAGGTGGTTAACCTTGGTGCATTGAAAATAGCACTGAATTTATAGAAGAATAAAAACCAATCAAATTAGGGTAGGTAGTCGACCGTGCCCCCAAGTGTAGCTTACACTGACCGCACCCCAAACCCATGGGTACAGTCAACCAAATCTTCTATTTTGCATCTGAACCTTCTTGAAAAATACTAGAGAATGAAATTACTAAAATGACTGCACCCCCCACTCAGGAGTGCTGTCCAAATTGTTGTTTTCTATAAATAAATTATTTTAAAAATTGTTTTAGAAAGTCCCAAAATAGAGGAGGACATGAGAATTTCTTTGCAGACCTTGCCCCCTAGTTGGGAGCATGCATAAGGGACCCTTGATTTGCAGGAATGCTCAGTGTGCCGTCACCCAAAGAGGAAATGGGGGGAGTGTGGGGTGTGCCCCTACCTGATGAAGAATAGGAGGGCGCACTAGATTGTCCCCAGTACAACTGCGCTCCGTGAGCCATTATAGGCAAACAAGGGGTCTGTTTTGACTCCCGTTTATTGCGTATGAAAGAATACTCATAGACAAAGCTTTATATATAGGTATATCAGCTAGCACACACTCCAAGACTATTGTATGGAACTAGAACTTTCAGTGCCTTTAGCCGGTTTCATATGAAAGCACTAGTGGCAATCTGAAAGGCCTGACATTGATAAAAAAAAACATCCAGAATCAATTGAAGACCTGGTGGACACCAAAAAGACTCAGCGCGAGAGTTGGATAGACATGGAAATGTCTCAAAAGATCTAGAATGGTTTAAAATACTTTAAATGTCGATCGACAAGATTTAATAGAGACTAGAATGATCATATGACAACCGAAAAGATCTGATGGAAACTTGAGTAATGCGGTATGGTCTAGAATGTATTTGGTCTTCTAAAAACTTAATCATAAATAGATCATTAAGTATTAGTCTTCGAGCCAGTTTCGTGTTTCCATTGTTACTCGCTAGAAGGGTACGACTTTACTCAGAAAATCCTAGCTCCTTCAAAAAGACAATCAACTCATCTCAAAAGTGACTTGGCATAACCAAAAACTTTGTAACCTACAAAAAGCGACCATTGTGTATCAGTCATTAGGCCAGAAATGGCCTTCGCTTAGTGGATACGACTTTAATCAAAAATCTATAACTCTTCCATGAATGACCCAATAAGCTCCTGATTTTCTCTCAGGACCCTCGGCTCATCTTCAAAAGGTGATTCAACTTAATTTATAATGGTTCTATCATAGATGTTACCCATAGAATAAGAGTCTTAAGTTCTTAATTAGGCCAATTTTGCATATTTACAATATATCCGATCAAGTAAATCTCTATCAGGCACCAATCTAGATATATTAAGATCCAACTATGATCCAACCCATTGACACCTCTACTCATGTTAATCGTTGAAATATAAATGCACAAGTGTCTTTGATCATTTCTTGATCACCTTGTCATTTGTGTTGAAGGTTCTCTCCACTTAGGTAGTATTTGTTTTGGCTTAATATAAAATTTTAAACTCTTAAAATTTCATGTCTAATACCTTAGTTTGTAGACAAATACTTAATTTTATTAAGATGTTTATATATTAATTAATTTAGTTTTTACCCATAGATATAATACGTACCACTTCTATTTCCAATAAACAGTGTATGTCTCGACGATAGAAAACTAAATTATACAATTTAATTTCAAGAGATTTATTAAGATATAAAATTCAATACGTTTAGGAATTAACCAAGACATAAAATCAATCAATTTAAATCCATCAATAATAAAGCAGAGGTCAAGGTGTGTTAAGTCTAATTTTGTTGATTTATCTTCCATTGGAAGAGGCCTATGCATATATTTTTTTATTTTTTACAAGATCTTCTTGGCCTATTTTTCTGAATTGGGCTTAGGTGCCCACTTTTCTGAATTGGGCCCAAGTGCTTACTATTCTAAATTAGGTCTTTGCATGTCATCATTTTCTTGAATCAGGGCCACACATCCACTGTAATTTCAAATCTGGCCCAGGTGCCCACTTTTTTGAATTGTGCCCAAGTGCCCACTCTTCTGATTTTGCCTTTGTGTACATCATCCTCTTAAATCAGGCCCATGTGCTCATCATTCCACTCAATCAAGCCCGCATGTCCACCTCCTAAATTGGGTCCATGCACCCATTATCACTTGGGCCCATGTGCTTATCCTCAATGAATGCACTTGCCTGCCCATGTCTCTAAACTGAGCACGTGTATGCAACTCTCCCCTCTTTCACTATGCCCACAAGTGCCATTTCTTTTCCTACTACCAAACCCACGAACCTAATTCCCTTCTCAACTACAGGGTGTAGACATGTTGATTTTGCTTAGCTATAGAGAACAAAACTGGTGTTTTATAGTACGATATCCGAGAACTCACTACATGGACCCCAATCACCACCACTCAAAACCACAAGATCAAGTCATTTGACGCATCCAATAAAGAAGGATGATGTGTCCAATCCCAATGGACGCACTTGTCTATCCTATCGGGCATGTCTGTGGGTGGGAATGTTGGGTGTCTTGATTTTCCTATCTTCTGATTGAGTGCGAGCCCTAAGGCAGATGCGTCTAGTCAACCTGCATGTGTCCTATTTAGGGCAAGTGGCCAAGCATATCCTTCAATTGAAAGCATGCAGCCAACTGGATGCATCTTATTAAAGGAAAGAGATTCAAAATTTATATCTCCCGCTAGCCGACTTTATGGTTAATTAATGATTTCTTTTCGATTGAATATGTCTGATTAATCATGATGCATTCATTTTAAGGAGGGGCCTACTATACTTCTCTCTCTTAAATTGGATAGTGAAGAGGTCTCCCTCCTTTGTGTAAGGAATCATATCATATATGATTAGATCGTAGGATATACATTTCTATCACTTTGACCTAGTGATATACACTCAATAGTGAAGGGCACAACCAAGTGGAGCCGTGCATGGTGATGTGGGTGGTTTGACAATGTTGCATGGCATGCAAATGGGCTGGATCAGAGCGGCCATGCGTGTGCACAATTAGTTACCTGTGTGTGCAAGGGAGAGAAGGTGGAAAGAGAATTAGGGTTATTAAATAAAATTATGACCTTTTTTAATTTTTATAATTAAATTTTATTTTTGATGTCTACATCATAATAAAATTAAATTTAGAATAATTATTAGTTAAAAATTCAAATTAACCTTTCGTTAATTATTTATGTATAAATCTTATTTAATGTACTCCTATTCTAATTATGATTGGTCCAAACATACAAATTTAATTTTTGACATAAAATAATAATATTTATTATATTATTTTATTCTTTAAAAATTACTAGATACTACACCTATTTTAAGACAAGATTAGTTGTACCACACTACAAATTTTGAAATTATTACGATGGAATCAGGTGTTGTATTAATTAACAAGCCAATCCGAAATAAATAAAATAAAATAAAAACATTTCACTAAGTTTTGAGAAAATGGTCCCCAAAACCTATGATAAAGTGATGGGAAGTAATTCAAAAAATTATCAGCGCATGAGTATAAATGTAAGCTGGGCTTAATATATCTATACTTTAAGCCGGTCGAGCGTAGCTCGCTTGGCGTCGACCCTGCTCCTGGGGGAGTAGGGCGGGGGATCGCCTCCCGGTGGCTACAGCCTGGCACCCCGGGGGGGTGAACAGTGGGGATCGAGCGTGAGCTCAATCCCTCGCCACCTGCGACGCTGTGGGGTTCGCAGCCATTGGGCCAGTGTCCAAAAAAAATATCTATACTTTACAATAAGCTAAAAATAAAATGTAAAATTAGAAGTATAAAATATGTAAAATTAATATGTAAATTTGTACTGTATTATTACCACAATACAAATTGCCTTAAAGAAGATCACTCAGGATCAAACCCAGTTGTCTTCCCCCGTAGGGAGAGACCTAGCTCGAAGTCCGAGTTGGAATAATTTGTTTTTATAAAGAAGTTCAGATCTCCTCTCCTCAAGTGAGCACCAAAAGATAGGGTTGTCAATGGGCCCGACCTGGCCCAACCTAAGATCAGCCTGTTTACAATCCGATCTAAAATATATTGACCCGGCCCAACCCGACCATACTACATTGTTGGCTTGACCCGACCTATCTCGTAAAAATTATTAACTTGGTCCAGCCCAACTCTGCCTGGCCCAACTTTGTATTTTATAAATAAAAATTTATTAAATATGATTAATTTAATTATTTAAGATAATATTATAAAATAGATAGTAACTTAATTAAAATATATATATATTCAATAAGTAAAAATGATATTTTTAACATAAAAATTTAAAAATTATTTGATCTATTTTAACTTGCGTCGACTCATTTTGATTTGTATGTCGACCTGATTAAAAATCGTGGGTCAAAATTTTTGACCCGTCAAATGACTCGTAATTGACCCGACACGTGAATCCGCCGAACTCATTGCCACCTCTACACGAGGGAATACTCTCAACCCCGATATTCCATCGGCTCTTCTGTGTGAGAGATAGAAGTGATCCTTTCAGATACCTATCTTAAGAGATAAACTGTCCACCTGAGGTGTCACGCCCCTGAATTACCACATTTATAAACACACGCAGCGGAAAACACGGAAACTCGAGAACGCGATAGCTGGGTTTAAATTAATAAACCCGTGGTAGGAAAACAACCTGATATTCAATTAACTGCAATTTCTACAACTGGCAACCAGAAACCGATTCATATATCCGATTACACAACATAAAAACCGGTATAAACATATTCACAACACTGGCTAACACAGCCACCAAAAATCCGCTTTCACACGGCTTAACCCAATTCAACTATCTCGGGTACAAAAAGATTAATACTAACCTGGATAAGCAAATCACACCTCGCAAGAACCCGGAGTGGGAGTCAAATCTCCAACAAACAGATCTTCAGGGGATGGGTGCTCAAAATCGGCTGTAAAAACATATAAAAGGAAAGGGGTGAGTCCAACGTGACTCAGTAGGACTTATACCCAACTATCCTAATATACTAACAAATCTAACTGTTAATTATAAGCATAACCAGACCCACCAATTGCTATAATATCATATAGGCTATTTATCATGTTTATTTATTTAAATGGGATTTCTTTCACTAAATTACCCATTTAAACATGCCTCTACATGAACTTGGCTACTAACTAGTCTGGTCTATATGTTTATGCCATCTAGACCTGCATGAGCCAACTGTGCATGCTTCCATACCATTTCCATTCCATATGTCTGAGTAAATCATATGCCATACTTGGACCTCTCAACTCCAGCTCTAAATATATATAAGAAGTACCATATAGTAAGCTAGATCCTTAGTACACCTAGGCAGGGCGTACTTAGGATAAACCGCGGTATCCGAGATCGAAGGATGCACTGGATTTCACTACATCATCTGCTGCCCCAGGACCACTAAAGTAGGCTGGAGGACCTCAACAAGTAAGAGCCATATATCTACTTAGACAAAACCAATTCAATCAACTAGATGTGCCAATTATCAAGTCATGCACAACCATTTCATTATACCAACAATTCATGCAATAGACCCAATCAGAACAGAATATGCAATATCATATCATTCACATAATTCAATTTTTCACCAATTTATGCAATTGACCCAATCAGAAAGGAAAATGCAACATAATTGGGCATATTAACTTCAATTAATCACAATTCCAAATCAATTAATCAAATAATGCACTTTACATGATCAAACAACTCTTAATATGAATTAACCACGTTCCATAATTATCATGCCATCAATTTCCATTCCAATATAAGTATTAATGATTTAAGATCATTCTACACATGAATCGGATACAATTATAATCATAAAAGGTCACAAATCATTTCCATATAACAATTCATGTCATTAATAACATAAATCGGGTATAAATATAATCATAACAGATCATATCTCAATTTTTATGAATTAATACAGCTAATCAAATTAATCATCACAATATGTCTAATTTAATAATTTTCTAAACCACATTAACTAAAAATTGCATCTAACTAATGCAAATCATGGAACTATACATAAATGACATCATAAACCTCTAACTAATCTTATGCAGACAATTAAATATAAAACCATCATTTATTCATCATTTTCTAGCTAATAATCTAATAAACATATTTTAACACAATAATTATAATATCATGTGCTAAGGATAAGTTGGGATGCCTACCTCAAGGAGTCTAGTGAATTTTCGAATCCAGAAAACCCAAGTCGGTTTAATCATGAGGTGATCAAGTCGATTGCGGCACTGGGGTATCTTCCAATCCTATTGGCATTAAAAATGGTAAAACGGTTAATTAACTCACCCAATTTAATTAATAAAATAATTAGGAGGAGAGAGAGAGGATTAGATAAGAGAGAGAAAGAGAGTGTGCGAGAGAGAGAGAGCGAGTGGAGAGAAGAGAGAGAGAGGAGAGAGAGAGAAGAGTGCGGGAGAGAGAGCGCAGGAGGGGGAGGAGAGAGAGACAGGAGGGCGGCACAGCCGCATGCGCCGGTGGCGCAGTGGCCGCCTGCGCCCACCGCGCGCGGAGCGGCTAAGTCGGGGGGGGGGGGGAAGAGAAGGGGAGAAGGGAGAGAGTCCGAGGGAGAGCGCGGGAGAGGGGAGAGAGAACGAGCGGGAGAGTGCGGGAGAGGGGAGAGAGGAGCGCGGCGGGGAGGCGGGGTGCAGCGCCGCCCGCGGCGGCCGAGGGGGAAAAGAAGAAGGAGAAGAAGAAGAAGAAGAGAGGAAGGAGGGGCGCGGACGGAGGGGGAAACGCGGCGGCGGCCGCGGCGGTCGACGGCGACGACGACGACGTCGACGGCGGAAGAAGAAGAAGAAGAAGAAGAAGAAGAGGAGGAGCGGCGGGGGGGGGGGGGGGGGGCCGGGCGCCAGCCGCAACGCCGGAGGGGAAAAGAAAAAGGAGAAGAAGAAGAGGGAGGACGCAGAGGCGGCGTCGACCGCGGGAAGGAGGGAAGGGGACGGCCGCGGCGATGTCGACGGCGGCCCACGGCAACGCTGGCAACGGCAGAAGAAGAGGAAGAAGAAGAAGAAACGAAGAGGAAGAGGAGCTGGACCGGGGGGGACAGGGCGACGGTGACGGCGATGGCGGACCGAGGCGGTGAGGCGGTGAGGTGGCGTCCGGTGGAAGAAAACGGAACGGGAAGACCGTGGAGGAGAAGATTCCAAAAGGGGGGGGGACGGGAACAGTGAGGGAGGGGTACATGACGAGAGGTGAGGGTTTTCAAAAATTTTTTCTTTTTAAAACCACTTTTTTTTCCCACGGTATTACATGAGGGGTGGCACCGTGTCCCCGCGGAAGGCGTTCTTTCTTCCGCTGAAGCGACAGCGACTCCATAGAAACAGCGACTCTCTGGGTCGACGCGAGGTTGCCTTCCAGCCGCGACATAGCCTTTCGTTCCCATCTCTCCGCGCTGCTGAGCGCCCCCCTTCAATCCGCCCTCGCACGGATGCCCAAGAGCTGCTGCTGCTACTGTTGCTGCTGCTTCTTCTGCAACCATGATAACGTCATCCACGGTGGTGCTTTGTCTTGCCTTCCTTGTCTCTGCCGCGGCAACCCTTGGTTCTGCCGCAACGGAGAACTCGCTCGCCGCCGGCAAATCAATCAACCACAACGAGACTCTTACCTCCACGGACGGGGCCTTCAGCCTGGGGTTCTTCGGTGCCGGAATCAACCGTAGCTACCTCGGCGTGTGGTACAACCGGATCCCAGTCCGCACGGTGGTCTGGGTTGCCAACCGGCAGCGGCCGCTCCCCGCCTCCTCAGGGTCCCTCACTCTGTTCCCAAGCACTATTAAAAAAGTTAGTATTTATTGCGAATAATTATGCAACAAAAATTGATAATTTTGCAGTAAATTACTTTTTACAGCAACAAATATTTTTGCTGCATGTCGCTGTATAAAGTTCTCTCACAATATATTTGTAGCTGCAACAAATATAGTTTGCTATAAAAAGTAGTATTTGCAACAAACACAATTTCGCAGTAAAATATCATTATTATGACAAAATTAAAGTTGCAGTAAAAATATATTCACCGCATAATTGATGTTGCAATAAAATCATTTTTACTACTAATTAAAAATTGCACCAAAATCTTATTTACTATAGATTTGATGTTGCAGTAAATAATTAATATGACAAAATTAAAGTTGCAGCAAAAATATATTCACCGCATAATTAATGTTGCAGTAAAATCATCTTTACTGCTAATTAAAAATTGCACTAAAATCTTATTTACAACGGATTTGATGTTGCAGTAAAATCATTATTATGACAATCAAAATTACAGCAAAATCTTATTTGTTACGGACTAAATACTAATTTTTCAGATCTATGGGCATTAAGCTTAAAAAGCTAAAAACATGTAAGACACGAAGATAATCATAGCTTGAACTTGAAGGACCGAAATCGGCAAACATTCTTTGGGATATAACACCCGGATAAAATTTTTGAATCATATAAAGAATTTTTAAAGCAGCACCAAGTCATTCTATCTACATCTCGCTTGAGAACAATAGAAAGAGGGGGAAATATAAATGTTATTTATTTAAACAAAATATCATCGGTAACCCACAAAATTTCTCATACATAAAACAAGGCTGTCAGACTCTATCCTTTATCGCTACCGCAGGCCTTCAAGGAGGCGATCCTCACGGTCTTTCAGGTGCATGTATTCATCCATGTTGAAAGAAGATGGTCTGTATCTGCCTTTAATGTCACCATCTATATGGCTTTCGACTTCCCCAACTTTGTTGCTTATTTCAGTCTTGGAAGCTGCAGAAAATCTATCACAGTCACATGGGCTCCAATTTAAAGGTTAAACAAACAGCCAACTGCAAAATAAATGAACTTACTATAACATGCCATGTGAACTTACAGCAGGTCCGAAACTGTTTTTTTTTTTCAGTCTTCTGCAGGTTTATGCAAACCAGTACAAATACATTTTTTTGCTATCAGGTCTGAGAGTTTAATTAGGGTAGGATTGTAATCCTAATTTAAGTATGAATCTAAGCAAACAACTCAATGCCCATGAAGCTGGCATTGTCGCTGCTGCTGCCACAGCCAGTGTTTCACAAGACGGCCTCAGGACCCAGCAGGAGACAATTTCAAGAATGAAATTACGGCAATTGACCTGGCAACTAGGCCTTTGACTTTGATAGTCTTTTATTGTCAAAAGAGAAGCCGGGCCAATACTAACTCCTGTACTAATTGTACATGTCTAAGATATACAAAGTACAGAGATGCAAATCAATTGATCCAAGGATGCAAACCACACCCCTCTTTCTCTCTCTCTTGCCAAGATTCAAATTGAGGGAGAGGAAAATAAGAAGAACCTCCTTCGGTCGCTTCTCAAATCTCAGACAGAAGAAAGCACCAGAATTACCGAAACCCAGTTCAATTTCATTGTAATGGAGGCTCTAGTGCATCCCTGCTGGCTGGTGCCAACTGCAATGAAGAAATATTAGATTAGAGATTTTGTTATAACTAGTGCAGAGACATGGTGCAAGAGTGCCAGTTGCTAGGAGCAACTCACTGATTATGCAAAAAGATCACAGCTTAAGAGACAAACATCCTGCGGTATAGAGTGAGTAACTATGATATGATAATTAGGTTGGTTAGTAATTCCATGCAAGAAATCATTGGAAGATATTAGCAAGAAAAATCAGAGATGCTTATTCCCGCGGAACATCTCCCACTAGGAGCTCCTCATTTGAGAAGGAAAACAAGGATATGCTACCATGAATAAAATATAATTTCACAAAATAAGTGAGCAATCCCAATAATTGTTGCAAACAAGCAAAGCACAGGGGCCAAAAGTTTACCATGTAAATAACTTGATAATTAAAATAACTAGCTAAAAATAATACCAGAGGAAGAATAAAAAAGAAGAAAATATGAACCCAGATGAAAAATAAAGTGTCCCATGCACTTCAGAGCACCAAAACTAGAAACATAAATTCTAATCATATATTATTACAACATACCTGTTGTTCAGCTTATCTTTTCTGAGTTTATCTTTACATGCTTTGGAGCTGGGTTCAGCAAATGATTCTAACCTTGTCCTATGGATCACTTGTTCTTTATCAGAGGCAAGGAGGTGAAAAATAAATAACTGGAACATACAAGCACAACAAAACATCAAGACCTACTTGGATGAACTCCTACCTTTTCCTTAAAGCTACTTCTTTGAGGCCATAAGAATAGTTAGATGATCCGGAGTCGAGTGGGGGCACCACGACCTTTGTATATGTATAAATGATTGTTGAATTAAAACAAACAAACAACAATATTTGATAAAATGATTCTTGTCCAGTTGTATATGCTTCTATGTTGGACCTCTCGTGTAACATCTATTTTATCCTCTTCAGTCAATAGTGTGGTCCATCAATCAATTTTTAAACTAAAAGAAAAAAGGATTGACATGGATACAAAGGACGAGGATACATAACATAATAGGTAAATTTCCTCCTTATTCATGACAGGATCACCATTCTAGTGCTTCTTATCTGCTGCCATGATTAACATAAAGCTATACAAGTACCTCCATATACAAAATAAAAAATAAGAAAGAGAGGCATCCATACCAAGTGTGTCATATAAAGGAACACAATAAATCCCATGTGCACTACATGCCTCTAAAAAAGCCATGGAATATGAAGATCCATGCTACATAAAGTTTTTCTCGGAAGTGACTCCATGTTTGACCAACTCCCAACTAATGTTGCATTAATATGAAACAGACAACTAAACTAAATCAAAGCATTTCTTTATTTTTGAATAACCTGGCTAGATGAACACTTTGCTCAGTTCAGAAATACAAATAAAAGGTGAGTACCTTGTCAACCGGTTGACCACCTGGACAACCATAAACCATATAAACATCCATGTCTCGGCACATGAACTATAAATCCACTTTATTAAATTTCCAAGAGAAGGGGACACTCGGTGCAACTTTACATTTTTTATAAATTTCCCAACGAATAAATACACGTGAGCAAAAGCATATGTTGAACAACCATATTTAATTAACCAGTCATAAAAAGGATGCACTATTTTATGGTTAGCAGAAATGTAACAAAAATAGATAAAAAACTATGACAAAATGAAATAAACTAGCATGTTCAGATATAAACTATAAATAAATATTATATGCATTTTGGAGAAACTAAATCTCAGTATTTTGGAATCAAAGCAAGCCATCGTGTAAGAAATCATGCTCTTTGTAGGAGCCTAACACATCTGCACTGCATACTAATAATGCAGCAAAAAAGAAAGAAAATAGAGAAAAGCCATTGGTTGGAGGAATCTTAGAAGAGAAAATTTGAATCTGTTCAGAAATATTAATACCTAGGGAAAATCTAATAAACTAGACTGTTGATTTTTTATTTGAACCAGCTACCTGAGAATCAAAGATCCTAACCTAAAAGCCATAAACCATATAAAAGGTGAGTACCTTGTTAACCAGTTGACCACCTAGACAACCATAAACCATATAAACATGCATGTCTCGGCACATGAACCATAAATCACCTAAAGGTGTTCTTAGTTGGGACCATGGTGAGTTTGTTCCCATTAAAAAAAAGATAATCACCTAAGGTGTTTAGTTGACTTAGTTAATACACATAATATTGTAGAAGAGTGTTCTAAATTGCTTCATGACTTGGCTTAAAAAGTAGTTTACAGAAAGATTGCCTATTTTCGGATTGCAGTGTGTAAACAAGGACCCACAAATAACTCTAATGAAGCATGTAATCATGATGGAGAACATTAAAAGAAAAGATAGAAAAACACAAGATAACAAACCTTTTTGTGGTTTGGAATAGAGCAAAGAGGAAGATGAGAAATCATTTCCTGGTATGCACATTCATCTCTCTCTCTCACCTAGATAACTCCATCTAAAACAAGGACTTTTTCATGTGATGATGACTACACCAGAAGCCATAACATGAAATTCAGAAGAGGAATTTGCACAAAAACCAGAACTAAAAAAGTGCAAACTTCTGATAAATTAGAACGTACATTGCTTACCTGAAATATAATAACAATATGATAGTTAGACTTCCCTTGGAACAATACCTTCTCTATATTTAAAGAATGTGCTTCCCCTGTGCATGTTTTTAACCACATTTTTTATATAGATGAAAACCACATCAAAAAAAATAGTTTAAATTCAAGAAACTAAAATGTAACTCATCACAGAACACCAAGGAGGATCAAGGCTACAAAGTAGGAATAAACAAAACATGGAGCATAATCTCGAAACTGAAGATGACAATAGCAACTAGATTTAATCAAGGGGATTTACTTAAGAAGGCTTGCTCAGTGGTGAAAGTCTAAATTAAAGAAATAGGAAACTTGTTCATGATTTCACCTCCACATAACCAGTGGCTATAACAATGAATACGTGTGGAGAGGGTTCTTGGTGAAAGAGGTAAATGATTTTTTATCTGAATGGTACAGAACCACTCCACTTTGTGAGCTAATGGATCAACTATGGTTCATGGAGTTGGATGATTTTGATCAAAATCAACCATGGCTTATCCTAATTCATCAAGGTAAGACAATCCATGATCTAGCCATAATCAACTATGATGAACTGGAATCAGCCACTCAAGCTAAAGTTGTTGAACAATTATACAGAGTAAGTCAAGATTGGTTGATCTCGAGCCAGGTGGAATAATCAAATTTGATATTGGCCAAAGTCTACCGGTAATTGAGAGAACACAGACTGCAGACTACGAAGAAAGAGAATGCCTCAGCCTCACATCACAAGGGGCCACGCCGGGATACACACACAGAAGGTATCTATACCGGTGAACAAGCATGGGGAGGGAAAGGGGATCAATGACTATTCGGCGTCATCATTGTATGCACTCCACCATTGATCGATCAACCAGTCTTAAAAACAGATCCTAGGAAGGAAAGGGGATCTTACACTAGATCTGCCATCAGACGAGATGTCAACTGCAAGGTTTACGGAGGCTTCACGATCTCCCTTGCGATGAGGAGTCACGATCTCCCTTGCGATGTTCCTCCGGAGGCTTCATGGCAGGATTTCACTACGCTCGCCCCTACGGCGTGCCTCGCTACGGTGTTCCTTGTGGCATGCCCTGTTCCAGGCTCGAGAGAACAAGTGTGTTCGCTGTAAATGCCCTATTCAGGGTATTAACGGTGCCCTATTCATGGTATGAATTAAATAGTGAGTTAAATACTGTGTAGCGAAGATATATGTTTGAGCACTAAAGTGATAAAAAGAATTAAAAATAATTAAGAAAATTGTCATAAACACTTTGTAATGACAGATGGAAAGTTAGAAGAAATTAAATATTTAACTTTTAAACCATATACGTATTTTTACCATCAAAAAAATATATTTTTACTATTAAAATATAATTTTTTATATTATTTAATTCTAAACATATACATTTTAAATTACATTGAAATATCAGTAATAGTAAATTGTACTGTTACATTATATTATATTATTTATGAAAAAATTTATATTTACTTTAAATAATTTTTTTGTGACAACTAACTAAAGTTGCTATTTTAAATAATTTTTTTACAACAATATTTTGAGTTGCTATAAAAGAGTTGTTATAAAAACTTCATGTTCTTGTAGTGCGAATGGGAGCCTCGTCTTGACCGACGGAGCGTCCACCACCTACTGGTCGACGGGAATGGCCGCGGCCTTGCGCAACCCCGTGGCGCGCCTCCTCGACGGTGGGAACTTGGTCGTGCTCGAGGACGGCAGCGATGGGTATTATTGGCAGAGCTTCGATCACCCCACCGATACGTTGCTTCCCGGCATGAGGCTCGGTTTCAACAACCTCACCGGAGAGAGCTACGCCCCCACGGCATGGAAAGCCGCGGACGACCCCAGCCCTGGGGACTACTCCTGGGTTTTGACAAGCCGGGGAGTGCCGCAGGCGTTTACTCTGAACAGGACGGCGAAGCTGTGGCGCGCTGGACCCTGGGTTGGGGGGCGGTTCAGTGGGGTTCCCGAAATGAAAGACAGCAGCCTGTTCACCTACGCTTACATCGATTCTCCAGACGGAACTTACTTCCAGTTCAATGTCTGGAACAATTCCATGGTAACCCGGATAACGGTAAGCCCGTCGGGCGCGGCGCAACATCTTCAATGGGACGACGGCCGCCAAACCTGGACGGCGCCGTGGATAGCGGTGAATGATACCTGCGACAGGCTCGGTGCGTGCGGCATGAACGCCCTCTGTGTCTCCACCCGGTCGCCCGTCTGTGAATGCCTGGAGGGCTTCCGATCAAATCAGCCGACGGGAGATGCCGACGCCGCCGCAACGTGCGGTCGGGAAAAACCTCTGTCCTGCCCGCGGGGAGGAAAGGACAACTTCGTTCTCGTGTCCGGCGCCAAGCTGCCTGACACGTCCATAGCCACGGTGGACAAGAGCTTGGGCGTCGAGCATGTTCCGTCGTGTTTTTGAAAATAGATAAAAAACACAATTATATAAACAGATTAAAATTAAATAAACGAAGTTAAAAGCATAGTCTGTCGGGTCCAAGCGCGTAATCGCTAGAATTAAGAGTTCTATTACCAACCGACGTGCGGTTCTCACGGCAACGTCCTCCTAAAGATACGATGACCCTCGGGTCGGCGAAACCCTTCTCTCCCGTCAGTACGTCCTTCAGGAGAGCTATGCGAACCGATCTTGCTTTGAGTGCTTCTAGCCAAGAAGAAGAAGCCCTCGGTTGTTCGTCCGAGCGCTGGAACTACGAATCCGTCGAAAATAGAGGGAGAGAGAGCAAGTGCGAGCAGGAGAGAGCGTACGCAAGAGAGAGCGTCTGCGAGAGAGAGAGAGAGAGAACACCAGTCCGCGTACCAAAGAGAGAGAGAAAAATAAAACCCTTTTTATTATTATTTCCTCACATTGGATGCTCTCCAATGGCAAGGAAAAAAACGGGAACGGGCGCTCATTTGCCGTGCGCGCAGGACAGTCACCCGACGCGTCCGTCGGGTGACACGTCCCTTTCTTCTTCTTTTTTTAAAGAAAATACTTTAACAATCCCCCACATATTTTCTTAAAACTCGCAGAAGTATATCAAATCAAAAGAAAATAATATCAACAAACAAATTGTAGTGAGCACTCTTATATTATGTAATAGGTGAAGGTACCTTTCGGTTTGAACCACACTTAGTGATATTTGGGATCGCCTGTAGAACACTCGATGGATGTTTCACCTTGAATCGGGTTCCATGATTCAAGTTCTCCCAAATCCACACATAGTATAGCAAGATCAAATTCATGGGGGTTGCGCTATTCAAGGCTTTGCGTAGGTATCTCATATGTGTTTTAGAAAATAGCCCACATCTTGTAGTCGCGGCCTCACGACTCCACACATGTTGGTGAATCCTCCAAGGGTGAGAGCAAGGAACCACCCTGCCACTTGGGTCTTGGATTCATTAAAAGTTTAAAACCCATCCTACCACTTGCTTCTACATTAGCACTATCGCCATAGGGATGAGAGCATTATATATAAGTGCTCCACACATAGTTACCCATCAGCTTGTTTCTACCCATTGAACCTCTGTGAGGTTGGGTTGCTACCGTGATAACTTTTCATTTATGGGTTCAATCCCATCCCCTTGACGCTTCTAGAACCACCGTTCTAGGCAAGCCTTTTGTGAAAATATCTGCAAGATTTCTTTCTGATTTCACAAAATTTAAGGCTATCAACTGTTGCTTCATTTTATCTCTTATATACTTGTGTCTAACTTTCAGATGTCTTTTCATCTTGACATCAACATTGGCCTACATACATTTATCAATTGCTGACCTACAATCACACAAAATAGATATAAGAGGCAAAGGATGTGTAAACAATGGAATATCAATAAAGAAATCCCTTAGCCATTCGGCTTCAATGCATGTGGTATCAAGTGCAATCATTTCAGATTCCATTGTACTTCTAGATAACACAGTTTGTTTAGTAGATTTCTATGATATGGCACCTCCTCCTAAAAGGAAAACAAATCCAGATGTTGATTTTACATTTACTGAATCACTAATCCAATTAGCATCACTAAAACCTTCCAATACAGAAGGATATCCACTATAATGTAAAGCATATGATATAGTACCTTTTAAATATCTAAGTACTCTTTCTAATACTTTCCAATGACTTTCATTTGGATTTATAGTATATCTACTAAGTCTATTTACAGCATATGCAATGTCTGACCTTGTATAATTTGTGAGAAAACCAAGTGAGCCTATGATTTGAGCATATTCAGATTGTAATGTAGGGTTACCTAAATTTTTCTTTAGGTGGACACATGCATCATAAGGAGTGGATAAAAGCTCACAATTTATATAATAGAATTTTCTAAGGATTTTCTTTATGTAGTGAGATTGTGACAAGGCTATTCCATTTGAATTTCTTATAATTCTTGTATTCAAAATCAAGCTAGCTTCACCAAAATCTTTCATGTCAAAATTTTGAGATAAGAAATCCTTAACTTTATCTATAACATGCATGTTAGATCCAAAGATCAAAATATCATCAACATATAGACATAAGATAACAATATGATCACCAAACATTTTTAATAAACACATGTATCAGTTTGATTGATTCTAAAATCATAAGAAAGAATAATCTCATCAAATTTTTCATGCCATTGCTTAGGTGCTTGTTTTAATCCATACAATGATCTAATCAATTTACACACTTTGTTTTCTTGACCTGGAATAATAAAACCCTCAGGTTGATCCATATAAATTTCTTCATCTAATTCACCATTTAAAAATGCAGTTTTTACATCCATTTGGTGAATAATCAACTTATGTATGGATGCTAATGCAATCAAGGCTCTAATGGTGGTAATTCTAGTCACGTGAGAGTACACATCAAAATAATCTACATTAGCTTTTTGTGTAAACCCCTTAGCTACAAGTCTAGACTTATATTTATCTACAGATCCATCAGGTTTCAATTTCTTCTTGAAAACCCATTTACATCCAATTGTCTTACAACCAGGAGGTAGATCAATAAGCACCCATGTTCCATTTTGAATTATCAAATTCATTTCATTTCTCCAATCATTAAAAGTGATTGGAGAATCTTCTACTAATAATGCATAGAAATCATCAAAAACTCTTTCTGTCTTAGCTCTCTTACTTCTTCTTATTTCTAATGGTTCTTCATCTTGATCTTCTCTATTTCTAACTAAATTTGGGTTAGATCCAGAACTACTACTTCTGACACTAGATTCAATTCCAGTTTTAAATGGAAATGTGTTCTCATAATAAACTGCATCTCTAGCCTCAATGATTGTATTATTTGAAATATCTCCTATTTCAGAATTAATCACTAAAAATCTATTTATGTTGCTAGTGAAATTTTCAGCATTATTATTTGTGGTATATCTAATAAAAATAGTATCTACAGTCTTAGGTTCAATTTTCTTCCTTTTAACCTCAGGAATTTTTACCTTTGCAAGACACCCCCACACTTTAAGAAAATTCAAGTTAGGTCTTCTCCTTTTCCAAATTTCATAAGGGGTAAAATCACATTGTCTAAAGGGTATTCTATTTAAAATAAAACATGCAGTTAAAAGTGCCTCCCCCCACAAATTCTCAGGTGCTCCTGAACTAATTAACATAGAATTAACCATATCCATCAATGTTCTATTCTTCCTCTCTGCTACACCATTAGATTGTGGTGAATATGAAGCAGTTATCTCATGAATTATTCCATGTTCTTGACAAAATTGAGTGAGAGCATAAGAGGTATATTCTCCTCCTCTATCTGATCTAAGTATTTTAATTTTATTTTATTGTTGATTTTCAGATTCAGCCTTATAAATCTGAAATTTATTTATCACTTCATCCTTAGTCCTTATCAAATAAATATAACAGTATTTGGAAAGATCATCAATAAATGTCACAAAATATTTGTTACCACCTCTAGAAAATCGTCCAGAATCACATACATCACTATGTATTAATTCTAAAACATCACAATCTCTATCAACTGATTTAAATGGTTGCCTAGGTAGCTTAGCTTCAACACATACACCCAATCTATCTTTATTTTGAATGCTAAATTTTGGAATCAGATTTAATTGCATCAACCTTTTAATAGAATTATAATTCACATGGCCCAATCTAGAATGCCAAGTAGAAGATGATTCAACATTCAATACAATAGATTTCTCATTAATAGAAGGTGAACTTACATTCAATCTAAAAAGCCCATCATACATAAATCCTTTTCCAACAAAGGATAGGCTTTTGGTTATTACAACTTTATTTGACTCAAATACTAATCTATAACCTTGCTAAACTAAAAGAGACCCACTAATCAGATTTCTCCTAATGTCTGGAACATGATGAACATTTTGCAGGGTCAATGTCTTCCCAGAAGTCAAAGTAAGATCCACTCTTCCGATCCCATGCACCTTTGCTTCATCATTATTTCCCATCATCACAGTTCTTGAACTTGAGTCCTGATATGTAGAAAACCAAGAACGATCAGTACATATATGAATGTTAGCTCCAATGTCAATCTACCAATCAAAAATTGAATTTGATTTAAGGTTTAAAAGAACTGGCCTAAGTCTAGAAGTGGATGCTCCACTATCTGCAGAAACCATATTGACTTGAGGGCCATTGTTTGAAGAATCTTGTCCTTTCCCCTTTAGCGGATGCCTCTTCCGATAAAAGCATTGATGAGCAAGATGATTTGTTCTTCCACAGACAAAGTAGCATCTCTCTTCTTTCTTCTCATTTGGCTTGTTGTTGTGAGGATTCAAGTTTTGGAATTTTTTCTTAGATTGCCATTGATTTTTCTTGAAATTCCTATTCTTAGGATGAAAGGATTTTCTATAAGATCTAAAAGGCTTGTTCTCAACTATGTTGGCCTTAGGTTTATAAATTTCAGTCGAACTCTCTCTTACCCTATGTTGTTCTTCAATACTAAGTGCACCAAACAGTTGGGTCAAGGTAAGAGTTCCTTAGTGTGACTCATTGTCCTAGTGAAGTCAGACCAAGATGGGGGTAGTTTATCCAGAATGCATGCAATCTGGAATGATTCATTAAGTTGGGATCCTGTGGTTCTCAGCTCGTGGACTAAGTTCTCAAAATCACGTATTTGATCATTCATTGATTTGTTTTCAACAAATTTAAATTTGTTAAAATCAGATGCCTTGAACCTTTGAAGCCCAGCATCATCAAGTCCATATTTAGCTTCTAATAAATCCCACAACTCATTAGCACTTCTTGAGTTGTAGTAAAAATCATAAAGTCTATCAGAAAGGGATCCTAAAATCCTATGAAGATAATGATAATCGACTTCTTCAGTTGTTGTGGAAGAAGAAGATCCAAGTTCAGTTTGGGGATGAGATGATCTTGTTTGAACTCTATGAGTGATGGTTTGTGAAGTATCAGATTCCCAACTTTCAGTTGTGCTATTGCTAATGGCTGAAATAAGACCAAGGGTGGTCAGCCAAAAGCGCATTTGGTTCTGCCATCTCCTGAAATTACCTCCATCAAATTTTTCTGGTTTAGCGGTAAGAGTTTCTCTACTTATTAAACTGGCTCCATAAGAGAATAGAGAGAACAACAATCTGTAAATGAATATATCAAGTTGTTTGTCAATATTTTAAATCAACAAAGAATACAATTAATTTATGCTGGATAAACAGAAATGTCTAAGCATGTTTAAATAAGAACGATTAAATATATCTTAACAAGAACGTTTACGTATGTCTTGTCAAGAACGTATGAACATTTAAACAATGATGTTCAAATAAGATTTAAACGACAACGTTCAAACAAGAACGTTCAAATAAAAATGTTTAAACAACAACGTTTAAATAAGAACGTCTAAACGACAATGTTCAAGTAAGAACATCTAAATAAGAAGGTTCGAACAAGAACATTTAAGCAAAACGTACATGAACGTATATATGAATGACTACATTTTTTTTCACATGTATAGATGCTTCTAACACAAAAATAATATGCTGGTAAAATAGAACTCTTTGATTGTTGGGTCGTCCTCCTGAAAATCGATAGAAAACACAATTATACGAACATATTAAAATTAAATAAACGAAGTTAGAAACATAGCCTGTCGGGTCAAAGCGCGTAATCGCTAGAACTAAGAATTTTATTGCCAACCGACGTGCGGTTCTCGCGGCAACGTCCTTCTAGAGATAGAACGACCCTCAGGTAGGCGAAACCCTTCTCTCCCGTGAGCACGTCCTTCAGGAGAGCTATGCGAACCGATCTTTCTTTGAGTGCTTCTAGCCAAGAAGAAGAAGCCCTCGGCTGTTCGTCCGAGCGCTGGAACTACGAATCCGTCGAAAACAGAGGGAGAGAGAGCAAGTGCAAGCAGGAGAGGGCGTACGCAAGAGAGAGCGTCTGCGAGAGAGAGAGAGAGAGAGAGAGAGAGAGAGAGAGAGAGAGAGAGAGAACATCAGACCGCATACCAAAGAGAGAAAGAAAAATAAAACCCTTTTTATTATTATTTCCTCACATTGGATGCTCTCCAATGGCAAGGAAAAAAACGGGAACGGGTGCACGTTTGCGGCGCGCGCAGGACGGTCACCGGACGCGTCCGTCGGGTGACACGTCCCTTTCTTCTTCTTGTTTTAAGAAAATACTTTAACAGAGGAGTGCAAGGCGGCGTGCCTCCGGAACTGCTCGTGCAGGACGTTCACCAGCAGCGACGGGTGCGGGTGCATCACCTGGTTCGGCGATCTCAGCGACGTCAGAACATACACCAACTCCGGCCAAGACCTGTGCGTGCGCGTTGCTTCCGAAGGTGCGCTCCTTTTCTTTCTGATCATTTTCGTAGCAGCCTGATCTACTTTCTTGTATTTTTAATTACAATTCCTGCTCACCTTCGATTATTATTGCAACATCTCTCCTTTTATTTACAAGCCACGTAGTTCTTTCCTATGGGAGACGACAGATCCAAATATTGGGATGGAGTGCGGTGCATCACACTGGGAGCCGAAGTCACCTATGAACGATTGACATTGTCTTCCCTCGTAGACAGAAAAAGTGACATGCACATTGACAAGAGTGCATTTACGAGGGTTTGGCAGTTGTTCATAGGTAACTGTAACTCCTATCTCAAGCACTCACCTGAGGCGAATCACACTCATTAGGATAGGGTTATTACTTGCCTATGGATACCTTTCAGGGCTGTAAACAGGTCGGATTTAGTAGCGAAATCATCAGAATACGATTTCGATTCCGGTAAGAGCTAAGGGGTTCTGATTCCGATTCCGATAATTTTGGAATCACTATGTTCTAATTTCGATCCGTTTCCGATTCCATTATCGAAATCAGAGCTGAACTTGATAAATTCCAAAATACATATTAAATATTATTTTTTATTCAAAAATGAGTCAATAATACATATATAATTATTAAAATTTGATATAATCCTTTTAAAATTTATTTTTAATATTTTATCAATGTATATATTATATTTTATAATTTATTTCGCTTTATTTTATTTTATTTTATTTTTTATAATTAATTTTTATCAAAATCAGATTAACGAAAATGGAATCAACTAATTCTGATTCTGATTTCGATAAGCTACCGAAATATCCGATTCTGATTCTGATAGCTTATAAGTTACAAAAACAAGTTCCAAATCCGTTAGTTTTTATCGAAATCGAATTGGAATATCGAAATATCGGATTCCGTTTACATCCCTAATACCTTTACAGTTCTACCTTATAACCCACAAGCCAAGGTCCCTCGGGCGGACGCTTGAGAGATTACCCTCAATCCCATATTCATTGGGTGTGGGACCCACCTCTCACATTTAGGGTTGATTTTTATTTCTTCTATTTATCTCAAATAATAGAAATATGAGTCACATGAGATACAGTTGGGTAGGGGCATGCTAATATATGAATCCATAATTTGACATGCGAACTTTACTAGACTGTCAATCAAGTCAAAATGAGCTTAATTGGGCAAAAGGATTCTTAACTTTCATGACAAAATATAATTAAAAGTACCTCTTTTACTCATTAAAATATATTTTACATCAAATGACTGTAATAAGTCTTTATCATTTTGCATTAATTATGGATGAATTAGCGAAGATTATACAAGATGATATGCTTTAGTATATGATATTTGCAAATGATATCATATTGATACATGAGACACAATGAGAGAATAAAATTTTAAAATTGTGAAAAATACTTTAGAGACTAAAATTTTTAAAATAAGTAGAATTAAAATATAATATATGTATTATAAATTTTATAAATATTAAAGAGAAGTAGGTGGTAATGTTAATTTGGATGCGATAATATTGTTTAAAAGAACCTAATTCAAATATCTTGAATCAATTATTCAATAAGATGGAGAATGTGAGGAAGATGTTAATCATCGAATTAAAGTAGGTTTGATGAAGTGAAGATTGGCGACAAGAGTTCTATGTCATTGTAAGATTCCACTAAAGTCTAAAGGAAAAATTTATCGGACAAGTATAAGACATATAATGTTGTATAGTAGTGATTGTTGGACAATAAAAAAAACATACTTAAAAAATAAGTGTTGTTAGAATGAAAATGTTAAGATGGATAAATGGTCATACTAAATTAGATAGAATCATAAATGAATATATTGGAGAAAATGTACGAATATTGACAATTGTAGATAAATTGAAATAATAGGGATTGAGATGGTTTGGACATATAAAACATAAATCTAAGGATGTTCTGTAAAAAAATATAAAAAAATTAAAATAAAAGAAACAAAAAGGATATGTTAGACCAAGATTAACTTGCAGAAGGATAATTCAATATGATTTAAATGATCTAAACATCTTTAAAGAGGTAACTTAAAATTGACTCAATGGAGAAAAAGAGTCCATGGGCTCTACCTCAAGTAATTTGGGACTAAGCCTTGAGTTGAGTTGAGTATATTTATGAGATCAAAATTTAGGCCAGTTAGATCTGGTTGAGTGAAATTAACAATTTTTATGGACTAAAATTGGGCCGAATCAACAATGTAATGTGAATTGAGTTGAGCCATCCAATATATTTAGATTAGGACAACTTCGAGCTAGGCCAAGCCCGACCCATTGACACCCATAGAATTGAGAGAGGAAAAACTAGAATGGAGGAAAATGATTTACAAGATTTATAAGACTCCATAAGATGGAAGGTCAATCCTATCATCCACAGGTGATAGGAGAAGCTAATTACCATTATGAATTAAGAAAATTCTTATTCGTTGGAAGTCACAAGTAGACCCTTTCAGACTTAGGAGATAACACAATAACAACTCACAATTCAGAAAGAAAGTTGTGTATTGAAATGCTAAGTTACTGTATAAAACCCCATAATCTCATTTAGTATCATCTATTTCTCAATTAAAAGCAACAAATGACTTTTTGGAGATATCAATCAAAAGCCCTTCCCATTTTCTTTCTTGCAAGTTCCTCAACCTATATTTGTTGCTCATGTTTAGACATGTCAATGAATCTATAAGATCCAATAACTCGATCTAAACTTGAATAATAAATCAAGTTTGGATGTCAATTGGTTAACCTAGAAGCATGTTAAATTAGTTTAGGTGAAATTATCAAAAATCCATCATATTTCACATAAATTTATTTATAGAAAGTCGAAACCATCTATCAGGTTCACTATTTTGCTAATGAGCCACAATGTCATCCTTGATAGTTAGGGGTTGTTGCTACAGGGTCGTCAATGTTGTGCTGGAGGATGCATCGCTTATGGGTGGTGTTACACAGCCCCTCCACTTAAGCCATCTCTACTTCCTAAGCCTAAGGAGGAATGCAAGCTTGGGGGCTATGTTGCCTCTAATAGATCTTACCAACCTATGGCTATGACACTTAGGGCTTGTTTGATAGGGCTGAATCTACCTCTTATCGCTGATTCGGTAAGTGTTAAGACATTTCACAGTGTTTGATAAAATCGCTGATTGGCCATCTTACCTAATGTCTAAACTCTGAAAATCGTCTGAACCATTCAGATTTCATCCTTCGCTTGTTTGGATTCAGACGACCTAGAGCGGAAGTCGACGGGCCGGAAGCGATGGAAGCTCCATCCCCCGCCGGCCAGCCGGCGCCGGCGAAGGCGAGGGGAGCCCTCGGACGGGCCTTCCCGTTCGCGAACATGGCCGCCATGGTGCTCGGCGGCGTCTCGGGGCCCTCGCTCACGCGGGTCTACTTCATTCACGGCGGGGCGCGGGCCGTGGCTGATTGCCCCGCCGCAGAACCGCGCCTTCCCCATCCTCCTCATCCCGCTCTCCGTCTCCCTCCTCCGCCGCCGGCGGAAAGACGCCGGGGGAGGCGGCTCCTCTCGACGACGGGGCGGACGCCGGCGGCGGGCGCGGGCCCGGGCGCCCTCCTGGGCCTCGACTCCTACCTGTACGCCTACGGCCGGCGTCGGCCGCCGCCGTCCACCTCCTCGCCGCCGGTGGCGACCCGTGTGGCCTTCACGGCGGCGTTCGCCTTCTTCATCGTGCGGCGGGGGCCCCGAGACGCGTGAGCAGGGGCCCCGAGACGCCGCCGAGCACCATGGCGGCCATGTTCGCGAACAGAAGGCCCGTCCGAGGGCTCCCCTCGCCTTCGCCGGCGCCGGCTGCCGGCGGGGATGGACCTGATATGGTTAAATATATTTTGTTTTGTTTATTTTAGATGTTATGTTCCTGATTTTCTTTTTAGATTTTGTTTTGTTTATTTTGTATGTTATGTTTATTTAAAAAAGATTAAGAGGATGATTCAGATTTTTTATCAAACAACATAAATCACTTATGTCTTAATCAAAATCAGCACTTTTTTACCACAAGTTAAGAGGTTAGATGTGGAATTAAGAGTTAAGATTTTCAGATTAAGCTTAATCAAATGCCATCTTACTGCCATTGAAGTAGAAATAAACTCTACATTTTCCATCCAAGGATGCTATCAATGAAAGGATTTAGATTCTCTTTATTAACTTTAGTGGAGCAAACAATGGACTCCCTAGAACTTTGTTCTTACTTAGAAAGCTCATAAGAAACCCCATCGCTTTTATCTGTATCTTCTTTGAAGTTGCTACAAGTCTAGGACTGGCTAGATCCAAGTTAAGCCTCGTAGAAGTAATGCGTTACACAAGCCTATCAATGCTTGGTGAATAAAAGGATATGGATATACAATAGCCTAGTAGAAGTAGATAAGTGGACCTTTTAGTAGAAAATTTACAAAAAAAAAACTAGTTTTATGAACACAGTTTTTATGTCCTTCGGAAAGAAAGTTATTATGTGAAACAATTTTACAGTAGTCAAGTAAAAGGACCCATAAATATTTTATAAAATAAATTTTTAATTATTTTCAATAGGAGTCCCTAAGAATCAATGAATTTTGCTAGTTGTGTACCTTGACAATTTTCAACTACTTTGCCAATAGCTATTTCCAAAATAACACTATAAACAAAAATATCATTTGATTGTCATTTTTATCAAATATAAAAGAGTTATATTCATTGCCAAAAACAAGAACCCTGTAGAAAAACAGCCATTATATTGTTAGATTAGAAAATGTTGCATAGAAAATGAAATTATATGAGGACGAAAAGAATTACAAGTTGTATTTAGATTTATGCAAAAAGTGCATGAAGATGTAACTAAAAACATATTAGTAATAAGAGAAAAAGTATACAACATTTCAGTCAAGATATAGATGTTCAAGCTTCATCACCGAAGTATAATTGATTTGTGACATTTCTATCATGGGATGTGGTTCTTCTTTAGACATATTAAAGGTTCCGATTGCATGAGCAAGCTGCAAGGCCAACGACAAAGTACATAGCCTGAGAACTTCTCCCATTCGTTGAGCACCCAAAGCTCCTTCTTAGTGAGGTTGTTGCATATACTCCTTGCTGTTTGAGCATGTAGTTGGTGCCCTCGATGTTTGAATCATGGGGATAATCACTCAATGTTTGAATCATGCATATACTCCTTGCATATACTCTTTACATTTCTATCACTTTGACCTAGTGATATACACTCAATGGTGAAGGACACGACCAAGTGGAGCCATGCATGGTGACGTGGGCAGTTCGACAGTGTTGCATGTTATGCAAATGGGTTGGATCAGAGCTGTGGCGGCCATGCATGCGCATAGTTGGTTGCCTATGTGTGCAAGGGAGAGAGGGTGGAGAGAAAATCATGATTATTAAATAGAATTAAAACCCTATTTAATTTTTATTATTAGCTTTCCCTTTTAATGTCTACACCCTAATCAAATTAAAGTTAAAATAATTATTAATTAAAAATTCCAATTTAATTTTTATTAATTATTATTTATGTATAAATTTTATTTAATGTACTCCAATTCTAATTATGATTGGGTCAAACATACAAATTTAATTTTTGACAAAAAATAATAATATCTATTATATTATTTTATTTTTTAAAAATTACTACATATTACACCTATTTGAAAACAAGATTAGTTGTACCACACTACAAAATTAGAAATTATTATGATAGAATAAGGTGTTGTACTAATTAACAAGCCGATACAAAATAAATAAAATAAGATAAAAACATTTTACTAACTTTGGAGAATTTGGTCTCCAAAATCTATAATAAATTTTTGGGATGTAACTCAAAAAATTATAAGTTCATGAGTATAAATGTAAGTAAATATATCTATGATTTACAATAAGCTAAAAATAAAATGTAAAATTACAAGTATGAATTATGTAAATTTTAAAAAATTGTATTATATCACATATAATACTTAACTTTTAATTTAATATATAAATAATTATTTAAAGTACATCATAATTTATTTTTAATACGATTTTTTGTAATGTATAGTAAATAATACCATATTTGACATAAAAAACCAGAGATGAATATACAAGTATATAATTTAATTAAATATATAATAAATATAAATAATATAAAGGAGTTATTGGCGGTACACTTCATTCCATCTCAACGATGAAATAAGTTATACTAGGTATCATAATATATAAAGGGATTAACTACACACGCGATACAATAATGGGTCTTTACACGCGTCCAAGCCGCCCGAGCGAGAAAAGCCAAGACGCTCTTTCGGACTCGGCTGGTTTCGTACAAGTCAAAAGTCAAAGAGGTGGTGCCAACAAAGTCGGAAGCTTGGCCAAATTTACGGCTCATGCTGTCGCTTTCAAACGTCTTTAGAGGTGTTCCTCTAAAGATAAGAAATTAAGTAAAACTCAATTTACTTAATAATTAACAAGTGATTTTGAGCGATTAATAATATGTGTAAGTGATTAGTGACATAGATAAAAAATTTAATGACTAAAAACGAAAGAATTAATAATATATTTAGGAGATTATTAATATGAGTAAAAAAATAGAACTAAAAAATTAATTCCTGGCACCGTGCCCCGCTGAAGGCGTTCTCTCCCGCTGAAGCGACGGCGACTCATTAGAACGGTCAGAAATTGACTCCCTGGGTCGACGCGAGGTAGCCTTCCAGCCCCAACAGTCTTTCGTTCCCATCTCTCTGTGCACCTGAGCGCCGCCCTTCAATCCGCCCGGCACGGATGCCCACGAGGAGCTGCTGCTGCTGCTGCTTCTGCAACCATGAGATCGTTATCCACGGCGCTTTGTCTTGCCTTCCTTGTCTCTGCCGCGGCAACCCTCGGTTCTGCGGCAACGGGGAACTCGCTCGCCGCTGGCAAATCAATCAACTACAACGAAACTCTGATCTCCTCGGACGGAGCCTTGAGCTTGGGGTTCTTCGATGCCGGAGCCAACCGTAGCTACCTCGGCATGTGGTACAACCGGATCCCAGTCCGCACGGTGGTCTGGGTTGCCAACCGGCAGCGGCCGCTCCCCGCCTCCTCAGGGTCCCTCACTCTGTTACCGAATGGGAGCCTCGTCTTGACCGACGGAGCGTCAACCACCTACTGGTCGACGGGAATGGCCGCGGCCTTGCGCAACCCCGTGGCACGCCTCCTCGACGGTGGGAACTTGGTCGTGCTCGAGGACGGCAGCGACGGGTATTATTGGCAGAGCTTCGATCACCCCACCGATACGTTGCTTCCCGGCATGAGGCTCGGCTTCAACAACCTCACCGGAGAGAGCTACGCCCTCACGGCATGGAAAGCCGCCGACGACCCCAGCCCTGGGGACTACTCCTGGGTTTTGAGAAGCGGAGGAGTGCCACAGGCGTTTGCTCTGAACAGGACGGCGCCGCTGTGGCGCGCAGGACCCTGGGTTGGGGGGCGGTTCAGTGGGGTTCCCGTGATGAAAGACAGCGACCTGTTCACCTACGCTTACATCGATTCTCCAGACGGAACCTACTTCCAGTTCAATGTCTGGAACAATTCCATGGTAACCCGGATAACGGTAAGCCCGTCGGGCGGGGCGCAACATCTTCAATGGGACGACGGCCGCCGCACCTGGACGGCGCTGTGGATAGCGGTAAATGATACCTGCGACAGGCTCGGTGCGTGCGGCATAAACGCCCTCTGCGTCTCCACCCGGTCGCCCGTCTGTGAATGCCTGGAGGGCTTCCGATCAAATCAGCCGACGGGAGATGCCGGCGCCGCCGCAACGTGCGGTCGGGAAAAGCCTCTGTCCTGCCCGCAGGGAGGGAAGGACAACTTCGTTCTTGTGTCCGGCGCCAAGCTGCCTGACACGTCCATAGCCACGGTGGACAAGAGCTTGGGCGTCGAGGAGTGTAAGGCGGCGTGCCTCGGGAACTGCTTGTGCACGGCGTTCACCAGCAGCGACGGGAGCGGGTGCATCACCTGGTTCGGCGATCTCAGCGACGTCAGAACATACACCAACTCCGGCCAGGACCTGTACGTGCGCGTCGCTTCCGAAGGTGCGCTCCTTCTTCTGATCATTCTCGTAGCATCCTGATCTAATTTCCCATATTTTTAATTACATCTCCTGCTCTCTTTCGATTATTGTTGCAACAATTTTCCCTTTGTTTACAAGCCACGTTGTTCTTTCTTGGGGAGACGACACGATCCAAATATTGGGTTGGGGTTATCACTTGCCTACGAATACTTCTACAGTTCTACCACATAACCCATCTACCCACAAGGGCTAATCGGTAGCAGTAGAAAGGGGAGACTTTCCATCGGCCGATCAGAAAATTTTAAGTGGACCGATCAAACAACACCTAAGCATCGCAGTCCAAGCAGTGGGATACTCTAGGTGATTTTCGTTCCGAACAGAGGAAATGTTGGAACACCAAAGTTGAGGTTAGATGAAGAGAAGAACAGGGTAAAAAGCTACCAAAATAATTTTTGGTAGGTGATTTTCGTTCCGAACAGAGGAAATGTTGGAACACCAAAGTTGAGGTTAGATGAAAAGAAGAACAGGGTAAAAAGCTACCAAAATAATTCATATTTCTTCTATAGATGGGTGGGTGAAAGTCTCTACCTTCTTTTTCATTGCTAGAGAGAAATGGAGCTCAAATTAGAGAAAAGAAGAGAGTATTTAGGAGCAAAGATAAGGAGTGCGGATCACATTAGACGACTGAAGGAGGGAAGTTCCTTAGTTTTCGATAAAAGTTGTCATAATTCAGTATGTTAAGAACATGTTATTGAACCGTTGCTTAAATGATATTGAATCGTTTTTTAAGTGTTACCAAGTCGTTATTGAACTGCTACTTTAGTAACTGTTTTGCCATTTCTGTATTGATTCAAAAACTTTATATTGAACTGTCACTTAAGTGGCCAAGGGGTTGTGGTAATTTTTGATTAGGAGGTTGAGAGAGTTCCCTCCTACCATCTTAGGCGATGCGCACTCAAAGAGAAGTGATATATTTTGGTGAAAAAAATTACAAACGATCAAAACTGTCTAACATGAGCGTACATGCCTTTGTGACACTCTGGTCGAAAGTTTCTAGGAATTTTAATGTAGCAAGATGATCATTTCTAAAGAAAATGTAAATAATCAACTTGTCTAATATGTGCACACACACTTATATAGATGAGTGCCAAAATGTAATCTAAGTAGTTTCTGCACCCTTGTCACATTGTACTTGTAGCATTGACCAGTATATCTTAATTTAGTAATGGTTGTTACATCTTAATGCTCAAGGACAAGAGAACAGTTTAAAATTGATTTGAAGTTGCACTATGCCCTATTTGTTTATTCAAATGTTCAGATGGATTTAATTTTTCATTTCCTTTTAATATAGATTATTAATTTAATAAGTATTATTACATTAATATTTTTAACCTTTCTCTCATGAACCTTGGCAAGCACCATGGGTAGAGGCAAGCTAATATATGGATCTAAGATTTTGGCATGCGGGCCTTAATTGAACTAAAAATATGACCTTAATACGTGCCATATTTTTAATTACATCTACTACTCTCTTTCGATTATTATTGCAACATCTTTCCCTTTGTTTAGAAGCTACATAGTTCTTTCCTTGGGAGGACGATACAATCCAAATATTGGGTTAGAGTTATCACTTTGCCTGCGAATACTTCTATAGTTCTACCATATAACCAACCTGCCTACAAGGGCTAATCAGTAGCAGTAGGAAGGGGAGACTTTCCAACAGCCAATCAAAAAACTATATGTGGACCAATCAAACAACACCTAAGCATCGTAGCCCAAGCATTCAGATATTCTAGTTGAACAACATTTCGAAAGGGGAAAGTGTTGGAACATCAAAGCGGTGGTTAGATGAAAGATAGAACAAGGGAAAAGACTTCAGAAATAATTCATATTTCTTCTATAGACAGGTGGGTGAAGGCCTCTACCTTTCCTTTCATTGCTAGAGAGAAATGGAGCTCAAATAGGAGAAAGAAGAGAGTATTTGGGAGCAAAGAGGAGTGCAGATCGCCTCAGAGGATTGAAGGAGGGAAGTCCCTCAGTTATCAATTAGAAGTTGCCACAACTCTCATGCCACTTAAGTGACAGTTTAGTATAAGTTATTGAACCAGTGCTAAAATGGGTGAACCAATTCTAAATAGCAGTTAAGTAAAGGTTCAGTAGCAATTTAGTAAAGGCACAATAATGATTCAGTAAGTTAGTAACATGTTAGTGTTATTAAGACGTTATTGAATAACGTTATTGAATTGTTACTTTAGTAGCTGTTCAGCTATTTTTGTACCGATTCAATAACTTGATATTAAACCGTCACTTAAGTGGCCACGGGGTTGTGGTAGCTTTTGATTGGGGGGCTGAGAGAGTTCCCTCCTTCTACCGTCTTTGGCAATTTGCACTCAAAGAGAAGTGATATATTCAGGTGAAAAAAATTATAAACAATCAAAACTGTTTAACATGAACATACATGCCTTTGTGACACTCTGTTGAAACTTCCTAAGAAGTTTAGCGTAGCAGGACGATCATTTCTAAAGAAAACGTAAATAATCAACTTATCCAATATGCGCACACATTTATATAGATGAGTGCCGCAATACAATCTAAGTAGTTTATGCACCTTTGTCATATTGTACTTGTCTCATTGGCTAGTAGATCTTAATTCGGTAATAGCCATTACATCTTAATGCTCGAGGATAAGAGAACAGTTTAAAATTGATCCAAGGTTGCACTGTGCACTATTTATTTATTCAAATGATCAGATGGATTTCATTTGTTCATTTCCTTTTAATATAGATTATTAATTTAATAAGTATTATTACATTAATATTTTTAACCTTTCTCTCAAACCTTGGTAGGCATCATGGGTAGAGACGGGATAATATATTGATCTAAGATTTTGGCATGCGGGCCTTAATCAGACTATCAATCAAGTCAAAATAAGCTAAAATGGACAAAATGATTCTCAACTTTCATGGCATAATATAATTAAAAGTATACCTTTTACTCATTTATATATATTTTAAGTCAAGGGTCTATAATAAGTTCTTATCTTTTCACATTAGTTATGAATGAAATAATGAAGATTAAACAAGATAATATACCTTAGTTATGATATTTACAGGTGATATTATATTTCATAGATGAGACATAGCAAGTGAATAAAAAGTTAAAACTGTGAAAAATACTTTAGAGATTAAAGATTTCGAAACAAGTAGAATCAAAATAGAATGTATGCATTGTAAATTTAATAAAAATCAATGAAAAGTAGGTGATGATGTTAATTTGGATGGGGTTAAGATTATTAAAAGAACCCAATTCAAGTATCTTGAATCAATTATTCAACAAGATGGAGAATATGATGAGGATATTAATCATCAAATTAAAGTAGGTTAGATGAACTAAAGATTTACTGCAAGGGTTCTATGTCATCGTAAGATTCCATTAAAGTTGAAAAGAAAGTTTTATAGTACAAGTATAAAACCTACAATGTTGTATGGTAGTAAATGTTGGACAATAAAAGGAAAATATACTTTTAAACTAAGTGTTATTGAAATGAGAATGTTAAGATAGATGAGTGGTCATACTATATTAGATAGAATTTGAAATGAATATATTAGAGACAATGTAGAAGTAGCAACAATTGTAGATAAATTGAAAGAAGGGAGATTGAGATAGTTTGGACATATTAAACCTAGGCCTAAGAAAGCTCCAGTAAGAACAATAAAAATATTAAAATAAAATAAATAAGAAAAGACATGGTAGACCTATATTAACATGGAGGAGGGTAATTCAATATGATTTAGAACATTTAAGTATCTCTAAAGTGGTAACTCAAAATCAACATCAATGGAAAAAGAGAATCCATATGATTGACCCCAAGTAACTTGGGACTAAGACTCGAGTTAAGTATATTTATGAGAACAAAAGTTACGCCATATTAGTTCGGGTTGAGCCAAATTAACAAATTTTATGAACTAAAACTGGGCCGGATCAAGAATGTAATGTGAGCTGAGTCGAGCCAACCCCAATATATTTAAATCAAGCCAATATTGAGCTTGGCTAGGCATGGCCCATTGTCACCCTTAGAATTGGGAGAGAAAAAACTAGAATGAAGGAAAATGAATAACAAGATTTATAAGACTCAATATGATGGATGGTCAATCCAGTCATCCACTACAGTGATAGTAGAAGCTAATTACCATTGTGAAGTAACAAAATTCTTATTCATTGGAAGCCACAATTAGAGCCTTTCAGACTTAGAAGATAACATAGTAACAACTCATGATTCAAAGAGAAAGTTGCATATTGAAATGCTATGCTACTGCATATAACCTCTATAATCTCATTTAGTATCATCTATTTCTCAACAAAAAGCAATAGATGACTTTCCGGGGACATCAATCAAAAGCTCTTCCCATTTTCTTGTAAGCACCCAAAACGAGGATATCCGTAGATCTCCCTTTTCCGGCCCCTACACTTGCTTTGGAGACTTGGTGGATGGGATGCTAGTGGTTGTGGTCGCTAGGAGCCAAAGGCTCCAAAATATAGTAGAAAGAAATAAAAATGAAGAATAAAAATGACCGTCATACATTTGGAAGTGAGGAGATTGCTGGGTTCCGACTTCTCCTCTCTCGGCCGGCCGAAAGAAGAGAGCTTAGTGAGTCCATCGTCTTTGATCCGGTTGAAGCTCCGCCTCGGCCGGATTTACCTAAAAATGTCCATAAGAAAACGTAGAAACAAGTGACAAGATCATTAGTTCTAGTGAAAGTGTAGAATCATGCTCAAATTCGAATATAAACATGAAAGAGGGAAGGAACTGACCGGATTGGGACTAAATCCCAAACCCTATTTAGAAGGTTTAAATATGCATGAAAATGCAAATGAGTGGCTTAATATATGCTAAATAACATGTTAATGAAAGTTAAAATGAAAGGGGGGGAGTAAAGGATCGACCGGAAAGGTAAATAAACTCAAAAAAATGCAAAACGGGGTATGCCCCTGCTAGTGCCCCATATATGGGGCGCTAGCTGCAGGTGTCCCCTTGATGGGGTGCATTGACCAAAGTCAAAGCGCCCTATTTATAGGGCACCAGGGACTGGTTTTAGCAGATTTTCTTCTTTTCTTTGCGGTGTCGCCCCGGAGTGTAGGAAGACCTCCAAGATGAAAGGAGGAGCTCTTCAAGCAGCCAATACTCAAGTGAAGCTAATGGAAGAGTGTTTTGGCACTATATGTAAGGGAAATAGAGTGTAGAGGCCCTCAAAGAAGAAAATTATAGGCTTTTGGGGTTTTTGGGAGAGGGTTTTGGAACGGTTTGAGAGCTTGGAGAGGGGTTGTAAGGCCTTGGGAGTGTTGTGGTGGATGAGAGGGTTTGGGTGGCGCCCTTGGTGTGTCCTCAAGCCTCCAAATGGGGGTCCTTTTGTGTCCTTTTGTAGGCAAGAAGAGGGCAACTTTATCTGCAAAACTGTCTCATCAATATGTCCAGTAAGTCAGACCAGGTGCAGGTGCCCTATAAGTAGGGCGCCTGGTCCCCTATTTATAGGGCGCCTGGTGCCCTATAAGTAGGGCGCCTGGTGCCCTGTATATAGGGCGCTTTGACCCTGGTCAACGCCCATCGATCTTCTTCAAAATGCGCCGAAAAACTTGATTTTTCTGGAAAAGTCGGTTCCCTTGAAAGGTTACTCAAATATTATTCATGAAAACAAGAATTCAAGCTCTTCAATTAGACTAAAATTGCTGTCTACAGCTTGTCTCGCCTTGGCGTCGGCTTTGCAAGGGAGTGACATGAATGAAACGTAGGCGAATGTAGTGAAGTGTAGTGAGGCGCAGTGGAATGAAGTGGTAACGGAATAAAAAGGTGACGCCAAGGTGTAGATTTAGACACGCCTTCATTGTCCTAGTTGAGTGGAATAAAACTTTACCGGACTTCGAGATAACCCTTTGTCTTATCGAAACCTTCCCTCTGGTTGATTGGCTAAAGAGAAGAACATTACTTAAAGTAAATAACTAAAATCCCACGTGGGGGAGAATTGTTATCGGCTAGGACCCGAACTGCATGGTGTGCTGAACCCGGTAGAAATTCATTGAAAATTAAATTGTGAAAAGTAAAGAGGAGACATCCAATCAACCAAGGTTGGATTCTTCAAATTCATAGGTTTTACTCAACAATACTGGTTCAGTTCAACAGGGAAAAACCTCTTGTTTCGATGAAATCATTGTTAAAATATGTTGGAAACCGATTCTCTGAAAAATCAAGATCTCCTCTGGTGCTATAAAAGACCATCTTTAAAATGTTCATAGTGGACAGGAAAGAGGTGATGCACGTATGAAATGATGTATGCTGGGTTTAAAGAAATACAACTAAGTATAAGAAAATAGTTGAAGATATAGGTTGAACATAACGGGTCAGGACATCCGTGAAGAAACTGTCATCCCCACATATTCAACTTTGGCCTATCCGCAAGCCTAGGGAATGACTGAGCCCTCACTGATTTTGTTAAAGGGGTTCTCAGGCTCAGCCCCCTCTAGACTTGAGGTCTTCAACATCTCAAATATTACTTATTTTGATAGATGCAATACTAAATGCAAGTCCTAATAGGGGTCGGGGTAGTCCACTTTTGTTTTTCAATTTTTGATTTTTTTTGTTGTTTTTGCTTCCTCTAGTGTTTGGGGATATGAAGCCGGCATGCCTTCTGTTCTTGCACCCACTTGAGAGAAGATATTAGAATTTTATTTTGGCTTAGTCCCTTGCGAGGAGAGGACAAAGTTGCCTTGATCTTTTGTCAAGGGACATCGGCCTTATCAAGGTAAAGATAACAGAAAAACATAAGTATGCACGAAAGGAAATATGCAAGACTGAAATTAAACATGAATGCAAAGGCAGCTAGTCAATCTAGAAAGCAAATTTTTAGGTGTTTTGAAATCTTTGATTTGTTTAGTTTTGATGATTTTATAATATTTTTGGTGTTTTGAAACTTTATGATTTTTTTGGTGTTTTGGATTTTTACTTTTTTAAGAATTTTGATTTTATGAATTTGTTTGGTATTTTCGAAGTATTCAATTTTTTTTTTGTGTGGAAGGAACGATCATCTCATCATTTGCCTTGCTTGCCATAGGTGCCCCTCATTGTTACCCAAGGATTAAGAGTAGGCATCACGTGTAAAAAAGTGCCTTGTTCGCAATCTTCTGACCTTCCGCCTTCGATAGGCTATGGCTTTTCTTGGATCCAGTCGGTCAACCTTACCCGCAAGGTTAAAGAGGGAAGAGGATTGATGGTAAGTCCTTAACAAGATTCGGGGGTGTCAAATTTATTTCTCTACTAGTTCCCGCGTTGCCTGTTTGGGATTTGACATCCTTGGGTCCTTCCTTCTAGCCCTTTTTCTTTGATGGCCCACATTCAGACAGGTCTTTTTTCTTTTGCTCGATTTTGACTTGAGGGGTTCATTGCCCATCTTTTGGAGCCTTTTTTCTTTTTGGGCTTTTGTTGGTACACATTCAGACAGGTATATTCTTTTGCCGACCTGAGGGGTCATTGCCCATCTTTTGGCACCTTTTCTTTTAAGATGTCAGACCTTTAGAGGCATCCTCCAACTAAGACAATGGGCACTTTCGATACTCCTTATTCTAACCCCTCTCATCCCTTCTGGACCGAAATAAGAAGAGAATAGGACATGGTTGACTTTCTTTTGCCAAGTGTTGCCTAGCTTTCTCTCTGACTTTCAATCATCGGATTCCGAAACCTAGGTGTGTAGTGTGTGCAGTATGATGCCTATCCTTATTTCCCTAAGTGACAAGTTGGGGCACCGAACAAGCAAGCGTTAGATGTTATCATCATTCTTCACACCTTTGGATTTTATATATTCTTTTGTGTGTTTTTTGTGATTTTTTTAAGGGAAATATTTTTTAAGGTATACACCATTCCAGGGATGAGATAGTTCTTCTCCTTTTGCATTAATTAGCTTATATGAATTATCAAGGTAAATTGCTGAGATTGCATATGGACCCTCCCAATTAGGTTGAAGTTTAGAGCGGGGCCCGCTTGGCTTAATGAATATTCTTTTAAGCACAACCTCACCGATTTCAAATTTTCTCTCTACCACCCTCTTCTGATAAGATCTTTTAAGTTTATTCTGATAAGATCTAGCATGTTCGGCAGCGGCCAGCCTCCTTTTGTCCAAGAGTTCGAGTTGCGCGAGAAGGGAATCTCGGCATTCATCCATCAGGATGTCTCGATTGATCTGGACTCGGAGGGAAGGAATGATCAGTTCGTATGGTACTACCGCCTCCATCCCAAATGCCAAGGCATAGGGGGTTTGACCCGTTGGGGTTCGAATAGAAGTACGATAGGCCCATAGAGCATCAACTAGCTTATCTGGCCAGTCTGCGAACTTGCTAGACTTACAAGTTTTCTTAATGATTTTTATCAGAGTTTTATTGGTGGCTTCTGCTTGACCGTTGCCTTGAGGATAATATGGAGATGAATGATGCAATCTGATGCAATATCTGTTGCAAAGGTCACGCAACTCCTGGGAGATGAATTGTGGTCCATTGTCGGTGATGATGTTGCCTGGGATCCCGAACCTGGCAATGATGTTGCATTTGATGAAGGTGCAGACTGTTGATGCCTTGATTTTCACGTATGCTTCCGCTTCCGCCCATTTGGTGAAGTACTCCGTTGCCGTTAAGATGAAGGATTTGGTTTTGTTTGTGGAGTTTGGGTCACCAAGGGGTCCGATAACATCAAAAGCCCACATAGCGAAGGGCCATGGGGCATGAATCGGGTGAAGGGAAGATACGGGGGAGTGAATCTTGTCAGCGTGGAGTTGACATTGTTGACAGTGCCGGACAAAGATCGAGCAATCTTCTTCCAGAGTAGGCCAATAATACCCTTGCCTGATGATCTTCTTGGCGAGGGCTTGGGCATTTACATGGCCTCCACATACTCCGGAATGTGCTTCCTTAAGCACCAATTCAGCCTCTTCTTCATCTACGCATCTTAATAGAATGCCGGCCAAGCTCCTTTTATAAAGTACTCCACCTAAGATGGTGTATCTCTGGGAGACTCTTCTTATGGCTTTCTTCTCTTCGGCAGTTAATCCCGGTGGGTATGTCTGATCTCGACAGTAATTCGCAATCTCATGATACCATGGTTTCTCACCCTCTTCTAATTCCTCCAATTCGACCAAAGATACTTCCTCCTTTTGCTTAATGTATTCCTTCCTCTCAAACTCTTCCTTAACCTTCAAGAATCGTGCATCTTCTACTACCAGAATGGTACGTCGGCAGACAAAGATCGTTCTAACCTGTCTGCCTAGCGGGACAGACAGTGAAGATGCCAGAGAAGTGAGAGCATCGACAAGAATATTTTGAGCACAAGGAACATGAATAAACTCGAGTTTGGATAATAGCTTGATGTAATAGGCGGTGAGTTCTTGGTATGGTCTGAGCTCGGGATGAGATGTGCAGTATTTGGCAAGCACTTGGCGGAGAATCAACTGACTACCACCAATCACCCTTAGTTTAGTGACACCATAGAAGTGAGTGGCCTCCAGTCCGGCCAATAAAACTTCATACTCAGCTATATTGTTTGTTGCTGGAAAATGGAGCTGAAAAGCCTATGGAATGGTGACACCTTTGGGTGACAAAAGAACAATCCCTATCCCACTACCCTGGGAGTTTAATGCCCCGTCAAAATATAAAGTTCATAGATTGGAAGATCGAATGAACATCAACTCTTCGTCGGGGAATTCTGATTGGATAGGGTCAAAGATTGGGATAGGATGATGGGCAAGGTGTTCAGCAATTGCATAGCCCTTGATTGCCTTCTGTTGAATGTAGGTGATGTCAAATTGAGAAAGAAAGCTTTGCCAGCGTGCTAACCAGTCAGTCAGGAAAGATTTTTCTAGGAGAAACTTGATGGGATTGATGCGAGCAATGAGATTAACCTCTTGAGCTAGAAAGTAGTGTTTAAGCTTCTGGACCACCCAAACCAAGGCGACACAGGTTTTTTTCCATAGTTGTATACTTCTGCTCACAAGGATCAAAGATTGTGAACAAATAGTATGCTGCTCGCTCTTTCCCTTCATCATCCAACTGTGTCAATACTGCTCCAAGAGATCCTTTCAAAACCGAGATGTATAAGATCAAGGGTTTGCCGGGAACCGGAGGTTTGAGCACAGGTGGGCTTGACAAATATTTCTTTAAACCATCGAATGCCTCTTGACATCTCGAATCTCATCTAAATTTGGCCTTCGCCTTGGTTAACTCATAGAAAGGCTTACACCTTTGGGAGTGTTGTGAGATAAACCAGCGAACAAATAGTAGCCTACCAATCAACCCTCTCAGCTCTTTTAAGTTCTTTGGTGGAGGCATATCAATGATGGCCTTGGCTTTGTTGGGATCGATATCAATGCCTCTTTTGCTGACGATGAACCCAAGTAACTTTTCGGATGATACTTCAAACACACACTTCTTGGGGTTCATTTTAAGCTTATATTCCCTGGCTCGTTGCAAAACCCTTTTTAACACCTCAGCATGCTCATCTCGAGTTCGAGATTTGACCACTAGATCATCCACATACACCTCTACAAATTTATGCATCATATCATGAAATATCGCCACCATGGCCCTTTGATAAGTTGCTCCGGCATTCTTTAATCCGAAGGGCATGACGACATAGCAATAAGTTCCCCAAGGTGTAGTGAATGAGGTCTTCTCATGATCCTGTTCTGCTAACCGGATTTGATTATACCCTGAATATCCATCCATGAACGACAGGGTTTCATATCCAGCTGTGTTATCAACAAGAACATTGATATGAGGAAGGGGGGAATCATCTTTCGGACACGCCCGGTTTAAGTCCCTGAAGTCAATGCAAATTCGAACCTTTCCATCCTTCTTTATGACTGGGACTATATTTGCCACTCATTGTGGATAGAGGACAACTCTATTGAATTTTGCTTGGTGTAATTTATCGACCTCTTCCTTCATCTTCAATTCTATGTCTAGGTGGAATATCCTCAACTTTTGCTTGACTGAGGTAGCTTCAGGTTTTAGAGTCAATCGATGCTCTACCAATGACTTGTTTAACCCTGGCATATCTTCATTTGTCCAAGCAAATGTGTCCTTGTATCCTTGTAACACCCCCATTAGATTTTGTTCCTCTAAAGAGGTGAGGTTGGCACTGATGAGGATATTCTTAGGATCTTTCGGTGTTCCAAGATTGAGTTCCTTAGTTGGTTCATCCACCGTGGCTGATGGTTCTTAGAATCTTCTTAAATTGGATGCATAAGCATCAGCCAAATCCTCCTCTTCATCCTCAATATCAGGATCCTTTTTCGATACAACCTCATAGACCCCTAAAGTTGGATCAATATTGGTCTTCTCCTCATATCGAATTTCACCTAGCTGAATTGCATTTTCTAGACACTCCGATAGCTTGGCACATTCTAGGCCTTTTTGAGCTAATCGATGCAGATATCTTTCTGGAACTCTCCTACCCCTTATTTTTGTTCTATTTTTATTGGAAACTAAACCTAAAGAAGAAGAAGGTAAATAAGGGGAGGATGAGGAGGTGGATGGAGTGGAATTTATTTGAGAGAATGGAGGGCAAAGGAGGTCAATCAAGGATCTGGTGGCTCCTTGGGGTGAATGCCCTTCCGGGGCAAGTTGAGATGTTTCCTCGATCGAAATTTGAGTTTCGAGGAGGATGTTTTTTTGGGAAGTGCTAAACATAAAGAAAGAATGGGCTTCAGGTGCCCGATTTGGGTTGAGATCAACTACGGGAGCCAGAGTAGGCAAAGATATTGATAAAGAGGGGAAGACTTCGAGCAATGTTTATAGAGGGGGCTTTCGGGCCCAATGTTGACAGAAAGTGGTGATGGGTTAGTAGGCCGGATGATCATATAGGAAGGTGGGTTCATGGACCCAATAATAGGAGGATGCGGGCTCGAGGGCCCGAGTTTAGGAGATGGGCTTGAGGGCCCAAGAGTTGGAGAAAATGGGCGCAGAGGCCCGGATTCAATAGAGGGGCTCGGTGGCCCAAGAGCAACAAGTTGGTACGCGGACCCATAAGTTGGGCCTGTGGGCCTAGAAATAGGGATTGAGCCAAGAAGCCCGGGGAGAGCATCACAGTGAGTTGGGGCGTGGGCCCCAAAAGATGAGATAATGAGGGAATGCCCTCTTGGAGTTAGTTGGACTTTTCCTTGAGTCGGTTTGGCAATATGACCCTCAAGTGGGTCAACAGGTGGTTCGGCCTGGAGTGGTTCATTGCTTGACCCTTCTTCATCGGTGGAAAACAAAAGAGATATTTCAGGATACAAGTCATCTTCAGGGTTGGTAGTTCTTCTTCTTTTGTCTTGTTCCATCTCTTGCTCTTCCTTGTTCTCAGCCAGTTGAATGGTTTCTTTATTGATGAAAAACTTTTGTAAGCATCTAGAAAAGTATCTGCTTTTGAGATTCTGACCATTCGTAGTCATTCCGTCATACCCAACCCCGCTTTTTGGTTGTAACCTCTGATAGAAATGTATGCCCTACAAGCCAATCATATGTGATATGATTTTACATTTCTTGTAATATCTTATTCAGTATAAATGGCATAATCTTCATTACTTGCACTATCTAGATGCATCTATCGTAATGAAGTCCTAGGTTGCATGCAATGATGATTGAATCATGGTGAGATCATGATAATGAGATCAATTATCTAGAAGCATGTACTCTAAATGTTCCTAGTCGTAGGATCCTCGAGACGGGACATCAAGGATCCGGTAAGACTAGTGTATATGATATCTTCTCATATGATGAGAATGACCGATCTCATTGGTCATCAGTGTGGGGACACTGAGATACATGTACAGGTGCTCATTAGAGTAATGAGTTCACTGAACTGACCATTATAGAATCCCTGAATGGTATCTTACCGAACTGTCGATCAGGGTATTCTATCATCACGGTTGCACGGTTGGATCTTTGACCTGAGTCGCCAAAGATGTCTTGCGGGCGTACCATGTACTTTGACTATTGACTTATGGATCACTTAGTATTGTGGTCTGTATAGTTAGTGGATTGGGTATATGGGAAACCCGGTGGAGGCAATTGAGCGGACAATAAGGGATTGTCCACTCTCGGTAGGAGAGAGAGAATGTCCTATGGATAGTACTCTAAATCCTTGGCCAAGGTAGATAGGATAATTGGAAAAGAGTTTTCCAATTGATCCAATTACGAGTACAAGATTCCATAGTGTCGGTATATTTAGGAGTTGACGATCAATGCCGTACTCCTATCCGACCGGGACATTGAATGGACGAAGTTTTATATCCGTGTGGTAACCGATGATGGAAAGGCTCTTTGGAGAGGAGTTTATCCCCGAAGCCGTTTGGGATCATAGGATGTGGCTTGTACCCTTCATGATCGGTAGGCCGTTAAATCTATTATGAGATAATAGATTTAATTTAAAAGAAGTTGTTCTTTTAATTAGGCATCAACCAAATGAGCTATTGGGCCTAGTGGGTCACACACATAAGGGCTAATCCATAAGTTTGGGGGCAAGGGTGTAAATATAGAGAAAGCAGGGGTTTTTGTGAAAAAACTCCAAATTCTCTATATAATAGCGAATTGAGCATGAGCCCCACAAGCCAAGGCTGAAAAATTTGTCCCTACCTCTCTCCTTCACGTTTTCCCATGCTGGAGGCCGTCGAGAGTCGATGGGACTTCATCCGGGGCGAGTCGGAAGGTCCGATGCGAAGGAGAACCCGACTATGGAGGCGGCTCGTGTGGATACGACTAGAGGCCGCACACTTGAGTGGCTGAACGAGCGTGAGAACGCTCGATCTTCTCCGATCTTTAGGGATTATTTGAATCCCACAAAGGTACGTATTCGAAATCGTTTCGTATACCGGTTTTGGCGACGTCGTTCGGTTTCGATCGAGACTAAGACAATGATATACGGGGAATCGTAAATTTTCCGCTGCGCCAATCTGATTGGACCGATTCCCAACAACCTCATTAGATTGATTGGCTCAGCTATGCCTTGCAGTTCTTTGCCTAGTCCTTGGCTTTCTTGGTATCCCAAACTTTTCATTATATGCCACCCAATAGTTTTATTTTTCTCTCTTTTCCTTCTCCACACTTGCCTTAGCTGCCTACTTATTTCTGGAAGATCCAAGATTGTCAAAATCGGTTCATTTGGCAACCTGAGGGGTGGTGATGAAGAAGATGGATGATCTAGGGGCATGCTAGTCACCTTAATCACTTGTCCCTTGTAAGGGAATTTAAGACACTGGTGATTGGTGGAGGCGACTGCCTCTAATGCTTCCAAATAGGGACATCCCAGAATAGCTTTGCATGTCGGATCCATCTCAAGTATGCGGAAGTCAACAGTGACTATTTGGGGTCCAAGCTTCACATTTAATGTAATCATGCCATCGGCAGGCTTTTTCGAATTGTCATATGTGGTCACTATTATTTGAGATGGCCGGACATACTCTTCAGAAATTTCACAAAGACGTAATGTTTCTGGTGGCAAAACATTAATGAAGGCTCCCGTATCGACCAAACATGATTTAATGCCTACTCCATTGATGTGAACTGTGATGCATAAGGCACATTTCCTTATTTCCGGGTCGGCCAACTCTTCCTTTGTGAATGTAAGGGCCAAGTACTCACTTCTCGAGACCAGAACTGATGAGATCTTTTCTAGGGGAGGCTCTCGTTCACCATTACCCACTGTAAACATTGTTGGAGAACCTCTTAATGAACTTTGGATCTTTTGATCAACTCTAAAACAGAGATCCGTGCCAGGGTTTTATCAAGATGTTTTAACAAGTCATAGGATGTTCCAGGCAATGGCTCTTCGATGTGTTCTTCTTCTACTTCTGGTACTAACCCTGATTGACCGGCCTGGGGAAAGACCCTTTGGAACATATGCCCACTTCTGAGTGCTGTGGCAAGTTGAGGAGCTATAGTTGGGATGGTAGTGGTGGGTGGTGGGTTAGGTCGAATGATGGGAGCTCTTGAGACGAGTGTAATGTTGGTGGTTTGAGGCATGGTAGGGTAGGTAGGTTGTAAAGGTACAATTGCTCGGGGCGGGATGATGATGGGTCCTAGTGGTGGTGATGTTTGTGGTGGATCAACCTGGCAGATTAGGGTCCATCCTGGTTGGAGTTGTATGCGTCGTGTTGGTGCTCGGATGATGGGTGTCCGGTTGAGAGTAATGGGGTTGGCTGGTGTAGCTCGGGGTATGGAATGGACGGTTTGGTTGACGTGCATGGCGGAGGTGGCTCCCTCGACTTGCCAATTCTAGCCCCGATGATGATACTCCTTGGAAGAGATCAAGATGGGATTAACGTGTTGATTCCCAGGTGCGGGTGCATGTGGAGGTAGAGGGTTTTGAATGATCCCCAGGCCCAGGTTCTGTTGTTGTTGTTGCTGAGCTGGTGCGTGCTGCCGTTGAGGTTGATCTTTCACTATTTTGATGTATTCCCCCATCTGGTCCCAGTCAATACTGTCTTGCTCATTAAGGTCGTGGATGTAGTCTTTGAACTGAAAGCAATTTTCCACGGTGTGCCCAGAATATCTGTGAAACCGGCAGTATTGCTCTGTGTTGGCATTTTGAGGCCACTCCAGCTTCTCCCTTGGCAATGCAATTTGCCCTGCCGCCATGAGTGCATTAAAGATGTCCATGAGAGAGTACGGCAATGGCGGGTAATGGTTCCTCTTGGGTCCAACCTTTCATGGGAGTGGGTGCTTGGTTGTAGTTGACTAGTTGTTGCCGTGCTGGTTGGGGAACTAGGGCTTGCGGTCGCTGAGGGATCAGAGCTTGTTGTTGATGAGGCTAGAACTGAGGATGATGTTGAGGTTGACAAGGGTTTCTAAATGGTTGATTTTGTTGAGGGTTCCTAAACTGGTGTTGATAATTGCTAGGTGGGTTCCCTACAACATTGAGGTTCTCGTTTGTAACTACGCCCTCAGTCACTGGGCCGGTTGTGGTAAAAGTGGTTTTCTTGACAGCTCGGAGTTTAGGATCAAACAAGTTCATGATAGGTGAGTCCCTAAGCTGTGTTTGAATGTACCATGCCTTCTCATAGAGTTCACTCATGGAGGTGGGGTGATGCAAAGCCAACATATTTTTTAAGGCTGGAGTGGCGTTGGTGATGATCATCTTCACTTGCTCTGGTTCCAAAATAGAATATGTAAGCCTTTCTGCCATTGACCTCCATCTATCATCATATTCGATTAAATCCTCATCATTTCTCATTCTTTCAGCCATGAGGTCGGTGATGGAATCTGTTGGTCCGACTCTATCTTGATATCTCTGCAAGAATTTAGCTTTGACAATTTCAAAGTTACTCGCCTCCAAAGAGTCAAGCGAGTATAACCACTCTAAAGTTGAACCCTCTAATGATCTTCTGAAAAGAAAAGCCAGGGCCCTTGGATCATTTTATCACATTACCGACTCATAAAGAAATTCCTTGATATGAATGAATGGATTACCGGTTCCATTGTAGCAACGATATACCGGCATCTCAGAGGGAGGTAGATGAAAAGTAGGGAGGGAAAGATGAGAAATTTCAGGGGCTGCCTTTGTGTCGATCAAATGTCTAAGCTCTCTATACTACTCATCTATGCGATTGATCTTGTTAATCATGGCCTGATCGACAGAAGGTTCCCTAAGAGGAGGAGGAGGAGTGGGTGCTTGGTGCACCGGAACTTGGATTGGATGGGCCGAAGCGGCCGGATAAGAAGGATACATTGGGGGATGCACCAAAGGGTGAGTAGGGTTGAGATGATTAGAAAAATGAACTAGTGATCTAGAAGGAGCAATGGCATTCAAATCAGGGTGATCTAGATTAGCTACCAGATGAGGAGAAATTGGGGCTACGAGCCCGGTATCAGAATGGCCATGAGTGGGCACATTGGGTTGATGTGCTACCGACAGAGGGGTAGAGATGTAAAGACCACCTTTGGAAGGGATGTGTTCGGCGGGCGACTTGCCCTTGAGAATGGCTTCAATAGCTTGAAGATGAGTGGGGTCGGCATGAGAGAATGCCTCCCAAAGTGAATTTGGATTGGGTTGAGGAGAAATTTGACTAGGTTCGGGGAGAATTTCGGGTTCATTGATGGCACATACGGCATCAGGGTAGAAATAAGACTGGTCATACTCCAATTGTAGTTGCTCGTATCTTTGATCCGCCATTCCGATAACTCGTCCTGACCTTAAATTCATAAACACAACAGAAAAAGAACGTTGACAAATAAAAGATCAAGGATTTTTTTTGGATTTGATTTTTGACCCCTTTTTTGTTTTGATTTTCTTTTGTCGGACAAGCAAGTTATCAAGCAAATTAACCTCAAGCAAATTTTTTTGTTTTGGTTCTTTTTAGGTGATTTTGAGATTTTTGTTTAATTTTCAATTTTTTTTGCAAACAAGTAATAGTAAAGACTTGGAATGATTAACGCAAATTTTTTTTTGTTGTTTCAACCTCAAATTAATGGCTTGTTAAGAGAAATATTGTCCACTCAAATAAATGAGTAGGACCCTATGCTCTCACAATGCCGAGCAATCTAAGATTGTCACTCTTTTCACAATGATAGGTAATAGGTACTCCGGGTTTTGGGGTGAAAAGGTACAACCTGCCCGATTAGTGAAGAGGAAATCCTTCACGTCTGGGGACTTACGGAGGCCTTGATGAAAGCTACCCAGTCCTTCCGAGAGAGAATCCCCGGAGGAGGAGTTGGCAACCACCAAGAGGGGTGTTTGGATGTGTGGGGCTTTGGGAGGAGAGAGCCTCCCTTCTCGGATGTCCTAAAGAGACGGGCGAACTCGAAACTCCAATGCAAACTAAATGCAAGTGAAATGTCAAGGAATAAGAAGTAAGCAAGAAGAAAATAAAAGCATACAATGATTAATGAGATGTTGTAGGAAGCAAGTGAACAAGACAATGATATGAAATTAAACTAGGATGGAAGAAAGCACTAATTTAACTAAGCATGCTTTGAAAGATTCGCTAAGGAAAACTAGACTTAGAAAAAATAGGTAAGTATACTTAACAAGGGATGAAGGAAGATAATATCTAAAATGCTAAGGTGAAATAAGTTGATAATCAAAGCTAGAAATCAGATCGCTATGCTTTTTAAAAGGACCAACGAAAGGCAAGTATATCGGAAGAAACAAGATGATGCTTCAAGGAAACAAACAAGCATGTAAGTAAGTAAATAGCAATGCAAGAAAATGGAAATGGCTTAAATAATAATTAGAGCAAAAATAAGCATGTTTTCAAGTGGACATTCTTAGGAAAGATAAGAAGAACTCAATAAAGCAAAGTCGGTCCCACCATGGTCGCCAAAAGGTGTAAGCACCCGAAACGAGGATATCCATAGATCTCCCTTTTTCGGCCCCTATGCTTGCTTTGGAGACTTGGTGGATGGGATGTTAGTGGTTGTGGTCGCCAGGAGCCAAAGGCTCCAAAATATAGTAGAAAGAAATAAAAATGAAGAATAAAAATGACCGTCGTACCTTTGGAAGCGGGGAGATTGTTGGGTTCCGACTTCTCCTCTCTCGACCGGCCGAAAGAAGAGAACTTAGTGAGTCCTTCATCTTTAATCCGGTTGAAGCTCCGCCTCGGCCGTATTTACCTAAAAATGTCCATAAGAAAACATAGAAACAAGTGACAAGATCATTAGTTCTAGTGAAAGTGTAGAATCATGCTCGAATTCGAATGTAAACATGAAAGAGGGAAGCAATTGATCGGATTGGGACTAAATTCCAACCCCTATTTAGAAGGTTTAAATATGCATGAAAATGCAAATGAGTGGCTTATTATATGCTAAATAACATGTTAATGAAAGTTAAAATGAAAGGGTGGGAGTAAAGGATCGACCAGAAAGGTAAATAAACTCAAAAAAATGCAAAACAGGGTCTGCCCCTGCTAGTGCCCCATATACGGGACGCTAGCTACAGGTGTCCTCTTGATAGGGCACGTTGACCAAAGTCGAAGCGCTCTATTTATAGGGCACCAGGGACTGGTTTCAGCAGATTTTCTTCCCTTCTTTGCGGTGTCGCCCCGGAGTGTAGGAAGACCTCCAAGATGGAAGAAGGAGTTCTTCAAGCAGCCAATACTCAAGTGAAGCTAATGGAAGAGTGTTTTGGCACTAGATGTAAGGGAAATGGAGTGTAGAGGCCCTCAAAGTCGGAGAAAAATCATATTTCTGAAGAAGAAAATTGCAAGTTTTTGGGGTTTTTGGGAGAGGGTTTTGGAACGGTTTGAGAGCTTGGAATTGTAAGCCTTGGGAGTGTTGTGGTAGATGAGAGGGTTTGGGGGGCGCCCTTGGTGTGTCCTCAAGCCTCCAAATGGGGGTCCTTTTGTAGGCAAGAAGAGGGCAACTTTATCTACAGAACTGTCCCATCAATCTGTCCAGTCAGTCAGACCAGGTGCAGGTGCCCTATACGTAGGGCGCCAGGTGCCCTATATATAGGGTGCCAGGTTCCCTATATACAGGGTGCCTGGTGCCTTGTATATAGGGCGCTTTGACCCTGGTCAACGCCTATCAATCTTCTTCGAAATGCGCCGAAAAACTTGATTTTTCTGGAAAAGTCAGTTCCCTTGAAAGGTTACTCAAATATTATTCATGAAAAAAGAATTCAAGCTCTTCAATTGGACCAAAATTGCGTATCTACATTTCATTCTTGCAAGTTCCTCAACCTATATTTGTTGCTCATGTTTAGAGTTGTCATTGGATTTGTAAGATCAATAACTCAATCCAAACCTAAAGAAGAAATCAAGTTTGGGTGTTAGTGGGTTAACTTAGTAGCATGTTAAATCAGGTTTGGGTCTGACCAAAATGTTTAAAAATCTATTATATTTTATATAAATTTGTTTATAAAGATTTAAAACCTTTTATTAGGTTCACTATTTTGCTAATAAGCCAGAACATCATCCTTGGCAGTCAGGTGTTGTGGCTATAGGGTAGCCAATGTTGTGTTGTATGATGCGTCGCTTATGGGCAGTGTTACACGACCCCTCCACTTAAGCCATCTCTAATTCCTAAGCCTAAGGAGAAATGAAAACTCTAGGGCTTCGTTGCCTCTAGCAGATCATACCAAGCTATGGCTATGGCATTTACTGCCATTGGAGCAGAAATAAGCTCTATAGTTGCCATCAAAGGATGCTGTCAATGAAAGGATCTAGATTCTCTCTATTAACTTCAGTAGAGCAAACAATGGCCTCCTCAGACATCAACTTCGTACTTGCTTAGAAAGTTCACTAGCAACCCCATAGCCCTTATCTCTATCTTCTTTGATGTTGATGCAAGTTTTAGGACTTGCTAGATCCAAGTTAAGTTCAGTAGAAGCAATGCGTTACACAGGCCTATGAATGCTAGTCGAATAAAAAGCTATGGATATACAATAGCCTAGTAAAACTAGATAAGTGGACCTTTTTAGTAGCAAACTTACAAGAAAGCAGTTTCATCAACACAATTGTAGTTTACATCCTTTGGAAAGAAAGCTATTATGTGGAACAAATTTACAGTGGTTAGGTAAAAGAACCCATAAATATTTTATAAAATAAATTCCTAATTATTTTAAATAGGAGTCCCTAAGAATCAACAAACTTTGCCAATTGTGTACCTTGACAATTTTCAACTTCTTCGCCAATTGCTATTTTCGAAACATAACACTATAAACTAAGATATCGTTTGATTGCCATTTTTGGCAAATATAGAGGAGATACATTTTTTGCCAAAATCAAGATCCATGTAGAATAAGTAGCCATTATATTGTTAGATTAGAAAATGACACCTATCTGTATAGAAAATAAAATTATATCAAGAAGAAAGAAATTGTAATTTGTATTTAGATTTGTGTAAAGAGTACATAAAATTAGTTTTGTACAAAGAGTGCATAAAGATGCAACCAAAAATAGATTAGTAACAAGTGAAGGCATACAACATTTCAGTCAAAATACAATGATTCAAGATGTTCAAGCTTTATCACAGAAGTATGAACGATTTGTGGCACTTCTACCATGGGATGTGGTTTCTTTTTTGACTTATCAGAGGTTTCGATTGCATGAACGAGGCCAACAACAAGGTACATGGCCTGGGAACTTCTTCTCCTAGTTGTTAAGTACCCAAAGCTCCTTCTCAGTGAGGTTGTCACACATTGTCCTTGATCTTACTCATCTTGGTTTGGGAGCAGCTTTCCTTCCCAAAGAACATGCAGTAGTCGCTCCTGGTGTTAGAATCATGGGGATAATCCTATATTGACTACTACAGATCTGATAAAGTGCTTAAATATATTGGGTCATTCAACCTCAACACTATAATTTTGGGGTTTGTAAGATAGTATCAGAACAGGCACTTATCTTTTCTTAATAATTGATTATCTTATCTCTTATTCCCACTACCAAATTTGACAGTGAGGGGAAGTGTTAGAATCATGGGGATAATCTCATATTGACTACTACAAACTTTATAATATGCTTATATATCCTGGGCCTTTCAACTCAACAATATGATTTTGTGGTTTGTAAGACCTAGGACCATAGATCCCTTGTTGGCAGTGATGTCATAGATGTTGCCCTTTATGTGGACATAAATAGTCTTGCCCTCATTAGAGCCATTTTAGGCCTTCAATTCTATTGCTAAATGACCTATAGCTTCCGAAGGCATGGGATCCCAATCGACCGGTGAGTTTTGGGAGAAGCTTCACATTGTTTTGGATTCTAGATGCCATATGAATGGTGGGTTAGAGATGTAAACCGGGGCAATTGGAAGAAAGTTGAAAAACAAAATTGACCAGAGACTCTATCTAGGTGGTTATCTTAAAAGATGACAAGGTAATTTTAAGTTTTGGAAATTCACTTTAATTTCAACATAAACTATAGAAAATATCATTGACTTCTTTTTTTAGTAGCACACAGCTTATTCACTTGTGTGGGCTTAACCGCCCTTTGCACTAGTGTCTTTCCAGTGGGGCCAAAAGGATGGCCTCTGTTCTTTGCCTTCAAGGCTTTATACTTCCTAGTCCGTCATCACCATGTCTCCCATTCTCATAGAGAATAGCTTTGACGTGTTCCTAACATTGGTGAAAGTGCACTTAGTCAACATGCCCATCTTGACCCAAAATGGGTTCACATAGTTGGAGATGAAGGTTTGTCCTGCATCAACACCCTCTCCTATGCCTAAGATACTTTTATTGCCAGATGCTTGCTCTAATGATAGGGTAACCTTCCTCTTCTTTCATGACCATGTTTCCGAGGTAGATAGCTTGGACTTCACATATTGCATGATGTGTGTACCACCATGAATAGAGGTGTGGAAGTCTGCTCCATGAACAAAAGGACAATCATTGCCACTGTGGATGAAGGTTCCATAATGGGAAAACCCCCAACAATGATCACACATTATTGGGCAATTGCTCTGATTTTCTATTCATTATAAGCATTGAGGATCTGCCGGTTGTGTTTCGTGCCAATAGTATGTATAGAATGATGCAAGTCGGCAAACTTTGGGGAATCGTGCTAGATCACCAAGGACAAAGCATCAAAATTGGTAGCGGCAACCTCCTATCAAGCCTTGGAGTTTTGGGCAAAATTCGAACTAGCATTTGGAATTCATAATCAGGTTTAGATCCCAGTTGTATACATAAATAATTTCAAGTCATATATCCGATTGGGTTAAACTCTATCAGGTACTAATCTGGATATATTAAAATCCAACTACAATCCAACCCATTTACACTTTGGCCATGTTAATCGTTGAAATTAAAGGTGTAAATGGATCGGATCTTACCTGATCCAAATCCGAATTCGATAGGAGAAGGATCCGACCTGTCCCGATGCCATTTTTCCCGAATTTGAATGTACACCCGATATTAAATCATCGTCGGATTCGGATTAGCCCTGAATGCCCGGATCAAAGATTTAGGGCATGCTCTGCCCTAACCCGTAGAGGTCAGGTCGGAGGCCAACCGCGCTGTGATCGGTGATCCCGCCCGCCTCCGCCTCAATGCTTCACCACCAGTGATTATGAGAATACCGATCGCCACCGACGCCGCACCTTCTCCACAACCGATCACCGGCGGTGGTCTCGATTCCGGCTCATCACCGGAGGCCACGGGGGAGAATTTCTCACACTCTCGCTCGGTGTTGGCCGCAGATGATCAATACGGAGACATTGTCTGCTTCACGGGCATTTGTCTGTTTCCCTCCGGCGAGGATCGAAATCAATACGGAGGCATTGTGGGAGCACCACGGCGGCAAGGAAGATGCAGCAGCCTGTAAAATCATGAAGCACGCTCGTAGTGATTCCCCCCATCCTCTGCTGATAAGCTTCTCCCCCATCCAGACGGCCAGCCCCGATCTGCTCCTTGCAACCCCAAAACCCCGGAAGCTCGCATGAGAACAGATAGCTCAGTCCCGTTTTCCTTCGTCGGTACTTGCGCGTTCACACAAAAAATTAGACACGCCGCTGCCCGCTGGATTCCGCCGGCTCGGCAAACCAAAATGCCCCACCACTGCCCCCCTCCTCCGCCAAGGTAGAGAGCCCACAGTAGCGCCGCCAGTAGGGTCACCATGCTTCTCCACCAAAACGCCTTCTCAAGTACAGCAGTGGGAGTAAATATCGGGGCATCCGATAATATTTTATCCGACCCGAAATATTTTTTTTCAGGATATGTCTAAACCCGAACCCACCACTGTTTTGTCGAGTTCACACTGTTTTGTCGGGTTCACCTAAACACACTCCAAATCCAATAATATACGTGGACTCGGGTCAAGTTACGGATTTTGTGAATCCGTTTACATGTCTAGTTGAAATATAAATGCCACAAAGTGTTTTTGATCATTTCTTGATCACCTTGCCATTTGTGTTGAAGGTTCTCTCCACATAGGTTATATTTATGTTGGCTTAATCTAAAATTTTGAAATCTTAAAGTCTCATGTCTAATATATTAGTTCATAGAAAAAATACTTAATTTGATTAAGATGTTTATATCTTAATTAATTTAGTTTTCACCCGTAGATATTGTTTGTGTTACTTCTATTTTCAATAAAGACTGTATGTCTAAATAATCAAAACCAAATTATACTATTCGATTTCAAGAGATTTATTAATGTATAATATTAAATATGTTTAGAAATTAATCAAGACATAAAAATCAATCAATCTAAATCCATCAACAACATATGAGAGATCAAGGTGTGTTAAGTCCAATTTGCGCAGACTACCCGGATAGCCACCAAGAAAGAGCATAAAACTTGCCTAAGAACCAGAGGAATTGGTCAGTTAAGGATTGTTCCGTAGCGGTAGCGCTATAATTTGGAGATAATTTGTATTTGTTTCTAAATTTTATTAATAAAGTAGATTGATCTTCAAATTATATCCGTACCTGATGAGCCAGGTGTGGTGCTAAAATGTAAAACAGGGTAGGGGGTAGAGGTTGACATGCTCGTTTAAACTCAGATCTGGCTAGTTTATTGACTTCAGATTATTTTTTTTATTAAATCACAACTTGATGCTCTATGGGCCAGTGATAGACTAGTCCAAGGTCTATGCTGACAGCCCGACATACTATTCAAAGACATCAATTATACAATTCTATGTGGCGACTGGAAAGTCAACAAATGCGGAGCCAGGAAAGAGCCGGTCAGCAAATGGTTCGACCTTGGAATAGGTTGTTATCAACCGCCCGATCATTCCAGACGACCTGCTCTCACGTTGACCCGGCTGGATTGCTAACGTGAGCGATCTTTCACGTTGCATATTTTCCAAGTTCTTAATAAGCAGCGAGCAACATGATTAGGAAGCTTCATTTGCCGGCTGCCAGAGTCAAGGCTATAAGCTGGAGTCTGGCTCTACTCGACGGGCATCAGGGACCATGAGAACGTTCCAGATTATCCTTCGGCTTGCTGTTCTCTTCCTCCTCGACGCCTCCTCCGTCTCATGCGCCGCCGTGGGAGATTCGCTCGCCGTAGGCGATGCCATGAGGGACAACGAGACCCTCGTCTCCGTGGGAGGGTCCTTCGCTCTGGGTTTCTTCACAGGCAACTCTAACAGAAGATATCTGGGGATCTGGTTCAACAAGATCCCCGTCTGCACGGTGGTCTGGGTGGCCAACCGGCGGAGCCCCCTGTTGAACTCCTCCGGCTTTCTGACCTTGAGGGAGGACGGGAGCCTCGTTCTCTCCGACCCAGCACGTAATTCCTACTGGTCGACCGATCCGGCCCCTGCCCAACTCAACCCGGTGGCGCGCCTGCTGGACAACGGGAACCTGGTCGTGCTCGGCGGGAGTGGCGGCGGGTACCTGTGGCAGAGCTTCGAGCACCCGGGGGACACCATGCTCCCCGGAATGAGGATAGGTGTGAACCTCCGGACCCGAGAGAGGTTCAACAGCACAGCATGGAGAGGCCCCGGCGATCCGTCGCCGGGGGACTACTCGTGGGGCATCGACCCACGCGGCGTCCCGCAGCTGCTTGTCCTGAACGCATCGGCTACGCTGTGGCGCGGAGGTCCATGGGTGGGCGAACGCTTCGCCGGGATCCCCCGGATGCAGAACGCCACCATTTTCAGCTACAGCTTCACGTCCAACGCCGACGAGGTCTTCTTCAAGTTCGAAATGTGGAGCACGGTGACCAACCGCATGATCCTCAATCACTCGGGCTTCATGGAGCATTTCATCTGGGAGGACGGCGGCAGGTACTGGAGGCTGCTGTGGGCATCAGCGAATGGCACCTGCGACCGGCTGAACGCTTGCGGGCAAAACGCCGTCTGTGATCCCAGGGGATCCCCAGTCTGCCGCTGCCTGGAGGGGTTCGTCCCGGCCACGGGCGCTCCCGTCTGTCGACGGAATAGACAGACGCGCTGCCCGGGCGGGGACGACGACTTCCGGCTCGTGGCCGGCGCCAAGCTGCCGGACACGTCGGCTGCGAAGGCCGTGGAGGGCGTGAGAGGACCGGACGAGTGCCGGGCCGCCTGCCTCGCTAACTGCTCGTGCACCGCGTTCAGCAGCAGCGACGGGAGCGGGTGCATCGTTTGGTTTGGTGAGCTCGCGGACGTTCGGTTGTTCGGCGAAGGAGGTCAGAACTTTTACGTGCGAGTTGCGTCCGAAGGTACTTGCGTTCGCGCTTTAGAACTTAATTTCTAAAACCAACACAAACTTTCTTTTTTTCAAAACATAGCATCTTTTTCTCTGATTTAACCAACCCAATATCTATCGGTCATCATCTCAGTTATCCAGTGAGAAAATAACCTCAGTTTTCAATAAAAATTGTCCACAAATTCTGGGATCACTTAACTGACAATTCAGTTTAATAATTAAACATCACTTAAGTGGTCACAATTGAACCACCATTTTACATGATTTGAGAGTTATGGTTATTTCTCATTGGAAATTAAGATTACTCTCTTCGTCGATGTTGGAACGTGCACATCAAAATCGGGATTTGGTTAGTGCATGGGTCCCGCCGGAATCATCCGGGAAAATAGGAGGCGGTTATTGTTTGAGGCGGAGGGGATGTTATGGAAGGCCTCATTGAGTGGGATTCTCCCTCGTTGATGTTCAATACTGGAAAACGTCCATTGTCAGAGCCCCAAAAGAAAATATCGCCGGAATCTCCCTTCCACACTCTCTCGGATCTCCATTCAACAATCGAGAAATTGAAGTGATCCGAACTCATCAAAAAGTTATCCTTGCCCGTTTGCCGGAGTGACACAACTACCCTTGGGGTTCAAACTTGGCACGATTCACTCTCGTCGTGGATGGTTGTTTTGTGTGCGGCCGCTGTGCCATGACTAAAAAAAATCTATCAAAAAGTTGTCTCTGGATATTAGACTTCTAAAATTAATGAAGTCGATTGGTACAGTCCAATTTTATATAAAGTGAACGTGGGTAAGGGGGAGGGACGGTCCCAGGTGAATTCGACGTCAATTTCCGATGGAAATCTTATTGGCTAAAATCACATTCATCTTTTCTCCTAAAAGTCGTATTTGAGCTAGAAAAGTTTGATATAGTTTTAAAAAAAAAATGTGTTGGTTTTGGAAAGTAGTTTTTAAGGTATGTTTGTTTAAAATTTTCCCTACGTTACGTTACAAAGGGTAGTTATGTTTACCGAACTCTCCCTCTTTCTCCCCCTACACTGCTTGAAATGCCCAATCATTTACCGAAGACAGATATATCTTCGGATCTTTCAAGAGTCATTTATATGTCATCATTTTATCCTACGTCGTCACAGTAGTTTTTATAGCCAAAACCTCTTATATATTCGTCCAGAGTACCAGAAGTGTGTGGAGAAAATTATCCTAACCGCAGATTGCATACGCCTTTTATCAAGACGCAGCACTAATTTGTTTTTAACGCAATGCAGGCCAGAAGGATCAAAAGAAAGTGCTTATAATTATTGTCGTGCTGGTCGCCTTCATCCTTATAATGGTGCCAATGTTAATTTGCTTGTGTAGGAGAAGAATACGTATGCGTCTACAAGGTACGTATAACATGTTCTGTCATCCTTCTAGATAAATTAATGTATATATTCTACATATATGCATAGATGTGCAGATTAATCCCCAATGCTTGTTGGGAATCAATGCTTCTCTTAGGCACATAATTCTGACTTATGAACACGATTACCATATATGATAGGTTAAAACATTTGTAGTTAGACCAATGAATCAAAGAATTACTGCTCCTGCCATAGTTTTGATGATTTACCTCCCCCTCTTTTCTTGTTCCAGCGTCACGGCAAATTATTGTAGAAGGGCACCACGAAGAAGGTGACGAGGGAACGGATTTTGGGCTGCCACTCTTCCATTTCAGCACCTTGCAACAAGCCACAGATCATTTCTCATTTCGAAACAAGCTCGGAGAGGGTGGCTATGGGCCCGTTTATATGGTAGTTCTCTCAATTTAATTTCAGACGATCTTATGTCCTGTTTGGTAACACTATTAGGTATTTCTATCACTGTTAATTTTAAAATTGATATTGATAAGAATTATTAAGAGGTGTTTGGTTAATTATATTAATTTTAAAATTTGTAATGCAAACAAAATATATTATATAATACAATTGTCAACTTGTATTACTTTTGATATTCATACTCCAATATTTGAAGATATTAATATCAATATTGATATAGTACTAAAAATGAAATTTTAACCAAACAGGGCATTAGCTTGAGACTCTTTTGGAACAAGTAGAGGACATATAGTTAATTTACTCCTAATTCTTATTCCATTTCTATTTATGTGGTATCTTGATCTTCTGCTTGTACAATATGCATACGCCTTAATCTAGAACAATCAGACTAAGAATTCAGTTTTATATTATATTATTGTGGTAACCTCGGAGAATTATGTGTGGCATCTTACAGGGTATGTTGCACCACCCCCAGCAATCTATAGCAATTAAGAGACTGTCAAAAGATTCGACACAAGGGCTGGAACAGTTCAAGTGTGAGGTCCAACTGGTGGCCAAGCTACAACACAGAAACCTTGTAAGACTTCTGGGTTGCTGCATCGAGAACGAAGAGAAGATATTGGTCTACGAGTATATGGTGAATCAAAGCTTGGACAAGGTCATCTTCGGTAAGCGTCTCTCTCTCTCTCTCTCTCTCTCTCTCTCTCTCTCTCTATATATATATATATATATATATATAATATTGACTGATACAATGACGTCGGTGTGACGTACGGTCAGATGCAAGCAAAGGACGACAGCTAGATTGGGTCAAGCGGTTGCGCATCATCGAGGGCATCTCCCAGGGGCTGCTCTACCTGCACAAGTACTCGAGATTGACGGTCATTCACAGGGATCTCAAAGCAAGCAACATCCTGCTCGACGGCGACTGGACCCCGAAGATATCGGACTTCGGATTGGCCAGAATTTTCAACTGGAACGAGCCGCAGGCGAACACCAAGCGCATAATCGGCACCTAGTAAGTACATATTATGTTATGTTATCCGATTGTCAGAAAGAGAGTACACGGAAATATTCACTCTGATAAGAAAAAGTTTTTTATGATTCTGTACATAACACATAATTATATATTTTAAAATAAATTTAAATATTTCTGATATAAATATTTATATATATTACGTTTACATATTTAATAAATATATGATAAATTTTATATTTTATATTTTATGCTGACACATTTATATATTATTAAATATTTCAGATAAAAATTTGAATTGAATATTATTCAAATTTGCTCCTAAGAATATCCCGATTATAACTTTTGATTCTTGGAACGGACACCAGAATCCCGAGCCACCACACTTACCAAAAGAGGGTGGAATTCGGATCATTAAATTTTTCTCTTATCTTAAATAAGACAGGCTCGATCTCTCTCTCCTGTAAAAGAAGGGGGCAGAGTACCGTCTCCAGTAGTGTCGGTAGAGAAAATCCACGCGCTGTTTGCAAACGATATACCCAGTAACACTTCGATTGCATGCATTACTGTAGTGGGTACATGCCTCCGGAGTACGCAATGAAGGGCCTCTTCTCCATCAAGTCCGACGTCTACAGCTTCGGCGTCTTGCTGCTGGAGATCTTGACGGGCAAGAAGAGCACCAGCATCAGTGACTTCGGCATCTCCCAGAACCTACCAGGACGTGTAAGTCCTTGTGTGTCTATACTAGATGTCTGTATATTTATCCTGTGTTCTCTCAGCCTCTGTCAGCTTCATCTGATCGAACTTCCACGGTGGTTTCGTCAGGCGTGGGAGCTGTGGCGACAAGGTAAAGCGCTGGACATGGTGGATCCGGCGATGGGCAGCTCCGTTCCCGGAGGTGAATTCTCGAAATGCGTTCACGTGGCGCTCCTCTGCGTGCAAGAGAACCCCGCGGATCGACCGACGATGGTGGATGTAGTCGCCATGCTTAACAGCGACACCGAGGCAGGGATGCCGACGCCCAGCCAGCCGGCGTTCTTCCTGGTTAGGCACGCGACGACGGCTGACGGGAACGGCTCCGAAATAGAGCACTTCTCGTCGTCGAATAGCGTCACGATCACGAGGGTCGAAGGCCGATGACCCGTAGCCACGCATGCAAGATGGGGGTATGCGTCACGTCGTGTTGCGCTCATACAGGATGCTTGATTGTATAATTTTTTGTACTTTTTTATGATAAAAATTTGTTAAAAAAAATCTTAGATAATGAGAGCTGTAAAATTACCATGTTTGTTGAGATGACCAGGAAAAAAAATGCGTGTGTAAATAAAAAAAGAATGAGAATCATGTATAAGTAAAGAAGATGGGGGACATCAGGCCACAAAAAGGATGGTCAAACCATGTCTAGCAGGTAATTTTCTACGAATAGATAATTGGAATGATTAATAAACTTTTTTTAGCAAACTTTTTTTACAAATTTATATTTTTATAATAAATACTAAAACGTGCAGCCCATCACCTCCTCGCCCTAATATTGGGCCGCATTGCAGGTGCAATCGGACTGAACACGAAACGATCGGTGCCCAATACTGGCAGCTGCGATCTGCGGATCTGTCTCTTTCTCTCTCTGGTGTCTGAGTTCTATCTCATTCTACTACACTTACGAGTGTTCATGTTTTGATCTGATTTGATTTTTAAATTTTTCTCTCAAATCAAACCTAACCATACTCCCAAACTAAATTAAACCGAACCAAATTATTTCGGTTCGATTTAAACAATATTTTATTAAGAAATAATAGATATATGAATATATGATTGTATTTTGTTTATTTTAAATTAAATTCTATTAAAATCTTGTGTATTGTTTATACATTACATTAATTTTATCTTAAAAACTCTTGAAATAAATTTATTTTTTATAAGTAAAATACTTAAATATTATCTTTTATATAACTTAAACTAAAATATTTAATCTAATTTAAGTTATTCAGTTTATCGATTTGATTTAGTTTGAAGAGTCCTAGAAACCAAATCAAATCGATCAGATAGTTCAAATCAAATCAAATCAAATCGAACCAAAATACTGGTTTGATTTGAATTTTCGGGTTGAACGGAACAATGCACAGCCCTAGCTACACTGCGGATGAGGAACTCGAAAAGGTGGACTTTTTATATTCTTGGCTTCTTCAATATTTCTTAAATCCCTGGAGTGGTAAACAACGTGCAAATTGGCAGCCGGCTGCGGGCCGGTTGGCATCCCACCCTACCCACGGGGTAGGTGGGCAGGGTTCGAATGGGCCGCTGTGCCCACCTCCCCCCGGGGTGGGGGCAGGTCCAGGTGGGGATCGAGAGCAGGGCTCGATCCCCTATCGCGTGCAATGCGGCACACCGCTTGGCCGTTCGGCCATCCTGACCAAAAAAAAAAAGTAAACAATGCTCAATTTATTTTGATTATCTATGTCCGACAAAGCGCACGAATCTAATTCTATGGTAAGTACGTAGGACCTTTCAGGATTTTTCATTTTCTGGGTTCTTTAAAGCAAATAAAATTTTAAAAAATATATCATGATCGTTCATTTTCTAAATCTTTGTAAAACTTAAAGTTGTGTTTGATTCAACTTAGTCAACATCTGATGTCTGACTTGATAACAGATGTTATAATGTGTTTGACAAAGTCATTTAAATATTATCTATACATAAATCTTAAATCTGAAAACACCTCTTAAAAATAAGTGAATAGAAAGAACTTTTTTCTAATCAGACATTGAGTGTGTCTCCATGTAATACTACAAAATTAGTAGTTTCTTTTCTTTTCAAACTTTCAGGGACTCAAAAATATAAAAAACATTTTTTTTGTTAAACCAAATAAATGATGATTCATTTACATTATGGCCTGTTTGGTAACTCTATCAAGGACAATATCAATATCAATTTGATATTGATCCCGGTAGAGATGAGAAAACTGTGTTTGGATATTAATATCACTTTTAAAATTTGCAGTACAAACACTTACCAAAATCAATACATGTATTAAAAATAATATTGGTTCTCCCATCCGTTGAAACCCAGAAGGCCACTCCTTTCCACGGTGCCTCTCCTCTCCCTTGTTAAAGTGGCTTTGTGGCCTCTCTGTGGTAGGGGTGCAAACGAACCAATACCTCTACCGTGGACACTGGCCGAAGGGAAAACTTCCACCAGAATCCACTATCGGAGGCCACTGTCGTCTCCAAGAGCCGATATTGCCGTAAAGGACGGCCTAAGAAGGAGCCGCCGTGAACCCCCAAAGGGTCCAATTATAGTCACAGTCTTGGACAAGTCCCTCCACTATAACCGTTCTCCCCTTCCTCCGCCATTGTCTTCACCGGAGCTCATCGTCACCGTCACCAAAGAGCATCAAAGCCACTGCAACAAGCCCTCATAGGCGTTTCCTATTGGGGGAAGAAAAGGTGACGAGAGAGAAGAAGGCTAGAGAGCGTAGTTGCCGCTGCTGAAATCCGCTGCCGTCATGATTGCCACCATCGCTAACAGAGGAGAGCATTGTAGCACTGCCACGGCGCTTCCATCGCGAGAGAGAGGGCCGCAGGGAAAGAGAGGGGCTCGGGGGAACAGTTTCCCCAGTCAACTCCCAGTCAACGCGGGATTAAAACAAAAAAATTGAAAATGAGAAGGCCATGCGGCGAGTGCGCGGTGCGCTCGAGTGAACACGCACGACAAGCACGACCACCCTCCACTTGGTCAAACCAGGTTTCCCCCAGTCAAATCGGGGGAAGATTTTAAAAAAATGGGTTGTGCTAACCACATGGGCCGACGGGCCTCGCGTGGAGACAAGTGTAACAGCGTGCGCGTGCGTGTACACGCAAGCACCTCCCATATCAAATCGGGCTAGCCCCGGTCAAGCAGTGCCCAAAAAAAAGAAGGAAAAGAAAAAGGAAAAGAGGAGAAACCCCGTCAACCGGCCTCCCCAGGAAGTGCCCCACTCCCCTGGTTATAGTCACCCCCAGGTGAGTTTGCCGCCCAGTTTGACCTCCGGTCAAACAGAGGCCTAAAGAATGGGTAGAGAGGGGTAACTTCACCCAGAATCGGGTCACCTCCCCACTATTGTGAAAATGGGCTTAGTGGGGGGTCTACAAATGACCAGAATGTCCCTCTAAAAATCTCTATAAATACCCCCATACGGCCATACGTACAAGAGATTGGGTTGGAGAGAGGTCAGAAGGTGGGAAGGCTAGGTGGAGAGGAGAGAGGGATTTGTGAGCCAGGCTCTCTTGGAATTTCGTTCTAGGAGAGAGAAAGCCTGAAGGTCTCCTTAGTGGTATTATTTTGGAGTTACAAGCAAGTCACAATCCCTCCAAATTAGTTTTGTGCTACCTTTCCATAAAAGGGGCTGGTTTTGCGCTACCTTTCCATAAAAAGGGGCTCAAAATAGTTCGCTATTTTGGATAGAAAAGAAAACCCAAATCGGTAAAGCCAAAATGTCGGTTAAACCGAACGGAAATTCTAGAAGAAAATTGAAGTCGGTAAAGTTGAAATGCTGATTAAACCAAACGGGAATTTTAAAAGAAAACCCAAGTCAGTAAAGTTGAAATGTCAATCAAACCAAACGGAAATTCTATAGAAAAATCTAAATCGGTAAAGCCGAAATGTCGATCAAGCTGAAATCTAGATCGGTAAAGCCAAAATGCTGGCAAAATAGAACAAGCCCCAGAAATGCCGCATCTCAAATACAATTAAGCTATTTTTGGATATTTGAAGAAAATCTGGTTCGGTAAAACCGAAATGCTGGAAAGGCCGAAACCTAGATCGGTAAAGCCGAAATGCCAGCAAAATGGAACAAACTCCAGAAATGCCGCATACCAAATGCAATCAAGCCATTCTTAGATATATGAAGAAAATCTGGTTCGGTAAAGTCGAAATGCCAGAAAAGTCAAAACCCAAATCAGTAAAGCCAAAATGTCAGAAAAGCCGAAACCCAAATCAGTAAAATCGAAATGTCGACAAAACCGAACAAGCTCTAAAAATGCCGCATATCAAATGCAATCAAGTCATTCTCCGATATATGAAGAAAATCTAGTTTGGTAAAGCTGAAATGCCAGAAAGGCCGAAACCCAGATCGGTAAAGCCAAAATGCTAGCCAAACCGAATACACTTTGCTATGTAGTGAAGAGAAAAGGCTTACACACCCCCTCATCTATTGTACTTCCATGTACTCAAATCGATTTGAAATGAAATTTAAGTTCAATTGATGTGTTACTTCAAAAGGTGACATCAAATCCCCATAGACTCCAAAAAGGTGGATAAAAATTAAATAAGTCACATAAATAAGTCAAACTTAATCAAATAATCAAATTAAATTAAATCAAATAAAATAATGACTTATTTAGTAAAAAATGACATCATAATCAATCTACATCTATGTCATAAAATCATACATAAAAAATAACCACAAACGGTTACAAAACATGTTAAGTTCGAATCCAACTTAACCATGAAAAAAAATAAATCAACCCAAATGGATAATGATACTTAAATAAATAAGTATGCATAACAAAATCTAACTCAATAAATGATCAAAATGTTAATAAAATGTCAACATAATCCAATCAAAATTATATCATTAACTAATGCATAAAAAATGTCAACCAATGATTACAAAAACATGTTAAGTTGGATTAAAATCAATCAAGAAAAATTAAAGTGATAAATATTATTAAGAACAAATCTTAATAATAATAAGAAATCCACTTAAATCAAACAAAAATACTAACAAACATAAAAAGAATGGAAATCAATTCCAATAAACAAATAAAAAGGGAGATCAACTCAAAATTGTTTAAGTCAACAAAAGACTAAAAATATAAATAAAACAAATCAAATCCTAAACCAAAAAAAAGAAGAAGATCAATGAACCCAAACTAAAATGTTTGAATTAAGTTCAACCAAATTCTTTCTCATAAGGTCATGAGGATATGTCTTCTACTTTTACGTTTATGTGGATGAATGACTTCCGTTTGATATGTTGCTGTGACGGTTAATCAAGGGTGTTCTAGTATTTGCTCGATGTAACTGTAGATACGCGAATTCGGCCCGGTTACAGGAAGAACAATCTCATTTCTATAGGTAACACTTGTTTTCTCCCAATTAGAGAGGTCGATTCGACATAAAAATAACCAAATTTCAGGAAATCTTGAGGCGTCCCGACGCCGCGACGCCTGGCGTCGCGACATCAGAGCGCCTGGAATTTCCCGCCTTTTCACCCTTTTATCCGGCCGGACGACCACCGTACCCAGAGGCGTACAAAAGTACAAGCGCTCCTCTGCCGGAGCGCCTGCAATCCCGCGCATGACAGCTGACTTTTCAGACGGTCAGCAATGCGTTGTCGAAATCGTACTGGGGACCCAGGCGCTCCGCCGTCGGAGCACCTGGATTCCCGCCTGACAACTGTCACCACAGGCTCCGCGTGCGCCGAAATTACGGTCGACGGCCGCACGTCGTAGGTGCTCCCCCGTCGAGCGCCGGGATTTCCGCTGACAACCGCCGCCTGACATGCAGGGTGGTAGGTGGCGACAGGTATGGTCGGACGTGCTGATCCGCCGACTTGTCGGCGGATTTGCAGGCGCTCCCACGTCGCGACGCCAGGCGTCCTCAGGTCAGAGCGCTAGGGTCACTTTTGCGCACCTATAAAAGGGGGCCCTTCCCCCACATTTAAGAGGTTCCAAGCTCCCAAGAGAGAGAGTCTAAGGAGCAGAGAGAGGGATTCCCAGAGCCTTAACTCCCAAGAATTTTCTTGAGCCTCCCCAACACCCTTCCACCACCTTCCAACCCCCCATTAGAGTCTACCATCCCACCCCCAAGCCTATCCATCCTCCATTACACCTCTTCCACCCCGTTCATTCAATACCACTCAAAACCATTCAAGACACCCGCCATCATACCATTAAAGGCCATTGCAAACCATACGACGAGCGCCAAGGAATCTCCAAAGCAGGCTAGGAATCCGATCCTGCATCATTGGAACCGGGAGAAGATTGCATTGAAGACTGTTGCAGGGACCGAAGCGCTCCATCGACGCGACGCCGGGCGACTGTTGTTGGAGCGCTGCAATTTCCGAAGCCAGAAGCGCCGGGCTTCTCTACGATCTTCTTCCTTACCCTACCTCTTTCTTTCTTATTCATTTGTGTTGCATCATGCATGTTGCATTAGTATGGTATAACACATCTTAGCCTTAGGTCATTTAGATTCTCCCTTGAGAGGGGTTAGGAGCTAGTCCTAATCCGGTTCGTTCAACCCCTTTTGCCATTATTTTTTTTCTTTCTTATGAATAGTTAATACCCTATCTTTAGTCCTAATCGTTGTGCTTTCATTCACGTTTCCTTTCAGGCAAGCAAGTTTCTTCAAGGCTCTCCTTCCCCGGCCGGCCGAGGAAGGAGAAGATAGAACCCCCGCAATCTCCCAGTTCAATCGAGGTAACCGGTCATCCTCATTTCCTTTACTAGTTTATCTCTTTCATTTCTATCATCGGAGCCTCTCCGGCTCCTGGCGACCACACCATCCCTTCCTCTTTCATTTTGATAGGCCAAGTTAGTGTTGGTAATGCCACTTGTTATCTGATCTTCTTTCCCCTCGATTCTCCTCACGACCCGGGCCGGTCCTTCGATGCCCAAGTGACATCAAGGGCCGAGTAGTCCGGGGATCAAGGTGAGTGCGGAGAAGGAAAGAAGGAAGAGAAGCAGGTAATAGATCGGTTCGTCGGAATTATCCGCGACCGTATCTAATGGCGTGATTAACACTAACCCACCCTATCAAGACCGTGAAGAAGGAAGCACACACTAAAAACACCACGAGGACACGTGTCTCCTCCTTCCCCCTTTCCTTCCTCTCTCCCGGCGTCCACATCCTTTGGCGACCACGGTGGGACCTCTAAAGCTAAGGGAAAGTCGCTTGCTATATTTCTTTGAATGAAAGCCCCTTTCATCAAGTAAGTCTTCTATTCACTCTCTTTATCTCCACGTTTATTCGTATTTAGTTGTTTTCCCTTTAAAGTTGGAACCTCTCTTGCTCACCGCGTGGGCCCCAACTCCTTGGCTCCCGCGTGAGCCACCTCTCATCTCCCCACTCACCGCGTGAGTGGTACACTATCGGCCCCCACGTGGCCATCTCTTTCTGTTAGTCCTACCAAAGGGGCACCAGCTGCTTCCCTTTGCTAGGACATTTGCAAACCGAGCTCCGCGAGCTCAAAACCTCTACAAGCATCGACTCCCGCGCGAGTCAACTCCACTTTTAGTACCTTTTCATCTAAAAAAAAAAAAAAAGGGCATTGTCATTTACTGCTTTCTCAGCATCATATCACTTTTATGTCCCCGCGGGACCCCTGGCTTTCTGACTTTTCTTAAAATTTGCTGATTCACGTTAAAAGCGTCCTGATACCGCGACGCCCGGCGGCGCGATACCGAGCGCCCGCAATTATCCGAAAGCTTCGCTTTTAGTTCCTACTTTCTGTTTCACTTCCAACCCTTATCGCTGTTACTCCCCTTTACTTTTCAGCATGCAACCCTGTCTTAGTGTTTAAATCTCTTTGTGCACCATCATCTTTTAAGCTTCTTTGTACTTCTCTCACGTTGTGTTGCTTTTATTTTATTGTTGCTTGCTTCTTTATCCTTGCCCATTCCCTTGCATTAGCTTGCATCGAGGTACCGGTTCCATCCGGCCTCGTAGGTCATCCGAGAAGGGGGGCTCGCTCTCCTCCCAAAGCCATACACATCCAAAACACCATTCTTGGTGGATCTCGACTTCTCTTCCGGGATTCCCTCTCGATTGACTAAGTTGGTTTCCGCCAAGGCCTCCGTAAGTCCCCAGACGTGAAGGATTCCCTCTTCACCGATCGGGCTGGTTGTACCATTTCCCCAAAACCCGAAGTTTACCCATTACCTATCCGTGTGAGAAATCGTTCCACCTTACGTTGCTCGGCATTGTGTGAGCATAGGGTCCCACCCATTTATTTGAGTGGACAATACTTTGCTAAACAAGCCACTAATCTAAGGTTGGAACAAAAAAAAATTTGCGCTAAGCATTCCAAGTCTTTGCTTTAACTTGTTTGTGTAACCAAAGAGAAAAGAAAAGGAAGGAGGAGACTCTCTCCTACAAAAAAAAAAAAAATCTAAAAGTCACCAAAAGAAGTTGTTCCTTTGAGGTAAAAAACTTCTCTGATCACGACAATCAAAGAAAATAACCTCTAAGAAGCAATCCAAAAAAAATCTTTGTCAAAGAAAACTTTGCTTTCGGATAAAAACTTGTCTTCTAGAATTAAACAACTTAAAAAGAAAAAAATCTGCTCAAAAGAAAACACCCAAAAGGAAACTTTGTCTTTCTTTGCTTTATGCCTGTGTCGCTCAGGTCCGGACGAGTTATCATGGATCAACACTGCGAGCAAGCAGAGTATGAACATGCCTACTTTGGGGCAGAAGGCGAGCCGTCACTCCTTCCCGACGCTGTCTATGCCGTTAACGAACCCGGAGCCCCCGCTGAGCCGGATCAAGTTTCTCCTCCACCCAACCCGGGTTCCCTTTGGGAGGCATTCTCTCATGCCGACCCCACCCAACTTCAAGCCATAGAGGCTATTCTCAAGGGCAAGTCACCCGCCGATCATGACCCTCTCACCGGCGGTTTACGTGTTTCTACCCCTCGTTCAGTAGCACGTCGACCTGATGCGGCCGCCCAAGGCCATTCTTATACCGGGCCATCGCCCCCAAACTCCCCTCATCCGGTGGCTATCCTAAACCACCCGGATCCAAATTTGGCCGCACCATCACGGCCACCAGTCTTCTCTTCTAATCATTTCAATCTCCCCCGTCAAGCCGTGTGCCCACCAACCCACATTCCATGTCCGGCTGCTTCGGCCTACTTAGCTCCCCCTCCCGTATATCACCCACCCCACCCCCCTCCAATTGTTCGAGAACCCTCTATCGACCAGGCCATGCCGAACCGCCTAAGTCGGATGGAGGAGCGATGCAAAGAAATTCGCCGCCCTGGTCGGCACCAAAGTTGCCCCTGAAATATCTCTCCCGTCGCTCCCTACTTTCCATCTTCCTCACTCCGAGATGCCGGTGTTCCGCCGTTACAACGGGTCCGGCAACCCCTTCCTCCATGTCAAAGACTTCCTATACGAATCCGTCACATGGCGTAATGATCCGAGAGCCCTTGCTTTTCTATTTAGAAGATCATTGGAGGGCTCGGCGCTTGAGTGGTTCTATTCACTTGATTCAACGGAGGCCGGTAACTTTGATGTTGTCAAGTCCAAATTTTTGCAGAGATATCAAGACCGAGTTGGAATAGCCTACTCCATCACCGACCTTGTGGCTGAAAAAATGAAGGCGGATGAGGATTTTATCAAGTATGCAGACAGATGGAGGGCCATGGCAGAGAAGCTCACAGATCCAATGTCAGAACAAGAGCAGGTCAAGCTGATCATAACGAATGCAACTCCAGCCATGAAGAACATGCTTGCCCTTCACCATCCCACCTCCATGAGTGAGTTATATGAAAAGGCGCGGTACATCCAGACCCAACTTCGGGATTCACCTATTATGAACTTATTTGATCCCCGACCTCGGGTCACCAAGAAAACCTTTCCTTCCACCTCCGGACCAAGATGGCGAGGGAATAGTAAGCCATGAGCATGTTAGCATTGTGGGAAATCCGCCTAACAATTACCCAAACCAACATAGAAACCCTCCTCCTAACAGAATGCTCCGATCCTCCAGCACCGATCTCGACCTCAACTTCCCCCACGGCCTCCCCAATACCAAGTCCAACAATACCGACCCCAGAATCAACAACCCTTGATGCCCCGAGCACCACAACCCAGGGCCCCAGAAACCTACCACCAGGCCCCTCCTCCAGTTGCACACCAACCAAGGAAAACCGGTCCCCGACGAGAGAATTACCCGCCATTGCCTTACTCACTTACAGATATCTTTAATGCCTTGATGGCCGCACAACAGATAGAGCTCCCAAAAGAAAGACACATGCGGCCGAGGCACGGCAAACACCGGACGATATTGCATGTATCACCGATACCCGGTCACATGATCGAGGATTGTTTTCAATTCGGGGACTACATTCATGATCTTCATGACCAAGGGAGTATTGACTGGGCACAAATGGGGGTATATATTGAATCATTGAAAACACAACAGTCGAGACCGCGAGGGCAGCAGCAGCAACAGCAACAGCAACAACAACAACAACAACAACTACAACAACAACCGCCACATGATCAGGACCTCGGGATAGTGCGCAATCCTTTGCCAAACCATGCGCCCGCTCCAATGGCAGCACCACCTCGCCATCCCATCAATCCTATCCTAACCCCGGCCGAAGAATCGTCCCGCCGAGGACAAGATTGGCAAATGGACCCGGCCTACCGCCTCCTTCCACACATACACCCCTCACCACCCCGATAGGGCCATCTTATCCATTCCCCGTACCTCTCCTAACCTACCACCTATCATTCGTACACCGCCGCGACCCGCGTAAGGGTCTACCACCGCGACTCCTCCCCCTTCGGCCCAATTACCCGACCCCGTGCGCCACCTCCCTTAGCCACTACACCCCCCCTACCGCCCATCATTAGACCAACACCCCCGTTAACCAATCCCGTACCCATCATGCCACTAAAAACACCACAACCATCACCCCTCCCCATTCGGCCCATTGGCCCCAAGAATGACCCCGCTTAGCCCTATCAATACCCCACCGCCTCCACCTAAGCATACCCAGTCCAGTCATTTAGATCACATACCAGTCCCCATCGAAACATCATCCGCCGGGCCTACACCACCTCTTGCTGCCATCCTACGGAGCGGACGCATGGTCCAACGCGTCTTTCCCCAAGCCGGTGCAACACAAGCAGCCCCAGAGATCGAGGAGGAACCGGTCGAGGAACCAGTACCAGGAACTACATATGATCTGCTGAAACACCTTGATAAAACGCCAGCCAGAATTTCTATTTTAGAATTGATCAAACGGTCCAAAGTGCATCAAGAGGTACTTCAGCAGTATTTACAAAAGGTGCTTGTCAGTGAAAGCCTCCCGCCCGAGAGAATCACCGCTGTCTTGGCTCCCCGGAGTGAACATCCAGCCCTAACTTTCACTGATGAGGAGTTGGCAACCCCTGAAGTCAGGAGGTGTGCATTGTGCTTAACAGTAAACATTCGAGGCACACCGATAGATTCATGCTTGGTGGATACCGGTGCCTCCTTAAACATCATACCTCCCGAAACATTGAATTGTTGCGGCATTTCAGAGACGGAAATCCAACCCTCTCACATCACTGTGACGGCATTCGATAACATGAAGCGGCCCGCTCACGGCACCATTTTTCTTGACATCGAGCTCGGTCCCAAGACAGTCACAGTCGATTTCCATGTGCTGGAGATGGATCCTACCTATTGGGTCATTTTGGGTCGTCCTTATCTCGAAGCATTAGGGGCAGTAGCATCAACTAATCATCAGTGTATCAAGTTCCCTCACAAGGGGCAAATTGTAAAGGTAACCAGTTATGTAACAGTAACACTAGCTACTGGATTACCTAGCCGCCCGATCTTCACATTAATAGAACCTCCAAGAAAAGAATGGCAGCCAAAGCAAAAGAGGAAAAACACAGAAGAACCAATAGGGTGGCATATTATGAGAATTCTGGGTATCAAGAGGGCCAAGGATTGGGCAAGTTCTTGCAAGGCATCACGGAACCTATCAGTCCCGCCAACCGACTTACCAAGATTGGCATGGGATACGATGGGACAATCCAAAATGGCAAAAGGCCCGGACAACAGTCGGTGGCAGAAGGTCTTGCAAAATACTTTACGAAAGGGGAAGTGATCCAGTTAATGAAGAGGAGCCAGGCTATCTCAATGACATCAACAGTCGTCCACGGAAAAGGCAGAAGGTCGACGAAGGTGAGGATGAATTATTCTTCCCTTTATCATTATTATTTCCAGTTGAGGAAGAAGAATCAAGGAAAGAACCACTTGAGTCGTCAAGGATCAGTAAGCACCTTGACAGTCAAATCTGCTATTCCCCCCTAATCATTCCACGAGGGCCTTCCCTCAACCTCTCATTCTCCCCCCCCGAGTCCCTCTCTCAACTAAGTCTATCCCATGGGCTCCCAATGCCCTTCTATGGCAGGCCCTTCTCGGCCCACGTGAGGAAAGAATTACTCCCGTTCCGCACAATCATCACCATTGGGCCCGAAAGCCCTCTCCATTCTACATTAGTCGGAGCCTTGGCCTCTTTGGCCATTGAGCAAGGTCAATCTGGGTCGGACCGGATGGCCCGCCCGATCCACTAAATCTTCTCCTTCTAGGGTCAACCGACTCATCTCCGATCAAGGAGGATCATAACTCTCTCCAGAACCTTTCTCAAACTTTCACATTCCTTTCCCTTCGTAATGAAAACGGTGCCGTAACCCGTCCCGTACATATGGTTGGCACCGCCCAAAAAAAACGTCCTTCTCACGACTCGCATCTCGATCGAGGAAACATCCGTCCTTGCCCCCAAGGACCTTCCAACCTCAGAAACCGAGTCCTTGAGCGAATTGCTCTATCCTTCACCTCCTGTAAATATCACCCCTCCTAATCTCTCCCTTCCATCATCATCTCAATCATTCCCCCTAGGATCGGTGTCCAAGAGATTCCGTGCTAAGGGAAAGAGGGTACCAAATCGGTATCTGTATCAATTGGCCGACAAGAGTTTAGAATGCGCGAAATTGCCGAGATTTTGGGATAACAATATTCGGTTGGATGAAGTCTTCTATGAGGACGAAGAAAACATGGATCGATCCTTGGGAGTATATGAAGTCGGTTCGAAAAGGACCTTGATACGGATGAGGAAGAGGATATAGCAGATGCCTATGCTTCGGGCTTGAAGAGATTCGAAGAACCCTTAGCTTCGCCGATGAGCCTACGAAGGAACTCAATCTCGGAACGTTAGATGATCCAAAAGTTGTCCTCATCGGTGCTAGTTTATCTCCCTCCCAAGAATCAGATTTGATAAGGACTTTACGGGAATACCGGGATACATTTGCATGGACTTATCAAGATATGCCGGGACTAGACAATTCATTGGTCGAACATCGTTTGACACTTAAGGATGGAGTCGTCCCGTAAAGCAAAAGCTTAGAAGATTCCACCCAGAAGTGGCCCTGAAAATGAAAGAGGAGGTCGATAAGTTGCATCAAGCCAGATTTATTAGAGTCGTCCTTTATCCTCAATGGGTGGCTAATATTGTCCCGGTAATGAAAAAAGATGGCAAAGTCCGCATCTGCATTGATTTTAGAGATTTGAACAAAGCTTGCCCTAAGGATGATTTTCCCCTCTCTCACGTCGATGTGCTTGTTGATAATACGGCCGGTTTTGAAACCCTCTCATTCATGGACGGATATTCCGGTACAATCAAATTCGGCTAGCGAAGAGGATCAGGAGAAAACATCGTTCACTACACCTTGGGGAACGTATTGTTATGTCGACATGCCTTTCGGATTAAAGAACGCAGCAGCTACTTACCACAGGGCAATGATGGCAATATTTCATGATATGATGCATCAATGTGTAGAGGTGTATGTGGATGATTTAGTGGTCAAATCCCGAACCCAAGATGAACATTCTGAGGTTTTAAGAAAGGTCTTGCAGAGAGCTCGAGAATTTAAGCTAAAGATGAACCCGAAGAAGTGCGTGTTCGGTGTAGCATCCGGCAAATTATTGGGTTTCATTGTTAGCAAAAGGGGAATTGAGATTGATCCCAATAAAGCCAAGGCTATCATTGATATGCCCCCACCAAAGAATTTGAAAGAACTTAGGGGTTGATTGGAAGATTGCAATTTGTCCGCCGGTTCATCTCACGGCATTCTCAAAGGTGTAAGCCTTTTTATGAGTTAACTAGGGCAAAAACAGAATTTAAATGGGATCGAAGTGTCGGGGAGGCTTTTGACGGTTTGAAGAAATACCTTTCTAGCCCTCCTGTACTCCAACCCCCAAATCCAGGCAAGCCTTTGATTCTGTACATCTCAGTTCTGAATGAATCCTTAGGTGCTGTATTGGCACAAGTAGACGAGGAAGGGAAAGAACGGGCTGCCTACTATCTTTCTAAAATCTTTGACCCTTGTGAGATGAATTACACCGCCATGGAGAAAACTTGTGTTTCTCTAGTTTGGGTGGTACAAAAACTCACGCACTATTTTCTCGCTCATGAGCTCAACCTCATCGCCCGAATGAACCCCATCAAATTCCTCCTCGAAAAATCTGTCCTCACCGACCGACTCGCCAGTGGCAAAGCTTCCTATCCCAATTTGACATCACTTACATCCAACGTAAATCAATCGAGGGTCTGCCATTGCCGAGCATCTGGCACACCATCCCATCCCTAGCTTTGACCCAGCCCAGCCTGAATTGCCCGACGAAGGGCTCTTGTCCCTTCATCATTCCGAATTATGGACCCTTTATTTTGATGGTGCTTTAAATTCTCAAGGAAGGGGAATCGGAGTTGCCCTTTTGTCCCCGGAAGGGGTTGTTATTCCCCAGGCCTTCCAACTCTGCTTTCCCGCCACCAACAACATTGCCAAATACGAGGCCCTCCTAGGCCGGATTAGAGGCTGCTCGCTTCCACGGAGCCACCGATTTGAGAATTATAGGCGACGACCCACCGATTCTTCGGCAAGTACTCTCCGGATATCGAACATCTCATCCCGGACTCAAACCCTATCAAGAACTCACTTCTTCTTACATCAAGCTCTTCACTAAGCTCGAATTTGTCCATATCCCTCGTGCTCGGAATATCCTTGCCGATTCTCTAGCATCATTGGCATCCTCTTTATCAATCCCGCTAGGAGTGTACGATAGAACCATTTCCGTCCGGCGGAAGATGATGCCTGCTATTAGGGATGCTCGATTTCTCGATATCCAAGAGAAATTCACAAGGAAGGAATCGCTTGAGCAAAAGGAGGAATTATCCATCATTGAGGTTGAAGAGTTAAATGAAGAAGAAAAGAGGCCATGGTACCATGAGATTGCTCAATATTGCCAGAATCAGACCTACCCGCCCGAGCTTACAGCCGACGAAAGAAAAGCCGTCAGAAGGATTTCCCAGAAGTATCTAGTGCTTTGGGTGGGACACTCTTTAAAAGAAGCATGACCGGGGTTACATTGCGTTGCGTAGATGAAAAAGAAGCCGAAGTAGTGCTTGAAGAAGCTCACTCGGGGGTATGTGGGGGCCACGTTAGTACCCAAGCCCTTGCCAAAAAAATCATTCGGCGGGGTATTCTTGGCCCACATTGGAGGAGGACTGCTCAATCTTTGTTCGGCACCGCCACCGATGTCGACTCCATGCCGATAAGATCCACTCTCCGGCATCTTCTCTCCATCCTATCCATGCCCCCGGCCTTTTGCTATGTGGGCTTTTGATATCATCGGTCCCCTTGGTGATCCCAACTCCACGAACAAAACCAAGTCTTTTATTCTCACCGCGACGGAGTACTTCACCAAATGGGCCGAAGCAGAAGCTTACACGGAAATCAAGGCATCGACAGTGTGCACATTCATCAGGCGCAACATCCTGTCCAGATTCGGAATCCCCGGCGACATCGTCACCGACAATGGGCCTCAGTTTGTCTCTCAAGAGCTGCAAGACCTTTGCAACAGGTATCGCATAAAATTGCATCATTCATCCCCATATTACCCTCAAGGCAACGGTCAAGCGAAGCCACTAACAAAACCCCGATAAAAATCGTTCAGAAAACATGTGAGTCCCGCAAGTTCGCGGATTGGCCAGATAAGTTGATCGATGCTCTATGGGCCTACCGCACTTCGGTCCGAACCCCAACGGGCCAGACTCCCTATGCCTTGGCATATGGAATGGAGGCGGTAGTCCCATACGAAGTACTCATCCCTTCCCTCCGAGTTCAGATCGATCGAGACATCCCTACGGATGATCGGCAGGAATCTCTCCTAGCACAGCTCGAACTCTTAGACGAGAAGAGGCTGGCCGCCGCCGAACATGCCCGGACTTATCAGAATAGGCTTAAAAGATTTTATCAGAAAAGAGTGGTTGAGAGAAAATTCAAAATCGGTGAGGTTGTGCTTAAAAGGATTTTCATAAAGCCGGGCGGTCCCCGCTCAAAACTTCAACCAAATTGGGAGGGACCCTTTGTAATTTCGGAAACCTACCCTGGCAATTCTTACAAGCTAGTTAACGCAGATGGAGACGAATTGACTCACCCTTGGAATGGACTCTATCTTAAGAAATATTTTCCCTAAAAACAACAAAAAATGTAAAATACCAAAAAAGTCGTGGAAGAAGTTTACTCCCACCTATCCTTGCTTGCTATTAGGACCACCTGTTCAGATGAGGGTTAAGGATAGGCATCACACTATGCACATCGCACGCCTAGACTCCGGGATTCAACGGCCAAAGCCAGAAAAGAAAGTCAGGTAGCGCTGGGCAAAGAAGATCAACCATGCCCTATTCCTCTCTCGCTTCGGCCCGAGGAAAGATTCAAGGGATTTCGGGCAAGGAATACCGAAAATGCTCACCATCTAAGAAAAGGGGAAAATCCTATAGGGTCTGTCTTCTCAAAAGAAAATGCACCAAAAGATGGGCAATGAACCCCTCAGGTCAACCGAAAAAAAATGCATAGACCTGTCTGAATGAGTGCTTAAAAACAGCCCCAAAAAGAAAAGGCTCCAAAAGATGGGCAATGAACCCCTCAGGCAAAAATGACCTGTCCGAATGTGGGCCACAAAATGGGCAAGAAGGAATGACCCAAAAGGATTTAAACTTGGCAGATGGGCGTCAGTACGGGAACCCGCTTGATATCCTTTGAGTTTGGCCAAAGGCTTATCTTAATCTCTTCCTTCTTCGACCACCATGGGTAGGGTTGATCAACCGAGCCCCGGCAGGATCCTGGTTTATTGAAGGCAGAAAGCCTAAGAATCCCGAAAGGAGGCACATCACCTACACGTGGCACTTATCCTTAGCCACTACGCTACTATGAAAGGGGGAACCTAGTTGCAAGCAAGGCAAATGGTGAAGAGCGTCTACTTCGTCCACGAACGAAAAAAAATGAATATATCTAAAATCCAAACAAATCTAGAAATTTCAAAAGAACAAAAAATCTGCAAAATTCTCAAAACCCCCTACAAATTTGAATATCCAAAACCCCGAAAAAATCTATAAAATTTAAAACCCAAAACTAAAGAGTTAGTGCTTGTAAATTGACCGCATGTCTAGTTGCATTCATGTTTAATTTTCTGTCATGCACGTTTCGTTTCTGCACTACATAGTTATGTTTCTTATTTTCCTAGTTAAAAAGGCCCATGCCTCCTGACATCTTGCAAGAGGCTAAGCCTAAACAAAATCTAACCGCTCTTCTGGTTCAGTGAGACAGTCAACAGGTACGAAGATAGCAGAAGCAGATGGCCAAAATAAATCCACTATGGGCTCAAAAGTGTGTACAAGTATATCACGTGGCAGAGGGGGCCGGCACATCAGAATCGCCGCCTCCCTCCACCGCTGGCTCCTGGGGAACCGGCTCTGCTACAGGAGGGGGGATGGGAGTCCTCTCGCCACCTGCCCGAGAAGTGGTGCCCGAACGGCTCGGGCCATGGAGCGTCGTCCGCCGAGAATCGGTCCGGTACGACCGACCCTGTGAACGAGAGTGGGCCAGCTCCAGCAGCTCCGTCGCCCGCCGCGCCTCCAATGCCCGCATCTCCTCCAGATGCTGGACCCGCAGCCGGAGGATCTGCTCACTCTCAGGGAGGGCCCGAGCCCTCAACTGCTCCAGCTGCAAAATCAAGCAAAGATCAGTAACAACAAGCAAAGGAAAGAACAGGACTGGAATGACCTCAAAGGAAGAAACTCACCTCCATCAGAAGGGCGGAGTCGGCCGGAGGAGGGCGGCTCTCCAAGTCAGCCACCTGGGCCTGGAGCCGAGCAACCTACAAAGAACAAGATTAGATACCACCAAGAAGGCAAAATGAAGCAAATCAGGGAGCATACCTGGTCCCGAAGGGCTCGCTCCGTCTCCTCGGCTGCTCCTCGGGTACCCTCTAGCTCGGCCACGCGGGCCCGCAGCTCTCGAACCTACACGAAACAGAGATTAGAGCAACGCAACTAAGCAGCAAAAGGAAAGAAGAGTAGAGACTCACCTCCTCGCGGAGAAGGGTCTCCGCCTCTGATGGTCCCTCTGCCGGGACCTCCACTGTCGGCTCTGCCGCCGACGGAACCTCCGCCTCGGGGAAGTGCACCGCCGGCCCCACCGATACCGGGCTCCCTACGACCGGCTCAAAAGCCGCCGGCTCCCCCTCCTCCTCCATCGAGGGCGCCCCCTGCGAAGTACGGCAGTGCCTACGCGCTCGCGGAGGCCGCCAAACGCCGCGCGGCCCCACCTCTCCCTGCGACCTCGGAGAGGGAGCCGCAGCACGCTGAAAAGAAAAGACGATGTGAAGGCGATGAAAGAATCATCATGAATAAAAATCAGGAGAAGAACCGTACCTGAGCGAGCTGGGCCTCCAGCTCCCGGATCTGTCATCCCGCTCCGTGATCCGGTCACGGAGGCGGGTGAGCTGTCCGGGTCGCCTACAAGGAAGGGTTGGTCAGAACAGAACAAGCAAGCACAAGAATAATCAGAAGGAGAAGCAACGTACCGTGTCTGTCACCTCGAACAGGTGACCGTAGAACTCTGTAAACTGTCGGAGATACTCCGAGCAGTCGATCGCCTGGGAGACCACCGGGGTGCCGCCCCGATCCCAGATCTCCAGGGCCAGCCGGCCCGACTCTTGCCAGTCCACCTTGTGGACCAGCCCGCGAGTGCTCCTCCCCATCTTCGGGTAGGGAGGAAGAGTCACCCACTCCGATTGAACCCCGGTGACCGCATCGAGAGACGCCGCCACGGGGGCTCAATCTCGTTCGAGCGGTCGGGTAGGTGTCCCTACCAAACACCGCCCGGGACTCCGCCACCCAAGGCCGGCGGTGTCATCGTCCCGGAGATAGGGCCTCCACACCACCCGCAAAGAAGGCAAACCAATGTCGAAAGCGGCACCGGACAAGACAAACCAAAGCATCTAAGGAGCGGAAGCCAATAACACTTACCCGGTCATGGGGGAGGTGAAGCAAGGCCTTCCGCAAACTCTCCACCGGTACTGATGGGGAGATGCGGCCCGGTGCGCCACCCACTGCCGGAGGAGCGGGTAACAAGTAGGTCCCGTCTGTCGCACCGCCCGCCGAAGGGGCAAGTGCAGGTAACTCCAGACCTGAAAATGGCAAGCATGTCAGATACACAGGTATGAAATATGTAATTTATTTAAATAGACTGTGTAAAAGTGATTACCTGGAGAAAGGGAGTGAAGCCGGCAACGCCAACAGGCCCGACTCCATGGCGAGGGAGGCAAAGAGATGCGCCAACATGGCGGCACCCCGAGCATACTCGCCTACCCGCGAAAGGCGGGCGAGTAGAGGCGAGGCACCTCGGGTGGATCCTGTCACCCTTGCCGCCCGGCAAAAGCCGGGTAAGCAAGAACAACGAGAACCGACGGAGGTCCCTGTCCGCCCGCTCCGTGCCCTCCTCGCCACGAGCTCCTCCCTCACCTCGGCGGTCAGGCGACCCCTGACCTCCGAGAGAAGGGCACCATCCTTGGGGACCGCTGCCGAGCGGAACCCCACCATATGCCCGAGGGCCTCCCGCTCTAGCATCCTCGTGCCACCTGGGAGGGTCGGAGTGTCAAGACCCAAGAGGTCCCGGCAAAAACCGGAGTAGTCCTCATAGGTCTTGCCGGTCACCGGCCGGCCGTGTACACGTAGACCCGTAATACGGGCCACGTCCTCCAAAGAGGGCACCATGTGCCCCCAAGGGAAGATGAAGGAGCGGGAGACCGAGTCCCACCGCTCCCTCGTGGGCTGGATCGGGGAGAGATCCTCCCGGATCGCGGTGCGGGGAGAGGAGCGGACCGAAGCCCATGGCATTCGGTACGCCCTTCCGGAACTCCCGCAGCCCCTCGTACACACAAAGGACTAACTCCCACGAGATGCGGGAGCGGAGCTTGCCCGGCATATAGAAAAGAATACCTTGTCAGTTTCGTAAAAGTGCAGGTGAATTATCAAGAGCAAGGCAAGATAAGGGGCTTACCTCAAGACGGGGGTGGGGGCGGGCCTGGGGCGCGACAGGGGGAACCTCCTCGACTGGGGGAGGCGGCTCCGGGGCTGGCGGGCGAGGCCTCCGGCGCGCTCGAGAGGTGCGTGGTCGCCGCGCCATCTGCAAGGCAGGGAATCGACAGGTTAGTATCATACAAAGGTCAGAAGAAACCCGGTTTCGGGAATAGCAGGCGCTCCCCTTCGGAGCGCTGTGCCGACGTCCCGAAGTCGGCACGCCGACTTAGCGCTCCAACTTCGCGACGCTTTTGAAAGCGTCGCGGCGAAGACGCAGCGCTTGAATAGCGCTCTGCCTTCGCGATGCCAGGCTCCAGGCGTCGCCGCTTCGCGACGCCTGGCCAGCCAGATTTGACCGACTTCGACACCGTCGAAATCGGTCGAGAAATTTCGGAAATCTCGGAAAACTCATGTCATCGGAAAGATCATAATCTATTCTACAACTTCCAAGAAGAGACCGACTGACCTGGATGAAGAAGGAAGACGCACGGAGCTCCGGAAGGCGCGACCTTTTTTAACTGGAACTGGGAAATGCTCGCGTGAAAATGAACTTACTACAGTAACTCTGTATATATAGTGAAGGCAAAAAATTTTGAAAAAATTCCAAAAAAAAATCTGAAAAAATCTCTATAATTCCCTAAAAATCTCAAAAGTTACAAAACCACCAACCCCGAGGACCTTCCATCAACGAGCGGGTCGAAAATCGAGGGGAATGTGAAGGGCCACTAAAAAGCCCGGTAGTCCGGATCCGGGACGCCTGGCGTCGCCATTTCGCGACGCCAAGCGTCTCGTTGCCGGAGCGCCTGGAAATTCAGTAGCCAAAAATCTTTGCTTTAACATTTTTGACTTTTTAACATCTGTTTACTCAATGCACACATACATGCACATGCACTCTTTTGGAAAATTCTGACAATATTGCAGGAAGAAAACGAGTTCAACATAAATGCCACACCCGGCACAGCAAGACAACAACAAACGGCCGCGCGGGGCCACAAAAGACAAAGACAACATAAGCGGCCGCACCCGGCTTGAAAGTACAACAACATAGACAGCCACGCAGGCCCAAGAGAACAACGAGAACATAATCCGGCCACACACGGCCCGAAAAGACAACGAGATCAAGCCCGATCATAGAAGAAGGACACGCAACCGGGCGAGTAGCGCGCCACTCGGTCACCCTCCTCCCGAACATCCTCGCCCACCCGGAAAGTCCCGCAGCTCTCCAGAGCTCAATGATGCTCCGGCACTCCTCCGCGTCATCGTGGGTACCAAAATGACGATCCTTGATCGCGGGAAGATGGGAAAGGCAAGGCACCCTAGACCGAGGGGCACCGATCCGAGGGAAACAAAGTGGTGTGGGTTGTACAAGACAAATGATGAGCTAGTAATCAACCTCAAATCCACACCCGGAGAGTGGCGGACTCGAACCTCCCTCCCTATCATGGGAGGAGGAGGGCATAGAAAAGCGAGAGAGGTCGTTGGCTAAGAAATATGCACGCCAATCCCGGCGGGTCTTCACTGATGGGCAAGTGTTCACAACCCTCTCTTCCATGCCTAAGATATGGGTAATGGTGTGGAGAGGGCTATGGAGAAAATAACGAGAAGAAGACACGCGATGGTCGGCCACACTGAACTTAAAGTGCCAATCGGCCCACGACGCTAGGAGGAGAAGGCTACCATGCATGGGCCGGCCGATACAGGCTGAAGATAAGCCGTCATACAAAAAACCGAGGACAGAAGTGATGATCCTCTCCCTCCGTCAAACACCCCGGATACTGGATAGACACCCGGGGTGAATCCACTCGTCCTCGGCCGGGAAGAGAAGGGAGGAGACAAGAAGGGAGGCAGCCCCCTTCATGCCAGGAAGAAGGTCAATGTCACTGCCAGCTCCTTCTATGGCACCAATGGTCCACTTCAGGAGGCCCTCCACACTGATCCTGTCCCCCAGGATGATTAGACGGGCTGAAGTAGGACTCATGAATTCCACGAGGAATTCCTGAGAAGACAAAAGATCGGTGGGAACAAAAGTAAAGAGCTCCTGACGATCGGGGACCGCCGGAAGACCGAGAAGGATCTCGGCCTCCTCCAGAGAATGGTACACTCATAGGAGCCCATGATGAAAGTGTTGGTTTCCGGATGCCAACGCTCCACTAGAGCACCAAGAAGGGAGAAGTCCCAATGGTATTTCATGATGTTGCGAGCATGGGTGAGAAGGCCCAAGAGGCCCCACTCGCGAAGGAAGGCACGATTGTGGTAAAAGAGGCAAATGATGAGGCGGTTCATCCAGTCGAACAGCCCCCGGCAACGCGCACCCGGGAAGGGGGAGACTCGCACAAGACAAGTTCGGACAGATCGGGAACCGTCATCGGAAATAGCAGGCGCTCCGACGACGCAACGCCTGGCGTCGTGAAGACAGAGCGCTTGGATGAATCCCACAGAAAACCAGAAAAGGGTAGAAATGGAAGAAGGAACCGGCCTAAAGAGGGCCCACAAGAAAGCAAAACGATGAAAAACGAACTTTAAAAGACAAATGAAGGTAGAAACTTACCACTCCCGCCGAGACCCGATTCTGAATGTGCCCCGGAATGTCTGAAAGCCTCTTCGCCTTCAATGGAACATCGGGTCGGTGTGGAAGCTCCATGACAGCAGTGAAGAGCCAGAAATGAGGAGAAGATGGAGCAAGGGGCGGTCCAAGGGAGTGGAGAAGGTCTCTCCTCCCCCTTGGGCGACCTGGAGCACATATAGGGGCTGGAAAGGGGGAGGGGGAGCTCCCCATTACCCACGACGAGACGGGCGACAGGCCCTTGACGGAAAGCTGCGCGGGGTTGCAGGCGCTCTTACATTGCGACGCCTGGCGTCGCGTCGAAGGAGCGCTTTAAAGAAATCCGAAAAGAAGAAGAGAAAAATGATGAGAAATGGTCAAGATCAGTATTTTCTTGCATATTAAGTATAGTAATACTTGAAATGTTGAGGACCACAAGTTCTAAGAACGCCGGGCCCGAGAACCCCTCAAACAAAATCAAGGACGGAACGGCCGTCCAAGGAACACAACGGATAAGCCAAAATCACGAGCTTTGGGGACGACGGTTCCCGATCGGTGTCCCGACCCACTACTCGTGATCTATATCTTCAACTATGTTTCTTAAATATCGGTTTTTATTTCTTTCTTTCACCCAAAGATGCATCCGCATACATCATCTCGCATTTGATTATCATCGTTATGATTGTTTTCATGAAAGATCGTTTTCTCTCGATAAAGCAAACAAGTGTTTATTGAGATAAGAAGTTATTCCACTCCGAGCTACATCAAGTCCCCACAAGAACCGGACGAATCCCAAAGACTTAATTCCGCTGATTGGAGGTTCTTTTGATTTTAAATCAACTTCTCGTTCAGCCCTTCTTGGTACAAGCACACCACAAAGCCGGGCCGCTAACCAAGATGAACTCACGAGCCACGCTCGGAGGTTCCCCGCACGCAGGGAGCAGGCTTTTATTTTTCTCTCTCGTGCCCACGGCACATCTCGTCTCCAATTAACCACGAAAGAAGTCTGGAAGATACAAAAGGCAATTGCGGATCTTGAGAAGGCTCAATTCACCTGGTCAGGTCGTAAGTCGCGTATCTAAATCTACACCTTGACGTCAGCTTTTCAGTCCGCCATCACTTCACTCCGCTTCACCTCACTACGGGCGCTTCCGCTACACTCCGTGCCACTCCCTTGCAAAACCAACGTCAAGCCGAGGCAAGCCGTAGATACGCGAATTCGGCCCGGTTACGGGAAGAACAATCTCATTTCTATAGGTAACACTTGTTTTCTCCCAATTAGAGAGGTCGATTCGACATAAAAATAACCAAATTTCGGGAAATCTTGAGGCGTCCCGACGCCGCGACGCCCGGCGTCGCGACATCGCAGCGCCCGGAATTTCCCGCCTTTTCACCCTTTTATCCGGCCGGACGACCACCGTACCCGCAGGCGTACAAAAGTACAAGCGCTCCTCTGTCGGAGCGCCTGCAATCCCGCGCGTGACAGCCGACTTTTCAGACGGTCAGCAATGCGTTGTCGAAATCGTACTGGGGACCCAGGCGCTCCGCCGTCGGAGCACCTGGATTCCCGCCTGACAACTGTCACCACAGGCTCCGCGTGCGCTGAAATTACAGTCTGACAGCCGCACGTCGTAGGTGCTCCCCTGTCAGAGCGCCAGGATTTCCGCTGACAACCGCCGCCTGACATGCAGGGTGGTAGGTGGCGACAGGTATGGTCGGACGTGCTGATCCGCCAACTTGTCGGCGGATTTGCAGGCGCTCCCACGTCGCGACGCCAGGCGTCCTCAGGTCAGAGCGCTAGGGTCACTTTTGCGCACCTATAAAAGGGGGCCCTTCCCCCACATTTAAGAGGTTCCAAGCTCCCAAGAGAGAGAGTCTAAGGAGCAGAGAGAGGGATTCCCAGAGCCTTAACTCCCAAGAATTTTCTTGAGCCTCCCCAACACCCTTCCACCACCTTCCAACCCCCATTAGAGTCTACCATCCCACCCCCAAGCCTATCCATCCTCCATTACACCTCTTCCACCCCGTTCATTCAATACCACTCAAAACCATTCAAGACACCCGCCATCATACCATTAAAGGCCATTGCAAACCATACGACGAGCGCCAAGGAATCTCCAAAGCAGGCTAGGAATCCGATCCTGCATCATTGGAACCGGGAGAAGATTGCATTGAAGACTGTTGCAGAGGACTGAAGCGCTCCATCGACGCGACGCCAGGCGACCTGTTGTTGGAGCGCCTGCAATTTCCAGAAGCCAGAAGCGCCGGGCTTCTCTACGATCTTCTTCCTTACCCTACCTCTTTCTTTCTTATTCATTTGTGTTGCATCATGCATGTTGCATTAGTATGGTATAACACATCTTAGCCTTAGGTCATTTAGATTCTCCCTTGAGAGGGGTTAGGAGCTAGTCCTAATCCGGTTCGTTCAACCCCTTTTGCCATTATTTTTTTTCTTTCTTATGAATAGTTAATACCCTATCTTTAGTCCTAATCGTTGTGCTTTCATTCACGTTTCCTTTCAGGCAAGCGAGTTTCTTCAAGGCTCTCCTTCCCCGGCCGGCCGAGGAAGGAGAAGATAGAACCCCCGCAATCTCCCAGGTCAATCGAGGTAACCGGTCATCCTCATTTCCTTTACTAGTTTATCTCTTTCATTTCTATCATCGGAGCCTCTCTGGCTCCTGGCGACCACACCATCCCTTTCTCTTTCATTTTGATAGGCCAAGTTAGTGTTGGTAATGCCACTTGTTATCTGATCTTCTTTCCCCTCGATTCTCCTCACGACCCGGGCCGGTCCTTCGATGCCCAAGTGACATCAAGGGCCGAGTAGTCCGGGGATCAAGGTGAGTGCGGAGAAGGAAAGAAGGAAGAGAAACAGGTAATAGATCGGTTCGTCGGAATTATCCGCGACCGTATCTAATGGCGTGATTAACACTAACCCACCCTATCAAGACCGTGAAGAAGGAAGCACACACTAAAAACACCACGAGGACACGTGTCTCCTCCTTCCCCCTTTCCTTCCTCTCTCCCGGCGTCCACAGTAACTAACACCGGAATATCACAAGTCTGGTAGAGAGAGGTCAAAATTTATTTTCAAGGAACTCATAAAATCTCACAAATTAAATTGTGATTCATATCATCTAAGTAGTAGGTGATGCCCATATCGACACTTAGCAAATCTGTGGAACTATCGGTATTCCTATAAAATAATATCACATCAAATTAGCTAATACCCCTATGAATACCCCATATTTTCATAGTAGTCAATACTAGCCCAAAAGAAAGAAAGGAATTTCAAAAAGGATTTCTAATCTCAATAAATTTATTTTTTTAAGAGAGGAAAAAATGAGATTTCAACAATCAGCCAGGGAAATAAGATAAATCCTAAGAGAAACCCTATTATGAAACCTCTAATATGTGCAAAATTACCCACATGAGGCAGAATACCAACAGCGAAGATGAAGTGCTTGTTTCAAGGAATCAATATGGCATGCCTAAATGACTTGGGGATGGACTACCCTTTGAACATGAGAAACCCTATCACTATTACCTTATGGCTTCTTTGTTTAGAATTTATTATAACAGTAAATTTTACATGTTTTGTTGTCTGATTAAGTTAAAGAGATTTTTCCTCCAACTTAAGTTTGAGCAAATCCTTATGCTGTAAAGCCCCAACAACTGGTTTATTCTATGTCGTATGTAGTAATAAAAGTTGCATGACAATCCTTATAAAGTGTCTGGTTGCATGATATGTACACTTTCATAACAAAAATTATATTAAAATAAAAAGTGAACCAACTCATGACATAAAATTATCATGTTTGGAGGGATATGATAACAAAAAAGAGTAACTATCATTGATGACAAAACAAAGTGGGGGATCACAAGAAAAAAGAAAGAGGTGAGACCCTCTTTTTTGTTTAAAAATAAAATCATTTTCAAAACATAAAATTATCAAAGTTTTCAAACATCTCTTTTAACAAGTTTTTTTATAATTTTTAAAAATAAAAATAAAAATTTTTATTATTATGCAACAAAACACCCCATTAAGTTGTGCCTGCTTCAGCATCTCCATTGCTAGCATCGATAGAGACTCCTTTCAAAACATAGCTGTATGAAGAGATGTGCTTTCCAAAACTACGTTCAGCACAAATGCTGGCGCATGTAATCACCATGTAATGTCCTGTTTGGTAACACTATTAGGTATCTCTATCACTATCAATTTTAAAATTGATATTGATAAGAACCATAAAGAGGTGTTTGGCTAATTGTATCAATTTTAAAATTTGTAGTGCAAATAAAGCATATTATGTAATATAAGTGTCAACCTGTATTACTTTTGATATTGATACTCCAACATTTGAAAATATTAACATCAATATTGATATAGTACCAAAAATGAAACTCTAACCAAACAAGCCATAAAGTCCCACTACTTCACTAGGAAGAACAAAGGGGGACATAAATAACTCTGGACACCACATTCCCCTCTTCTTTCTAATCTAACTTAATATAAGAAGCGGGAGTACCCAAATTTTCGTCCTCCCCATTACGACCATTCGATCGGCAGCCATCCACCTTTTCAACCGTCCGATTCAACCATCCGATTAATCATTCGTCGAGACTTCATCCGCCCTCATCCGCCCGACGTCTCTCCTCCGCATCCGCCGCGACCGACGTCTCTCCTCCGCATCAGCCACGACCTCTCCTTCGCATCCGCTTGACGTTTCCGCCCACAGCCCACTACTCCGCACTGCGCCCTCCGCTCTCCAGCTCCTATCCCTGTCCTCCGCATCCTCCGTGACCTTTCCTCTGCATTCGCGGCGAAGATGCAACCATGAGCCCTCACGCCGCCTCCGACCTCTCCTCCGCATCCGCCGCGAAGATGGAGCCATGAGCCTGGTACTTCCCCCGCTTCCTCTCCGCCCTCGGCCGCCCAATCACCCGACGAAGTTCTCTGCTCATCAATCGACGATGCCCTTGCATCCGACGCTTTCGCCGCCCTCCGCCCCTTCTCACCCGATGTATCCGCCATGGTCACGACATCCGCCGCCCTCGGGCCTCCGCCACCCACTACAATGTTTCCTCCTCCATCCCGTCTCCTCCTCAACCGACATATTCTACATATCACGTCTCCTCTTCCATCCGGTCTCCTTCTTACCGTTAAACTCTTCTACCACCATCAACCTCCTTACAATCCCATCGCACGAAGAATATCTCTCGGACACCTCCTCTGCGCCTCACCCATCGACCTCCTTACACCCCCGTCGGATTAAGGCTGCTTGAAGACGTGGTCTACATCTCATCCATCGACTTACTTGCAACTCCGTCAGAAGAAGATTGCTCGGATACCTGGAGTTGCACGCCTCTATTGCTTTGAGAAGGTTTGCTCTGTAAGTGCAGTTCGGAATTTACTTTGAATGTTCAGATTTAAAGTCTAGATAGTGTAGAATTAAGCACCATTGGGAATCCTTGTTGTTAGAAATTTGTTAGTAATGATATTGGTTACATTTGTAGGATCAAGCACCATTGGGTATACTTTTTTGATCTTAGATTAGATGAATTGATTAGTTAGTTCATAGAAAAATCAAATGTTGCTTATTTAAATTGCTTGTTTTTTAAAGTCATAGTCATATATATTGTAGGTTATTATATTATTACATTTAGTAGATCAATATTAACAGCGTAGTACATAAAAATATAACATATATGACTTTATTCTCCATTTTTTTGTTGTATTCGTAGAATCCAGATTTCCATATGGCAAATACCCAAGTAAGGATAAATTGTTTTGTTTTTTAATGGGAGAGTGGAATTAGGCAGAATGAAATTGGTGTAATCAGTGGTTTTAGATTATATTCTACTGCATTTTCCAAAAGTAAAGTTATCTTAATAGTTTCAAATTTATTTCATTTCTATTGGAAAACCGGACTTGAGAGTGGAAATATTTCTTGAAGATCTTCTCATCTTACATTGGTTCCTTCATTTGGTGTTGGAGGTTTGTGACAAGGTACGCACTTATCATTCTTAGTATCCACATTTAATCTGCTTTTTATTTTTTGTATCTGTTTTGCATCCTAAGGGACTGATTTGTCATATATTTATTCTGATCCAGTCTTTAACTTGGAGACCACTTTCATTGCGTTCTTTATCTAAACAGAATAGGGGTTCAACAACTTGAATGTTATTTTAAAATACATCTGCAATGTAGTTTAAGTGATCAACTTGTTATCATAAATTTTTCATTTGGAGCTCTTTGCTTTCATTTACATTGTTTAGTATCATCTTCACCTTTGCACTGATTGCCAATTCTCAAGAAAGGTTGCTGATTTCTGGAATAGCATCCGTTTAAATATTTCTTGGTTATACAATCCTCTAGAAATCTGTGGGTAATTAAACTAGGCAATTATTTGCATTCTTCTTTAAATTGAGCTCTACCTCATTGACAGTTGTCACATAATTTGGACAGAAAAGTTTGGAATTGGACTTCACATGGTTAATTTTCTGTCAAATCAGTTTGTAGAGAAATGTCTACTTAGTGGATTGAGTTTACTGGAGGGATTTTGAATCGGTAGTAAGGCACATATTTTCTTATTATGGAAGATTCCCTAGGCAAATATATCTATGACAACAAGATGGACCTGGTTAAGGAAGAAAGGAGTACACATTGGCTCCTGTTCTGTGTTTCATGATGATCAATTTTTTGTTTATCAACTATGCTATTCATTGGTGTCACCTAGGGCTGCAATCGGATTTGGTAGTCAGGTTCGGACTTTCTTTCTTTACATATTCGGGCCCCTTGCAGAATTTTTACAGTTTCCGGATCTTACAAGTTCAGAATTGCTGCACTTCTCATTTTCATATTTGGAGCTTCCGGATTCGCTTCAAATCTCGGACCTCGATTCGGAGTTCGGAATTTGGATTCCCTACAGATTCTATATGTTCCAAAATTTCAAGGTCTAGAATCTTGCAGAATTTTTACAACCTCAGATTTTTTGATTCATACATCTTGGTCTCCGACCTCTGATTTTCAAACTTCTATGCTCCAGACTTCAGATTTCAGACCTCTGTTCAGATTTTAAGACCCCAGATTTCTTACAGATTTCAGTTTTTTTGTTGTATGTTTCAGATTTCAGAAATGTGGAGTTCAGATTTTTGTTGAAGCTTCAATTTCCAGATTGCAGATTTTTTTAGTTCGGATCCCCTGCAGATTTCAGATCTTTATGTGGGTTAAGTTCAAATTTTCAATTTTCAAGTCTGCCTCAAATTCCAGTTCCGAGGCTTCGGATGTTTTCAGATTTCAGAGTTCTGAGGCTTCGGATGTTTGCTTCAAAGTTCTTGTTTAAAATTGTAAGATAAGGAACCTGCAAAAATATCACGTGTCAAGGCAATCAATAAGGTAAACATTTTGGATATCAATTGGGAGCATAATATAATAGAAAATCAGACAAGTGAGATTACAGATTGAACTTGAAATGTCCTAATTTATCATTTAATAGGCTGGAACCTGCCAATGAACAGCCTAACAATATCAAGGTATTCTGGGTACAAATATCTTGATTTGGGGTATTTCAGTTTCCTATCTGATAGATTTCTATTATTCAGATCTGATTATTTTTGTTCTGAAAGTTCCAATTTAAATTGAAGATTTAGTGAATTTTCAGATTCAGTTTTTTAAGTCTTCGGATATGCCATCCTTGATTAGACTTTATGTGGCCTCCTTCCCCAGTTTTCAATTGGCCACCCACTGGGCATTCCCTTAAAGCAAGCTACCGTCTGGGTATTCCCAGACCTGAGAAGAGATTGAGAAATTTGTTTTTGATCATCGGTTATGGCAGAGTTTGAAGAGAAGCTCTCCTTCCACCCAATCAACTGTTAATCAACATCACACATGGCCCTGTTTTGTCTAATTTCTTGTTGTTTTGTTATCTCCAGTGGGGTCAGAACCTGAATCATCTATCTGCATGTTGTCTGAGCACCCTCAGGATCTGCCAGGGACCAGCTCTTCTCCTTTGCAATTGGTTTTCAGACCCCACGGAAAGCATTGTAGTGATCGAGTACTGGTACGCTGCTCGAGTACTGGTACCAGACTCTTACTTTTTCAAAAGTAAAGTCGTTTACGGGGAATTTGAGATGATAAGGAGATGCAGAGGGCTATGTTTTCTGTTTTGGGTAGGATGAGGTGTTCGATTTGATATGTACATAATAGTATGACCAATATAACCCATATAACCAATATAACCGACTATACTTTTGAACTCCAAGCAAACAAAAATAGATTTCTTTTTTTTCAGATTTCCAGATTTGTACTATTTTTCAGATTTCACACTTTTCAGTTATTTGAACTTTTCGTTTCTTGAATTCTATGAGGCTTTGCTAACTTTATGGGGAATTTGAGATGATAAGGAGATGCAGAGGGCTATGTTTTCTGTTTTGGGTAGGATGAGGTGTTCCATTTGATATGTACTTGATAGTATGACCAATATAACCCATATAACCAATATAACCGACTATACTTTTGAACTCCAAGCAAACGAAAACAGATTTCTTTTTTTTTCAGATTTCCAGATTTGTACTATTTTTCAGATTTCAGACTTTTCAGTTATTTGAACTTTTCGTTTCTTGAATTCTATGAGGCTTCGCTAACTTTATGGGGAATTTGAGATGATAAGGAGATGCAGAGGGCTATGTTTTCTGTTTTGGGTAGGATGAGGTGTTCCATTTGATATGTACTTGATAGTATGACCAGTATAACCCATATAACCAATATAACCGACTATACTTTTGAACTCCAAGCAAACAAAAAAAAAATTTCTTTTTTTTTCAGATTTCCAGATTTGTACTATTTTTTAGATTTCAGACATTTCAGTTATTTGAACTTTTCGTTTCTTGAATTCTATGAGGCTTTGCTAATTATATTAATTGAGATATTGAAGTGTAATACGTTTGTTAAGAAAATATTTTAATATAAATTTATAGTAAAATTTAATCGTATGGTGCATCAGGATCAAATGTTCTACAATGATAAAAGAAAAAACAAAAACTTCTAAATAAAGTATCAAAGAAATTATTGGAGATTAGAAAATCTAGAAAGCTATCAAGGATAATCAAAGGAAATCAAATGATTATGTTGATTTTCGTTTCTTGTTGTTTTGTTGCAGTTCTTATCCTTCACACTCCCAGACTAAGTTGGTGAAATCTATTACAAATGGCTACTTCTGCCAAGCGGGCACGCACCAATATGGGGAGAAATTTCTCCGCCATACCTGGGCATGTTCGAGGTCGAATATCAGCTGGTTTGGTAAGATCAACCATTATGATATTTTATTATTATTATATATTCTTGTCATTCGTGCATGTTTTCCATGCATGTTACCAGCATCCATGAATTGGACCAAGCTAATTGGACCTTAACAGGGTGCACTCTTCGAGTGTTGATGTTAACATTATTTTATTCAATTTTTTAGGACTATCCAAACTTTCCAGGCCCGAGACGTTTTGGTCATATCTCTTGGTTGGGAGATTTATTAGGGGTTTTAAACATCGCCTCTCAATCAATCCTGTCTGATTGGGGTCTCAGGGGATTGTTGGTGCATGCAAAGCATTATGATGATTATTTCTTGGACTTTGGCATGATGGGAGCGTTGATTGAGTTGTGGCACCCAGATACCAATACATTTGTATTTAACACATTCGAATGCACAATCTTACTAGAGGAGGCAGAAATTCTTCTCGGATTACGACGCATTCCAAAGGGTAAGGAGGACAAGATTTTTATCCCTCTTGAACCGTTGACATGTTTACAGTTTTTACAAGAGTTTGTTGATGCTAAACATTCAGGTGACATGGTTAAGGGTAAATGTATCAACTTACAGAAGCTAGCATCATGGACCATCGATTTCTTGACGAATGTGACAGACGATGAGACACATATGATCAGAGAGTTGAAGGGTTTTGCTACATGTCCGTTCTTTGTGTTTCTATTTCCCGCCCAGACGGATTATTGCAAGCGAACAACTCACTTGTATCCGGGGTATCCGGCAAGGTGAACTACTAGGTCCTTCGGTACTTGCTTATCTATATTGTGGCCTCACATCTTCAAGTTTCGGTTTACCTCCATTTGGTAGTTCTCTCGTTGATGGCATGTTGGGCGTACTTACACTTCAAGTTTAACCCTATTGGTGGTAATACAACCATGTCTCGGCTTTTTCAATGCAGCCCATTGCAGCCTTATTCATCTGCCCTTGGATTAGAGGACAAAATTGTTAATAAATGTCCAAAGTTGAAGAAAAGGAACGATTGGCGTGTTTATTTTGCTAGCATGAAGCGCAGTGGATTTCTTTATGCTCCAAAGGCTTTGCTAAACAAGGACCTGTATACTTGCTTCACCCCTGGTGTTGATTTGCGTCTGATATCTGGCAGCTCCTTTGTATTGTATAATTCCTACCGGTGTCTTCCACAAGTCGGGCTTCCTCGCCACAAGGTCCCTTCACTTTCGCACTTGCCTCCGATTAAAGTGAGACAGTTCGGTTCTGCGTATGACATGGAGGAGGCTGAGAGCATTGTGGCAATGTGGAAGACGAGACAATTGTGCCGAGCAAGCATTATCATTGAGGAAGATCAAGATAAAAAGCAGCGCTACATTTCTAAGCTTAGGCTTCTTTTCATGTTGTGATGATGTGATGTATCAAACTTATAAATCCTTTAATGTATGAATTTACCATTAGTTGTCACTATTTTTTTCAATACTTTCACTTATTGGGTTCAGATGATAGGCATGTCTTTCTAATGATTACTCAAGATTGGTTTCATAATAGCATTGCCTCTTTATAATAACTAATTGCCTTGGTTCAGTGTTATCAAGTAGTATCATATTTTTTTTCACACCGCATATGTTTTCTTTAATAAATTTTAAATTATTAGTAAGCTGGGATCAATTGTTGACGTAATTTTAGTCTAATCTTAAAGTGTCACATTAGTAATTTATTAATTGATATATACATATTTTCACCAAATATTATATAAGTACAATCATTTAAAAACTAACTGACATGCCAATCTGAATATTATCAGCAAACCAAGAAGAAGATTACAAACAATAATGTGAAATATGTTAGCTTACAAAACTCAGCCTACTATTAGTGGTTACCAAAAGGGTGAAAGATGATTAAAAAATACATAGAGAATTCTAGGGTCTGAAAAGAGGCACTGTGATTTCCAATATGTTGATATGGTTATGCTGATCGGTTATTTACTAAGATACCCAATAGCTACAAGTAGTTAAGGCTTCTGAGGATGCATTTGCTTGAGATTGTGCGGGGAAGAAGAAATTGTGAGATTATTTTCATCTCCCCACTTCTTTTAAAAAAACGTAAAATTTTGTAATTGTTGAAAATATATTTATAACTATTTACAATCAACTCAACTTCTCAATCATTCTATGCTGCACCAGCACAGATCACCCAGATGTAAAGCAACCGAAGACAGAAGATTCTCTTAAGAGACGGAGCAACCTACATAAGTGCTTCGTACTTGATCTCTGTACTCAAAGAAACAGTCGAATCTTTTAAGATGCAATGGTTGGATGAAAAAGCTGGGTAATCACCGAAAAACTTATTTAATTGAATATAGGTAAAATATATTAATAGTAACACCCTGAAGCAAGACGAACCTTTGAAGCATAGATTGCCAAGCGTATATACAAATTTCGCCAAAAGAGTTTTGAAGATCATTAGGTCAGGTTTGCTCAACTCTCAGCCCAAAACACTAAAATCCCCAAATCTTTTGTAAACAGGGAAAGAGAGCAGCAATCAAATCAAAACATTAACATTTAAGAAAAATCTGAAATCTGGCATCCCATACAATCAACTAAGAATCCAGATCAGTTTTTTCCAAAATCCAATTCCCAAACTCAACCTGTAACATAATCCATCAATGTAAATCAAGACAAATTTCGCTCAAGCCAGAACTAATTAATTCAGGTCAGACCCAAGAAATTCTGAGCCTGTAAATCCGAAACCTGTTAAATCTGCAAAATTACAAAATCAGAGGTCTAAGACTTAAAAACTGGATTTTAAAACAGAATCTGAAAAATCTGAAATCACATCTGAAACTCAAAATCTAAAATATGGAGTCTGGAAATCGAAATTTTGAAACATAAAATCTGCAATTCGACAAAGCAAAGAAAAGAAAAGCTGCATTTCTGGTTGGATTTGCTAAAAGATAGTAGGAGATTTCATATTTGAAGGTATTTCATTTATTTTTTTGCAATATGTTACAGATTTCATTTACGTACAAAATTTTCCATGTCTTCTGAATTCTCATTATCAGATTCAGGAATTTTCTGAATTTTTGGTTTTTTAGATTCTATGATTTACAGAATTACAGATTTCTTAAATTCAATTCTTCAAATGTCCTGATACACAAGACTTTTCATATTTCAACTTGATGAGAATCCTTCTATTTTTTTAGATTCGTGGACTATTAGAATTCAGATTTCTGTTTTGGACTTACTACATTTTTAAAATTGTGGTTTCCATAGATCCTGAACAGTTTGCAGAATTTTCTGATTTCCATAGATACCAGACTTGAGCTTTGAAATTTCATGTCTCTGGCCTATTCAGATTTACCAGAATCTGAATTATTAGGATTTTCTAATTTATGTTCTTATCTGGGATTTTTGGATATCGGTGAGTTTCTAATTTCTGGTCTTATCTAAAAATTACATTTTATGCATATTTTGGAATTAAATTTCTAAAATTTTTCCCATATTTGAATTCTTTGTTTATACATTCTATATCTACACTTCTGAATTTCATTGTGTTTTTTGCATGTTTATTTATTACTTTGTTTAAATTTTCTACATTTTTTTATTCCTAGCAACCTTTATTTTTTTTCCAGCTCGAGATTTCTTTCTTTTAATGAGACCTTCATATATATCTCATTAAAATCATGAAGTCTACTTCGAATAAATTTGCATCTTTCTGCCATTGGTCTCTTGTGCACTATGTATCTATTTGAAGAGTTACCCGGAACCTGCTCATTCATGATTTTACTGTTTCTTTTTCGACTGTTTGGTAGTTATGATGCAATCTGAATCCACAATTTCCATATTTGGTTCTTTAAGATTTAAAATATATTTTTTCATGGCATAGTGATTTTAAATGCATTAGTATTTGTATTGTTGCTAGGTCGACAAAGCAAAGAAAAGAAAAGCTGCATTTCTGGTTGGATTTGCTAAAAGATAGTAGGAGATTTCATATTTGAAGGTATTTCATTTATTTTTTTGCATTATGTTACAGATTTCATTTACGTACAAAATTTTCCATATCTTCTGAATTCTCATTATCAGATTCAGGGATTTTTTGAATTTTTTGTTTTTTAGATTCTATGATTTACAGAATTACATATTTCTTAAATTCAATTCTTCAAATGTCCTGATACACAAGACTTTTCATATTGCAACTTGATGAGAATCCTTCTGTTTTTTTAGATTCGTGGACTATTAGAATTCATATTTCTGTTTTGGACTTACTACATTTTTAAAATTGTGGTTTCCATAGATCCTGAACAGTTTGCAGAATTTTCTCGATTTCCATAGATACCGTACTTGAGCTTTGAAATTTCATGTCTCGGCCTATTCGTATTTACCGTAATCTGAATTATTAGGATTTTCTAATTTCTGTTCTTATTTGGGATTTTTGGATATCAGTGAGTTTCTAATTTCTGGTCTTATCTAAAAATTACATTTTATGCATATTTTGGAATCAAATTTCTAAAATTTTTCCCATATTTGAATTCTTTGTTTATTCATTCTATATCTACACTTCTGAATTTCATTGTGTTTTTTGCATGTTTATTTATTACTTTGTTTAAATTTTCTACATTTTTTTATTCCTAGCAACCTTTATTTTTTTTCCGAAGCTGATTGCCTTCAAATTTTGTTTTGATTTTGGTTTTCAATTTGAACTTTTAGTATGTCCCGGAGGCAAAAATATCTACTACACATGAAGTTGAAAGTAACTAAACTGTTCAAACTACAAAAAACCAGTGTACTACAAAAAAATTGCGTAATTTTACTTTCAACAAAAAAAAATACAAACTAAATTGTTCAAACTACAAAACCAAACCATCTTGTTCAATATTTAAGATTTTTTCAATCTTGTTCAATATCACATTGATTTGTGAAACAGGGATGGTTGGAAGACTGGTTTTAGGATTGGTTTTAATGATTGATGTTGGACTGAATTTGAGATGGGCTTTTATGACTGATTTTCACCCTTTTGGGGACTGATTTACAAATTCAAGTTTTGATGATATATAGATTTCTTTTTATATGTGATTGTGAGGTAGCTGATTATTGATGGTTTAAGTTCCTCTAATCTTACTTGCATCCCTTCAAGATTATAGGGCTCTTTAGGGAACTTCACACCATAGGTATCATTGAACACGGCATTTCTATTGCTTGGATTCAATTGAGATACATGAAGATGGGGAAGTTATAAAAGCCATAATTTCTCTTAAACAAAGGCCTCTTATCATTTTTTATTTCAACCCTGTATCCATGATTCTGATTTTTTTCTTTTTTGTTTTTCCTGAGGATGAGGTTGTTTATGCGGTGACAATGGGTTGGTTAGAGGACCTGGCTCGGGACCTTTTTTTTATTTTTTGTTTCGCTGAGGATGAGGTTGTTTATGGAACTGACAATGGGCTGTTTAGAGGACCTGTCTCGGGGCTGCAGACCGGTAGGTTCGGTTTCGATGGACCGAGAATGGGCTGATACGGCGGTGCTTGGGGGGGGTCTCATGGATCTCGTGTAAGACGACCGTATACAAGGCTGATATCATGTCTGTTTGGGACCAGTTCATGGATCGTAATCGGCTAGATTTGTTGGTGTCTTCAAATCCGAGAATGCTTTTTGTTGTTGTAGCATGAAAGAAAGGTATCTCTTCCTCTCTTCCTTTTCATTTTACGCAATTTCTCCTTCTCTTATTTTGATCTATCGTGGCGCCTGATGGTGCTGTCATGACTTTTATTCTCCTTTTCACCTCCTTCAATTTCTTCATCTCTTATTTTAATTTGTCATAGCACCTATTGGTGTTATCATAAAACTTTTCTATTCTCTTCTCTTCTTCATCTACTTTTCTTCTAATCCCTTCAGCGCAACATCATCATCTGATTTGAGCACAATGCCTCTTGACATGGCATTTTCTTATTACTACACTTGTTTTCATATCTTCTTTTTATTTTCATCTCTTTTCGATGTACTTTTTATTTATTTTTTGTTCTTTTTCTTATAATTCACAAACCCGAATAAATGCAATCCAAATCTTGACAAATGTCGTTCTCAGATCCATAAATCTAAAATCTGAAAGTTCCAATTTCTAAAAATTAAATAAATCTCAAATCCAAATTGAAACCTCTCATGATTACATCACATCTGAAAGATAACAAGTTAAGTAAGATGAAAACCAAAACATCTCAAATTGAAAAGGCATTAAGGCAAACATAAGAGAAACTAAAACTTAAAACAAACCTAAAAGTTAAAAGACATCAAGTCTTGACTAAAACAACAAAACTAAAGAAAACACATCTAAAATAAACTCCTTGTTTGGCATTATTGTTTGTTTCCATTTTTTTCTTCAATTTTCTACATTGCATAAATATTGGGTTATAGAAAAAGGAATAGTAATAGTCATAGTCTGTATGTACAGATATGTTCTACAGAGAATACATAGACTACAAAATAAATTATGATAACTTAAAAAGCAAATAAAAAACAATAAAATTAGTTTCTATATCGAGATTAATAAGAATTAAGACCCCAATTATCAAGGCTATTTATAAAGTTGAATGTTTGTTTTAAAAAAATTTCTACTTGAATTTCCTTGGAGCACTATTCTTTTTATGTTTCTCTTCCTGGTCCTTCACCGCTCACAAAGAATACGTTTTTTTCCCTCTAATTCATATTCTCTTTCACTTTTTGTTATCTTCCTGGTGTAGCAATAGGATATGGGATATTTTCATTCTCTCTTCCCATCGTTACCTTCGTTGTTTACATGATTATTTAATTTTACATTTCATCTTGTTTGTGGCAAGCTTAAATAGAATGTATGACATTATTCCTTTAGATTTTAATCTTACATTACAATTGCATTTAGGTATCGAACTTGTCCAACTTATAGGACATTCGAGAAGACAGCTCTCTCTCCCAAATTACCTTTATATACAACACACTCTCTTGGTGGTTACCGACCTCTCTTCTGTAGTATTCCTCTTCGATTGACCAGGTTTGTTTCCACCGAGGCCTCCGTAAGTCCCCAGACGTGAAGGATTCCCTTTTCATTGATCGGGCTGGTTGTACAAATAACCTAAAATTTAACTTACCCATTTAACACAATACATGGTAAGATTACGAGAACTTTAGTTTCTTAGTAGTTGAAATTTATCCTCTACCGTACTCTCGTAGAATGAACAAATATTTAACAATCCACAAGCTTAAGATTAACATGTGTTCTTTTAAAGTTAACCTATTTTTTCTTAAGCATCGACGAGTACTTGTCAATCAATATATCTTAATCTAACATGAATTCTCAAACATTATTACATCAGTTTCACTAAAGAATGAGTCAAGAACATTACATTTCTGAAATTGGATCTACTTCAAATAATGAAGGTACATGCTCTTCACTTGTTCTTATAAATATTTATTTATTTATTTATTTATTTATATTTATATTTAACTTTCAAATATACAGCAGTGCGTAGAATAGATAGGAATACAAGAAGAAGGGAGCTTTATGCACAGAGAAAGAAGGCTAAGAAATCTTATCAACTTTCTACCAGACATGTTGTAAGGACTATCGCAGCTTGTGTACACTGTGGGGCATTGAAGTTTGAATACGAGCCTCCAACATTTTGTTGTTGCAACGGTGAAGTTTCGTTGAAGTTATCGACTCTTCCAGCTGATTTGTTGACATTATACATGTCTAATGACAAAGAATGCCAAGATTTTAGAAACTCGATTCGTGCATACAACAATGCATTTTCATTTACTTCACTTGGAGTTACTTTGGACAAAACAGTTGCAGATATGAGAAGTGGGCATTACACTTTTAGGATATTGGGTCAACTTCATCATCATATTCCATCACTTGTCCCAAGTGACAATGTTGCAAGATACCTTCAGTTATATTTTTATGACACGGAGAATGAAGTTCGTAACCGACTTTACCATCTTCCCAACTTAAATGAGTCGATTATTAAAAAGTTGATTGATATATTGCGTATCAATCCTTATTCTACTTTCTTAAGAAATCTGCAAAACCTACCTTCTTTTGATAGAAGAGTCATTTCTATCCGAACTGATCCGGGCTTGGATCAACGAGTTTACAACGCCCCAACCGCTGATCAAGTAGCAGCTATTTGGGTCGAAGGTAATGATGTAGAAGGACGATATGTTACTGATATCATTGTACATGGTCGTGACGGAAGAAGCCACAAAGTGCAGTCTTATTTTGGCTGTTATGACCCACTTCAGTATCCGTTACTCTTTCCGAGAGGAGAAACTGGCTGGCACAGGGGAATCAGACGAACTAACAGTGCTCTAAATAGTGCGAACAACTCAAATATAACAGTGGACCACATTCAAACATTCACCGATTTGATTCAAAGAGAAGAAGGTAATAATTTAATATATTAGTAAACCACCCGTGATGATGACTTATTACATAAAGTCTTGTGTTAATATAAAATATAACATGCAGGGGTATATTTACAAGGAAAAAAAGATCAATTTGTTTCAGCTCGTGAGTATTATGCTTACCTCCTTCAAATCAGAAGTTCATACTTTGGTTCAATACTCTTTGGAGGTCGTTTATTGCAGCAGTTTGTTGTTGACATGTATGTTAAAATTGAGACAGATCGATTGAATTTTTATTACAAAAATCAACAACACATACGATCTGAAGTTTATCAAGGAGTTGTGGATCTTTAAGGACGGAGAAACATGTTCGAATTATATTGGGAAAAGAATTATACTACCTGCTTCATTTATTGGTGGTCCAAGAGATATGAGAAGACGATATCTAAATGCAATGGCTCTTGTACATCGCTTTGGAAAACCTGATATATTTCTTACAATAACTTGCAATCCAGATTGGGATGAAATAAGGAACCAACTGCAACCATCGGAAGTTTCCTTCAACAGGCCAGACATTGTTAGCCGAATCTTTAAATCAAAATTGCAAGATCTCAAAAATCTATTGTTCAAGGAGAACTTATTTGGAAATGTTGCTGCTCATATACATGTCATAGAATTCCAAAAGAGAGGATTGCCGCACGCTCATTTCTTGATTGTCTTGAAAGAAGGTGAAAAGATAGAACATCCCGATGCATACGATATTGTAGTGTCGGCGAAATTCCGGATCCAATCGTGGATAAAGATTTACATGACATGGTTCTTAAACATATGATACACGGTCCTTGTGGTTCCCTGAGGCCGTCATCACCTTGTATGAAAAATGGTACATGTAAGTGTAATTATCCACGCCCATTTTGTAAGGTTTCATTGAAGGGTGCTAACTCATATCCGACATATCGAAGGAGAGATGATGGGCGAAAATATAAAGTCAGGCAGCACTATCTAGATAATCGCTGGGTTGTTCCTTACAATCCTTTGTTGCTCAAAAGGTATAATTGTCATATCAATGTGGAAATTTGTTCATCGATAACAGCAGTCAAGTATCTATACAAGTATATATACAAAGGTCATGATCGTGTTTCGGTGCAAATTACTAATCAGGAGGACCGAACTGTTGTTGATGAAATCAAAAACTTCCGAGATGGTCGATGGATTTCACCACCAGAAGCAATGTGGAGAATTTATCATTCAGCCTTAATGAGATGTATCCAGCTGTTGTTCAACTTGACTTACATCTACCCAATATGCAACTTGTCAGTTTCAACAACAATGAGAACTTGCACTCTGTTTTGGAAACGTCTCGTTCGAAGAAAACAATGCTTACGGAATTTTTCTACACAAACTCTGTTGATATAGAAGCTCGCAAGCTTTTGTACAGAGAGTTTCCCGAACATTACGTATGGACTCCGTCACGATTACGTTGGACAAGAAGAAAGCAACGGCAAGTCATTGGACGTGTTAACGCATCAAATCCATCTGAAGGAGAGAGACACAATCTCCGAATATTGTTGAACAATATCAAAGGACCAAAATCTTTCGAGGATTTACGGACAGTTGCTGGGTTCACCTACACAATGTTCAGGGAAGCAGCTCAAAAAAGTGGCCTATTAGAAAGTGATCATTCAATAATATCTTGTTTTGAGGAGGCTGTCATCTATGAAATGCCTTATTCTTTACGTCGCTTATTTGCAGTGACATTAGCCTATTGTGATACAGAAAATGTTAGATCACTATGGGATAAATTCTATCCACATATGGCCGAAGATTATCGGAGGAACAAAGACATGTCGTACTCGGACTAACTTCGGGCAACATTGAAAGATGTAAGCAAGTTCCTTGAAAATTTTGGTAGAAACATTAACGATTTTGACTTGCCGTGTATCCCTGCCCAATGTGTTGAACCTTCAAACACATCAAAAGAAATCAAAGATGAATTGTTGATAAACACTCCACTTAAGGATATCGAGTCTATCAACTTGCTCAACGAGGACCAAGATAGAGCATTCAGGTTGATTATGGATCGTGTGGACAAAGAAGAGCATGGAATCTTCTTTGTCGATGGACCTGGAGGGACAGGAAAAACATATCTTTATCGAGCATTACTTGCGAAGATAAGAAGCAGAGGACATATAGCTCTGGCAACAGCAACATGTGGAGTTGCGGCTTGTCTGATGCCCGGAGGAAGAACAGCACATTCAAGATTCAAGATTCCTTTGAATATTAAACAATCATCAATGTGTAACATAAAGAAGCAAAGTTCTCTAGCAAGTTTAATAAGATTAGCAAAGTTAGTGATTTGGGATGAAGCTCCCATGTGCAAAAAAGACGCCATAGAAGGCATTGACGTAACACTACAAGATATCATGGATTCCGATCTTCCATTTGGTGGCAAATTATTCTTATTCGTTGGTGATTTCAGACAAGTTTTGCCCGTGATTCCAAAAGCAACCAAGATACAAACAATTGACGGATCTTTAATCAGGTCATACTTGTGGCCAAAAATAGAAAAATTGATACTCACAAAGAACATGCGAGCAAAGTGCGACGAAGAGTTCGCAAATTTCCTTATTCGAATTGGAAATGGGACTGAACCTACTGTTGGTAACGGGTTAATATGTGTTCCGGAGGACATGTGTGTGCAGGTCAAAGACAACCAAGATATGAGAAGAGAGTTGATCAACATCATATATGCAGATATTGGGATAAAGTATAAATGTCCAACATATATGACAAGTAGAGCCATCTTAGCAACAAAAAATGAATTTGTCGATGAAATTAATGACATTCTCATCAAATCATTTCCAGGAGAAGAACATGTGTATTATAGTTTTGACAGCGCAATCGATGAAACAAAAACACATTATCAGGTGGAGTTTTTGAACAGTTTAACTCCGAATGGGATGGCACCATCAAAATTATCATTGAAACAACATTGTCCGGTTGTGTTATTAAGGAACTTGGACCCACCAAATGGCCTATGTAATGGTACGCGATTAGTTTGTATTGATTTCCAAAGAAATGTCATAAAGGCACAAATTGCAAGTGGACAACATGCCGGAAATGAGATTCTTATTCCGCGTATACCTTTATTCCCGGCAGATCAGGACAAGTATCCATTCCATTTTAAAAGGAAGCAATTTCCTTTACGTTTAGGATTTGCCATGACTATTAATAAAGCACAAGGTCAAACAATAGAAAATGTTGGAATCTATTTGCCCGAACCAGTCTTCTCTCACGGACAATTATACGTCGCATTGTTGCGCGGTGTTTCAAGGGCATCAACTAAGCTGGGTCTTGAGCCGTCCAATCTGAACAACAGAAAATTATGTCACCACACAAAATATTGTCTACAACGAAATTTTTAACATTGAAACATGTGCGTATCATTACTCATTCGAAAATTAGTAATTGATATTATTCCTGACATTGCCATTATTCTTTTTCAGGATATGGAATCGAAGATCACCATGTTGAAGGACTTAGCAACTGACATGACAGAGTGGACGATTTATTGTCAGTTGATTGAGAAGAGAGCACCACACATATTTACAAAAAACAATAAGCCGGGAAAAGTAATCAACATGTGCTTCAAGGACAACAGGTTAATTTATTCTTTTTATTTAGATTTATGTTACATTATTTAACTTCGTACTCATTTTAAATGTGTTCAACGTATTCAACTTCTTCCACCAGGGGACTCTAATTCAGGCTACGATGTTCTTTGAAACGATGGTCAAATTTGATCATTTGCTCGTGGAGGGCAAAAATTACAAGATCTCAAACGGACAGATTAAACTAGCCAACTCAAGATACAACATTGGAACGATTCCAATCGCGATCATCTTCACGAAATCTACTGTCGTCAGTAAAGCAGATGATGTAAACCTTCCTCCGCTGAATGAAGGACAATCAAGTAGAACTCGGACAATTGAACAACTATTAAAATCAAGGACTGATGATGAACTCATTGGTAAGTACTTTAGTCTACGTTACTCAACTTAATAGATTCTAATATACGTAAATCTTTCGTCCTTGCAGATTTGCTTTGCGTAGTCATTAGCACAGACGATACAACTGTTGTATCTCGTCGGTCAGATGGGAAGAATATTGAACGGCAAACATTAACATTGACGGATGACACGTACTACCTTATCCATTGTTATAATTTATATCAATATTCATATTCTTCTGTATTAAGTTTTTTCTCATCCTTAGGACGTTAATCCCAATAATGCTTCAGAGGTATGAAGATTATACTTGCTACATCCTTGAGAACACATTCTTTCAGAGGTATGTTAATCACATATTTCTTTGATTTGATTAAAATAATCCAACCTATAATCATTATTCTACAAATGTCAGGAAATTTTGGACTTAAATCTACATTCAACACAAAGATCGTCATTCATCCAACTATGCCGAAAGCTTCATTGTTACAGACCTGATATCTTAATACACACTTTTTTTATTGTTCTCGTTGAAATATTTCACTGTTGTATATGGTTATATTTTTAATTTATTTTTTTAGGATGCATAACAATGAGCATGCATTGTCACAACGGGTCACCGATGGGGTTTCTGAAGATATTGTTACATTAAAATCCGAGAATATCAATTTAAAGGAATTGATTCATAACGTGCATACCTCTTCTTTACAGGTATTTTCTTCATTTCAATTTTTAACACTACGTTCGTCATTTTTATAAAATGAGACATTACAACTAATCATATGATATTGAACAATATTGCGCAAATTAACCAGCATATGTTTATCAGGTTTTCTCCTACACCGTTCAAGTATCGATACAAGATGTTATAACGAGTAGAGAACCATGGTACTTGGCTTGTTTGTATTGTGCGAAACTTGTCAGACAAGAAAAAAATAATCACTTTTGTTCCAAATGTTCCAAAGTAGTTACTCAGCCAATGGAAAGGTAAATCATCTCATAATAATTCGATTTTTACATTCTAATCTAATATATATCAATATGGATGTCAATAAGTTATTATTTCGCGTAAATTAAACACTTAAATTTTATATTTGTTTTACAGATATTCGTTGAAAGTAAATATTGTAGACGGCACATCTGATTTATGGATTACATTCTTCGATCGTCAAGCAGAAGAAATCATTGGAATATCCGTTCACTTGTTGAAAGAGAAAAAGGTATAATTACTTATTCTCATTCTGTGTTTACATCTTTATTATCAATATGAATGGTTTTATTTTTTTTTGCAGGAAAAAGATTTGTCATCGTATATGAGTATCATGGAGAGTTTGATCAAAAAACGATGTACATTGATTGTGAAGTGCGTCAAAAAAGAAGATGAGAATGTTAGTTATACTTGTACAAAGATCGTCAAAATCTCCGAAGACAGTGATAACTGCAGTTCCGAGCAAGATGACGAGGAAAAGATCGAGCATGTTCCAAAGAAATCAAGAATTGTTTAGAAGTTTTGACTTTACGAGAATTGGATTTTTTTTCCTGACTAGACTTGTGATCTTTTAATATAGTTTGGTTTTAGTTTTTGGAGAAATCTAAATGGCTTGTTTAATATATGTTATTTGTTCAGGTGGGTTCTTGAATGTTTCTCGTTCCGACTAACGCGATGACTTGACGATGATTGGATCTTTATTATCTATTCCTTTACTATCGTTTAGTGTTTAGCATTTGAAAAAATTTAAACGACTTGTTTAATACATACTATACGCTCGGGTGGATTTTTGATTGTTTATACGATTCCATAATAATTATGATTTAATATTTACGTGGATCATAATACTGATTCATTTCAGCATTATTTTTATATACTGATAATAGAAGAATGTGATTAGAATTTGAAATAGAAGAAAAATAAATATTTTAATAACTTAAATATATTATGTTTTGTTCGCACACGTGCGAAGTACGTAGCTTGACTAGTCATTGTTCTAGTGAGAGAGCTTGCCCCACATCTTCCTTCTCATTTGTACTGAGAAAAGAATTTGGAGAAGTCAGAAACTTGATTCCTAGTGCATGGCTCAAAAGAACATAAGCCTAATTTTTCGTCACATATTTCAAAGAATATATGTAGCGGATGTATCTTGAAAAAATAATATCTCAAAATTTTTTAAAAAATTGTGAATAAAAATTATAATATTGCATGTTAATTTGTAATTAAATTATTATAAAAAATTACGATGGACTACACCGAGCATTTACGATCAAGTACATTAATTGAAAATTTTAGAACAAACAAAGGTGAGTCTTAATCTCACAATAATAACTTCAAACCACGTTGCCATCGTCAAGAGTGGAGGCGTCGTCGGCAAGAGAGAAAGGGGTGCTGCCGCATGCCATCATCAAGAGAGGAGAAATCATCTCCGAAAGAGTAGGTGCCACCGCGCGCTGTCCCCAAAAGAGAGGAGATCAGCTTCGCGAGGAGCATCTGTCAAGTGAGGTGAACTGTGTACTCGTATCCTCAAAATTTAATACTGACGTTAAGGGTATCCCATATAATAACTGGATCATTTTATCTCTAATATTATTCATGATTTTAAAGATAAATTAAATTAAGTCAATCAAATTAAAATTATATTTTATTTGTCAAATAAATAAAGATTTAAGGGTAAACCAAGTTTATCTTTATTTTTCTCAAGGATGAGGTGGAGCATCTCTTGAGGGTACCATGATAAAAAGAGTAAGGGAACATACGTAACTAGAAAATATAAGAAATTATAAAAAAACACAAAAGAAAAACTTACATCTATTCTATCTGAAAATAAACCATTTATAAAAACACATTTTTATATTTATCAGTAAAATATTTTTTTACTATTTTGATTATAACAATAATTTTTATGATTAATACTCATTTCATGTTGCAATAAAATACAATGAAAACGTGCAATAAGCTGATTGTTTTAGCTAAACATACCTCTTTCAATCATATTTGTAGATTTAGACTGATTGGTTTTATTCTTAATTAACTTTTAAATATATCCTTATATCTTTCTTTCCAAAATCTTCAAAATTTCATGTCTCAGTTTTTTCTTTTAAAAAAGATTTCTTTTTCTCTCACATTGATTTTAATTGTCTATCTCTCTCCACTTCTAAAAGAAATCTTTGTCGGGTTAGTCCGATATTAATTAAGATGATCCATTTGTTATTGGATTTGGCTTTGCACACTAATAAGTCTATAAGATGGAACGTGGTTTATTAGGCTTAATCTCCTGCTAGGCTCAGGATCCGACTATGGGTAGGATCCTAATTCTAGTCAAACTAGGACTGATCCCTCCTCTCTATATAAGCACAGGCAGTACTGTGACTCCCCATATGGTTGCACCATACAGCCTCAATAGAGAGAGGAAACCAGAGGATCATCTGAAAGAGATGGGCGATTTTTATCCGGCAGATCTTCCTCATTCTTCGTCTTTCGCAGCGTAATGGAGTTTGAATCGTCGACAAATATTCCTAAAACTTCAACATGTGGTATTAGAGCCCGTGTTCTATCTCACAAACTATTGATACATCAGAAATCGGTCATCTATGACTTTTTCAATTTTTGCCTTATGATTGACATAAGTTGAAATCGGTTCTCCTCTAAAAGGTCGTTCGATCTAGATCTGGTCGATTTCATGTTGCCCAATTTTCTGTCAAGATTAGGAGAAGTTTTCTACTCGATTCTAGAAGATCTTCTCACCCCTGTTTTACCTCCAGGCTGTCGTGGCCTTGCGGTGCTGCCTGCGCGGCTGAGCAGAAGAACAACACCGTGATGGTGCTGTCTTCAAAGGTGTCCTTGTTGGGGACTGATCCCCAAGAGCACAAGAGTGAAGAGATGAAGTTTCTGCGGCGTTTTGGGACTCCGATGGAGACAGTACAACAAGGAATCTCATTCTTCCGATTATTCCATGTTTAGAGACATTTCCGTCTACACCTCCGCCCCAACCGCAACCGCCTTAAAGTTCTCCCGAAAATGCCCCTTTCGGCTGTTCCAGAATGACGTGACATTCCCTATTTTCTTGGGATGGTTGGCCATGTACACACCACACATTAACATCTCCCACTTGGCCATCCATACCAAGTGATTCCTGATCATACACTTACTGTCCGTGAGAATATAATCATTTTTATATTATGAGATGTTAAGAAATTCTTTATGTACTCCCACTATCCGTGAGATACATATATATTCCTTTGCATTTTCACTATCTATGAGATGTATAAATATATTTTTTATGCACTCCCACTTTCTGTGAGATACATATATATTCCTATACAATCTCACTATTCGTGAAAATTACAAAGGACTCATATGTTCCTGAGTCCCATTAAGCCAACATGCTTAATGAAAATTTCCGCCGAAATACACTTTGTCAAAGGATCGGCAATCATATCACTAGTGGGGATATAACTCACATTTATTTTCCCTTTCTACACAATATCACGTATATAATGATATTGTATTTCTTTGTGTTTTTCTCTAGAGCTATTTGCTCCACTGTTAATCAGGCTGATGGCGGCCTGATTGTCACAACAGATCTCAACTGGCTTATCAGCCAAATTGAGGCCTAAATCAATCAAAAATTGTCTAATTCAGATGGCATGAGTAGTAGCCATACTACAGGCAATATACTCAGCTTCCTGTGTGTATATTGCCACACACTCTTGTTTTTTGCTACCCCAAGAAATAGTCGTATCACCAAAGATGAACAAGTGTCCCGAAGTGGATTTTCCGTCATCTTTATCCCCTCTGAAATCCGCATTAGAGTAACCAAACACTTCAAGTGTTTCCGCTTGGTATACTAACCTGTGGTGCAATGTACCCTTAAGGTACTTTATAATCCTTTTAACAACTTCCCAGTGTGTTGGTTTAGGATTACTTTGATATCTGCTCACTAAGCTTACTGTAAATGCTATATCAGGCCTGGTACAAAGCATTGCATACATTAAGCTTCCAACAGCTTGAGCATAAGACATGTTAAGCGAGCCTTGACCCTCTTCGGGACATTGCTCCTTGCTTAACTTCTTTCCATAAACCAGTGGTGTGTTTGCCGAATTGCAATTCTGCATCCCAAATCTTCTATGTACGGACTGTATATACTTTTTCTGGCTTATGGACAACAATCTAGACTTCCTGTCCCTCTCAATCTGGACACCAAGGACATAGGACGCCTCTATGTCCTTCATCTCAAATTTCTCACTAAACTCAGACTTTATCTTATTCAACTTTTCAATGTCATTTCCGGCGAGCAATATATCATCCACATATAAGGACAATATAATCACCATGCTCCCACTCTTCATGACATACACACAACTATCCAAATGATTTGGAACAAAGCCGAGTTGAATAATTACATCATGAAATTTGAGATACCATTGTCTAGATGATTGCTTTAATCCATACAAGGATTTTTTTAATTTACATACCATATTCTCCTTTCCTTCCACCTGAAACCCTTCAGGTTGTCACATATATATATCTTCCTCCAACTCTCCATTGAGGAATGCAGTTTTAACATCCAGCTGGTACAATTCTAAGTCAAGATATGCGACAATGGCCAATAACATCTTTATAGATGCAAACTTAGCCACAGGAGAATATAGGTTTCTTGAAAATCAATACCTGCTTTCTAATTGAACCCCTTGGCAACTAATCGGGCCTTATACTTATCTATAGACCCATCATCTTGGAGCTTTCTTCTAAATACCCATTTACACCCAATAGCTTTCCTATTCTTAGGCAAATCACACAAATCCCATACTCCATTAATTTCCATGGAGTTCATTTCTTCTTTCATTGCATCTAGCCATAATTCTGATTCGCGCGATTTCATGGCATCAATGTAATTTATTGGATCTGTGTGATCTTTCTCATTTATGCCCACAGTTAGACATGAAGGCTCACATGAGTATAAATAAAAGTCATTCATCCATGCAAGTGGAGTTCTAGTTCTCTTGTTGCCAATTACAGGTATGTTAGACGGTCCTTCTATCATAGGATTATCCTGACCCTCAACTATTTCTTGTTGAGGTTATTCTGCTATCCTAGGTTCTTCTTCCATTGGTAGATCATTTCTGGAGCCTTCATTGTAATAGTCATCATCTATTACAATTAGAGGTTCCTTCTCAACTTCATGAGGTTCCTCTTCCTCTAGATTTTCTAGGAATGTAACATCCCTATATTCAATGATCCCCTTATCCTTATGGAAGAACCTATAGCCATGTGATTTCTCACAATATCCTATGAACTTGCATTTCAATGTTCTTGATTCCAACTAATTTCTAAGTTGTTCTGGAATGAGAACATGGGCAATGAATCCCCATTTCCTGAGATTACTCAGATTTGGTTTTCTCCCATTCCACAATTCATAAGGTGTGGATTCGATAGACTTGATGGGTATTCTATTGAGTATATAACTTGCTGTGAGCAATACTTCTCCCCAAATTTTCTTAAGAAGACCAGAATGTGATAGCATACATCTAACCACATTCATTAAGGTTCTATTTTTTCTTTCAGCCACGCCATTCTGTTGTGGCGTATACGGCATTGTTACATGCCGTTTTATTCTATGTTGTTGGCAATATGACTCAAACTCCTTTGAGTTATATTCTCCACCTCTATTAGTTCTTATTACCTTAATATCCCTACCCAATTGCATTTCTACTTCTGCTCTATATCTTTTAAAACAGCTGAGTGCCTCAGACTTAGCAGAAATAAGATACACATAGGCATACCTTGAGTAGTCATCTATAAATGTGATAAAATATTCTTTATTATCATATGATTTTACACTTAGAGGTCCACAAATATCTGAGTGGATCAATTCTAACAATTCTTGTGATCTATACCCAATTGTGAATGGCTTCTTAGTCATCTTTCTGACTAAGCAATGTTCACAAGGTGACAATTCTATCTTTGACAATGGCAGCATATTCATTCTTGCCATTAATTCCATTTTAGATTTTCCAGGATGACCCAATCTAAAATGTCAAAGATCACATTTTGTCTGATAACACAAAGAATACTTAGAACTAGCATCTAAAATATACTTTCCAGTGTTAATTACAGGAATATAAAATAGATCATGCTCTGGGGAAAACTTCCCCGTTGCATATATATCCCCATCATTTCCATTTGACACTCATTCATTCTAGAATCTAACATCGATGCCCTTCTTCACCAATGCTGGAACAGAGATGAGATTTTGCCATATTTTAGGTGCATAAAACACATCCTTGAGGATCAAAATATTATCCTTAAGATCCAGCCCAGAAGTACCAACACCTTCCACATCAATACAGGTGTCATTTCCCATCATAAGTCTCTGTTCACTAGCATTCAATTTCTTTAGGGACACAAGCCTTTTCTTGGTCTTTGCAATGTGTCTAGTAGCTCTTGAATCGATCCACCACTCATCTGAATTTGTCAAACCTACGTCACATTCATTAACGCCGAAAAATTCTCTTTTTCTAATTCATTTATCTTCTAGGTATAGATTTTCACCCACATTTCTATGCTTACTTGGATAGTTGCCTTTGAAATGACCAAACTTTCTACAACTATATCAAGCATATTCAGGAATTTTCTTGTGGTGTTGATATTGAGCAACTACCCTCTTATTTATTGTATTGGCCTCCTTTAGATTCACCTCTAGTCCTTTCCTTCTAGCCATACTAATAAATTATGTTGCTAACCTTGAAAGCAACTTAATGACAACTAAAACTGAACTAATAATTCTTAAGATTGTGGCAATCATATTCATTGAGGGTAAATGTCTAATTAATACAGTGGTGGTGAATAATTTCTTTAGAATCTTACTTCCAAAAATGACTAAATTCTTGGCTCTAATTACCTATTCATTTTCATGCACTATCACTTGTTCTCCCTTTTGCATTCTATAGGCATCATTCCTATGTAGCAAAAACTAGTTTCAGTTTCTGTGATAATAACATATCTATCTATGATAATATGCCATAATTTTCTAGCCTTCTTATCACCAACTATCCATTGCTCAATCATTTTCTTTTCCACTTCAGTGAATGTTTCATTAAGTTCTAAAGCAATGCCCTCAATAAGATTTTCTATATTGTCACAAATTAGACAATATCTAATTTTTTTATGCCACTCATCATTATTTATTCCGTTCAGTGTGTTCAATTTTGCCAATTCTATAGCAACTAATCTACTGGCTATTTGGACTAGAGTGTTTCTAAAATAAGTGTGATATTGATTTGTAGCAATCCAAATTTGCATGATGACATGGATAATCAACTTAATTATCATACTAATCATATAAAATATGCTAATTGAATTTAACATGTTATTATAACACTTAGAACTATAGCAAGTTTAAATAAATCACTAACAACGCTTGTAATAGATGATAAACAACAGATATATGTGATTTAATCAAACTATGTTCACATTTTAAATCAAGATAATATGCATGAACATATAGTTAATCGAATAACTAAGCAGCAGCTGATTAACGACAAATTTGAATAATATAAGGTAAATATTCACAGATATCATATTTAGCATGAATTATAAAGACAATGTTTTAATAATCACACGAATATAAATAATTCAAGTTTACGTTAAAACTGTCAAGTATGAATATAATTTTTTCAATATCTATATATATAAGAACAACGTATAATTTTATTTATTTTAAACAAAAATTCAGGTCAAACAGTGCTGAGCATTCAACGCTGTGCATGGCCTGCAGTGCTGAGCATTCAATGCTCGGTGTACCATAATGACTTTAACGTGGACTCACCTTGGCTAAAAGATGAAATTCATGAGAAATCAGGTGACGATTCGAGAGGTCTGCAACGTAGTAGATACCAGCGGTGACTTGCAGGAGAAAAAAACGCGATAGCAACAGGTGTGCGGCACGGCAGCAGGTTGTCTGATTTTGGCGGTGCTGCGATGTAGGATTGCAAGTTTGCCCGATGCTGCAGCCGCTGTTTCTGCAGGCAAGACAGGCAACGCGGCAAAGTGCTCAGTGGCAGCAGGGGACCGGTGAAGATCAGGGTGCGCGCAGCAGAAGGGTGGCGGCATTAAGATGGTGCTTCTCGGCAAGAACTGCAGTGCTACAGCCGACAGATGCGAGCGCGAACACGCGGAGGTGAAGCCGCGTCAGCATGCAGCAGTTCATGAAATCTGAGACGTGCCGTATGCCGAGGCGAGACCGGGCTGACGTCGACACGAGTTTCAGATAGGGCAACGACGATCGTCTGGGTGAAACGAGACAACGGTGAGGAACAAGGGGACGGCGAGACAACCACAGCGGCCGATGAACCAATGGCTCGAATACCAGTGTTGGGGATTGATTCCCAAGAGCATGAGAGCGAAGAGATGAAGTTTTTGCGGCATTTTGGGACTTTGATAGAGACAGTACAATCAGGAATTTCATTCTCTCGATTATTTCATGTTTAGAGACGTTTTTGTTTACACCTCCGCCCCACCGTAACTGTCTCAAAATTCTCCCGAAAATACTTCTTTCGGAGAGCAGATCCCCTCAGGTGCCCACCTGAGGGGAGCCCCCTCACAAAAAGGGTGACATGATCGGGACAAGACAGTGATCTGACAGACGTCAGATCACTGTCACCTCAGCCCCTTGTGAGAGGGGCTGAGGGGATCCCCTCAGGTGGGCACCTGAGAGGATCCGCCCTCCTCCTTTCTACTGTTCCGAAACGACATGACATTCCTATTTTTTTGGAATGGTACGTTGATCACGTACACACTATACACTATAACAGTTCTGTCCAGCCACGTCTCGAGGTAGCCCTTTGGTCGTCGGCTGGATGCTACACATCGATGGTGCAGGGGGCACCACAAGGTGCTGGCTGGGCAGTAGGGCAAAGCCCCGACTGTGCTACTATTTTGGCGGTGTGCGGTCACCCGTCAGCGCAGGAGGTGTTCCCCTCGGCGTTAGCCGACGCTGAGCGCTATTTGCACTCTGCCCGCGGCAACGCTGCTGGGCCGGGGAAAGGGAAGGGGGATTTCCCCCGAGGGCGCTGCTTTCTTCTTCCCGCGGGCATGTGCCTGCGGGAAGGAGCTTCAGGTAATTAAAAAAAAGGTTTGTAGCATCTCCCCTCACCGGACAGCGCTGCTGGCGCTGTCTTTGGCTGGCGAGGGGGCTCCTACTGCCGCCCCTCCCCCGGCCCTGCTGCTGCTTCTGAAGGCGGCTAGAGTTTTCTCCAGACGGCGGATCATGTGGTAGGAGATATCGGTAATTACGATAATGCCAGTCATGATCGACCAAAATTAATCGGTTTCTGTTTGTTACATTATTAATGGTTTTATTTAACGTGATTTAGATTTGATATTTAAGATAAAAATAGATTTATATCTCATTTATATTTTGGATCCAAATCGATATCCATTAAGTTATCCGGTTTGAAATATCTTTAAGGTTAAATGTTTTGTATTAAGGTTAATTTCTTATCTTTTGATTTGATTAAAGTATTATGGGCCCATTAAGTATCTTTTGGGGTTATAATCTATGAATAAAACCAAGTTAAATGATAGGGATATGTATGCAAAACAGTAGTTTTGGAATTATTTTCGATGGATATTTCTACGGTAAAACTAGATATTTACGTAAACAAGTTATTAAAATTTCTGTTTAAAGTTATTTCAATGAATTTTAGCATGAAAATTTTGGACATTGATTATTACAATTTATGGTTAGAAATATTGAGTATGTAATCGTGTCCTTTTAAAGTTTTAGTTATGCATTAATATTTCTTATTATTGTAATAATATTATGGTCATATCCTTACCTCACATAAAGTCATTATTTGATGTTGTTATATGATTTAGTGGTAAATTTTTATATTCTAAATGGTTGGGTAGATCACCAAAGTGGCACCAATCATGAAGAATAATAAAATTTATCACTATTTAGTTTAAATAGCATCAAGTGAGCATACGGTTTTAATGTTATTCTTATTTGGAGGGAGAGAGATTTAATATTTGAAGTGTGTGAGTAGATCATTAAAGTGGCCTTATATATGAAAAATATTGAATAAATAAAATAAGAATAGTATTAAATTTATGCTTTTAATTTGAAAATAAAGTATAACTCCCAAAGGAGTGCTTTATTTTTAAGTTAAAAGTAGGATAGAATAATATTTATGTATACGGCGACTCTTGGAAGTTTGATACCCAAAAGTATAAATTCTCTTGATATCAAAGTATATATAGATGTTAGTTCTATCATTCAGTTATCTGGGGAGTTGGTCCATTAGCATGTTGTGATTGCCTCCCAAAGGAGAAATTACAATGATGCACTGGACTAATTGTAATTCTTTTCGGTTATTAGAATTACTTTGAACTTTTAGCATGTTGCCTCATACATGTTTAAGTTGCATTATCTTGTATGAGCATAATTATTTATTGCAGTTACTTCTCCACTTCCAACTAGGTTTGTGCCTTTCCTTAATGGGACAAATTTAACTGAATTGAATCACACTAGTAATGTGAGTGTTAGAGGACATATGGTAAATGTATGTTTTGAGTCACATTTGGTTGATGTTCCTTTAGATTCCTGGTGGATTGACTCTGGGTCTACTGTGCATATTGCCACATCCATGCAAGATTTCTTGTTCCAAAGGCCGGTTAATGAGGGTGAGCAGTCTATTCTCTCAGGGAATAAGACATGCTAGCAGGTTAAGGCCATAGGAACTTTTAGACTTATTCTGAGTAGTGGATATGTTCTAAACTTAGAGTACACTTTTTATATGCCATCATTTAGTAGAAATTTGGTGTCAGTATCAAACTTGATAGAAAAGGGTTTCATTTCAGTTTTGGAAACTCTTTCCTTAATTTAATTAAGGATTCAGTTGTTGTTGGTACTTGCAATATTTCTGATGGCTTATATAGATTGTGGCTTTTTTTCTTCAGTAGAACATGTTCATGATACCTTGCATACTTCAGCTGTGGTTGGCAATAAGCGTGGTAGAGTAGAAGAAAAGTCATCCATGTTGTGACATAGGAGATTAGGGCATATCTCCATTAAGAGGCTTCAAAGAATAGTGAGAGAAGAAGTCATTCCTTCTCTTGACTTTAAGGACTTTGAGATATGTGTTGACTGTATTAAGGCAAAGCAGACACCATGTTTAATAAGGATGCCACAAGAAGTTCTAGGATCTTAGAGATAATTCACATCATTATCTGTGGTCCTTTTTCACCCTGATTGACTAGAGAGAGGTACTTTGTGATAGAAATGTATGCCCTACAAGCCAATCATATATGATATGATTCGACATTTCTAGAAATATCTTATTCAATTAATTAGGCAAATCTTCATTATAAGCTCTTATTAGATGCGAATATAATAATGAAGTCCTTGATCAAATACAATGATGATTAAATCATGGTGAGATCATGATAATGAGATTGATCATCTAGAGGTATTTAATCTAAATGTTCCTAGTCATAGGATACTTGAGACGGGACATCAAGGATCCGGATAGACTAGTGTATGTGATGTCTTCTCATGTGATGAGGATGACCGATCTCATTGGTCATTAGTGTGGAGACACTGAGATACACATACAGGTGCTCATTAGTTGAATGAGTTCACTGAACTGACCGAATTAGAAACCCTGAATGGTATCTTACCGAACTGTCTATCAGGGTCTTCTATCATCACGGTTGCATGGTTGGACCTTTGACCTGAGTCGCCAAAGATGCCTTGTTGAGTGGAACTTGTGCTTTGACCATTGACTTATGGATCACAATTTAGATGGTCCTATATAGCGATGGATCGGGTACAAGGAAAATCCGATGGAGGCAATTGAGCGGACAACAAGGGATCGTCCACTCTCGGTAAGTGAGAGTGAATGTCCTATGGGATAGTACTCTAAATCCCTGGCCAGGGTAGATAGGATAATTGGAAAAGGAGTTTTCCAATCGATCCAATACCGAGTACAGGATCCTATAAAGTCTGTACACTACGGAGTTGACAAGCCGATGCCGTACTCCTTTCCGACTAGGACATTGGATGGATGAGGGTTTATATCCATGTGGTAACTGATGATGGAAAGGCTCAATGGAGATGAAATTATCCCCATAGCCATTTGGGATCGTTGATGGCTTGTACCCTTCATGATCGGTAGGCCGATTAATGTGGTTATCGGATAACGGATTTAATTAAATTAAATAGAATTGTTCTATTTTATTTAGGCCTCAACCAAATAGGTTATTGGGCCTAGTGGGTCACACACAAAAGGACTTATCCACAAGTACAGGGGCAGGACGTAATTTATAGAGATTTTGGGTTTTTATGAAAAATTCCATAATTCTCTATAAATACTAATGGTTTCAGCCAAACCCCATCAAGCTAAGGGTGAAAACCACGTCCCAAGTCTCTCCCTACCTCCTCTCTCTGAAGGTGTCCATGGTCGATGGAGCCCGTTCGGGGAAGAGTTCTCGAGGCCGGCGCTGCGGAGAACTCGTGGATGAAGTTCATGTGGATACCGTTGGAGACCGGACACTTGAACGGTTTTTAAGAGCTTGAGAAGCTCATCTCCTTCCTCTCCATGGGATTATATGAATCCCTATCAGGTATATTCGAACCCGATTTGATCGGTTTTCGGTTTTCGTCGTTCGGTTCTGATTGAGACGGATTCTAAAGGAACCCATAGGAATCGTCGCTTCTGCTGCACCAAATTTTAATGGACGATTTCTTACAGTGGTATCAGATCCCGGTTCAAGTCTCGGTCGAAACCGACGTCGAATCGACATTATTTCATGTTATTTATGTGTTCCCGAATCTGTGCAAACGTCTGTTTTGACGAGGCAACCATATTCTGTGTATGACGCAGATAAAATATTTGTTGGACTTGGTAGTATCTCGTGATATAGGGCTTTCCAACTCCGCAAACCGTTTGAAGTTTGGATATCTGTAGTGTTCGGGAGAAGCCTCAAAATTTGGTGTTTCTGTCATGCCCGAACCGACACCCGGATTTGGGGATTTTGTGAAATCTCCGTCCACAGAAGAAATTGAGGCTTGAAAAAGGTTTAGGAGATGAGTAATATGATTACCTAACCTTTCCCTTTGATCTCCAGCTTTGAACGACGGCGGAGGATGAGAATTTTTGAGTTTTACAACGAACTAGGGTTCTGCGGAATCTGGCGGCGCCGACTTGTTTCTTCCTGATTTCCCGTTGATAGAGAATTTTTATCTGAAGGTATATATACATATTTGGAAACGTCATATGATGAGAATTCTAAATTGTATTTTTGGAGAATATTTGGCTTCCTGGATAAGGAGTTATCCTCGTTACAAAATTTGGATTTCTGCTACGGAATTTGGGTGACCGCCGCCTCTTCCTCCTCATCTTTCGGTCGACTGCGATTTTTCCTGGATTTTAGGCCGACTGTTTTGGATTACTTATTCGATAAGTATTCCAACGCATATTTTTCCAGATTTTTCGGAGTCCGGTATAGGGAGATATGCCCGAGTTAATGAGATTAACTCTCCTCCGAATGAACAGTACCTGCTCGGGGGAGGCGACCGGCGCACCCCCCGGCGCACGGAGGTTGGCGCACGCGCCTTTGAGCCCGGCGCACCCTGCGGCGCATGCGGGCGCACGCAAAACGGGTGTTGTGCGCCAGTGAGCCTGGCGCAATGCGCCAATTCTTTTTCAAATGATTTTAAAGTGTTTAAAATCATAGAAAATTCCGAAAAATTTCCAGAAAATTCCAGAAAAATTCTTAAAAATTCTATAATATTATTTAACATGTTTTAAAGTGTTTAATGACATGTTAGATGATGTTTAGTTCTATTTACATAGATTCACTCATGGTTAAACTTTAAAATTATTTTAAAGGTTTAACTTAAATTATTAGTGTCTTAATTAATTCTGTAAAATGAGATTTTACAGAATATAAATTGGGACATTAATTTCTGACTTTGCACTGTATTGGGAATGCATGAATGTTCTAAATAGTTTAGTTTTATATGTTCATTTCATATAAATTGTTTATATGTTGTTGTCATGTTATTTTCATGTTATTTATTTCATGAAAATTCGACATGCATGAAATTGAGAATTTCAAAATAAATTATATATAATTTTATGCTGATATATATGATATATCTCATATAATTATCACGTATGCGCTCTATGTTCATATGATGAATGTTAGTGTGTGTGTGGAGGTGATCATGGACTTAATTGTACTTGGCTTGTGATTGCTTTTAATTGTGTTGGTTATGTTATTAAATGGGGCCTGCGTGTGCCTCCTCTCTCTCTATACAATCTGATTGTACATTCTACCTCCCTCCATTAATGTACTCCCTTGGTTAAAACCAAGGTTTCTTATTGAGTTATGTACATTTGTGGAGTGCCTTTACCCTTAAGCCGCTTGTAAGAGTTAGAAGCTGGTTCGTGGAAGGTTGGAGAGCGGGACCACTTGGAGAAGCACCCTTATGAAGTGGGAGCATGCCAACTCAAGCATCTGAAGCAAGGATTTGCACCTATAGGGGGTGCCTTAGGTGCATGCTTAGGGTTAAGTCCATGATCACCTCGATTTCGTGCATATTTGATATGTGGATGTGTGCTACCGGTTATACCTTAGATATATGATATTCCAAAGGTATTATATATACTTAGCACATATTATTGATGAGACTAAAATAAAATCCCTCCTTGTCAAAATTAGGTTGATAAACGTGTGACATTAAGAATGACTCACGTAGCCTTCCGTTGTTATGGTCTTGATGAGCCAATCTTAGATTGGATGGGTTTGTTGTGCTACCACAAGACTCATTCAGCAAGGGATTGGTGATCATGGCTAAGGCATTTGCCGAACCTTGGGGTGGACCATTTGCATGGCTTTGTTGTGCTATCACACAAGTGGTGGAGAATCCATTCTCATAACGTAACAAGCGAATTTGACCTAACTAGAGTATATGGCTTGTTGTGCTACCACAAGGTCATAACTTTAGAGGCTAAATGACTAAGAGTTGCAAGAGTTGCAATGGCAATAGTTGCCTACCTATTAAGTATGGGGTGATTTGTTGTGCTACCACAAAGGTCATCACCATAAAGTTAATAGGGTCTTAGTCCCCACTAGGATTTCATCGTGATATCCCGTCTTTGCATAATGAGGGTTATGCAAATTCGTCGAAAATTAGTGGGAGCATAAATTAGGATGAAAGACCATATCTTAATTTCATGAATATCTGCAATGTTATATTGATAAAATTATATCTTAGTTGTAGAATACGATAATAAATCACCATTAGTATGGCATATTAGATGCCATATAACTTAATGGCTCACACTTCTTAGACTGGTTTAGAACTAAGAGAATTGTTCTCATAGTTTACCAATTAACTATTCTACTTGAGAAGTAGGTGTCTCCTAAATTATCTAGTGATATGAAAGAAAGATAAGATCTTATCTCATAGACAAGATGCATTGTTTGCCTTAAATTAGATGTTAGTCTCTATGAGATATAAATTGTAGAGACAACATGGATAGATGGATATCGTCGATCCATCATGGCTCATATTGATGAGTTAACTAAAGGGCAACTTAGATCAACAATACATCTTAATTACTTCTTGTTGGTGAGACCAATAGTAAGAAGTAAAATCATTAGATAAAAATAGGAGAGAGTTAATTGTAAAAGAAGGTGGTCAAGATAATAAAGCCGAATAAGACATGATTCTTACATCGTCATGATGATGATAAGTGGAAGAGGAAGTACAAAGTGTTTTGTATATAATGCAAAGGTGGAGCTTGAGAAGCTTCATGTATCCAAGTCATTGGCACTTACTTATTTTAAATATACACTTAATAGTATTAGATACTATATGTGTATATCATAATATTAGATACTATGGATGCATCTGATGGTATGAGATACCAGATATGCATCTTATATCTACAAAGAGTTGTAGATGATGACAAGTAAATGAAGGCTTAATAAAGAAGATGTTGACCTACATATAAAATGGTGCAAAAGTTGCATCATTATTAGTGGGAGGTGCAATTCTTTAATAGCCCTATCGAGATGTCTTAATAATTAAGATTACTATTATATCCTTCTACAAGGACTTTATATGATTTCCTACTTGAATAAATGTTGATTTATTCTAAGCTATGGAAATGATAGATGTTCTAATAGATTGAATGGCAAAGTGTTTGCCGATGCTGGGAGCTTAATGAATTGTTTAATCATATTTGATATGTTAGCTCTCATGTTATGTGTGAATATTCCTTTTAAGAGGAAATGGGTTGATTTAGATCAATCTACACTTTAGCTTTATATAGACATGGAGAATGGGTTAATGAGTTATTAGAACTCGTACATCTAGATGTATGTTAGCCCATATCTAGTAAGGCTAAAGAAGAATATTTCTACTTCATTATTTCAAAGATGATGTCTCTGGGTTTGGAAACATGTACTTTATGAAGTACAAAACTAAGACCTTTGAGAAATTATTTGAGATTAAGAATGAAGTAGAGATACTAATGGAAAGAGTATTAGAACTCTTTGATGAGATCAAGGAGGGGAATACTTAAGTACATAATTTACATATAATAGAAGGATAATAGAATATAATGGACATCTTTACACATTTTAGCTTAATTGAGTAGCTAAAATGAGAAGTCATATTTTGTAAGACATAATATGAACAATGACAAGCTTTGTAAATTTCCTCTTTGTCTAATTTTGGTTAAGTACTTATTATAACCACTTGATTTTAATAGGTACCTTCTAAATCTGTTTTGACTATTCCATATAGGATATGGAAAAAGGGGTTAAAGCTTGACCTTAAGCAAGTTAAGGTTTCGGAATGTCCGACCTGGTGAAGAAGTATAACTCTAACAAGTTGGAATATAAGATTATGAAGTGTTGCTTGTGGGATATCCTAAGGAAACTTTTGGATATTAAATATACAACCCTTATGTATAAGGATATGTGTTGCTCAGCTCACTACATTTCTAAAGGAAAAGTTCCTTCTTAAGAAAGATAGTGGGAGCAAGGTATATATGGAAGATGTTCCAATCCCACAACCCAATAACACTTCTATTAAGGTGCTAGTTAATAATTACACAAGGACTAATGATAGGTCTTTTCTTGTGTCCATTCTACCTAAGAGAACTGCGAGACATATCTCTGATAGAAGAAACGAGGCATAAGATAATAAGGATATTGATCCTAGGATCTATATAGAACCAATATGAGATATTGATTCATTAATGGGAAAAGAGAATAAAATCCGATATAAACTTTATCTATTTTAATCAAGTTTAGAACTTGATAGATCCACCTAAGGATATAGTATCCATAAGGAATAAATGGATCACTAAAGAATAGATTTGAGTGGATTAGAAGGTAGATACCTTCAAAGGTGAGAATAGTTGAAAAGGATATCATTGAAGTCAAATGGTTGACTATGATGAGATCTTTTACCTATTCCATGGATTAATCCATTCGGATTTTGATTGTAACACTCTATGATTATGAGATAAGCTAATTGGATGTTAAGATAGTGTTCCTCTAAAGTATTTTGAGGAATAGGTGTATATGATACAACTATAGGGAATCAAGTCCCAATAACATCCAAGAAGAGTGTGTATTAAGTTCATTTATGGACTAAAGTAAAATTTCCCATAGATCATATATAAGGTTTAATGAGATTAAATCTTATGACTTCGTTAAGAACGAAGAGGAGCCTTGTGTATTCAACAAGATAAGTGAGAGTGTCTTGTTACTTTCTTGACATTTTATGTTGATGACATACTACTCATTGAGAATGAAGTAGGTGTGTTATCATAAGTGAACCTAGCTATCAAATTGATTCTCCAAACACAATTTGGGTTTTGAGATCTATGGAGATAGATCTAAAATCAATGCCCAGTTAATGTACGTAGTCACCATAGTCAAAGGGTTTGACATGATAAACTCCAAGATAGGTTTCTTACCTATGTGGTGTGGAGTTGATCTCTGTAAAGTGTTGTCTTTGTAGACTTCTTGAAAGATAAAGAGATCACATAAATAGAGCCCTTATGCCTTTGTCATAGGGTCTATTATTTATATGATGCTATGTATATGATGTGATTAATGCTCTAAGTGTTATGAGCATTCATCAAGAAGATCCAATTGAGAGTCATTGGATAGTTTAGAGATATATCATTTGGTACTTGAGAAGCACTGAGAAAGTATCTCTATACACTGGAGGATAAGACTTGAAGTCTTGTAGTTTTACAAACACAAGCTTCTAATCAAATAAGTTTGTTATTAAGTCAGAATAATGGTGGTGCAGTGAGTTGAAAGAGTTCTATGTGATAGAACACTGTAAGTTCTACAACATATGTAAACAAGTTTACATGGTGGTTGCACACTACTTGAGAAGTAGTCTAGATAAAGTTTTTCATCTACATATTTGATATGGGATTGTCTCAATTTTCTCTGAAAGTGTATCATTGTTTTGATAAAACAATGGAGTAGAGCCGATGTCTCATCGAAGTTTTAGAACTTCGTGGCGATACCATACAATCGTAGAGATTGCAACTTATAGAGATATAATTAAAGATAAAGTATATACCGTTAATAACATTGCGGATCCACTAATCGCCCAAGCAATTACTCAAAAAGTGTTTGAGCTTCACCTCGAGCTGATATAGATCAGCCAGATGGGTGATTGGCTTTAGTGCAAGTGGGAGATTGATAAAATGTATGCCCTACAAGCCAATCATATATGATATGATTCGACATTTCTAGAAATATCTTATTCAATTAATTAGGCAAATCTTCATTATAAGCTCTTATTAGATGCGAATATAATAATGAAGTCCTTCATCAAATACAATGATGATTAAATCATGATGAGATCATGATAATGAGATTGATCATCTAGAGGTATTTAATCTAAATGTTCCTAGTCATAGGATACTTGAGACGGGACATCAAGGATCCGGATAGACTAGTGTATGTGATGTCTTCTCATGTGATGAGGATGACCGATCTCATTGGTCATTAGTGTGGAGACACTGAGATACACATACAGGTGCTCATTAGTTGAATGAGTTCACTGAACTGACCGAATTAGAAACCCTGAATGGTATCTTACCGAACTGTCTATCAGGGTCTTCTATCATCACGGTTGCATGGTTGGACCTTTGACCTGAGTCGCCAAAGATGCCTTGTTGAGTGGAACTTGTACTTTGACCATTGACTTATGGATCACAATTTAGATGGTCCTATATAGCGATGGATCGGGTACAAGGAAAATCTGATGGAGGCAATTGAGCAGACAACAAGGGATCGTCCACTCTCGATAAGTGATAGTTAATGTCCTATGGGATAGTACTCTAAATCCCTGGCCAGGGTAGATAGGATAATTGGAAAAGGAGTTTTCCAATTGATCCAATTCCGTAGCACAGATCCATTAAGTCGGTACACTAAGAAGTTGACAGTCGATGCCGTACTCCTTTCCGACTAGGACATTGGATGGATGAGGGTTTATATCCATGTGGTAACTGATGATGGAAAGGCTCAATGAAGATGAAATTATCCCCATAGCCATTTGGGATCATGGGATGTGGCTTGTACCCTTCATGATCGGTAGGCTGATTAATCTGTTATCGGATAACGGATTTAATTAAATTAAATAGAATTGTTCTATTTTATTTAGGCCTCAACCAAATAGGTTATTGGGCCTAGTGGGTCACACACAAAAGGACTTATCCACAAGTACGAGGGAGGACGTAATTTATAGAGATTTTGGGTTTTTATGAAAAATTCCATAATTCTCTATAAATACTAATGGTTTCAGCCAAACCCCATCAAGCCAAGGGTGAAAACCACGTCCCAAGTCTCCTCCCTACCTCCTCTCTCTAGAAGGTGTCCATGGTCGATGGAGCTCCGTTCGGGAAGAGTTCTCGAGGCCGGCGCGAAGGGAGAACCTGCTGTGGATGAAGTTCGTGTGGATACTGCTGGAGACCGGACACTTGAATGGTTTGTAGAGCTTGAGAAGCTCATCTCCTTCCTCTCCATGGGATTATATGAATCCCTATCAGGTATATTCGAACCCGATTTGATCGGTTTTCGGTTTTCGTCGTTCGGTTCTGATTGAGACGGATTCTAAAGGAACCCATAGGAATCGTCGCTTCCGCTGCACCAAATTTTAATGGACGATTCCTTACACTTTGTCACATTTATAGATGACTATTTTAGATTTATGTATCTCTACTTACTTCGTGAAAAGGGAGATGTTTTTGACATCTTTAAGGTTTTTAAGAGGGAAGTAGAGAAACAATCAGGTAAAATAATCAAGATAGTCAGATCTGATAGAGGTGGCAAGTACTATGGTAGATATACAAAGATGGGATAAAAGCCGAGACCATTAGCTCGATTCCTTAAAGAAGAGGGTATTGTACCATAGTACACCACCCCTGGTAGCCCATATTAGAATGGGGTTGCTGAAAGAAGGAATTGGACGCTTAAAGAGATGGTCAGGACAATGTTAAGTCACTCTACTCTATCTTTATCCCTATGGGGCAAAGCCGTTAAGACAGCTGTGCACATCATAAATAACGTTCCTACGAAGGCGGCACCTAAAACTCCTTACGAGTTGTGGTGTGGTAGGAAACCCTCAGTGAGCTATATGCGCACTTGGGGATGCCCAATTGAGGCTAGGCCATACAGTCCACAGGAAAAGGCATTTGATCTCAAAACGACTAGTGGCTTTTTCATTGGTTATCCACAGAGGTCAAAAAGGTACAGATTTTATTGTCCTTCTCATGTGCCCATCATTGTTGAGACAGATAAAGCAAGGTTTCTTAAGAATGGTGTAATTAGTGAGAGTGGGGCTTCTCGAGAGATTTCTTTTGAGGAGTTACAGGATCAGGATAAATTTCCTACATCTGCTGTTAGCCATGTTCCATTGTTCATTCCACAGAATGATACTTTAGGGGAACAAGGCATTGAAGTTGATCCATCCCATGATATTCCCAATATAGCTCCAGAGCCGATGGATATAGCAGTTGACCAATCACTTGTCCAACTGGATCAGGGGCCATTACTGCAACGCTCTAAGAGAGTTAGGAGATATGCTATATCTGATGATTTTATTGTATATCTACAAGAGGATAGTGTTGACAGGGGTAGCATTGAGGATCCAATGATGTTTTCACAAGCCATGAAGAGTGAAAAGTCAAGCTATTGGTTCGAAGCTATGACATATGAGCTTGACTCAATGGTTAAGAATCAAGTCTAGGATCTCGTTGACTTGCCAGAAGGGTCCAAACTTGTTGGATGCAAATGGGTATTCAAAACTAAAGTGGATTCTAATGGTAATGTTGAGTGATATAAGGATAGACTGGTTTCTAAAGGTTTCACTCAAAAGAAGGGCATTGACTATAATGAGACTTTCTCTCCGGTTTCTAAGAAACTCTCATTCAGATTAGTCATGGCCCTTGTAGCTCATTTTGATTTAGAGCTGCACCAGATGGATGTGAAGACGTCATTCCTTAATGGGGATCTAGATGAAGAAGTGTATATGGAACAACCTCAGGGGTTTTATGCTGAAGAGAGAGAACATCTAGTATGCAGGTTAAGAAAATCTATTTACGGACTTAAGCAAGCCTCCCGACAATGGTATCTCAAGTTTAATGAGATAATTTTATCTTTTGAGTTTAAGGAAAACCCTATTGACAAGTGTTTATACCTAAAGGTCAGTGAGAGTAAATTCATCATCTTGCTTTTGTATGTGGATGACATCTTGCTTGTTAGTAGTGAACTCGGTTTGTTGCATGAAACTAAGTTTTTTCTATTTGAGAACTTTGAGATGAAGAACTTAGGTGTAGCATGATATGTCTTGGGCATAGAGATCACCAGGGATAGATCATCAGGCACCTTAGGTCTTTTTCAAACGTCTTACATCTTAAAGGTTCTGGAAAGATTTAACATGCAGTCCTGCTCTCCCGATAAGGTACCTATTGTTAAAGGTGATAAATTCAGTAAGTTACAGTGTCCCAAGAATGACCTAGAAAGGAAGCAAATGGAATCCATTTTTTTTGCTTCAGTTATTGGTAGCCTGATGTACCTGCAGACTTGTATACGTCCAGATATAGCTTTTGATGTGGGTATGCTCAGCATGTTCCAGAGTAACCCAGGCATGGATCACTGGAAGGCTATCAAGAAGGTCATGTGATATCTTAAAGGCACAGTAGATCTTATGCTCACATACAGAAGGTCAGATCAATTAGAGGTCATTGCATATGCCGATGCAGACTATGGTGGTTGTTTGGATACCCAAAAGTCCACTTCGGGTTTCTTTTCCTTCTAACAGGTGGTGCTATCTACTAGTACAGTGAGAAGTAAAGCATTACAGTTACTTCCACCATGACAGCAAAGTTCAGTTTCTGTTATGAGGCTAGTGCACAGGCTATTCAGTTACGGAATTTGGTCGGCTTTCTACCTTTTGTGGACATTGTTTTGAGACCTATACAGATCTACAACGACAATTCTGCTGCAGTTTTCTTCTATAAGAACAATAAGACGTCTAAGGGTGGTAGAGCATTGGACATAAAGTATTTTGCTCTTAGAGATCTTGTGAAGAATCAAGAAGTGTCTATTGAACATATCGAGACAGGTCTCATGGTGGCAGACCCTCTCACTAAGGGACTACCAGCTAGCATCTTTTGTAGTCAAGTGATTTGAATGGGTCTTATCAGTTCTCTTGATATGTTGTAATTTAGTTTGACACTTATTCAGATATGAAATTGATTCCTCATTGCTGTTATATTCTGCTTGTTCCATTTGTATACATTTCAGTGATATATTTCAGGTATGTAGAATGTAACTTAAAGTGGTGACCATTGAATAAATATTAGGTGTACGTTTATTTAGACAGCCATACATAGTGTTTGGTTATGGGAAAGTTGATGACATGTGGTACATGGAAGGTGGTGTGTGACTGAATGCATTTACTGCCATGACCTTTGTCATTTAACCTACTATAACTGGGCAATTCGGGTTCCATATATTAGAAAAAGTGTGTTGGTTTTTTGTTTTATCGCACGCGTGCATATTGTAAGGAATCAATACATGACAACGGAAAATATTTGACTCCATAAAATCATGATTTTTGTCTTGATCGATGTCGAACGAGTAAAATCGGTAACCGAATATGAAGTAGAACGAGAGTACTTCATGGGATTTCTAAAATCCCTCACCATGGATGAAGAGAGGACATTCCACCTTGCTGAAAACCGTTCAAGTGTCCGGTCTCTAGCGGTATCCACATGATATGCTTCAATAGACGAGTTCTCCCTTCCTTCAGGCCTCCAGAAACCTTCTAGATCCAAGCTTGACTATGGGATATCACCTTATAGAAAAGAGAGGAGGAAGAGAGGATGCTTGGGACGTGCTCCAGTCTTATGACTTGTTAGGGTTTGGCTTCATAAGCCATTTATATATAGAAGATGGAATTTTTCACAAAAACCCAAAACTTCTATAAAATTGCATCCATGCCCTCATCTTATTGACCAAATCTAATGTGTGTGACCCACTAGGCCCAATAGTCAATTTGGTTGAAGCCTTAATTAATTTAAAAGAACAATTCCTTTAAATTAAATCAAAATTGTTATCCGATAACAGTTTTTACGGCTTTCTGATCATAAAGAGTACAAGCCATATCCTATGATCTCAAATAACTTTGGGGAGTTAAATAACATCTATTGAGCCTTTCCATCATCAATTACCACACGGATTTAAATCCTCGTACATACAATGTCCTGGTCGGTCAGGGGTTTGGCATTAACTGTCAACCCCTAAATATTCCAACTCTATGAGATCCTGTACTCAAGTTCGGATCAGTTGGAAAATTCATTTCCCAATTATCCCAAGTACCTTGGCCAAAGATTTAGAGTACTATCCCATTGGACATTCTCTCTCTCCTACCGAGAGTGAACGATCCCTTGTTGTCCACTCAATTGCCTCCACCGGATTTCTCTTGCATCCAATACACCAACTATATTGGACCATCAAGATGGTGATCCATAAGTCAATAATCAAAGTACAAGATACATCCGATAAGACATCTTTGGTGACTCAGGTCAAAGATCCAACCGTGCTATTGAGATATAAGAATAACCTGATAGACAGTTCGGTAAGATACCAATCAGGTTTTTCTAAATTGGTCAGTTCAATGAACTCATTCCACTAATGAGCACTTATGTGTGTATCTTAGTGTCTCCACATTGATGACCAATGAGATCGGTCATTCTCATCACATGAGAAGATATCACACACACTAGTCTATCCAGATTCTTGATGTCTCGTCTCAAGGATCATATGACTAGGAACATTTAGATCACATACCTCTAGATGATCAATCTCATTATCATGATCTCATCATGATTCAATCATCATTTCATGTGATTAAGGACTTCATTACGATATACGCTTCTAATAAAAGCTAGTAACGAAGTTTTGCCTATTTAATTGAATGAGATATTCCTAGAAATGTTGAATCATATCATATATGATTGGCTTGTAGGACATACATTTCTATCACATATCGGTTTTCTCATTTCAAGTCTGAGCCCGTGATGTCAAATCTTCTAGACTCTTTTTCAAAATTATATATATTAGTATTATATGTATAGTTTAAAAAGAAGATTTGATGTATAATGAACATGATGGATCAAGTGGGAGAATGTTGGGTTAGCCCGATATTAATTTAGATGATCCACTTGTTATTGGGCTCGGCTTAGCACACTATTAGGTCTATAAGATGGAAAGTGGCTTATTGGGCTTAATATCTTGTTAGGTCCAGGATCCGACTATGGGCAGGATCCTAATCTTAGTCAACTCAGACTGGTCCCTCCTCTCTATATAAGCACAGGTAGGGTTGTGACTCTCTATACGGTTGCACCATACAGGCTCAATAGAGAGAGGAAGCTAGAGGATCATCTGAAGGAGACGGGTGATTCCTATCCGGCAGATCTTCCTCGTTCTTCGTCTTCCGCAGCGTAATGAAGTTTGAATCGTCGACATGTATTCTTAAAACTCCAACACTCTTCTCTACTTTTCACGTACGGAAGTCAAAATAATCTGATAGATATATTTAGCTAGTTTTTAAGTTGCAAAATTTTTTGACAAAAATCACTGTATTCGAATTCCAACCAAACACAGTTTGAGACTATAAATTCCAAAATTGATAAAAAAACATCCAAAATCAGACCTGGTGTAGGTCCCTGCATGCCGGACAGGTAGGGCCCCAATGGTTCAACTTGCTTTTGCATCTTGGGCAATAATCGTGCCACTTTTTGACCAGGCTGGAGGCACTTGACCCTCTACAACTCTCCGTCTTAGTAATCGTGCCGTCATGTTCTCGACTCCTAAACGAAATAATATATTTGACAAGTAATTATAAAAATTTGACTCTATAGGTTTATTATGTTAAATAAATAAATTTAAATAAAAAATAAAACTTAATTTATTAAATGAGTCGAGTTTGAACAAACACTTACTGAGCTCGATAAACTTATGAGGAACTCGATTAAATATTATATTATGTATTTAATTTTAAAAATTAGATTATGAATATTAATAATTATATATTGTCACTTAAATGTATTCAATAATTCAAATTTTGAGTTTAAACTTAAATCGAGTTTCACAATGAGTTAAATAAAGAATTTCACAAATAATTTTTTATTGATTTTAAAATTTATAAATAAATTTGTATATGATTTAAATTTGAATATATAGATTAAATTTTAGTCTAATTATTACTCGAATTTCAACTTGATTCGACTCAATTAATAAACGAATCAAATTTGAAAAAAATTAAACATACTCGTTAAAACTCGAGCTGAACAACATACTTAACTTCACTCGACTTATTTGTACTCCGTACTCGTCACTTAGATGCTCCGAACGTTGCCTAAACTTTGAAGACCCTGTTTAGTAAAATTTTGTTCATCGGTAAATAATTAGTTTCATCACTTGAAAAATCTCGCGTCAAACGGACGCTAAGAAATACGGCGGCAGGAGCCCCGCTGCGATGTACTTTGGATCAGAGCCTGCATTCTCGAACTGTGTTCCGCCTTGGGAAGAAGCTCCGGCAGCGGTCGAAGGAGGCTGTTGGAGTCCCAAGGAAGGACGAAGATCGCCGACGTGTTAGGATTCCACCGTGCCTGTTGTACGTGCCAGAAGATTTCAGCGTTTAAGAGTTCAGAAGGCATGCTGTCTGCGCGCTGCCGTCGACTACGGAGCAACCGACGGCCGAGGATGGGACCTCCTTATTCCCGGCGCCGCTTTGAACGGGTCTCGGTTCCTCGGGAGCAGCGCCGCTGGCAAGGCATCAGAAGCTATATTACGGATGCAACATACTATAATCGAATTATCTGGTTTTTTTATTTGACCAGAAAACATTATCTGCTTCTGATTTAGATAAGATTCACTATGCTTTAATCTCGTTGAGATTCCGATGTCATTATTAAAATTGGATGCAAATTTGACGATTATTAGAATATATATTTTATAGATTAGTAAATGAATCATATTTAATGATAAAAATTAAATTTAATTAGCTTAAATTAGTTTTTACCTTTTCTATAACTCTACATAACATATATTTTATAACTTGTTTATATTTATTTTACTACGACATTAAATTTTTTTTGATGCAAAAATGGCAAATACACCTCTTCCTTGATAAAAAAATAGCAATAAAAAAACCGAGTTACATCTGACACTCAAACTATCGATTAAAATTAATCTCCTCGTCTGTTGATCGTCCTGCTGCATATCCACTTTGCACAGTCATTTTTTGGTGTTTGAATGCTATTTTTATTTTTTATAAATTTAATTTTAAAAATTATATACTATTCTATGTCAGTATAAATTTTAAAATTAACAAAAAGTATTTGAAATATTGTTTAAAAAAAGTTACATAGCTTTTTAGATTTATGCAAGCATGTTTGTCCATGCTTTAAAATTCACAAAAAAATAATAAACTTATGGACCGGAAACAACCTATGGAATTAAACTTCAATATGACTGCCTCCTGCTTCAAGAATACACGTATGAAATATGCACTTACAGATCGCAACCATGACGGTAGCTCGGAAAGATGTACTTTGTGGTTATCTTGAAAAAATTTTATGGGGTGTTTGGTTGCATGATAATTTTTTGTACATTTTCATGATAAAAAATTGTATTAAAATAAAAAGTAAACCAACTCATGACATAAAATTATCATGTTTGGAGGGATGTGATTACAAAAAAGAGTAACCACCGCACATGACCAAATAAAATGGGGACCACAAGAATAAAGAAAGAGGTGAGACCCTCTTTTTTTGTTCAAGAAGAAAATCACTTTCAAAACATAAAATTGTCATGGTTGTCAAACACCTCTTTTAACAAGTTTTCTTACAATTTTTAAAAATTAAAATAAAAACTTCAATTATCATGCAACCAAACACCCCATTAATCTTCGTTTAAATTCTAGAGAAACTTAGAAATAAAGATTTAAATCTCTCAAAATTCAAGCAGTCACTCTCACTCTTCATTTCTATTTATTTTATGACAAAAAATAGTATCCAAACTCCATATAAAACACTGCAAACGGGAATAACCATCATATCCTAAAACATCTATAAATTTATAAAATTTAGATTTATGTCCTTGACAATGTGCTAATTCTAAATATGTATAAAACCTATAAATATTGTACTGATGTACACAATCTCGGGCAAGGAATAGGTATGTAAGAACTCTAGACTAGTGAGCGACCTACATTGAATTTAGCGAGGTCAGATCACTCCACTAAAACTTAAGAAATATATTAAAATTTTAAATAATTTTATTTTAAATTATTTGAGTTATAAAATATTGTAGAGATGTCATCACATTGAAATTTTAATATGACGCCACTAAATTAAAATCTTATGGAATGTTTAGTTGCACGATAATTTTTTATATATTTTTCATGATAAAAATTATATTAAAATAAAAAGTGAACTAACCGGTGACATAAAAGTTATCATGTTTAGAGGAATGTGATAACAAAAAAGAATAACTATCATACATCACCAAATCACGTGAGAGACCACAAAGAAAAAAAGAGAGGTGAAACTCTCTTTTTTATTTAAAAAAATTATTTTCAAAATATGAAATTGTCATGATTACTAAACATCTCTTTTAACAATTTTCTTATAATTTTTAAAATTAAAATAAAAAATTTCATTATCATACAATCAAACATCTCATCTGTACGGCATCAAAAGAAACTCGCGGTAAGGATACAATACAGATGTTTATTTCTCTTTTGTATTTCAATCGATCAAGGATAAAAGATCGTAAAATTTTACAGATCAACCGAACTGGATTAAAATTGGGAGGGTAAAGTGAAAGCAAAAGCATGACCACACCCACCTGTTTTTATCGGCTTTTTGACTCATCGGAAGGCGGCGCGTGTCGAGAAAACTTTAATCTTTGACCGTTATAAAAAAAATCAAACAAATTCGTAGTGGGTCATTCTCAATTTCCGCACACCCCCCCAATATTCTCCGGTGGCATCAGATCAGATGCCACCTTCCCGAGACGAGAGAGAGTCCGACCGGCTGCATCTGCTTTAACTGGTTCCCGCCGGGGACCTCGTCGGTTTCCGTCGGTCCGAAGAAGTGACGCCGGTGTTGACTGACTTATAAGCCGGAAGCAGGAAGGAAATTCATGCCGCTCGGGCGATTCCGATAGCAACTTCCGAGGCCCGGAAGTCTCTGCGCCTACGTCCTCCTCTTTCCAGCAATCCAAACGCGTTGAAAGCGGCCCGGATTTACGGAACATTGGTTTGCTCGGTTTCCGTGCGCCCTCCGAGTCTGGGACATCTATTAAACATGCCCAAATGTCAGTTTTGTTGAAACTTCAATATATATGCTTCAAAATGTTGGAACTTCAATATATATGCTCTTCTATGTTGAAACTTCAATGTGACACCGTTTATTTTTATTTACCTACTTCTTGACAAATGTCATTTGTTGACCGAATATACTTCAAAATTGAAATACATTATATATTCGTGTATAATATATTTACCAGAAATTTTACATTTTGGTCTCGAATAAGTCCTTGATAGTGCTGTATGTGAGTCACATTCGATAGATAGCAGAATTATTAGTATCTAATTTTGATTTTGATAAAAAGTTAAAATATTTTATTTTTTATTTTAATAAAAATTTTAAAAATTTAAATTTTGATTTTGATAATTTAAAAATCATTATGATTTCTATTTTGCCACTAGAATTTAAATTTAATTCTATATTTTTTAAACTATATATTATATATTAATTTTTATTCAAATATAATTTAATTGTTTACATATAATTACTAAAATTTGATATAATATATTTAAATATGTATTTTTATAATTTTTATTTTTTAATATTATATAGTTGTAATTTTTATTTTATTTTAATTAATTTTACTTATATAAACTTATTTTGAAACAAAATTAATCGATTCTAATTCTTATAAATTATTAAATTATTTATTATAACGTATAGGGCATAATTACAAATTTTGAGTCCGTTAAATTTTTTTTGTTTGGATCGAATCAAAATGTCTAATGGGGTGTTTGGTTGCATGATAATTTTTTGTACACTTTCATGATAAAAAATTGTATTAAAATAAAAAGTGAACCTACTCATGACATAAAATTATCATGTTTGGAGGGAAGTGATAACAAAAAATAGTAACTACCGCACATGACCAAACAAAGTGGGGGACCACAAGAAAAAAGAAAGAGGTGAGACCCTCTTTTTTTTGTTTAAGAAGAAAATCATTTTCAAAATATAAAATTGTCATGATTGCCAAACACCTCTTTTAACAAGTTTTCTTACAATTTTTAAAAATTAAAATTAAAACCTCTATTATCATGCAACCAAACACCCCATAAATATCTAGCATTTCTTTTCCAGCTTACTCGGTAGAGGGGTGTTTTGGACATCACGCATCGTCCAGAACTGGTCAACCCGAAAAGTAGGCTACGCGACAAGCCGGCCAGTTAGCCGACGGGGAACAGACGGTTTCTACTCGGCGCTCGGCAACTTTCTCTGAAAACGACGCCTCCACCCGCGGCGGTCCTCCGGTCTCTTCCAAAGGCCCAACTGTATCTTACCATCTTCAGCTCCCAAGCTGTCCTCCATGGCGGGCGTTCCTACCTCCTTCCAGGAACCCGTCCCTCCTATATGTTCATCCCAACCCACCGCTTCCTCCCCAATCCCGGCGTAGATCCCCGCTCTTTCCTTCTCTCTTCCACTTTCTCCTCTTCTGTGCGTGCCAGAGATGGCCGGCAAGGGGGCTACGGAGGCGCTGGTGGGCGGCGGCGGGGTCGAGTTCGAGGACCACCTGCCACTGATGGCGCAAAGGCTGGGCGGCGATGGCCTGCTGCAGGAGATGTGCGCGGGATTCCGGTTGCTGGCCGACCCGGAGCGGGGGCTCATCACCTTCGAGAGTCTGAAGCGGAATGCCGCCGCGCTGGGGCTGGAGGCCCTGTCGGACGGGGAGCTGATGGGGATGCTGGAGGAAGGGGACATGGACGGCGACGGCGCTCTTGACCAGATGGAGTTCTGCGTGCTCATGTTCCGGCTGAGCCCGGAGCTCATGGAGGAGTCGCGCCGCATCGTGGACGAGGTTCTCGAGCACGAGGTCCTAGGCGGCGGCGGCGGCGGCGGCGGCTTCTTCTTCTTCTCCTGATCAGATCCATCAGCACAATCGCTTCTTCTAGTTTTAGCCTCCCGCTCTGATTCCCGAAGGAAAAAGATCTGTTTTTGGTCTCAGTAGTTCATCCCGCTGCAAGCTCTTGGGCAGCAAGTGCGGCGGGATATCCTTGATTCCGGCGGCGTATGTAGACTGTAAGAATTGACTACATCCATTAACATCAAACATTGTTCTCTGATCTTCTTATCGACTGCCCAGCTTTTGCTTTCTTGCTGTTAAATTGTTCTTCAGTTAAACTTTCTTTCTTCCCCGCAGATAGGGTGTTCGCTTGTTGTTTTGATTTGATTTCCAACGCCGTCAGAATCAAATCAAACCCGAAAAACGAATAAATTAAATTAAATTAAATTAAATATTTATTTTAAGCTAAATGTGCTTACAACATTTAAATGTTTTCTTATAATCAAATCTATTTTAAACATTTTAAGATAAGAATAATGAAATGTATATATACGAAAATTTAATAGAATATGATTTAACACAAACTCATAAAGATATATGTTATACTTCTTAAAAGCATGTTGTGAACTGGATTAATTGGAAGCTAGTTTGGTTTGAAAAATAAAAGATTAGTGGAAATCAAACCATGAACACCCGCACCCGCTTGATATCTTTTTCATGATCTAATGCATCATCTTTTTTGTTGTATCATCTCAACCACTTAGCACTATAAAAGTTTAAAGTATGAATTTTTAAGTGTATAATCCCATTTGTATTATGTCACAACCTAGAAAATACAACAAAGTTGAAAATATGAAGTCGAGACCATGAAAACAAAATGTCTAAAGATAAACTCTATACCAATTAAATAAACTCAAAAATCAATAATTTCAAACTTAGCGAGTTTTAACTTGTAAAATTCAAATAGCTCCAATATTGACATCATGTCCCAATAAAACAAACAACCAAATCAACATAACAAATAACAACCTAACAAGATAAGTTACTCGTCGTTAAACTTCTCAGCCTCGGGGTCACCATTTTCCATTGGATCCTCCTCGAACCTCACCTGGCAAGGACTCCTCGTAGCCTATACAAACATATTAATGAAGGAATAGAGTGAGTCGCATTGACTCAATAGGACTTAGACCCTTCTCTTACTAGTAAGATAGCATTTGATTCCTACACTAATACATAGTGATGCATACCTTGTGAATATCACATAAAAATTATAAGATAGTTAATTCATTTCTCATTTCTATATTTACCTCATTTGCTTTATTTCTTTAGCTTTACATTTACTTATATAGTTTTCCTTGAGTAGTCCATCTTGTCATTCAAACAATGACTAATGGGATGTTTGGTATGATAAATTGAGTTTTTATTACAATTTTATGTTTTTGTAACAAAACTTGTTAAAAGAGGTGTTTGACAATCATTAAAATTTTATTTTTTAAAGAGTTTTACTTGAACAAAAAAGAAGTTGTCACCTTTTTTTTGTATCTTGTAGTCCCCCACCTCGTTTAGTCATATATGGTATCACATTTTTTATCTTATCTTCTCAAACATGATAATTTTATGTCAATGATTAGCTCATACTTTATTTTAATATAACTTTTTATCATGAAAGCAGTAAGGAATTGTCAATTTGGTATAGCAGAAGTGTCGATTTCTCTGTGTTCATTTAAAACCTATCTCAATCGGAACTGAATAACGAAAATTAAAAATTGATCAAAACGAGTTCGTATATACCTGATAGTGATTCAATTAATCACATGGAGATAAATTATAGAACTTATGAATCCCTTCAAATCGTTCAAATATCCAGTCTTTAGCGGTATCCATACAAACTTCATCGAAACAAGTCCTCCCTTCACGCCAACCTCGAGAACTCTTCTTGAACGGAGCTCCATCACCCATGGATGCCTTCTAGAGAAAGAAGTGAGAGAGAAAGAGGTAAGGAGGAGGCTGACGATGTGGTTTTCACCATTAACTTGAAAGGATTTGGCTGAAACCATTGGTATTTACAAGGAATTTAAATTTTTTTATAAAAACATAAAATCTCCATAAATTATACTCTTGCCCTTGTACTTATAGATTAATTTTTATGTGTGACCCACTAGGTCCAACAGCCTATTTGGTTGAGACCTAATTAAAATATAAGAATTCTATTTAATGAAATTAAATATGTTATATGATAACAGATTAATCGACCTACCGATCATAAAAGGTACAAGGCACATCCCATAATCTTAAATAATTATGAAAGGGTTCAAGCCACATTCCATGGTGACCCCTTTAAGAATCTCACTATTCTAAGACAAGCTTCCCAATGAACTTGTCAAGGCTCAATCATAAGTTGACTTAAAATATTTACAAAATATATGATATCAGGCCTAGATATTGTGAGATATATGAGTTTTCCAATAAACCATCTATATTCCAAAGGGACATCAAGTTTATGTGATTGTTCATCATAGAAATTATGTCTGCTCCAAAGGAGTTTTTGTTGGCTTGGTTCCTATTAAACTTGTCTATTTAAGAACGTCTAGTGGATATTTTCGTTGACAAAGATGAATACCTTCTTTGGACCAAGCTATTTCTAGTCCAAGAAAATATTTCAGAATGCCTAGACATTTAATTTGAAAGCTATCGACAAGAAAAATTTTCATTCATTCAATCTCATCAAGACAATTTCCAGCCACTAATATATCATCCACGTACACAAAACTTACAATAAAACTTTTATCATTCGAACATATAAATGAAGAATGGTTCACTTGAGATTGAATAAAACAAGCATTATAAATGACTTGAGACAACTTATGAAACCAAGATCGAGAAGTTTGTTAAACTCCATAAATGGATATTTTAAACTTAAAAACTAATATCTCCCTCTTAACAATAACACCCAATTGTGTTTCATGTAAACTTCTTCAACTAAATCACCATATAAAAAGGCATTATTCACTTCAAATTGCTGCATGTGCCAACCATTTATAGAAACTAAGGTTAACAAGACTCTCAAAGTTCAACTTTGCTATGGTAGCAGAAGTTTCATTATAAACCAAACCTTTAGTTTGAGAAAAATATTTAGCAACTAGTCTTGCTTTATGCAATGAAATAGAACCATCTTGATTAAATTTCAATTTGTATACCCATTTATGGCTTACGACTTTCTTACTAGGTGGCAATTCCACAATATCCCATGTTAAATTCTTTTCTAATGCTACAAACTCATCATCCATGGCTTTTCTCCACTCAGGTAGTTTGCAAGCAATAGAATAAGATTCTGGTTCAGAAGTAGAATTTAGGGATGGTAAGAATGCCATATATTTATGGCTAAACTTTTCATTGCACAAAAAAATTTCAATTATGAGTTACCTTACATGAACTATGTGCATTAAAATAAGTATGATAATCCTTCAGGTAAGATGGAGCTTTCTTAACTCTAGAAGATTGTCTTATGGATTGAGATAAAGAATTATCAACTTCAGGTAGAACCTAATTTTCAATGACAGCCAAAACCTCAGCAACTATTTCTAAACTTTGGCATTAGTAAAAGCATCACAAGCTAAAGTACTTTGAATCCCATTAATCTCAATAGCTGGATTTGGTATAACACAAGTGTTATCAATCTTTTGGTCAGCCTTGAATGGAAATACATTTTCAAAAAGCACAACATACCGACTTGTGAAACCTGCACTTGCAAAAATTTCATATAATCCATATACTTTTTGTAAAGGTGGATACCTAATAAGAATATATTTTTTACTCCTTGGATTAAATTTATCATGCTCAAGATGACTTGTTGAGGTATAACCTAAACAACCAAATGATCAGTCTTTGAAAATCAAGATTTTTATCAAAAAACATCTCATATGGAACTTGTCTTTTCAAATAATTAAAGGTTGTTTATTCATGATGCAAGTAGCTGTTAAGACATAATCACACCAAAAATTTTTGGTAAACCAACTTGGAATCTTAATGTTCAAGCAATATCCAAGATTTGCTTATGCTTCCTTTCCAAAACTTCATTTTGTTGAGAGGTTGCTACACAAGTGAGTACATGTAAAATACCATGTTTAAGAATATTTCTCTAAAAATTCTTTGAAAGAAATTTAGAACCATTATTGATTCTAATCCTTTTGACTACAACTTGAAAGTGTGTAGTAAGCAAAAAAACTATTAGAATGTCATACACTCTAAGAATTATATTTCAACATATAAACCCAAGTGATTTGACTGAAGTCATCAACAATTGTCAAGAAAAAACCACTTTCAATCCTTGATTCAACATGGTAAGGACCCCAAATGTCAAAGTGTAATAGTTCAAAAGGATAATTTGTGTGACTAACACTTGGAAAAAAATAGCAATGACTTTGTTTGCTAAGAGGACAAACAGTGCACTTGAAATTTGAATCAAACTTGAAAGGCAAAAACTTTTCTAAAGTTGTAAACCAATCATTAGATAAATGTCCCAATCGCTTATGCCATAGCTCTGTCATCAAAAGTCTCCTTTGTAAACTAACAAGCTTTTTCTTTATCCAGTCTGAAAAAATATAGACTTCCTTCTTTACAGCCCTACCCAATTATCTTCATGGTGTGAACATCTTGAATTACAAAATGATTCCAGTAAAGCATTATAGAACAATTAACATCTTACGTTAATTGACTGACATACAAAAGGTTGTATTGAGATTCTAGTACATGTGGCACATTACTTAACTTCATACAATTGTTCAACAGAAATGACGCTTTTCCACAACTAAAAGAGTGCTATTATTTGGAAGTAAAACATTTTGATTTACACAAATTAGATCATCAACGTTATGATTAGGTGTAATATATGAGAAGAAACTCATGAATCCAACACCCAAGGAGAGAAAATAGAAATATTACTTGCCAAATTAACTTGATATTCAAAAAAATTGGCATATTCTAGAAGCTTAACCAATTGTTCATATTGTTCTCCAATAAGAGTATGTCCACTAGCAACCTCTTTGGATTGAGTATTCTTGTAAAAATTCTTTTTAATATTCTTGTAATGTGCCGAGTAACCAATAAGTGTGTAACAATTTTCTATAGAATGGCCAATCAAACTACAATGAGAACATTGTTCCTTAGACTTTGTTTTCTTGAACTTATCAGAATTTTCAACTAATATAGTCGATTGATTTTGTTGGATAGAAGTAAACATATTACGTTGAGTCTCATATTGCAAAACCAAGGAATAGGCAACTTAATTTGGTTTACACCAAAAATGAGGATAAAGTGAGAGGTAAATCATCCCATCTAGTACATGGGATATTTTATCCCTAATTTTTTTTTTCAATAGATAGTCATCCTATATAATACATGGAATGTTTTACATTATCATTTATGTATTATTTATGATATAGAATTTATATTTTATATCAATAGTCAAATAATTTATATATATATATCAATTTTAATTTTAAAATTAATAATCATATATCATACCAAACATAAGACAAGGATATCCTCTAAACATATCTTAAATCAAATTAAACACAATGAAGATAAAGATAGTCACAAAGAGTGACCTATCTCTATCCCATCAATTTTATCCCCGTACCAAACGAGGCCTTAGGGCCTGTTTGGCACCAAAATTTTTTAGGGATAAACTTGGTTTATCCCCAAGTTATCCTCATACCAAACATGGCCTTAGAGTTTGGAACAAGTCAAGATAAGGAATGGCCACTTGCCTTGTCTCACCTCCCACCTAGGTGGTCACCTAACAATGGCTTCAATAGCATAGGCTTGCCAAGCTTACCTCTATCGAACATAATGGTCGGTGATCCTCTTCGGTGCCAACTTGAGAAAGGGTGATGTACTCATTTAACGACCTAGCAATTCCCCAGGTTTTGGGTAGCCCCATGATACCATTGTCCGAGTCCTTTGTGTCCTGGTGAGACAATCAAGCAAGCAATCTTGAGTAATTGACGAGCCCCTGTAAACAAACATCGAGCAGTTGCTTTTTGCTTTCTACTAATTCTACGCTGATCTGATATTTATACATATTTAGCCCAATTTCTTATTTAGTCACTACGTAAGCTGAAGGCTCCTTTTGGAAACTTGAGAGAACTAATTCTATGTGAAATATTTTGGTGAAGATATTTTAAGAAGAAATGTTTCTCGATTACAGAACTAAAAACCTTTTGATACTATTTTTTGTCATAAAGAGGAAATATTTCTATAAAAATAATTTTTTTATTTCATATAAGAAATCAATGAAAATGATATTGCAAAGACAATTACAACAATAAATAACGCCTATTCTTTAAATAAAAATTTTAACAACAAAAAATTTGATTTGTCAAACAAATCTCTAAGACCGCTCAACCTGACAACATTAGTGAAATTCAATAATAGTTTAAACCCAATGTACGCATTGATTTTGAACAAAGATCCATTCTACTTGTTGAAAATTGAAATAAACTTATCTGGTATTTAAATTTATCTAGCATAAAAATAACATTTATGATTTAAATCACATATTTCAACAAACTAAGAATTAAACTTCATACAAAATACATCCACTTGAACTTGAAACTCACTATGATCTTTTATCTACCAACCTGTATAATGCATCCTAGAATTTAAAACACAAATTTAAAATTAAATCATTATTTGTTAAGTGGCTTAATCCCATATTGGATATTGGAGGGAGTATTTTCATATTTATAGGCCTAGTCCTGGTTACCTCAAAGACTAGATTTTGGAATTTTCCACATGGTATCAGAGCAAGTGGCCTTTTAGGACTTTATCCCTTCGATAGGTATGCTCCTATTTTCACTCGGCACTGCCCTGTGTATTCCTATCGTGGCTCTGACAGTGATTGGCCGAGAGGGAGAGTGTTAAGTGGTTTAATCCCATATTAGATACCGGAGAGAGTATTTCGATGCTTATAGGCCTGGTCCTAGTTACCTTAATACCTAACTTTTAAAATTTTCCACATTATTTTTCTATGATATTTTTTATACTTCACTGCCAACCTCGAACATGTAAGAAAGCTATTATTCTTGTACTTCAATAAATTGCATATAATAAATTTCATATAACATACATTTATGTTATTAGGTTATACATAAGAAAAAACATCCCACAATAGACAATGGGGTGTGTTCTGACTGACATGAGAGAGAGAGAGGTGGGTGTGTGGGTGTACCTAGGGCGATGGAGAAGTCCAACAATCAATGCAATAACACAAGACGCTCTAGCACTAGGTGAGCAGCCTGTCAAGGAGTCTAGTGGACAGCAACATAGGCTGCTCTAGTAGCCCAGTTAGATGAAGACCAGTGACGAAAACAACACAAGTGACAATGATAGCAACGTGAGTCTAATCAAATTCAATTACTTTCAACGAATGGAAACAGTAGTCTGGATCCTTCGAGTGGGTTTTCCCTCGTCTCCCTCAGCTCCTAGCTAGATGTTGTTTTCGCTTTCACCTCTCCAAACCTCTAGTGCTACTCACATTGTGGTCCAAGCAGAGATTTCTATGTTCCCTACTTAACCCATAGTACCTATGTCTTTGCTCTGGCGTGCGAAGATCCTACCTAGAAAGCGTGCAAGTGCAAGTTTCTAGTATAAACAAGGTCCAATAGAAGTCTTGAGAAAAAATATAGTGTCTTTCCCCAATTTTTTTCAGCATAAGGATGGTTCCTCTATTTCCCTGAAGGACATGGTGTCTTCTTGTGAGGTGGCCAGTATCTCGTTTGCCTCATTCACCATGAAAATAGCATTGGGTGCCCTACTTCCTGGACCGAGGGGGCCACTTGGACCAATTGGGTGCATTGTGATCTTCAAGTTATATCACCCAGGTACGTTGACAGTTTTATTTTCTACGAGGAACCACTGCTCTCTCTTATTTCATTCTATGGAGGATACAAGTCACAAAAGCAACTCCGAGGACCCGATTCTTCTTCAGTTCTAGTGGCTATTATCTCCTCCTCCTGTACGAGAGCCCATTCGTATCCAAAACCTACCAGTGGACAACAAAGATAGATGGAGGAATGAAGGAAGTCTATTGTTTTATCAGTTCTCACTGCCTTAAAGATCAGGACAGCCGACCTCAAAGAGTGGGTTTGGAAAATATAGAATCTAGCTACACCTTTGTCACTTCTAGATTATCCAAGGAATACTTTCATTCTTAACCTCTAATCAAAGGAAGAAGTAGACAAGATTTGTAGACAAGCACCCTAGTTTTTTGTCAATGACTTGGTCCTGCTTGAGAGAGGGAAACTAAATACCTCCCCCTTGGAGTATTGTCTAAGTATGGCAGACCTATGGATAAGAATATATGACTTCCCCCAAGAATTCCTACATAAAGATATCATGATGCAATTGGCTTCCCAAATTGGTAAGTCTTTTGAGCTAGTTCAAGATATTTTAGACACATGAGGTTACTATGTATGAATCAAAGTGAAGTTAAACATTATTGAGTTGTAAGCAACCCACATCTCAGTATTAATTGCAAGATGGATCTTTGAAGAGTTTTGAGATTGCTTATGAACACATAGTTCAATTTTGTTATTTTTGTGGAATACTAGGTCATGAACAGTCAGAATGTGAAATCCTCACCCAGCTGAATTCTTTGATTAAACATGATATGGCAAAGAAAATTCAGGACAAGCTCAAGGCAAAACTAAAACCAAGGTTTGGGGAATGGATTAATGTAGTTGATCGAGTAACTTTAGGAGGTCGGAGACTCCCAGTGAGTAACCATACCCTTGACATCCAAACATCTCATACGTATGACACCAGCCATACAACTTTAATTCACATCAGAGACATTAACTAGGAAAACTCACCATCCATGCAACTTTGCTGCCACCACCAAAAAATTGGATTGAGGCTTGCATGTTACATCATCCAGGCACTATGTCCATGAGTTGTCATGTTAGCCAGTGCCTAGTAAACCAACAAATCTACCCATGCCTGTCATGTCCTCTCACTTAGACTTAACCCAATCGATCTACACTGGTTTGTCTGCTTTACAACCCTTGGGCCCAAAACCAACCTATATGTACCAAGGTGATAAATTAACATCCTTTAGGCCTACCAAGGATTTCTTTCCTGATATTTGCCCTATGAAATTAGTTCTCGAACCAAACCAAACCAACCATCTGGCCTCACCAACACCTCCGACCTAGAACTTTCATATTCAATTTAGTCCTTCCATCTAGACCACTACCCTAAAGGCACACAGGCTTAGTATGAAAAGACCGAGGAGGAAGGAAGAAGGCATAATGAAGCCCCACAAAGTGATGAAAATCATGGATGCTCTGTTTGACATTGGTAGCCTACAGGAATCATAGATCTTCATGAGCTGATATAGCTTGCCCTAAAAAGCTACACAAGTTCAAATGAAGATTGTGGCTTGGAATGTCAGGGCGGGAATGGGCGACCGACAATTCGACACCTTGATAGGTTATCCCATTCCATAAAACCAGACGTGTTCTTTGTGTCAGAAACAAAATGTCAACTGCAGAATAGTCAAGATTTTTTCAAAATTAGAGACATCAAAAAATACCATGTTGTGGTTCCGAAGGGCCATGTAGGATGTTTATGGCTATGGTGGTTTGATTCCATTGATTTGGAGGTGAGATAGACTGGGAGTAGCTGGATTGGTAGCATCATAAACTGTCAAGCAAGTTGCACAAAGTGGCTAGAATCATAGTGTATGCTCCGACTAGAGATATAGACAGAGTTAAGATGTGGGAATGCATGTCTACCTCATGTATGAAGAAAGACTTCCTACCTGCTTAATTGGAGAATGGAATTATGTTAGCAGTGCTAAGAATTGGGGTGGGCATACACCAAATAGAATCTACATGAGCAATTTCAACTCTTTCATTCAAGCAAATGGACTTATGGACATAAAAAATTTGGGCTCTGCCTACACCTAGATAAATCGTAGAAGTATCCATTTCAATGTAAGAGAGAAACTTAATTGGGGCATGACAAATACAACTAGGTTCAACTTGTTTCCCCGGAGCACTCTACACACTCTTCCTACATATGCGAGTGACCATTGTCGTATTTATATAAATAATAATCCTCTTGGTAGGCTAAGAAGACAAAATTTCAAACTAGAGGTAGGTTGGTTCCTTCACCTAGCTTTCACTCAAAATGCTATTTTTTCTTGGGAAAATGGCTCCAATCTAAAGACTGATTATACATCAAAAATATCTAGAATTCATCAAAACCTATACAAGTGGAAAAGGGAAAACATTGGTAGTGTGACTGGTAGGATAATCCATGTCCACCAATAGCTTAAGGACTTACCAGATTCACCTGCTGATCAGGAGCATCTAACTCGTGAAGTTGAGTGGGAAAAATAACTCAAACAATTTGAAGACATGGAGAAAACTTTCTAGAGACAAAGATCAAAGACCCATTGAGAAAACTATGGGGACAAGTGTACTAAGTTTTTTCATGCCAGAGTAGTGTCCAGAAGACATTGGAATCAGATCCATGGGATTATCACCCTGCAGGGGAAATGGTCTTCGGACCTCACAGATATTGAGATCATCTTTTGTACCTACTTCAAAAATATTGAGATCACCCATATTCCCCAGTTTGTAGGAAGACAGCCTGGTATGGCCTTTCACACCTAATGGGAACCTCTCAATAAAAGCAATATAAATTCCTCTATGATACGAGAAGACCCCCATGTACTTCTGACATAGGAGCATATGGATTTCTCTTTGGCATCCGATGACAAGTAAACTTTGCTCTCATAAAATTAAAATTTTCATAAGGAAGATTCTATCCCATACTTTACCTATAAATGCTTCCATCTCAAGAAGTTGTTTGTATATAGAAGATACCTGTAGAGTATGTCTACAAGCCGCGAAGCCCATGCATCATCTATTTTTTTGAATGCCCTTGGAGTAGGGCTATTTGGTGTGCTTCACAAGTGGGAAATCCAAGATCCTAGAGGGAGCAACCAGTTGACAAACTGATTAAAAATTGGCTATAGTGGATGCACAAATCATAGGAGAATCTCAAGTTCTTGGGGCTTTTGGCCATTCATATCCTATGGCATATTTGGAAAACCAGGTGTGCTACAAACTTTAGGGGAAAGATGGATCATCCTATCAAAATCCTCCAAGGTGCTCAACAAGATGCTATGTTATGCCAAAAATTTTTGAAGAGAAGATAGTGAATCAGGTTTTTGAATGGTTTGCTCTGGAACCGCCCTTTGTCAAGGTTAATGTTGTCTGTGCCACAAAGAGTAAAACATGGAGCTATCAGTATGCTAGTCTGGGATTGCTGGGGGACCTAATTACTTAGAAAACTTGTAATTTACCCTTCACTAATCCCCAAATTTTGAAAGCAAAAGCAATCAAAGCAACATATGAATGGGAGATTAGCAATAACAACCAAGCATTTATAAAGAGTGATGCTAAGAAGGTTGTAGATGCCATTTTGGGAGGAGGACTGAAGTTGTGGAAAGCTCATGAAGATATTGTAAGATGACAATCCTTGTTAAACAACAGACCTATTTCCTTACAATTTATATCCAGAAGCTGTAACCAAGCTAAATGGCCCCTGGATTTTGGTATAGTGCAAACTTTCTCACAAACTATTCTTCCTTATATTTTTAATAATTTATTGGTTTTACAATAAAATGTCTTTAACTTTTAAAAAAAAAGAGACTATGATAGCAACGTAGGTGACTGGCAACATAATGAGAAGAAGACTAGTGACGGAAGCTAATGATGACAACAACCCAAGTGGCTCTGACAGCATGGAGTGGTTCACTTTATTTCCTTGTTTCCTTGTGCCCAGATGTACATTCTACCTACTACTGTTAGTGTCCACTGCTCCCTCTACTTAAATACAAATTCCCCTTACAAACCTCAGAGTACGACCTTCAAAATGGAAGCAACTTGGTTCAGTCACCCTCTTTCAACAAATGGCAGACAATGCATGCATAGGCAATCCAAGCTTATAGAAGAATTATAAGGACAAGATGTCTTGCAAACTGGCAGCAACTGTGCATATGGAAAAGGAAGAATTTTGGGAGTCTCAAAGGTCAAATTACGAACATCCGAAGGCAATTGACTGAGCTCCATACAAATCCCCCAAGCCAAATCCATATTGATATCAAGCTCAACCTAGAAAAGAAACTCCGGGAACTTGAAAACATTAAAGAGACTTATTGGAGACAAAGGTCAAAGGTCCATTGGCACAAGTATGGACACAAATGCACTAAATTCTTCCAAGCCAAAGTGATAGCTAGGAGAAGGTGAAACAAAATCCTAGGAGTTACCAAATTGGACGGTTATTGGATTTGTAAGCTGAAGGACATCAAACACATATTTTCTACTTATTTCCAATCTCTCTTCTTTGACAAACCCTCCAACCACCAACCAAACCTTATGTATGCTCACTTACCCTCCATCCCTACCTCCAACTTGCTGGTTTAGTGCAAGGTCCCACCCCCGATGAGATCAAGCAGTCCCTTTTCTTTATGAAACCAGAGAAAGCTCCAGGCCCTAACAGCCTCTCACCTATGTTCTTCTAAAAACTATGGCTCATTGTCTGAGAAGAGATCATTGAGCTCCTTCATACTATTTTCTCCCATGGCCAGATTCCCTTGGGAATGATCCACACTTCTATTACCTTAATCCCCAAGAAGGCCAACCCCCAATCCCTTAAGGACTTCAAATCTATCAGTCTTTACAGCATGGCCCTCAAATTTTTAACCAAGGTCATTGCTCTTAAATCGGGTCTAGACAATATTGTGATTGTGGGGAAAATTATTAACGCCTTTAGATTCAAAAATGGGAAGACAATCTCATGAGTTCTATTTCCTTGAAGAGGTTACTCGGTTGACTTACAAGGGAATCCGATCTATGTTCAATTTCCATGGATTCTATTGTTAACGATCTTGTCTGAAGAATAGTTTGTGGATGGGTTTATTCTTAATTTGAGGACTGGTCCACATCCAGTCAAGATTTCGGTTCCTGATATTTGTTTATGACTAAGGTGTTCTGCGATATTATCTTGCTGTCTATTTTAAATTGCTGTGCATCCATTGGCTGGTCCACTTCCAGTCGTGAATTGATTGGTTGTTTTGGTTACTGTTGAGTCCGAGATGATGAATTGACTTTCGATCTGAATATTGATCTGGTTTTTAACGAAATACATTGAGTGATTGGAGCCTACAGTAATGGCATCCTTCATAATTGCCTACATTTTCTATGAAGGGGAAATGATGACGAAACCTGATACATGTAAGCCTGGTAGCTTCTATTAGTTGTCGATGTGATTGATTCAGAACATCTCTGATGATTCGACGATCTGGTTTTCTCCCGATTCCCATATGTTAACTGTGATGAGATTTCTATGAGCCGCATTACTTTGGTCCGATTACTTGAGGGCAATATCTCTGGAGGTTTGGATTATCTTATTTGCGGTCTAAGATTACCTGAAAAGGGAGCTTCACTTTGGCGGCTAATGCTGGTGATTTTGTCAACCTGAAGATAGGCATCCCCTATTCATTGATTGTAGGCCTTTTACCACCCTGTGAGGTGTGGGCCAATTTTGGTGCTGTACTTATTGTGCTATATCATTTGTAACTAAAGGGGACATCTATCTCTCAGCCGAAGAGTATTTTCCCCACACCTAGTTGTGGAGGTAATTTCTGATCCACTTTCTCTTGTATGGCTATAAGTTTGTTTGTCTATTATCCATATCGTGATGCCATGCCTAGTGCGAAATAAGTCCCAGCTATTATTTTAATTGTTGTTAGTCTTGGCGAGCATATCAGAGAGAACCATCTCCAGATAACTAAAATTAGATTCGTTAGTGGTTAGAATCTACTTTCAAAATCTAATTAGATTTTCAAAACTGGCATTCTCTCACTCTTCTATCCCCATTCTGATTCATTTAAAAGAGAAAGCAACTTGTGCTGAAAATTTCTTAATTAGAAAACCCTAAAATTGAAAACCCTAGAACCTAAATATGGGAGTCAGATTTTTCTTAGACTGCGTATGTTAATCTCTGTATCTTTTTTAGTTAAGTCTAGTCTGTCCCCCATCAGCTTTGGTATCAGAGCCAGGTTAAAACTCGAGTTTTTACCAGAGTTAAAACTAGCTAAAATAAACCAGAGTTAAAACTCAAGGTCGAGTTTTCTCCCGGTCGGAGAGAATGATGGAGACGAAAATTAAGAGTTAAAAAAACAATTTTATTATTTTTACGAGTATGTAAATATTCCCTTTATCATGCTTTTGTTGTTTACCATTTTAGTCAATTAAATGAGTTATTTTGTAAATAGTCAAAGTCCTAATATAAGGAGAAGACTTGTACGCACAACAAGTTGGAATTGTAACTTTTGGAGTTTTCGGGTCTCTTCCCGCATGTGCAGAATTGCGGCCCATGTCTTCTCATCTTCGTCTTCCCCAATCGACTAGGAGGGCCTTCCCTTCCACCTTTCAGATCCGGCAAGGTCGCCGTTCCCTTTCTCCCTCCTCATCCTCCGGCCTCCGTGCCATTCCTCCCATTTCACTTTCTCGGCTCTTCATCGAATAACAAACAGATCCGGTCGATCAAGAGAATCTGACATTCCAAAACCCAGCTCACTGCAACCAGTCGCAACAGGCTTCTCACCAGCTCAAACCGAAGGATAGCGGTGACGGCAGAACCGGTGAACCCCAGATCTGTTCATTTCTCGCTGCCCCTGCGTTCATTGTTCCTAATCGATTGACAACAACGCAACAACATCTGGCTAACTTCAGATCTGTACAACTTTCTCCTTCAATCGGCGATGACGGCATCATATTTGGAGATCAGGTCCGACGTCGGCAGATATGGCGAATCCCTAGATCTGACCATCTCTTGTGCCAACGTTACCCTCAATGACGCCGCAGCATCATCTTCTGAGCGCTGGTCGGGGCTGACTCCACGCGAGGCCGGTCGCAAGCAAACTGGGTTCCCTTTCCATTGACACGCAGAGGTGGCAAACGGCGTTTGGTGTAGCCTCGTCTCCCCCCTCCACCGGATCTTCCCCTCCAGCGTTCCCTCCCACGAAAACGCCATGGTCGACCTCCTTGCTCCGCCTCCTCCCATTCAACGCGGCTGCAGCAGGCAAAACCACGCCCAAAGTCGATACACGTGCGGCCGGAAAACCCTCGCAAGTGTGAGGTCGATGCCACCCCGACGGGAGTACGTGGCGCCATACAAGCGCAGCCGCGATCCCGCCCGTGATGGCAACCCCACACGGCCACGATCCCCACCGAAATCCTTCACACACAAGCATCCTCCTCCAGAGCTTCCTGACGGTCCCGTGCACGTGAGCCACTTCAGTGTCCTGCCCAATAGGACGCTGCCTTGACTATATTGGGCCTTTGTTGGACAGACAGACGCAGGAGAAAGCTGTTGCTGTTTGGGCATAATAAACAGATTTCAATGCATTTTAACTAGTTTTAATTAGTTTAGCATCAATTTGATCGTCTTGTTGATTTGAACAATTTTATATCGTTTTCGTCCCGCATCAACTTCCAAATCCTACGACGTGCGGAAGCCGTTCTAAAAACGACGACGACATTTCAGGAGCAGAAGTGCGCACCATTACGTAACCAAACAAGCCATAAAAATAAAAAGGTATTCATCGGATAGTTGAAGGGAAAAAGAAATCCTTTCGATTGATTCCCAAACGAACCGAAGATTCCTCAATGGTTCAATTTTGTGCTTTTATATTTTTAACTTGATTTAATTTAACTCTCACCAGGATCATCGTCCATTCATCTAGATCTGTCTCGATTCCCGTCATTGGCTTCCACCTGCGGTAGGCATCCAGTGTGGTCTAGAGTCATTTCAATTCCTTTCGTGGCCAGTCAGAGATGCATGAATAGATTTGCAGATAAATAATAAAAAAATACAGAGATCTTAGTGTATTGACTATTAAATTCTTCATTAAAAAAACAAGTAGCCGAAGCATAAAAAGGAAGATGCGCACCAAAAATACAAACCTTTTGGTACAAAAAACTGCATCTTTAAGGCAACATTTAAGGAGACCTACACCAAGCAAGCAGCTTAATTATCCATACCTGAAACCACAGAATACGACCCCATATTGACACAATCATTATTCAACAACTGATACTATGTCATGATTATGACGCTAGCCACTTTGGGACTTGTTCATGAAACATACAGTTGGAAGGGCTTGCAGAGAATATATCATAATTACCATCAGAGAAGCAATCAAACTCGTCTTCAGTAAATTCTGAACACCAACGAAATTCTTTTAACCTAGATGCCTCCTCCAAAACTGCCCTTGTAATGCCTGCTGTATTGCAACCAGAAATATCAAGGCACTCCAGATCCTTCAGTTTGTCAAGAAACAGCAATAACACCTTCTGCGACAAATGTTCACCCTTAACGTTGAGTTTCCTGAGATTTGGAATAGATTCACAAATGATGGTTGTGATTCTCACATCCATGCGACAAGAAAAAACTTCTAACTGGCAGAGGAAAACACAGGATTGCTTAATGTGCTGGAGCACTTCTTTGCAAACAACACTCTCGCTAACTGCAATTCCCTCTAGCAATTCAAGCTTGCCTACTGCCTCACAGAAGTTCTCTATGTTTATATCTTCATTTGGCAAAGAGAAATATCGCAACATAGGACAACTGTATATTCACATAGTCAAAAGGTCAGTTTTGGAAGCACATTTCATAGACAGACAGATAAAACGCTAGATTATCAACTATGTTTTCAAAGACGATAACTACAAGATATCTAGGTTCTACCTACTCTGAAAGGCACATGCACCTTGCGATATTTATATCTGTAAGTTCATAAAATAAAAAAAAGGAACAGCACACTAGAAAATAGATGACATCACACTATGAAATTATTTTTGCATTAGCATCTAAATATAATTATTATAAGCATTAGTTTCAGCATCCTTACAACGTTGGTGTAGACGGAAATTGTTAAGAAAGAAAGCTCAGAGAATGGATAGAGATCCAAAAGAAGGCAATGCCAGAGGGGCACCGACAGAGATCCTTACAACGTTTTGGACGAAAGAAGACTGCACAACGGGCACCAGGCCTCTCCTCCGTATTTATATACAGAGATTATTTCAGAAGAAATCTTTTAGATAACAAGGTCACACCGGTGTGTTGGTATAATTAATACATATAATTTATGTTAATTCCAAGGATTGCAGTCTCAAAACTCAACTTCGTCTCGGAAAGGTGAAAAAGAAAGATTCCGTGAGATTCTCAAAAAAAACTCGAGAGATTTGATCTTGGATTTCACTTTTGTAGAGTATACTTTACCCAAGAATTGACATCTTATATCTCGATTTTATCTTATGGAGACAAACGAAAAAATATTGAGGGATTTGATCTCGGAAATACCAACCAATATATACGTTAAAGTGTAAAATGTGATGTAATTTCTTCAAAAAGGACAAAAGAACTCATATCAAACATCAAAATAAACGGTGAGAGAATTAAAAGAAAACACAACCACAAAGATAGTGAACGATTGTTAACATGAGACAAACAAGGGATCTTATGTTAGACCTAAACTTTATTTTGAATAATATCAACAATGGATTGATGACATCTTGGATTAATTGTACATATATAGTCATGAAAATATTAAGTTATGAAATGTTATCAAACAACAATATCTAAATAAATATTTATATAGATTTCATAATAAATTTGGCAATATATAAACCAAATTTAACAAGGTCATCTAACAAGTTAGGAGTAGCAATAAGTAGAGAAAATCAAGATATTCTCGTTTAGATGTTCTCGTTTGTCGGATGCGTGGAGAGAGATTCTCGGAAGAACTCAAGAAATTCTCGAGAGATCGCATTCCATGGTTGATACATACAGAACAATTAAACTCAATTGTAATTCCTAATTAAGCTCTACAAGCTTTATACTGTGTTCCACTATACCCCCTTGGCCCTTGTAAACATAGCAGGGCAAACCAGATAGTGTTGTCTCAAAACTCCATAAATCCTATGTTTAATAACTTGGTAAGAATATCAACCAACTATTCCTTAGTAGATCTGTGTTTGACTCGAAACTTTTACTTTTGCACCAATCCTCGAACAAGGTGATAGTATATTTCAATTTATTTTATTCTAACATAAAAAGCTAGAAAAGAGGTCAGAAAAGTTGGTCTTAAGTTGTCACACCAAGTTATTCACGGATTGAAATATGCAACAAGTCCTTAACATTTTGTATTACTTATAAATGAATTAATAAATACTACACAAAATAATATAATATGGTATATGATATCAGACATCTTATACAACACAAGGAAAATTTAAGTTTTGAACAGATTGTTCACTCCATAAAAAGTGGATGGTGTTTAGATCAATTATGTATGAATTTTATATTTATGACACCTGAACAAGATTCACTTTCAATCTATATTATGAATGATGGAGATTTGACTAGTCCATCTCTCACTACAGAAAAATTTGTTGCAAACCAAATATATAAGAATCCACTTGGGAGTAATAATCCTACAACAAGATGTTACTGGAGGTGAAGAACGAGGATGAGGGAAAAAGAAGCTCCTTTGAGTGGTGGACAACAGCGAGTGGCAGAAGAAGACGGCAACCGCACCTCTTCACCGGAGCTCTGTCTCGTATGCTCATGTTCGTCTGAGCACAATCGCCTGTTGGGAGGGGACTAGAGTTTAAGTTAAATCAGTGAGCCGATTTGACAGTCTTACCGACTATGAGGTCAAACGACTACCCAAGCGGCAAGGCGGTCACCTTTTTAGACATTTGTAAGGCATCTGATCCAGGCACTCTTCAAGAAAGCACCTTTACGCCTTGGCGGCACTTAGGCATGCGCCTTGACAATAGTTGCTGACGTATTTATACAATTTCTTAATCGCTGTTCAATAACTTTTATCCATAATTTCATAGAGTCGTGAACTTGATCCCTCTTGCTTGATCCCTCTATAATTTGCATAATCTTGTATACTTTCTTAGATATAATGATACTCTTTTTCCATTTATTCAACATTTTTCAAAGATTAAAATTTTATTAAAAATTCGAGTTACCAACTTCACTTATAAATCTTCCAAATATTTTCACACTTTAACAGGAATATTATCTGAACCGTATGTCTTATTTGTTTTCATCATCTTCAATGCTTCTTTAACTTATAAAAATTGAATTCTCCTAATATCATTCAAATTAAACTTACATTCTCTATTTCTTTTATGCTTTTAACAAAATTGTTATCAGCAAGACTGTCAATATAAATTTTCTATTTTTTTTAATATCATCATCTTTGATCAAAACATTTCCTTGTATAACCCATGGATTGCAGAATCGCTAGAATCGGTCCGGAATCGGCCGATTCCGGAATCGGATCGGATTCCAGCAGAAATTCCGCGGAATCAGTCGGAATCGGTCTAAATCGATCCGATTTCGGCGATTCCATCTTGAATCGAACCGATTCCACGGAAGACCGGTCTGCCGGTCCGGTTCGATTCCCGGTTCGATTCTGGACCGGGAATCGAACCGATTCCCGCCCTAAAGGGCCGGAATCGACCACCGCGATCGATTCCGGCGATCCAGGCGGCGGCGAGCGCGATTCCGGCGATTCCAGGGCGATTTGAACCTCTTCTTCGAGGATTCTGGCGATTCCGGCGTCGATCCCAGCTGTGTGCGCCAATTCCAGGGTGATTCCAGCAGCGATTCCGGCAATTCCGGCGGCGATTCCAGCGATTCCGGCGATTCTAAGCTAATTCTTCAAGAGATTCCGCCGATCTAAGCTCCGATCAGCCTCGATTCAACTTCTTCTTCGATCTTTAGAAGGTTATTGGTAAGATTTTTTCGCTGAAAACTTCGTACGTCCATTCTTACGCGTTTTCGACGAGTCCGAGCATCGTTAAACTTGGTGATTTCCGACCGAACAAGTTCGTTTAAGTTCTGAACTATTCGATTGGATATTCTTTGCACGGGAAAAATTCCGGATATTCCGTACACCTATTTTTACGCATTTCCGACGACTCCGAGCATGGTTAAACTCGGTGATTTTTGATCGAACAACTCCGTTCAAGTTGTAAGAACATCGATTGGATGTTCTTTGTACGGGAAAAATTTCGAATACCCCGTACGTTGATTCACGATTATTTTCGACAAATACGTAACCCTTTAAACATACCGAATAGTGTGTTTGATGGGTTGTCTGCTTCACGAACAGCGCCTAAAGTAATTTTTATGTTATCTAATAATTTTTAGTGCATTGTTTACAATTTTTGTAGGTCTAAGCAATGGCCGATCAAGGTGATGCAACACCAGCACGGCTTCTGACGTAGGTTGGGAACACGGGCATATAGTACACCCGGTCAGAAAGAGAGTACAATGCAAATGGTGTGGGAAGAAGATGAAGGGGGGGGGGGTGTTCCGGCTGAAACAACATATTGCCGGAACAGGTGGAAATGTAAAAAAATATGATAAGGTGTTGAAGGAGAAGAGTGAGAAGATGAGAGGCTACATGACAGGTAGAGTCTCTCAACGGGCTGTTAGGATTGAGCAGAGGAAGGAGTTGCACGACGAGCTACTCCAGAGTAGGAGGGACCGAGATTTGCCTACCTGGAAAGGGAAAGACAAGGGGAAAGCACCAGCCGAGCCGAAGCCAGAGAGCGAGGAGTCCACAGACTCCGAGCTTAGACATGCTAGGCACGCTAGCAAGCGTGCATTTGCCGAGGGCGAGGACAGGAGGAGAGGAGTAGGAGGGTCAGGGTCCAGAGCTGACCCAACTCTTGGCCGATCAGCATCGGCTCACCCTACTCAGGAGACGGAGGGATGGAGACAAGAGCCACACCGCCATTCTGCCAGTACTCGGTTTACACCGAGTGATGAGTACTTATTTAAGAAACAGAGTGCTGGGCAGATGGGCATTAAACAAGCTATGAAATGGATGAAGGCAACAGGAACGGCTGCAAAGAGAGCCGTCCGCCACATTGTGAAGTGGTTTTTACATGTAGGTATCACTTTTAAAATGGCATTTATGTGTGTTTATTTACTTAAGCTTAATTTTTGCCTGATCCAAATTTCTTTTTTAACTTGATGTAGGCATCCCAGCACATGCAGCCACCAGCTCCTACTTCCAGACGATGGTGGATGCCGTGGGTGAGGCTGGACCGGGTTTGCAAGCCCCAAACAGTAGCCATATATACAGCATTGGGCTGGATGAGGGGGTCCAAGAGTTGAAGGAGTGGATGGATGGATTTAAATTGGTGTGGAAGGAGAGGAGTTGCACAATTATGTGCAACGAGTGGACAAGTATCACCAAGAGGAGTATGATAAACTTCTTGGTGTATTATTCTGAGGGGACCACATTCTTGAAGTCGGTAAACGCTTCTGGGAAGATTAAAAATGCTTACTTCATTTTTTCTTTGATGGAAGCGGTGGTGGAGAAGATCGGGGAGGATAATGTGGTTCAAGTTGTCACTGACAACGAACCTTCATATAAGGCGGCTGAGAGAAAACTGATGGAGAAGAGGAAGCACATGTTCTGGGTGCCCTGTGCGGCACATTCTATTGATCTCATATTAGAGAATATAGGCAAGGAGGAGAGTGTATCCACCCTTGTCAGGCAGGCGCAGACGATCACGTCATTTATTTATTCGTATCCCCGTCTACTACATATTATGAGATCACACACAGGAGGGCATGATCTGGTTAGGCCTGGTCCGACTCGTTTCGCCACGAATTTCATTGCATTGGAGAGTTTACACCGGCACAGGCATGCATTGGTTAGGTTCACGCAGTCCGAGGAGTATTATAACTATATGGTGGACCACTTGCACGACAAGAAAGAGCAGCTGAAAATTCTTGTCAGGTCTAAGAAGCAGATCACTGACAAGAGATTTTGGGAGAGGATTGCCTACTACTTAGCAATCATTGAGCCATTGGTAGTTGTCTTGAGGTTGGTTGACTCAGATGACAGAAACCAGATGGGCACGCTGTATGATGCCATGGACCGGGCAACGCTGACAATAAAAGAGAAAAATCCCAGAGGTTACAAGAAGTGGTGGAAGATTATAGATGACTGATGGGATAAAACTTTGCACCACGATGTGCATGCTGCAGGTTAGTAGGTTAAAAAAATATTTGTGCTTACCTACTTTAAATTTATTCAATGATTGTCTTATTCATAATGTTAACTATTAAATTCTTGCAGGATATTTTTTGAACCCCTGCATCCAATATGAATGACAGGTGGTGCACGACAACGAGGTGATGCGGGGTACACTAGCTGTTATTCAGTGTCTCTGCCGATCTCAGCAGAACAGGATAGAGGCTGAGATAGAAGTAAATTGAAGTTTATTCAATACTTAGGAGTAGCTAATTATTAGACAACTAATGATTGTTTTTTAAATTTTTTTCAGATGCAGAAATATAAGATGAGGGTCGACGAATACTCAGATGCTGATCTGAGATATTCGTGCGACAAAGTGTCACCTGATATATTAATTTATGATAAAGATTTTATTTTATTTTCATATAAGTTATTAAAGATGATGAGTTAATTGTTTACCTTTTCTTTTCTTTTTTTGCAATTGAGTGGTGGGTTCAGGTGAATACCAGGAGTGGATGGAATCCACTTGCTGCCATCGGTATCAGGATACTCAGCCAGAGCATCAGTTCCTCTCATTGTGAGAGGAACTGGAGTCTCTCATTGTGAGAGGAACTGGAGTACATTCAACCTGATACATACAAAGAGGAGGAACAAGTTGACATCAGACCGGCTGGAGAAGCTGGTCTTCTGTCATTAGAATATGAGGCTGCGCATCAAGAATATCAAGGATCGACAGAAGATCAGTGAGGAGCGATTTGCGCGGTTCGCAGGTGGTCCATACGAGCAGAGACATACCCCCGCCACACCACCGCCTGAGGAGGTGGACATGGATCAGATATTCCAGGAGGAGCATGCACTTGCCTCTTGAATAGAGAAGAGGGTAGCCAGGGATCATCCAGCTGAGTTTGATCCCGATGACCGTGCATGGGTTGAAGGAGAGTTGGATGGTGTTGAAGTTGAGGAGGATACTCCAGCTCTAGCTCCACCTACTTTTCAGGCTCAGGCAGGGCCTTCTTCTGCCCCAGCAGCTATGGAGCAGCCACCTGTAGCTTTAACCGCAGCTCAAGTCCCAGCCGCCGCTACCCAGCCCATTCGTAGTCCAGGTAAAATGAAAACTAAAGTGACTGCACGAAAAATGGGCGGATTTGCAAAGCTAAAAAAATCTTTGGGTTCTGGTACTTCAGAGATGGCTGAAAAGGTGAAGAGAAAGAAGCTAGAGGTCAAGCGTTCTGTGAGCCCAGATGACAGCACGCAGGCTCCTCACTCCTCAGTTGATGATGACGAGTACATACCAGCGACGCAACCATTAACAGCAGTCCAGTCACCTGATTCACGAAATCCAAAGCCGTATTACACGCTGGATGAGCAAGCACCACAACATCATTTTATAGAGCCATAGTATCCAACATTTGGCGAGGCTCACTAGCAGTGGATTCCTCCACCACCACCCTAGCTCCACCATCCTCTGCTTACGTCCCGGTCGTCCCACAGTCCGATCCATACAACCTTGATAGCATGGCATCGGCATTATTTTCATATGGATATGGTCCCGAACAATATACAAGACTGACCACAACTCAAGAGCATCGACAGCAGCAGGGAGAGAAGGAAGACCAATATTTATATCCTAGATATTGGTAGTAGATTGATATGATGTAAATTCTTATTTTTTATATTTTCATGATGTATCAATTAATTGGTTTTTGAATTAATGGAATATGTACTTAATTTCAAGTGGAGTTCATTAGTAATTATTCGATGTGGTCCTGTGGATGAATGTTAATCTTACTTTTAAAATTTTTTTCTTACTCATTTTCTATTTTTAAGAATTTTTTTGATTTTTTAAAATTTTTTTAATGAAAGAAAATTCAAAAAAAATCAATCCAGGCCGATTCCTGGATCGATTCCCTTCCAGGCATCCGGCCGATTCCTGGAATCGAAATCAGAATCGGTCCAATCGATTCCGATTCCGGAATCCTTGCTATAGCCTTAATGTATCTAACTTAGTAAACATCCCAAGATCTTCTCTCATCTCATCCATGTTAATTGATAAATATGATATGAAAATATATTAATTTGATTTGGTGTGGTATATAAGTAGGAATATAAATCCAAAATCTTCCAAGTGTTACATAAGAAAAACCCTGTGACTTAAAAGATCCGGAATATATTTTTTTATCTTTGAGGTTATTTGAGTTGTTTAAAATATTCTTTGACCTCTCTCCATAGTTGTCAAGGCGCCTGCCTAGGCGGCAAGGCGCTTTTCCAATGGTGCCTTGCCGGGGCGCCTTGTCTAGGGCTAAAAAGGCACCCAAGGCGCCCGCCTGGGCGCCTTGGGTATTTTTACATCATTAAAAAAAAAATTTAAGGGTTTTTTCCCCCTTGATACCCCTCACAAGAGACACTTATTTAATGATAGTTTGAATATATTAATATATTACACTATCACTTATATTATCATACATATTTAAGATTTATGATTATAAGCATATATTATATACTTAATTAAGTTTCTTTTTAGCTCTTTCTTCACTCTCTCTCTCTCACTTATACTATTACGTATTTTTTTGGGCAACCCCCCACAAGGGGCGCTGCCCTCTTGACCCCCGTGACCTGACCGTGCAGGTCGATCCGCGACTACTCTGCGCTCCCCCCATTTAATAATATTATAACAATATTTTACCATCACTTATACTATTGCACATATATAAATTTTATAATCATAAATGAGTTATATACTTAAATTTTATAAAAATCTATATAACTTTCTTCTCTTACACATACGCATCATATTTACTTATATGCATTGATTAAACACTCATATTCAATCATAACATAAAAAATATAATTATATTTATGCTTATTTTTATATATAACAACCTCCCGACTCAGCCTTCCTTGATTATCGCCTTGACCGCCTAGGCAACGCCTAAGCGGCCGCCTTGTCGCCTAAGCAGAATCGGTACCCTTCAACGCCTTGGACGCCTTGTCGCCTTGACAACTATGCCTCTCCTTCAGACTTTCAATATTTTGATGTTAGTTACATTGAGCAAATAGTCAAATGTCTTTGATTATTTGCCATAACAACAACTCATACATATAAGTCATTCATCTATATAAACACATGGAGATGTCTGCATTGCCTTATGTGGAATGGGGCGGTGGAACCAAGCTAAATGCTGCGGAATGGTGTTAAAAAGTGCTCAAAACAAAGTGAAATAAACAAAAAAAACCAGTCTTAAACCCGTTGAAAACTGGTTTAATTGGCATAAGCCAGTCAGACCGGCTCGACTATAACACTGGTAGGGAATCATGGTGGCTTCGAAAGAGGGGCAACCACATAGGGGTCATGGCATCGCGAGAACATCCCTGAGAATGCATGAAGACTCCAGTAAGGGGTTCGTAGTGGCCTCATGGCGTGGCCGACCGAGGATGCCCCCGAGGGCTTGAAGAGAAGACCCCAGCAAGGTTGTGGTGACAAGAGGTGGCTTGCGAGCACGTGAGTGGCCAAAGCTATGTGGAAAAGAGTCCAAAAGGCTGAGGGCATCATCGTTTTCTCGCCATTGATTTTGTCACCCTTGTCCAGACCAGGAATACCATCTCGCCGAGATCTCGACAAGATCTCACGAGATCTTGGTCTCGCCAAGGGGGCCGAGAAACGAGATTGCTGAGATCTCACCCCATGTAGCCTAGTCCAAAAAAAAAAGTTGGGGGGCAAAGAGGCGTTGCCCTCTTGACCCTCGCGACCTGACCGCACAGGTGGATCCACGACTACTCTGCACCCCCCGTTTATGATAGTGTAAACATATTAATATATCTCACTATCACTTATACTATCACATAAAAAATATGCTACAAGTTTAATACTATATTATTATTTAAATAAAATTATATACAACTTTTAATCTTTTAAAAACACAGATTATCCTTTTGGTATTGAGAGTGCTTTGTAATTGTCCATTCACACAGTTGATGTATAAATATGTTATATATTTTCATATAAATTTATTGATGTACTTTTATTTTTATAAGATAGTATGTTATATTTCATACATCATTTTGATCCGAGAATTCAAGATCCGATCTCTCGAAATTTTTTCAAGATCTCTCCGAGATCTCTTCTTTTTCACCTCCCCGAGATGAAGCCGAGATTCGAGACGGCAATCCTTGGTTCAGACAAAGGGACAAGTCAGACAGAGCAGGCAGTTGGTCGATGCCCTCGCATGGTCACAGGGTAGGCCAAGTGACGCCAATAGGGCCCATGGGGCCCCTTTGAACCGCATCATCTTCTCCTTCCTCTCCATCTCCTTCTCCATCATCGTCGACTAGTGGTAGGAAGCAAGGGTGGAACTAGTATAGAGGATGCTTGGTTGGGGGTTCAAGTGGAATCTGAAGGCGGAAGACAGAGAATACGTATGAAGTGGGAGAGTGGATAGTCGACCGGAAGGGGGGGAGATGTTGCAAGGGCTTGGATGCTCAAAGGAAGGGGGAGACAAAATCGAACCCCCCCCAAAAGAATCATCGAAGGGTTCAGGAGTGTGCAAAGAGTGTTGCTACTATCGACCGAGAAGCAACGCACACCCGACCTCATCAAGCGTTGTTGCATTCTGTGCGATGTGCATGGCCTATGCAGTGCGGGCATTCTTCTCACTGATGCTAGAGTGACCATGTGACACTCTAGAGTTGACTTCCAGACCTGTCTGGGGATAGCCAGACAGGGCTAGGAGTCAGACGCTATGCCTTGAGCAGGTGCTGAAGACATCGAAGACATTAAAGGGAACCAAAAGTGTCGAACTGAGGTGAAGGGAAAGAAGAAGCAAGACTCAAAGGCCGAAAGTGAGGGGTGAAGAAGGCTCCTGCCAGAAGCTGAGGTAGTGGAAATAGCCTCCTCGGACAGAGTAGATGGGGGAAGGGATCCCCCCCCCAGTCGACCAACACTTGGAGACCTCTCAAAAAATTCTTTTTTGTTCTTTGATTCATTTCAAAGTAAAGATCCCCATATAGAGAGTCCTAATTACAAAAAGGGACTTAAGAAAAGAATATGGTGGGGACACCAGATTTCAAAATAAATTTGAATATTTCAGGACATATTACAAACGCCGACCACGGCAATTGGGAGCCATTTGGCTGAATGAGGGAATTTAATTGGTTTTTTTTGGCCCTTCAACCTTAGTTCTGGATTGGGCCAGCAGCTTGTTTATATTGAGTTCCATTAAGTTTTGGGCTTCAGGCCCAGGTGGGCCGGTTCGCGCATACCACGGGCGCTGCACTTTTTGACCTATTAACTTTTACTATTTCTGCTATGTCTTGCTCCTTTTGATTCTACCCCGGTGGCTCGGTTATATAAGACCCGCCGGCCGATTGTACAGACATCGATTAAGATATGATATTGCAATGGAAATGCACCCTGCTTTAACCTAGTGCTCCTATTCCTAAGGTGATTGAAACTCGCGTTGGCGTCCGCGGCGATCGAGTACTGATGTCGACCCCTGTGGGTCACTTCGTCGCGTGCGATCCTCTCTCCTGGTTGTCTGGCGATGGTCATGGCGATGGCGAACTCGTTGCCCCGCAGGTTGCTCGTCCGATTTCGTTGGCTGGGCGGCTCTTTGGATCTGGCGACTAAAGAGGAAAATGTCCTCCCGCGCTTCCTCCCAACTTTCTTCTTCTTCGGCATCTCTAACAGAGCTCGTTGCAGTGTGGTTTTAGTCATTTTTGTGGCTTCGGAGGGTTTTGCTACTCTAAAGGATGGTTCTACCCCGATCTCCAGAGTTTACTCGCGGATCTTCCTTTCCTGCTAGACGTCCGACAGATTCAGTCCATGTTGATCGATTCTGAGAGATTCGGAGTTTTCCCCCCGTTCAAGGAGTTGGCCGTTCTTCAGGAGGTTGCGTCCTCTACGTTGTGAGATGGTTCCTACGCCGAGGGGTTTTCCCTTCCCGCTCGGCCACAGCAAAGCCGAGTGATCGTCGATGACATCCGGTAAACAGTGAGTTGATACGTCCGTCCCTGCTTCAGTTCCCGCGCCTCGTATCTGATTACTTGGTCGATCCTCCTACTCGTTCCCTCTCGATGGTCGCATGGGAAATGTCCCACCTGCCCAAAGGAGTCTGGGCAAAGGAATAGGACGGTAACTCTCCGGGTCCTGTTTTGGTAGATCTCGAGTATAGTTGGCACCCGATCTGGATTTCTGATCGAGGGTGTGCCATTCCCGATCTGTTCTTAAATATTTCTGCCGAGTCCGCTCTTAGTGAGTGCATCCGCACTCTGGATCAGTCGCTGAGATTTCTGTTACGAGGCATTTGAGAATGATGATGGATGTTCGGCGAGGGAAGGTCAGTGAGTGAGCGGCCACCAGGTTGCGAGTGCCGGCAGGAGATCCATGTGTCCGATGCTGGTTTTCTCCCTGTTCCTATGGGCTGCTCCAACCTAGGAGGTAGTCCTCACGCGACCCGTGTCCGGGGCTTATGCTTGCGGCTGAATAGCTGGTGGGGAAGTGACGGCTAAGAACTTTCCCTACTTCTCGGATACCGACATCCACTGACTCCCCGAGGCAGTGATGATCCTCTGGCCTTCCGATCGTCGCATTGAAGTCAGTTTCTGGGTCTGTTCGGTCAGTTTCTAGGTCTGTTCGGCAGTGTTCTCCCTTGTGCTCTTCCCTTAAAGCAGGATTGAGCGAGGAATTGGTGCACCGATGCGGGTGGCCACGGGACTCTCCTTCCTGACTCGTGATCGCAGGTTATCTTATGTCTTTGGCTACATCCGTCTCCATTGAATTGAGGTATATTCTGGCCAGTTTGCTTTGGTAAATTCTGTTTACGAGTTTATTATCCTCCATTCGACATGCCATGCTGATGTGATTAGGACCTAGCCACTGTCTACTCATTGCTGTGGTTTCAGAGTTGAGTAAGCGAACGTAATTCCTATTTTCTAGGTGGTTTTAATCTGTTTTGTTAATTGCTAGAATCACATCCTGTTAATCTTGAGTAGTCTGAACGCATACTGCTCCTTTCTCTGCTGAGTTATTTGATTGTTCTAGTTAACTGAGCTTGCATGATTTCGGTAGGGTCACGTCTGGGGTAGGCCTTCATCTAACTCCGTATGATAGTTTTTCTATTGAGCATGTTCTAGTTCATCTTTTCAGCATACTAGTTATCATTCATCGATCCTGTTCCGCATCAGAATATCTACAGACATCCCCTATGAACAGAAATTGAAGAAAAAACTCAAAAGTAACTGAAAATATTTGCAAACAAATCCTTAAGGACTTAAATACAAAAAGGTTCCAAAATGCTTGAACCGGTCCTCATAACCTTATGAAAATTTGCTGCTTTTTTATTATTTCTTTTTTGAGTTGTTTCGGGTTATGGGTTATCTTTTATAACATTACCGGATTGTTTGGTTTGGTTTTGCTTTTGACTTAATTGCTTTTTGAATTGGATGTTTCTTGTTTGGACTTAGGTTTCTGACCTCTTTTAACATGTTAGACTTCAAATTTTATCTCTTTTTTCCACCTGGTTTTCACCAACTTGGGTGTTCACGTTCATTTTTGTCTTAGCATTTCAGTTTTCAGTGTTACACTTCGGGGATAAGGTTACAATTTCACCTTCCTGAATTTCACAGTTTTTGGGTCTTTGAGGTTCTGATTTTTTTTATTTTGGATTTCTGAGTTTTAACTTTTCTGGATTTGATATTTCAGTTTCTCAGTTTTAGTTTCTGTTTTTATCTTCCATCTGTTTTCTGATTTTTTCTAGCTTTATTGTTACTTCTCATTTATTGTTTTCTGTTTTTGGTCATTTTTGGCCTGCTTTGCTGCTTTTTCTGTTTTCTCATTTGTTTTATCCGTTTTTTCCTTATTGTATTTCCTTTTTATATGTTTTCTGTTTTATTTTTTATTTTATATTTTTGGTTTTTTATTTATTTCCTTTTTATTTGTCTTTATTTTATTTATTTAGCTATTTATTTATTGACTTAAAAAATATTAGTAAATCATTTAATTGTTTAAAATTTTGACTTATGACTTGTTTTAGTTCCAGGAAAACCTGGTTGACCCAGTTTGACTGTGAAAATTATTTTTTTAATTAACTCATTCATAAATATTTCCTCTCTCCACTTTTTTGTATTCCTCCAAGGCCATGGGACTTTTCAATTACCTCCATATAGCATCAAAAACACAGAACTTAATTTTTCATTTGTGAATGGTGTTTCTTACAACTTTACCAAGGTGGGAAACATGAAAAGCCATAACCCTATGTAAAATAAATTCCTTGGGCATTCGGAGGGCCATGAGAACTTTCACATAGCAGACATATCCCTACACTTTATTTCATTTCATTGACAAATTTGGGGCATAATAGCATGGTTAAACATGCTTGGCTTTTTTTAACAATGAAATACCACCAAACATGTTTGACTTTTTAATTCCATGTAATTTGGGGGGGGGGGGGTGAGTGTTCAAGGACAGCGTATGACCGGTCTTTTGTGGCTAACCCTTCTATCTGCTTTTTGCATATTTTCCCACTAAAGGGGATGTATAAATACATAGAGTCCATCCTTGACGGATTGACCAGGCGAACGTATTCGTGAAGGAAATGATCTTTACATGGAAATGAAAGAATCTGGAGTGATTAATGAACAAAATATTGCAGAATAAAAAGTAGCTCTTGTCTATGGTCAGATGAATGTTAGCCATCTCTTCACGTCATTTTGGGCCCTTTCTACCCAAGTGAAGTCTTTTCAAGCATAGGACCCACCCTAGGTGGATTTACCCCTACTGCCTTGGAATTTATTATGACCTATTGGTCTTTTTCCACATAAATGGAGTTGTTTGAGGCATAGCCTTGGTGGATTTGACTCTAGTCATAAGTTTTCGAAGCTACAGCAATCAGGCAAGACGTTCAGCGGTGTATCTTTTTCATGGTAAAATTGATAGATTAATAAATATACTAATGACAAATAATACATAAAAATCAATAAATAGGTATTTATTATGTAAATCTCTTAATAATATATAAGTGAATAGTTAAGCAAACTAAACAACATGAATACCCAATCAAAACTACTCAATTTAATTAATGTTAATATTTAATTAGTATTAACTATTAGCATATATCTATAAAATTATTTAATCTTAATTATTATTCCATCAAAATATATACTTTTAAAATAAATTTTTTTAATCAAATTAAATATTAGAACAATCTATTTTTACTTCGAAACCACTCAATTAAGTGGTACTGATACTTAATTAGTATTAATTATTACTAAGTTAAAAAATAAGAGGTTAATAGGTTGGTCGCCTAGGTGAGGGGCACCTTGACGCATAGATAACACCTTGAAAACACTGATCTAGCCTTCAATTTTGATGATTTTTTATCTTCTCAAGGCATAAGGCCAACCCTTGGTGGATTGACCCCTCTAGCCTTGGCCTTTTGATGTCTTGAAGGCATAGGGCCCACCCTACGTAAATTGACCCCTCAAGTGTTGGCTTTTTGATATCTTGAAGGCATAGGGCACACTTTTTATAGATTGACCCATCAAGCCTTGGCTTATTGATGTCCTGAAGGCATAGGGCCCACCCTTTGTGAATTGACCCCTCAAGCCCTGGCTTTTTGATGTCTTCAAGTTCAAGGTATAAACTCACCTTTTGTGGATTGACACCTCTAGTCTTGGATTTTTTTTAATCTTTTAACTCATATGACCCACCGTTTGTGGATTGACCCCTCTGCCATATGTTTTTTAATCTTTTTAAGTCCTTTCATCCTCCTCTTACGCAGCAATTTGTCCAGCCTCTTTTTCTTCCTTTCTAGCTTGGGTTTGAAAGTAAAAAGTACCAAAGTTTATAGAGAACTTCAAAGGGACATGGAGCAAAGGATCGCAGGATCGGAATCAATCCCTGGATCGGTGGGGTCTGATCCAATCCAAATCGGATCGGATCGGTCCAATCTAGGCCGATTCCCCGAAAACTAGACCGATCCAAAATCGGTCTGGATCGGTCCTTTTTTCCCTTTCTGAAAAAATATGAAAAAATAGCAAAAAGTCATAAAAAATGCATAGAATTCAACAAAAATGTAAAAATATGTAGGGAAGAAGAACATAAAGACATTGATTGATCTTGGACATTTCAAGACAACTTTAACAATTAACATTGACTAAATGAAATACATCATACATCAAATTAGAAACACATTAGTATCATACAATCAAGCATACTCAAATACACAATACATGGTGTTCTTAACACTCATATTACATTCCGTTAAATAAAGAAACAAATACAACTGCCAATCACCACCGACTATGGTACTGTCCTGGATCTGGATCTCTATCCTGCTCATCATAATTGTCTTGAAATCTACACTGAGTTGGGTCAGTCATAATTGACTCGTATCTATAGGAAAATAAAGATTGGACTATCTAGCTAAACTCATAAGGTCCATTCTCAGTCGGAGGTGAAATTGGAAAAGATGGTGGAGGTGGATAATAAGACTTAGTGTCTGGAGCAGGCTTTAGATAGGAAGATGCAAACTCGTCGAAAACATTCATCCTCGTCTAACATCTGCTACCCCTTCCACTCGAACATGAATGTCTTCTATCATTCACATCATCTGATCCTGCTCCACTCGTACGTGCACTACTAGTAGAGCCACCCTCACTTGAGGCTCCGTCTCCACCTATGCCTATGCTGCTACCCTCACCTCCACCTCCACCTCCATCCCCCGTACACTGTTATTGTGTGGGTGGGACAAATTTTTCTTCATCCTTATTTGATGAAGGTAGTTGAGTAGTCTCGGTATCAAGGAGATGATGTCGACGTTTGATACATAGTTTCTTCCTCTTCGATGTAACATCTCCTTGACTATTTTGCTGTGAAGGCAAGCAAACTTTCTTTAAAACCTTGAATAAGCCACCATTCTTCTTGGTGGTGATGGTGGTAGATGGACCCGCAACTGGAATCCAAGTTGGAGCTGTAGTGGGAGCTAGATGTCGCTCTGGAGAAGCTGTAGTCCGGAGTGGATGTGGATCAGGAAGTGGAGCTGTGTACGGAACTTGAGTTTCTTATCCTTCTTGCATTTCTTCAACCTCGTCAACAACACTGTCAAACTCACCTTTGGCCTATAATCTGTCATTTGGGTCGAACTCTGACTCTCCCTCACCGTCCTTTTCTTTCACACATGCTGCAAGTGGATGTTTTTCTTGGAATAGGTACTCCAAGTCCACATTCCCTTGGGACAAGTCCTGAGTAGCTTGAGCTTGGGCTCTTTCTTGGTACAATCCACCTGCAAACTGTGCAAATCTTTGCTCAGATGTCTTCTACCTATCTTTAATATTCTTGATCCTCAACCTTATATTATAATGACAGTAGACAAGTTTCTCCAATCTTTCTGTCTTCAACTTATTTCTTCTCTTCATATGAATAAGGTTGAAGGTGCACCAATTTCTCTCGCACTGGGATAAGAAAGTGCTCTGACTTAGCACCCGAATTGCAACGGATGCCAGTGGATTCCAGCCAGTCCTGTTGCTCACCATAATCCACCACTCAGCTGTAAAGAAGACAAGAAATACATGCATTAGTAACTTATTAAGAAATTTGGGTAAGCAAACACACTTAAATTCGGGTAAGCAAATTACTAGGAGGGACCCTATCATGAGTACTGCAAATCAAGATCACCGTACACTCCAATCTTGTGCCTGTATGAAGTCATCTGAAAATCCAAAATAAAACAGTTAAGTTCATTGCTTAGAATAAAGTTCAAAGACAACTTATTAAAGGTAGTACTACTCACTTCAACCTTAGTGCAGGTTCTGTCATCATGAGTCTTACAAAGTCGTTTAATTACAGATAGTGTGCCTGAGAATACCTCAACATCATTGCATACTTAGCCACTATACTATATCCTCGGGTTCAGGAAGTACCATGTAACGGCATTAAGACTCCATTACTATGAAAGAATAAAGTTAATTCACATAATACAAGTTGCAATACATAATAAATTACACAACTAAATAATACCTACAACATGAACAGCATGGTGTAGTCTTTTGTCCCATCTATTGTCTATCACTTTCCACCACTTTTGATAACCCTTGGGATGCTTTTCTTTAATCTTCAACTTTGCTTTATCCATAACATCATACAAGTACCCCATCTGATTTTTATCATTTGAATCCACCAACCTAAGTACCTGTATCAAAGGTTCTATGACAGACAGATAATATTGCACCTTCTACCACCTTATGTTGTCCTCTATCAGCTGCTCCATCTTTAGTAGTACTTCATACTGATCCAAAGAGCTCCTGTAGGTATCCATGTAGTCCTAATAAGCAGCAGAGAGGATGAACCTTTTCAAACAAGTCTTGTACCTGTAAAGGCTCTCTAATGCAACAAAGTGGGTGGCAAATCTGGTGGGACCCGATCTAATCAAATCATGACCATCGGTGTGCTGCCTCATGATATGTAACAGTCATGGATGGCCATAGATAAAGGAGGTGATCAGTTGTCCTTGGTTGACCAAAGACTTGACATTAGGATCCCTACCAATGTCTTCTAACATCAAATCAACAGAATGTGCCGTATAGGACACCCAAAACAAGTGTGGTCGAGCCTCCATGAGCTTCTTCCCTGCAGTCTTATATGATGCCTCATTGTCTGTGACAAATTGCACAATGTTGGCTTCCCCTATCTCGTCCACCACACTGTTCATCAAACCAAATCGGTAGTTCGCATTCTTTACGTGACCTGATGCATCAACGGATTTCAGGAATACGGTACTCTCAGAACAATACACAAGGAAGTTTATAAGTGACCTTCTTGTGATTCCAATCCACCCATCACACATTACCGTGCATCCCCTCTCCTTCCAGATAGTTTTTAATCTATCTATCCATGAGGTCAACTCATCAACCTCCTCATCCAAGCCTGTCTCATATATATACTTTGATATGGGAGCTTTCAACCCCGACCCAACCTCACCAATGGCATCGACCATAGTCTGAAAATAATGACTCGTGACTGCATGTGCCGGGACACCTACATAAACAAAAACAATAGAAGAAGACATCATTGTTAATAGAAATGTCTAAGTCATTAAAAGACTATCAACATCTTCATCAAATCTTTACCTGCATGTAGAAAGAACTTCACCATATGCTTTAGGGCTTTCTTCGCAGTCCCAGTCGAGGCCTTCACTCCTTTAAATGTTTGCTTTATACCCCTTTGGCCTCTGCCACTCTGCTTATACATGGCGATGTTTCCCGTCGGGCCCGGCCGAACAGAATGTGTCCTCCAGAATTCAGGTTCTCGAACAGGGTGTGTGCCCACCCCCACATCAGAATGTTTAGCAAGAAGAGGAGCAGCCGAACCTCCTGCTCCTCGTCTTCGTTCCTCATCCTCACGGGCCTAAGTCCTACTCTCGTGTACAGCTCTCCTGACCTGAGCCTCTTCCTCATCTAATGAAAATGAAGAATCAACTTGTACCCTTTTATGTGCTGGTCCTTTCCCTTTCTTACTCTTTCCGGCCATAAAATCGACATCTCTCCAACCTAGCAACTCGTCATGTAGGTATTGTCTCTGACTAATTCTTACCTCCCTTTGTGATGTCCTTCCAGTTAAATAACCCCTCATCTCCTCCCTAAGCTCAGTCGGCACTTTATCGCACTTCTTTACATTGCCACTCGTTGTTTTAGCCGATACACACCTCCATTCATATCTTTTTGACACCACTTGCATCTAACCATTTTCTTCTTTGAATCAAAGAGATGACTATGTTGCCATCCAATGTCGCGAAATTCCACAGAACAGATGTCATGCTCCTCGTCCGACATCTTATCTACACCACATAAAGTCATACACAAAATTAACCCAATGAAATTTCACCCCCTCCAACGGGGAATTAAACAACCCCCCCGCTGAAAGGGGGGATTATGATTATCCTAAACAATCACCCCCGAAGAGATGATTAACACCCCTTCGGGGTGCAATTGACCCTAAACCCCCCCCCCAATGAAGAATTACATAACCCACCCCCCTGTCGAGCGAGGGGGGGAACCCCCCCCAATGGGGAAGGGGGAGGGGGGAGTCCAGGGTGGGAGCCCCCTGTAGCCTGCAACCTGCAAGGCTGGGGGAGGGGGAAGGAGGACCCCCTGCAGGCCCTGTAGGGGTGCCGAGGAGGGGGAAGGGGGGATCGGAGGTCCCCCCCCTTACTTACCTGCTGTAGGGGTGGATCGGCTCCAAAAACGCTGGATCGGCCTTCAAACAGGAGGATCGTCGGGGTGGGAGCTCTAGATCTCCCAAGGGGAGGGGGAGGAGGGTCGAAGGGGAGAAAGGGGCACTAGATTGGTCTCCAAATCTTCTTAATTTCAACCTCTTCTAGACAAGATCCAAAATAAACTTTGAATTAGAAATATAAAACTCTTTCTCAAGGTGGTTGTCTTTTTTTTATCAAACATGTTTTGTCCTCCAGTCCTATCCATACCCGTGTTATCCTTTTGATCCCTAAAAGCATTTTGCACTATTTGGAAAGTTTGTTTGCCAAATTTTTCTGAGGAACCTCTTCCACTGGTGCTCATCAACATTGGTTGCATGGAAGTACCTATTGAGGAGGGTGGTATTAGTGTGAGATCGTTGTTTGACCTCAGCTGTGCCCTTAAAATAAAACTCAATGGGAAGTTCTTAATAGCAGGGCATTTGGGGTGACTATATCAATAAAGTTTACCTGAACAATTACCATGATGCAAGACAGTGCAAGTGGACCTGGCTGAAATACTGCAAAATAGCGTTAGAAACTCAACTGGGCCAAAGTGGACCCAGCCCTAGCTGAACCCAAGCCGTGTATGTGCACGTGCTGCAGTGGAACCCCGATGGGGGTGTCATGGAGGCATTGCGCACACCCACGCCTCAGGTAGAAGGGTCCACTAAGTGGACACTGAAAGCCATTTGTGGGGGGCGCGGAGAAGAGAAACCGCAAGGAGCTCATGGAATAGTAGAGGCACTCCAACAAGCACGTACAAGCATGTGTGACGACAGCACCCGGCGGGTGTTGTGGCAAGCTCACAATACCTGGTGTGCATAAAGAGGTAGGCTTGCTCGGGGCGAGGGGTGTGGCGGCATCCTAGTGGCCACAGGTGGTGAGGGCTGTGGAGGCTGCTCGGGACGCCACGCAGGTGCATGAGGATGCACTCAATCATATGAGGCGACAAAAGGTCCTGGGGGCATCTTCATCTTCACGCCCTCCCATTATTTGCCCTTGTTGTCTGAATGAGTAGAGAAGCAGTGCGTAGTGAAGAAAGTGGAGGTGGCAGCAGTCTCACGTGCATGGGCTTGTCATCGCCATGTCATTGTATGGACAGGTAGGGCAGCAGTGGGGTAAGAAGCCGACAGGAGTAGAGGGATGGCCAGGAGAAGACATCAAAATGCGCTGTTGCCAGCCCTCGATCCTTCTCATTGCCTTCTTCGTTTCTCCTTCATTTCCTCCTTCATCTTCGTCAAGAACAACATGGGTGGAGAGGACCAAGCGGGGGCTCAAGGTTGGTCAACAGTGGGTGGGAGATGCTTACCACGCCAGAACATGAGGGGTCCTGTGCAGGGAAGAAGGGGGGGTGTTGGGAATCTGGGATGCTTCTGATGATCCGAAAGAGGCAAATGAAGGTGATCAGAGGGAAGGAAGAAGGGGGACGATGGAAGCAGGGCCAAGGGCAACCAGAATGAGATGGAGGTGAGCGTCGGAGGGCTTCGCGGTAGAAGAAGACAAAGAAAGGAGAAGATGTCGCGAGGGCTTGGATGCTCGAAGAAAGGGAGAGGCAAGATTGAAGACCACCCCGGGGATCGCCGGAGGGTTCAGGTGTGTGCAAAGGGCATGATGCTGCCATCGACTGAGAAGCCGTGCATGGCCGACCTCGTCAAGTGATGCTATTGTCGCGGTGAGCAGTGCCGTTGTCGTCGAGGATGCTACCAGCACCATCTGGGGATCGTCAGAGATCACCAGGATGACAACGACAAAGGGGGCTGCAGTTGATCGTTGGAGCTCCGATGTTCGGAAGCATCGAGCCTGCTCAAAGGGGATTTGCAAACCACATAACCAATAAGGGGAAGTGTGAAAGAAGGCATGGAAGCTGAGGATGAGAAGGAGGTGAAGCCTAACTGACTGAAAGGTTGAGGAGAATTGACCACTTCTGGGGGTGGGGAAGGAAACCTCCATCGGGAGAGGGTGAGGGCTACCGAGGCCAAGCCCCTTACACACAACACTATGCCAATCTCCAAAAAATTCTTCACGTTGTGTCTATTGATTTCCACCTTAAATACAGAAGTCAATTTTTCAAAAAGGACATCTAAAATTAATATTTACAAACATATCATCATATGAGTAGAAATGCAAGAACATAACTTAAAAAAAGTTAACTATTTACAAACAAGATCTAGTCAGGACTGAAACGCAAAAGACCCAAAATTCTTGACCGGTTCCCTGTCATACTCTCTCCTCTTGCCCCTTCATTGGCTTCCCCCATTGGATAATGGTTCTTAGGCATAGAGAGATCACCCTTCACAACTCCAATGGCTTGTTGGGTGACTAAAAAGTAAGATTAGTTTTTGACATGACAATTGGTCTAGTTTGGGTGTTATCAGAAGTCTTTTGTATAATGATCATTGGCTCTCTCTTTCACCTTTCCACCATTGGATGGTTAGTAATTTTTATGCGAATTGGGATTCTCTAATGCATGCTCTCCCTCGTGATATTAGGATTTTGATCTCTAAAATCTTTGATTATCGTGTCTCCCCTGAGATCATGACAAACTCATTTAGATTCCTAATTCTCATGGCTATTTCTCTACCACACCAACTTGGCAAGCTCTTAGATCTAATCATGGCTCACTGGGTTGCAACAGGGTCGGTCTGGATTGACCGACTCTATCAATTTTGGTTGCGATCGGCCTGGCTACGACCCGGGTCAAGTGACATGTGGGGTCGCAAGACCCTACAACCTGATCGGTGACCCGGCCAACTGGGTTGCAATGGTCATATGACCGTTCCCAAGGCCCCCTGGGGCTTCCCCTAAGGTCCCCAAGGGTCTTCCCCTCCCCTCACTCCTCTCCCCCCACTCTCTTAATTCTCAAGCTCTCCCCTCACTTAAGTACTCTTAAATACTCTTTTAATTAGTGTTAATTATTTCAACTAAGCATATAATTAGTGCTTAAACAAATCATTTATTTAGTTGTGTTGTTAACATTTATTTTGTTTGGTTGAATTGCTAACTCTTTTTTATTTAGTTGTGTTGCTAATCCTTATTTCATCTGATTAGTGTTAATTATTTTGGTTAACCACTTTTTTACTGTTGTGTGTATTTTTAAATTTTTCTTCTTCAACATGTCTTCTTCAAGCCATAACACTCAAATGATTGGTTCGATCCAGAATGACCCAAGTTGATTTCATTGCAACTTAATCTTCTTTCCAAATGTTTTTTGCAATTTTTTATATTTTTTGAAAAATTTCCAAAATTTTCTCTTTAAAAAAAAATATTTTCCATTGCGGTCAGACCAAGTCATGATCCAGTCCTAATCGGGTCTGTTTTGGGGCCAACCGACCCTAGGACGACCCCAACCCGGCTTTCCTTGGATCTAATCACACTCCTCTTAATCTGGCTAAACTCATATGGTGTTCCCCTCTTCCAAAGAAAATATCTATTTTCCTTTATCATGCTATTCTCAATAAACTCCCTTTTGATACTAATGTGCAATTTATTGGTTTCCCCCTTCCTTTTAGGTGTTCTTGTTGCATCAATTCCTACAATAAATCTCTCGATCATGTTTTGATGTTTAGTGTTAAAGCCAAATTTTGTTGGAATTATTTTAGAAGGTTTCTAGATTTACCTCTTACTTTGCATTCTCTTGAGCATTATCAGCTTTGTTATCTCCATTGCCAACGGTTCATCCACATTTGCTTTTGTTTCAAATATAATCCCTGTTGTCGTTGCTTGCTATCTATGGAAGAAAAGGTGCAAATCCAGGTAGGATGGGAAGAATGACAGAAAGGAAATCATACTCTTTCAAAGTTTATCCCATATGAGGGACCTGGCAGGCATTTATTGCCCAAAGAGTGTTTCCTCCCCTTATTCAAAAAAAAAAGAAAAAACTGAAGCTTTTGGGCATCAATGACATCAAGTGTTCTCTGATTCTTGTGAGTTGGTGCCCTCCCCCCAAAGGCAAAGTTAAACTTAACCGTGATGGCTGCAGTCATGGTAAACCCAGGTGAGTTTGCAGGGGGCTGCTATACTTTGAAATGATAATGGCAATTTCCTTATGCCTACTTTGATCATGAACGCAGCATTGTTAATGAAATTGAGCTCTTATTTTAAGTTTGAAGATGTGTTTTCAACATAAAATATTTGATGTAATTGTTGAAACTGATTGCCTTATCCTTGGTCAAGTGATTAATTACCCAACATTGAATATTGGATCCTTTTGCCCTAGTGAAAGCAATTACAAATTCTCTCAACAGGGAAAGACATTCAACTTTGTCATGTGGTTCGTGATGGAAGCAAGGCGGCGGATGCACTCACTAATTTTTCCTGTGAAGAACACCTCAGCATAACCTTCTATTCTACATTTTTGCTGCCTTCTACCATCCAAGGTGAAATTGTTCTTGACAAAACCAGCCTTCCTCACCTCAGAACAAAAGAGTAATATTATTCAATTTTGCCCTGATCATGCCCGTTCTGTTAATACTCCTTTTTACAAGCGCTCATGTTTACCATTCCTATTACCATGTATCACAGCTCTATGTTTATCATTTATGGTACATCCATCTTTCATTTATTTTCGTGGCTACTGTTCCGTGCCTTGTTTGATATTTCAAATTTCTGCTGTGCACAGGTTGTCTGAGAAACACCCATTGGACTTCTCTCGGATGCCACAAATGGCCATGCTCTCAATGGGAATGTCAGATCGGCTAGGGCCTAACACAGCTCTCACTAAGCACCATTGTCATGTGATCGCTCCATTTAAAGCCTCCAGCTCCATAGTCCATGCACTCTCCTCTAGGGGTGTAAACGGTTCGGTTCGGTTCGGTTTGGCCCATTTTTTTCCAAACCGAAACCGAACCGATAAGGCAAACCGAACCGAACCGAACCGATTCTGTGAGCCCTGAACCGATTGTGGTTCGGTTCGGTTCGGTTCGGTTCGGTTCGGTTCGGTTCGGTTCATCGGTTTAATGTATATTTAAATAAATAAAAATAGAAATAAAATAAAATATGCATTATAACAATTATTTAAGATTAATATAAAGATTAATACTTTATTTATAATATATAATTTTATCTTTATACTAATTAACTTAAATTTATACTAATATATATTTAAAATTGATATAATATGTATTAAAATGTAATATAATATGTAAATAAAGTGGGTCAAACTTTATTAAACCGGGTCAACCGGTTTACCGGTTCGGTTCGGTTTGGGGAGGTGCCGAACCGAACCGAACCGATAAGAAATTATCGGTTCGGTTCGGTTCAAAAAACCGAATGCACAGCCTCTCAAACCGAACCGAACCGAACGGTTCGGTTCGGTTCGGTTCGGTTTACCGGTTTACCGGTTTTACATGAACACCCCTACTCTCCTCTGTGCTGGTTATAGGCTTCGCGCGGCCCACCTTCCACTCGGCCCACCTACTTACAGGCTTCATGAAACCACTCAGCAACAGAAGCCCATGCCACCTGTGCTGACAATGTGCCAGTCTCGAGGCCACCTATCGTGGGCCCTCCCCCACTGCAGCTTGCGAAGCTTAGCTGGCGATTGATCCACCCTGTTGCGGTGACCTGGTCTGCATGTCCAACTCAGGCATCTCCTGTAGTCTACAACCCCATATGCCAGATGACTGCCTGGTGTATCTCTCTGCTCCCCCACTGCAGCTTGTGAAGCTTAGCTGGCGATTGATCCACCCTGTTGCGGTGACCTGGTCTGCATGTCCAACTCAGGCATCTCCTGTAGTCTACAACCCCATACGCCAGGTCACTGCCTGGTGTATCTCTCTGCTTGGGCCCAAAGCTCGGTCCACCCATGCAACTCAGGTTGCTGTCCTACCTCAGCATTTTTCTTCTCTTTATGTATTCTATCATGCTGGGGATCATTTTTTTTACTCACACTCGAGCCTTCCCTCTCCAATTTGTTAGTTGTACTCCAGCCTTCTTTGATCAGTCCTTGCTCTGGGGTAAGGCTTTATGTCCTCCTCCTGTATTTCTACTTAGTTATCAAAAAATATCTTTCTCTTAAAAAAATACATCCCATACATCTCTGGCAGTTCTCAATCCTACCATTAAAGGGAATAGTTCAGTTATAGGAAATAAAATCCAACTCAAAGTCAGCTGATTCCTTTGAACCCATGATTATGTATAATGGATTTTTCACTTTGATGCAAGGATCGCGGAATCGGAATCGGAATGGGTATTGGTGGGTACCGATCCGATCCGGATCGGATCGGATCGGATCGGACCGACTCCGACCGATCCAATGGAAGAAAAATCGATCCAGGATCGGTAAGCAAAAAGTTTGATGGAGCCTTATTCAGCTTGTAGGATTTCTGGTGAACATTTTTCTGATCCATCTAACAGGTCGTGACACTAGAGCAACGGTATGACTTGGGTAGATTGTAGGAGATTTTTCTCTTATTAGTTTGAGTGAAAGAAAGTGAGATATGTTTGTGACTGGTACAATGGGTTGTGAATTTGTGATGATCCAGTTTGAGTAATGAAAGCAGATCGGGCAAGTGGCTCTTAGCAATGAATTAAGCATTGGAGAAGACGTGATCATTTAGTGAAGGTTCTGATACCAAGAAATTGGTTAAGGAGGAGGAGGAAGAAGAAGAAAACGGACTGAGAACCAGGGAAGGCAATGCGAGAGGGAGCACCAACTTAGAAATCCCCTAGGAGGCTGTGCAATGAGCACCAGACCTCTCCTCTTTACAGTTGCAGAGATAATCAATAAATAAAATTTTACATAAAAAGTAGCGCTTGCGCTGGCGTAATAAATCTGTGATTTACATTGATACATACAGAACCAACTGGACGAAATTGTAATTCCTGATTAAGCTCTGTACTATATTCCATTAGGCATTAGCTGTATTCCAAAAGTCTAACATTCAAAAAGATTGTCCGCAAGAACGGTGTAATCCTCAACCTGGAAAAAAAAGCAGAAAACTACGACAAAAGAGGATCATTTCTAAAAAGATGATAACAGATCGAAAGCATCTCGCATAAACTGCCTCACTCTTGAATCAGCTTAGAGAATAAAGATGAAAGAAATGACTAACAAGAACTCTCATACTACTTCCATTCCTCACCTCTCCGCAACGAACAAGAGATCTGCCGCGTCAGCAAAGTCCGGAAGCCATATGCTCTTAGTGGCCGGTCCAGCCCTAGCAACGAAGAAACTGATGAGAGCATGGAGATCGAGGGAAGGGTTCCGACAGAGTCGGAGCCTGCTGGCGATGGCGGACCAGCGACGGAAATCGGTGCTCTCCCAACAGCGCATATCACCGGCAGCGCTGCGCCAGGTGGTGCAAACTAGTGACACTCCAGCGATGAGGTCCTCCACCCCGAGGTTGGAGAAGATGGATATCAGTAGGTCCCTGTTCAGCTCCTCCCACCCAGGCCTTCGACACCCTGGCGCCATGGAATCGCCGTCACCAGTAAGCGTCAACGGAGAAAGCAGGACAGGTTCGGCAGGTGCTCGGCGCCGGAGACGACGGCGAGCGGATATCCCTGGAACGGAGGAGGCACCTTAAACTTAAAGCGGCAGAGGCTTTCGATTTCGGCAAATCCAGGTTTGTTCAAGGACCCGGTTGAGTTGAGACCATAGGTCCGGCTACCAAATCGGGCAGCGAGGGCGTGCATGGTCTATGATGGGAAATCATAGTTTTATGTAATGCCCTGATAGGTTAGATTTTTATTTTTGATATTATATTAATATTGATATTAATATTTTTAAATATTAAAATATTAATATCAAAAATAATATAAGTTGACATTTGTATTATATAATATGTTTTATTTATATTACAAATTTTAAAATTAATATAATTAACTAAACATCTCTTAATCATTCTTATCAATATCAATTTTAAAAATAACAGTGATAAAAATATCTAATAATGTTATCAAACAGAACATGACAAAGTTTTTAACTCTACAATTATATCTTTTTGGCATGTCTACAATAGTAAGTTTGATCCTATTTCACTTGCTCATCGTACTGATCTGCCATCTCGTTAGTGCATCAAGACCTCAAAACCGTGGACATGGCAAGAAGTTTTGTGAATAATGTTTTTTTAATTTTTAGTATTGAGAGTTTTTTGTTTTGATTTTTGGTGAGCAAACAAGTCTTACGTCAAACATGATTTTTCTTTGATTTTTTTGTTGTTTTTAAAAGAGATTTTTGTGTATTGGTTTTATGTTGTCACATAAGTATCAGTCGCCAAACAAACTTTTAATTTAAGAAAAAAAAATTTAAATTTTTGCTCACAAACAAGTGGTAGTAAAGAATCATGAATAATTTAGGGCATAATGGATTGTTAAGAATATTGTTTGCACAATAGTAGGTCAGATCCTAGGCTCCATCAATGACGAACAACCTAAGGCATACACAATTCATTATGACTAGGTAACTAGGATAATGCCTAGTTTTGAGATAGACATGGTATAACCAGCCTGATTAGTAAAGAAGTCATCTTTCACATATGGGAAGTTATGGAAGCCTTGATTGAAACAAACACAACCAAGCAAAAGGAAATCCCTAAAAGAGAGGTCTACAACCACCAAGAAGGGTGTGTGGATGTCAAGGTGTTTGGGGAGATAGTGAGCCCCTCATCTCGGATGACCTATGGCTTAGACGAGTCTGATACATGATGCAAATCTATTATAGTAGAATGATGAACAAGGATAGAGAAAAAGCAATGATGTAATATAAAAATAAGAAATATGCTAGAAAAAAGTAAAAAGCATGCTAAAATAAAAAACAATATAATTTGCGCAGAAACCGAAAGAAGTAGCTTCTATCTATCGACGAGTAGAAGTGCTTGGGCTTGAGGTGCTAGCACCTTCTACATGAGGTGCTTCAACAAACAAAAAGTTCATCTTGTGCTTGTAGACACCACAAATTGATCTAATTGAAGGGTTCAAATTTTCTTTTTTCGTGGATGATATTCAAGGTTTTACCCAAAGAAATTGAATTTCATCGAAACATCCCATTTTTTTGAAATTATCGAAATAAATCAGGGCCTAGAGCTCCTAGTGCCCTGACATTAGGCCACCTAGCACCCTGATATTAGAGCACTTCTTAATGGCAGACTTTTTTGCACCCAAATCTAATAGGATTTTAAAAAATCGGCCAAAGATTACTAGAATTTAATGCGCACTATACCAAAGCACCTTGATATCGAGGAGCTTTGTAGTTAACTTGACTCAGATAGAGGAAAAGACTGTCATGGCGGGAGGTGGTAGATTTTATCGGACATTAAATGTGACACTACACCAAAAGTGCCATGATAATGGGGCACTTTGACTGAAAGTCAACTTTTTAGTTTGTTGACCCAGATTCACTTAGCATTTTGCATGTTTTAGTATGGTCAAAGTGCCTTGATAGAGGTGTCCTATTGCCTAGTATTGAGGCACCTTGGGGTTGCAAACTACTTTTTTGGTTTCTGAAATTGTCTTTTGTTTGGCTATAAATAAGTTTCAACCCCCAATGTCTTAAAGGTTCTCATTCATTCCATATCTCTTCCTCCACACCCATATTTTCTAAGAACTAGTTCAAGAGGTCTCAAGGAGCCCTCCATTGCTTCCAACCCCTCTCAAGCTTATTCCATAGCTCTTGGAGGTTCACCACTCTATTCTATTTCAATCTACATCCCTACCATTATTCCTTGACTCCTACGCATTCTAAGATGTTAGGAGAGCCCCAAGGAGCTCAACTGACACACTAGAGATCATCCTCAAGCTTGGAGTGAAGCAAGAAGCCAATGCTTCCATCTGATACCTAGTATATTGATCCTAGTGCCCCAACATTAGGGAACTAAGCATGGTGCCTCAACATTAGGGCACCTTCTATCAAGAGTATCGAGAACCCTTTTTCCAAGTTCTAACTAATTCCATTCACTTCGTCTTGCATCTCGACATTGTTTTATGTATGTTTAAGCATCTAGTTTGCATTTCATATATTCTAAAATTCAAAAATAGGGGTTAGAGTCTAATCCCAATCTATCCCATTTTACCTATTTTGTCATTTTATGTTTAATTTGATTACGGATACTCTACTTTATTTTAGTTATAATCTCTCTTCACTTGTTTTTAAATTTTTTTTTGACATTGAAGGAGAAATTGATTGGAGTTAGCTACACTTTTCCTGACTAGTTCAAACCTTCTCAAACACATTCTCTCTAGCTGGCTGAAGTGAAAGAAGTTAGAACCCACTCTACACATCTCCCCACTAAGACATGCAAATCATTTTTAATTTAGAGCTCGTAGTTTATGGTGAGCACATTCACACACACATCACCATTTTCTCCACTTCTACCTCCTTATCTCCTTTTCTAATTCCCTTGAACCAATTTTACAACACCCAAGTGATGCTGATGTTCGAATGTTAGAGGGAGGGAAGGAAGCACACAACGACAGCATCTTACAAAATCCATGTTCACTATATGGATTAAAGAGATGTCCGCCAAAAGGATATAGGTAAATGCTAAACACAAATATTTTTAAATGAAAGATATTGGTATAGCAAATGAAGTAGGAAAAGTGCAATTTGTTTGCACAAGAATCGAATAAAAGTGGGATCTCATAAAGCTCGATGGAAACATCTTGTGGCTCAAGCTCTCTAAGGACTAAAGCACCTAGGTAAGGGGCGCTTAAAGCATAGATTGTGCTAAAGTAGATGGTACACGCGAAGACTAGAGGGTTGTAGAAAATTAGTAGAAAATAGGTAGAGGTCCATGTGGGGATTAGGATGTAGTTGTCCATGTAGGGGCATATAGAAGCACCTTGGGATCAAGGTGTGTTTAACACACTAGTGCCTTGAAGCTAGGCACGTCAGGAGAACAAAACATGCCACATGGGAGAACCAAGGAAATTTGTCCACATAGGGACGAAAGAAAATAGAAAATGCAATATAGATGAAATGAAATGCATAAAGCAATAAATAAAGGATGCAAATATGAAAGGGGTTCACACGGAAATCGACTGAAGAAGGAGCTTGAGGCTCAAAGAGATGTGCTTCATCGAAGGGCACATTCAACTTAGAAGCATCTACAATGTAGGACACTTCATGACTCAAGAAGGCATAAATTAGGTTGTCTACATGGTGAAGAAGGAATGGAAGCATCATCTGGGTGAGATACTGCCATGTGGGCGTGTAGAAGATAGAAGAGAGCTTCAAACACTTGTTGTCCCATTGTGGACACCATAGAAGTGTTGATGCCTGATCAAGGCGGTTTGGTTTACACAGGCATTCTAGGGGTGGGTGTGTATGGATGTGTGTGTTGATGGATGTGGTCTCCTGTTTTAAATGCAAATTATACTTAAACTAACATGCATATGCCTTGACGAGGTGATGTGTAGTGTGGGTTCTCAACTTCCCCCTCTTTAGTCGAGCGAAGGAGAAAAGCTAGAAGAAGTTTTTGTCTTCTAAGTGCAACTAAAGATGAGTGCTTTACCTTCAATGCCTATTGAAACAAGAAAAGAGTGACTACATATTAGGGCTTACATGAGAATGGAGTATTCATGACAAAAGGGATCGAGACGGACCTGGTTGGGACTACATCCGTACTTCTATTTTTTATGTTCTTGAATGTAAGGATGAGTACTAGACACTTAGATGAACATGAAATGGTCCTAAGATATAAGAAAGAGAACTGAGAAGCAACGACACTATGAGGCCTGGTTTACTCCCTTTTAAATGTGTCTCATACAGTGGGTGCATTTGCATAGACATGGTTGGGCAACATGGAGCCACTATTGACACACTCATGAGACTGTAGCAACTCATGGGTGACCTCCTGGGAAGTAGCACGGTTGTTGGGATAATCGGCTGATTTAGTGAGTCGTGACACCTATACAATTCCTTTTGCATTACCATTAATAGATTCAGATAGAGGAGGAGTAGAAGACTCACATATCTATTTGAAGGCGGTAAGAGTTCATAGATGAGATCATTGCTATAGCAGAGCAAAGTAAGCACATCGGCGGTAGAAATAGAAGGAGGCAGAATATGACACCTCAATTGGAACAATACTTCCATTCCCTTTGTGTTGTTCATGCTATTTATGTGAAATATTTATTCTCTCTCTCTCCCTCTCTCTCTCTCTTAAAGATATCTTCATTCTCTCTGTAGACCCCTTTTTTATATCATGACACTACAATTTTCCCAAGGTGACAACTTTTCTATCAATGTATGGATTTACATTTGCCATTGTGCTAGAATTTGAGGGTCAGCTAATCTTAATGTCTCTAGAGATTCTTCTACAAGATAAGTCTAGGAACTTACCAAGATTAGTTGAGCCTAGGGTGTTCATGCAAAACCGGGAAACCGGTAAACCAAATCGATCGGTTTGATGAGGTATCCATTCGGTTTTTTGAACTGAACCGAACCGATAATTTCTTATAGGTTTGGTTCAGTTCGGCACCTCCCCAAACCGAAGAACTGGTAAATCGGTTGACCCGGTTTGACAAGTTTTGACCCACCTTATTTACATATTATATTATATTTAAATATATATATTATATCAATTTTAAATATATATTATTATAAATTTAAGTTAATTAGTATAAAGATATAACTATATATTATAAATAAAGTATTAGTCTTCATATTAATCTAAAATAATTATTATAATGTATATTTTATTTTTATTTATTTAAATACACATTAAACAAAAATCAATGAACCGAACCGAACCGAACCACAATCGGTTTGTGGTTCGGTTCGGTTCCCTTATCGGTTTGGTTTTGGTTTGAAAAAAAATGGCCAAATTGAACCGAACCGAACCGTTTACATCCCTAGTTGAGCCCTCGTATGCTAATGTAGAGGCAAGTGCAAATTATACTTTGATCCAGAGTTATTTCTTTATAAAAATTGTAATGTGGTGATATACAAAACGGGTTTGATGTAAAGAGAAGGAAGATATATTTGAAATAAGATAAGAGAAAAGAACAATTATTTCACAAAATATTTGGTAGCTTTAGAGAGAAAGAATTTAGAGTACTCTAGAGTGAGATTTTAAAGTGAGAAATGAGATAAAGTAGAGGTGGGGGTGAAATAGTGAGGTCCATTGGCAATCTTATATCGATGATAAGTCCCCAGAGAACCTGGGTCAGCTCCCGGTCACCAGACTTGACTAATCCCACTGACCCAAGCAACTGGATTGGCTGATCTGACACATAGTCAGATCGATTGGGCCAATTGCAATAGGGTTGGGCCAACCCGAATTGACTCAACATTTCATGTACTCATCTACTATTTCCATATGACTAATAATCTTGCAACATCTTCATCAATCAAGGGCTCTCCATAAAACAACATTCTTTTTACTCTAACTGATCCCAAAATCCTGATTTTGACCATGTCAAGCAAGATATATTCCGCAAAACAAATGGACCCTTTACCATTTTGGGATCTCAGCGTGTTAACTATTTTTTCGAAGGCCCTTTCAAGTGAAGAAAAGTAATACGACTTTGTGCAATCCTCTCTTAAGTGCCACATACTAATTCAAATGATTATCTAGAAAGTACTTAATCACATCATAAAAATGTACAAAGAGGACCTGTCCAAAGGCTACATTTTTATAAACAATAAGAAATAGTTTATACATATTTTGAAAATAATTAAAAAATAGATAGTTAAATATTTTTTGAAAACTAAAATTTTAGGCAATCAAATATTGAGTCAAGTCTTCTATTTTCTTGAAAAGGATAACTCGTGAAAGATATTTTCTCTTTTATTAATTTTTACATACAACCAAATGAATTCTTAGGCCCTATTTAGTAATTGTGCTAACCACCTTGACCATTGTCAATATTGAAATTTATATTGATGTAAACTATCAATAGGTGTTTGACTATTAATATAAATACTGAAACTCTTATTGATCACAAAACACCATATATAATACAAGTGTGCAATTTAGAGTATAAAAATGCTACTACATGAAAGGATATTGATATTTGTAGAAGATAGAATAAAAATATTAAAAATTGATTAACAGGACATTTTTTATTACATATCATGTATTGTTTGTACTAAATGCACTATTTGGTTAGTGAATAAAAATAATACTATATCAATTTTGACATTGAGATATCACTTTGGATATTACGTTATAAATGATAGAACATCAATATCAAAATTGATACATATCAACACTTGTATAACATAACATAAATTATTTGTACTACAAATTTCAAAATTGATACTACAAGCCAAACACTCTTTGATGATTCCTAGGAACATCAAATTCAAAATTAATAATCATAGAAATGTCCAATATTGTTATTAAACATGGCTAAAAATTTCAAATTTATACTTTTAGTCAAACACATCTTGATGATTTATAGAAATATCAAATTTAAAATTAATAGTGATAGATATGTCTGATATGGTTACCAAAAAGGACTTAAGAGAAGGGTACATACTTTCAGTGGAAAAGATGGGTGTGATATATGAAACACCGCCGTTAGTGTATCCTTTTGGCAACCACTTGTAAGGCATTTGGTCACATGATAAAAATAAATTTTTACTAATATTTCCGTAAAGATATTCCATTTAGACAAAAAAAAATGATGCAACAACCTTTTGTCATCTCCAAGATTTTATCATATGAATGTCGTTATCGTATCTAAACAATCATGTTAGTTATATATTTAAAACTCTTAAATTTTATTTTAATATATAATTTTAACACAATTTTGTATGAGGATCATCTTGCAACCAAACATCTTATAAGTTATAAGCACCGCAGCTCCAACATTGTCAAAAGCACATCTGTTTTGTGGTTCAAAGGGCCAATCGGGACCGAAATATTAAACGGGCTCGCTCATTAACAGGGAATATCGAACACGGCAATGAGTACTTTTTGTAAACAAGCACACTGAGTGGGGATCAAAACTGTGCAGCTCTAGCCTGGTTGCATAGACGTAAAGCATGTTCAGCTCTCTCCGCTCCACATCCGCATTTGATCTATGTAATTGCTTGCTTAGCTTGAAGTGACACCCCTGAATTTCCACAGAAACAAAAAATTTACTTTGCAGGACGTTACTTGTTAATGATCATGGGGTACCATATTTTTTTCCGAATGCTTTGATCCAACATTTTAAATTTCCTGGCGTAATCAACAACGTTATATTTTAAAGAAAGCATACAAAAGATTACGAGTTTATCCAAGGATCCGAAGCCTCTACTTGTTTCACATCCCGTCACTCAACAGAAATAAAATATAACAAAATAAGAGTCTGAACAGTAATTTAATATTCACAGAGTGCGGTACTACAGTGGTAGCGGAAGACGATGTACAAGAGCCAGTCCCCATGTACAAAAACTTCGCTGTAGTGAAACCACCTCAACGAAAGCATATACTCAGAAGAGGAGAAGAGCAGTCTTCTAAATGTAGTCAGGATTCTGGAAGTGCTCCAAATCTGGGTGCGTTCCTCTTCCAGGACGTGGAGGTTGTCTGAGAAACAAGAAAAAATAAAATTTATTTCACGAAAACAAAAACCATAAAACTGGGGATAAGTATCAGCATGTAAATTTCACGTATTCATCACGCCACATGAGAGAATAAAATTGTTTTCCGGTAGACCATCTCGAGTGTACATTGTTTTTGTTCAAAATTCTGGCAGGACAAATAATACGATATTTACAGAGGGTCGCAACTAAGCTTTGCCGCTATATACTTTAATTTGCTCTGCCAAACACAGTTACAGGCTTACCGGAGAAAGACGACTAAGAAAAATGTTGAGAAACAAATTCCATCTGCTGAGCATAAGACACGAATTACCTAATACCAGGTTCTTCACAAGATTGTCGAGGAATCGGAAAGTTCATAAGCACCTCAAACAGACCTCAGTCTAGAAAGTAAAGCCAATTCATAACTTTTAAGAGTTCAGGATCTTCGAGTGTCCAGGAAGATACCTGGATCCGTTTTTGCTCAAGAACTTTGTTAATAGATTAAAGAAAGGGGAGAGAAAGTGGGATATAATATATATACAATAATTAATAAGTAAAGGTGTAACGTGGGTTGTCCACGTGAGTAGAAAATAAATATAATAAACAAAAAAATTTATGTACGGTGTGGCCTCTATTACGTTAAGAAAAATAGATCACTGAGACATGCAACGTGACTGCTCCCTAGTAAAAAATAAAAATAAAAATAAAGAAAAAGGAGACGTAAAAGGATCGGCCATGGTTCGCCGGGTTGCGACCTGGGCCCGAGCCGGTCGGGTTTGGTCCCGACCGGCTCAGTCGCACCCCCTCATTCAGCCCCTTGGGAGCTATTTAAAGCCCCCAAGGGGGCTCCCCTTACCCTCGTCTCTCACTCTCACTCTCAAAATTCTCATTGCTCTCATTTTCTTCTTTATTTACTTAATTATTTCATTAAGTACTTCATTAATTCATTTAATATATTTATTTAATACTTGTTTTATTGATTAGTTAGTTAAGTAATTTCTTCTTTTTAATACTTACTTACTTAGATAGCTAGTTAGCTAGAAGATTAGTTAGATATTTAGTTTAGTAGTTACTTAAGTACATAATTAGTTAGAAGGTATAGTTAATTACTTACCTAGTTACATAATTAGTTAGTCATTTATTTTACATAATTAAAAATTTACTTAAATAAGTGGTCACTTATTAACGTCATTAGTTTTTTAAAATAGTTAATTATTTACTTAAGTAATTATTTAGTAAAAAAATATCTTCTCCAAGCCAAATAACTCAAACTATCGGCGCAACCCAGAGTGATCCGGCTTGGTTACATTGCAATTTGATCTCCATGACGGACCTCAAATCCTCCCATATCTCCTATAACGTCGTTACGTTTTACCAGCGAGGAGCAATATTCCCATGCGACCCAAGATGCCGATCATGGTACAAGGCCGCAAGGTGGAGGAGGTCACCGTAACCATGGAGCTGGAGCATAATACCACGATGCCTCCAACTATGCATATGATTCATCTCAAGGCTCTTGGTTCCCTACATACGGTCAAAAGTATTTTGGAAAAAATTATGTGGTGTCATCAGATACTTCGATCCAATTGACCTATAGTTATGGTGACTCGTTTGCATCAAGTCTTAGGACAGTTTCCCGAGAGACTGACGAATATGATCGTCATGTGTACATGTATCAAGCTTTGTACTCAACCCAAATGACATAGGGAGAGTACATAAAATACCTACAAAATGTAGAACACGTCACATTAAAAAAGTTGATGTATTATTTGTTTAAATCATGCCATTTATTTTTTTCAGAATTTTCTGTATTTATAAATTTTTTGCATTTTTCTTGATTTTTTTGAATTTTAAAAAAAAATAAAAATTGGGATCACGACTTGGTTGGCCTGGGGGTCTCGTGACCTGCGACCTAGCCTTCCTTGGGATCGACAGCCTACCTTGGCGTTAACTACCAGAAAAAGAAGAGAGAGATTACTTGTGACGTGTCCTCACGGGATGACATGGCCGTTTGTACATTTTTCACGCAAGGAGAACAAAAAAAAAATAACGTGGCTTCTCCTCATTGCCTGCAGTAAAAAAAAAAATTTAAATAAAGAGAGAAGCAGATCCGCAGCATGGTCTATGCCTCCAGCTCATGTTGGCGTCTCACCTGACAGGGAGGGGCAACACCTTGAAGGAGAAAGGGTAGAAATGTCCTATTCGGGAAGCTTCTCCAGCGGATACTCCACGTGCAGTTAGACACATCCTTGGGTATCCAGTCGCCCAAAGACATAAAAAGGGGAACAACGTGGTGTTTCTGCCTCCCTCGGCGACCACTCCTCCATCACGGCTCCTCCGTCCGCTACTTCTCCCTCCTATCATCCAGGAGACGTCACAAATGCAGCTTCACAAGATCCCGCAGGCAATCGCACACCTCAACTCCTCCCCCTCCTCCTTACGGTAAATGTTCGATAGATGCGGCGTCATCCCCTCCACAAAGGGAGAGCCCGGGCGGCTGACCTCTCAAGCCCTCCAAGATTGGCCTCCATGCCTCACGCCATGGAGAGACAAAAAGGGTCTTGGTAGTGCTTCCACCTCACCAGCGTCCCCACGCCATCCTTTGGTGCTTCACCTCACCGGCATCCTCGCACCCTCCCCAAGTGCTCAACTGGCAGATCTCCGGTCATCCCCGCACCCTCCTCTGACGCTCTACCTCGTCGGTCTCTAGCTTGCCCCACACACCCCTCTGATGCTCTACCTTGTTGGCACCCCATCGCCGCCCTTCACTTCATCGCCCACCTCCGAGCGGCTCCTTCGGCATCGTCCTAGCTGCGACGCACGCTCGGAGCAAAGGCCTCTCTGCCCCATCATTTCCATCCCTCCTCGGCAGGCTCCGGTGAATCGACACCCACTGCGGACTCAAGTCTGCCCACCGCTCCAATCAATTTTGGCAAGCTCCTTGCCCCCAGAGCTTTTTCACCAAGTAGGGGTCCTTCCCCTTCACGTGAGGTGACATTGTCATGCAGACTCTCCTTCGGCCAGCAACCCCTCTATGGCAACAACAAATATGGGTCACTCCGCCGCTTTGATCATCTTCGGCAAGCTCGCCGTCCATGGAGCTTCCCTCCAGCAGGATGAGTGCTCCTTCAGCAAGCGTGGTCCACATTATCCCCTCCCTCCAATAGGGTGACGGGCTCCTTTGCTGCTGCCGATTCTCGTGGCATTGCAGTCAACGTCGACCCCCTCTCATTCATCTGCCTCATTCTCGGAAGCCCCAATGGCACCTCAGACGCTGGCTTCTCAAAGAAGGGTCAAGGAGGGGGTACCCTCCTTTCTGAAAGTCGGGGGTCTTCCCCTTTGTCTCCGAGCCAGCAAATGAAGTAATTAGGCACATCATCTTCAACTCCACCTTCGCGGTACCTCGATGGGTTTTACAACTAGGTCTCCAACGCGAGCAATGATCGACATAGGAGTATGTCTGCAAGGTCGCACAGAGGGACCTGCTCACCCAGGCTGTGCCAACAGCCGCCATCCGCCGGAGCATTGCCAAGGAAAGACCTGTACACAACATCCATCCATGTCCACTAAGACGTGCCTTGGCGCCGAATAAAGAAATATTATGACCCTTCTGCTCATAGATTGCGGAATCGGTCGAATCGAATTGGAATCGGCTGATTCCGGAAATAGATTGGTTGATTCGATCCGATTCCTACTTGAAGGACCAATTCTAACCTGAAGTCCTCCAAAATCAATCTAAATCAATCGAATTGGTCTTAAATTGGTTGAATTGAATCAAAATCAGAATCAAAATCCTGATTTTATTTTTAAAAAAAATATTCAGGCCAAATCGGCTAGAATCGGTCTGAATCGAAATTAAAATCAAAATCAAAATTTTTAATTTTTTTTAAAAAAGTCCTAATTCCGGATTGATTTCTCTTCTTGAGAATCGGTTATAATCGGACCGATCCAATCTGATTTGAATTGATTGGTACCAACTGATTCAGATACTGATTCTGGAATCCTTGCTTCTACTTGACATCAAGACGATGCTGGCATTTAAACTCCACCTTTGGGACTACAACTCACCCCATCTGACACATCACATTCAGCCAAGGGCCTCCAATGATGAGGATCGAGATGCCTAGTATGGACAGCACTTCGCCAAGTTGAGCTACTAAGTCGTGCACAAATTCATATAACATTGAGTGTTGACGGGCCAAGGCCCATCAACAGAGAAGCCCATTATGCTACAGTCCGCCCATTATGTTACAAGGGGTCCAAGAAACGTCAAGCAAGCAAGGCTCCTTAAAAAGGTAGGCTCATTGTGCTACAAATAAGGCCCAAAATCTCCAACAAAAAAGAACAAGTCAAACTCGAGAGTTACAAGTCCTCATGGCATCTCCTTGGGAGCCCTTATCAAGGGCTAAGGCCCATTAACAAAAATCAAGGTGAAGCCCATTAAAACAAATAGGTCCAATATGCAACATAGGCCCAATAAGCTATGCAAAGACCACAAAGAAAGAAATATATATAACAAAATTTATGGTGAAAAAATGTGGCCCAATAGAGTTATGGCGTGACCGTTGGCAACCCCTCCCCGAGGAGGACCGTTGTCATTTAGTTTATTTGAAGACTAAACACATGGCCGCTGGCGACCGTTGTTGCTTAGTTCGAGCACATAATGAAATATTTAGACCAAGTAAGAATCCTTGGGCTGGCTCATCTTTTTGAATCAATCACCATCAAGGAGACAATCACATCAAGACCTATTAATCGGTAAATCCCCAATTGGGAAAACACCGATTAATGGATGAAAGTCAGCTCAATGAAGACCCCCAACAGTTGGTGGAGGAGAGAGAAAATTCCCCAACTATCGGTGGAGGAGAGAGAAAATCCCCAACGGAATCTTGAAGACCCATCAATTCTGTCAATCCCTAATCGAAAAAATACTGGTTGGTGGATAAGAGAAAAAACCCCCAATGAATCTTTGAAAGCCCACCAATTCGGTCAATCCCCGATCGGAAAAATATCGGTTGGTAAATGAGAGAGAGAAAACCCTCAATGGGTCCTTTAAGGCCCACTAACTTGATTAATCCCCGATCGAAAAAATACTAGTTGGTGGATCAGAGAAAATCCCTGACGGGTCATTGAAGACCCACTAACTTGGTTAGTGGATGATGAAGACAAATTATTTCGAATTCATCAAATTATGAAGTTCCAAGTTCCGTTAAGTCAGTTAAATCCCACTTCGGAAAAATGTCACTTAACGAATGATGAACTTCATGGATTGCAGAATCGGTCAATCCGGATCGGGATCGATCGATTCTTGGATCGGATCGATACCTACCGATCCGATTCCAGTCGGAATTAGCAATCCAGCCGGGAGTCCCGGCTGGATCGGCAGGAATCGGTAGGATCGGTCGATCCTAGACCGATCCACCCGGATCGATCCCAAGATCGGTTGATCCGGACCGATTCGCCGGAAAACCGGAAGACCCAGAATCGAACCGATTCCGGGATCGATCCGAACATCTTTTAAGGCCCGATCTCCCCCTATTTGGGGTCGATCCGGACTGATTCTCCCCCCAGGAGGCTCCTTCTCCTTCCTCTCCTTCCCCCCAAGCCTCCTTGGAGTTCTAGGGCTCCTCTTGCCGGCGATCCAGCTGTTGGAGGGCCGATACAGCCTTCCCAAGGAGCGATCCAGCGATCCCGGCGGCCGATCCACCCTCTGCAAGGTACGCCAGAGGGGGGACCTTCGATCCCCTCTCCCCCCCCCCCGGCCTTGGCCATGCGAGTTTTGGGATCCCCCGTTGGGGGATTATTTCACCTCCCGATGGGGGTGGAATTGCACCCCCGAAGAGGTCTTAATCACCCCTTCGGGGGTGTTGAACGATCACCCCGAAGGGAGTGACTGTTTTAACGGCCCCCCCCCTTTATTGGGGGGATTATTTCACCCCCGATAATGGGGTGGAATTGCACCCGAAGGGGTGCTAATCACCCCTTCGGGGTGTTAAACAATCACCCCCGAAGGAGTATTTGTTTGTGAGCGCCCCCCCCAGGTGGGGGGGGGCAGTATGAAATCCCCGTTGGGGGGGATTATTTCACCCCCGATGGGGGTGGATTTAATTGGCTTTAATATTGTGTATGCTTTTATGTGTTGTAGATAAGATGTCGGACGAGGAGCATGGCACCGGTCCGCGGAATTCGTGACATTGGATGGCAACGTGACCGTCTCCTTGATTCGAGAGAAGAAGAGAGTTAGATGTGAGTGGTGCGAAAAGAGATGAATGGAGGTGTGTATCGGCTCGAAGCAACATATAGCGGGACGGGTGGCAATGTAAAGAAGTGTGATAAAGTACGGCGGGGGCGGGGAGGAGATGAGGGGTTATATAAGCTGGAAGGGCATCACGGAGGAGGTGAGAAATGGTCGAGAGACAAGAGCTACATGACGAGTTGCTAGGTCGGAGAGACGCCGATCTTATGGCCGGAAAGAGCAAGAAAGGAAAGGGCCGAGCACGTGAAAGGGTCAAGTTGATTCTTCATCTTCATCAGATGAGGAAGAGGCTCAGGTCAGGAGAGCCCTACATGAGAGTAGGGCTCAGGCCCGTGAGGATGAGGAACGAAGACGAGGAGCAGGAGGTTCGGCTGCCAGACGATCTGATGTGAGGGCGAGATCCGGAGGACACATTCTGTTTGCTGCCCCTGTTCGAGAGCTTGAAATCCGGAGGACACATTCTGTTTGACCGATGCCGACAGGAGACACTGCCATGTATAGGGAGAGTGACAGAGGTCAGAGGGGTATAAAACAAGCATTTAAAGGGGTGAAGGCTTCGACTGGGGCAGCAAAGAAAGCCCTAAAGCATATGGTCAAATTCTTTAAATTCTTTTTACATGCAGGTTAAGATTTGTTGAAGTTGTGGTTAGCATTTGCTTGTTGATATGAATTTCTTGTTAGGTTTGTTATTATTAACAACCCTCTCTTCTCCCTTTTCTTGTTTTTGAATTTGTAGGTGTCCCGGCACATGCAGCCACGAGTCCGTATTTCCGGACTATGGTTGATGCGATTGGTGGGTTTGGGCGGGGTTGAAAGCCCCTACGTTAAAGTATATATATGAAGCGAGGCTTGGATGAGGAGGTCGATGAGTTGACCTCGTGGATAGATGGAGTTAAATCCATACGGAAGGAGAAGGGGTGCCTTTATGTGTGCGATGGGTGGTGTTGGAATCACAAGGAGGTCACTTATAAACTTCCTTGTGTATTGTTACGAGAAGGTACGTATTTTTGAAGTCGGTTGATGCATCAGGCCAGGTGAAAAATGCAGATTACATATTTGGCTTGATGAACAACGTGGTGGATGAGATAGGAGAGGCCAACATTGTGCAGTTTGGCACAGACAATGAGGCGTCATATAAGGCTGCAGGAAAGAAGGTCATGGAGGGGCGACCTCACTTGGTTTGGGTGCCCTGTGTGGCACATTCTATTGGCCTGATGTTAGAAGATATTGGTAGGGATCTTGTGTCGAGTCCGGTCGACGAGGACAACTTATCACCTCGTTTATCTATGGCCATCCACGACTTTTCGTATCGTGAGCGACGCACCGATGGTCATGATTTGATCGGGTCCCAGCGCGATTTGCCACCCATTTTATTGCTTTAGAAACTATAGGTACGGGGCTAGTTTAAAAGGTTAAATCCTCTCCGCTTATCGAGTACGTGGATAAATACGGGGAGCTCCTTGGATCGGTATGAGATGCTACTTCAAAGATGGAGCGGTGATAGAAGATAACGGTGGTGGGAGAAGGTGCGGTACTACTTGTACTGTCATAGAGCCTTTGGTGCGGGTACTTATGTTGGTGGATTGAGAATGACAAAAATCGGATGGGGTACTGTATGATGCTATGGATAAAGCTAAGTTGAAAATTAAAGAGAAGCGTCCCGAGGGTTACAGAAAGTGGTGGAAGGTGATTGACAACGGATGGGACAAATGGCTCCTACACCGCGACATTCATCTTTGCGGGTATACTTTACTAGTGTGATATAATTGTATTACAAGTTCTATTTTGTGTATTACCCCCCTTGTCTTTATACTAATGGAGTATTTATGTCGTTACGGGGTACTTTTTGAACCCAGTATACAATATGGTGGCCCAAGTATGTAATGATGGTGAAGTATTATCGGGCACACTATACGTAATTAAACGACTTTGTAAGACCCGAGAAGACGAACGTGCGGCGAGGTTGAAGTAAGTAATACGATTCATATTAATTACACTTTTAACTTTATCTACGAAGAAGATAACTTATTTATTTTGTGTTTTTCGAGATGACTTCGTACGAGACGAGATTGGGGTGTACGGGGATCAATTTGCGGTACTCGCGCTGATAGGGTCCCCCCAGTAATATGCTTTACCGAATTAATGACTCTTTGGTTACTTGATTTTTTTTACATAACGTTACGATGCTTGTAATTGTCTTCTTTTACAATTACGGTGAGTGGTGGATTATGGTGACGAAACGGGGTGGATGGAATCACTCGCATCCGTTGCGATTCGGGTGCTAAGTCGAGAACGCATCATCATCCCGGTGCGAGAGAAAGCTGGGCACCTTGACCTTATTCGCGCGAAGAGGAGAAATAGGTTGAAGACGAGAAAGATTGGAGAAGCTTGTCCCGCTTGCCGTTACAATATGAGGTTGAGGATCGAGAATATCGAAGATAGCGAGAAGACATCGGAGCGAGAGATTTGCATAGTTTGCGAGGTGGATTATGTCTTAGAAGAAGCACGGGCCCGAGCTACTCGGGAGCTTGTCCCGAGCGGATGTGGACTTGGAATATCTATTCAAGAAGAACATCAACTTGCGGCGTAGGTGGAAGACAAGGATGCGAGGAGAGCCGGAGTTCGACCGAACGACGGATCGTGGGCCGAAGGAGAGCTTGGACGGCGTCCTTGGTGAGGATGAAGACATGCGGGGAAGGCAGAAGAAAGTCGAGTTCCGTGCGCGGCTCCACTTACGATCCACCCGGACTACGGCTTCTCCCAGGAGAGACATCCACCTCCCCCGGCGCTACGGCTCCGGCTCGGTTCCGGTTGCGGGTCCGTACACCACCACCACCGAAGAATGGTGGATTATTTAGGAGCTTTAAAGAAAGTATGCTTGCACCTTCGCGAGCAAGCGAGTCAAGGAGATCTACAATGAAGAGGAAAAAGATAAGTATCGAAACGGCGACATCATCTCCTTGACCGGCACGAGACCACTTGGCCACCTTCAAGCCGGATGAGGATGAAGAAGAATTTGTCCCACCGCGCACAACAACGAGCGTACGGGGGTGGGGGTGGGTGGAGGTGGGGGTGGCGGAGGTGAGGGTGGCTACACTAGTAGTGCGCGCGCGAGTGGAGCGAGTCCGGATGATTTGAGTGATAAAAGACACTCGTGTTCGAGTGGCGAGGCGGCGGACGGCGGACGAGGATGAATGTTTTTGACGAGTTTGCATCTTCTCTGCTCTAGAGCACTGCCTCGGACGGTGAGCACAGCTATCCACCGTCTTTTCAGCTGCCTCCGTGCGGTCGGGGAGTTTATGAGTTTACCGACATGGCCCGATCTTTATTTTCTTATGGATACGGGCCAATTATGGTGACCCCAATCGTGGAGATTTGCGAAAAATCGAGAATGACCCGGGACGGAGATCCGAGATCCATCCTACTCGGACATTACCATAGTTGGTGGTGATGGCATATGTATAATGTATTTGTTTGTTTATTCCACGCATTGTAATATGAGTGGTAAGAAGAATATATGTTGTCTTATTGTGTATTTGGATATGATTGTTTGTTTGATAAAAATATGTATCTTATTTGATGTATGATGTGTTCTATTGTGTGATTGGATATGATATGTGTTCTATATGATTGATTGATAATTTGTTATATGAATGAGTGTTCCCCATATTTTTTTTTCACATTTTTTCTGAGTCCTATGTATTTTTATTGATTTTTTGGTGATTTTTCCAGATTTTTTCAAAGAGCAAAAAAAAAAAAACCCGATCCAGACCGATTCTGGATCGGTCTGGCTCCAAAGGAATCGGCCTGGATCGGTCCGATCCGATCCGATCCGGATCGGATCGGACCCCACCGATCCAGGATCCGATCCCGATCCCGCGATCCTTGTGTCCCGTTAGGTTGACCAAGTTTCACTCCGGAGAAATGTTGTCTAATGAGTATCAAACCATCAAATTATGAAGCCCTATTAAGGTGGTGAAATCTCACTTCGGGAAAACGCCACTTAACGGATAAAAGAAACATGGTAGGTCAACCAACCCCCATTCCAGGGGAATGTCATCTGATGGGTATCAAACCATCAAATTATGAAGTCCCGTTAAGTCGGTCAAGTCTCACTTCAGGAAAGTGCAACTTGACAGATGATGAATACCTATTAGGTCGACCAAGCCTTATTTCGAGGAAATGTCATTTAATGAGTATCAAACCACTAAATTATGAAAAGCCCCATAAGTCGATCAAGTTCCACTTGGGAAAATGCCACTTAACAGATAATGAAGACTTGTTAAGTCGACCAAACCTCGTTCCGAGGAAATATTGTCTAATGGGTATCAAGCAATCAAATTATGAAGCCCTGTTACGGCAATGCCCCCGAAGACTTTTTTTTTGTGGTGGTGAAGGGGAGGGGAAGAAGGGATCGGAGGTCCCCCCAATTTACCTGTTTAGAGGGGGATCGGCCGCTCCAAAGGCCTGGATCGTCGCTACTCAAGGTGGATCATCAGGGGGAGCCCTAGACGATGAAGGGGAGGGGGGAGTGAGAATGAGGGGTGGGAAGGGGGAATCGGTCCGACCTCCCCCTTATTGGGGGGCGATCAAACCAGAAAATGGTCCAAAATCTGGTCTTGAATCGATCCGATTCCAAACCTTTCCGAGTTCTAGGGAATCGCACCATTGCCATCGTCGTCAAGATAAAAAGGGCATCTGCGCCGCAACGGAAATCATACCCTATATTTTTATATACTCATTAAATGATGGAAAACATGATGTTCCAACAAACGTGTTGTAATGCCAATCGAAGACAAACTTCAAAGTTTGTCTTAGCATCCAATTAAGATATGAAAGGGCTCAAAAACATAAATAATTTCAATTAGAGCTCATTTCCATGGTTCGTCGGGTCGCGACCCGGTCGGGTTTGGTGCCGACCAACTCGGTCGCAACCCGGACAGGTCGACTCAGCCGGCCAGGTTGCGCGCGACCTGACGTCCAGGTCGCGCAACCCAGCCCATATGATCGTTGGCAATGGTCATAACAGATTGGGGGGCTCCAGCCCTCCCATTCAGCCCCTTTGGGGCTATTTAAAGCCCCTTACTCTCACCTTACTCTCACCTCTCACTCTCACTCTCAAGCTCCCACTACTCTCAAATTTTGCTCTCATTGCTCTCATTTTTTTTTCATTTACTTAATTATTTTATTAAGTACTTCATTAGTTTATTTAGTATATTTATTTAATACTTGTTTCATTGATTAGTTAGTCAAGTAGTTTCTTCCTTGTAATATTTACTTACTTAGATAGCTAGTTAGCTAGAAGATTAGTTAGATATTTAGTTTAGTAGTTACTTAAGTACATAATTAGTTAGAAGGTATAGTTAATTACTTATTTAATTACATAATTAGTTAGTCATTTATTTTACATAATTAAAAGTTTACTTAGATTAGCAGTCACTTATTAACGTCATTAGCTTTCTTAAATAGTTAATTACTTACTTAAACAATTATTTAGTAAAAAAATGTCTTCTCCAAGCCAAACAACCCAAACTAACGGCGCGACCCGGAGTGATCCGGCCTGGTTGCATTGTAACTTGATCTCTATGATAGAAAGAAAAGTGCAACGTAAATATTGCGACAAAATAATATTCGGTGGTATTTATTATTTAAAATTTCATCTTGCAAGCATGAAGGGAAATGTTCTTCCTTGCACACGGACTCCGCCGGAGGTCAGAACTCAATTTCATAGGCACCTACAAGTGATGGAGCAAACGAAGAGAACTAGTAAACGGCATAAGGAGATCGTCCGAGAAGAATTGCTACAACCGAGGAGACGTTCCGTACACATTTACGGGACCGGACAAGAGAGGCCGGATATTTTTGGAGACGAAGAGTACGAGGGTATGTTACTCATAAACGTAGTTCATTCTTCTATTTTAAAAGATAATTAGGTAGTTGAATATTTCTTAAATAGATGACCTCTTAAGAAGAATGAAAGCAAGTCGAATATCATTAACTGACGAAGAGTTACATAGACGCACCGGCCGAATGATGGGTCAAGGGTCTGAAAGTGGGAGTAGTCGAGAAATGATGGGTCATCCGATGGTTGCTCGATGACGATGACCAAGCTATTATCGCATGTAACAAGATGTACGGTTATAGAATGCGGGCATTTCACTTTGGAACGAGTATGTTTTTCATCACTTAATTAATCAAAGTTTACTTAGATAATAATATAAGACATTTAATTTATGCAGCTGATTGGTGGATGAACCATAGTAAAGTACCAGGGTACGAGGACTTAGCGGACGTAGCCATCAGGGTCCTAAGCCAAACCACTTCGGCTTCGGGCTACGAGAGGAATTGGTCTACATTCAGCTTGATTCACATGAAACAAAAAAATATGTTGACATCAAGGAGACTTGAAGACCTAGTGTATTGTCACTACAACATGAGGTTAAAGTTGAAGAATTTGGAGAGAATGAAACAGAACCAAATGGAACAAAAGAGTTGGATATCACAGGTGGCGGGACGTTCGGTTGAGGAGCCGTAAATTGAAGAGAAGGACATCTGTTTGGATCAAATATTCTATGAGAAGAACTCCTTAGAAGTTTGGGTCAACAACCGAGAAGGGTTGGAAGAATCAGAGTTCAACCCAGAAGACCGACAATGGGCTGAAAGAGTGCTCGATGATGTCCCTTTGGCCGAAGAATTTCAGATCCCTCCCTCGCTAACAAAGTGTTGGCACCTAAAATCTTAGCAACGGCTATTTAATATAGCATCAAGATGGAAGAGGGCTTTCAAAAAGGAAAAAAGAAAGGAAGGAGGAGATTTAATTAAAATCTAGCATATATGCTCGAGGCTAGTCATATATTAGAAAAAATATACCCCTCCCAGACCCATACATAATCGGATATGATAAGGAGAGAGGCTAAAAGCCCAACCGGATTAGGCACATGGCAGAAATAAAAAGAAGAAACTTATGTGCACTCTTAGGCACCATGAGATGAAAGGATGGAAGAAAGAAAAATGAGGCAATGGGGAACAAAAAATATTTGAATCCCTATATCCTATCACCAGTATATGAATCAGAGAAAGAATCAAGCACATATATGCATAATTGGATATGAATGCAAAAAAGGGGGGGATTCAAACCCCGGCCGAAGTCAGGTACACAAGAAGGAAACAAACTCATATGTCTAAGAACGGATATGCATAATTAGAGGGGAGTACACAAGGGGAACTCAAAGCCCATCCGGTCCAAGGAGGGACCAGCAGCTGCCCCGGAGCAATAGGGAAGGAGGGGGAAAGAAGGGTTGGAGCAAAGCCCCAATCGGTGATAGTATATGCAAAATTAGACATATTTACCCAATACATACATCCAGCTATATGAGAATGTGTTAGGGATGATAAAGACCTGCACAATGCAAGGTCGGTAGTGACATAACAGGAGATGAAAAGCTCCTATTCCAATTGTCCCCTCCGGCAAAGAAGAAATTGGATGAAGTTCCAACCGATAATAGCATATGAAGAAGCCGGGTCCTCAATACCTTCAGAGGTATACATGCTTGTAAGATATACATTTAGGAGCTAATAGACTCCTATATATAAAAAAGAAAGAAAGAGGGGGATATGATAAAGGCCCCGACCAAGGAGGATGTATGGAGAAGCCGGGCCCCCGCATAGGATGGCGGCATGTGGACTGAACATGTTCCTTTAAATGAGAACATCCCAATACAACCGGCCACACATATATGTGCAAAATGCAAGGCATAGTATGGGATAATTAATATGCTGCCGACAGAAAGTTGAAGAAGAGAGCTAGATCTATAACCATATCTATGGTGCAAAACAGAAGAAGGAGCTTATGCGGTTGCTAAAAGATAGCAAGAACCGGAGATGGGATAAGAAAAAGGGAAGATATAGAAGGAAAGGGAAATAAAGACATGCATACATAACAATAAAGAAGATCAAGTATGCAAATATAAGTACCACAATGTCCGGTGGAGAGAAGAGAAGAAAATCATCAATGCACAAGGCTGAAGAGGGAAATCTACCAAGTATGCTCACCCGGATATGACTAAGCTGTTGTCCACTGTCGAACCAAAAAATCTCTCTTAAAAGAAAGAGAAGAAAAAAACGGGGGAAGAAGAAGAAACGGAACAGGAGAGAGAAGCCGAAGGAGGAGCAAAAAACCCCTTATCACCGCCGGCAAAAGGGGCTAAGGCCCCCAATGTGGTCGTCGTCACCCTCCTGCACATCTGTCAAGCCCACCGGGAGCGGGAGAAGCCGACGTCGCCTCCGCGGTCACCGGAGAAGCTCCTTCCGCCATCGCCGGAGTCTGCCTGAAGCCACCGCCGCAAAGTTCCCCCGCTGGGAACCCTCGCGCGCTCGCGGTGAGAGGGAGGCAAGGAGGAGAAGAAAAGGACGGTGCCGAAGCCGCCCTCTTCTGCCGTCACCGTCGCCAGGAGGTGTCGCCGCCGCCTTCTCCGACCAAAGCTCCCGCGAGCCATTGCCGGAGGCAAAGGAAAGGATGGAGGAGGAGAGGGGAGAACCCCTTGTCGCCGCCGCCTTCACCAACCGACGCCGCCGCCACCGCCGCCGCCAACTATCGCCGTCGCCGCGTGAAGGATGGCCGAGGGGCGGCCACCGCGAGCCCTCGCGGGCTCGTGTCCGTCGAGAGAGAGATGATCGGGGAGAGAGAAGGGGCAAGGGGAGGCAGCGGTTCGCAGTCAACCGCAGTCAAAAGAAAAAAAAAAGAAAAAAAAAAGAGCAAATGACCGCCCGAGTGGGCGGTCGTGGGCCACGCGCGCGCCCACGCGCGGGCGGCCACGGCTTTGGTCAACCGGGGGGTGAACTTACCCCCACGGTTTGACTTGGTCAAATAGTGCAGAAAAAATCAGGAAAAATGGGGAAAAATGAGGTAACTTCACCCCACTCCGGTCACCCCCCCCACTATTGCGAAAATGGACTTAGTGGGGGCCTGCCAAATGACCAGAATGCCCCTCCAAAAACCTCTATAAATACCCCCCAAGTGCCATACGTACATGGGGTTGGAAAGAGTTGAGAAGAGAGAGAAACTATGAGTTCTCACTCCTTGGAAGGTAAGAAATACCTTGGTTTTGTGCTACCTTTCCATAAAAAGGGGCTGGTTTTGCGCTACCTTTCCATAAAACGGGGCTGGTTTTGCGCTACCTTTCCATAAAAAGGGGCCCAAAATAGCGAACTATTTGGATAGAAAAAAGCCAACCCAACTTCGGTCACCTAGAAATCGCCGAAATTAAGTGGTTTTGCGCTACCTTTCTATTAAAAGGGGCCCAAAGTAGCTTGCTATTTTGGATACAAATAGAAAACCCAAATCGGTAAAGCCGAAATGCCGGCTAAACCGAACGGGAATTCAACGTGAAAACCCAAGTCGGTAAAGCCGAAATGCCGGTCAAACCGAACGAGAATTCAAGATGAAAACTCAAATCGGTCAAACCGAAATGCCGGTCAAACCGAACGGGAATTCAAATTGAAAACCCAAATCGGTCAAACCGAAATGCCGGTCAAACCGAACGGGAATTCAAATCAAAAAACCCAAGTCGGTAAAGCCGAAATACCGGTCAAACCGAACGGGAATTCAAATCGAAAACCCAAATTGGTCAAACCGAAGTGCCGGCCAAACCGAACGGGGATTCAAATAGAAAATATGGTTCGGTAAAGCCAAAATACCGAAAAGGCCGAAACCCAGATCGGTAAAGTTGAAATGTCAACAAAAACCGAAGAAATTCCAGAAATGCCGCATATCAAATGCAATCAAGCCATTCTTGGACATATGAAGAAAATTTGGTTCGGTAAAACTGAAATATCGGCAAAGCCGAAACCCAAATCGGTAAAGCCGAAGTGCTGGCCAAACCGAACAAATTTTGACATGTGTTGAGGAACAAAGGCTCGAATGCCCCCCATTTATTGTACTTCCACGACCCAAATCGATACGAAATAAATTCGGCCCAATTGACACGATGCGTCACATAAAGATGACATAAAATCCCATGGACTTTGAGAGGTGGATAAAAATTAAATAAGTCATTTAAATAATTTTAAAATTCTAATCAAATAATCAAATTTGATTAAATAAAAATAAAAAATGACTTACTTATTAACAAAAATGCCATCACAATCAAATTGAATCTGTGTCACAAAATCATACATAAAAATGACCACAAATAGTTACAAAACATGTTAAGTTTGAATCTGACTTAACCATAGAAAATTAAATCAAACTAAATGGATAATGCTACTTAATTAAATAAGTATGCATAACAAAATCCAAATCAAATAAATGATCAAAACATTAATAAAATGTTAACATAATCCAACCAAAATTATGTCATTAAATAATGCATAAAAAATGTCAACCAATGACTACAAAAACAAGTTATGTTGGATTAAAATCAACCATGAAAAATTAGAGTGCTCAATATTATTAAGAATAAATCTTAATAATAATAGTAAATTCACTTAAATCAAGCAAAAAATGCTAACAAACACATAAAAAAATGGAAATTAATTCCTACAAACAAATAAAAAAAGAGATCAACTCAAATTGTCTAAGTCAACAAATGACCAAAGACATAAACAAAACAAATCAAATCAAATCTTAAATCAAGAAGAAAATCAATGAACCCAAACTTAAAAGTTTGAATTAAGTTCAACCAAATTCCATCTCATAAGGCCATGGGAATATGTCTTCCAAATTTTCTTTACGCGGATGAATGACTTCCGATCAATATGTTGCCGTGACGGTCAATCAAGGGTATTCGAGTGTTTCGTCGATGTAATTAACACCGGAATATCGCAAGTCCGGTGGAGAGAGGTCAAAATTTATTTTCAAAGAACTCGTATAACCTCACAAATTAAATTGTGGTTCAGATCATCTAAGTGGTGGGTGATACCCATATCGTCACTTAGCAAATCTGTGGAACCATCGGTGTTCCTATAAAATAATACCGCATCAAATTAGCTAATACTCCTATGAATACCACATATTTTCATAGTAGTCAATGCTAGCCTAAAGCAAAAAGAATTTTCTACACAAAGAGAGGAAAATTCGAGGTTCCAACATCCACCTCCACGGATCAACACCAAGAAGAAGAAGAAGAGGGCACCCAAGAGCTCCAAACAGCAGGTCCGGTGATTCCCCTTGGCAAGGACAAGCTGCAGCAGCACCTGTGAAGATAGGAGGGTGCGACAGGATGAAGGGGAAGGCCAGCTAAAAGGAAGCCCGCGGATGGAAGAATCTGTCTCCCGATGGAAGACTCAACAGAACCTGCAATAAAGAGGGAGAGAAGGTGATCCGCGGGGGAAATAGGCTGTGCAATTCAAAAACAGATCCGAGAGGGAGGCCGAAAGCATCCAATGGCCAGGATTGGCTGATTAATATGCCAATTGGATCCTAATGTTCATGGATCCTCAGCGCACAGCACAGATGGTCTACCGGATCCTTAATAGGATAATATTCAATGGATCCTGTCTAGTGGGATATCCGGTAGATAACCATAGGCAAAGTTAATTACCGGGTGTCAAGACCTCCCGGATCCTTAATGGGATTAATATCCAATAAGAGGATCGATGGCTTGGAGTAAATGGAATATCCACCAACCGGATGGACCACATATTCAAGACAATCAATGGAGGGCTAGGATGGAAAAGACATGCATTCAAAGGCCAAGATTGGCTGTCGGATAAGCTAATTGGATTCCTAATGCTCTTGGATCCCCGATGGTATAACAAGATGGCCTAATTGGATCCTTAATAGGATAATACCCACTGGATCCATCCTTAATTGGATATTTGATTAGAGGTATTAATTCTCTTCACGTAGGCAACAAGGCCTAGCTCCAATTAATCAATGGATGAGGTATAATCTGCCATCTACGAGACTGATAAATGGAAGGCTTGGATTGAGCTATCAAGTGAAGATCCGGGGCATTTAATCAAGGGCCAGGATCTATACTTAGTGTGAGATGAACTCACTAATGATCAGTAGACCACCGAGGGCCAAGATTCTTTGATCTCCCGGCCCTGACTTGGTCAAGCCCCACCTTCCCCACGTTCAGGAGAAAGTGGCCCCACTTCCTCCATGTATACACTGCACGACCACACTCTATCTCTCGGGTGGACAGGACCCATCCAGCAGGCTATAAAAGAGGCAGCCCCCGCACATGAGAGGGGGTCGGAAAGGGAGGCAGAAAAGAGAAGCAAGAGGAGAAGAAGAGGGGTTCTGTTAAAGCTACTTCAGCAGGGAATTCAAGAGGATCTCCGGAGCATCAAAGGAGGGGAGCAATTGAAGGGACTGCGGCCATTGCTTTGCAGAAGGTTAGGTGCAAGGTTTGAAGGTCAAAAGATAAGAAACCATGGCCACCACTTCATCCGTCCCTCTCTAAACACCATGCCCATTGACAGTTCAATGTTCATCACCCCCATCCGTTCCTATTTAGATACCATATCTATTGACTAACCAGTACCCATGACCCCTTCCTAATATTGCCAAAACACCACCTTGTTTGGGCCGAAATGCCTAGACAGGCTATAGAACCCCACGGGTCCATATGATCACCAATTCCAAACCTGAAATTCACCCTCACATCCCTACACATTTCGATAGAATAATCCAAGAGGTCAGACCCATAGGAATATCTCACCTCCCGGGCATCAAAGAAATCAGCCAAGGGGCAGGTCCTTGGGTTGATTTCGTTTGGTCATGATAATGCCAAATTGATGATCATCCTATTAGATATGTAGACCTCATTTCAGATATGATATAAACCATATCCGTGTACACTATTGGGCCCCATAATTGAGTCCATTCTTGTCTCCCCCGGGGTACAATTCTGTAGCACCATTTGAAGCCTGTCTTTATATATATATGGGCAGGTTTGACCCCCTTCTCTACCCCCTCTTTTGAGCCTCCCTCGGCCTTTGGAATTCTGCAAAGCAAACCTTCAGAGCCTTGTCATTCCAACAGAAGTTGAAGGGTATTTTACATCACCAAGGTAGAGAGGAGTTATACCCGGCCTCTTTGGGACCCACATGATGGACCAAAGATCCCCCGGGTAGCCCTGACAGAGCAGTGGGTATGAAAGGAAGGTGGCCAACCGGGCCTTGAAGAATCTATAACAGCCGAGCATGAAAGCCTGCATAATATGTATCCACTGTCCCATGACAGTTTGAGGATCAAGGCCGGGAGGGCCTATGAAGAAACTAATGCCTATTCCGGGGCATGATCATAGCATATGTAGAGCATAGCTCTTCATGTTTATTCTGGACAGGAATTGGAGCAATATGCCCAGTTCTTTTTAATTCATCCCATAATGGAGGGAGCATCTAAGTCCGGCTCATTGAAGGAGCAAGAATTTCATGTAAAGAGGGGGTCAATCATGGACCAAACCTCTATGATAATGGGAGGCAATATTCTGTAATAGAAAATCTATGCCATTAAAGTTGGGAATATAAATATTCAACTGATCAGTGGCTTATATTTGAGTATGGCTATGTCCACATATCCCGGACAAAACTGAAGCCATATGCTCATTCCCTTGGTCCATCTCATGATAGAGAGAAAGTTAATAAGCTTAATCACCAAGAGGGAATGATAGTTTTCATATATATAAATCTGTACGCCCAAAAGGGATGAGGTGACCCCGACATGATGAAGTTATAGCCATATTTAAACTCCACCGTACAAGGATATGTTCTGCACCATAGGGCACAAATGAAACATATGTTGATATGTTAATGATCAAGCATCATTATATATACATATGCATATAACTTATGAGAATTACGAAGCTAATTGGGAGGCTAAGTCTGAATATAAGAGAGCAAGGTATATATACAGTCCAACAATGGACGGGACTGAGCTCTAACCTTTGGATTTCAGGCATATTGACCTGATTTCAGATATCTAGGTTCTAATCTACCTATTGAAAATGGTTAGAGAGAGATTGCTCTAAGATTAGATGAAAGACTGGAGGCCGGACATATAAATCAGGGTTAGGTTATCACAAAATGCAGTGGGGTTTTCATATCCGGAAAACCCATATCCAGGGGTGTATAATCAGAATATGGAGGAGGTGACCCCGACATGATGAAGTTATAGCCATATTTAAACTCCACCGTACAAGGATATGTTCTGCACCATAGGGCACAAATGAAACATATGTTGATATGTTAATGATCAAGCATCATTATATATACATATGCATATAACTTATGAGAATTACGAAGCTAATTGGGAGGCTAAGTCTGAATATAAGAGAGCAAGGTATATATACAGTCCAACAATGGACGGGACTGAGCTCTAACCTTTGGATTTCAGGCATATTGACCTGATTTCAGATATCTAGGTTCTAATCTACCTATTGAAAATGGTTAGAGAGAGATTGCTCTAAGATTAGATGAAAGACTGGAGGCCGGACATATAAATCAGGGTTAGGTTATCACAAAATGCAGTGGGGTTTTCATATCCGGAAAACCCATATCCAGGGGTGTATAATCAGAATATGGAGGAAAGATTCAGGAGGTTAAACCGAGGGCATATTAGACCCTGAATTTCCAATTGTTTTATGGCCTTGATAACATATGAAACATAAGCCTCCCGGCCATGACATAGCTTCATGTTTTCTTTTCGGTCTCAGGTCCCATTTGATCCAAGGGGTGGGCTAAGAGAGGGTTTTGGCTGTCCTTATATCTGAATATAATCAGATCATTAAGGACCTATGCAGGAGGCTAAGATGAATACTCCATGGACTGTATAAAGGTCTAGTATGGCAGGTCTGTGGCCGAACTGGAGTGACTTAGAATATGGGCATATTTCGGGCTCTGCATAGGGTAGATGTAGCACCCATCGGCGGACAGAGTCTAAGGCATGATTAAGTACAGGATTCTGATCAGTCTAAGGCCAGGATAGGGGTCAGGTTTGGATCTAGATCCCGGCGATATCTGTGAGCTAAAAGCTCAGGTTTAGGCTGATATTTATGCCAAATACAGGGTCATATGAATCCCAAGCCAGCTGGGACCTTTATCCCTGAGCATCTAAAATAATAGTAAAGGCCCATAACCCATACATGAGCAAAACTCAGCTCAAGCAGAATTGTTGGTGAGTCATTGGAAATACGAGGGAGTATAGCTAAGTTCGGGTGCTATAGAAGTTGGAAGTCCTAAGTCTAAGAGGTGAATAAAATTCTGAGTTTAACATGTTTAAACTCAAGACTTAGAACATGAAATGATGGTCTTATTGAGTCCTAAGTTTGGCATGTCAACGCTTAGAAAGAAGCGCGGGGGGGGGGGGGTACAATGGATATGTGTATAGGGTACCCTAGAAACATGTCTTTAGATATATTTGAAATCTGATATCAATATTCCTGACAGGCCCATCTTCGATCAAATTTGATGAGGATCTAAAAGATGATAATATAATGGACATAGCCATAGGTGTGCTTAATCCGATACCATAGAAGTCAGATTTAAGCAAGCTTGACTAAGTCTAGGATATTAAGACTTAGAATTTAGTAATGTCCAATTACCTAGATCCGGAATATTCTTATGGATTTAGGTAAACATGTATGTCACTTGGAATAGGGCATAGTCTAGAATATCATTTTCTGGTTACCCTATGGAACCTGAGTATGTCCATGATCGGTATTGAGAGCCCTTCATTTTCTAAGAGTATGGAACCTGAGCATGTCCATAATCGGCCTTGAGAGCCCTTCATTTTCTAAGAGTCCGGTCAGGTTAGTTCCATAACACACCAAATCTCAGACCTTAGTCATAGCTGTGGGTATCTTAAATCAAACTTTGATATACTTCTAGGGAAGAGTCTTTCAATATTGAAAAGACTTAGACCTTGACAATGATAAGGTGTATATGCCATTTCATTTGAAATTTGACCAAAGCCTAGGATATCCCTAAGAACCCCATGACTAGATAATTTGGGCATCGGGTCCTAGGCCCAATCTTGTGCTAAGCCATGTGACAGGTTCGGACCCAATATGGCAGTATGATATATATATATTTAGAATAAAGGCCCCTAGAGATAAGTCCTAGACTCTAGCCATGACCTTGAGTATTCTAAAATCAGGTTGGAGCATGTCTAAGTTCATAAATCAGAAGCATATGAAGAAGAAGAGTCTTATAATGAGAAGACTTACAATGATGAGGCGCATAAGCTATTTCACTAAGTCTAAGTCTAAAAACTTGGAATTTAGGGATACCCAATTACCCGAGCCTAAGATATTCTCAAGAACCCTATGGTTAAACATAAGGGGGAGACATTGGTCTTTTTCCGGATCCAAGTATATATCACTCTTGGATTCTCTGAAATTTATGAGTAAGGTTGCATCTTGTTAAGTAAAGGTATAAAGACTTAAATAGAATTATGTTTCATCACTAAGTCTAAGATAATAGACTTAAATGTGGATAACGTAAGTCCAATAAAGAAAGGACTTAGACCATGGACGGATTTCATCTTGTTCAAATATACAGGAACTTATATGAAATCAACATAAAATTTGATCTGAATATGTTCGGATCTAGATTAGTTCTAATAATCCAACATATGACCTTAAGTTGAAATGGCTAATCTCATGCAAAGTATATAGATATGGTTTGAATCTTTACCCATATTTCATAATTCAAACTTAGATACTAAGTTTGGCATTTGCCATCTGACCTTATATGGTCACTATGCGTTGGACTTAAATATTAAGTTTGCATTTCATTGATTTTGTGGGTTATAATTCCCATGTGATTGTGTTTGTAGATGAATGTTTTCTTTCATATACGAGTTGCTACGACAGTTAATCAAGGGTGTTCGAGAATCTCGATGTAATTAACATCGGAAATTCGCAACTTCCGATGGAGAGAGGTCCAAAGACAAACTTTATGAACCCTAACCTCGACATATATATTTTTTATGCATATCACATATTTTGGTTAATATTTTCTATGAAATATCATGTATTTTCATAGTAACCAAAGGCAAGATGACGAAAGTTCATTTCTCAAATAAACGGAAGTCAAATGAATTTTCAAACCATGCCATACCTACATATTTTATATTTTATATATTCTCGAGGTTTCACACAAAGCGACAGAGGACTGGAGAAGGAACTAGTCGAGGTACGCAAAGTAGGAGAAAAGGTAAACAAGTTATGACTGATCCTTTTGATAATGCAGATGCTGATATAGTCGAAGACGATCGAGAAGATACGCCAGAGCCGAACATCCTAGTGTAGTACTAGACTTCCGAGGATTCGTTGTCAAAAAGTAGCAGCGATGATGGTGCTGGATACGGGGGCGCGAGCATTTTACAAGTACAAGGAACCCCAGATCCTCCCATATCTCCTACAACATCGCTACGTTTTACCGGCAAGAAGCAATATACCCATATGACCCAAAACGCCGATCATGTACAAGGCCGCAAGGTGGAGGTCACCGTAGCCATGGAGCTGGAGCAGAATACCACGATGCCTCCAATTATGCATATGATTCATTCCAAGGCTCTTGGTTCCCTACACACAGTCAAGAGTATTTTGAATAAATTATGTGAAGTCATCATATACTTCGATCCAATCAACCTATAGTTATGGTGATTCGTTTGGATCAAGTCTTAAGATAATTTCCTAAAAGACTGACGAATATGATCGTCATGTGTACATTGTACTCAATCCAAATGACAAAGGGAGAGTATATAAACTACCTACAAAATGTAGAACACGCCACATTAAAATAAAGTTGATGTATTATTTGTTTAAATCATGTCATTTATTTTTTTCAGATTTCTTATATTTTTAAAAAAAAATTATATTTTTTGTATTATTTTTTAAATTTTTCAAAAAAATTAATAATAATAAAATAGAGTTGCAACCGGGTTGGCCTGGGGGTCTCGCGACCCGGTCGTGATTTGCGACCCTTCCTTCCTTGCTCATTTCCATCAATCCAGAGAAACCTTTTTTCTCAAGTGTTACAGTCAAGCCGAAGAAAGCTACCATTGGTACGCTGCATACACCTACGACTAGCAAAACAAAATCCAAGGGCTCAGCTTCGATGCAAACAACTGATCCACTTAAACAGGTGCAAACATTATAGGCTGAGCCGAGCAGGATGTTGCTCGCTTAAAGAGCATGCTTAACCCATGTTTGAACCGAAAATTTCAGGTTCAAATAGTTTCTAAGTCAAGAAAACCAAGAGTCATATTTTAAACCCAATCTTCAAAAAACCTTTAAGCTTCTCTTTTAGAAAGAATAAAAATGATAATCCCATACCAAGTAAAACAAAAGATTTAAAATTTTAAATGGCAATTACTATCTTAACATAAAACATGTAAAACTATTAGTTCTTACGTAAAACCATGCAGCAAACAAAAACAAGAAGGGAACTTAAAGTTGAATTCGGAATGAATAACATCTCTCAAGTCCCCTTTTAGGTGGAGTACACTCCATATTCTTGGCCTAATATTTATCCAAAAGATAATGAAGAATTACAAGAGAAAATCAAGCAATACCCAGAATGTTACTATCTAATATTATGTTAAATAATGACTCTCTTCCAATAAACAACATTATTTATGCAAATAAACCATCCTAAAAGAGTAGCATTCTGCTCCGTGAATAGATAGATAGACAGCAAATTTAACAGGAACCTGGAATCATCCGAATAATGCCCTTCTATGCTACAAGAATAGTAAATATGACAAGCTAATGAACATACCTGATGAAACGATTAGGCTCGAAACCAGGGACTCCAGGAGGACCAATTGGATCATAGCGAGTGCCAGGTGGTATTCCCCTATTTCATCAGATTAAGATTCTCAAAGATTACACTGACAGAAAAGATACAATGAAATAAATAAAAAAACTTACACAAGTCCACCAGGATAACCAAGTTCTGTGCGATCTATTTGACCAAAACGAGGGTCATGAGGTCCTGCAATATAATGAGACACAAGACTAATCATTCCAAGAATTTTTACAAAAAAAAAATGTCATCACTTGAAGACAGCTGGTACATTACCCACGAGCATGTTTCCATCACTGGACCTCCCCCTGTTGATCACATAAAATTCAAAATTTTCAGAGGAGACCATATTAGCAATACTACACTTATTAGAGAATTGGGATGCACAAGCTTAAACCTCTGGGGAAAAAAACCAGCACCCGGCCCAGGGTAAACATCACTGAAATCAGAAGGTGGTACAGGAGGATAAACAAGCCTGAAACAATTATAGGTAAAAATAAAAAACTTCCATATCAGACTTGAAAAGAGAGGCACAAAAGAAGCACGAGAAGAAACTAGACGTTAAGCAAGTTATATGACCATTAAGAATGTCAAAAGCCATAACTGGAAAGAATAAGACTTCAGAACCATACTAGCATGTTATGGGACTTGAAAACATCGTCATCTTGCAGTCCTATGAAAATATGAAGTTACAATTTCAATCTCCAAATAAACATTTGTTTGGTACAATCACAAGTAGAGCTGCAAATAGGTCGGTTTCAGCAGCAGAATTGCCTGTTTCTGATCCCAATTCCACAAAGTGTTAAAGACATTCCCATTCCAATTAAATAAGAATCATGATATTCAGATTTCATTCCTATTCCAATTCCATTATCATAAACAGAACCAAATCCAAATAATGTCAAAAAATATATATTAATATTATTTTTATTAAAAATTACTAACACATTTTGATATATAACATTTAAAATTTTACTTTTACTTTTTATCACTTATGGGGTGTTTGGTTGCATGATAAATGAGGTTTTTATTTTAATTTTTAAAAATTGTAAGAAAACTTGTTAAAAGAGGTTTTTGACAACCATGACAATTTTATGTTTTGAAAATGATTTTCTTCTTAAACAAAAAAGAGGGTCTCACCTCTTTCTTTTTTCTTGTGGTCCCCCACTTTATTTGGTCATGTGCGGTGGTTACTCTTTTTTGTAATCACATCCCTCCAAACATGATAATTTTATGTCATGAGTTGGTTTACTTTTTATTTTAATATAATTTTTTATCATGAAAGTGTACAAAAAATTATCATGCAACCAAACACCCCATTATGTATCATAATTTTTAATATCTACAGTTATTTAATATAATATTAATTTCTAGATATGTATATTGATTTTTTTATCAAAACTGAAAAATAGATACAAAATTGATTGTTTCTGATTTTGATCCCAATAAATTGGAATATCTAATTCCGATTCTAACAACTTATGGGATACATAAACACGTTCCAAATCTGTTATTTTTTATCAAAATTGAATTGGATTATCAGAATCTTGAAATTTGTTTGCACCCCTAACATATGTGCAGAATGCCCAAACAAAGTGTCCAGAAAAAGAAAAGTGAAATTTTTGTTTGAGAGTGGAAGTGATGAAACATAACAATTTACCATCTAAACAAACATCACAATGGAAAACGATGGTGCTCAAGAAAACAACGCAAAAAGGAAAATTAGTAGAACTCAAATAGGTTCCAAAAAGCATCAAAATGAAATGCTTAACAAGAAAGATTACATCAATTAAATTTCCAGAAGATTCATGGTTTGTAGGATTGGCTGACCCAATCCATTTGGTTTGGGAGGGGGGGTTACCAAGGTCAATTTCTGCCAGATCTGGGGCAACTATGATCCAGCGGAGCTTAATCCGATCCCAGCAGAATCTTCCCTGGGATGGGGGATCAGATTGGCATCTGCCTATCTGAATATCGAGTTAGCCGATCCTGATACATATCGACCAATCCTTCAAACCATTCCTTCTATTTGTTATGCTGCTTTCACGCTTCAATGAAATGTGGCACTTCTGTGACCACCTTAGAAAAAATGGGTCAGTGCATTTTAGAAACTGGTGTTCATAAATTGTTTGGGAGCCTGGTCCAACATTTCGAAAGAACTGCATATTGATGAAGAATTTGTAATGAAATGATGAACCTATACAAGTTTTTTGGCCCACGTGGGAAGGTCACTCAACGAACATCCAACTCTTATTATACAAAAAATTAATTATTAAAATCACTAAATTACACACATTTAGATAGTATGGTTTTCTCATGAAGACAATATTATTGTCTTTGTGAGAAGTATAATTGTTGAAACAACAAGGCAAGTGAGTGCTCCTTGTATGCTTGCTTTAGTGGCAAGGCGTGCACTTGAGCAGTAGGGTCATATGACACAAGTTAATGAATCCTACATAGACTTTAAGTACATATGTTAGCACACATTATAATATTAAGTTCATTAAATTGGATCCACACATATTCATAAAATAGTATTTTTTGTACTTAACCAATAAATAATTCATTAAGCAGGATGACAAATAAAAGTTTTCTCACATTAATAACTGAACTCAAGCTTAACTAAAATAAACAAAGTACAAGACATGGAGAAAAAGAGATATAAGTATAATTGAGGTAGAAAAAGAAAGAGGGGATTTAGAAGAAGTAAAAAATAAACTACGACTAACCTTTCATTTGACCAATCATAAATGATATACATTTCAAATAGGATAATTGGTATAGTCACTCAATTTGATAACCTTAAACCGATAACAGCTCGGCCATGGTTAAGTGCTCAAGTACCAAGGGGTATGCTTAGAGGCAATTTGTTGCTTAAGCGGGTGCTTTGAGATCTTTATTGAGGTCTAATAAAGTGGTCCATCACCATGGGCCTCATAAAATGCCTTGGTGCTTAAATATAGCTTAAGCGGCACCGTAGTTGTCAAGGTAACAAAGCAACCAAGGTGACCAAGAAGTTTTCTACGACTTAATCACAAAGCATTCGCTTAAGTGGTAAGTATAGTGAGGTCGTATAACAAAAATAATAATAATAAGAGAAATATATAAACACAAATTTTGATATGTCACTTGGAATAAATGTAAAAAACTTACTTTTAATGTGATATGTTGGCAAATAAATTTTGTATTTAAAAAATGACAACAAACATTTTGGACATCCTTCAAAAAAATTTGCAAAATATTTATTCTAAACATATAATATGCAATCCAATTTTTTCCAATATAAAAAGTATATCAAGTAGATAACAATAATAAAAAGCAAATTCAATAATAGATAGAAACATAAAAAAGAGTGTGGCTAAAATATAACATGCCTAAGACAGATCCACCAAGTCCAAATATAACAACAATATAACTATAAATAGAAGGCCAATACACATGTCAGGGTGCTTAAGCGACTAAGCGTGCACTTTGGGCCGCTTTAGCGCTTAAGCGCCCTAAGCATGTGCTTTATTTATGCAAAGAAAGTGGCCGGGCACTTAGCAGTGCCCGGACTGCTTTGCTACTTAAGCAACCGCTTTGACAACACTTAGCAGCACTTAAGCACCCACTTTGGCAACTATAGTGAAACAGTCACCCAAAATCATTCTTAGTGAAGGCAGAGGACCCACATATCTGGGCTTTGTTCAGCTGTGCTGTACACCCATTTAAGAAAAGGGAGCTTGATGGGGGTACCGACCCCAAAGAAGTGGGGTTGGCAGGACAGGTAAAAAAAGGAACAGCAGCTACATACAAGAGCTCTCAGAGGCCAAGGGTAACTGGTGAGTAAAATGTAACAGGGGCAAGTTGGGCTGCCATTCACACAAACAAAACCATGGGCAATGTGGAAACACCATGACTGAAGCCAGATAGGGTCTCTGCGGTTGCATGGTTGCCATAACGGGGGCATGTTGACCAAGGATCATCACCAGGATGAGCCAGCGGCAAAGCCTCCCCTTTCTGTCTGCTGGCTAGCAAGTGGCAAGCCTCCTTGTCCAACAAGGGATACCTAAGCAGGAAGGAGGGGCCAGCCACATCTATGCAAACCGAGAGTAGGGAAAGCTGGTATAAGTATAACCAGTCAGGCACTGGCAGTCTCACTTTCACTGTGAGACCAAACAGGAAGGGAAGGGCTGGCTTTCCATCTGAAAGAACAAGCCATGCAGAAGAAGGAAGAAAACAACCCCCACCCAGTGGTGATGATGTACATGGGATATTTTCATTTGTGCATGCACACCAGGAAGGACCTAATGAATATGAGAAAGGAGTCAAAGGACCAAAGAAAAACGAAAATCTTTAACCCATACTAAATAAGAATATGTTCAGCAATGACAAGTAACATTCACATTTAACAGTAAATTCTGGATTACAGAAAGAAGCAAATTCATGTACAAAAAGGTAAATGACTGTAAGTCTTACGGAGAATGAGGCTGAGGCTCCACGGAAGCTGCAACAGCAGGCTGGTGAGAATTGGGTTCTGTTACCTCCATCCTACAAAAGTTGCAAAGCAACATAGCAAAAAGCATGAGTACAAAAAGTAATCAAAGACATACGCATGTAAACAAAGAAAATCAAATATACCCCACTTACAAAAGTAAAATTATTCCAAGGATTGTAAAATTATTCTAAGTGAAATTTTAACAAACCAAACAAAAGCAAGCACACATTACATTACATTAACCAACTTTGGTCCCAAATTACTTAGGGTTGACCATATGGTTATCTTTCTCCGCTCATGTTGATTTTGAGTTATTTCTTATAAGATATTTAAATCATCTAAATCATATTAAATTATCCTACTCCAAGTTAACCTGGGTCCACCACATTCTTTTTTTGTTCATATTATTTTAATATTTTATACTTTTCTAACTGAAGCCTCCATAAGTATACGTTTAATATGTGCAAATCCATTTCAATCTCCCTTTTTTTAATTTCTCAACAATTGTCACTACTCCCATATTTTCTCTAATATATTTATTTCTCATTCTATCTAATTTAGCATGACCACTCATCCATTTTAGCATTATCATATTAGCAACACTTAATTTAAAAGAAACGTTTCTCTTAAAATAAAATGGTGGGAGTTAAAAGAGATGAAACAACAAGCATTAAAGAATAAATTTCTTAAGATAAATTATTAAAAGTTAAATAGACATTACTGCTATCTGCTATGTAGATGAACATTGTTATAAATATCAAAGAAATTGATAAAAAAAGTCCTTGGAGAGTCTAAAGACATGATTCACCTAAAAAGAAGACTTGGGGGTGAAATAAAGAAATCTAAAAGATAATAAAGAATAAAAGAGATTGGTATAAAAGATTGACTAAATGTGATAACAACGAAACTTACAAACAGTACAATCACGGTTGTCAAGGTGACAACGTGACGAATGGTCTCTTTACTGCTTAAGTGGCATTTAAGTGGTAAGATTAGTTGGGGTAATCCGTAATCGGACCACTAAATACAACAAAATAATCTTAACAACAAGGCATACATAAACATAAATTTTATCATTTCACTCAAACAATCAATAAACTATGAGACAATTTAACATCAAAGTTAAACAGTATACACTGTACAATATAAAGTTAGAACAATCCTTGGCGGGAGTAAAAAATATATATAAGTATACAGTCAATACAAGTTAAAATACAAGTTGAATGGGAATGGGAGATGGAAATAGACCAAAAAGATAAACCGATATACAAATTAAAATAGTCAATCTAGTCTTCAAAACCAAAAAAAAGATGACAAAAAAGAAGTTAGAAATATGTTAAGAGAAACGGGGGTGGAGTACTAGGTAGATGGATCCCGGCCGAATGGATCCAATCGGGCGCTTTGCCACTCAAATCGTCCAAAGCAGGTGCTTTTTAATGGCCAATAAAGCGGACGCCCGCACAAGGCCTAAAAATCGACTTAGGCACTTAAGCGTTACTCTGAGTACAACATAGCAAAAAATGGATAAAATAAAGACTATTACACAAGCAACGGAGCAAGATAAGGCTTTTAAATATGTACAAGAAATTTGGAACTAAAGAAAGCGAAAATATATCTATAGATTAGCAAAAAAGAGAGACAGAAGATCTCAAGATCTTACCACTCAGATGTATGAAAGATAAAGAGAGAAACGTTTTGATTAAAGATGTTGATATCAAAGAATGATGAAAAAAAAAAACATTTGATACTCTTTTTAATGACAATTTTGTTAAAAACATTGATGACATAGAGAATGTGACAAAATTTAATTTAAATTATATCAGAAACATTTAATTTTTAGAAGTTAAAGAAGTAACGAAGATGGCAATAAACAAGTGAGACATGTGGCCCAAATAGTATTTTTATTGAAATGTGAAATTGTTTAGAAGATTTAGAAGTACAATGGTTAATTTGACTTTTTAAAAAAAATTCTAATATTGAAAGAAATGACGAATGAATAGAGAAAGAGCATTATTATACATATTTTTTAAAAAAAATGAGATATACAAGATTGTGCAAATTATATAGGAATCAAACTCATGACTCATATTATGAAATTATGGAAAAGAGTAATTGAGTGACGATTATAAGATTGTACTAATATTTTAGTTAACTAATTTAAATTTATGCATGGTTGATCGACAATTAAAGTTGATTTTCTAATTAAAAATTTGATAGACAAATGTTAAAATACAACTAAATATTTTCATATGGTGTTTATTATTACATTGGAAAAAGGCCCAAAAGATTTTGTAGTGGGTGTTGGAACAAAAGAAGATGTATGTTAAGTATATATAAGTGATAAAAAACATGTATGATGAAGCAACCACTACCATATGCATAATTGCAGAAGAAACAAAAAATTTTCCCATTTTATTTAACTTATCAAAAGTCTGCAATAAGTCCTTATCTTGATGCATGATATTTGCAGATGAAATGATATTGATAGATCAAGATAAAACGTAAGGAGAAATAAACAAAAAGCTAAAATTTAAAAAAAAACTTTAAAGAACAGTAAAGAATCTAGTTCAAGTATCTTAAGTCAATTATTCAAAAAGATGCAAAATATAATGAATATGTTAATCACATGATTAAAGTAGGTTGGGTGAAGTGGAAACTAGAAATTGACTAAAGAGGTTCTATTTGATCTTAATTGCAATGTTGTCTAATAGTGAACGTTGGACAATAAAAGGAAAACATATTTCTAAAATAAGTATTGTTGGAATGAGAATGTTAAGATGAATAAGTGATCATGCTAGATTAGATAGAATAAGAAATGAATATATTAGAGACAATGTAGAAGTCGCGACAATTGTAGACAAATTTAAAGAAAGAAGATTAAGATAATTTGGACATATTAAATATAGACCTAAGAAGGCTCTTGTTAGAAGAATAGAAAATATTAAAATAACGGAAACAAAAAGGATGTGGTAGACCAAGGTTTTCAAGGCAATCTAGATAACCAAGGCAACATAGGACTACCTTGGCGCCTAGGCGATAAGGCAAGACATTAGACGACACCTTTTTTATAGTAAAATTAAAAAAATAACAAATACGTGTGACAAATTATACAAAATAACTATGACACCATATAAATCAGCTAGTGTATAGTTACATAGGCTAAATATGTTAAATATAAATTAATTTTAGTACTAAATTTGTATTAACTATAAGTAAACATTTATGAAATTATTTAATCATAATTATTATTCCATTAAATCATCTATTTATAATCAAATTAATTATTAGAACTAGTTATTTGTACTTCAAAAGCACTCTTGATACTTAATTATCATTATTTATTCTTAAATTAGTCAAAATAACCATAATATGCCCTGCTCGTATGGTTGCCCCTCACCTTGACCGGTGATAGGAGACCTTGTCACCTAGGTGATGCATTGAAAACAATGGGTAAACCTGGATTAACTTGGAAAAGAGTAATTCAATATAATTTAGATAATTTAAATATCTCCGAAAATGTAACTCAAAATTGACATGAGTGAAGAAAGAAAATTCATATGGCCGACCTCAAATAATTTGATACTAAGGGTCGAGTTGAGTTGATACAATAGAGAGAAGAATGATAAATATTATTTTTATTCAAGAAATTAAATGAAGGACAGGAATGTAAAAAGTAACAAATATATGTTATATATTATGGTATACATGGAAGGACAGAAATAAAAATCAGTACATATGATTATTAATAAAATGTTGAATGACACAGTGATGTTAGTAAAAAGAATGGAATATAAAATAATAATAATAATAATAATAATAATAACAATAAGAGATATAATTAATATAGTTAGTAAATATGCTCCATAAATTGGATAGTAAAGTGAAATAAGAAAATATTTTGGAGGATATGGATGACTTTATGTATAATATACCAAATATAGAGAATATATTTATTAGAAGAGATCTCAATGAACACGTTAAAAATGAATGTTACGAACATGAGAAAGTCCATAAAAATTCTAGATACAAGAATTTAAATGAAGAGAAAAAAGTATTATTGATTTTGTCGTGGCCTATGATTTATTACTAGAAATGGCTATGTTTTGATCTCGATTAAGTAATTGGCTTCTAGCAGGAGAAAGCGAAAAACTCGTCAGGTTTGCAAGTCTCTGGTGACATCCTTCCAATTTATTTATAACATTTTATCTCGTTGTTAAGTTGCATATAGACATTCGTGGAGTTTAACAATAATAATTAAGCTTATTTCTTTGTACCCATACAGAATCAAGGATTTGTGCATACCTTAAAAACATTAGTGTTATATCTACCTTATGCAAATTAAATTTTCATTTTTTTATTAACTGTACATTTAATCATTAGATTAACTACTTCTTCTTGCATATTCCTTCAATTGAATAGTTGAGCATATATAATTGATCGAATCATATAAATTTGTTGTCTTCCTTTATTGTTTATAGAAAATGTGGATATTGCTAATGTTTTTATTTTAGCTTGACTTAGTACAAATTGTTCTTGGGGACTTCTTATTTATTATATATTTATTTATAGTGTTATATATATATATTTAATTCTTCTACCGGACCCTAGACCAGATGAGAAAAGGAGAGGATTGCGGTAGGTGACAACCAACGAAAAACCTGCCATTTCTATTTTTATTTATTCGAATCGTATTTATTCTTGTGGCAAGCCAAGTTGGAGCTTGAGGGTTAGGGATACCATGAGTTGAGTTAGGGCAAGAGCCCACCACCGGGACTTTTAGGGTAGAGAGAGCATTAGATTAGGGGTGGGATAGACTTGCCATGCCATAATCGTCAGAGCAGGAGTGTGTGCTTGCCCAACCCTAGTCGGGTATAGTCGGAGGCAAGATTATGTATTGATACTTCGAATATAGGAACCTTTATAGGTAACTTGTTGGAATTGGTTGACACAATGGAAAGACGTAAGATTAATATCGTTTGCATTCAGGAAACCAAATGGAAAAAAGAGAAAATCAAAGAGGTGAAAAGGTCGGGTTTTAAACTCTGGTACACAAGATAGACATCTAAGAAGAATAGAGTTGGAATTATTTTGGATATGCAGTTGGAATTATTTTGGATAATACCCTTAAAAACAGGGTGGTGTCTGTGATTCGAGTGGAGAATAGGATCATCCTAGTTAAGATGATTATTCATCAAGAAGTTATCACATAATTAGAGCCTATGCACCACAAGTAGGGGTCAGTAGTGAGCTGAAAGCTCAATTTTGAGAGGACATAAACGGTATCATGCAAGGTATACCGAATGAGGAGAGCATCCTAAATGGGAATAATCTTAATGGTCATGTTAGGTCCCAAGGAAGCAGATTTGAGAGTGTTCATGAGGGCTTTGGGAATGGGGAGCAGAATGAAGAAAATAAAAATATTTTGGAGTTTGCAGTGACTTACAGCTTGATTATAACAAATTTCCACTTCATCAAGAAAGACTCCACTTAATAATGTTTAAGAATGAAAAGAATAGAAACCATATTAACTTTATTCTTACTAGGAAAACGAGTTGCACTCTATGTAAGGATTGTAGAAAAATACCTAGTGAAACACTCACAGCTTAGCATAAACTCTTGGTCTTGGATTTTAAGGTCATAAGATAGTTGCAAATGTGACAAAAGCGTGCCCTTAAGATCAAATGGCACAAAATGAGGGGAAGTAAGCAGGAGATATTTAAGAATGAGACCCTCAAGCTTAAGAAATACGATATGAATGGAGAGGCCGAGTCAACGTGGGTTAACATGACATCAAAGATTAAGACGATAAGTAAAAATATTTTTGGAGAGTTTACTAGACAAAATCCACCTATGAAAGAATCGTGGTGGTGTAATGATGAAATGTAGAGAGCAATGAAGAGCAAGAGAGTGATTTAAGAAATGGCATAACTGTAACACCAACAAGGCCTTTGAACAATATAAGATAGCTAAGAGCAAGGCAAAAAGGATAGTTAGACGACTAAGGAGTCAACATGAAACAAGTTAAATAACACATTGGGAACAAAGAAATGTGAGAATGATATTTGTCATCTAGCCAGGTTGAGGGAGAAGAGATCTCAGGACTTAGGATAGGTTCGGTGTATTAAAGATGGGGAGGGGAGAATGTTGATCCAATTCCAGGATGATAATATCCAAGAATGGTAGAAATGTTATTTTAAATCACTCTTCATTGATCCTATTCAAGAAAGCACAGTGGAGTCAGGAAGGGATCGGAGGCAAGAGGTGGAGTCTCCCCAAAATATTACCCCTCTAGAAGTGTGTCTTGCACTGGGGAGAATGGAGACCTCAAAGACATGTGGCTCTAAAACATCTCGATTGAAATCCGGAAGTGTTTGGGTGAGAAAGGAGTGGACTGGCTAACTCTGTTTTTTAACAAAATAGTTACCTCTGGAAGTATGCCAAATGAGTAAAGAAAGAGCACCATCATCCCAATATTTAAGGAGAAATGGGGTGTTCAAGATTGAAAGAACTACAGAGGTGTCAAGCTTATATGTCGGACTATGAAGTTAAGAAAGAAGGTTATGGAGAGGAGATTACGAGTGTACAAAGATCTCAGGAAATCATTAGGTTCATGCCAGGTAGATCAACTACGGAGGTTATCTTCCTAACTAGATCATAAAATAAAATGGTGAAAATTAAAAAGGTGTAAACAACAAACATTAAGAATGAACTTCTCAAGGTGAATGATTGAAGGTCTAATGTACAAGCTAATACTATGTGGATGAACATAACTACAGAGATTAGAGAGATACCTAAAAATAATACATGGAGTGTAAAGGACATGGTTCACTTTAAAAGGAAAAATAGCGGGGGAATAAGAATATCACATCCAAAACCACTAACTTATATTGATTTGTTAAAGTTTCACTTGGAATAACTTTACAATCTTTACAAAAGCATGATTAATTTTTCTTGTAAAAATGAAATCGATTTTGCCTTTTAATTTTTTCCATTTTTAAATGTTATGAAATCAAATTCTTCAATTTCTTCCAATAATAATGTATATTTGTTTTTAAGTTTGTTTTATATATTGTCAGAGAAAAAGATGCATTTGCAATGGGTTCAAAGTGCTCCTCATTCTACTGACTTTTGATGGACAGTGGAAAAAGACATAAAAGTCAAAAAGTTGAGAGCCAAACAGAAAATGGTGACATTTTTTATCACCCACAATTGAATTTTAAACATGATGAAAGATCAAGATTGGCTGATCCCTATCTGTGATCTGATCGCCCCTGATTGATCCAAGTGCCAATCAGACTAAAGAAGAGGTCTCCAATATTCTTGAGGTTACAGTCAGACACCATTTTTTGCACAAAATTTTCCTTTAAATGGTGTCACCATTTACCAAAGCCTCAAATTGCACCCAAACAGAAATTCCATAAGTGTCTGCTATCCAGAAATACTTCACAAAACGTTGGTAAAAGTTATCATCAAGCAGGATCACACTAGATTGGTAATGATTCCTCAGACACATGCTGCTTAATGGTGTGGGAAATTTATTGCTAGGTTGAAGCCAAAGAGTGTCGTGGCAAAGGTGCTTTGTATGTTCAGAGATATTCCATGAATACGCTAATTTTTTCATAAATTTCACGAGCTTAAAAAAACTTGATAATACGTGCAGTAAAGATAACACTGCCATGAGAGAACAGCGAAAGACCAAACTCCATTAACCAACCTAACACTCGAAATCGAAGAAGAACCGCTGGCTGCCAGAATGCTACTATTCACAAGATCCACCAAACCCTTCAAGTTTCGGTATAAATTTCCATAGTTACTCGTGCTTCCCGTTACCTCCGTCACGTAATCCTTCACACTGCAACCACCTCAAAAGAACCGGTGAAAAATCACAAATCTAAGCAAAAAGCTTAAGAAACCAAAGAATATCAGCATCAATGAGTAAAAAACATCAAAAATGGGAAATTTACGCTACTTGATCTGGAGGTTTAGTGGCTCCTTCTGTTCCTCGTCCAAGCGCAGAACATCGACCACCAGGACATCCCCTGCAACAAGGCACTTGACGAGGAGTCTCATCTTCTCCCCTTTCTCCGTCTTCGTGTACACAAACCCGTAGCAGTCCTCGATTTCGTTCCAACCATCGATTCCCACTTCATCGTCACCTGCAATATGGATGCCAGACCTCCGAAGCGAACTCCTTGGAATTCTCGGTGAACGTTGGACAGATGGGGTTTGCGAGAGTGCTCACCATTGAAGGGAGGATCAGACAAGGCGGCGTTGCCCGTGGCAGTGAGGGCGTAGCCAGCGGCGAGGAAGACGGAGTGAACGGCGAAGGCGACCTTGTCATGTGGGTTCCGGAAGGAGGGGCGAGACGCCCTGATAACTGCAATCGTCGAACTCTCAGTAGCCATCTCAATCTCTCGCCAGTGCTCGCGCTCTCTGACTTCGCTCGTAAGAAGATCGAGCTTCTCCCGGATCTAAGCGTGCGCGAGAAGCAACAAAGAAGGTCGGTGTGCGTCGCCTTTTCGGTGTCAAGTAGGGGTTTGAAAACTTATTAGAATTTTTTTTTTACTTCTCCTTCAATATTTTTTTAATATATAATATTTGAATATTTACAAATATTTTAAAATTAAATAAATTTATTTACAAATATTCACTTCTCTATTCTTCGAGAAATAGAAAGAAAGAGAAGTTTTATTCTCTTTTTGTCTCTCGAAAATTTTTAACCCGATAACTGTTCATCACATCACACGACAAATGACCCTCCATTGGTCTCTCTGCGCTCTATGAACTCTCCTGCAACTTGCCGTATGCGCTGAGAGTTGAGAGAGGACAGAGTGCTGCGAATGAGAGAGACGATGGCGGAGATGATACCCAAATTGATTAATAGACAGTGGAGAGCAGATCTCGATGTAGGTGTGCAGGACGTCTTTGATGTGGCACTGAAGAGAGCGGATCACCTCAGTACCAGGGTGGAGGGAGAAATCTCAGTCCCCAATCAGAGACGGACACATACCCCCGTCACTTAAGTGGCGGTTCAAGTTATGTTACTGAACTGGTTCGGTGAACCGCTATCGAAAAGGGCTGAACCATTACCGAGCTCTTTGTAAATCACTACCGTTGGCGGCCACGTACCCCCGTCACTTAAGTGGTGGTTCAAGTTATGTTACTGAACGACGGATAGTGATTGGGGACTGACACTTCTTCCTCCACCCCGGGACTGAGGTGATCTGCTCTCCGCATTGAACGGGGGGCACTTCCGAGGTTTTAGGCGGAGTGAGAGGAGGACGAAGAGAGAAGAAGGTAGCGTCGGTGCTGTGATATTTGATTAAATTTTATCAGTAAAATATCTTTCGCTTTTATAAATAAGAATCTTTGAAAAAAATATTTCATAAAAAAAACTTTTACGAGAAGTCCTCCATCGAGTTGTCAAATGACTTCCAGAGGTCTGGGCGTTCTGTTACGTCTGACGGTAGATTTTGTGGAAACAGGTAGAATCGACGATGTTGGTAGTTTGATTTTTTAAATTTCTGTTAATTTTGACTTGAAATCTTAATATTATAAGATTAAATATGATAAGAAGTAATTAAAATAAATATTTGTCCCTAGCTGCTTGCGCAGGGAACGTCGTGTCTCTGAGCCGCTTTCTCTTGGTGGAGAGACGACGAGAGATTGTTCCCTGTGTGCACTTCAGCGCGACCAACAGCGCGACACTCTTTCGGAACAAAAAAAAGTAAGGATAAATATTTAATTTTGTATGTGAAAATACAGGATTTGGCGTGCAGCCCCGACTTAAGTGATAAACCAGGTCAATTGAGTCATCCATTCATTCGGCTCAACGTTGAAATTGAACCAAATAATTGAAGTGATGTTTATTTTGTCTTGGTACGAAATTCCGACCTCTCGAAGATGTGTTTGGTTAGAGAGATATATATATATATATAAATAGGCGTGAGTAGTATATTTTAAGTGTCTAAAGACAAATTATCAAACAAAATGATTTAACCAAAAAATATATCAAATAGAAAATGACTAATGAGGTAGGATAATAATATAATAACAAATAAAGTTAAGATTAACAACAAATAAGAAATAGGAAGAATTTCTGACTAAGCTCTCTTCGATAAAATTATTAATGGTAAGTTTATATACTTATATGGGTCGAGATATATGTCTGTCTAACATTCTGTTAATAGGGTATTTGGTTCCATTTTTTTACCTTTCTTTAATATAAAATTTTAAAAATAAAGAAGATATGGTGTTTGATTCTTATTTTTTAATGATCATTCTTCTTTAGAAGTGGCAGAATTTACTTACAAAATCTCTTTTGGAAACAAAACAAGTAGAAAGTTATTTTGTTTATGAAAGAGAGCCAGCATCTCTCTCTATCTTGCCACCCCGCTTCTCTCTCTTTTGTGTGTAGACAATTTGTGCCCTCTCTCTCATGCTATCGTCGCCCAACATTCCGCTTGAACTCTCTTATGACAGATGATCGGTGGACGATCGAGATTCCTCTCCAACATGAGCAGCAGACAATAGGCTCCCTCTAACAACAGACGAGTGACAAAGCAAGTGCCTCATCGTCGTCTTTGCCCTGACCCTTTATCTTTGTCATCAACATCCTTCTTCACATCGCGTCATGGTTGTCGTGTTAGGGCTGGTGGCTTGTAGTGCTGGGCAACGCGGTAGTCGTGGTGGTGGTCATCAGCATCTTTGTCAACCTCCCTTCACCTTCATCGACTCTTCATTGATGTTGTTGTCCAAAAAAAAATTGATGTTGTTGTCGGCACTGGGATTTGGTTGTGGTCATGACGACAGGCAAAGTAGTAGCATGTGGGGCTGTGGGGGTGGGGACTGTGTGCCTGCAGGACTAGGGGCTTATAGGATTGGGGGCTTACAGGACTAGGGCCTATAGGGCTAGGGGAAGGCACTTTTGGGACTGGGCAAAGCAGAGGCCATCATCGCTGTTGCCATCATCTAGAAGCCTATGAGGCACTTGCAAGATTGGGATCTATGGGACTAGGGCATGCGAGGCTAGGGGAAGGTGCTGGGGCCTTGTTGGATTGGGGCTTGCAGGACTGGGCCTATGAGATTGGGGCATGAAACTTTGGAATCCAAATTGGGGTTGGGGGCTCACCGGATTGGGGCAGTGTGTTGCACCCGTTCTTCGTCTGGCTCATGGTTGCAACTCAATCTGGGGATGGATTAGATGTGCTTGCGAATCTAGTTCGGGGAGGAGCAGTGATGGTTGTTCATACAAGTCTACACTTTCTTCTTCTTTCGAGTGTTAGGGTGTTCTCGTGAGTGTTGTGGTCTCGTGGGTGGGATGGTGAGGCCTCATATTGTCTCTGGGTGGTTGATGTCATTGCTGTGTCTGGTGATCCATAGTATGGATCCATGCACTTTCATCAAAGATGAAGGTTTGGCTCTATTCTTACTTTCTCTTGGTTTTCTTTTGATTTGTCTTTGTGAGAGGTGACCTGTCATGTCTCTTGTGGTGTTGATGATTTGCTACGTGATTGTAAGAAGGGTTATGTGGATGTTTAGACAGAGGGTGGAGCATGATTCTCTCGATGAGCTTTCAAATTTAGTTCTTGAAGAAGACACACCCGATCCATGCTATTGGTTCAGCATTCATTGTGAGAACAGGAATGTAATTGCTGTGTAAGTGTTGAGGCTATGGCATTAGAATCAAAGTTGTTCTAATTTTAAAAATGTTGCTAAACACCACTCTAAAAATTTTAAAATTTGTTATAGTTTTGTCAAACACAAAAAGAAATTGTGTTTCTTTGATTTTAAAATTAAAATTGAGACCAAAGATGATCTTGATTTCAAAAAGGAGAATGTATCAATATTAAAAATGCTACCAAACACCCTATAAGGGTCCAACACGCCTCTTCTGTTGGATAGCCTGATTGAATTACTTAAGGTTAGGAGGTGGCACTTAATACCTTTGGATTTATAGGTGGCCTTTCAACTCTACAATTCAAATAGAAATCAAAGGAGTTCTTGACATTTTGACATAACCCGGTTTCATTCCTTCTGGGTGTTACAATAAAAATATTTTGAAAATATTGGATGAAGAATTTTAACATAATCTTATTCAAGCATATATCAAGAGTACCATAAATATAGAATTGAAAATAAAAGACTTGCATAGTCTTTACTAAGAGGTCTTAGCAAAAGTCTCCCTTACACGCTTAGAGCATATTGCTCACACACCTATTTTACAAAAGGTGGATATTATTTTTACAATAGGTGGAAGGGGGAAAAGAGGAGACTCGATCTCACAAGTGCTTTGGATGCTCTTTTCGCTGAAGTGACCATATCGAACTTCTAATGACTCCCTTCAAGGTTTTTTTTTCCTTTTAATAGATAAAGCTCTTTGGATTCTTGATTGATAAGGTGAAATTTCGTTGCACCATTTGTCCATCAAGAGGATTCTTTTCTTCGTAGTTACTGCTTCTTTTGACTTTGAGCTTGTACTTTGGACACCTTTTTGACTTGAAAGATAATAGTGGGACACCTCATCTCAAGTGATAATACTTCTTTCACTGAAGTGTTTGTATTGTCTTCTCTTGAAAGTGACCTTATCATAAGAGTTAAGTATCCTTTTCTTACTCATGCTATACTATTCTTTTATTGTTGCTCATCTCAACTTAGAGACAAGATCCCTTTGTCGACTCCAGAAACGGGTTCCGGATCGGCACCTCAAGAGAAGGTGATAGATGGAATTGGGGAAAAAGGGGGAGTGAATCGGAAAACACTCGGAAAGCGGTAAAGACTCCTCACCTCGGTCCCACACTCACATTGATCCCCGAACTTTCATCTCACGGCGTCGCTCGAGCACCGGAGACGGTTCGGGTCATGTGGGAGGAGAGTGAGGAGGATATGAATTTAGAACATGAATAAAAATAAAGTGTGGTCGCCAGGAGCCGCGGGCTCCGATTTATGTAATGGAAAGAGAAAGAAGTTGACCGTGTGTACCTTAGTGTGGGAGAAAGGGATGTGAGTTCAACCTTCTTCTTCTTCGGCCGGCCGATGAAGAAGAGTCTCCAATCCAATGCTAGCTTGATCAACTCCTGTGCAACTAGAACAATGAACCAAGTGAAGAGTTTGGTTAGACTTGTGAAGTGTAGTAAATCGTAGAGAGAATATGAAAGAGAAGCAATTGGAATCGAACTCACCGGATTGGGGTGAGTCCTAACCCCTTTTTTTGTGTTTTTTGATGATGTAAAAATGATGTAAATGAACTAAAATATGCTTTAAAACAGTAAATAAACAGAATTAATGGAGTTTAGAAAGCTTATGGAATGATTTGGCTTGAGTTGAAGCCGAGTTGGTTGAAAACAGCCGGTTCGGGTAGCTTGGTACCCTTCTGGCGCGACTTTGGTGCAGAGGATGTTACGGACGACCCCGATGTCGGAATTGAGTGCCGTTTGTTGGAGTAGACGGAGGACTCAGAGAAGAAGAGTTCCTATGTTGATGACTTCTCCGAAATCCTCCTGTAGAAGTCAGTAAAAATTATGAAAGGGGGCGGATATCAAAATCAGAACCTGGATGCGCGCCCTCAGTGTAGCAACCGTCACGAACAAACGGCAAGTCGGAATGGAGTGACGTCAGTTGGAGATGAAAGAGGACGAAGAGAGGAACAATTTGTATGTTGAAGACTTTTGCAGAAGAAGCCTCGGATTTTTTTCAGAAGTCGATGAAGATGGTTGATGAAGAACACCCGGATCGAGCCTTCTCCTTCACCTCGGGATCGGTTTCTTGACTTCGGATCGCCTTTGGACGTCGGGACGGCTTTGGAGAAGAGCTTGGACGACCTTGGGACGAGCTAGGCACCGGGGGTTCAACCTTGGTTCGTTGAGAATGGCCCTCAATTTATAGGGGAAGAGAGCCGGTGCAAAATTTAGAAACTGGGTGTACCGCGCCCCGCGTTTCAAAGGAGACGAGGGCGCGCGGGCGCGCTCAAACCAAGGCGCGCGGGCGCGCCCCCAGCTGGGGGCGCGGTCCGCGCGCGCCCCGGTTTCAAAGGGGGCGGGGCGCGTTCGGGCGTCTCACCGCTAAAAATCGACGGAAACTTCCCGGAAATTGCTAAAAATCAACTTGACATACGTAACGCGCCCCCCGAACCGGGGCGCGGTACAAATAAGTGAAAATTCTCCCCCGAAACCTTCCAAAACCCGGTTTAGAAGGTGCTAATCGGGGTAATTTCCGATTTAAAGCAACCGACCGCGCCCTCGCCTTTCAAAGGAACCGGGGCGCGCAGGCGCGCCCCCCCTGAGGGCGCGCAGGCGCGCCCTCGGCTGAGGGCGCGCAGGCGCGCCCTCCCTTTCAAGCGGAGCGGGGGCGCGGCACACTCTCTCCGCGCGCGTGTTCCGCGAGCCGTATCTTGCAAACCGGATGTCCGATTCGGCTCCCGTTTGTCGCGCTGGAAAGAGGGCCTTCAACCGCACCTCCTCAAGTCGGTAAACCAGCCACATGACTCCCGATATGTTCGTACGGGGCTTTCTACTGGTTTACCCTCTCGCGGAAAGCCGAAACCCGGAGCAAAGATCCGAAAGAGCACGGTTCCGGTCGAGAAATCTCGGGTCAACTCGGGATGACTTGAAATGATGACCGAACAAGTCCGGTACGATCGGACAATCCGAAGTCATCGAAAAAACTGAGATTAACCCGGTAAACGTGAATCGAAAGCCGTAAAAGCCGCGAAACCCTAAAATTGACCGAACCGGCCTTATAGCCCCGGTTGATAAAATATACGGCTAGAATCGACCCGGATGACCTGAAAAGACCCGGTGATGACCGGAAAGGCCTAACATGTGGTCCGGGATAGCCGTGTCAGCACAGATCGAAAAAGCCGTAACAAAAGCCGTCATTGACCGACGCCTACTGAAATGACTTCTCGAAAACCCTGAATGTTACGGAACACATGCGGGACTCCCGAGACCTTCAATTATGGACCATTCAAGGTCGGTCATCGAGCAGGTTTCGTGTTTTTATGGTTCACGCGCGGCTCTCGCTTGAAGGTTACGGCATTATTCCCGAAATCTTCGGTCCATTCTCAACTTGCGAGGGGCTCCACCCATGTCCTTAGCTCATCTCCACGAGGTAATCCAGATCAGATAACGGTCAGATAAAAGATATCGCCTATGGAATAAGAGTCTAGGGCTCCGAATCAGGCCAATTTGGCGTGTCTACACCCTTAACTTCTTTGCTTTGTTATTAGAGTTTCTTTATCTATAATAATCATTTCTTCATATTCAATAGTGTTGGATGGATACATCTTTTTGTCATGCTTTAGAAATTTTCATAATTCTTCCCGACGTGCTATGCTTCCTCTAATTTTACCTGAAGTTAAATTTTCTAAAAACCTTTCTACCGCTTTGATAGTTTGCTCTGTTAAATTTTTTTTCTTGTAGATATGATAAGTTAGTTTTTGCTTTGGTAACATACCCAAGTTCTTAATTCCTTGGGTTGATAATCTCTCAGCAGACTTGACTAAAACTTTTAGTCTTAAAGATCTTTTATAATTGATCATTTCTGAAAAAGTTCCAGGATATTCTTTTCTCTCAAATAGATCAATTACTTTTTTGTTTCCTTTGCAGACTATATCAATTTGTATAATGTGTATCGATTCATAAAATTTTTGGTCTTCGAAATTGGGACAAGCATTATGAAACTTCAGATAAACGATAGAGTCCTTTTTCACCAAAGGATGAAGTCTATAGAAATATCATGTAGCTTTTTGAATGTACTGAGGAAGACTTTTAAATTCTTTCATTTTGGGACTTATATAAATATCAGCAATTGTTTCTTGGTAAAACATATTATGCACAAAGTTAGGAGTGATACCTTTCAAGAGATGTATCATGGTGGTAAATGCCTGAATGATCATGATATATGCATTCTGTCTGATCCATGTTGTATACACTTTTAAACATTGGTACAATAGTCTTCAAAGAAAATTATGATGTGGCTTAATGCCCTGTTTGGTTAGAGTTTCATTTTTGGTACTATATCAATATTAATACTAATATTTTCAAATGTTAGAATATCAATATCAAAATTAATACAACTTGACATTTGTATTGCATAATATTCTTTGTTTGCACTACAAATTTTAAAAATGAGATAATTAACCAAACACCTCTTAATAGTTCCTATCAATATCAATTTTAAAATTGATGGTGATAGAGGTACTTAATAGTGTTACCAAACAGGGCATAAAATTCTCTCTGAGTGCTTCTTCTTTGCTCCAAAGTACTTGTTTTCTGTTCTTTAAGCTTTTAGCCTTTCCATACTTGTGTGAGGGTGGAATTCCTAAATTTTTATACCTTGTAATACATCATTAACTGCTTGAATTTTTTAAAGTTAAGGCTGTGTATGTTGGCTTATTCGAGACTGACTATTTTGAAGTCGAAGCTTCATAAATTTGTTCCTTTTTGTGGAACTTTACTCTCTATTGCCTTTTCTAGGTTGTTTTCAACAACCTTATTTTTGCAACTGATAAAAAGATCTTCATCATGGTGGAGTTCTAAAAGACTTCATTGTAAATTTAAATCCCTTTGTATACTATTTTTTAGTTCTTCTACAATTTGGACCTTATCTTCTTTGGTTTGATCCGTATCTTTGAGAACCATTGTTATTTTGATACTTCTTTTGACTTCATTGTTGCCATTCTCAAGTCAAATTATCTGCAAGAACATTATTAATACCTTTTACTATTTCTAAGTTAAATTTCAATTTGTTAAAATAACTTTGCCTCAGGATTTGTTTATTTTTAGGTAAAATTGCATAATTATTTTTAATAAAAGCTTTTATCTCTCACTTGAGTTATCAGTTCTTAGTAGAATTTTTTTTGGTAAAAAATAAATAAAATTTTTAATCATTTTCTTTTGCTACTAATAATTCTTTTTCATTTCTATGATAATTTTGTTATGTATTTGTGAATGTTCCTGAAGTGTGTTTATAAACATTTCCTTTGTTATTTGCATTCTTTTTTAATACTGCTTCCCAATATTTATCAGAAGTATGTGTCTCAAATATCAATGAATCACTATCTAGGGGAATCTCTGATCTTGATAATTTTTAAATGTATTTTTATCATCTATACTTGTTTACTAAGTTCTTATGACCATATAAATGATTTTTTTCTTAAAAAAATTGTAAGAGATTTCTTTACTTAGAACAATTTTCTATAAATCTTTTTGCATAATTTAAGAATCTTAAGAATTTTTGTAACTGATTTTAATTAGTTAGTTCATTTAAAAATTTATTAATTTTTTTCACATATGTGGATAGCATTTCTATTCTTGTAGGGTCTATAGTTAGTTCTAAAAATTCTATTTTTCCTTTTTTATTTCTATCTTTTTTTGTAAAGAACTATTCTTTATTCTTTACATTTTTTGGCAATTTATCTTAAGATGTTTTTCTATGTTCTTTACAAGTGTTAGAACATAGCAGGATATCATCTACATATACTAAGTAAAAGTTATTCAAAATTCCAAAAGTTTTATCCATTGTTGGTTAGAACATTTGTGATGCATTTTTTAGTTCATAATGCCAAATGACATTATGAGTCATTCATAATGCGTCATTCATAATGTTTTTGTGGGGATACTAAAGGTGGTAAGCAGTATTGATTTTTCATCTAGTCCTATTTGTCAAATTCATATTTGTAGTCAAATTTTTTTTTAGTTTATACCATTCGAGCTTTTTTTCTTTTTTATTTCATTATGATTTCGGGCCATGAAGGTAGGACTACCACGAAGGCTTTTAGATTTTTGTATTAGGTTTATTTTTGCAATTCTATGAGTTCGTTTTTAAATTATTCTATATCTTGAGAGTCATATCTTATAGGCTTTACTTATATATTTCATTTTTATCTTTTAATTTTATATGCATATAGTTTTTAGTAAACAACTTTTATAATTCTTATAAAATAATTATTTGTAATAATGGTTTATTTAAATCAAAATTTTATAATTTTTTGCTATTATTATTAGTACCACCACACTAGTTGCTTATCTAGAGTATTGGTAATTTTCGAGCATAGTGTAGACACAAATTTAGCATGGTTATGAAGCTAAAAAAACCCTTGTTTTTATAAATGATATTTGAATTTCCCAATAAAACATATTGGTTTATCTGAAAATGGAATTAAAATAATTAGGAATAATGCTCCATCAAATGGAATGCCAAATGCCCCATTAAAGGCAACGTCAAACACCTCGATAGTTAGCCTTTCCCACCCAATCTGCACATGTCTCACATCTAGCAAACAATTTGACCACAAAATTAATGAAGTCAAGTATGGATGGCATCCTAATGAGTGGGGTTTCAAGTGCCATAAGATGGATTTGACCCATTGGTTTGCGTGTGCACGACGCATTAAATGCGCATCAATGTCATTGGCACCCCAATAAATAGGGCATCAAGTCAAAAAGCTGATCCCACATTGTTCGATGCCTGGTTCATGGAGGTCAACACACATTAATTAATGTGGTTGTAGGCACCCCATTAGATGAGATGTCAGACACCCTTTATCTATAAACATATACGTAAGTAAATGATTCAATGGGGATAAACTCCCAACTTAATAGGCTTCTCTGTAACAATTACTTAACAGTTGTGTTAGTTATATCTTTCCAGGACGACATTCATACATATTCTTGAAAGAGCATGTTTAATTTTGAAATTCTTATTGCTTAATCTCCAAAAATTGAGTTCAGATCACCTCAGTTTCCCATTGGAGGGTACTCCCACAATCCCCAACTCGACGACACCATGTCATATTCAGTTCATTGCACTGCAGTTAACGACAATGCTGAGATGTCAAATGACATCAGGCAATCTCATCGACCTTATTATGTTGTCATTAAAGCGGAATGATGATCACGACATCCTTTGTGACATGATCAAAAACATTTGAATCTACATGCATGAGAGAGATAGAGAAGGTTGAGGCAAAGGAGAAGGAGGTGAAGGCGATTCTTGAGGTAGATTGCCATCTATGATGACAAAGGTGTCTACAAGGAGACTGCCATCCACTGACAAAGTTGCCTACCATCTTTAGTCATGAAAATGTTTACAAGGGGACATCTTGAAGGTGACTACCATCTCCAAGTTGTGAAGGCGAGCACAAGAGAAGAGATTCGGTGAAATCTGGTGGACAAGATATCCAGCAAAGAAGACCTTTAGGACTCATTATCTCACCCATATGGCTCATGACTTCTTGAGATGCTTTAATTCTTCATGAGAAAAACTATTAGGCTCAAGGGGAAATAGTTGCCACCTATTTTGATTTTTTTGTTGGCCTGTGTGTCTGAAGTAATTTTCATATTTAACGTCCTAGTTGAGGATACATGCAGGCGCTGAATAGTCTTTCCAAACCTTATGATTATATACGTTTCTCATGTTGATGTTTCATTCTAATAAGTTTATGGTATTACCTTTGTTTATTGATAAAAAATAAAGGTGTATGTATTATGAACAAATTTTTAATCATTTTGGTTAACCTCTTGTATTGAATGGTTCAACATCTCTTTCAGAGTGTTACTTAGAGGTGCACTATGTTACTAAATAGTGCATATTCTTACTAGTATGTTCTTATTATTGATGCTATAATAAAAGATGACATAAAAGATAACACTTACATCTATAAGATATAGAAGATAGAACCTTACAAAACCCTTGACTAACCCAATAAATTTATTTATAGGTTATCTATGGATAGGGAACTCATTGAAACTCATCTTGAAAATGATGTAAGGAAAATCATGACACCAAGACTTACACATGATTCCATGTTTAAAACTATTGAAGATGTGTACATAGCATTCATTGAATATGCTAAACATGTTGAGTTTAGTGTTAGAAGATAAAATTTAAAGAAGGACAAACAAGGTTTGTAAGGGGAATGAGGTTTGTATGTTCTAAGCACAGTTAGAAGAAAAAATGTCCAAGATACTCTAATATTGTTATTCATCAGGTGGAGACTCATATGGGTTATTTAGCAATGATTACTTTTGTCCTCCAAATGAACATGTTGTATAAAGTTGTATGATGGGATATGAAACATAATCATGAACTAGAAACTTTGCCCACGGCACATATACTTAGATGCTATAGAAAATTGTAGAAATTCAGGCCCTCTATTGTGGAGATTGGAAAGAGTAATGATATAAAACCTAGGTAGCTATTTTATCTGATGTTTAACCAAGTTAGTGGAAAAAGAAATCTTGGTTTCATGAAAAATGACATGAGGAATTATTACTAAAGCAAACGACAACAACATATGTTAGAATTCCCCCTTAGTCACTATCTCTCTCTCTCGCTTCACCTATGCATCGTGTGCACCTATCTGCATCGCCATTTGCCCCCTCTTGCACGTGCAGCTCGCCCCGCCACGGATCTACCCGCAGAAGTTGCTGTTTGCCTGCCCTCATGTGACTACCTTAGACCCCCCATCATGCAGCCACATTGGCTCCCCCTCCTCGACTCGGTGTTGATCGCGAAGCTGCCTCGTAGTAGTGTTGCACTAGCGCTGTCTGACTATCGTACGACTACCATCGTCAACTGTCGTGCTCTAGCACCTTAGTGCCGTGCATCCCTCCTTCTAGCACTATTGAGGTAGATATCCTAGACGTGTCTAATATCATTAAATTAATGCCTAAAAATTTACCAACCACCTTTAGATGTTGATTTAAATATATTGATGGATATTTAATGTGTTGATTGTCCATAGTTATGTATCTTATTAAAATTGGTAGATGCATGTTACATAGTTTGTGATTTTGTTAAATTAATTGATCTTATCATATCTTAATTGCTAGTTAATTAGCATGTGCCGTAGAATTTAAATTATATAATTTGTGATCTTGATATGCCCTTATATATTAACCCGATTGGGTCTATGTAAATATTTATGGTTGCATGTTAATTGGATTAGATAGAATTTTAGATTAATAAATAAACCTAATTTTCTAGCAATTTTCATCAATTTTCATATTTGTCTCCATGCTTTGCCCCCATTCATCCTTCTTGGAGACTGCACCCTTGAGGAAATCAACCTTCTCTTTTAAATGAATAATGATGTTATCCCTAATACTGGAGGGTTGGTCAACATTGGGTTGCTACATATGAGGCTGATGCTTTTGGACATCCGTAGAGTAATGTTCAATTTTTTGCTTGATGGCTCTTCTCTTTTGCCATTCTTATTTGAGGTATGCACTAAACCCATCGACCTTGTTTGGTAGCTTCTGCAATTCAACGTTAACATTAACTTGGAATTGTAAAAAATTATCTAAAATTTTATTTTCTATTTCTCTTCTCCTTTTGTTTTTCATGGATAAGCTCTTGATTTAATTGTTCACACCTTTCTATAAACTTCTGGTAGTTTTGGTCCTTATCAACCATCCTTTCTTTATCTTTATATGCAACATTAGTGCATGATCTAAAATGACTGATGGTGGTTCAGTTGGTAGTTGCACACGACCAATAACTATGAGTCTTGCTTCTTCAAGGACCGACTATAGTGAGCTATGCACCTGTACAAGAATTGATAATAGGAAGACTAAAATGCAACATGTTATACAAATCACTTAATTGTTAACATATGCTCACTATATATTTGTTCTCTCTAACATGATTAAGAATGCTAATGAAATCAACATTTCTTCTCAATAGGCATACATTTCACTTGAAGGGGGTGCAATAAATGTCTCCTAGAAACGACTTCAAGCCAACAATGTGTTCAAAGAAGACAATATGATATATAGGATGGCTTTCAAAGTTGTGCTTGAGAGACATGCTAAATAAAATTTTAGTAACGGGAGGATCAAAGTTGTGCAGACTTGTATGACGGTGACACACCCAAGTAGATAGGGTGGTGATTGATTAACTCTAATTTTTTTCCATGGCATCAACCAACCGATTCAGGAAAACATATGTACATTGCTGGCCCAATTATAGTTACGTATCAAACCAATGTCTTCTAAATAATATAGATCTTTGTGACATTAGGAATTTGATCTTGGGATCAAAAAACATGAACACATAAATGCAATCCATAAGCCAACTATGTTATTCATATCACTTGGAGCATTAGAGTTTACAAGGTTTTCAATGATGTGTAAAATGTCAATTCTACTACTATTTACACCAAAAGAAAAAAATATTGTCTAGTTCACTTTTCCTACTCGTGTCCAACTCAATTGGTGTACCCACATTTTTCGAACCTAGTCTTATCTAACATCTATTTATGTTGAAGACTTTACCTTCTTGGTGTAGTGGAAGAATTTCCTTGATAATCTCAAAGTTGAACTGATAGTTCAGAAGACCTAAAAAGTTGGTGAATGGAGTTTGTGCTAGGAGATTCTTGTGGGCGTGTTTGAAACGTATGCTAGCCAAGTGCTTTCAATAATAAGAGAAGGAGCATCTATGTTGTGTATATACTTTGCTTGTGGTAGGGCCTAAGCTTGCTTCCATGCCACAAGATGTTAAGGTTATTTCCTGCTCCTTATCCATCTTTGTAACAAAAGGATTCCATTTGTATGTATAAAGGAATAACAAAAAAATAAAACACAAAAACCATTCAACATCAGAGAGGACTATTCTATGTGCCTAATAAGGATTTTTGCATATAACTTTGAACAAGAAAAAGTTTGATTTCCTACCGAGGCTAGTTGCTATTTTGAAGGTTATGTTGGTGGTACTCTAGCATATTGAAAGGGGTTCGAGATGAACCTACTATTTCGAATAAGAACACAAAGGCAATGACGCAAGTATGACTACCATTGAAGGAAGAAGGTGATGTTGATGGTACAAGATGAAGAACAGAGGCACAATGGAGGGAAAAGGGTGCCATGATATGAAGAACACAAATCTTCAAGTCGTTGCCTTAGCTCTTCTCTTTCTCACCTTTCACTCCATTCGAAACCCAATTTCCACAATCTTTCATATTGGATATTCAAATATTTTTGATCCTATCATGGTGGATGTGGTGAGAGAGGATCATCATTCCACTTTAATGACGACATAATAGGGCCGAAGAGACCCATAATTGGGTTAGTAATAGGTTACAACCGAATTAGTGAACTGCTACTGATCCATTAGTAAGCCATTATTGAACCGTTATTGACCTGTTACTAAGCCATTACAATTTTGCTATAGAATGGTTACTAAGCTCATTACTAAAGCGCTACTAACATGTTACTAAGCTATTATTGAACTGCTACGAACCCATTACTGAGAACTTGCTATTGAGTTCTTACTAACCCGTTACTAAAGTGCTACTGACTCGTTACTAAGTTGTTACTGAACTGCTACTAACTAATTACTGACCCATTACTGAACTGCTATGGACTCGTTACTGAGAACTTGTTATTGATTTCTTACTAACTTGTTACTGAAGTGCTATTGACCCATTGCTAAGTTGTTACTGAACCACTATTGACTGTTATTGACCCACTATGGACCAATTACTAAGAACTCGTTACTAACTTCTTACTGAAGCACTACTGACCTCTTACTAAGCTATAATAAACCGCTATTGATCTGTTCTGAACCGCTATGGACCTGTTATAGAGAACTTGTTACTGACTTCTTACTAACCCATTGCTGAAGCGCTATTGACCCATTACTAAGTCATTACTGAACTGCTATTGACTTGTTACTAAACTGTTATGGACTCATTTTTGAGACGTTAGTAACTCGTTATTGACTTCATACTAACCTTTTATGGACATAGTTCAATATATTAATGTGATCCATTACCATCGAAAACTTCACATAATTTATCAATACCATAATAATTTCTCCACGAAAAAATTAAAGAAAAATTTATAGAATTATAAATAATTCACCTCGTGCCTTCTCCATCTCTCTCATGTATGGAGATTTAAGTGCTTTTGATCATGTCATGGAGGATGTGGCGAGAGAGGACATAACATGGCTGACGAGACCACCCAATGCTGTTTGGCATCTCATCATCTCTAGTAACCAATGCCACGTCTAGTCAACTGGTGCAGCACAATGAATAGATGATGATGTGGCATCACCGAGTTAGGGATTGCGGAGTTGCCTCCACTGAAGAATGGAGGAGATTTGGATTCCCAAAAGAGAGTTCGAATCACCTCAGGCCCCCGGTGGAGAGAGTACCCTCAATCCCCAATGAAAATTGGCCACGACCCCATGCCACTTAGTGGCAGTTCAAATAACAAGTTTGGTGAACTGCTATTGAAAAGGGCTGAACTGTTATCGACGTCTTACTAACTTACTACCCATCTACCCATCGATAGCAAGTTATACTAAGGTCGGTAGTGAGTTTGTAAAGCATCGGTAGCGGTTCAGTAACAGTTCACTGACTTATTAACTCATTATCGACGGAGTTGAACTGTTACCGACGTCTTACTAACTCACTACACATCATTTAAGTGATTGGTATCATAAATTTTTTTTATTGGAGACCGAGAGTACTTCCTCTACGTAAGAATTGAGGATCGCTCTCAGAAAAGAGTTCGTTGTGTGAATAGTTTGTTGAATGGAGAATGGATCGCTTGCCAAAATCTGTGCTTCTCTAAATAATCTTTTTTCATGGAGTTCAAATAGTATATGCTTGATTTCGATTCAGCGGGTACTTACACAGGCAAGAAAATTAGGAGCGCAACACAAATAAAGCGGCGAAACAAGAAACAAGGAAGGAAGAGAACAGCGTCTAGGGCTTGATCTCCTGCGACTCCTGAGTCTCTTGACTCCTCCTCCTGGTCACTCTGATGTAGCAGAAGATAGCGGCGAACACGGCCGTGGCCAGCCCGCCTAGGATCACCTCCGCGCCGGCGATGGACTTGTCGAACGGCTTGTGCCGGGCGTGGTGCTGTATCTGGATCGCCGGTCCGGCAGCTAACTTCAGCTCTGCTCCGTGCCGGAACACGCCCAAGGCCGCCGCTCGGTCCTCAATCGTCCCAGGTGGAGCCGCCGCGTCATGAAGTGGCCTGGCTGTCGCCAGTGTGGCGAGGACATGGGCACCGAGCAAGCAGCAGAGCAGAAAACGGCCCATGGGTAAGAAAGAGGTCTACGAGAGGGCGAGTGAGTGTGAGGATCAGGCACTCAGACTTGTGCGGCCGTAGAACGGAGGCACTGTGTACTGCAGCCACACGACAGGGCCGTAGGTCGTGGCGGGCGGCGGCAGGTCTGAAAGCAGCGCGAGCTTCCGAGCACGAAGCCTCCCGCCGTTGTCACGGAGGGATCGCTGCAATGCGGGGAGACGGGAAGAAGATGGAGGCGGCTCCGGGAAGCGCAGGTGAAGGAGAAGACAAATCAAGAGCAGGAGAGCCTTTGAAGCCCGTCTGGGGTGGGTGGAGCAAGCAATTGGGGCGAGCCCCAGGGGCCTCTTATAAGATGGGCACTCGCGGCCCCGGGGGCTCACCAGTCACCTAGTACCCCCACTCATCCACCTCTTCTTTTCCTTTTTAACTTGATCTGCGCCCCGGACCTGGAGATGGGCAGCTCGGTTGTCCCGTCTCAGGTCCCTCATATTCTATACTGAGCACACACTTCGGGGGACCAGCAGCTGCCGGTTCTGAGAGGACATGGGGGGCAGCCGAGCTCTGCGGCCGCCGTGTGGGTGAGGGAGAGGGTCGGGTAGGGTGGGGAGTGGAGGTGCCCCAGTGACACCTGGATCTCTGGGGGACCGCCAGAGGAAAAAAGTATGGAGGCGAGGGGCGTGGGGAGAAGGGTCGCTGCCGTCCTCGGTGGATATCCTCGGAGATGACAGCATGGCGGGCAGCCGCGGAGCTGGACGAGGGAAAGCCCGAGGAAGGTACAGTCAAGAATATTAAATGGCCTTTATAATGGAGAAGTGCATGGTCGTCTCGTCGCTAGGTCCGGGAACGGCCTGTCAGAAGTTCGAAACGCGCTTTTCTTTGTTCAGGAGAGCACGGCGTAGCGGGCAGAAGAGATAAGACAAAAATTTGTAAAGTAACTGATGTAAATGAGTCTGTCTCACTCCAACGGGGTAGTCTAACAGTAAAGTGCTTAAATTTAATTCATTTATTTTACTTAAGTTAAAATTTTAAGAAATATATTAAATGTTTATCTGATTTTGGTTCATTTATTAATTTAGGTGAGTTGAACTCAAACCCGAGTAACAATTAGATTAAAGTTCAATCTACATTTAAATTTATGTTATATAATTTATTTTTAAAACTCAAAATCAATATTTTTTTTGAAAAATTAGATTTAACACATTTATAAAATTTAAATTATTTAATATATTTAAATGATAATATATATATATTAATATAATTTTAAAAAATATATATTTAATAAAATATTTAATTGAGTTACTCATGAATTTATCCTGTCAAATAAGAGTATGTTCAAAATCGACTTGTTTAATTAATTGAGTTTTATTTTTTGTTTAAGTTTGTTTATTTAACATGATGAATGAGTTGAGTCAAATTTTTATCGAGTCGAGTTCGAACTACTTGTCAAGTGTATCAATTTGTTTGCACCCCTAAAAATAACACAATTATAAAAAACACAATAATACTACATAAAATTTTCTTTTCCCAAAATTATTAGATTTTATTGAAAACATGTATGACTCATGGCAATTTCTTTGTGAGATATTAATGGGCAACTTTCCAAGCAAAGTGGACGCAACGTTAATCACTAAGGTAGGGGCGCAAATGAATTAATATATTTGACAAATAGTTCGAAGTTCGACTCGATAAAAACTTAACTCAGTTTGTTTATATGTTAAATGAACAATTTTGAACAAAAAAATAAAAGTCGACTCATTAAATGAGTCGAGCTTGAATAGACTCCTGTTCGACTCGATAAACTCACGAGTAACTTGATTAAATGTTATGTTTTAAAATTAGATTATGAGTATTAATAATTATACGTTGTCACTTAAATATATTAAATAATACAAAAATTGAGTTTAAACTTAGATTGAGTTTCATGAATGGCTAAATCTAGAGTTTAACAAATAACTTTTTAATGATTTTGAGTTTTTTAATTGAGCTTGTATATAGCTTAAATTTGAATGTGAATTGAATTTTAGTCTAGCAACTACTTGAGTTCGAGTTCGATTCGACTTGATTAATAAACGAATCAAGTTTGAACAAAGATTCAACATACTCATTAAAACTCGAACTCGAACTCGAACTCGTGTAAAATAAACGAGCCGAGCTTGAACACCAGACTACTTGGCTCGGCTTGGCTCGGCTCGTTTTGTCACGACCCAGAAAATAAAATGGATAGCATAACTACATAGTAGAAAACATAACATCGTGACAATGAGAGAAATCCATCATTCAGATTTCATAACCCAAATAAGCATTTAGATAACGTTAACAACCAAGTCCACATAACTCCACAAGATTTCAATATAGACTTAAATATTAAACAACCTAAAAACCAAACCAAACTCCCAGAGCTCCATAAAACTTCAACCAAAACCTGAATATTCAAACAGCCAAGTTCTAAGCCAAGTTCATTCATAAGTTCCATCTCTGAAGAAAATCACTAGATTTAACTACACAACATCCTAAAAATCCAAAACAAGCAACCCGATAAAAATAAAATATCACTTTGCTCCAACTCTAGGGGATTCTGGTTCTTTCACGGCCTCTTCCTGAGCCTCCAAGCCAATCTTTTGATCATCAATACCTATTGAAAAATATTAACCCACAACGGGGTGAGTCCAGGGACTGCATAGGATTTACACCCTTTACCTATCAATCGGATAACTAACATATAATCATGCGATGATAGATAACATATTTACATTGAGATATAATACAAAGCTAATAAATGTCTTCTATAATTATCTATAACCCATGACCAAACCATGATTAACTTAAAGGAAGAATATCATGCTAAAGTTATACATTTCTAGACCAATGCACACATGACAATACAAACTAGACAATTGCCATCTAAATGACCTCAAGACTTAATTTAACAAGACCAAACTAATATATGACAGATCAGATTTTTTTAACCTAACATGAATTAACATCTATCCATGACATGCAATTAACACAAATTCATTTTCTTTTCAAACACATAGTCAAATAGCAAGGAATTGGTCATCTTGCTCTTCACATCACATGTACAAATTGCATTCACCAGCTCTAATATATATAGAAATAACATATACTAAGCTAGCTCAAAGTGCACATAGACAATGAGAACACTAAGAGAAAAATCGCGGTAATCCGAGATATGTGGAAGGGCCAGATTCAACTAAGATATCGGCTGCCCATGAGTAATTGACTAAAATAGGTCGGTGAAACCTTCATAACAATCCATAACAAGAATTCTTAACAAATTTCAGATCATGACATATCTAATTAATATCATGCACACAAGACATAAGCATGACCTTTTAATGTCTATCATGTAAAACAAACTATTTTATCATAAACTAGACAAGACTTGTACCAACTGGCTTGGTTGGCATGTTCTAAACCAAACCTACATCAAACTTGGCCATATGAACATAACTATATCATGCATGATAAAAAACATAATCTGAAACCAAACCAAACAAAATTTACATGATCTACACACATGCAATGACAAGTCGATCTAGACATGCTTAATTACATATATGAGATAATTAACCTAAGTCAAGCTTGGTATATACTAAAAAAATTAAGTTCTGATGTCATCAGCCATAAACAGGCCTAAACAGGTTTCAAAGAGTGAAATTTGATGACCTATAATGTTTCTCCAAGCTTACACATAATTATCTTTCACTTCTAGGTCCAACTAGAATATAATGGCACGAGAGCGAGGGGCAGGGTTCGAACGGCCTTGAGCCGGCCATCCCCTGGGGGGTTGGTACTTGTGGGGTTCGAGCAGAGGGGCTCGAACCCTCGTCGCCGCGTGGTGCTGCGCGGGTTGGGGCCGTTTCGGCCACAGTGACCAAAAAAAAAGACATACATAATTAATATATGGTCAAAACATATGAAAATATTTCTACCCAATCAGAAATCATGCTAAACATGTTACATAGTATTGAAAATAACAATTTCAAGCTTCTGGGTTCAAAGATTTTGAGAAAAATCACTAATCTTGAGTCCAAAGTCTAAACTAGTCAAATTAATGTCCGTAAGTTAAAGCATGCACATTTTCTCATCAAAATAGGGTCAAATAAATAGACGAACTTGAGAAACCTACTTGAAATATTCTATGATTTTTTTTTATTTTTTTTAAAATTTTATGCTATTTTTTGGCTTTTTCTTTAATTCTTGGAATTAATAAATCAGATAATTCCAAAACTTGGACCGGGCGGCTCAAACTGGCTGAACCGGGCACTGGACAAGCGGTTCGATAGCTGGACCGAGGCGGCTCAGTGGTGTTGGGCTGGCGGCTGGACAGGGCAGGTGAGCCGGGCTCGACCGAATGCGTGCGTACGTGCTCGCGCAACAGTGCTCGCGGGAGGGAGGTGCAGCGGCAGGGACAGCTTCCGGTGACGGCGCGCGATGGTGACCAGAGGGGGGGGGGGCTGCAGTAGTGGACGGTGGCTGACAGAGAGGGAGATGCTGTCCACGGCGGCAACAGTGAAGAGGGAGGAAGGCCGACGACGGTGGCAGTGGCGAGAGACTCCCGCGGCGGTTCCGGTCAGAACAGGGGAGGGTCGCGGAGACGATGGCGACGCAACGGCGACCACGGTAGTGACTGGATGGAGCCTCACGGCGAAGGCAAGGGGAGGATGGAGGTGCCTCACAGCGGCAACAACGGGGGGTGGCTCGTGATGGTGTCTTCCAGTGGCACCGGAGGGCACGATGGCGGCGAGTGGGAAGTCGATGGCGAGGAGAGCAGCGAGGCGGCTGGAGATGAGAGAGAGAGAGACCGAGGTGGGAGGGGGAAAGAAACGGCAAGGGAGATTGGAGAGACTGCAAAGTAGGGAGGGCGGTGGTGGCGACGACGTTACGGTGGGGATGTCAATGCCAAACCGGGGAAGGGGGGACGGTTACCAAAAAATATTCTTTGATTTTAAAAAATCAGATATTACACGTTTTCACCCCTACACTCAGATTTGTTTGTTTGAAAGAAAAATATCATGTCAATTTTCCAGAAAATACATTGTAGTAACTCATTTATTGCACGTAAAAAGTGAATCATGTAAAATAATTTCCGTGTGACCTCGTAGTAATACCGATTTTGACATCTGCCCCAATGTGACGGATGTTGTTTTCGGTGAAGGAAATGTACGATGCTTATAAGACATGTTTTTAATTAAATTATTTTTAAATATATATTATGTTTCATATTTGAAATCAAATTTTTAAATATGTGGAAAATACTTATTTTATTCTTGTGAGTTGATAAATAAAATAACTTTTTTGAAAAGCAATTTTATCTTACAAATTACTTATTTCATAAATTTATTAATACAATTTTAATTTAAACTTAAGTTTCCTATGTTTTTGAACTATTTTGTTAATTAGATTGTTTTATATAGAAAAATCAGGAGCACTTTATGGTGCACTTATTTAGTTGTCACTTTATTGTAGGCTTACAAAATATGAATTTGAGCAAAGTAAATTTTATGAAATTTTTATTGTTAAAAAATATTTTATTATATACTTAGCGTTTAGGGTTTAGGGTGTGTCTCATTGATTGGACTAAGAAGTGTATCGAGACCTTCCAGATTTAGCACTTTGGAGGAGAGCTAGTGGTCTCTTCTACCCTAGATGACTCCGACTACCTCCTTTGGTACACTGATGCTTTCGGCCACCTCTTCGGTACTGATTCTCAAGTAACTTTCTCTTTTACTACCTTTTCTATTTACGGTCATTCTTCCTATCTTCACTATCTTTCTCATTTTTTAGGAGACTCGTGCCTTGATCAGTCGGTTGAAGGTGCAGATCGCCAGTTTGGAGCAAGTGTCTTCCTTGTAAGTGGCTATGGATATGGAGGTAAAAATATTTCTTACATTCTTGCCTATGGTGTCTCCTTTTATACTTTGACTGTCACTTGCATTTTTGGTGTAGCGAAAGACTTATCTTGGTGGTGCTTCCACCTCCAAGTTCGGTGAGGAGGTGGCTACTTTGCTTATCCATTTGGCTTCTGTTGAGTAGGCCCTGGCAACAAAGGAAACGAACCATAAGAGGAAGTTACTTTGCTTATTTATCTTGACTTACTAGTTTTTAATCTTGACATTTTAAATTTATCTCCTAGGTCACTAATTTACAGAGGTCATCTACTTTGTTCTTAGCCAAGTCTTTATCTATGATTTAGGCCCAGGAGGCTCAAATGAAAACCCAATAGGACCCCCTTGCAGATGTTGCTTAGTTGTAGCTACAGCTATGGTTGGCCTTGCCAGAGACCAACCATAAGAGGAAGCTCCTTGCATGCCAATATTCTAAGTCATTATGGGGCATAGATCATTAGCACATTGAGGCCTTGGGGGTTGAGATGAGATGATTTGGTCCCTAGAGCAAGGACAATACTAGACGTAGTTGGACCTTGTTTCAGCTCAGGCCAAGCTATGAGTCCACCATCAGAGTAGTCAGTCATATCATTTGATGGACCAAGCATCTCAGAGCTACACTCAGTAGAGCCAGATGCACTAGAACAGTTTGCACTAGAGCCATAGTTGTACTCACCAAACTAATGCCTGGCAGTATCAAAGCCAAACTCCTAGTGTTTCAATCTTTCTAGTGACCTCCTAAGAGAAGAGCTAGAATAAGGCAACAATTATGGTAGCTACAGAGTCTCAAGCATCTTGTGACATGGCATTGCTTCCTCCCTGTGAGCATACTCCCAACGAGGGTATCGAAGAGTGTTGATCATGTACTCATTGATGTTTGTATCTGGTTATGTGACTCTACATTCTCTCTTGACATCTGTTATTATTATGGTGATGATGCTTTGCCTCAATTGTTGTTCTTGTTGTCTAACTGGTATTTTCCTTTCCTGCACCCTGTTTGTCACCACTAGAAGAGGGGATTAAACTTTTACATAGCTCAATCCCTTGTAGGATATGGTCCACCTTGACTCTTGTCAAGGGGTCAGAGCCTTATTAAGGTGTGACAAAAAATATCTACACAAATAAATAGGGGTGAGAAAGGCATACTCGTGATTCATCGAGAATCTTCTCCCTTTCTTCATTCATTCTTGAAACACTTAAATAAAAGAGAGTAGATTTTCAATATGGCTCAGCCTCTTGTAGGACATGGTTTAACTTGACTCTTGTCAAGAAGTATTAGTCTTCTTAAGGGTGAGAAAGCAAAGTGGGAAATATGCAATGCAAAAATTAAAACGTGCAAGACTATAAAATAAATATATTTGCAAAGACAAAGATCAAGGTTATTACTAAATATGATGATGCATTTTTTGAGATTTTGAGTTTTGTAATTTTTTTGAAAATTGAAGGTATGCAATTTTTTTGGTTTTTAAAAATATGTAAATTTTTTAAAAAAATTGTAAGTTGTAGAAGAGTGAGATATTGGTATTGACCTAAGTCCTATGTCCTTTGGTTGTTGTTCCATGATCAAGTAGTAGACCCCCACGTGTAAAGAGGGTTCCCTACCTGGAATCTTTTCACCCTTTGACCTTGGATTGGCTAGAATTTAACCTGAACTGGGTTGGTCCACCCATACCCTAGGGTTAAGAAAGAAGAATCAATAGAAAGTCCTTGATAGACTTTAAAAATGTTTAGAGAGAAATTTCTATTCACAACCTATTATCTATTGGGGTTTAACCACTTTAAGACTTTTGACATTATAGCACTAGCCCTTTCTTTTGACTATTTTTGGCATTGTGCAACTAGGCTTTTCTTTGAAGCATGTAGGGTACTTGTCTTCTTTATTGTGCCTTCTCTTTTTGTGGTGATTTTTTCACATACTTTTTGTTTCTTTTCTTTGGGGCTTCTAAATATAACCTATCTGAGACGGTCTTCTACTAAGATGGTAGCTGCTTTCGATACTACTCCTCTCTAGTTCCCTTCAGTTATCTTGAATCAAATGGGAAAGAATGGGGTATGGGCATTCCTTCCACGTCTAGGTTTTACCTAGCTTCTCTTAAGTATTGGATTGTTCGGATCCTGAGGTTAGGATGTGTTGTGTGTGTAAAGTGGTATCTACCTCCTAACTCCTAAAGAACAACCTAAGACGTACAAACTCAAATCATACTGGTAGTTCTCTCTTAATGTTTATTTTATGTAAATTATTTTTCGAGGTAGACAACATTCCATGGGTGACTTAGGGTCCATTTGGCAAATTGTTGGGAGGACTTTTCTTGGAAGGACCTTCTTTCGAAAGGTACTTCGTTCCGAAGAACTTCTTATTTACAAAAGTAGAATCTGTTTGGATTATTTATTTTGACAAATGAAGGAGGTGGGGAGTGTTGCCATGGAAGAGGAGTGCTCGCGGAGGGGAGGGAGGAGGGCTCGCGGAGGGGCGGAGAGGAGGGCTCGCGGAGGGCTGCTCGCAGAGGGCTGCTCGCGGAGGGGCGGAGGGGAGGGCCGACGCGGAAGGGGAGTGCTGCTCGCGGAGGGGCGGAAGGGCGGAGGGCTGCTCGCGGAGTGCTGCTCGCGGAGTGCTGCTCGAGGAGGGGCGGAGTGCTGCTCGCGGAGGGGCGGAGGGGCGGAGGGCTGCTCGCGGAGGGCTTCGCTGACGCGGAAGGGGGGGCTCGCGGAGGGCTGCTCGCGGAGGGAAGGGCCGACGCGGAGGGGGAGGGCTGCTCGTGGAGGGGAGGGCCGACGCGGAAGGGGAGGGCCGACGCGGAAGGGGGGCTCGCGGAGGGCTGCTCGCGGAGGGGAGGGTCGACGCGGAAGGGGGGCTCGCGGAGGGCTGCTCGCGGAGGGAAGGGCCGACGCGGAAGGGGGGCTCGCGGAGGGCTGCTCGCGGAGGGGAGGGCCGACGCGGAGGGGGAGGGCTGCTCGCGGAGGGGGCGGAGGGCTGCTCGCGGAGGGGAGGGCCGACGCGGAAGGGGGCTCGCGGAGGGCTGCTCGCGGAGGGGCGGAGGGGCGGAGGGGTGCTCGCGGAGGGCTTCGCCGACGCGGAAGCGGGGGCTCGCGGAGGGGAGAGCTTCGCCGGGGAGGGAGTGCCGGAAGGGGGGTCGCGGAGGGGAGGGCTTCGCCGGGGAGGGGGTGTCGGAGGGGGAGTCACGAGAGGGGAGGGGTTCGGCCGGGGAGGGGGTGCCGGAGGGGAGGGGGGTCGCGAGAGGGGGGAGGGGTTCACTGGGGAGGGAGTGTCGGAGGGGAGGGGGTCGCCTGTGCGGATGGAGGATGGGGACTTGCGGGCACGGGAGCGCTTTTCCCTCGTCGGAAGGAGAAAATTTCTCCTCCGAGCTTCTGCCTTCGAGGAGGAGGAAAAGTGAAAATAAAAATGTAACTAAACAATACCATAAAAATAAGAAGAACTTCTTTTCAGAGGAGAAGTGAAAAAAAAGCACTTCTACGGAGTTCCCAAACGCACCCTTAGCTTTTCATCATCTACATTAGTCAGTTCATAAGCATTGTTTGTATATTTTTCAGTATTTACAAAAGCCCTTCCTAGTTAGATTAAAATTTGGAGTAGGAACCATTTAGCTTAACCAATATTCTTTTAACAGCTGTCTCACAAATTTAAAAAATTCTCTTAATCACCCTCTCTTGAAAAAACCTTTTGAGTCAAGTTTGATAAGCTCTTACATGTTCAATGGTGGCCAGCCTCCATTCATCCAGAAGCTCAAGTTTGACGAAAAGAGATTCTCACCTCTCATTAATAGGAATGTCTTTGTCGAGTTGGACTCGAAGGGTGGGAAGAATACTTCATATGAAACTACTACTTCTATTCCATATGCCAAGGCATATGTAGTTGGACCAATAGGGATCCAAATAGAGGTAGGATAGGCCAAGAAAGTATCTATGAGCTTGTTAAGCCAATCCATAAATTTATTAGACTCACAAGTTTTCTTGATGTTTTTGATTAAAGTTTTGTTGATGGCTTTTGATTGACCATTGCCTTGAGGGTAGTATGATGATGAAGGATGTAATTTTATGTGGTACTTGTTGTAAAGATCGTGAAGATATTGAGAGAAGAATTGCAGCCCATTGTCAATGACGATGTTGCTTAGAATCCCAAATCTAGCAAAGATGTTACGCTTGATGAAGAAGCATATTAACTGAGGCTTTAATCTCCATGAATGCTTTTGCTTCAACCCCCTTGGTGTAGTACTTCATAGACATCAAGATGAAAGATTTTTCTTGAAACACAGAGTTGAGATCAACTAGAGGACCAATGTTGTTAAATTCCTACATGGCAGAAGGGCACGGTGTAAGAAATCACCTTATAAAATTTGGTGCACTGGAAGCAATGATTGCTATGAGTTCATGTTGATCTTGTCTTGATCAGAACCAAACGAAGAAAACCAAATACCGATTAAAACAAGTTCAAATATACCTACTAGAGATTCATCTAATCCCTTGGAGAGAAAGATAAATAAAATCTCAAGCTCTTCAATTCATGCAAGTGCTTGGTCTCTAGTGATATCCATACGAACATTCTCTATAGATGGGATCTCTTGCAAGTCGGATCTTTTGACTCACCCTGAATGTTGCTCCACCATAGAAAGATATGTTTTACAGAGAGAGAGAGAGAGAGAGAGAGAGAGAGAATTCTAGCCATGAATTTGGCTCTTTTGTTTTAATAAGGTCTGACCAAATTCACTTATATTTATAAAGAAATTAGAATCTTTTACAAAAATTCAAAATCTCCATAAATTACGCCCATGCTCTTGTTTTTATGAATCAATCTTTATGTGTATGACCCACTAGGCACAATAGCCTATTTAGTTGAGACCTAGTTAAAATAAAATAATTCTATTTAATAAATTAAATCTATTGTCTGATAATAGATCAATTGGCCTACTAATCATGAAGGGTACAAACAATATCCTATGATCTCAAATGGCTATGGGGATAATCTTGTCTCCATTGAACCTTTCCATCATCAGTTATCTCACAGATACAAACCCTTGTCCATTCATGTCTCGGTTGGTTAGGAGTATGGCATCAATTGTCAACTCCTCAATGTATTGACTCTATGGGCTTCTATACTGAAAATTAGATCAATTGGAAATCTCATTTTATAATATTCTCTCTATCTTGGTCAAGAATTTAGAGTACTATTCCATTGGACATTTACTCTCACTTACTGAGAGTGAATGATTCCTTATTATCCACTTAATTACCTCCATTGGGTTTCTTTTATACCCAATCTATTGCTATACAAGACCGTCGAATCGGTGATATATAAGTTAATGGTCAAAGCACAAGATCCACCTAACAAGCTATCTTTGGTGATTCATGTCAAAGGTCCAACTATACAACTATGACAATAGAAAACTTTAATTAATAGTTCGATAAGTTACCATTCAGGGTTTGTAATTTAGTCAGTTCAGTGAACTCATTTTACTAATGATCATTTGCATATGTATCTTAGTGTCTCCACACTAAAGAATAATGAGATCGGTTATCCTCATCACATGAGAAGACATCACATACACTAGTCCATTCGGATCCTTAATGTCTCATCTCAAGGATCCTATGACAAGGAACATTTATATCACATATCTCTAGGTAATTGATCTCATTATCATGATGTCATCATAATTTAATCCTCATTGCATATGATAAAGGACTTCCTTATGATGTATGCATCAAATAAGAGCTAGCAATGAAGATTTGTCTAATTAATTGAATAAGAAATTTCTAGAAATGTAAAATCATATCGTATATGATTGGGTTGTAGGACATATAATTCTATCACATAGGACGTGGATAGGGTAATGAGAATAATATGGAAGAATATATCTTGTTGGCATGGAGTTAGCATGAATGGAAGCGCCAAACAAAAATAGAGCAATCTTCTTCTAAAGTTGGCCAATAGTACCCATACTTGCTGATTTTCTTAGCAAGAGTTTGTGCATTCAAGTGGCCATCACAAACTTCAGAATGTGTCTCTTTAACTATCATTTTAGTTTCTTCTTCTTCATCTACATATTGAATTAAAATATCACTCTGGCTCCTCTTGAATAGTACTTCACCTAACACCATGTATTTTAGGAAACATTTCTAATTTATTTTTTCTCTTCTAATGTAGATCCTAGTGGATAAGTCAGATCATAAGAATATTTTGCAATTTCACCATATCAGGGCTTCTCACCTTCTTATAATTTCTCCAACTCTATCAAAGAGATTTCTTCTTTCTACTTAAAAGATTTTCTTCTATCAAACTTCCCTTTGAATTTTAAGAAACACGCATTTTTGATTGTAGGAATGGATCTTCTATGGATGTAGATGGTCTTGACTTGCCTCTATAGAGGAACAAATAGCGATGATGCAAGGGATGCTAGAGCATCGGCAAGGACATTCTAAGCATGGGGGAAATGAATGAACATGAGTTTGGAGAAGGGCTTGATGCAGCTGGTGGTAAGCTCCTGATATGGCTTGAGTTTAGGATGGGATGTTCGGTACTTGGTCAACACTTGGCATAAGATCAATTGGCTGTCACCTATCTCCCTCAGCTTGGTGGCACCATAGAAGTGAGTGACCTCCAGTTTGGCCAATAAAGTTTCATACTTAGTTATGTTATTTGTTGCTAAGAAGTTCAGTTGATAAGCTTGTGGAATGCATAATAGAAAAATGATTCCTCTCCTTGTACCTTGAGAATTCATAGCACTGTCAAATATAATGTTTAAAGATTGAAAGAATGGACTAATGTTAGTTCCTCATCTGCGTGCTCCAACTAGACCATATCAAAGACAATTATAAGGTGATGGGCAATGTGTTCAATGATAAAATAACTCATGATTGACTTATGTTGATCATAGGTGATGTCAAATTGAGAGAGAAAGCTCTACCATTGGGCTAACCAATCAATCATGATAGATTTCTTGAGAAGGAACTTGATCGGGTTGATGCAAGCAATTAAGCTAACTTTATGAGCAAGGAAGTAGTCTTTGAGTCTCTAAACTACCCACAATAGGGTAGTGCAGGTCTTCTCTAATGTGGTGTTTTTTACTCACAAGGATCAAAGATCTTGAATAGATAGTAAATGGCTCGCTCCTTTCTTTCTTTATACACTTGTAGAGGACTACTTCAAAAGAATTCTCTGAGACCGAGATGTATAGCACTAAGTTCTTACTTGAAATTGGGGATCTAAGCATGGGAGGACTTACCATATATTTCTTTAGTTCATCAAATGCTTCTTAGCACTTTGAATCCCATTTAAACTCTCCCCCACCTTCATTAACTCATGAAAGGTTTACACCTTTGAGAATGTTGTGAGATAAACCAACAGACAAATTAAAAACTCTCAATAAATCCTTAGAGTTCTTTCATATTCTTTAGAGAAGACATTCCAATGATGGCCTTGGCCATGTTGGGATCAATCTCAATGTCCCTTTTGCTTACTATGAACCTTAATAATTTTTTTTTGATGAAACATCAAACATGTATTTCATAGGATTCATCCTTAGTTTATACTTTCTGGCCATTTGCAAAACCCTTCTTAGGACTTCATGGTGTTCTTCTTAGGTCTAAGACTTGATAACCAAAACATCCACATACACCTTTACAAGTTTCTACATCGTGTAATGAAAGATAGCCACCAAGGCCCTTAGATAAGTAGCACCTGAATTCTCTAATCCAAAGGGCATGGCAACATAACAGTAAGTTCTTCAAGGTGTAGTGAACAATGTCTTCTCTTGGTATTCTTTGGCTAGTTGGATCTGATTGCAGCCTGAGTAACCATCAATGAAAAATAGAGTTTCGTATCAAACTGTATTATCCACCAATACATTGATATGAGGTAAAGGAAAACTATCTTTAGGATATGCTTAGTTTAAATCCCTGAGATCGATGTAGATATGAACTTGTCCATCTTTTTTCATAGAAGGGACTATATTCACCACCCTAGAATCTCCTAAGTTTATGCTTGATTGGGGTTGCTCTGGGTTTTAGTGTTAATTAATGTTCAAACAACGAGTTATCTAATCCCAACATGTCTTCATATTTCCATGTGAATGTGTCCTTATATTCTTCCAGCACTATAATCAAATTTTGTTCCTCAACAAGAGCGAGGTTAGCACTGATAAGGACTGTTTTCAGATCTTCTAGTGCTTGGATTAAATTTTTTGGTCGACACATCCACTATGGCTAATGCTTCCTCAAATTTTCTAAGCCCATACGGATATGCTTTAGCCAAGTCCTCTTCATCCTCCTTAAATTCTAGATATTTTTTTGATAAAACATTGTATACTCCCAAGGTTCAATCTACATTCTTTTCATCCTTGTATTAGAATTTTTTTCTTAATTGGATAGCATTCTCTAAATAATTCTGTAGTCTTGCACATTTTGAGCATTTATGGGGTAATTGTTGCAAATATCTCCTTGGAATTCACCTACCTCTAATTTTTGTTTTTTTTGTTGGTCCTAATAAATCAAAGAACCTAGGTCCCTAGTTGGGACCACTCTCTGGGGTGAATAAAGCTGTTGAGATGTGAGCTTTGAGATCAGTTTTTAGTACGTTGGCAATTTTTAACCATAGAAATGGGATTTGCTGTGATGGATCGATTGGGGGTAGGTGGGCAAATTTGTCGAGCAGGCTTGATTAGTGAGGTGAAGGAACTAATAAAATGGGCTCATAGGCATGATGTTGAATAAAAACTTCGATGGGCACATGGGCCCAAGAGTTGTGGACAAAAGTGGGCCGATGAGCTTGTTAAGGAAATCTAGGTAAATGGGAGTAAGGGCATCAAAGTGAGTGATGATGAGGGAAGACCCTCATGGAATGTGTTAGACTGTTATACGGGTCCAACTGGAAGAGTGACATCTGAAGCAATCATGATGGGCTGGTCATGGACTGATCTATCCTCGAGTAGTTCCACATCTAATGACACCTCTTCAGTTAAGTAATGAGAAATGGATAGATGTATCTTGATCAGCTCATAATCTGGGTTGTCTGCCCTCCTTTTGTTGGTGGTAGTGATGCCTGGTAGCCCTCCATATTCCGAGTTGTCAACCATCATAGTGGTCTCTCCTTTGACAAAATAGGCATAAAGACTTTTGGTTGTGAATTCACCTGTAGACACGCCAAATTGGCCTAATTTGGAGCCCCAGACTCTTATTCCATAGGCGATATCCTTTATTTGACCGTTATCTGATCCGGATTACCTTGTGGAGATGAGCTAAGGACATTGGTGGAGCCCCTTGTAAGTTGAGAATGGACCAATGATTTCCGGAATATTGCCGTAACCTTCAAGCGAGAGCCGCACGTGAACTGTAAAAACACGAAGCCTGCTCGATGACCGACCTTGAATGGTCCATAATTGAAGGTCTCGGGAGTCCCGCATGTGTTCCGTAACATTTAGGGTTTCCGAGAAGTCATTTCGGTAGGCGTCGGTCAATGACGGCTTTCGTTATGGCTTTTTTGATCTGTGCTGACACGGCTATCCTGGACCACATGTTAGGCCTTTCCGGTCATCACCGGGTCCTTTTAGGTCATCCGGGTCGATTCTAGCCAAATATTTTCATCAACCGGGGCCATATGGCCATTTCGGTCAATTTTAGGGTTTCCCGGCTTTTTCGAGTTTCGGTTCACGTTTACCGGGTTAATATCAAATTTTTCGATGACTTCGGGTTTTCTGGTTGTACCGGACTTGTTCGGTCATCATTTTAAGTCATCCCGAGTTGACCCGAGATTTCTCGATCGGAACTGTGCTCTTTCGGATCTTCGCCCCGGGTTTCGGCTTTCTGCGAGAGGGTAAACCGGTAGAAAGCCCCGTGCGAACATATCGGGAGTCATGTTGGCTAGTTTACCAACTTGAGGAGGTGCGGTTGAAGGCCCTCTTTCCAACGTGACAAACGGGAGCCGAATCGGACATCCCGTTTGCAAGATACGGCTCGCGGAACACGTGCGTAGGAGAGAGAGTGTACTGCGCCCCCGCTCCCTTTGAAAGAGGAGGGCGTGCCCTCATCCCGGGGGCACACCCTACGCGTCCTCAAACCGGGGGCACGTCCTGCGCGCCCCCGGTTCCTTTGAAAGGCGGGGGCGCGGTAAGTTTCTTTAAATCGCAAATTACCCCGATTAGCACCTTCTAAACCTGATTTTTGGAAGGTTTACGCGGAGGATTTTCGATTATTTGTACCACGCCCCCGATTAGGGGGCGCGTTACGTATGTCAAGTTGATTTTTAGCAATTTCCAGAAGATTCCGTCGATTTTTAGCAGGGAGACGCGTAACGCGCCCCCGCTTCCTTTGAAACAGGGGGGCGCGCAGACCGCGCCCCCGAACTGGGGGCGCGCCCTTGGTTTGAGGGCGCGCCTTGCGCGCCCTCGTCCTCTTTGAAACGCAGGGGCGCGGTCGGTCCAGTTTCCAAATTTTGCACCGGCTTCCTTCCCCTATAAATTGAGGGCCATTCTCAATGACCCAAGGTAAATTCCCGGAGCCTAGCTCATCCAGAGGTCGTCCAAGCTCTTCTCCAAAGCTGTCCTGACGTTCAAAGGCGATCCGAAGTCAAGAGATCGATCCCGAGGTGAAGGAGAAGGCTCGATCCGGGTGTTCTGCATCAGCCAACTTCATCGACTTCTGCAGAAAATCCGAGACTCCTTATGCAAAAGTCTTCAACATAGAAGATGTTCATCTCTTTGTCCTATTTCATCTCCAACTGACGGAACTCAATTCCTACTTGCCGTTTGTTTGTGGCGATTGCTACACTGAGGGCGCACATCCAGGTTCTATTTTCTATATCCTCCCACTTTCATAATTTTTACTGACTTCTACAGTCATCAACATAGGAAATCTTACCCTCTAAGTCCTCTGTCTACTCCAACAAACAGAACTCCGTTATGACATCGGGGTCGTCCTTAGCATCCTCTGCACGAAAGTCGTGCCAGAAGGGTGCAAAGCTACCCGAACCGGCCTTCTTCAACCAACTCGGCTTCAACTCAAGCCGATCCATTCCATAAGCTTTCTCAACTCGTTTAACTCAGTTCATTTACTGTTTTAAAGCATATTTCAGTTTATTTGCATCATTTTTACATAATTAAAAATACAAAATAAAAGGGGTTAGGACTTGCCCCAATCCGATGAGTCGATTCCAATTGCTTCTTTCTCATATTCTCTCTACAGTTACTACACTTCCCATAGTTCTAATCATTTTCTTTCACTTGGTTTATTGTTCTAGTTGCATAGGTTGATCAAGCTAGCATCGGTTGGACTCTTCTTCATCGGCCGGCCGAAGAAGAAGAAGGTTGAACTCACATATTAATCTCCCACGCTAAGGTACACACAATCAATTCATCTTTCTATTTCCATTACATAAAGTGGAGCCCGCGGCTCCTGGCGACCACATTCTTTCATGTTTTAATTTCATCTCCTCCTCACTCTCCTCCCACATGACCCGAACCATCTCCGGTGCTCGAGCGACGCCGTGAGATGAAAGTTTGGGGATTAATGTGAGTGTGGGACTGAGGTGAGGAGTCTTTACCGCTTTCCGAGTGTTTTCTAATTCACTCCCTTTTTATCCTATTCCATCTTTCACCTTCTTATCTTGAGGTGATGATCTGGAACCCATTTTCGGAGTCGATAGCTTTTTGGCGACCACGGTGGGACAACCAATGTCTTCAACTGTGCTAGCTTGATTCAACCGTGCAACTAGTTGTTTTCCAACTTGGTTCCCGCGTGAACCGGCTTGTCTTTTATCTTCCATGTCAATTTACCTTTAAACTTGCTGTTTACTCTTTCTTTAAGATTGTCCCCCATGTGGACTTGATTTGCTTGTCTTTAATTTCAACCCGGTTCCCGCGTGAACCACCCTTTTGCTTCCTATAAACAGGTTCCCGCGTGAACCACCTTTCTTTTCCAACTCGGTTCCCGCGTGAACCAACTTATTTTCAGATCGGTCCCTGCGTGGACCACCTCTTTACAGCACCTTTAGGTTGGCCCCACGTGGCCCTCCCTTTCTTTCTCCAATCAAACAAACCGGTTCCCGCGTGAACCACCCCTTTCCTTCAAAAAAACCGGTTCCCGCGTGAACCACCTACCTTTCCAAAACTCGGCTCCCATGTGAGCCACTTTATTTTCAAATCGGTCCCCGCGTGGACCATCCTTTTACCTTTACTTCAGATTTGTCCCCAATTGGACACTCCAACACAAGCCGGTTCCCGCGCGAACCACCTTTTAGTTGCTAGTTGCTAGTTACTTGTTTACTTTATCATTGCTTGTCTTGTTTGCATTCACTTGCTTGGTTTATTTAATAGCTTTCATTCATGTTTGCATATTGATTGCTTCTTTTTCTCCTACCCTCCATTTTCATTTTTTCATTAGCTTTTGCATCGGGTACAGGACTTTCTCCGATCCGTAGGGCATTCGAGGCGGGGGCTCTCTCTCCCAACACACCCTCACCCTCCAAACACCTTCTTGGTGGATTCTAACCTCTCTTCTGGGATATTCCTTCCTAGTTGATTTGGTTGTTTCCATCAAGACCTCCGTAAGTCCCCATCCGTGGAGTATTCCTCTCCTCACGATTGGGCCGGTTGTACCACTTCCCAAAACCCGAAGAACCCAAGTACCTACTCGTGGTGATTGAGTGATAACCTTAGGTCTTGAAGATTGAAGCAATAGGAATCATACCTACTTGAGTGAACAATTGCTAACAATCTATCTAATCTATGGTTTTAACCCAAAAATTGTCGAGTAGTCATTTTAAAACCTTGTTTGCATAACTTGCTTGCTCACAACAATTGAAAACAACCAAAAAATTCTTCTTCTTTCAAAACACCTAAAAAAAACAAAAAAAAATCCCTTTTAATTTTTGTGTTAAACTTGCTTGCCAAACAACCAAAGTGAAACCAAATCAAATCAAACAAACAATCATAACCAAACAAAAAAATTCTCTTTGCAATTACACATTTCATTTGTTTTCTTTCAACCATTTTGTAAGAAAATTTGACAGGATGCCCATGACACTAAGGTCCGGAAGACACATCGGGATGTCGGACTACTACAACCAAGAAGAGGAGTACGAGACGGGTCACTACGAGCTTCAGCAACCCATGATCCAACCAGATGGCCATGTTAATGCCGTGATGGAACACAGGTCCAAGATCCCGCTCACCAATCCGCCTCACATACTATAGACCAAGCTCTCAAGGATCTATCTCTTCACCTTGATCCCGAGACCTCTGCAATCATCCGATGCGCCACTAAGGGTAACATGCCCGCCAATCAAGCTCCGATCGAGGGAAATCAAGCCCCCTCACCACCGCAACCGGCGATCGGGCCCTAATCATTTCTTCTCACAGGGCAACCTGGGCCGTGTCTCCACTCACCCGTTGTCGGGCATTCACATAACACTATTCCAGTTCCTGTTTCCAACCTACCTCTTCCAACTCAGTCACCTAAACACTTTGCCCCCGTGGCTCAGGAATCCAGCCTCACCCAGGCATTAATGAACAAACTCAACCAGATGGATGAGCACTTTGAAGAAATGAGGCACCGCCTCGATTCTAAAGCCATCCCTGAAATCTCTATTCCATCCTTCCCAGTTCTACACCTTCCTCCTTCAGAGATACCAGTCTTCCAACGTTACAATGGGACTGGTAATCCTTTTAACCATCTAAAGAGCTTTCTTTACGACTCCGCATTCTGGAAAAATGACCACAAAGCCCTTCCCTTCCTATTCCGTCGGTCATTGGAGGGATCCGCCCTGGACTGGTTCTATTCTCTTGATTCCATTGAGGCGGCATATTTCGACATCGTCAAGGCAAAGTTTCTACAGAGGTACAAGGATCGGTTGGGGCCAGCCTGCTCAATAACTGATTTAATTGCCGAAAAGATGAGGCCGGATGAGGACTTTGCCAGATTTGCTGATCGGTGGAGGGGAATGGCTGAGAGGCTAGTAGATACCATCTCGGAGGGGAGCGGTGAGGATGCTCGCATAGGGAACACCACGCCCAATCTTCGCAACCTCCCGATCATGCACCGCCCAACAACCGTGAGTGAGTTGTGTGATAGCGCCCCGCTACCTCCAAGCCCACTTTAAGGACGCATCCATGATCAGCTTTGTTCGACACCAAGCCCGTAACACTAGAAAGCCTACACTGTGGGACCCATCACCCGAAGGGGTAGTAAACAATGAGAGCATCGATGCCATGGGTAACCGGGGTGGGTATCGCCAAAGCCAATACCGTAACCCACCACCCGATCAACAATACCACCCGGCTCCTCGAAACGGCTCCTCGGCCCCGGCGGCAACTTGCATACAACCGAGCACCACCACAACAACCCACCTACAACCGAGCGCCCACCGGCAACCAAATGCCTACAACCGAGCGCCTCGCAACAACATGTCTACAATTGACCCCAACCACAACAACAAGCCTACAACCAAGTGCCACCACCAGCCAACCGACCTAGGAGGGGGAGACCCATGAGAGAATACTATCCTCAACTGCCATTCCCCCTCACCGATATTTTCAATGCATTGATGGCTGAACAGCAGTTGGAACTTCCAAAGGAGAGAGCAGGATGGCCGGCCAATGTTGACACAACCAAGTACTGCGCTTATCATCGGTATCCCGGGCACACGGTGGATGTATGTTTCCAGTTTAAAGACTACATTCATGACCTTAATGATCAAGGGAACATTGACTGGGCACAGATGGGAGAATCTATTCAAGCAATGAAGGCATGTCAGAATCAACCGCGGCGACAACAAGTACAATAGCAGCCCAGCCTGGGCATAGTCCAAGATCCGCTCCCAGTACATGCACCCATACAAGCACCGGCACCAGCACCACCAAACCAACGACTCGGTCTCGTCCACTCTGCCATCGAGGAGTCAACCCACCATTCCCAGGGTTGGCAGGTCGAGTATCAAATCACCTCCATGCCCGCCATACCAACCCCACCTACAAACCGCACCATACTCTCCATGCAAGAGCGCCCCCCGGCTAACAAACTACCCAAACACCACTACCCTCACCAACCATTAACCCTCCACGGCGCTTAATTATTAGACCGCCACCGACCTCCCAACCAGCACCCCAACCATCACCCCAACCTAACCCACCAACCACCATTAATCCTCCGCGGCGTCTAATCATTAGACCACCACCAACACCCCAGACATCACCCAACATACCGGCCTCCACCACTCCATGACCCCTCATCATTAGACCATCACCACCAACACCTCAACCATCACCCAACATACCGGCCTCCACCAATCCATGACCCCTTATCATCCGATCCTCACCACCCCTACCTACCATGGGCTCCTCAACCTACCAACCAACCCTACCATCACCATCATCACCACTTCCCTCTACCACGCTGGCGCCGGTACTTCGTAGCGGGAGGATGTTCCAAAGGGTCTTCCCCCAGGCCGGAATGCAACCACAGGAGCAAGTAGAAGAGGAGGTAGTGGAAGAACCGTTACCCGGCACGGCATATGACCTATTGAAGCATCTGGACAAAATGCTGGCACGGATTTCAATTCTGGAACTGATAAAGAGGTCAAAGAGCCATCAGGACATTCTACAACAATATCTGCAGCGGGTCATGGTCAATGAGGACCTCCCTCCTGAGAAGGTCATTATTGTCCAGACCCCGAGGAGTGAACATCCGGCACTCACATTTACACAAGAGGAGTTGGCACGGCCAGAGATCAGAAAGTATGCCTTGCGTGTTGCAGTAGTCATCCGAGGCGTGGAGATTAAATCTTGCTTGATTGACACCGGAGCATCTATAAATGTCATGCCGCCAGAGACATTGCAACTTTGCGGTATCTCCTATGAAGAAATCAAGCCTTCTGCCGTCACGGTGACAGCCTATGACAACTCCCGGAAGCCGGAACGAGGGGTGGTTACATTGGAAGTAGGGCTCGGACCGTGTGCTATCACCACTGAGTTTCATGTTCTAGAACTGGACCCTACATTTAAAGCTATCTTGGGACGCCCGTACCTTGAGGCAATAGGAGCTGTCGCCTCCACTAATCATCAGTGTCTGAAGTTCCCATACAAGGGTCAGGTGATCAAAGTAACCAACATCCCCATTCTAAATGACGTGGATGACCCCTCTTCTGCACTGCCAATATCAAAATTTGTCCAACCGTTGGTTTCCACTACAGAGCTGACCGAGGTCATGATGTTAATGACGCCTCCAGATACAGTTGCATGGCGGATGATGAAAAGGATGGGTTATCAGCCAGGAAAAGGGTTGGGAAAGGATCTGCAGGGGGTTGTGCACCCCATTAAAGCCATATAAAGACCAAAGAGACACGGGCTTGGCTATGAGCCCAGTTTCACTCCGCGGATGGTCTACCGGCCAAAAAATGCCATGGGACTCCAAAAATTCTTTATCAAAGGGAAGACCATGATGATGGCCTGGGATGAAGAAGAAGAACCAGTCAAGAGGAAGAAGGCACTAGAGCAAGAGGAGGAGGTGGACAACCTGAGTTCATCTTTGGCCCGGTTGTTCACAGAGGAGGAAGAACCAGTCGAGGGCAAGTCCATCTCTAAACAACTTGTCCACTCGAACCCACCTCCAAACAACATCCCGCGTGGTACGTATCCTACGGTCACGTATTTCAAAATCCTCACTCTATCCCTCTTGGATTCACTTGATGGGCTATCTAGCCCAATTCCCACTTCTGGGCCAAAATGGCCACCTGAACTGATCATTGGGCCTGAGAGCCCATTCAAATCTTCTTACTCCACTGGACTTCTATGCCCATTCCAATCCAACAACCTTGGGCCCGCGTCCCCACCGGTCGGAGCTCACGTGCCCTTTAGATTTATTTTCTTGCTTTGGGCCCGTGTGCCCACCATTTGGGCCCACGTGCCCCTTAGATCTTTTCACCAGCTTTGGGCCTATCTGCCCATTTCTTGTCATCATCGGGCCCGCGAGCCCATTTTTCTCCCATTTGCTTAAGCTTTCTATTTATGCTTGAGCCCCATCGGCTCATTCTCTTTTTGTTATTGAAAATACCCAAAATACCCCCCAAAAAAATGTCCTCTTGCAAACTCAGTTTTCCATTGAGGAGACGTCTCTACTTGTCTTGGAGGGTGCTCCCAACCAGGGACCCCTCTTCTCCAACTCACTGATCGATCTGCTCGATCCTTCACCCATTGTAAATACCACCTTTTCAATTCCGTCTTCTTTAGGAGTAGTTAGGATAGAAAAGAAGAAAATTCGAGGTAAATGTGTGCCAGAGAGATATCTCCAACAAATAGCTCAAAAATGCAAGGAATGTGCAA